>OU696475.1:7172104-8437631 GCA_916048165.1 Spilarctia lutea | reverse complement strand
GAGGACTACAACACTATTACTATAAGAAAAGGGGAATTGGATGAACTAAATAAAATTGGAGTTGGATGTAGCGGTAAGTGTTTTTTTTTTAAACTGAAATGAATTTGTTGTATTTAGAAACATTTCGATCCTATGTTTATCGGAATTCTTACAACCATAGTAGAGGTTCTTCTTGTTTTAGGATCTGATGACCACGTATGAGATGTATGAAGATATTGTAATTATTTGCTTCTAGAGTATATAAAAAATGGGAATAATTCGTCATATGATTAGGTCGATGATTGTCGTCTAACAAAAATAACAGCGAATAGCGTGTTTATTATTTACTAGTAGCCTATGTTACTCTTTATTACATCAGCTATCTGCCAGTGAAAGTCCCGTCATAATCTGTACAGCCGTTCCAGAGATTAGCCGGAACAAACAGACAGACAAAAATTTCATAAAAAAAATTGGTATATGTACTGTGTACTATAACTGTACTGTGTAATATAAATGCATTTAATAAAAGTGGTTATATTAAAATTACAAACAGACACTCCAACTTTATTTATTTGTATATATGTATAGATTAACACGTTCATGACAACGACCCGTATAGAATTTTAGATTAAATTTATTTTTAAAACTCTTAAGCCTTGTATCCACTTGAAGAGACAGAGGAACAAAATGAATGTTTTGGTCGAACGAGCCTCAACATTGAAAAAGCTGTGCTCAGGCTGCTCAGTATATGCTCGGCTCCGTCATGTCTTCACGTGTCTGTGTAGCTGCTGCTGCCTTTATAATCATTCACTGTGCCATAAAAAAGAAGAGAAAACAACCAAGGTGGTGGATGAGAGAAATGTATCGTCATCGAAGAAACAACTCGGCTAATATAATTCGTGAGTTGACTTTCGAAGGAGATAACGAACCATTTAACAACTTTACAAGAATGTCAAGGATTGATTTTGAATATTTACTGTCATTGATCGTAATTAAACTATATTAAACTCGGGGAATTCGACGCGCTCGCCTCAAACACAAAAACAACCGTCCACACTGAGCGCCGAGCGAATACTGAGCGCCTTTGAGCACGGACAAAAACCGACAGATGCCGGCTCGCCCTGAACGCGCTCGGATTTGCTCGCCCGAGCATGCTCAAGTGGTTACAAGGCTTTAGTTGTCTTGTGTCAATAAAGTGTTAAGAATATGGTTCGTTCGTTCGAATCGGGTGCGTCCTTAAATGACTACTATCGCCCAAAGAGTCTTTTAACTCGACAGTTCCGATGGTAAAACAACTTCTTTTTTTTTTTTTTTTTTTATGTCTTAGCTGCCAAAATGACTCTGCTCTGCCTGATGGAAAGCACGAGCAGAATCCAAGAGTGGTGGTCACCATCCTCAATGCTAATAGGGACATTGCAGCATGGCGACCCACACTATGGCGGCCTAGTGAGATGCTTCTTCACGCTCCGCTTAAAGGACCCGGGTTCATAGCGGGAGGGAAACACGTACGCAGGTAGTGAGTTCCAGGTTTTGACCGCTCGGCACAGGAAGGAAGAACCGAAGCGGTGAGTACGAGAGCGTATGTCTACCACTCTGAAGCGGTGACATCCAAGACCGGCATTTACCCGACTACATTGAAGATAAAAGGAAGGATGATAATTTCAGTAGTCTAGTACCTATGTTTGTATTTTTAACCGTAGCGCCTAAACTACTGAACCGAATTGATTGAATGAAATGTCAATAGATTCGCAATAATAGGCCGGTTGCCGAGATTATATACATTTCATCGAAAGGTTTTCACTTTGGCGGGTTATAGTTTTTTAACCTTTTTCTTGTTGGTAGATATTTTAGTTCTATTATAAAAGTGTTAATACACACTTGTGCTCACTTCTAAACTCTAGTGAGTTAGATTTGGGTGTCCTTTCTTTGTAGACAAAGAGCACCGGTATTTTAGATGATCCTAACTTTGTTATTTTTTCTTTCAGAGGATTTACTTGGAGAGAGAATATTATATATTAATAATCCGGAAAAGATTTCATATAGTGTAAGTTGTCATTCCATTTCTTTAAATATTATTGCTTATTTAGATTTTATTATTTCTTTATTTATTTAATGCGGGCTTAGTCACGAAGTGATTATGTCGCCCAAACCTCTTTCATAGATAAAATAAATAGGAAATTAAATAACATTTTATAATAAAAAGGTACTAAGTAAAAATTTGCTGTCAAAAGGATATTGAACTTTAAATAAGACGCCGTAAATATCACTTCTTTAAGTAGCTAAAATAATATTTTTATTTTCAGACAATTTCGTACGTGGGCAGTACTCCAAAGCGGATATCGGTATCTATAGTCAGTCCAAGGTTGTACATTGTATTTATAGGCGTGGTTATATTGGTTATAGCAATGTCTGTATATGCTTTCGGTTTTATTTCTTGTGGAATAGTAAGTGGTATTGGAATTTACTACTTTTTATGCTCGTATGTGAAAGCTGAAGATAAACCGAGTTAGATAATACCAGTAGTTTTTTGTACCGAATTGATCCAGGTCAGTATATATGTCTTAGTAAAATAATGATTGAATATTGTTTTTAAAACAATACGTCAGCTGTTTTATTAGAACGCTAATGTTCTATTGTACAATTTTAATAAATGATAATAGAAGCTTTATAATTTTTTTTTACTTTCCTACAGGTAGTGGAGCCGCTCTAATTTCATTTCAGCATGAACGGGCCTGTTCGACCGGGTTGGCACTACACTTTTTTTTTTCCATTCGGATATCTCCTCGGATACCACCTCCTGGTGACTAAAACCGCCCGCCGTCTTAGGTACTAGGAGCCAGGGACCAGGTGCACCCTAGTAAGGAAAACCCTGAATCCCCGACGTACTTCGGGCCACCTACAGTTTATAGGTGGCCCTCTACTGTGTGGGCACCCCGATGGTCCCGTTACTGTCACGCTGAAGATCAACGTAAAATGACAGAATTCTTGGTGTCGTGTTACGTTGGTGTGCAATGATGCAGAAGCATCATTAGTCCGCCATAGTGTGGGTCACCATGCTGCATTGTTGCATTGTCTGCATTCGCAATGAGTATGTACCTATGGTAACCACCATTTTTTTTTTATATTGTGTAGTGGGCAAACGAGCAGACGCATCACCTGATGGTAAGCGATTACCGCCGCCCATAGACACCCGCAACACCAAAAGTGTCACAAGTGCGTTGCCGACCTTTGGGGGATGGGGAGAGGGAATGGGGGGAGGGGTTGGGATATGACTCTTGGATTATGCTTATGCTTTCCATCAGGCAGAGTAGTCATTTTGACAGGGCCATTAAAAAATCTTACATTTATTAATTCTACAGCGGTACATAGTTCTTGCGGTCAGCTAGTATTTTTTTTTTTTTTTATTGAATAGTGGGCAAACGAGCAGACGTATCACCTGATGGTAAGCAATTACCGCCGCCCATGGACACTTGCAACACCAAAGGCGTCACAAGTGCGTTGCCGAACTTTGAGGGATGGGAAAGGGGATGGGGGTGTGGCGACCTCCACATACAGCGCCATCTACCGAAGATACACTGAACTACGAAGTAACGCACTGTACCTACAAACTGCACTACACGGAGTAACTACAAATCCTGAATCGCGCAATAAATAGTTCTCGCGCTCTCCCCAACATCAACTGTTGGGCAGTAGCCCGCCAGGCATGATCACCTCGCCTGGTCGGAGGATCCTCCCTTTGTGTTGGGTGGAACATGATACCCGTTCCCCCACAGGGGGAAGGGTTGGGGTATGGGCCTCCGGTATCCTCACTCACTCGGTGAAACACAGCGCAAACGCTATTTCACACCGGTTTTCTGTGAGGCCGTGGTATCACTCCGGTCGAGCCGACCCATTCATGCCGAAGCATAGCTCTCCCACGGTATAGCCATATCTATATAGATGTAAAACTTACATAGAAGAGCTGCTTGTTGTGTGTGGTGTTCTGCAGCGTGTGGAACAGCTTGTGAGCGCCCCTGGCCGCGGCCTGACCGCCCACCAGCGACGACAGCGCGTGCAGCACACTCTCGTTCAGCTGCTGCAGCGCTAGCGTGCGGGTGTGCTCTGACAACATACCACTATACCTATAAAGCTACTGTCCTTCTAATAGGGTACATGACTGTATCGTAAATAAATACCGATGTCTCTTTCATTAAAACGAATATTAAAAAACATCTCAGAAAATATAATTTACAGCTCTTCATTTTCATTTCAAATTATAATAAACAAAAACATTGAAATATATTGTTGAATTAACCTAAAACAGTGACGTCACAAGTTTATATTTAGAACATTTTTCATACAAAGTTATCGTTTTGACAGATGATAAAAATTAAAAAAGTAACTAAAAATTTACTAAGTTTCGATGTCGCAGGGTCGATCCTAGCGTCTGCCCTAACCTCTCGCTATGTGCTCTAACGACATACCACTAAACCTTTAAAGCCTTTGTCCTTCAAATTGTATAGGCTTTGGGATTTCTACAGACAGTAAAAACAAAGATTTTAACAAAAAAAAACGACTTCAAGAACTAGACCAAATTAAAATGGGAGCACCAGCTTTCAAGTAAAAAAAGATCATCAAAATGAGTTCACCTAGTTGAAAGTTCTAAAGTAAAAAAAATACAGTCGAATTGAGAACCTTCTACTTTTTCGAAGTCGATTAAAAACCCACAAGCAACGGCTGTACTATCTGTTCCGCTATTCCTCGCATATTTCCCCACCTGTCATATAAGTTTCAATTAAAAATTGAGAATGCACCGTAAGAATACAGTTTTCTTTGATTAATTAGGATTTTGGTAACCACCATGTAACACTAGCTGCGCCAGCACATATCTAAAGCTAGCTAGTAAAGTCTCGTCAAAATCGGTCCAATCGTCTCAAACATTAGCCTGGAAGATACACACCAAACTTTAAAAAATGGGTTTGTTTAAAGCCCGCTATATTTTTATATATATTAGTATATTCAATTTAGTAGTATAGCCCTCTTTCATTGATTGAAACTATTAAAAAACTAACCTTTATCTTGAAAATTCCTGTTGGAACTATTGTTAGACAGCACTCCACCTGGCCACCAGGATTTGAGAACAACGCTGATGTAGTAATGCAACATTTGTTCGGAGAACAGCCAAGATACCGTTTCTTTTATTTGCCTAAAAATGATGTTTAAGAATAATAAAAACAGCAAAGAGGTGTGATTTTTTTTAAGAAACTTGCTCTCTAAGTCGACCGCGTTCAGCTCTGCAATTGGCGAAGATTTTAGTGCGGACCAATCGCAATGGCGAACGTGGTCAACGTTTCGATCGATTAGGTGTAAAAAAAGCTCACACTGGGTACACCGTTTTTATTTTTATGTAACCACAGACGTATCGCCTAATGGTAAGCGATTACCGCCGCCCATGGACCGCAACACCAGAGGCGTCACAAGTGCGTTAGCGGTCTTTGGAGGATGGGAGGGGGATGGGGGAAGGGGTGGGGGTATAGACCTCCGATATTCCCACTCACTCAGTGAAACACAGCGCAGGCGCTGTTTCACACCGGTTTTCTGTGAGGCCGTGGTATCACTTCGATCGAGCCGGCCCATTCATGCCGAAGCGTGGCTCTTCCACGGGTCAAAATTATTAATTTCTAAATTATTAACTTGTAACATCTTTTCTGTCAATTTCCTGTAACGCGTGAATGTGTTTTCATGAAAAGGAACCTAAGGAAAGTATAAGGCAGTCGTATTCAACTACCGCGTGTTCTCATTGGTCAAATCAAATATAATAATATTATTTTGGTCGTCTTACACACAACGCCACCTAGTCCCAAGCTAAGTAGAGTATGATAGGCCAATAAGTGTCCGCTATGCTGAAGTTATAAGTGTTGCAAATGTTAGGACAGATGTTACATTTGAAGGGGTTGTTACATATTAAAAAAAGGAGTTTAAAAAAGTAATTTACTTAGTAATGCTATTGAAAAATACCTATTAATAGTCCTCCCATATGTGATCTGTACGAACGTGACTAAGGTTTTCCTGAGCCACCTGAACACACCCCGCATGTCGAACACTTCGCTCAGCAATGCGTAGAGAGGCTCCGCTATACTGTCTCTCTCTTCAGCTATTGCGCCTACTCCTGACAAACAAACACACATTAAGTTAACATAAAAAGATATATACAGGGTGTAAAAAGACTACTACCGAAAACTTGGGGGTTGCAATCAGACCATGATACTGAATAGATTTAGCGAAAAAAAAACTCAAAAAAAATGTTAATTTATCTAACTCGTTTTATGTTTTTTTCTGCTTACATACACATAGTAAAACATAACCGGACCCAAACTACCTAATTATCTCATTTAGAAAACCAAAAAACAAAGAAAATCAATAAAACAGTAATGTATTTTAATATCAAAACAGCTGGCCGGGTGAGTGCAATGACCGCGACAGAGCGCGCGGGCGCGTTAAGTTGTACATTGCTGGCTTCTGAAATTAATGAAAATCTTGACACATTGTTTTTTCAAACCACCATTTTTTTTTAAAGACCTGTTTGTTTTTTTTTTATATGTTTTGGGGTGCTGGATCAGCCCCTTTCGTTTTCGATAGTCGTCTTTTTACACCCTGTATAGTAAAGGGTAATCTTTCTATAGTAAATTTATGAATCATCTAGCCTAAGGTTGAGACATTATTTTGCAAAATCACTATTTCATGTACAAAAAAAAATTATTATTATTACTTATTGTATTATATAGTATTTGCCTCAAAAACAAAATATTATTTAGTCAGGATATAAGACTTGCAAAACAACAGAAATATGAAAACGTTTATGGAAATGTTCTCTCAATGTTACATGATAATTGTTGTCGACATTTTAGTAATTTTTAAGTGGTTCGTGTAATACTAAACACTTTTAAATTAGTATAAAATACTAAGAATAGGCCCTATTTTGATAGGGAATTATTACTTTTCTATCTATACTAATATTATAAAGAGGAAAGGTTTGTATGTAAGTATGTTTGTAACGAATTGGCTCAAAAAGTACTAGACAGATTTAAAATAATATTTCACCATTTGAATGCTACATTATCACTGATTAATATAGGCTATTTTAATTGTAAGAAAAAAAACAATATGTAAACTAATAACTGCAGGTAACACGGCGAGGTTCAGCTAGTTATGTATAAAGAAAATATCAGATTGGAACAGTATTTTGGGTATCATAAGTTTCATAAAAAAACTTACCACGTAAAGAACTTGTCATATTTTTATTAATAGTACCATCACCACCATTTCCGTCTAAGTATAGAGACATTTCGTCTTCATCAGCCGATAAGTGAGTGAACGATTCCTTCTCCTGTGACGACCTGTATGTTGCTTCACTACTTGTGCTGCAAAAATAATCAATATCATTCCTAGTAGCACTATAATTTTAGCTCGTGTACTCCTAGGCCCATATTTCGACAACAAAACCGAGCTATTTATGATGAGAAGGCGTTTTCTAACTCTCCAACACTCTCATTAAACAATTTTCCAATAAATCCTCCAAAAATAACCAAAGTGCCGGCGCGCGCAATATTCCATTTACAAGGGCTTTATATAAGAGTGTTTTTGGCAGGAGATGAAATGGCATAAAGCTTCACTTCCTACCATTAGATAAACATTATTTCAAGCCAAGACATATGAACGGAACCAAAAAAGTTCATGTAAAAAAACTAATAGCGCCATCTATACCTTTAGTAAGGAATTCAACTTGACTTCGTCTTGACAAGTAATTGAGAACACAAATTTACGCCGCTAGAGGACACTACTATTCCTAATATGGGACGAAATAAATACAAATATACAACTTACCTCTTAAATAATGTGGAAAATGAGAATTTATTTTTCTTTGGTAAATCGCCCTGTTTTAAATATTCCGAACTTGGATTCAAAAATGTGTATAAAGCTTCACTTTGGTTTAGTCTATCATCTTCTAAAACGAACTGAAAAATAAATCGATTTAATGTTTTATTCTGAATCTAAAATTTTATTATTTTTCATAGTCAAACAAAATGGCTACTTACTTCTAAGTATTTTTGTATTAAAATTTTTGCCTTTTCTAAATTGTTTTTATCATTTTTCCCAAATAAAAACTTAAAAGAATTTGAAGGTAGTTCTAAATTTTTTAACTCTGCACACATAGGCCGAAGTTTTCTATGGAGATCCTAAAATATAAATAATAATAATTAGTTGAGTATAGCATGCTATGTGACCATATTAATTTTTGAAGTGCAAACTTCTTTAGGCGCGTTAAGCACTTTATTGGGTGAACAAAAATCATGAAACTCGCGTCATCGTTAGCGAACGCTTTCCATGAGCTATATTTTTTTTACTTCTTAATATCGCGTCTTTTATTTTAAGAGCAAAGAGGTTCATTTCAGGTGAGATTGAACAACTAGTGTTTTTTTAGTAGCATAATTATGAAATGAAATATTGACATATACCTGAAATTCGTTCAACGTTCTTAGTAGCACCCAGCCTGTGGTGATTTGTTCAGGCCTTTCATCATTGCTTGTGGATTCCTGTTCTGCCATATGCACTACTATGACAAACTGTGGTGGTTTTGATTCGTCTATTATCTGTACGAACACATTATACGTTTATTAGATATGTGATTATATCTCTTTGTTAAATATCTTTTACCATGGGAGACTTGTCATGACACTTATAGTTGGCATGAATGGGCCGGCTCGACCGGAGTGATACCACGGTGTGTTCATGAGCGGCGGTAATCGCTTACCATCAGGTGATACGTTTGCTCGTTTGCGCACTATTCAATAAAAAAAAACTGTAAAAATCTATCAGTTCAGTCACTTTAACATTAACAAACATGCAACATCTTATACTTACACATCCTCACAAACTTTTTCCATTTATAATGTTAGTAGGGTAGTAATAATTGTGTAATAATATATGATAATAATATTGAACTTATTATAATTAACGAATTTTCAAAACAAAAGTAAATGATTTCTTAATTTTCATACAACAATTATAACTCAGTACGTACATCAGCACTATGCACGGTAGCTCTCCACCCGCCCAGGTGTTCTGCCCACGTGTCAGTTCTAGCCAGGTGTGCCTCTAGGCGCATCTGCTCACCAGCTAGCTTCTCCACTTCATTCGCTAACATCGATAACGCTGGGGACTCCGGTTTCAATGAGGCACGAAGAGCCGCAAGCGCCTTAAAAATAATAATATTCAACGTTTTTAAATTATCGTGTAAGTGAATAATCACACATTTAATAGTCATAAAAGTAGCAAAACTTTGAAATAAGACAACTAGTTGTAAAACAGGATCGGTGAAAATTTGTATTTATTATCTTTGATTATATTATCTGTGAAAGATACACTGTACAATTTTGTCATTTCTAAAGTATTTTATGATAGTTTAAGCAGAGCGAGAGACTCACAAACTATTAAATATTTTTTCTACACTCTTGTCGATGCAACTTTATCTAGCTATCCCTATCAAGAGCAGTTTCCTTGACCTCCTCACAACCGCCACTTTTTCTTTAATCTGGTCTATATAACTGTATCTCGGTCTTCCTCTGCCTCTCTGTCCTTCTACTTTTTGTTACATGATATTACTTATAAAGTTATCGTGAGTATATATATGGATAAACTCATGGCCACTCTATTTAAAACTGATATTCAAGCAGGTATCCCACTTGGATTTAATATTTTTGAAATGCTCCAAAAGATAACATACAATGAAAAGAAAAAAAAATTACTCAATGAATAGAAATCATAAAAGGTGTACATCTACTAACATTCAGTTGCAAAATGCTCCAGATATACAATTTAATGAAGCGTTTCCGAATATTTACATTTATGTTAGACTTCAGAGGATGTTTTTTGCATAAAACGATTGTTTAAGTCATCGCAATGCGAAATTTGATATGTGTAGTACACCTAGAGTTACAAGGTTATATGGCTTCCAATATACTTAAAACTTGTGCCAGAATTATATTATTAAATTTTATATTTTTATTGATGGGTGTAGTTTTAAATGTTATTAAAATTTTGGTTTAGTTTAAATTCATTTTTAAGTGGAATTCTTTAAAGATTTGGTCTATGTTGTTGAGTAGAGCTTCAAGTTGGTGTTCATTCTCAGCAACAGCAACTACGTTCATTCCACATACAGCGCAACAGCGCCATCTACCGCAGATACACTGAACTACGTAGCAACGTAGACACGAATAAACTACTAATCCTGAATCGCGCAATAAAAAGTCCTCGCGTAGATTATCATATATACAACATCCCAACATCAAAATGGTCGGAGTCGGAGAGGAATCACCTCGCCTGGTCGGAGGATCCTCCCTTTGTGTTGGTGGGACATTGACACCCGTTCCCCTACACACACCTTTGTATTTGCATTTGCGGCAATGATGATCTAAGGCTGCTAAGAAATCGTACAGTACTTACGGTATTGAGTAAATGCTCATATTTACCAGGTAGGGTTTGCTTATAAATATAAGAAAACAATCACTTACTTGTATTTTATTGTTATGTCTCTCTTGCAGCTCGTCAAGTTTTCTTCTAGCATAAGTGGAATGTTCAGTTAGATGTAATGTGCCAGCAACACTCTCAGCTGATGACACCGACTCGTTTGATAACTGACGGTCTTCTATCGGTGATCTTTCTGAGCTTATATCTAAAATAAAGCATTTCAAACCTAATATTCATTGCCTCTTTTAAGAATTTTATTCAAAAATAAATAAAAAAAATATTTTATTATAAGTATCCCAAAACAAGCCTAAAACTGATATTATCAATTCTAAAGTAATTCTGTCTGTCTGTTACGCTTTTGTGGTTAAACCACTGCCACGATTTCGATAAATTTCAGCGTATATTCTTCAGGAAGGACAGAAACAGAATTTTTACTAGCGATAATTTTCATAGGTAAAACTTAGTTGCAAAACATGTGGGTTTTACAAACATTAAACCTTATTATGTATGAATATAGTCGTATATATGTATGTCTATGTATGTATTACTGTATATATTTGTCTCTTCCAATATACTAGTAGTTTATTTAAATTTTAGCATTTATGAAAACCACTATAATTAATAATGATAAAATAAATAAATATTTCGGCCATCTAACACACAACGCCATCTAGTCCCAAGCTAAGCAGAGCTTGTGTTATGGGTACTAGACAACTGATATAAATACATATATACTTTTGTTTTTTTTGTAATTGTGTATATTATACATAGAAAACCCCCCAAACTCCGAAACAAATACTTGCAGATCATACAAACATTTGGTCCGACCCGGGAATCGAACCCGAGACCTCAAACTTAGCAGTCGCATACGATACCACTACGCCACCATTTCTATTCAGTGCCTCTACCTCATCTTTTCTCTGCATTGCCCAATCGGAGGACTGGTAGAGAATGCCTTAGACATTAAGTCCGCCGATGCATGTATTTGTGCATAAAGTAATAAATAAAATAAACCCGTAAGTATCCCACCTTAGCCATTAGTTTATCGTCGTTTTTTAAATAAGGATTTCTCTTTAGTATTCTTTACCTTTATTAGCCTCCTCTGTCGCCAATTCAGCAATCAATGCTCGATACTGATCGCTCATAAGAAACGAATGATAGTATTTCTCTTGTATCGTATCCACTACTGTGTCTTGAACTTCGTAGAATACTTCTGGACCTTTATCCCCTAGTAGAAACCCTTCCATTCTTTTTCTTGTATCCTTAAATTTAAAGGTTTTATAAAAAAAATAAGAAAAGTGTAGTTGTCACTTACACAAACATAAGTCAGTGCTCGAGTAAGCGAGTTTCAAATAATTTAAATATATTTATATTAGATATATTTCCTATTTGAGATAAATAAACCTTCTGCGACTTTCTTAATGCAGCTGTTATGACATTTGTAGTTAAAACAATCGATCGTGGGAGAGCCAAAAAAACCGGTGTAAAACAGCGCTTATGCTGTGTTTCACTGAGTGAGTGAGGGTACCGGAGGCCCATACCCCAACCACTCCAAACACCCCCTCCCCATCCCCCATAGGGCGCAACGCACTTGTGACGCCTCTGGTATTGCGAGTGTCCATGGGCGGCGGTAATACCTTACCATCCGGAGATACGACTACACGTTTGTACCCTATTCCATTAAAAAAAACAGCTACATTCTCAATAACGTATGATCTCAGGGACCAAAGGTCAAAAAGTAATTAGCCAAAATTGTTTTTAATGTTATGCATAACGTGGCTCCAAAGATAAATGCAAAAGTGCAAAAAGATCATGACGATTTAAAATGCTTAAAAGCGAAAATAGCTTGTAAAATAGCGAATAGTCCTACTACAACTTTTGAACTAACTATACCAACCTTGTCAACTTTAATCTCTGCGCTAGGTGATCTAATGTACGTATAGAATATCTCTGCCCCAAGCTGATGCCAGCTGCTTCTATGGCTGTGTCGCAACTCTTCAACTGCACTCCAAAAGCCCACTAAACCCTGAGAGCACATCGTTTCCAAGAACATTGATAGATACCGTCGTCCTGTCACGCTCTCTATTATTTTATGCAGTGGTATAGTCTGAAATGTATGTAATAATAGTAAATACTATATACATATAAGAGACAGAGAGAGTGAGAGAGACAGAGAGAGAGAGAGCAGGAGGGAGGGAGAGAAATATCTAATCTGGTGAATGCAAAATATACAAAAAAAAAAATTACTATATCAAAATTAATGTGTTTGTAATTTTCACGCGTTGTCGTACCGTTCATTCAATATAGAAAATGCAGTCTGCGTGTTCGTGAGCCCTAATGTCAGAAGTGGTTTAACCAAATTGGATGCAGTTTTCTTTTGTGTATTATGATAAACTAGACGTCAAATATATTTGTGTCATTGAAATCGGTTGAAAAATAAAAAAGTTATATTAGTTTAAATAATTACCGCGGTAACCGACATATACGCGGGCGGAGCCGCAGCAAAAAGTTGTACATGTATCTGAGCGTTACGAGCAAGTAATTGAATATATGTATTTCGTCAACAATAAACAATTCATTCATAGTTAAAAGGTATTGCGTCGTTTTTGTTCCCATTTATACTCGTATAGTTTTTAATATATATCTCTTTAAACGTTAAAAGGTCATTGCTTCATTATTTTAAGCTGATAACAAAATAACATGTTTGAAATCTTACAGATGAATATAAAAAATAGTCGTATATGAATATGGGATATTTACGTTTAAAACTGGGCTAATATTGCCGTGGTAATCAAAAGGGCGGTAAGTCAGAAAAGGCGGTTTCGAAAAAAAGATTACGCAAGTTTTTTCTTACCGCACTTACTGCTCTTTATCTAACAAGAAAATGCATTTCTAAATTACGTACACGTATAACACCAAGATAGGAAGAACCGTGTACCCGGTTCCGCAACTCCTAGTACCCGAAACAGCGGCGTGCGGTTTTAGTCGGTTCGAGTCCGACATTGCCACCGCTGATTCGAGATCGAAGGAAGAAGCGTACATTCCAAATATAAAGAAGAAAATAGTCGCTTTTGACCTCTCGATTATCACAAGTGTGGCCCGTGTAATAAAATTGGGAATCTTCTAGAAAATTGGTTAAAAACCTACGTACCTTGATTCTGTTCATGCTTTCCATCGGGCAGAGCAGATTCATTTAGGCAGCTAAGAAAAAAATAAAATAAAAAAATAACGTTACCTTACTATCCGATTCCACAGTAGGAAAAGCTCCATCCCATCCCAATTTCCTTAAAGCAGTTTCACACTCTGCCTTAGCGATGGTGAGTTGGTTTATGTATCGCTTCAGCTTTTTTGCATCGGCTATTTGTTGGCGGCTGATATTCTGCGCGCCACTTTTTTCTATTACTTCAATGTCTACGCCTTTTGCCCGTTTTACGTTTTGAAGGGTAGTTGCTTGCATAATTTGTGTGACTATGTCATAACTGGAAGGATAAAGAAGTTGAATGTTTTTTTGTGTGTGATTATATGCAGTGGCGACATAAGCTATGAATTTCATTAAATCATAATTGCGCATTAAACGGAACAGTCACTGAAAAAATTTGTTCCTTTTAAAAACAAAGTCGTTGTGCTTCGTCATGCCATACGGGAACAACTTGTGCTTCATCGGGAACAACCGATATTAGAATATTTTGTTTAAAAATTTTTGACACTTCAGGAAGAACTTCTTGCTCTTCACTTAGCAAGGAAATGTGAGACAACGTCTTCATGAACAAGTGAACCCGTCTTTCGTGGTGTCGGAGGAACAAGTGCAAGACGGACTCGTGCACCGATGGTTCCGTACAAACCCTCGTACGTACGTATACTATATGATGTAACAAAAAATTTATGCATTTCGCCATTTTTCCTTTATCTGTCCTATAAGACGTTGCTTCTTACCAATTTCAAGATTCTGAGTTCACGGGGTTACCATGTAGGATTTGATTTCCTTAAATTTTCGACACTCGCAAATTTGCAGTATAAACGTAAACGGGTGTATCTTTTAATTACATTGGTTTAGAAGTTTGATTTTTTCACAGCTCCAAGGGACATTAGATCTGAGTATTTGATGTGAATTTCAACTATATTAGCAGCCACGCCTTCCTGAGAAAAAGAGTCTTGAGAGACAGACAGACGGGCAACAAAGTGATCTTATAAGGGTTCAGTTTCTTCTTTATGAGGTACGGAACCATAAAAATCGACAACATTGAGGGGTGCCGATCAAAAAGATATCATGTAGCACTAGCATAAAATCTCGCGACGTTGATCACAACTTAACTTTGTAACTCATTTGAAAATATTTCTAAACAAATGATTTGTGTCAACTGAAATGGACCTAGTGCTCTATTATGCTTCATTGCCGTATACAGATGTATAAAGAGACATAACTGTACAGTAGAAACTCATAATTTTGTCAGGCTGCACGAATGAACAATCAAAACATCTACAAGCTGTAGAAGGCCCGGGATTTTTAAGGTAAAAGGTATTTATTTTCTAGAGTATGTTCTCGCCTACTGAAACCCGAGACAGTGTGCAGTTATTAGTCGGTTCGTTCAGTTTTCGCACAGAAAAAAAGGCTGCAATAGATGTACCTATGTAATAATCTCACACGAGAAGCATGCCGGATCAAAATCCAAACGAATTTCCTGGATGTATATACATATACATTTAATAACAAAAATATGTATAATCAATTATGTTTTATCGAAGCCGGACGCTATCCTTGACACGAAACTGCTAATACCGTTATTCTGTGAAAGTAATAAACATCGTTATCAATGCTCACTCACCGTAACCGTTTCAGGGTGTCGACATTATTACAGCTGTTGATCAACCGTATATAATCCTCAAACGTTTTCGCATACTCATGAGTCCTAACGTGCATAGCGTCGACTTCCTTTTGGGCTTCTAAATACTGTATTATTTTTTGATTTATGTAGTCTGGTTCTGTGACTAAATCTATAGCTGGCTGAAGAACTAGAATTGAACAATTTATTAAGGCTATAAGGTGATGTGTTAGATATGACAACGCGTCTGTTATGACTAAATTCAGATCATCATATTCCCAATACGTAAATTCGTCTGATAATTAAATCTGAGCTATTCCTTCTTTGTATAAAATATTGATGTGCATTTATCAACTTGAGTGCTGAGCTTGAGCTGTGACCCAAATCTTTGAATCTTGTAAAGCTAATCTGTAGCAGTTTTATATCTGAAGCCTATCTGTTGCAGAACTGTATAAGTTTTAGATTTTTAGCAGATACTGCTTACTTCATCTTTATTTATCAACACATTCTGTTGTTACGACTTTTTAAGTATAAATAATAAGTAAAGGATTTATAGATATGAGATATGTACAATAGTACAAAAAGAAAATTAAAGAGAACATTCTTTATTTGACCATTCTTCTAATTTTATTTTATTGATTACACCTTAATGTTTGGTCTTTTTTTTTGACAAAAATACTCTATCTCTTAAAAAGAAAGTAATGGTTTAGAGAGTTAGGCTTACTCTAAACATTATGATAATTTGGAGTCCTTAAAACAATCCATGTGATTGGCAGTAAAGTGTTTTCTGATTGAAAAAATGCATGCTGCTATTGATAACTGGCCTCAACTTTTAAAGGACTGTATTGCAGTCAATGGAGACCACTTTGAATAAGCTTTATATAATTTAATGGTTTTATATTAATGTGGTAAACGAATGCACTGTAATAGTAATAAATGTTACATATAATAAAAATATATTGTTATTCTTTGTAACAATATTTATGGCAAGACTATGATTTAAAATCTAAAGCATTATTTAATAAGTCTGTCCCCAATTAATTAACAGAGTTTGGCCAATACTAGAATAGACTAACATCCACTATTTTATGGTTTTCTTTTCTACCTCAAATTTTGTCTAAGCTTTATTTAAATAAGAATTGACACAAATTAACTTCTGGATTGGTCATTCTATTGTTTTTTAAATTATTATATAGGGGGCAAACAAGCAGCCGTAACACCGGTGTTACAAGTGCGTTGCCGGCCTTTTTGGAAGGAGTACAAGTATGAAAAATTGTAATACAGTAAATCAGATAGCATACCTTTGCAAGAAAGTATTTCTCTCATCAAATGAGAGGCAGGAGATAAAGAATAGCATCTTGGCATCAGAAACATGATAATCAGTTCACTTATCTGCCTTAGATAATGTAACTCGGCTTCACTAGATGTCAGATGGGGAGCCAATGCAAACACGGGAGCTTGGTTCAATTCCAATCTACAAAAATTCTTAAATAGTTTATAAATATAATTTATGTAGTTTAGCTGTAACTATTTAATTTTATTGATGTCACAATTAAATAAATAAACATAAGAATAATATTGTTTCATAAGTAGTAATTTGGTTTAATATCTTTTTTATTATAGTAATTAGCTAAAACTTACGCACAGCTCCTGGCAATCCTTATTCTTTCAAAATGTTGAGTGATTTTCGTCACCATATCACTTGCTATAAGTTTTTCAGCATCAACACGTAACAACCTCTCATACAAGTTCTGAACTCCTCCCCAAACATGTTCCTTGAACTTGTCGAACACTGGTTCTGGTTTATGAGAGAACTCCTTCAGCCAACGAGCCACAAAATCCCTCAGGACATAATCAATCAACAAATGCAGTTGACTATCTACAGTTCGCCCAAATATAACAGGTAAATGTGATTTCTTAGTAGCATGAGGCCAGTTTGACTCATCCTCCTGTTATTTGAAAATATTTATTATATATTTGTTTAATTCGTTTTTAGTTCATACAACCAATCTAAGAAATTCACTTACCTTAAGAATTTCCTTTATTTGTCGCACATCTTTCTCAAGTTTATCTAATAAAAATAGGGGTGTTTGATGTGGAGAGGACAATGATACATGACCCCAAATTGTAAACACTAAAACTGCTAGTACCAGAAAGATAGTCAAAAATAATAAATATAAGAGGCTCCATACGATTGGGAAATACCATATTATTGTCAAAACAACAGGAAATATGCACACTATGATCCAGTTGAACATATTTTGGTGGATTATTTAGCAAAACATTTTTATAGGTAAGAAAATGTCAACAAATAAATTAAAATTGCGTTATTTATGAATACTTTATACTGAAAAATACATCACAGCTTTTTAATAAAAATATATAAGTTTATTTTATTACTTATTACAAATGAATCATTTATTTAAATATGTATTATTCCTTTTTTTTATTTATTTTTGAACTCAATACACACAACACGATGCGACAGATATATCGTGACACGCACGACCAATGACCACAGGTTTTACGCGCAGGTGAAAAAGAGAAAGAAATAATATTTTTTCCTAAAAGGTTCCCTATGAAAGAAAGAGAGACTTAATTAAAGTCTGCTCATATTCAATACCCTTATTCAAATAGAGGTTGACAACAGTTTTGATGTTGCCAGGTTCGTAAACCTGGTACGAAATGTCAGACATACCTTAGTGTGTTTAAGAAATTATTTTTGTTAAAATGGGAATGCTGATTTATTCACCTGCACAGTACGGTGGTCCGAAGTACGTCGAGATTGCTTTAACACGGAGGAGGCCTTGACCTATTCCTTTGATTTTTCTTTTAAAATAATGTGTCTGCTTATTTTTGTATTTTTTTAATATTAATTTAGGTTAGTTTGTTTTTTTTTCTTCTCTGGCTTTGCACGATTTGTTCATTCAGCCAATGTCGAGTAGGGTATTTTGTTACCGTATCGATTCAAAAAATCACTTTGTGTTAAGTAAAAAAAAACAATCGATGTACTTAGGAATGCCACCTAAATATCCTATTAAATACCTACATATCCCTAGTATTCCTCTTCTTCTTCTTTTGATGAAATGGCAACCAGCCGGATCACTCGGATCAGCTATTTCTGCCAATGTCAAGTATTTGTAGTCTAAAATTATAAGTATTCGGATCTTTAAGTCATCGTCGTGATGAAACTAATGATACTCGTAAAAAATATATAAAATGTGGATGACATGAAATGTCTGTCTCTGTCTCTGTCTTCCGAAAAAACAAAAAAACGATTTCTAAAGTATTCCTCTGATCAGTGTATGGAGGGTAGGTAGGTAGGTAGGTCTCTACCCTCCATAGATCAGTGTTAACGGAAAAGCGTTCTGAAGTATTGACAGATTTGACAGATTGCACAACATTGCATTTTGTTGTGCTATTTTGGCTTTGATACTTCAAAATATTCATGACATTTCAAATATTCCAATTTATTATTTTAGTTAATTAATTTACATTTTTATAAGATTTAATTTCCATTTAAGTTAATCTTCAGAACTCGGAACTTTTTTCACAGATGTGTTACAGGATTTTGTAAAATGTCTCAATTAGAAGCGACATACTTGATTGTCGGTGGAGGTATTGCCGGCGTAACCTGTGTGGAAACTCTTGCCATATTACATCCTGAGGAAACTTTAGTAATAATAACTGCCTCTTCCTTAGTTAAAAATGTAAGTAATGTGAGTTTTTATGCTAAAACTATTGTCAAGTTTGATGTGAATGAAACAGAAGCAAACTCTTTGATGAGGATCCATCCAAATTTGAAGATTGTATATGATTCTCTTAAACACGTAGACACGGAAAATCAAATAGCCTATACCCATTCTGATGACGTTATAAGATATAAGGTTATGTGTATTTGTACTGGTGGCATACCCAGGCTAATTAGAGATTCAAACAAAAGTAAGAGGATATTAGGAATTAGAGATACAGAATCAGTTAAAGAGTTTCAAGAAAAACTGAAGACTGGTCGTAAAATGGTCATTGTTGGTAATGGAGGCATTGCATCAGAGATAGTACACGCAACATCTGGAATTCCAAAAATTTGGGTCATTAGAGATGATTATATATCAGCAACATTTATAGATCCTGGAGCAGCTGAATTTTTTCAGAATACATTTAAAAGTAATGAAGTATCAGTAGAACAAAAAACAACATTAAGGCGGCATGTGTTCTCAGAGGAAGATGAACTTGTGTCACTAAATAAAGATTTAAAATCAGCAGCTTTGGGCCCAGATTGGTACAGGAAGCTGGAATTTAAGAAAAGTGATAGAGGTGGGCAAGAACTTGAGATAGTTTATAAAGTAGAAATTGATTCTGTTATGGAAGTGAGAGACAAGGAGTACCCTCTTGAAGTAAAACTTTCTAATGGTAGAATTATTGGTTGCGATTTCTTAATATCTGCTACTGGTGTTGAACCAGCAGTTAATTTCTCATGGGATAAAGAACCAGAAAAAGGGGAAGACGGTGGATTAGCTGTAAATGAATTTCAAGGGACATCAATTAAAAATGTTTATGCCGCTGGTGATGTTGCTACTGCTACGTGGGAGCATGCACCTCACTGGTTCCAGTTGAGGCTATGGACTCAAGCCAGACAAATGGCAGGAATGGCTGCCAAAGCCATGCATAGCAATATAGTAAAGGAAAAGGTTTTACAAGACTTTTGTTTTGAATTATTTACACATTGCACTACTCTCTTTGGCTATCAAGTTATTTTATTAGGAAAGTATAACGCACAGGGTTTAGGCAAAGATTACGAAATTTTATTACGTATGACACCAAATAAAGAGTATATTAAACTTGTACTTCAAAAAGGGAAACTACAAGGTGCCATATTGATTGGTGAAACTGATCTAGAAGAAATGTGCGAGAATTTAATTCTTGACCAACTAGATTTGACATCTTTGGAAGATCATATTTTAGATCCTGATATTGACATAGATGATTATTTTGATTAAAAAAACAATTATAATTGTACCATGTAAATATTTTACTTTGTTGATTTAGTTTTAAGCAGTATTTATTATTTATAAATCACTAAATAAGTAAATTAAAGATATAACAAATGTTTATCGTCTCTTATTTTTTTAACTAATACTTATTATGATTCCGAGTAACCTAAGTAAGAGTAACCAGAGCAAATAAAAATTTTGAAATTACCAAACATAATAAAAAATTGTGACACAAGGGTTGTTGACCTGTCTAGTAAACTGTTATTATTTCTGTTTTTTATTTACTTTGCGGGTCTGGTTTCAAAATATTACTTCATATATTATTATTTGGGGTTGGCTACTAGTGCACCAGTAGTTTACCTGAATATCAGTTTTTTTACAGAGTGACTGGCATCAAACCTCCGCAACCCTGAGGGTCAACTGAATTCGAAGATTGAACTTGTTGTCACTATATTTAAGGGCACTGCCTTCCCTATAACCATGTTCTATGTTATTGGGAATGGTTTCCGCACTTAGTCCTTAGAGTGGACCATTGTACGTGGGCCATAGCGGCCGTCATTCCAACCAGCCCACTTCCTTCCAGAAGCAGATCAGACTTCCCAGTCCTCTCAGGGCATCCGCGAGAGACCCTGGTGATCCAAGGGTTCTATCGCGGATCTGCGCGACGCCCGTGCACTCGAGTAGCACGTGTGCCACTGTTTCCTCAGTCTCCATGCACGCTCTGCATAGAGGGCTGTCTGTGATGCCTATTGTGTAATAGTGTTTATTTAATGAGCAGTGTCCGGTGATGGTCCCCACCACCAGGCGCAGACTTCCTCTGTCCAGACCCAGTAGGCGTCTAGTCAGTTTGCTGTTTAGAGTAGGCATGGCCTCTTTAGCTTGTCTGCAGCCTGGTGCCGCGGTCCACCAGTTCTCGGCTTGTTTGCGAGTGGAGTCTTGCAACCATCTGCGAAGCTGGTGGAAAAAGGACAAGTTCGGTTTTAGAGGGGTTTACTGTTAGGCAGTATTCCCTGCACCAGTCCTCTACTATTTTCAAGGCTTGGCGCATCAGATTGCAGAGTGTGTTTTCGTGGGTGCCGTTTATTATTATGGTAATGTCGTCAGCATAGGCAACAGTATAGTAGCCCTTGTCGTTGAGTCTCCTGATGAGACTGTCAACCACAAGGTTCCACAGAAGTGGCGAAAGGACGCCCCTTGTGGGCAGCCCCTCGCCACAGTAGCCCTAGTTGTGTCATTTACTGTGACTTGAACAGCTCTCAGCCTGAGCATGTTTGTTATCCAACATTTTAGGGTTGGATTTACACCATGTCTTTCAAGGACCATGCTGATGCTATGGAATATGGTTTTGTCAAAGACGCCTTTGATGTCAATAAAGGCGGCCAGTGATGAACATTTGTGGTCCACAGCACATTCTATTTTGGATACCACGCTGTGCAGCGCTGATTCCGTAGATTTACCTGTAGAGTAGGCGTGCTGTTGTTTATGTAGTGGTCTGACTCTGAGGGGTCCGTCCCGAATATGTCGGTCACACAACCTCTCAAGAGCTTTCAGTAGAAAGGATGTCAGACTTATCGGTCTATAGGCTTTTGGTTGTGTGTAATCAGATTTGCCGGGTTTGGGGATGAAAACGACTTTAACCTCGCGCCACGCGAGTGGTACGTACCTACTCGCAATGCAAGCCCGATAGACCTCCGTCAGCCATGGTGTCAATGGGTCTATTCCCCATTGAAGCAAAGCCGGGAAGATGCCATCGAGGCCTGCCGACTTGTACGGTTGGAAGGTTTTGATCGCCCATTTAACTCGGTCCTCTGTTACTATTGTGTTGGCTCTATGCCAATCTTCGGTGCTTGGAGTCCATGTCTCTTCCTCCATCCAGGTCCTGTCCTCTGACAGGTTGCAGTCAGGGAAGTGTGTCTCCAGAAGAATTTTACTGGTTTCATAGTCTGTTAGTGTATATGTGTTATCTGGTTTTTTTAGAGTTCCAAGTGTGTGATCTCTGTCGGTTGACAGAATCTTTCTCACTCGGGAAGCTTCATTGTTAGATTCAATGGCTTCGCAAAAGTTCCACCAGGGTGACCTGCTGGCTTTCCTGGTTTCTTTTTTGAAAGCGTATTGTGTCTCTTTGTAGAGTACACAGTCTTCCGGGAGCTTTGAGTTTTTTGCTTTGTTGAATAGTTTGCGAAGTGTACTTCTAAGTTTGCCTAACTTTGCGTTCCACCAGGAGTTCCCCTTGCCACTGGTGTGTGAGGCCTTTAGTGTACAGCATGCATGGTATGCTTTTGTTATGCAATCGGAGAGTTTTGATATCGTGTTTTCAATGTATTTGGGGTCAGTTGAAGTTGTATGTATTTGGGGTTTAGCAAGTAAGGAGGTCAATAGACGTTTATACCCGGGAATATTGGTTCGACGCGGGTTACGTCTTGGCTCGGGTTTTTTGGTGTTTTTCTGTAATGAAAAGCGGATTCTTCTGTGATCAGAGCAAGATGGCTCATCAGATACGCGCCAGTTAGAAATTGAGCTAATCGCACCTGTTGAAGCTAATGTTAAGTCAATAATAGTTTGGCCTCGGTTTGTTACCCATGTGGGTTCCGAACCTCGGTTAACCAAGATTGTAATTTTGGGTACTTTATGTATGAGCCAGGTCAGAGCACTGTCGTCCTCACACCACATCTGCACTGTGCCGTCCGCTACCCGAGGGTACCCGCGGAAGGCCGAGAGCGGAGTGTCGGTGTCAGTGTCAAAGACCATGTTTTCGAGTGCTGCTTTAACGTGTTTAGCTTCCTCTAGTGTCATGTCTCTGGATGGAGGGGAGAAGCAGATCGCTACGGCATGCCGCGCCGGAATGTCCTTTGTGGCCCGCGCATAGGTTCTCTGCTCCCCTTGGGCAGGTTGGATTCTCACACGCTTTGGGCCTCCCCGAATCGTGCTTGGCGAGGCCGAGTCGTCAGGGCGCGCCCTCTTCGCCGCGCCCAAGCCACTTGGTCCTGGTTGCGGTTCCGAGGTGCCTGGTTTGATGTTGTCAACCAAGCCCGCAGTGTGCGAGGCTCCAGCCGCCTTCTGCGTTGTCTTTGTTTGTTTTTCCTTTGTGTGGCTGCACGGCTCTGATTGTCGGCTCCTGCAGGCTCTGGCATAGCTAGTGGCGTTTCGCGCTGGGTTTCCCCTTCGCGGACTAACCCCTGGCTACTAGTATCCGCGTCCGGCTGTTTTTCGCGCGGGGTAATCCCTGCGCGGACTGGCAGCTGGTCGCGTACTACTACTTCGGGGATCGATTGCGATTTGCGATGGCTGTTGCCTTCACGAATTTTACGCATCCGATCGGCGATTGTCCTCTCCCTCGAAAGGAATTTTCCGCGCTTCTGCTGAAGCATGCGTACTTCATCCGCCGAGACAGAGGTAGAGCTGCCGGGGCCGACATCCATCCCCGCTTCTCTCAGTGTAGGGCCCGCTTCCTTAACCCTTGCTTCGATCCTCTCGCGCTGTGTTGCAAGCGCGCGAAGTTCGCCGCTGAGGCTTGATAGTCGGGCGTTGTCTCTGTCATTTTCCGGGTTGTTAGTGATGCTGTTCCGGACGAGGCTCTGTTGCCAGGCACTCGTGGGTAGCACACCTTGTGTTTTTGTTTTTGGCGCGTTGTCCGCAGCCGTTAGGGTTGTTATGCTTGAGGTGTAGTGAGGCGCGTTAGTCGCAGCCTGGGTTGTTGGCGCTAAGGCAGCCAGCCGCGCAGAAGGCGCGGCTTCACTATAAGGCAGATTAGTGCCCCCCCCCCAGATTACGTAGGGGGCTGACCGACGGATCGGTGTAGGATTCTCCGGCTTGGCCGGTACCCACCTGGGGAAAATGTTTTCCTGTCTGCTTCATTGTAGTGGGGGTTTGTGGGCTTTTTTTAAAAAGGAAAAAGAGGTTACCCCTCCTCTGGGACCGACAGATATAGGATATAGGGAAAAATGGAGGGAGTGATAGAATTGGAAGTGGGATCACAGGATAAGGGTAAGGGTTACCTTTGACTTGACTTTCGGGAACTTCTCTTGTCCGGGGCCCCTCACGGGGCACCCCGGGTGCAAGAACAAAACTCACAGCCGGGGCTAGGCTATCCGCAACCCGCCATCCCGCTCGGTGGCATGAAAAGAAATGCCCGGCAACTGTGCCATCCCGTCACCCTGGCGTTGAAGCCATTGCGCCGGGATGTCCCAGCAACCCCCGAGACCCAACAACTTCCCTATAACGATTGCCATAGATGTTCATGACAACCGGGACAGACAGCTTAACATCATGCGTCATCGTCTTCCATACTCCGGGCTGCTCTTAAGAATTTCTTGTAAGAAAAACCCAACAGCAGTCCGACCCGGGAATCGAACCAGAGACCTCTTGATCGGCAGTTGCTTGCACTAGATCAACGAGGCAGTCTGGGGTTTCTTAAATATTTAATTCAATTTTTATTTCCATTTTTACTAAGACGAAGATGTCTGTCACCAGGCTGTATCTCATGAACCGTGAGACAGTTGAAATTTTCAATTGATCTGTTTGTTTTTTTTTTATTATTAAATAGAGGGCAAACGAGCAGACGTATCGCCTGATGGTAAGTGATTACCGCCGCCCATAGACACCCGCAACACCAGAGGCGTCACAAGTGCGTTGCCGGCCTTTCAGGAAGGAGTACGCTCTTTTCTTGAAGGTTTAAAGGTCGTATTGTTGCCTCTATAACAGCAAATACTAAAAAACAATAAACATATTTAAGGATTCTCCCCTACAACGAACATGATTTATTTGCCGATAATCATACGACTCGCACTTTGCTGTTTTTTTTAATCAGTATAAGTTTATCATTTTGCAAGTAATGCTAAATGCTAGATGACAAGCAGAAGTTATCCTCTTCCACTTGTCAGCTCTGATGAAAAAGTTATGTATGAAGAAGTACATGTTTAAATATTATTATTTATTATATACAGTCGACTCTCGTTAATTCGAAACTTGAGGGACTCTTAAAATATTACGAATTATCAAGTGTTTGAAATATCAAATGGTTCGAAATTTGTGAGAGAAAATAAATAAAACTTCGAATTATTAAGTGTTGATCAATTATTATTTATTAACTGCTATGCTATAACAATGTCAAAAGTTTAGAGGTACATTCGTGTACATAAATATGTATTCGTAATGTGAATTAATTAATTTTTCGAAAGAACTCTGTTATAGTCAAACTAATCATAACAAAAACAAAGGCTCGTGTACGTTGATACAAGTTTAAACTTACAATATTTCCGCCTCTTTCTCTCTGCAACTTTGAATTGTCCAGTGTTAGACGCCTATGAGTTCGAATTAACGCGTCGTTTTGTTTTATAGCAATGATTTTTTCGTTCGAATTACCAAGTGTATAAAAATGTATTGATTTAGTTCGAAATATAAAGAGATTTTGTAGGGAACTCGTGATAACTTTGAATTATAGAGAGGTTCGAATTATCGCAGGTTTGAATTAACGAGAGTCGACTGTATTATATTTATGCTACAATAATTTGATTTGTGTTAAAACGAATTATCTGATCTAAGCTTCATCTTCATCAGCTAAAAACTATCGATTGAAAACCTGCTTTCAGATAAAAAATCGCATCCAAATTGGTCTTTCCGTTTAGGAACTAAGATGTCGAATGCCACAGACCAACATGGTGGTATTTTTTTTGTGTCCGTTCTTAAAACAGTAGAGGCAATCTTCGAAACATTCAATGTGTCAATAATGACAACTTCTAAATGATGTAGACATGATTTGATACCACGCTCTCGATCGGTTGCAGCGGCGAGCAGTCCTCATTATCAACAGAGTAGTACATACGTTCTCGAACTAAACTAAACACTGACATAGTGAATTAGTGTGCCTCGATTCCCGGGTCGGACTAAATGTTTGTGTGATCTGCATATTTGCTTCGGAATTTGGGTATTTTATTTAATATGTACCTATGTATTTGAAATAAAAGTAAAATAAATATATATTTCATATATTTAAATTAATATATATTTATTTCATCAGTCAATCTGGTTGTCATAGTACAAGCTCTGCTTAGTTTGAAGCTAGATGGCGTTGTGTGTAAGGTGTCGAAAATTATTTTATTTTTATTATATTTCATTCATGTTTCTCTTATTATGGAATAGACGCGTGGAGCGAACTTATTTGATTTGTATATACGGCTTTAACATTCCGGAATACGAGTACAAACAAAGGTACTCAGAGAATTCTTATGAAGCGGAAATAACCCGATAGGCATATTTTAAGAGGTCTGGCCTAGAGACATCACTTGCCTTTTAGAGTGAGGTATGGTATGGACGGGACGGCATGGACATGTATACCACGCGAAACTGATCAGGCTCCTTTATTACGACGACATCCGAGCTAGAAGGACGTGGTAACATGGAATATTGTCGAGTACTTCATTTGATATTTTTGAGTGGGTATTCTTTATTTTAGTACTGTGAAAAAGATTTATAAAAATATATTCTCGCTATTATATCCTTTAATTCCTCCGGTTTTTCCTGAATGAATCTTCGCCTTAGTACTGAAGAATATCTCGAGGACCTGTCCGCTGATGTTGCAATTATTCTTTTAAATATGGGCTTCGGCCTCCCGAAACTTAATTACCTACTGCCACTCCTGACTTGACAGCACGTTTGGCCTAGTGGTTAAGAGGTCGCTACGACGTTCCCTACTTCGCCAAGTGTTGTGGGTTCAAATCCTAAATGGAATAACACTTAGTATAATCCACAAACTGTTGTTCTAAGTCAGGGTGTTATTTATGTCCGTTTCATGTGTGTTTGTAAAGTTCCCCGCGACACAGGAAATATTCCTAGTGCGGGAGTTGTCTTTTCAATAAAAAAAAAACTTTTTGTTGGCTTTGCCCCAAGTAAGCTGTGTCATTTCACAAAGCAATGAAGTCGCCTAAAGCCGGTAACGTTTAAATGGCTGAGAATCAGTGGATTCAGGCTAGTTTCCTGATCCGGTGTGGGGTCTGGGGGCGTGTACAGTAGTGCACGGGAAATGGGTCTCCTGACTTTTCTAGCGCCTACGCACGGTGTTGCAAGCTTTGTCTTATTAGGTTCCCATGGTGGTATGATTAGCTACTCATAAAAAATACGAAAAATAATCAAACAGTATACTCATCATAAGCATACCGTTTCTTAAATATGTACATGTTTACTCAATCAGCGGACTGGAACTCTTTTTACATGATTGAGTCGTAGTAGTAACACTCAGTGTAATAAAATAAGTGAAAGTGCTGCGGCCTTAGCCAAGGCGCCCCTAATACCTCTGAGCCCGTGTGCACAGAATACCCTGCACTATAGGTAAAGACGATATTATTATTTTTTATTTAAGTTTTTTGTTTTACGTCGTATTTAGTGCTCTTTGGTTTGATTCTTTCGTCCACATTGACGTGACAAAATCAGAATGACTGAAAATCCACATTTATATTGAACAACATAGCAATAAATACTGCACGACATACTCAACAATATTATTGTGTTTATGTGTGTGACAAATAAAACCTTAACTTATACCAAGAATAAAAAATATTTTAGCACTATGGCAAATGCGTTTTATTGCTAGCACTCTGTTTTTTAAATCGATTTTATTATTTTAAAAACGATTCTCAATCGATTTAGTCGATTAAAATCAACATACATCAAATAAACCTCATAGACACAACCACAATCTCAAAACAGCTATCAGATTATTGTGATTTGCGAATTTGACGTGTTGTTGTCCGCGTATTGTTTTTTAATTCTAAATTATTTAATTAATTCAGTACTTACAAGTGACTTACAGAGTATAATAACAACGGTATATAACAGTACCTATAGTTGATCAGTGTGTAATAAAAGTGTAGTTAAACCTAGTGGAAGTATTGTTTTAGTTGGTGTTTTTCTTTGTTTCTTTCCTGATTCTTAGTGATTCTAAGTGATTGTTCAAAATGCCAATATTATTCAGTGTTGTTGCTCGCGGCACTATCGTTTTAGCTAAATATGCCACTTGTGCAGGCAATTTCACAGAAGTTACTGAACAAATACTATCAAAGATACCTCCCCACGATGACAAATTGACATACTCTCATGGCAATTATCTGTTTCACTACATTGCGGAAAATAAGTTGGTTTTCTTCTGTATAACCGATGACGTAAGTATTATACTTGCTGTTCATACGATTTGTCTCAATCTTTAATATATAACTATTTTTTGACCATAATTTTTTAGAAATTCCAACGGTCAAGAGCATTCTTATTCCTTAATGAGATTAAAAGAAGATTTACGACGTCCTTCGGGGACACGGCGCAGACGGCTATACCTTATGTGATGAATGGTGAATTTGCAAGGATCCTTGCCACCGAGATGAAACACTACAGTGACTCAAAGGACCTTGACACCATATCAAGGGTTCATGGGGAGTTGGATGAACTTAAGAATATCATGGTGAAAAATATTGGTAAGTTAATTTTTATATTGTCTTTTGAAATTTCTCTGAATACACCTTGATTTATGAGTATATGTACATATGTAGGTATGCATAAGTACTTAGATATGCTTTTAAGATTGCTTTCCTGCAATTGGTGATGGCTGTTGACATTCTATTTAGGATAGTAATTTGTGTATGTCTTGTTCTGAGTTAAATTCGATGTTCAAATTAGAATTATATATTGTAAATAATATGTACTTAGTGTGAATTATGATAGTCTATTATTCCCATTATATTCTTATTAGAAATTCATTTCATCCCTCGAAATATCTCATAAGATGTTATTTAGTATTAAAAGTTGCCTTTTATAATAAACGAGTCATGCCTTTCTAAAACATTTATAAATGACTAATATTAATTAAAGTTTTGATATTATTATGCAACAAAAAAAATCTGCAAAATTGCAAGTAGTAAATGTTAAGTTTTATTTCTTTTTGTTATGTTTCTTGGTAATTTATATATATACATATGTAACATATTAATCTTTTGTATTAAAAGAGAAGAAATTTTCAAAAACATTGTATGAACATATTAATAAGACATAGACACCTACCTTCAACTAATGAAAACTTTCAACATTAACAGTTTCATAAAGATATTGTTTCTTTTTTTGAGTTTAAATATAACCTGAATGACTGAGCTTTGCTGTGTATCTTTTCTGAAAATGAATCTTAGCTAGATCTATTTATCGCCCCTGAATTCCTTTGCAATCTTTATGAAAATTGTTAGATCCGTTTCCAAGATTCATATTCTATAATTAATATATGTAAGAATTGCTCATTTTAAGGTATTTGATGAGGAAATATTTCCTTTTTATGAGTTACAACTTGTTTCTGTTCAGTCATCTTAGGTGACTCATTTTGATATAGCAATACTTTTTACCATATTATTTTAACACTGCAGAATTTGAATGTTAATCTAAGTTGAAGATATAGTATAAAATAAGAATCTCTACAGTAAATACATGAAAATAGGTAACTTAAAAATGACTAAATTATATATACTCACGTTTTAGTACTATAAAAAAGTACTCATTCATAATAATTGTTTTATATATTAGGCAAACTTACAGAATACACCTTTCAACAAAACGACAAGACCAAGTGTAATATTTTTTTTATGAACTTGTCTAGTAATTAAACACCGTTTTAACTTAATAGTTTAAATATGGGGCAGTTTTTACTTGGTTGTTATGGTCATATTTTAACCGTTACGGATATGATTATTTCTATATAAAAATAAAGAGCCTTTATTCTTATATAATACACTAGCGACCCGCCCCGGCTTCGCACGGGTGCAATGCTGATACTAAATTAAATACACTACAGAAAAACTATGAACGTTGTATATAAAAACATAGCGGCCCGCTCCGACTTTGCACGGGCATAAAATAGAAACCTCTAAAATTAGCAATGTTGCCTTAGTATATGATGCATGTATTATACATATAAACCTTCCTCTTGAATCACTCTATCTATTGGAAAAAACCGCATCAAAATCCGTTGCGTAGTTTTAAAGATTTAAGCGCACATAGGGATATAGGGACAGAAAAGGCGACTTTGTTTTATACTATGTAGTGATACAGTTTTACTTATAAATTATATATCTTAAACCCTAAATCTAAATTTTCTATATAGTCTCCTCTTCGGCGCAGCCCCCCCCATCAATATGATATTAAAAGTCCTTAATTCGGAGGTTGTTTTTTATAATAGTATTTATTCTAAACTACATTCTAGATATCTAGATTGAAACAAATTAAAACAATGATGCAGGAAACGTAAAAATAATCAATTTTGTTCCCCGATTGTGATAGTAAATGTTTTTCATAAAAACAAACACAAGCTTATCATGTTTTATCTCAAGTGCAGTAAATATCTGCCCACTGATGTGTCATTGACTGTCTATGAGTGAGTATATACTACCGAGTTATAAAGTGTATGTACCTATTAAATAAAGGACTGCTTACCATATCTCATATGGTAATCATAATTACTATAATTAGTCATTCAATGTTTACATGCCATTGACTTCAATACACATATTAATAAATACATTTGTGTTGCACTGAATTATAAAGTATTATATATGTGGGGAGAAATTCAGTTCTATAAACATTATTGAATGACCTTCATTTAGAGTTATCTCTAAGACACTCTGTTTTATAATCGGATTTACATAGTTATTAAGCCTAAATGACAGCATCATTTTATTAACCGACTTCAAAAATTGAGGAAGTTCTCATTTCGACTTTTTTTTATTATATAGGGGGCAAACGAGCAGACGTATCGCTTGATGGTAAGCGATTACCTCCGCCTATGGACACCCGCAACACCAGAGGCGTTACAAGTGTGTTGCCGGCCTTTTAGGAAGGAGTGTTCTCTTTTTATGTTTGTTACCTCGACTGGGTGAACCGATTTTGATGATTCTTTTTTTTATTTGAAAGCTGGTGCTTCCCATGTGGTCCCATTTCAATTTGGTCCAGTTCTTGAATATGTTTTTTTTGTTGTTAAAATTTGAGATTACATATTATGTAAATAAGAGGTAGGGCCACTTAAATGAACTGATAATATTTAAAAAGATCATCCATTTACATTTATTTATTTACCATTGAATGATATTATTTTACAAATATATTAGGAGCCTCTCTCTCATAATAGAATGCTCATGAATATACCATTAGGTCTAATTAGTATTTTGCCTCGTTAAATATGTTAACATTAAATGTTTGCATAGAACTCCTTGCGATTTGATTATAAATTTGTAATCTTAATATGTTACTAGCTGACCCACGCAACCTCGTTTGCGTGTTATATTGTCCGTAGCGTCAAAATTTTCCCCCGTTTTTCAAACATTCTTCATTGGTGCTCCTCTCCTATTAATAGTAGCGTGATGTTATATAGGCTATAGTCTTCCTCGATAAATTGACTATCCAACACTGAAAGAATTTTTCAAATCGGCCCAGCAGTTCCTGAGATTAGCGCTTCAAACAAACAAACAAACTCGTCAGCTTTATTATTTATTAGTATAGATTTCTGTAAAATCTAATGATCCTCCTAGATTTGTCAGCGTTAACAAGCATATAGTTACAATGGTAGGATGTTATTTATTAACAGTGCATCATTTGTGGTCGAGGTTGCTTACTCATCTAATTATATTTGATTAGACTAAATAACTGTATTGTGCGTTTCTCTTTAAAGGTCAAATACTATTAACTTTAGTTTCATTGCCATAAACATTTATTATAACGTTTGTTCACTGTATATCACTTTTATGAATACCGAATGTAAAAGATAAACTCCACGTTGAAACGTGGAGTTTATAGTTGTAGGTAGGTAGTTAGTGGCAAAAACGAAGTCCTTATTCCTAGGGTCCTTTTTTTATATTGTAGAGGGTAAACGAGCAGACGTATCGCCTGATGGTAAGCGATCACCGCCGCCCATTAACACCCGCTACACCAAAGGCGTCATAAGTGCGTTGCCGGTCTTTTAGGAAAGAGTACGCTCTTTTCTTGAAGGTCAAATTTGTCATCTTTTCATTGCTCAAATAACCGCTACAGGTATACAGCTGTAGTGTTAATTTATCCGTTTCGCCTTTAGCTTATCATTAATTGCGAGGTAACCTTACTAAAACCTCATGATTAGTGATCTTTTAAAATAACTATTTCGCAGCTAGTAAGTATATGACACGGGAATTCTCAGAATCTTATCAGACAGGAAGGATTGGAAATAATTTGTAATCCTTACACAAACATGCACTTTGAAACTCGTGTTCACGCAAAAGGTACTGTTAGAAAAACTTGAAACGTCGTCATATATGCTCTCTCGTTAGCTGTTGTTTACAATTTTACTTATTTAATACTTTTCTATATTAACTTCTATCAACTTTACTCTTTATTTTCAGATAACATGGCAATGCGTGGCGAAAAACTGGAGTTACTAGTAAATAAGGCTGACAATTTAGCTACAAATGTAAGTATTCAATATCCATATACGTTATATTGGCACACATTAAACAGTTTATGTTTATACTGCGCAATAAATTTTCAATCTTCGCGAACATTCATTCTTTATATGCGCATATGTTTACATTTTGTTCACAATTCCTGTAAAGGCGTTTTTGTATATTTTGCCTGCCACAGAAAACACTTGTAGACATTGTTTCGAAGAAATATGCATAGGTTATAATTACATCTATAGCAAAGTGAAACTATGCAAGTGTCTTTTTTATAAACGTAACAAATTAATTACGAGTCGTAAATGGCCTACCCACACTTGCGTAAAATTTTTTTTTTTCTTGTTTATATTTCAATAAAATTTCACATATTTTTTTCAGTCTGTAAGCTACCGCACCACATCCAGAACACTGCAACGATCCCTGTTTTGGAAGAACGTCAAAATGTATGTCATTATGATAGTGGTTGCTGGTATAGCAGTGTACCTTATCGGAGCGATGGCTTGCGGCGGACTTAGTTGGGGGAAATGCGTTGGTTAAACATGAATACACAACAAACATATTATTAAAACTAATAAATATCATCTTTAGGAGTTTATACTTCTCCTGTAGGGTACACGACAAAAATCACGAATCGATTGTCTTAGGAACCCCATTCAGTTTTGATAGTCATAAATTGTTTTTTTACGCGATCACAAAAATACTTTTTTATGACTGGATCTATATTTAATGTATATTTTGCTTTTCATCAGATATGTTATCAGCAATTAATAGTAAACGGTGTCACTTATTGTAATGTTTTAATTTATTAAGGGCTTAATGATAACGGAATTAGAAAGAGTAAAGTCCATTCGCGTTAAGAAAATAGTGAAGTTTCGCACAACCTCCACCTCTTGACCAATCAAATTCCATGAAATTATCGGTTCATCGAAAACTTGGAATCTGATTGGTCGGGATAAAAAACTTTGATCAATCAAATTTCTAGAATTTATCGGTACGTAGAAAGCTTGGAATATGTTTGGTTGGGGTGCGAGATATGATACATTCATTATTATTTAACGCGATTGAACTAAACCTTTAAAAATAAATATTTTGACATCTTTTGCACCAACTTAAGCATTCAGACCATTTAAAACTTTCATATGGCAGATTTATATCGAGATATTTAGATTTAAAGCACCATATATATTATAGGTATCGACTTCATATTCCAATTATTAATAAAGTCATACGTAACGATATATAAGATGTACTTATACTAATTCCTTCGAAATAGACGTCAACTAAGTGACATGATCTAAATACAAAATATTATAATGATCAAAATAAAATATGTATATTTTACGAAGACCGTGTAAACAGAACACCGAACGGAATTCTTATGTATACAACCTCTTCACATTTGCCTTATAAGATTTGTACACCACCCGAATGTTGACTGGAAGAGAATGCCCTGGGCATTAAGTCTACCGATGTACATTCTTAGTGCATAAAGTTAATAAATAAATAAACATTAAAAATAATGCGAAGTAAAAACTTGCTTTGAAACTAAACCTTCCTTTGCTCTGTGTAAATAAAACAAAAACACATCGTTTTTTTTGTGATCTTTTAATGTTTTTATTGATTATTTTTTGCGCTAAGTGTAATGTTGAAACGAAAACATTATAGTGTGATAATGCCATTGGTTTTAAAAATATTTTTATTTAATTTTTGTTGTTGTTCTACGCAAAAAAAAAGATTTTCTAAATTTTTATATCGTTATTAGGTACAAATTGATATTAATACTTCACTTAAGCACTCGTTTATGTAGGAGCAACCTTACGACACAAACCTGATTTTCTTATTTAAATTCAATTGTTTAATTAAATCACTACATTTACAACCCGTCGGAAATATCTGCGAACCTGGCTTAATGACGTCATGCAAACTAGAGGGATAGCAAAAAAGTACGAGATGTAAATTTTTTGTTAAGTGTATAAATTTTTTTACACTTTTATACAACTTCTATATGAATATGTACCTTATAGAATAATAAAATAACAAATAATACACAGAAAAAGTAAAGAGCAAGAGAAAGTGTCATTTTTTATAATGTTTTCCCTTCACGTGTTATTTTCATTATTGTCGTTTTAGATTAACCAGTTGCTGCACACGCCCTTTTTGTTGCTTTTTGAACCGACATAATGAAAGGGGCGTTATTTTTCATTTTCAAAGAATTGGTTTACTTTGAGCTTTTAATTCCGCTTTGCACTATGTATAGTCCTACCCATGGAACAATACAATACTAAATAGGTAGTTTATTAATATTTCACTGAACATAGAAACAATAAACAAGAATGATATTACGAAAGCAAGAATAATACACGTGCGTCGGCGCTTGTGTTGGCTACGGTACTAGATAGGCGAAGGCGGGGCGATGCGTGGGGAAGCGAGAGGAGAAGCGCATTCCAGCTGGGTGCGCAGATATTTCCGACGTACAGTAATTGCTAAATATATCTTCACCTATTCTGACCGAAAACATGATCAAGTTGCTAATAAGGTGTTCTATAATTAGAACTGGGACGGTCTATTTTATAATAAATATACATAAAAAATACATTATGCATACACATACATTAGTAAATACAATTCATTTTAACATAAGATATATGAAATTATTTGTCATCTATAAAAATATTTAAATAAAAAATCAATTTATTTTGGTTCATAATTTGTGTCGTAGGTACTGCGTCATTTTATGATCGTTGAAGAGAACAGTAAAGTTACGTGAGCAAAGCCAGTTGCTAAATTTAGTGTTCAACGTCAAAAATACAGTATTGCATAAGAAACTATTTGTATATGTTGTTAGAGTATTTACAGGGAAATAATATTAATTTTTATTATGTTTTTACTTGTATCATTTACCCCTAAAATGAAATAAATATATATTCATGCTACACAATGCCATACAAAATAAATATGACAAGAAATGTCAAGGTCACAACACATCACTTTTTAAACAAATATTGCATATATTTGTATAGAAAACACAGTAACATTTTTTTTTACTCTTACTCCTATCGCCTAGGAGTGGAGTTTCCTCTCAAATCCCCATGGTAGACTTTAAATAATGTCAAATGCTGTGCTCACTTCTGCTATTAATACAAAATTGCGGAGATGATGACCTGTGTTCCCCGCATCCAACGACTTCCTTTGACCCTCACTAGGCCATCAGACCACCTTGTTTGGCCCTGCCTACTCTGCCTCTTCTAATATATATATTTCTTTTAATAGAAATTGCTTGAATGCTTCTCAAAGCTGTATATTATCATCACTACCTACGGCCATCGATTTACATGTAATTTCGAGTCTTATGACGAATTAAAATTTACAAAATTGATGTCTTTGATATAGGGTAATAATAATACTATTGTACTAATTAATCCTACCGAAATAGAGTAACTCAATATTCGTCTCAACACATGTAGAAGGCGAATTATGTTAATTAAACACCTGTTTCAATAATTATGGAAAATTATTTGTCATTGTTTGCTCGTCCTTCCGTTTCGTCGAGACATTTTCTATATGATACTGGACTCGTAATTATATATATGCAAATATGAGAGGTAATTGACACAGTTGTTTTTTTTTACTAAGATCTACTAAGGTCTCATACAACTGTATATATTTATTTATTTATTTATTTTAAAACTTCATGCACACATATACAATTCAAGGTAAATGCTTTTTTTTAAATATATAATACTATTCCCGAAGAGCACACTATTATAAAAGATTTCTTAAAGTCATGTCTATGGTGTATTGAGGTATTTGTGTGGTTTATACCATACATTTTTACCGTGGGAGAGCTATGCTTCGGCATGAATGGGTCGGCTCGACCGGAGTGATACCACGGCCTCACAGAAAACCGGTGTGAAATAGCGTTTGCGCTGTGTTTCACCGAGTGAGTGAGGATACCGGAGGCCCATACCCCAACCCCTCCCTCTATCCCTTTTCCCATCCCCCAAAGGTCGGCAACGCACTTGTGACGCCTTTGGTGTTGCGGGTGTCCATGGGCAGCGGTAATCGCTTACCATCAGGTGATACGTCTGCTCGTTTGCCCACTATTCAATAAATAAAAAAAAAAAAAAAAAAACCATTTAAGTGTGAGTCTAACGTCTTCACATTTACACTAAAGTCGCTTATTCTATGCTCTATCCATTATAAAGTTAATGTTTTTTTTTTTATCTAAGTGTACTCATCAAACGTCTAAGGTTTGGCCAAAGGGGTCTTATAGTGTCTGGCACTTGTTTGAAAACTGTTATTGGCAACAAATATACTTGTCGTGGTGAAAAATAGATTTCATATCCGCACTTACCATTTTCCTTTACATAAGTAGTAGTCTTAAAAAACATTGCACCTCTTTCTTACCCGACTGCGAAAGTAGGAGGGTTATGTTTTTCGAGTATATGTATGAATGTATATTAATGTGGCATGCCCTAAACGGCTTGTCGTATCGTGACAGTGATACTGTGTCCATCAAAAAAATAAATACGCAATTGCCTTTTTATAAAATAATTTAATACTTGTTGTTACTAAAACAATGTGAATGGCATAAGATTTGACACAGTCAATATGGAGGAGGAGTCGGGGTGTAGAAAGCTAAGAAATAAAAATACAAAATTAAATGTATTATTGACGATAGTGACCGTTAGACCGTAGTTAAACCGATTTTGCTAATTCTTTAAGTATTGTATAGCTCGTTTATGGAGAAAGGCTACAGGTTATAAAACATCACACTAAGGCAAATAGGAGCCGGGCATAAATGCAGAATGTTGCATAAAAAAACTTGGAAAAATATTTCTTTTGAGAGACGCAGACGATGTTGCGTGTGTTATCTAGTATTATATGAAAATTGACGTCGTTTTTTTTCATTTCCTATATTGAGTTGGATTTTCAAGTAAATAAATTCTAGTACATATTCTGCATCTAATTGACTGATGGCATTTATGATTATGCCTGCGTATTTTTTGTTAAGGTGTATCAATTAAAAAAATATCAGTTAAATATTTTATTTAATTCATTGTGTTATTCTTCTAAATATTATATTTATTTGGTTATGTTGTTACTTGGCATAAAAATGTTAAATATATACAATGTAGACAGTTGTTAGACAACATAATCTACTTGAGTCTATATAAATAAAAATTAATAACGAAAATGTATGTACGTGCATAACTTTAGATCGACTGCACCAAATTGGATATATTTTTTTTATGTATTTGTTACTATCGGGACATGGTTAGTATTGAAAAAAAAAATAAAAGAAAACCGGATTACGGAAAGTGTGTTATATATTTCCTTAGTTCGGTTAGTGCACTGCGGCCCTGCGGGAAGTGTGAGGCAAGCTTAAATACTAAAAGAAGATTTTCGGTAATTTAGAAAACGTTTACGAAAAAAAATAAATAAACAAAGTTTACCACTAAAGTAAGAAATGCAAAAAGTATAAAAGCGATTTTCTTCGAGACATTACTTAGTTTTGTTAACCGACTTCAAAAAGGAGAAGGTTATCAAGTCAATTGTATTTTTTTGTTTTTTACCTCTTTTTTTTAGTTTGCGACTGTGTGAACTGATTTTGGTAATTCTTCTATTTGAAAGCTGGTACTTCCCGTGTGGTCCCATTTCAATTTGGTTCAGTTCTTGAAGACAGTTTATTTTTGTTAAAATTTGTGATTATTAACAGGCTCGGTCTGTCTCTACCCTAAGGAGAAAGGGCATTAGTTTATGCATGTTGGATAGTATTTTATTGTAATAAATATGAACCTATAATCATACTATTACTGACATAGCATGTAATTTAAACTATATGCATGCATTATTCTTATTATAACAATAGATTCACCAAACCATTGTTTTAATAAAGACTAAAAGTATTGTGATATTGAGTGTGTAGTTGAATCGTATAAGTATAATCACTGTTTGATATGTATATAAATTACTTTATAAACTTATATAGTTTAAAATTATCGTTTCATTTAACTCCTTCGAACATTGAAAATCCTAAATTCGGTAATGTAGTTCAAATACAACGTTTGTCGAATATTGGGTGGATAGAAGCGGTTCAGATTGATCCCGGCATAATATCCCGGTTGAGTCCGAGGGTGCATCCCCCGCCCTTCCCGCGTGCGACACCGCTGCGTTCGACTCGCGGCGGCAATCGCGCGCCAACCTTTGCCGCGGGAGGGCGCCGCTGTCGCTCGTCGCGTTCCTCTATCACGTGCTTACCCCACTACAATATAACCGTGTATCGGTGTGAGTGACTGCCCGTTGAATTATTCCGTGTCAATACGCAATACGCCTCCGTCGTGCGATGCGTGCACAGCATACGGATCGCGCGATCGGCAAGCGTTTGTAAATGAATATGTTTGTTCTTGGGCATTGTTGTTGTTCCAGAGGGATGGTAGGCGATTGATATCGCACACGGATGTGGTATTAATATTCATATTAGACGTGCCTTATCATTATCACAGAAAACTGAACGATTCGAAGCGATATATAAAATAATTTTCTTGTAAATATCGCTTATAAAGTTTTAGGATAGATGTGCCTAATCACAGCTGGGATCGACGTTGTGTATAGGGGTCGACATTCGATATACCTATTGATAAATATATTTATAATTCGGGTTGTTGAACGGTATAGTCTCATAGCGATCTTTATGGGCACCATAGTGAGGGTTATAATATATTACCGGAGGTACACATTTATTACTTGCACGCCACTTAAAATGTCCTGACCTGATTGGTGTAACATTTGGCGGTCGTAAAAGTAGCTGTAAAGGATCCGTATGCGAATACGGAACTGGTTACAGAGAAGTAGCTTGACACACACAAAAAGTTACGTGTCTGTAAATAAGACCGCGTGTGTGTGTGTATGAGTGTGTAGTCAGTTATTAGTGGCACAGGAAGCGGTGTCGATTTTAGGGAAGGTTACACATAGGAACGGTTCACAGGTCATTGTTCTTTTTACGTTGAATCAGTCTTTTTGTAGCGCGGCCAAGATAAATTGCTATTGTTGTGTGCGAGCGTTTTTTGTGCCCCAAAAACATTAGTGATTGTTTCTTTTCAATTGCCTCCTAAATAAAAGCTTTTTGAAATTAAGTGCTAATGACAAAATGCTCACGAATAAAATATAATAATATTATTAGGCTGAAATGGGTTGACAGCGTAAAATGACGCATAAGGAAGTGAAAAAAAGGTTCTAAATTAACAACACTTTTTAGTGCGAAATGAAGGAATAAGTGTTGAAAAATGGATGACAGTTCTCCAGACCTGTCGCTTAAATTGCGACGGGGCTCAAGCGATTCTCGCGAGTCATTTTATATGGACTTCGCGCAAGGTATCGACTCGGACATCGAAGAGGTGACGACGATTGAACGAGTGATCCCTGAACATCCGGGAGGGCGCACAGAGGGCGATGCCGACACTCTCGCGACGCCGTCCGGTCTCGAAGAGAATAAGGAATTGCCATGGTTAGTTTGTATTACTATGAAGTATATTATTATTAAATGTATCTACTTACTTAACTTCCTCTATTGCCGTAGATTAGTGTTCCTTTCGGCGTATACTGCCTCGTTGGTGTAGCGGTTAGCGAATGCGACTGCCAACCAAGAGGTTTCGGGTTCGTTGCCCGGGTCGGGCCTAAAGTGTTGTTGGGTTTTTCTTACAAGAAATTCTTAAAAAGAGCCCGGAGTATGGAAGTTTTGCGATGTTTCCTGTGTTTCAATTAGAGATCTTAAGAGGAAAAATGTATAGATCTCCATCCAATAGATAAACAGAAGTACTTCCTCACTTACTTCTTGGATAATTTACAAGATTAGAGTTTTGGCTAAACGATGTTAAGTGCAGTACTAAATCAAGAAGAAACTGTTAAATGACCTGTTCACCTCTTGCCCGTTACTCTGATAAGCAAACGAGCGCGTCACTTCCGCCTCGACAAAACATTGACCGAAGGCAGAGACGTCTCAAGAAAGCATGAACTTCCGTTGCTTTACGTGCACGCGACGAAGTTTTATTATACCTGAAAACATTATTTATCTCCTGAGATTAACTAATATCATAGGCCATAGATGAAAGCATGTAATAGCAAGTAGCATAGTAATGTTACCCACTCGTGGATAGAACTATTTTCAACTAGATAACTAGATTTTATTTATAGAATAACAGTTTAAAATAGTAAGAATACATATATAGGTATAGATACTGCCCTTATTATTAACAATATAACATAAATAATATGTCTAGTACCTACGATCTAACCATTAAAAATACTAATATTTGCCCTCATATCTCATGCCGAGTGTTCTGTCAACATTGGTTTGTTTAACACTTTAACTCATTTTCATCACAGTTTGCAAGGGTGTACAGACTGCCTCCATATACAAGCTGTGTTGTGAAACACGAGACGGTTTGTCTCGCGACTAGACTCGTCGACTCAGACGACTAGAGTAGGTATTCTACTCTACCTAGATCTCTATATAAGTCTATGGAATATGGAATTAATGTACGTGATTTCGTAGCTCTTAGAATTTTTTGTTGAGTCTGTAATATTGCATCAGATGAGTCTCTCTAACTATAGGTACATGTGCAGTATTAACCAGGAACCATCGAAATTCGGATGAAAGTTATATTACAAAGATATTTTATATTCAACAGAATAAATATACTAAGAGTAAAACCGTAGGCTCAGATTAGACGTAGGTCTAATTTGATCGATTTGCTTACACTTCTATATACCTCTTTGATTCATCATTCGAACATCACAACGTAGGCAGGCACAACGACGATACACTTCATTTCGATGTTCGTTCGAGAGGGTATTTCGTATTTCAGATATTTGTAGCCGGGATAGCAGATTTTTTAATAGACGAAAACGAGTAACCACCATTAAAATATTTAACTGTATGATAGTTTTAGTGTATCTAATTCGCCTTTAATATTAATCGTATTTTTGAGCATTTAATTTACCATTATACAGATTGTTCCTGGTTTGGGATTACATTGTCGTGTGTAAGGTTTCTTCAAGGTTACTTTTGTTATTACAGTCATAAATCATATCCTACAAGAATATTATCAACATCTACAAGACATATCCTTAGTAATTATCATCACGCAACGAAGGGCAACTGGAAAAGCAATTCTAATGAGTACATTGACCATTACTTTTTTTCTTTTCGTTAAATTAAACCAATTCAGTAATTTCCGTAGGTGATCCGTTCGGCGTTCATTAATTCGCAGCCCTTTGTCTGTCAAATTTGACAACTTAACCTTAATTTTAATATGTTTCTAGCAATTGTACAGAGATCATTTACACAATAAAGGTTTAGCTTCTGCTTCTCAAATATTCTTTACAATTGTTGTAAACGAAATGCGACTTCGCAGGTCAAACACATTACAGAACAGTAAAGTACAAAGAAATGAATCGGGACTTGGTATCTACTTCAAATGTGTGTCAACAGTACCCGTTAGACGGGTTGAACAGGACTTTCTCTCGAGCACCCTGGGTCAGATAACAGCGACCACATGTCGTGTGGTTGCGTATTATAACGACTAATGTCTCTCAAGTAGATATGGTATTCTTGGAACTAGTTGAGTCTATACAGTTTTGAATAAATATTTATTTATTTAAAGCTAAAGTTTCGTGCTCGATTCTTGCGATTTATACAAATTTAGGAACTTTTTTTAAGGTCATATGATTGGAATGGTTAATATTTAAAATCAACAACAGGATTGGTGAACTACAAGGCTTTTGTTTCAAGTGCACGAGTCCGTCCGATGCCTACAAAAGATCGTAAAAAACATTTATTACAATAAAATAAAACTTACCGTAAAATAAAACTTGCCTAAAAATCTTGATCGTAATAAAATCTGATCACAATCGATAAGCTTTCAATACTGGCGATGCTGTATGGGGAGTAATTGGAGCGTATGAAACATTCGCGACAGCGGTATTTTGCTTATCCGCCGAATTAAACAAAATGCTTACACGGAATTCCACATTTTAGATGTCGAAACCAGATATTGTGGCTGTTCTTTAAGCTTCATTGCTTATAAAACATTAAGACTTATTCTATAAAATAATTATAACGTTACAATTCAATTTATCTCAACAATACTTTTAACACTTCCATTTTAGATTTGAGCTAATAAAACCGACGCTCGGTCTAAAATAGACCACCATCGTCGGCATTAAAAGTGTGAATTCCAGTCCCTTTAATGAGTTTTTTAACGACTCTTATACTGAATAATTTTGTCGTTTGCTTCCAATCATTCGAGAAGGGCTTGATCGCACACCCGTTTCATTGTATTGTCTCTCAGTTGGAGAGAATAACAACCAATTTCGAGTACACATCAGTTTTATTTTAAAGGGAATAAAATTAATTATAAAACACTTATATATAATAATTATTTCGAGAAATAATATCTTTGACTACAATGACTCCTCTACATTTAGATAATAAGACATTTTTCTTTAACTACAAATATGCATTTCACAACAGAAGCAATGTGTCAATTATTAAAGACGTTAATCTGTTGTTATGTTTGAGTTAGAGGCCTATACAAATACCTTTTGGAGATCGCTTTTTGTTTTTTCGAAAGACGGTCCCCATTTCATGTCATCCATATTTTATATTTTTTTTATCATTAATTTCATCACGACGACGACTTGAAGACTAGAAGACTTGATAATTGAAGACGATAAATACTTGACATTGGCAGAAATAGCTGATCCGAGAGATCCGGCTGGTTGCCATTTCATAAAAAAAATACCTTTTTAATTTATTTAATTATGTAGGTAAAATACTTTAAATCATGGCAAGTGTCAGTGTTTCAGTATATTAGGTATATTTAGGCGCCTGAACAGGTAAGTACGATTTAGATGAAAGTTAGAGCAGTGGATGTAATCTAATCTCGCCCTTATCCTGCCAACAGAGTTTTGTAGAGCAAAGGGAATTGTTCAAGATTTGGTTCTTTCAAAACTTCATGTGTATTTTTTTAGGATAGCTGCTGAGTATTATAGGGTAGATGAACTGTTCCGATGTTGACTTTGTTCATTCATCATTCATCGAGAACCATAATTATTAAAACATATTCAACAACATTCATAATTTTTAATCCACTTACATTGTAAATAAAGCTTTTATTGAAATATTGACCAATCAAGAGTTTATCCATCAGACGATTTGACTACCTACCACGTTTCATAAATCAAAAGCGTAACGCCAGGGGTGTGTATAGCGAAAATGGCTGCTTAGCAAGTATGACACAGCAAAATGTGTTAATGTTTTCTATTCAAAGCAGTCACTTTTGTACAAGAGAGTCAGGGAAAAAGTTAATTATGTATAAAATATGCATATCATTTTAAAGTAATATCAAATATTGATGGCACAACTTTCGCAAAATCAGTGATGAATTGGATAAAACGGCAGTTCTATACATCGATCGTAGCCGATCGATGTATAGAACTGCCGTTTTAGCTCTCAAGCTGGAAAAATAAGCACACAAATTGACAGATTGATTAAAAGTAAAGATAGAATACATCAGTTTTCATTACATTTCTTCGGAAAGTACCTATTACGAAATGAAAAGATGGCCTACATCAATGCAGCTAAAGGTTTCGACAGTCTAAACATAAAATAAAAATAAAATTAAATAAACAGAAATTGTAATGTAGGGAACAAAAAAATATTCAGGAAAATTGTAAGTTTATACGTTTATTCGTTAACAAATTGTAAACAAACATCATATCAAACGTTATCACAATGGTCACCAGGCCGTCTTCAAACGAAAATTGAATTGAAATAAACATGACAGTACAGTAGATATCTTGAGTAGCTTTATGATCAGAGACAGCGTAATGATGATAATGAATGGACGTGCACGACACATTACAAATCTCGGTACTACGAGTAGATATAACTACTACAAGTGAGTACTCATTCATTGATATAAGCGACTCACTTGGTAATAAAAATATTACGCACAGAACCAGTTATGACCACTAAAATCACGGCAGACAGTTTACAACTCCGTCATATAAAACGGTAAAAGCATGCATGCCAACAACCACACCACAAACCAAAACATTCTATGTGTGTGGTCATATTTCAGTCAATAACTTTACGCCATTATTTTTGTTTCGCGGTCTGTCGAGTGGTTTTGAGTTGCGGTCACAACTTTATATCTGGGTATTGTTTTGTCGACTTATCCCTTATGCTACTTGCTAGATTTCTTATAGTTATTTCACTTTATTACGATTAAAATTTACATGGCAATTTGGAAATGACCTAAAATAATTTAACTCGACTAAAGTGAAGTTGTACATTTTTTTTAATTATTACTTAGTTAAATGTCATTGTTTTGTACTGAAGTTTTCGCTTCTGTCACTTGTAGATTTAACGTGAATACTAATATCTGTGTTTTATAGTTTTTTTAAATTTATGACTTTAATATATGTATGTTCCTGTTCGTCAGCGAAATGTCGTAGGGCTTTGTCTGTGAAAGGGGACCTTCTCATTTTCTGGGCTTGAATTTTCAGGTACTAAAGAACATAGAAAGGATGCTGTAGATTTCTGATTGGTACCTTTACACCTAAACTCTTATCAAAGGATACATACAACATTTAATAATAATGAATTCAACGTACAGAAGGAAATTAAATTTATAAGGTTCTGAAGTTCATTGCGAAAATTTTGATGGTGTTATTAATTAGCTTTGATATCTACCTCTTTCATTCTTAGTAGTTGTATATTTTTACTTATAATTAGTTACTACATTCAAAATAAATCTTATCAGTATAGATCTTCGAAATATAAGCTCAGTTCTAGCAAAAAACTTATCAGAACTCTTTATTATAAATAAATAAATTGTACCTATTTTTTTGAGCACACCTTTACGCATTATAAGATTATTGTGCTTTTAACTGAATTACCGATATTGATTTTTTTCTTTTCAGTAACTGATGGTAATAAAACATCTAAATCTGTAAAGTGCATGACATGTTGAATTCTCATTAATTTGATGTGTATGCGTAATTTGTAAAACATATTCATAGTAATCAATGACAGTTAAAGTAATGGTCATATGTTTGATATTCAACAAATCGAAAAAATATTATAATATGCTTAAAGCGTCGACGGAGGCCAAATTATTTTTCTTTTGTAAAATCACGGGTCGTATAATTCCATAAAATATATGAATACAAAATTTTGTATTCAATGAAAAACGTGTTAACGGTAGAGCGGATTGGATTATGAATACAAAATATGTCATTATATGAAAAACGTGATTACGGGGGAATATATTGGCGTCTTTCATCACCGTAAATATGAGGGATAACTTTTGCCAGCGGCTTCGTCCGCATGGTCCTCATTTTTCTTAATAAATACTCGTACTTATTTTTGTGTGGTAAATTTTCTCTAAATTAGTTCAATACTTTTGCCTATCTATGGATAAATAAATAATACTAAATATTTCGGACACCTAACACACAACGCCATCTAGTCCCAAGCTAAGCAGAGCTTGTCTTATGAGTACTAGAAAACTGATATAAATACATTTACACTTTTTTTTGTAAAAACATACATAGAATACACCCAAACTCCTAAACAAATATTTCCAAACATTTGACCCGACCCGGAAATCGAACCCGAGACCTCAAACACAGCAGTTACATACGCTACCACCACGCCACCGAGGCAGTTGTGAATGGATGTTGGTTACTTTTCTATTCTTTCATCTGTCCTCACAAATTTCACGTTAATGATAAGTAAGATATAAGATTATTTTTTCTTATAATACACCACTGTACTATTAATCAGCTTCTAGTCGTATTGTGCAGTGCTATTCCCCATCCTGGAAAGAAATGTTATCATTGTTACACCGCATCACCACTAGCAGACATTTCGACCTGAGACTGATTATCACTTAATGAAGAAATTGTTATTAATCATATCATAGCATCTGTATGATATATTTCATTCTAAAAATGCGTTTACAATGGTAACACTTCTTTCATTAATGAGACATATACTATTTGTTTTGTTAAATTTCGTGATCATTTGTTAGGTAGCTAAGAATCGATTATGTAAAAAACAAACAAATAAACTAACTTTTCTATTTATAGTATTAAATAGGAATCTTAATTGTTAGGAGAGCTATAACTTTAATTAAAATATTTTTATTGGATATATCATCTCATTAATCTATGAATGGACGTTCTGAAGCGCTTAACGATTTATGGCTCGCTCCGATTTGGCTCGGGTTAAACTATTATTTATATCCTGTAATACATTTTGGGTTTACATGGAAAGTCTGTAAATAGTTTCATTGTTGTTAGAGATAACCGAAACAAAATTTGCTCTTGTTGTTTGTAAAACTGTAAACTGAATTTGGGGAAACCTTTGATTCAAGAATACCTTATATAGATCCTTAATATGATAACATAGGTTATGTTTTATAATACATATATAAAGATTATTCAAAAATATTGTTTTTATTAAAACTTACAATCTACGATTACGGTGACAGTCATTGAGTTCAGTGAATTTTGGGCCCCTAAGAGGGCTTCACCAACACCTCACCTTATAAACTTTATTTATTTTGTATCTATTCCAATTCACGGCTATCGAAATCTAAATGTTACTATTTTGTTCATCTGCTTGGGTATACAAGGGCACTTGAATAGTCGCATAGGTCGGGCTTTGTTCGGGCGTTGTAACATAAAACATAGTTGTTTTGTTCTTGGCACTTTGTTTTCGACAAAACTATTGTGTACGGTTTTGGGAATTGTTTTAGTTTCAACCAATATCTTATCTTATTTCAATTGGCTTAAAGTTTTAAATGTAGGTACATTTTTTATGTATACATATAAAATAGTACTACATATGTAAATTTTTTGACGCTTGTTAGGCAATACTTTCGTTGTTTTTATTTCCTAGCACTAAGTTTATCTTTAAAGTAAGCTAAAGTTTATATATATGCAGTAGTAGTGGAATTAATTTGTATGCCATTTACAAAGTCTTAATTTTGACAAAAACCGTCGACCGTAGTTATTAAGAAGTAATTAATTCGATTGGTCTATGTTATATGATACACGAACAACCCGCCCCGGCTTCGCGCGGTTTTAATACCAAAAATATAATATGTTTTTTATCTATGTTTCCCGAGTTTTGCGGCTTAACTTTTTCCGACATCTTCAACGAATGTCTTAGCTAATATACCTACTCAAATATTAAACTACCAAAACCTTCCTAAAGAATCAGTCCATCGAGGTTTATACCTAGATGGACTGATTCTTGAGGAAGGTTAAAAGCTACAGCACGGATTTTTATGCGGTTTATACTTATGTATAAACCGCATAAAAATCCGTGCTGTAGCTTTCGAGTTTATCGCGAACAAACAGACGTGACGAAAGACGTCGTTTTATAATAGTGGTAGTAGTGATAGTGATAAAATACAACACAATTTGGAACAAGTTTCTAAACTCTATATCGTTGTATTTTTTTGTAAGTTATACTAATAACCCGGTCAAATTAGCTTGAGAAATAGGGGTACCCTTAAATAATTCCCAAGCTGAAAATTTACAGGCACGTAAGGGATAATAGTACAGTGAAATTCTGAACAGTCCCCATTGATCCCGTGTAGGCGCACAAATTAGTATTTTGGATAGACAAATACAGCTACAGGTTACTTTGGAATGACTTTTACTCAGATATGGTAAATCTTACAGAAAAAAGTATAAGGACAATTTTAGTAGATAATTACCTGATCCAAAACTTTGTCCTAGCTATCTTTATCGTAAGACTAATCGATTGGTCAAAATATCCAAAAAAACCTAGTCATGCGACCTTTGACCTTAAATGAAAAAAATTGCATACATGGGATCAATGGCGATTTTTCAGAATTTCATTAGAGGGGTATCTCTTACGTGCCTGCAAATTTTCAGCTTGTTGGGAATTAATGCAGGGGCAACAATAAAAGGTTTATAAATTTAGTACTTGTTTAATTTTCATATTTACTAGGAATAATGTCAAAAGTATAAATAGTGATATAAATAGAAAAGAAAATTCCGTTCCGTATTTGATGTGAGATGTTTTTTATTAGGCAATAAAAAAACTTAACGACTGCCTCGGTGGCGCGAGTGGTAGCGTAAGCAACTGCTGTGCTTGAGGTCTCGGGTTCGATTCCCGAGTCGGACCGAATGTTTGTATGATCTGCAAATATTTGTTTCGAAGTTTGGGTGTTTTCTATGTATAATATGTATGTATTTACAAAAAAAAGTATATAATTATTTCTATCAGTTGTTTAGTACCCATAACACAAGCTCTGCTTAGCGTGGGGGACTAGACGGCGTTGTGGGTTAATAAATTGTCCGAAATATTTAAATTGTCCGAAATATTTATGAACCTGAGTGATCTAAAATAAAATATTATATTATGTTACTATAGAGTTATTTTCGTGGGAGAGCCACGCTTCGGCATGAATCGGCCGGCTCGACCGGAGTGATATCACGGCCTCACAGAAAACCGGTGTGAAATAGCGCTTGTGCTGTGTTTCACCGAGTGAGTGAGGATACCGGAGGCCCATACCCAAACCCCTCCCCCATTCCCTCTCCCATCCCCCAAAGGTCGGCAACGCACTTGTGACGCTTTTGGTGTTGCGGGTGTTCATGGGCGGCGATAATCGCTTACCATCAGGTGCTGCGTCTGCTCGTTTGCCCCTTATTCAATAAAAAAAAATACGGGATAGGTTTTTGTTACGAATCGTAAGATGCAAACCCGGCTTATAGGTTTTCCTTTCAAATATAGATGTGTTATTCTCAACTCGCACCCATAAAGGTATTTAGTATTCCGTCGATGGGACAACATACTGTAGATATGTATCGCTAAGCTACTGCTTGACTGCTAATATAGGGTGAATATGAATTCATATAATCCCTAAGTGTACACTACGTGATTTGTAGTCGATACGAAGGGTCACATTACAAATAAAGTATTAAGATCTGCCTGTATGTTTGTTCGTAACCGACTCCTTTAGATTTAATTTTGACTCATTTCAAACGGTCAGATGTCATTTAAACTTGTAGACTTATCGAGGACCGATGACAATACAATAAGATATTTAAAAAAAAATAGTTAAAAAAACAAAAAAACACACTTTTATAAATAAACAAACTAAAAAGTAGAAAATAAATTGAATGTAAAATTATTGTTTTAGTTTTTTTGAATTTTTTTTTGGTTCGCTTTTACTATCACTTGTATGGTTCTTGACGCGACTTTCACTGGTATATAAGGAGTAACTTTGATTACTTTTTAATCTTAGTTTTGCCCTGCGACTTTACCCGGGGTTACTGTTGTACCATGGATAACACCGCAGGGCTCAGCTAGTACAGAATATATAAGTAGAACTTGCAAACACTCTGTTGTAGACTTTGTAGAGGTTAATTTTACAGCGGTTCGAGTCCCCGAGTGCTTTGCAAATCACCTCGTTATTGCACGTTTGATATCAGCGTGACTACATGACGTATCGAGCATGATGTTTCATTCGAAGCTTAATTAGGGGTAGTGTTGTGAGTACTTAGCGTTTGATAACACGCATAACGTGGTACACTTACAGTGTTGATGCAAATTTGCATATTTGTTGATTTTTTAAGTGTTAATAAACCACATGCTTAATTTTTACTGATACTACGTATTCCTGATAAAAATTGGGTATTGAAAGACGGACAGACAAGCTGACATACTAGATCCAATTTATTTTTTGAAACTGATTACGGCATCGTTAAAAATGTACCTAAGTATCACTACATTATATACATACTATCATTATTAACGTACCAATTTTAGCGAAAATGGAAAGCAAAAATGAATATAAAAATTCACATCTAAAATGTTTCGTAACTTTTAAAATTACACTAGGGACAACTGGCACCGAGATTAACCTATATTTTAAGGGTGCCCCGTTAGCTCATTTAATCCTCATACTATAAAAATATCCACCTTGATTAAGAACGCGTTACATTAAGACAGAATCCACCAAGAACTCTCTCACTTATCTATATTATTACTACATGCTATTGTTGCCTGGTAAACTTTGATTCGTGTTAATTCCCGGTCTACACCACTTCTGTTCCTACCGCGCAAACCAACGCAATGCAGAACAACAGAGCAGAATTTGTCACTACGCCTCAATGAAATACAAACGAAGAGGTACGAGGTAAAACAAGTTAATTTAAGTACACGAAGAGAAGGTAATTTATGCAATACAAATTAAATTGCATGTAGTGAACTTCAGAACAATTATAGCTCACAATGGTTGGCGTTGAGAATGTTCGCAAAATTTCACGTATTTTCTTTGTTCGAATTTCCTTGTTTACGTGACACGCTAGGAGCTGAGGGGGTCGTGAGGGCTGGTGAGAGGTAGGGAGGGGAGGTGAGACGTTAAAAGAAAGAAGCTTTGGATTGCAGGTGTTTTATTGCGGTCCGGCGGTTATTCTGCGAATCCTTTTGTTTTCCATTTTGCATTTCCCGTGATACCTTTAGTTACACGTGTTGTCAGAAGAATACAATATGTATAAGATGTACGTTTTATATACTGCGGTTTTTATTTATTCCTGTTGAATTAGTGTAACATAGATTTGATGTATTGTGGAAGTGATATTGGTCACAACTTTTTTGAATGACAAAGGGTAGGTATGTTGAAATAACAAATACAAACATATTTGCCTGAATGTACCTATATCGGTTGTCGCGGTAAATAGTAGCCAATGCGTTATGCTCATGTGTAAGCAATATTACTGTAAAGTTTTATAAAAATGCTTTCATTAGTTTTTGCGTGAAAGAGGAATGAACATCCATCTTTCCTCACAAATATTATTCAGAATTCATTATTTTATTCAACATTACGCTTACTGTATTCGAGTTTGATGATAGAAACAATTTTAGAACTTCAGTCCCACTGAACTAATTTGGATTTAAGATCAACAGATTTAAGAATCTTACCAGATTTTTTATTTTGCAAATCTAGATATCAAAATAAAACGATAGTCGATCTTCGAGATGTAATAGCAAACCTCTAATCAGGCTTAAAAGAAAATTATGAAAAAATCTCAACATAAAGCCATTTTCAAAGCATGAATATTTAATAGTTTAGTCTAGCAGCTCGTTCCAAGTGTTCTGCTCAATTTGCACAAATAGTTGCCGTCTACGGCAAATTACCATAAAACTAGCTTTTATGAACATGCAGTAGACCGCCGGTACCTAACCCCAGACGTGCAAGCAATCTGGAGATTTCCTTACTGATAAAATATTATACGGAGTTTGGTATAAGATCTTATTTTCACTAGAGAAAACCAACTTTTGATTACAAGATAGAAAAACGAATTGACAACGTACTGCCTCGGTGACGCAGTGGTAGTGAATGTGACTGCTGTATAATTGAGGTCTCGGGTTCAAAACCTGGGTCGGACCAAATGTTTGTGTAATCAACAAATATTTGTTTCGAAGTATGGGTGTTTTCTATGTATAATATGTATGTATTTACAAAAAAAATTATATATGTATTCATATCAGTTGTCTAGTACCCGTAACACAAACTCTGCTTAGCTTGGGACTAGATGGCGTTGTGTGTTAGATGTCCGAAAATATTTAAAAAACAAATTACAACCTCTTTCTTTTTACCTCATTTCGTGGAAGCTAAAAGGAAGAATAATAATTTTGGAAGTCCATGTTTGCATGTTCGAATGAAGTGTCAATACGTAATAATGACCTGGTGATATAGCCATAGGCATTGAAAGTTTATTCGTAGTCGGTTATTTTGTGTTCAATTAACTAGTTGCCAATCTTCTTATTTTTTTTCTTTTAATAAGTATTTGTTTTTTCTACTACAACCATTTCAAAAGAAATTATCTCTTCTCTCTATCTTATTAGACCAGTAGGATTAAATTTAAAAGAACTTTTATTGGCTGTATTTAATCTAGTCTAACGCACGTTTTTATTCAACAACATAATAGGCAATTTGTATTGTACATCAGTTATATAAAAGAAAATGTTACAAAATAGTTTTCTTGATAATTGTGACCAAGTCAGTCGCAGTTACACCCTCTAGACACGGTTCGTTAACCTTCCCCAAAATCCGTAGCCAACCTTTTTTTGCAAAAAGAAAACGTCCACCAAATTAATCTGTATTATTTGTACGATACAAGCGCAGACTACTGCTGAAGGGGAGAAGGGCAGGGTACAGGGAAACTACGAGCAAACTTGTTTCTAAACTAAGTTTCTCCTAATCTCTTTGTAGTTGACTAACACCGAAGACAATTCTGGAAAGTTCCTTGTAGATTTAAACATGCTCTTTCAAATTATAAGCTTACCCTTACATACTCAACAAGTAATGAATTATTTTATATATATATATATATATACATACATACACTCGAAAATAAAAACCCTCCTTTTTTCGCAGGGGGGGAAAAATAAAGTCGTCTTTGCTGTCTATTTAACTGAACTTTACAGAAATAGAAATAGTGATTCAAAATGTGGGAGAGCTATGCTTCGGCATGAATGGGTGGGCTCGACCGGAGTGATACCACGGCCTCACAGAAAACCGGTGTGAAATAGCGTTTACGCTGTGTTTCACCGTGTGTGAGGATACCGGAGGCCCATACCCAACCCCTCCCCTCATCCCCTTTCCCATCCCCCAAAGGTCGGCACCGCACTTGTGACGCCTTTGGTGTTGCGGGTGTCCATGGGCGGCGGTAATCGCTTACCAGGTGATACGTCAGCTCGTTTGCCCACTATTCAATAAAAAAAAAAAATTAAGAGGAATGTTTATGTGTGTAATACAAGCATATTATAGCAGAGGAAAAGAATTTTTAAAGTTGGGTCGCTAGTATTATAATAAAATGCTTATTTTCACTGATACCTTCATAGTTCATCTAAAATATCAATAAAACATCCCAATTTTATTTATGCCGTATTGCCTGTATGGGTGCACTGACTGTTGTAAATTCAGACCTCACAACATAGGACAACACTTGTGATCCACAATTTTTTTGTTTTTAATTCTTAAGCCACCAGTAGTAAAAAAATAATAAACAAGAAAAATTAAAAACATTGTGCTGAGAAAATGTCATCAAATTAAAAAAAAAGTTTAAGCCTCTATAATCTTGGGGTTTGTCGTATTACCTTTTGGTTAATCTGCAAGTAAATTTACTAAATTTTCTTTTCACAAGCTGAAAGGATAGTAGCTAACTATTCAACCTTTACTTGGTAGATAATAAATAAATAAATATTTCACATATCTTACACACAACGCCATCCAGTACCAAGCTAAGCAGAGCTTGTGTTATGGGTACTAGACAACTGATATAAATACATACATATTTATATTTTTGTAAATACATACACGCAGAGCCTTTCGTTAATAAATATGCATATATTAGTATGTATACCAAAAACGTTGTACCCCTTTTTACGAAAATTATGCGATCGGAGTAGTATGAAATTTGGCGATATAAATTATATTATTGCAATAACCTAAAAAAAAATTATGGTCCAATTTAGACGACTGGGCGACAACTAGTTATGATAAAAGTGCGAATTTTAAGATTTAAACAGAGTATCAGCTTAGCAAAATAATGATTTCATACAAAATCTTCCTCTTAAATAATTATGATGTAGTAGAATATACTTATAATTAAGCGAAAGTTTTATAAAATTATGTAAAAAGATAAACACAAACGCAAGTTTTGTAAAAGATAAACAGGGAAGGTTCAAATGAAATTCAAATAACCGAAGAGGTTGTGAAATACTGCGCACAATGCAATGTTAGTCAGAGGAACATTGAATATTGCGTTCAGGCATAATGTCCCGGGGGCTAGAGGCTCTTCGAGACAAGAATATGCCAACAGCTGCCACATTACGCCGATATTTACGTTATATTGGACACTTTATTGGACATATTAAACATGAATCGTTTATGTAACAGACGCCGTTTACATTTTCTCTTTTTTTAAACAGAACACTTTTCCGTCTTTTATTTAAACGAAATTAATATATTCAAGGATAGTTTTGTTTTTCTTTACAAAAATGCAATTTCTATAGTTAAAAACAACAAAGTTATCTGCTAAAGTTTCAATTTTCGTATTTTCTCAATCTATCGTTAGTTACGATTGAAGTTCGATAACTTTATGAATAAATAGTTAGTATAAATACGTTCATAATTATATGTTAAGGAACATGGGCGTACCCAGGGTAGGGCAGGGGAGGGCAGCTGCCCCCCCCTAGATGTTGACGGTCCTACTTTCTTATTCTCTCGATTATATATAAAGCACACTGAGACGCGTAAAAACGTGTCTAAGATCGACTATGGACAAAAACAGGTTTATTTTTTGTGTTGTTGTAATATCGGCAATCGTCATCAGTCCTAGGGCTATGCGATGTTCGAGCGCAGTGACGATCAGAGCGTGCTCTCTAGCCAGGAGAACTACTCATCATACTCGTAGTCCTAAGATAGTAAATCTTCTGAGTCGTTTTATGTAGTTTTTATGGTCAGCTGACATGCCCATTCATTTAGAATGTATTTTTAGTCACAACAAATAATTATCGGAGGCATGTCGTACTTTCTGACTCACTTTTTTCACTGAGAGCTGTTGATACAGTTCCCCATTGGTAACAAACCACGATACATTTACTATCGACCTTAGGATATTGTTCTGAGCTCTCTGTATGACGTTTATATTGGAGTCTTTTGCGGAGTCCCACAAGTGTATGCCGTACATCCAGGTTTAATTATAGTCTGATATATCAGAAGTTTGTTCTCCAGTAATAATTAGTAGTTTCGTCCTAGCATCCAGTATAGGTTTTTGTGCCTCTATATATATCATCTCATTTTGCTTTGTTGTGGTTTTTCCACCGGTCTATATGTAAGCCTACATTGGGCTCGCACCCGAAGGCCGATGGGACACCATTTCCGAAGTCTGATTCCCAAGCTGGCGCAGCGCATGCTTGGCTCGGTTGCTGCCAAATATGAGGGGCTCCGATGACTCCTGCAGGAGACTATACGCGGGAGTTGTGCGGTCCCCAGTATGGGCGGAGGTCCTGAAGGCCAGCAATATCGGGATCTTGCGACGTCCTCAACAAGTGTTGACCTTCAGGTACCGACCTCCTAAGACTCGAGAAATCGAAGACCACAAATTTCAATTCCACCAGGTCTTTGTGGAGGAATGGAACGACTTGGACAACCGAGTGCTGGGCACGCCGTTATTGCGACGGTAGGACCCGTTATGGAGGATTGGCTCGAGTTTCTCACCAGATCTTCTCATGAATGCAATACCCATCGGAGCTGCTACTTGGATTGATTTCAATTTAAACCTTTGAGTTGAATCGAAATCAATCTAAGCTCCGGTAATTCAAATCATCTCAGTGCATTTAGTATTAGTGCATTTAGTATTAGTGCATTTAGTATACTTGAGTATTGTTTTATATTTTGATGTTTGTATTTTTGACGTGTTCAAGTGCCTTTTGGGACCTATGGAAATAAATGATTTGAGTTTGAGTTTGAGTTTGAGAGGCATCACGGGACACTCTCATACCGGTTGACACAGGTGATCACTGGGAAAGGATGCTTCGAAGAGCACCTGTGTCTGATCCGCAATGAGCCAACACCTGAGTGCCACCACTGCGATGACCAGACCGTAGACACGGCATGCCACACGCTGGCCGAATGTCCGGAGTAGGGCGAGTCGAGGCGACCATCGGAGTGGGGGGTTCTCTCGCTTGGTAACATTATTGCAGCCATGTTGCGTAGCGAGAGCGCGTAGAACTCTGCCATTTTTTTCTGCGAGCCAGTTATGCTTGCGAAGGAGATGGCAGAGCAGGACCGTGCGAGGTTTAGAACATTTCCTGGCCGCCAGGCCCGGGATCGGGCCAGGTACCGCAGACGACTCGGGCGCCAGAGATCGCCAAACGATACGATAACGATAAACCTGTCACCCGACAGGTGAGGATCTCCCTAGCAGAAGCAAGCCGAGGTAGCTTGGGTGGCGCGAGCTCCTAAAGTGCTCGCGCCCCTTTTTAAAATAGAAAAGGAGCAACAGGATTCCTACACAGGAGGGGGCCATCTACAAACCATAGGTGGCCCGAGGTACGTCGGGGTTCCAGGGATTTCCTTCCAAGGGTAAGGGTGCACCTGATTCCCCGGCTTCTAATATCCAAAACGGTGTGCGGTTTTCAGTCGGTTCAAGTCCAACATAACCACCAGAAGGTGATATTGGAGGGAATTTCTGCACAAAAAAAAAACAAAAAGGTTCACACACTCACGTTGCGGTAAGATATTTTCTCCGATTTTTACTTGCGAATTACCCTTTTTGACGTGACAACGTCTTATAAATTGGTTTGCCGGGTGACACTTCAAGAAACTGCGTTACGCTCCGCTCACGTTATGCGCTCACAATGAGAGCGAGTGAGAGGCACGCGTCCCTTCCACTCGGGCATGGTTAGCCCGCCTAAGAGCGAGAGAGACAGACATAAAAAGTGAAAGGCACGCGTCGAATTATATTTAAAACGTTAAAATTAATGTTTTAAATATAATTCTTTGTATAAATAAATGTTTTAAATTGTTACTATTATTTCATCCTTCTTCCTACTATACGAATGAATATTCACATTAAAATTATTTTACCACTCAAAGTCGTTGTCACGTAAAACTTTCGCCCGTATACCGACTTTACAGGCAACCAATTTTTTTTCTGTACGGAAATCCCCCCGGATACCACTGACTGGTCCTGGACCGCGCGCCGTCTCGGTTACTAGAAGTCGGAGAACCAGATGCATCTTAGAAAGGAAAACCCTCCAACTTACGGTTTGTAGATGGCTCCCTCCTGTGCAGAAATACCGGTGTTACTTTTCTGCCCAAAAATAAGCGCTTATGTTGCCACCTCGGCCTGATTGTGGACAGTTACCCTTACGAAGAGTGAATGTTATTTGGGCTGATTTAGCGGCACTTGCTTTTAGCCTCCAGTCCTGTAGGCAATTGTGGACTTCAAGAAGCAAATCTGAGACTCGCTTTGGATTTTTGTAGCTCACAAGTACCGTTGTGAATGTTGCTATACCAGACCAGGCAAATATAGAATAAATGGACTTTTTTGCTCAGTGTACATAGAACAATTTGTTAACGATAACGTTTATGTTTCATCTTAAACTGTTTTGCCGAAGACTTTTGAAAATTTATTTTAATGTGATCGAAACAAGTGCCGTGCAATTAATTGGAGAAGCCTATGTCTAGTAGTGGACTGCGAAAGGGTTTTTAAAATAGCTATTCTATAATGAAATAATTTATTTAAAAAAAATGCCTTTTTCATATCCTTTTATTTGACGAGGAGCTTTTAAAAAATTCCGATTTGCCCTCCCCTGGCCCAGAACCTGGGTACGCCCATGTTAAGGAATATCAACCTGATTTGGATAGTCTTTAACCGATCTTTTTTTATGTGCTGTTTAGAAGTAAATACCCCTGATAAATGTGTGTCGTTTTAGTGTGAAAATATTTTGGCGTGAAATCATAAAAAAATCTGTTAAATAACAGCAAAATTTTATGCTATCCGAAGAAGGAGGTATAGCTTGGCTAATTAAATAATAATCCTACTACTATTATAAAGGCGAAAGTTTGTAAGTATGGATGTATGTATGTATGGATGTTTGTTACTCTTTCACGTAAAAACTACTGAATGGATTTGAATGAAACTTTACCACAATATAGCTTATACATCAGAATAACACATAGGCTACTATTTATAAAGATATAGCTTCGCCTCGCGGCGTTGCCCGCAGTTATCATCGTACCGCGGGTAGCACCGCGGGGTTCAGCTAGTAATAAATAATCCAGCCAAAAGGCTAACAAGAAGTTAGCATAGGTACTATTTTTTTACCTATGAAATATCAATGAAACATAAAAAATGGTTGGCTTTCACACCTCTCTGTCATGTCTACTCTCAAACTAGGCGGAGAACTTTACCGTGGGAGAGCCACGCTTCGGCATAAATGGGCTGTCTCGTCCGGAGTTATACCAAGCCTTACAGAAAACCGATGTGAAATAGCTTGCGATGTGTTTCACCGAGTGGGTGAGGATAGCGGAGGTCCTAGCAGTGCACGGTATGTCCTCAATATATGAAATGAAAGAATAGGAATGTAAATGCTTTATATCACATCGCAGGGGTTAATAGAAGTCTCAGTTACAACTAGAACGCCAGCTTTGCTCGTGAAATTGTGAGTCTGGTCGTAGTTTGCACACAGCTGACGTCATTGTGATTATGTAAATTAGTCTCTCGACTTCCCCAGTTGTGGTGGATAAGTAGATAACCAACCAAATGTGGGCCTTGACTCATCTCGAAATAAATTTAATTCGTCGATTAATAATTAATGAATGCTGAAGTTGAATATTTCATAATTTACGGCTTTCGTTTTGATTATCGTAGAGAGCTTTAATGTGTTTATGTGATGCGATGGTGACAGAATGAATATGAAAAATGTCGCACAGTGACAAAATGTATACAAATCTGTATAGGTATATATAAGTTAAAATTTATGTTATTAAGTTAGGAACGTTAATTCGATGGTAGGGTTTCTTTTGAAATAATTTTAAATGAAGAACCATCATTTTCTTAGATACCTTTCAATTTGTTTCGTGAGTCACATATATTTTTATAAAAAGAACTAACTTTTGCCTTCAGTTCCGCCCGCTTAAATGATGTCTATGTGCTATCCTGTTGTATGAGTTGTCTTACTGTAAAGTTTCTTAGAAATCCTTTCAGTTTTTTTTTGTGTACAAACACCCAAACTTGCGCTTTTATAATATTAGTATGATTAGAGTCACGGAGTATTTCGGTGATACCCGGTTAGTTTTCAGACCCAATAGAGTCCTTTTCAGGAGGTGAAGTGGTGTCGTACGGCTCGATAAAACCGATGTATTTTGTATATAACTAGCAAACCACCACGGGATCGCACGGAAATCTTTGTAATTTTGACTTTTTAGGTACATATTAATAATATTTCGGACATCTAAAACACAAAGCCCTATAGTCTAATAATATTAATGTATTATTCATATAAACCTTCTTCGGGAATCACTCTATCTATTGCTGAAAATTGCAATAAAATCTGTTAAGTAGTAAAATATTGAGGATAATAGAAAGCGGAAGCAACTTCACTGTATATATGTATCAATAAATATAATAACGATTAGACTCAGGTACCCAATAAATAATTGTGATCATCACACAATATTTCTCCGGGATTCGAACTCACGACTTCCGGGGAATCAGGGTCAATAACCGCTAGACCCACAGACCCGTCAATAGTCTTTAATAATTAAATATAAAGTAACTATTTGGTTAGAATGGCTTTACTTTGGAATATCACCTACCCATAATGACAGAGAAAGTCCGACTGAGGAACATTTCAATCTCAAAATAATTTATCGATTCTACTTGAAGCCACACGCGTAGATTCTATTAAGGAGTAATTTGTCTTAATCGTGTTAGGAAAGGCGCTAATGTGGGCCCCATCTAAATAAATTAATTTTAATGCGTGTTCAATACAAACTAGACAGCCATTAAAATCCAGTCCTTTGTCGTCTTTAGTAATACGTTAATGTTTAAATAATGAAATTGAACCACTAATCATTCTGCATGTCATATTTAATTTCTGAATATTTCCCATTTAAAAGCATGACATTTTATTTGACAAACACCTATTTTATTTACCCTTTGCTATCTTAACTTAGAAAGGCCTTGACTGTGTGGCTATAAGGTCTAGTGTACAAAAAATATACTCGTACCTTATGCTCTTCCGTTAGAAGAATCTAGATATAAAAGCACGGGAAGACATATGTGAGATTTGTTACCGAATTGATTCATCAATGATGAGTCAACGAACGCCAAATTCATATTCAGAACACGTGACTTACCACGTGTCCCTTTGCCATCAGTGGCAGTATTTTGTTCGTTTCCTAGAAGCATAATCTAGAGTTAAAAAATATGCGGTCAGTTATAAACTAACAAGTAACTAACTGATATAAGCGTTACTAAGAAAATTAATGGCTAAGAAGCCTATAACGTTCTCTGAGCTTTTGAATCAGTTATTTTAAGTTGAAAATTCCTAAACACATTGTCACTTAAATTTATGTCATGTTCCTATCCCAAAGCATTTTTACTTTTATAAATTACTAGGTCTTGGCCGCGGCTCCTCCCACGTCTATATCAGTTATCACGGTAAATAGTAGCCTATAACTTTCCTCAAGAATCAAAGGATCTCCATTGTCAATTTCATCAATATTGGTGCATCGGTTTGACCGTAAAAGCATAGCATATGTTTGTCAGAATTACTCTCAAATTTGTAATATTAGTATGGCCAAGAAAAATCTACAATTACTTCCTTCTTTACTTACTACTTAGTTCAGTAAGACGACGACAGAAAAACTGAAACACTAATCTACTTATAAGAAAGTTGAAAAGTAACCCTTTTATTTCTATTTCAGAAAGCTCAACGACTATTTTTATCGTGACTATGAATAATCCAGTAATGTTTACATTATTCCGTGTTTCACCATCGAAATATACAGTTTCCTAACTTCACGGTAATGCTTCGTTGATCCCCCATGCAGAACCGCCTTCCTAATATTTTACTCAACAGGCTAGCACGGGTCATAAATCAAATATTTTAATAGTCCGAGGGTAGTGGAGCTTCTATTTATACTGTCTGACTAAGCGAAATTGTCTCGTGTATGTAAATAATCACTTCTTTTGACGTGGTCACGAAGTCTAAGCAACTGGTTTTGTGCATTTTTATACAGTTATAAAGACGTGTAATAACGTTTGTCCTGTCCCGTCCTGACACCTTCTATGACTTAAATGATTTGTTGAGTATAAATTTTTTGTCCATGAAAATACAGAAGGTACTATAAATCTTTCAGATAAAAATCTGAAAGATTTATACCAATCAAGATAGCTTTGATATTATACTTGTTACTGAGAATTGGTTGGTTAGATAAGAATAAAGTGTATTAAATAAATGTCGAAAATTTTACTGCAGAGCGTTAAACAAGGATTTTTCCTAAGAAACTGATTCCATTTTATTAACCACTTAAATATATCGCAGACGGAATTTGAAAATTAAAATTGTACTCAAGCTTAGATTATAAAAGTGTTTTAGTAACGGCGTACTATTTCCTTAATCGCTTTTCGAAAATGTTTTTAAGCGAGAAACCAAACTCTTTAATCTATTTTAAGTGGCAACTAATCTCGTTCAGTCCCACCCTGGTTTTTCTATAGTGTAATACTATATAGTTGGTAAACATTTGTAAAACTCTATTGTATTCCATTAGAACTTTATCTCTGAGCTCTAGCTTAGCCTAGATAAAAAACTCTATGTAAAAATGTCTAAAATTATAATAAAGAGATACATCAAAGAAAAATCCTTATCTTTGCGCAGATTATGAATGCCAAAGTAAGTCGGATTCTTTGTTAGTTTAACAAACAATCTATATGACGAATGTGAAATTTAGCATAACTGTATGTTAATAAAAGGACCAGAGCATCTTTCAACCTCCAAAAAAATTGTGTTCGACACGAGAGATAGTATGTTTTTCGTGCATGTAATTGTTATTTATTTAATTAAGCGAATCTATTTTTAGAAAGGTAACATATTAAAGAATCAATAAATCTTACTAAACAATATGGTGAACTGTGAACTACGAGACATAAATATGAGATGTGATACATTAAATTGTATTTTTTTTTGATGATGAAATGGCAACTAGCCTGATCACTCGGATCAGCTATTTCTGCCAATGTCAAGTATATATAGTCTTCAATTATCAAGTCTTCGAGTCTTCAAGTCGTCGTCATGATGAAATTAATGATAAAAAATATATAAAATGTGGATGACATGAAATGGGGACCGTCTTTCGAAAAAACAAAAAACGATCTCCCATTTAATTGTAATCATTAAAATTATTGACATGGACAGTATTAATGAATTTAGAGTGTGTTTGAACATCGTTCTTGGAACTTATTCTAAACTAGATGATCCACGCAACCTCGTTTGCGTCTCCTATTGCCCGTAGCTTGATAATTTTCCCCCGTTTTTGAAACATTATTCAATGCTGCTCCGCTCCTATTATTATTAACGTAGTGATGTATAACCTATGGCCTTCCTCGATAAATGGACTATCCAACACTGAAAGAATTTTTCAAATCGGACTAGCGGTTCCTGAGATTAGCGCGTTCACACAAACAAACAAACTCTTCAGCTTCATAATATTACTATAGATTTTGTAAATCAATTTACTTTATTAACACTCGGGAGCCCTTGGTACTTTACTTTAATGACCGATATCGTATTCTCGCTTCTATACTTCTGACACTATCAGAGTTAAATTTCTTAACGATGTTTAAGTAGATAAAATAAAATTGCCCGTCAGTCGGCTATAAACGAAACAAGCCACGACCCTTTGCAGTATTACATGTTACACCGAACCCTAACAAAATTCTGCAAAGGGTAGGAAAATTATGATAATTTGTAGGAACTGACGTCCGCTTACCGTCATTAAAAACTTAATATCGAAAGTAATGCCAGTATTTACTGATCATAGTATAAAGTATGTGAATGGTGAGTTTTATCTTTTGCTATCAAACGGAGTGTGCCCAAGTATTAATGTCCATATTTTGGTGAAATACTCTCTCGTAAAAAGCAAATTATGTTTATAGCCCATTAATCATTTTATGATCTTATCTTCAGAACGTTGTGACAATAAATTACCAGTTAATATCGGATTGTTAAAGCATTCTGTAATTAGTAATTACAGTACAGTGGACATTTCAAACTGGATTCAGAAACGTTTTGCTTTTAAATCTAGTTTAAAATTACAGACTTAGAATAAATAATAATACACACAACCCCATCTAGTCCCAAGCTAAGTAGAGTTTGTGTTATGGGTACTACACAACTGATATAAACACATATATCCTTTTTTTGTTAAAACATACATATTAAACATAAGAAATACCCAAACTCCGAAACACATATTTGCAGATCATGCAAACATTTGGTCAAATTCAGGAATCGAACCCGAGAACTTAAGCATATCAGTCGCATTTTCTACCACTGTACCACCGAGGCAGTCATAAATAGTAAAATTCCGATGCCTCGTGAGGTTCAGGTAATTAAAAACCGTGTGTCTGAGGTTGAGAATACACTCGATTCTCATTTACTCCCACTATACACCCAAATTTCTAGAGCACAACATCCGAAGAGCCTAGGTAAAGTTACTTTTCTTCGTAGAAGTATATTAGCAGGCTACTAACATGAATGACTTATAACAATTTTGGAAGTTGGTCTGAAGCGTCACCAAAGCACAAGCCACATACGCAACTATCGTGATGTTTTGTAAATACAGGTTCTAGTTTGGCAGTCTTTGTCTGTCTACGTGTGTATGTTTTGTTGTAATACGGTAATAATATTTAACCGTTTGAGAGCCACTCTTAGGCATGCATGGGCCGGCTCGGCCGGTGTGAAACAACACCTGCGCTGTGTTTCACCGAGTGAGTGAGGAGACTGGCAACGCACTTGTGACGCCTCTGGCGTTACGGGTATCCATGGGCGGCGGTAATCGCTTACTATCAGGTACCATAAAAACCTCTGGTCTGGAAAGAATGCAGTTGTGCATCTGTGGGGGAACGGGTATCATGTTCCACCAACATAAAGGGAGGATCGTCCGACCAGGCGAGGTGATCATGCCTGGCTGGCCACTGCCCAACAGTTGATGTTGGGATGTTGTATAAGTATATGATAATCGGCGCGAGAACTATTTATTGCGCGATTCAGGATTTGTAGTTACACCGTGTAGTGCGTTACTTCGTAGTTCAGTGTATCTTCGGTAGATGGCGCTGTAGTAGGTTATTGTTGTGTTATATGTGGAAGTCGCCATACATCTTTGAATTTGCATTATGTACCACTGGTTGTACACACTTCTCGTATAGTGTTCAAGGCGTCTATGCAGAAAAAACAATATAAAAACATCTTGTGTTATTGTTAGCTCAGAAACTTTTAGACCACCTATTTTTATGTTAATGTTTCTATAAAGATTAGAAGCAATTAAATATATTTTTACACCCTAATATTTTCACTAAACAGGCATTGTATCTGTTACTTCTGAAGTTGCAGTCAGAATTATATTGCCATGATACAACACCACAGATCGTCAAGATTAAAACAATGTTGTATCCCCATCAAAGCGAAAACCGAAATATAAATAGCCTGTTATCGTATCGGATTAAGCCCATAATAATTTGGAAATATGATCGTATTCAATTGATGGAGAACAGCCAAGCCTTAGGCGGAATTATTACAGCTCTCGATATATGGTGTGGTGAAGTATCTGTCTGATTGACTGAATAGTGTATTGCGTACACACCTACAAGTTATATAAAACTTTTATTAATATTGCAAAGCAAAATTATTTTAGATAGTTTGTTTGGAGCGCTTATCTCAAAAATCGCTAGTTCGAATTGAAAATGTATTTATAGGACAGCTATTTACACTCGTAATTAACGATAAAAGTCAAATATCAGAGAAAAAATTAAAAATCGTAAACAATTTTTTAAGAGATGCAGCCAAACTTGCATGAATCAGTTAGTACTTGATATTCATTGAAATTAACGGATGTTAAAAAGCCATATAAATTCGTACAACCGGTTTTAACCCTTCACGGCCGTATTCATTCATTACAACTCAGATTGTCATTGCCAATGTCAGTGAACTATATACTTTACTACGTAATCATCAGTACTATCATCAGCTCGTTATAGTCCACGACTTTACATAGGCCTCGCCCAAGCAACACCACAAAGTTCGGTTTCCTGTTTTTACAAACAACCGCCACCAGCTCTTACGCAAGACGTCTTGCCATCTGGCCATAGGGTAGGGAATCCTACACTACGTTTGACAAAACACGGTCTCCACTTCAGAACACGTTTACTTTGCCAGTTATCGGTTCTGTGACATATGTGACCAGCCCATTGAGACAATATAGCCATGTGGCATTTTGACATCTGATGTAAACTGACGTATGTGTGGGCTTTGATACAGAATTACTTTGACGACTGGGATTCCAGGTATGTCTGGAAGTCTATCTCTATTAATACTGCTTTGATTATTTCATAAATTAATTTTTATCGTCGTAATAGTCGCAAATTAATTTTATCGATAAAGAAATGGATATTCCATCACTTGTACTTCACTATAATTTTATTACAAAAGAACATTAATATGTATTTATAGTTAAATAATAAATGTACTGAAAACGCGTATTTATTGTTTGTAACATCGCATCTAAAAGAATACCACGTACTATATGCTTTGTGCTTGAATACAATGTTTTTCAAATCCCGAGTAACCGTCTTACATATTACATGATCGACAACAGGCTTAATTTAATCTCAAACTCCATTTTATTACTTACAACGTTGCCATAAATCAAAAAAGCCATTTTTATAATTTATTACGTGTTTTTATTACAAACAGTCTCTGACGATGTCTCACAAAAATTCTCGTCACGCCACAATATAATTTGCATCCAAATCTTTCTAACGAAACGGGCGCCTTTGAACGTGTCAGCGCCTATTCTAAACGTTTCGTTTTAAAACATAAACAGACAACGAATTTGATGAATTTGCTTACGTAATTCTGTATTTTAAATACTTTTACTTCCCGTGGGTATTATAAAGAAGGCTCAGGAAAGACGTACATTTCAGTAACTTAAAACTGTTATAAACGGATTTAGGTAAGATAGCCTTATTCTTATTTTCTACCAACTGCTATTGCCATCGTTTATCTTATAAGAAAAGTACCTCATAAAAGTACAAAAAAGGGTTGGAAACAATCGTGTTGACAAATAACAAAGGGTTGTAAACAGAAGAGCATTACAAATGCCGTATTATGTGTTCTTGCCGTAATGTATTTCTATTTCAGTTAACTTTGATTCTTAGTATACGTTTGAAGAAACTGTTCTTTTGCAAACAGTAAGGGTCAGATATTAGTAAATTATTTATTTACCTAATCTACACTATCTACACTAATATTATAAAGAGGAAAGATTTGTTTTTTTGTATTTTTGTATGTAACGAATAAACTCAAAAGTACTGGACCGATTTTAAAAATTCTTTCACCATTCGAAAGCTACATTATCCACGAGGCTATATTTTATTTTGGAAAAAAATAGGGTTCCGTAAGATATTTGCGTTTTTCTGACACAAGGTGTAAAAAATCAACTAGAAAAGTTACTTATTTTGCGTACGCTGCCTAAACTGTAAAAGATAGAACCATAAAATGCTCTAATGGGTAGGCTTTTTGCAGCGGTAACCGACATCCACGCGGGCGGAGCCGCGGGCGACCGCTAGTAATATTATATAATTATTTCAATGTATAATTTTATTTTTGTATTGTATTATATTTTGTTTGTAATTAAGGATATTGAATTTATGATTTATTAACAAAATATTAAGGAAATAAAAAGGCTATAATAATAATAATTACTTGACGTAATTAGGTTGTTTTTAACGTGGGAGAGCCACGCTTCGGCACGAATGGGTCGGCTCGACCGGAGTGATACCATGGCCTCACAGAAAACCGGTGTGAAACAGCGCCTGCGCTGTGTTTCACCGAGTGAGTGAGGATACCGGCAGCCCATACCCCAACCCCTTCCCATAAACCCCTTCCCATCCTCCAAAGGCTGGCAACGCACTTGTGACGCCTCTGGTGTTACGGGAGTCCATGGGCGGCGGTAATCGCTTACCATCAGACGATACGTCTGCTCGTTTGCCAGCTATTCCATAAAAAAGAAAAGGTAAATAATTGATCAGTGTAATTAGGTATTGAGGGTTTAATTTAATTTGTTAATTATATATTTACCTAATAGGAGTTATCACAAGTAAAAATTGTTTTTTTTTTTCTTTATTTGTTTAATGAGGGCTTAGTCACGAAGTGATTATGTCGCCCTAAAAATTGTTGACACGTTACTGCCGTCAAATAAATTAATAAAGGCTAAAAAACAATATTTTCATTCCCTTGATTACTGTTGATACTATCACAAATATTTATAAAACATATTTTATTTCTTTTTTATTCCTCTAAATTTAAAAGGTATCTCATCTTTAAGTAAAATAAACCATAAAATTTACATAATGTTGTAATTTCATAGTCTGTTTACATACTCGTATTTACTTTAGCGCGGGAACCTATCGCTTTCCCACACTTGGACTTGAAAGGAACCCGACACTGTTCTGTCCAATAATTTAATTTCTTTAACTGGTAAATTTGGAAAAAAAATGTTACCTATTTATACATATTTGTGTCTCCAATAAGTAATTTTTTTTTTCTGAATCTCGGTAACTGCTACGATTTTCATGAAATTTAGAATATGAAAAATCGATCTACCTGGGATTCATTTTTAGGAAATTTACCAAAAAAATACCGTAGCAAAGCTCAGTCATCCAAATTATAAATAAATTACAGAAGGAGAATGGTCGTCCTTATTACACAATTTTGTCCTTCGTGACATTCTAACTCACGACCTCAAGTTTAGCTTTGGCCTAGGTATTATTTTTTGTCTGTGTGTAGGTTTGTTCTGACTAATCTCTGAAACAACTGGACAAATTTTGAAATTTTATACTTTCAGATAACTGATATAATAATAAGTAACGCCTCTTACACGCGGCCGCCTGATCTCTATCTAGGCAGAACCTGTAATAATCAGAATGCTGATAAACATTAATTAATGTTACAAAATATTAACTAAACCCAGACACATGATTAATGACCGCGCTTAGCATACAATTATTTGTCCTCGATAGGAATCGAATCCATGACTTCTTTCCAAGCAGTAAAGGTCTCTAACCATTTTGCCAGGCCACAAAAAGATTGTGTGAATGTGATTGTTTACCTTAATTATTGTTACCTAAATAGTATATACAGTACTCAAATGATAAAAAAGATAAAGTTATATTTATTTTTGTAAGTAAAACTTTTTTCAGATCTTTTTACACGTCGGTCTTTACAGCTAGAACAGGCATTTCTTAAGACTCACTCTGGGATAAATACTGAAACAAACCACAGAGGTGTCTTTTTTTAAGTCCGTGAATATTGATTTGTGAACGTGAGAACGTGACAAAACATATAAAATCAAACCTTTGGTGTAAATGGAAAACACGATGTCATCTGAAGCGAAGTATAGTTGGTATATACTGTAAGACTTTACAAACAAGTCTGTATCAAAAGTTACGTCGCTCGCTCTTTGCTTTCAAACCGATCCAGTTCCTCTACGCTAATATTTTCATAATGGATTAAACCAGTGATGCGAACTTAAGTAATGCTAAAGTCAACACTATGAGATACGATAACTACTTTTTGTTTTAGTAATTTTTTTACGATTAGTTAATTTTACTTTTACTGACTGTAATATTGAAAGAATTAAATCACCTGAGTGATATAAAAATTGAGTAGATAGATATAAAATAACGATGCAGGTATTTAAAAGTTGTATCACCACAATACTTATTATAACTTTCTATTGCTAACACCACATCTGCTCATAGTAGGAGTGCCACGCTTCGGCATGAATGGGCCGGCTCGACCGGAGTGATACCACGGCCTCTCAGAAAACCGATGTGAAATAGCGCTTGCGCTGTGTTTCACCGAGTGAGTGAGGATACCGGCGGCCCATACCCCAACCCCTACCCCATTCTCTCTCTCCATCCCCCAAAGGTCGGCAACGCACTTGTGACGCTTTTGGTGTTGCGGGTGTCCATGGGCGGCGGTAATCGCTTACCATCAGGTGATGCGCCTGCTCGTTTGTCCATATTCAATAAAAAAAAATAGTCCAGACGACTGAATGCAGGATATATATATATATAAAAAATACTTTCCTCATTCTATTTGTACCCAAATAAACATTTTATGCCGTTGGAGTATCCTTCAAAAGCGGCATATTGATTACTAGAACTAAAATATTTGCCACATTCCAAAACATTTACGTCAATCTATGAGGAAAAAGTTTCAAAACAATAAATAACATAAAAACAAAAATATTGGCATTCCATTTTTAAAATAAATTTACAACAAAATTTCAAAACAGTTCAATTTGTAAACAACAAAAAAAAATCTATAGGAAGCCTTACATTTTACCACATCCCGCAACATTCTTCCTAACTAACAACTATGGACACAGCGGGTGGATCGATGCAGGCGCCCTCTGGTTTACGTAGCGGAAACATACTCGCCCCCTTAGTCCACGACTACGTTACAATGTCATACAAATATATAACTACATTGTTTGAACGCAGCCCACTTTTACAAGTGTATCAAAGTAGCTTTACATTTATACAAATAAATGAAATGGAAGTGTCTGTTTGTAATTTCAAATTAACAGCTTTTCACTAAATGGCAAAGATATGGTACTAACATCAATAAATATTGTTTTAATTTTATCTGCCTGTTTTTTCCCGCTCATTTAGGCTACTTTTTTTACAGTGGCTTTGTTCCACGGCATTATCTATGGTTGTTGTACCGCGAATAACAACGCAGAGCTCAACTGGTTCGTAATAATTGTTTTGTTTACGATAATTTTCAAGAAAAAGTTTTGTATTTATGTCTTTGTAGTTTTAGTTATAAAATAACTTTTTTTGTGATGTCGTAAAAAAATATTTATTTGTACAGAGTTAATGACTGAGTCACGAAACTTGAAGCCTCATAAAATTGTACATTTTATTACTTTCCTGATAAAGTTCGTGTACCAAGCGCTTTCAAGAGTTGTTATGATATTTGACTACGAAAAGTTTTTAATAATTCAGGGTACATGTTGTAAATTTTCTTTGTTTAGACTGTATTATTATACCTAAATCATTTCTCTAGTGAGCCTATTAGAACAAAATGAACAACCTATTTAGTGCTGGAGTCATATCGACACTGCAGTTCCTAAGAAAAAGTTTTAAAAACTATTACTCGACTACATAACATTTTTATCATAAATATTTGATAAAATTTATACAGCCTGTGTCACTCGGGCTATTATTGAAATTACACCTCGTTTATTAAAATTGGTTCAGTACGTAAGGCGTTAAGATGGAACATAAAACACACAGACCGCCAAAATGATACCGTTCCTTTTAACTTCGCTGTGGTTGGGTTATATACACATCAAAATTGTATGCATGCATTGACATATAAAAATCCTAACGTTTTCATCTATCTTCTTGCGATTATTGTACAACACTTTCTAAACTTAGAAAAATTGGTCTACACTGCATAATTTATTAGTCTAGACTTACAAAAGTAATCCGGAAGGTGCTCGGACCGCCCTAGTGTAAGACGGGAGTTTGTTTTCAAACTCCTCGCTACATCCACGAGGTTTGGTCCTTTCTTAGAACGTAACTATATTGTACTGCATCTCCACCTGTTTCCTTTAAAAAATAACTGAATGGGGAACTATGACGACCAAACAATAATGTTTTTATACTAGCGTACTTCACAACTTCACTAATCTTCTCGATTACGATAATATCCAGCAAGTAAGGCATTTTATCGTTCATTGTACTATATCTAATTCAGTATAATATGCTTTAAGGAAGAAAATGACTGATGAATGAATGAATGAGTTTTATATTGAATGAACAACGTTGTAGTCTGTGAAATGTCTGTTTGTTATCGTTACCTTATTTATTTACTGTGAATTAATAACCTTTATTTTAGTTTTACGCGCTGACTTCCCGGAAATCTTCTCGTAGTATATTGTTAATAAACAAATGAGAACCCAACATGCACATTGCTTTGTCAAGTAAGCTTTTTAAAGTAAGTAAAAAAAAGTAAGTTTTTTAGCTCCAATAAGATGGGTTCTCAGAAAAAAGGGTTAGTTTAAAATAATTGATTGATGCATATAACATATCCAGAATGTTTGCTTGGCAGCAATGTACGTCCATACGAGTATTATGTTAAATTCAAGTAGTGTTCGACACTAATGACGTGACAAGACAGCTAAGTCAGTGTTACCCAACTACGACGAAGTCAAAAGAAGAGGTAATAATTTTGACAGTCTATGTATGTATGTTCCATCGTAGCGGCTAAATTACTGAACCGATTTTAATATATCACTTGTCAATGAATTCTTAATAATGACCCGTGTGAGATTGGCTACATAAATTTTATCAACAGTTTTTAAGTAGTCCGGTTTTAAACTTTTACTTGTTACTTTAATATACCGGTTCTGAAGCTGCTCATCTAAAGTGAAAATGTGGAGGTAAAAGTGGATTGTTTTAAAGTCTATTGTAACAATATCACAAGTGTGTCAAAATCAGATTTTGAAATCAAGCTAAAAACACAAAGTGTGCTTGGTTTGATTTGATGAAAATAATAACAAAAATTTCATTTAAAGTTTCAGTTCAATTTGCATCTTTTGAAACATCTAACTGTCAAATAGTAACTCATTCAGATATATATATGCGTAAAGGCCCGTATATAAATAAATTTATCAAGTCTGTTTATATTCCTTAATCGGATTGATTTGTGTCAAGATTCCAAATCCAATTTCCTAATGATAACAACGTTTTTGCTTTTCTTGACAACTCCTGAAAGCTTTTGGAATTACAGATTTAGATTTCGATTTGAGATCTTTTTAATTTTAATTCGAATAAGTGCTTATTTATAGGCAAACTTATTTGTATCTATAAATAGCTACTTTCATCTAAAACAAACACCTAATTGAAAAACAGAGGTGATCGAGGTATATATAATGATATACTAAATATTAAAATTAATCATCTGATAAATGTTGAAAATGTTCAAATTCCTGACATCCACAGGAACATTTCATAAAAATGTATTTTTCAATTTAACGCGTTGGACAAATTACTTCCTGACATCCCCTAGCGATGCGTCTGTTGATAAGGTTTCACAATAAGCTCCACCTTTGAAATGATCGAGTAAATACTGTTTCACTTCCTTATCTTAGTTTTACACATCAGTAACTGGAAACAATTAGTCAGTTTGTTAAATTTCCTTATTCCCGGACAACTTGAATTTTTGGCTTCGATTGCGTTAAAATTATTTTCTATCCTAGGGACTTGCTCTTTCTTAATTTTGATGACTAGTACTTAACTATTCATTTAATATTAATATATTTAGATTTCACAGACTTTAATTTATCAAAGCAAGTATTGAAATCGATAACAATTCAATACTAGCTTTGATAATTATTAAATGGTTACATCACAAACTGCCACTGACACGATAGTATTGCGGATTCCCCTTTTGGCTAGTTATTCCAGTGATTACTTGCGTTTAGAACTGTATGTAATGTAGGTACTGTATGTAAGTTCTATATTCTGAATTGGACCTAACTTTTAGCCAATGAACAGGATTATAAATGAATAATGCGTAATATTATTACTGACTAAAATATGGTTAAGAAAACTGATAGAAGAAAATCAGAATCTAACACGGCCTCAACCGCCATGTGACCTTATTGATCACGATTCTATAAACCTTTTTTTCAACGACCTCTTTTCAGTATCGACTTTTCTGTGAGTACTTAGTATCCTAGTCTTCACATTTTACATAAATATATGTATGTCACACGAAGTTCAACGGGTCAATCGGGTATGAGAAAAATCACAGAAAAAAATCCTTACATATTTTTATATTTTTACTTTTAACTGATTCTTTACAAGATTAACTTGATAAAAGCAGCAACTAACACTACTAAGAACTAAATTATCTTAAAAAAGTCAAGCTAAAAATCCCAGATTTATTTTGATGGCATTTTGTAGATGCTCACCTGAGCATTTCTCGAACAAAGGAATGTAATTATGAGCACGAGGGCTCCCGTGAGCTCTTAAAGATGCCATTAATGTCTTTGATACTAGATTCCAACATGTAATGAGATTTAGTGACATTTGAGATGTATGTTCACATTTAAGTTTCGTATACTTCCGACCTTGTTAAAAGAATAGCCTTTAAAATTTTTAGATATCTTGACTAAAGCGCTGAAATTTGGTGCTTAACACCACACTTAAAATTCTAACTGTGTTTGTGTTTATGGACTTCAGCATTGATCTTGAGTCCGTTGATTTAATATACCTGCGACTGCCGGTTTCGGTAGCCTCGGATTCGATTTCCGAGTGGGGTCAAAAGTATTGTTTGGTTTTTTTAAAAAGAAATTCGTAATAGCAGCCCGAAAAATGGAAGTTTAGCGGTGTTTCACACCCTTGCCTCGAAGACCACGTTAAGTGTGTGTCGGAATCGAACCGACTAAAACCACACGGTGTGCCAACTCTGCGCCTGAGAAGGGAGGGGTCCGGGAACTGCAGTTATTAACACGACCGGACCCCAATATACTGATAACTAGTTCAACCTTCAAATTCACACCGTCTTCAGGGCTTCGTAGGTCTGATGCTAGTATCTCCGTGGAGAAACTGATATTCAGGTAAAACCTAAAGCTTTCATTTAAATAGTCAAAAAACTTTGATTCAAAATAATGATCATCACATTATCACTATTTTTGTGTGTACATACAGTAATAGGTGTAGTATATCACCCGTTAACAGCTCTCTAGCTACCCACTTAGGGACTATTTCTGTCGCGTAATTCATGTCATTAGGCTAACTTTAAATTGCATCCCGCTGGTTTATATTCGCAAATGCTATTGTATTACTACTGGGAAAGAAAGAACCTGAGATTATAATAACCTGTAGCTATGCTATATGTTATCAATCTTGTTTATAAGCGGTAACATTAGATAGAAACTTCATCGCAGTATGAGTAAGATTAGAGCATAGTCTATCACTTTTGGTAAGTGAATTTAGAACACGATTTTAGAACTCAAATCTTTATGAGAACATTGTAGAATCTTTAATCGGTAGATTTTAATGGATATAATGACGGCATTATGTCCATTAAAATCTACCGATAAAAGATTCTACTGTTAATTAATAAACGTTATTAAGTCAAAATCCAAACTCGACAGGCGTATCTTTCATCGTTGTAAATAAACGGCGGTAGTTAATAGTATTATATATTGGACTAGCTGACCCACGCAACCTCCTTTGCGTCTTATATTGCACGTAGCGTGAAATTTTTCCCCCGTTTTTGGAACATTCGTCAATGGTGCCCCGCTCCTATTAGTAGTAGCGTGATGATATATAGCCTTCCTCGATAAATGGACTATCCAACACTAAAAGAACTTTTCGAATCGGATGAGCGGTTCCTGAGATTAGCGCGTTCAAACAAACAAACAAACTCTTCAGCTTTATTATTAGTAAGATTTACGATCAATTGGGATTGGAGTTGAACTGATATCAAAATCGTTATAAACAGCATTTAACAGTCCACTGGAAATATGTCTCTCTTTAGAAAGAAGGCTTTAACCTGCTGTACCACGCTGTATCTACAGGCGTGTTGGTATAGGGTTTTTTTCAACTTTTACTTCTTCTTGTAGTGGGATAAATAGGAGTGGTGACACTCTATATTCTCAATCCGTTACCGCATCAATATTAGAGTTTATTTAGCGTATAGTATTGAGCGTATATATATGTATATTCCTACGCCTCGAAGGACAACAGAATTTCTACAATATGAGTGAAATACATACACAATCATCTCTAAGAAACTGAATGCGAGTCACGTTTGATTTCATGTTCATTGAGCTGGAATCTAGCACGCCAATACTTCGTGGAGTATTTAGTAAAGGTAGGGGAACCTTTCTCATTTTATAGATGGGTATAATATTATAATTCAAGGTAGGTTTTGTAAGTACCTTTTGGTATCTTACTCAACACAGACTTCAGAAAAATAACTAGTATCTTATATGTCGATTAGATCATAAAGTTTCATAATATTTTTAATAATAAATACAGTATTTTTGATTAAAAAAAGGTTTAGAGTAGGAATACCTCAGAATCTTTTTTGCTAGGTCTGCACAAACTTCACTCCCCATCTATATGTCCATATGTCTATTTGCTACATAAATTAAATACGATTTTACCATCCTTTTTATACGATAAAATTGGTGAGGAGAGCCCGCAAATTTAGAGAGGCGACATGAAAGTGTCTGATAAAGTAATACAGCGTCACTCACTTTAGACGATAAGCTTACAATAAATCAATTATTCGAGTTGGTCAAAATTCAGATCGTTGCGTCCTTTTTTTTTTCTGTTTTTTTTTGTGTACGGTTTGGAAAATCCATGCGGATCTCCAGCTCTTCAACATCGTAGCGTCCTATTGATCATTCTAAATACGAATTTCAGATTGCACGTTACTTAACAAGACCATTATTAAATTTGTTATGATGATTTATATCCTTATTATATTGAACAGCAAAAAAAGGTATAGCCGAAGCAACGATGTAAACAGCTTTCTACTTTAATGGCCCGAAAATCCAGCAGGATCGCAAAGTTATAATTGAAAATTTTAGGCAGGGGAAAAAATGAGAGGGCTTAGAGGCAGATACTTGCATAATTAACGGGCATGTAATTTCACAAGTATGAATTTTACCTTGTTTTCCATGGCGTGTGGCTACTGGTCTTAATCACTATTGTGTATTTCCTGTTATGCAGGTTAAGTAATTAGCATTAAGAATTCATAGGAATCTTATCTATACTAATATTATACAGCTGAAGAGTTTGTTTGTTTTAATGCGCTAATCTCAGGAACCGCTGGTCTGATCAGCTTCCTTCAAAAAGCTGGGAACGCACTTGTGAGGCTTCTGGTGTTGCGGGTGTCCATGGGTGGCGGTAATCGTTTATCAACAGGCGCTACGTCTGCTGGTTTGCCCCATCTAGGGTAAAACCGGGATAGATGCCCCACTTTTTGAAAAACCTTCATAATTTTAAAAATATTAATTTTAAATGGATAATTTCTGTGCATGTAGTTAGCTTAGTTATTTAAGTTGGATTATTATTTGTTTTTGCTGACCTAATAATTACAGATTTTGTAAAATGTAGGTTTCTGTGAAACCCTTTTTTTTTGGGATAGACGCCTACCTGTATGGATAGTTGCCCCACCATGAAAATAACAAGGAGGATAGATGCCTGCAGTGCGGGATAGACGCCTTTCATACTGTGTAAAACAGCAATTCTCCAAGAAACATGGTTTGAATTACGAAAAACATTTATTTTAATATGATACAAACAACCATAAATAAATTTTAAAACTACTTGTTCAACAAAAGTATTAAATCTTAGTTTTTAATATTAATTGTTAAGTTTCAACAAACATACTTATACTTTTTTTTAATTAAATATTATTTATCACTAAGAATAATTGGGGTCGCCTACTAGTTCTTTGTGAAATAACTGAATATCAGCTATTATATGGAGCGGCTGGCATCAGACCTCCGCAATTCTGCGGGTGAACTGAATTTGAAGGTCGAACTAGTAGATATTTGAGGGCACTGACATCTCAATAACGATTGTCCTAAGGTATTCATGACAACCGGTACCGACAGCAAAGTGTTCCGAGGCACAGGTGGGAAACACCGCCATCTTCCGTAAAACTTTTATAAGAAAAACCCAACAGCAGTCCGACCCGAAATTCGCACCCGTGACCACTTGATCAGCAGTCGCTTGCGCAAACCGATAGATCAACGAGGCAGTCCCAAAATGTGAAGATTTTCTAAATAAAAATACCTAATGAGCTAAATAAAATCTCGTAATATTCTATAGTATTTCGTAATGACGTTATATTTTTTTTTAGCAACAAAACGCCTGCGCATGATTCTAGATAGAATACCAAATCATCAGAATATTTCGCTTATCCCCAAGGATTTTTTATTCATTTCATCGAAAGCTGACTGTAATTGTACAAGAACATATATGGGTACACATGGTGTATGGAGGGATAGGTGCCCTTAGGGGCAACTATCCGTCCTTAGGGGCATCTATCCCTCCAAAAAATCAGGGCAACTATCCTTTTTGATAGGGATAGATGCCCAGCTATTTTTTTAAATAAATTAAAAACAAAATAGCAACTATTTACATTTAAACGGATCCTTAATGAACCAGTGTATTGACGTAATAAAAAATATAACATAATTTATTACTACTTATAAAGTTATACAACGTTAAAATAGTAACTTTTAAAATTTCTACGTGTTAGTGAAGCTCATTTCGGACATAAATATACACATGAGCAAAACAAATCCTCAAAGCACGACAGCTCATGGATAAATTAGGTACAGGGTGACAGAGGCTCCTACTTATACTATTAATTTTTAGTTGCGATTTTGGGAAGTTAGGTTTCTTGGATGTGAGGCATCTATCCCGTTACGGCATCTATCCCGGTTTTACCCTATACCTACTTAATATTATAAAGCTGCAGAGTTTGTTTATTTGAACGCGCTAATCTCAGGAACTGGTGTTCCGATTTGAAAGATTATTTCAGTGTTGAATAGTCCATTTATCGAGGAAGGCTATAGGCTATATATCATCACGCTAAAGCTTATAGAAGCGGAGTCCCAATGAAGAATGTTTAAAAAACGGGGGAAAATTATTACGCTACGGGCAATAGTAGACGTAAACGAGGTTGTGAGGTCAGCTAGTTTGTAATATGTACATATGTTCTTCGTATATGTAGCTATTCATTGAACAAGTTCAAAGAATAAAAATTTCTCCATGCTAAATTTTATTGAATTCAGTGCAGCGGTTGACTAATAAAAGCGTAAAAAACAGACAGACAGAATAACTTTCGAAATTAGAATATTGTAGTATTGATAAATGTTGCCTACTAAAAAAAAACATCAATTAAAGTTAAATTACACAGGATTCTATAATACTTTGTACTCGCAATAGAAAAACAGTACTTTTGAGTTACCATTTCGTTCGAAACTCATTTTTTCATTTATAGCAAGTGAAAGCTGGTCAATATAAACAAATAATAGTTAACAATGTCACTCATAAAGTTACGTTAAGCATACACCATTGACATTTTACGGCCTGTGAAAAATGAGGGTGCAAAGGCGATAATCCTTTTGGTTGTAAAATTGATAATGATTTGTTACTTGAAATGTGTAAATACGTGAACACTTCCGTGTTTATGGCATCACTCGTTAGGGTTTTAATGGGTGGTACTTTGAATTATAATGTTTTTGAGGTATTTATAAAAACCTTATAATGTTAAACTCGTAAACTTTTATCAGTAAATGTGTTGGTGATTATTGAACGCGGCGAAGTAATTTTTCCCCATTCGGATGTTTTCTCATCAGGATATTTAGGAGAGATCTTTGTAGATATATTTCAGCACTGTTTACGAATATGAGTTCTGAGAAATGTACAGGCTTGTCTTCGAATGTTCATCTTTAACGATTGATATTTTTTCAAAGAACTGTCTAATCACGAAGTTACAGAAAAATAAATACAGATGCCATATTCTTAAGTAACGCTTTTAAAATATAGAAGTACTGTATGGACATATCATGCAGCTTTGATGTTTTGAGGCTAACAAACACTTTAAGAATACTACTATTATTGCTATTAAATAATTAATAAGTCTCTTAGTGCGATGCTACTAAATGAGTTTAGCTAACAGCTGTTATGTAGAAATAGATAATTTTGTTTACCTCAAATTCTTCAAAATGAACTGTCTTAACTTTTTTGTCTTTGCCACTGTTTGAATTTGTTTTTAAACAGACAATATTTAAAAAACAATTGTGCAATAATAAACCCCTCTTCTGTATTTGTTCACATTTGTTTTTGGATTTGTACAGTTTAGATTAAAGGCAAAGTTAGCTAAATATCCAATTGTTACTACTAAAAACATCATATAATATAAAGTAGTTCCAAACCCGTATTAGACAAAGTAGCTATAAATTTTAACGGTTTAGAATAACACATGAACGAATTGCACATAGTAGTAAAACACCAGAATAGTGTACGCCCTAGAACGTGAATGAAATATCAGATAAATGTTGAAAATGTTGACAGGTCTATACCATTTTTAATTACCATCGATCTTGTCCTTTTATCAGATTTGTAACGACTTCCTAATTGACATTTGGACAAAGGTACTGGCTCCAAATGTGTGCGCCGTCGGTGTAATCTTGATTAATTGTTCACATGTGTGTGATATCTTCTTCACGTGAGAAAATAGGGGGTAATGCGCGAGGGAGATGTTTCAAGCGTTGGGAACAGATTGGTAGATGTCTATTTTGGTTACCGTGATATATGCTCAATGTAAAAATAAACTGAAATATGAGGATGTTTAAATGCTTCTTGCTCTATTTGTCGTTGTGTGAAAACCACTTTAGTAACAGTGTGTTTGGGTATGTTTATCTTGTAAACGTTCACTTCTTAAGCAAAGTTATCGCTTGTAACTAAAGTAATATTTTATTGGTAAGTTTGTGGACAAGGGAGCGTTAATTATTTAAGCTGTATCTTAAATTATGAGATTACAGTATGTTAGTTTTGTGATCTATTATACACTAGATTAGCAATTACGACAGTTGCTAGACTCAGTTAATGTCAGTTTTGTGACGATTGATCAATTATACACTAGATTAGCAATTACGACAGTTGCTAGCCTCAGTTAATGTCAGTTTTGTGACCACTGATCTACTATACACTAGATTAGCAATTACGAACAAAAAACGCACAGGCCGAAATTAAGAGATTTCTCGTAATTGAGGCAAATTTCAGTTTAGTGTTCGATGTCGCGCCAACCGTAGTTGACGTAGACACGTGACAACAACATTCAAGTTTGCAAATTCTTAGTGAAAGAATGCGATACAAGGTCAAAAAACTGTAACTAATCAAGCAAAAATACTTTTCACATGTTTATATAATCTATATGTATTAAAATTAAGGCAAATAACGCTATAATCAAAATAAGAAAATAACAATTGCAATTTTAATATAGTGTTGCCATTCACACTTTTTGTTTTTCCTCCAAATTGGTGGGAGAATATGTATATAACTAAATAGTTTTGCTTTATTTATGAGAATAAGATATTTACGTATTACATATTGATATTAACATGATAAGAACTAGCAAAGGACTTAGTCATAGTAGACAGTCATAGTTTTAATAATTGATAATATAATTAGCAAATTAATTGTGCTCGTGAAATTTCATGAACGTATTGTTGGGTACAGTCAGGAATGATAACGCTTTGATAATGACTATACTGTGACAAGTTCTTTTTCAAATTAATTAATTAATTTTAGATATTTCAATGTTCACCTTGATATTGGAAAACCCCGATTGTATTTACTTTTCATGTCATAATGTGACATGACTTGAAACAAATACATTTAGCGACTGCATTAACGCATTGCTTTCTATAAAAATGACTAATATATATTCAAATCACCATCAATCAATTATTTATTGGTAATTGTTTTTAATCACCGAGTGCAATTTGGCTATGAGCGCCTCTGAAAAAAACACAAAAAACGAAAGTTAAATAATCAGTTGCAACTATTTAGTACAACTGAGTATATAACACTCTAATTAAGCTTTATATGTACGAGTATAAATCTTAACCAGACTGTCTGGCTAATAGCTATTGTGACGTTGAGGGCCCTGTAGCCGTCTCAGCTTACACGACGTGTGACTATGCACTTCAGTGTACAGTATACATAGTTTGGTAGTACAGCTTATATGACGTCTGAGTTGTAACCATAAAGACAGACTTGTGATAAGTAATTTGTGATTTAATAAGGACAAATAGGTTCTTTGGGAATTAACGACTTATATATACCTATTAATATATAATAAAGATATTATTTAGTTCTTTTCTTTTGGACTATTAGCTGACCCACGCTACCTCGTTTATGTCTCTTATTGCCCGTACTGTAATATTTTTTCCCGGTTTTTATAACATTCTTTATTACAGCTCCGCTCCTATTGGTCTTAGCGTCATGATATATAGCCTATAGCCTTCCTCGATAAATGTATTATCCAACACTGAAATAATTTTTCAAATCGAACCCGCGATTCCTGAGATTAATGCGTTCAAACAAACAAACAAACTCTTCAGATTTATAATATTAGTATATCGTATCGTATAGTAAATTTCATTAAATTTAAAGACATGCAAACATAGGTATGAATGCTGTTTTAATTTAATGTAGTATTTAAATACGGTTAAATATGTTTTATGCCTTTAAAAACGTGTTAACCTAAGACTTTTATACGAAGACCATCTTTCTAACTTTACTTTCTGTGGAACAACTATTAGTTTCGTCAATCACTACATAGTATAAAACAAAGTCGCCTTTTCTGTCCCTATATCCCTATGTGCGCTTAAATCTTTAAAACTACGCAACGGATTTTGATGCGGTTTTTTCCAATAGATAGAGTGATTCAAGAGGAAGGTTTATATGTATAATACACGCATCATATACTAAGGCAACATTGCTAATTTTAGAGGTTTCTATTTTATGCACGTGCAAAGTCGGAGCGGGCCGCTATGTTTTTATATACAACGTTCATAGTTTTTCTGTAGTGTATTTAATTTAGTATCAGCATTACACCCGTGCGAAGCCGGGGCGGGTCGCTAGTTATTTAATAAAATACTAAACATCAAACTTCCTAATTTTCTTTAGACGAAGTGGAGCACAGATCTATGGCTAATTCGATCGCGCTAGGATGGTGCAAGTGCACAAATTATGTAAATATCCGCTTATACTCGTAACGAATACATCCGTCCGTTCAACGTTAAACGTCGCGATTTATGCGAGATTGCGAAATTTATTTCTCTATGACATAATGATTCTTATTTCATGGGCCATAAGGTTCGAAATTATCGATCGTTGCCCTTTGAGGGACGACCTATAGCGATAACCGTCCCAGGACTTGGGACACCTTTGCAAATATATATGTATACATAGCACGTGTTTGTAAGTATGGTTTATGTCTAACGTATTGATGTATACAATAGCTAAAATATATAATGTAGGTACATATTTAAACAGCGTAAATGTTATTATAAAAATGCTTCAGTATTCTATAAGCTTTTATCTATAAAGCTTGTAAGGTCTAAATCTCTGAATCTGATAAACCGATTTTGTTTACCTGAAAAACGAAAAGCCTTCTTCATGGTAGTAGGATTTGCTTCAAAATTTTAACGTCCAAAGAAGTGGGCACGGGCAAGAATTAAGAATTAATTTTAAATATCCAATAATATTCCATGTTAGCTACTATATAAAGAAATTTATCGTTTATGGAAGGTCCAAGGCCAAAGTATCTAAGTTACGAGTATTTTCGGTCATTATAATTTATCTTAAAGACATAATGTCATCAGAGTACTCTCGGCGTCTTATGATTGACTTGTGTTGTACAACGAGATACTGTCATTAGTTTTGCGGCGTCTACATTTTTATAAGATGGAGAGCCATGCGCCTTTTACTCAGAAATAAATGATGCGGCAAAGTGTGAGTCGGATTTGGGTATTAACAGTTTCTGCACCTGTGTAGTATTAATCTAGGAGTAGGTATTTGATCCAGGTAAATACCTACTAGTATTTAATACATACAATACCTAGATGACCGAGTATTACTCGTTTTTTTTTTGGTTAAATTTTCTAAATAAATAAATAATAATATACCGGATATCTAACACTAGATCTAGATAATAAACGCAATTGTAGATAGATAAATTATCATTTCGATGACTCCGTCAACAAGTCTCCATAGTGCTTACTCCAATCTTGAAGCTCAATCGGCTGGCACACGACCTAATTTCTAAGGGGAGGGCGTTCGGGATGAATGCGGGAACAATGTGAAGGACAAAGAAGGAGGAGGTTATCGGAGCAACGAAGATTTCTGTCATGGTTAGAGCAGAGATATTGTAAGTGGGATATTAGGTAAGTGGGTGAGTTGAGAGAATGGAGAAGATACAACGTAGTCAACGCCCATAAACTGCGGCGCTGCCTTATAGGTAACCGTGACAGTATTTTCGTAAGTTGAATATCAATCGAATGCAATTGTTGAGTAGCTGTTCTAGTTTATTGAGGAGATCTGCATTCAGGTCGAGGTAACACACATCACTATATTAAACCGAAAAGCGATGATCGCGGTATCCGACACACACGCGGGTGAAGCGTTGGAATAAAGCTAGTCCGGAATAAAAAGAGACTTAAATTGAAGAATATAAGAGGGAGATTGATTTCAAGTACCGGGTTTTCTCTTATATTGAAAAGGCGACCAACTTTTTCACATCTCGCCATTCTCTTTACTTGTTTTAGTTAATGGTTTTGATCAATAACTTTATTACCGTGGGAGAGCTATGCTTCGGCATGAATGGGTCGGCTCGACCGGAGTGATACCACGGCCTCACAGAAAACCGGTGTGAAATAGCGTTTGCGCTGTGTTTCACCGAGTGAGTGAGGATACCGGAGGCCCATAGATATGGGAGATAACAATAAATATTTTCGGACGTCTAACATACAACGCCATCTAGTCCCAAACTAAGCAGAGCTTGTACTATGGGTACTAGACAACTGATATCAATACACATATACTTTTTTTTGTAAATACATACATATTATACATAGATTATTAGATGCAAAATTTATGTAAATATAAGTTAAGTGCGGATCTTATAACTCAAATTAATAACGAGTTTCGCAAATTCGTAGTCACTCGACATAATACCAAGCATATAATAAATTATCATCTGTTTCCTCCTCATGTAGCAAAACTGTCATTATTGTAACACCCACGACAGAATCATCATGTTATTTACTAACATACGTTGCATAAGAATAACCTTCGTGATCTTTTAATATGATTGTTACCCATTATTTAAGCGTATTGTAAGTGAGGCAGTCAATTTGACTGCCTCGTTGGTATAGCAGTTGGCGTATACGAATGCTGATCATGAGGTTTTGGGTTTGAGTCCCGGGTCGGGTCAAACAGTGTTATTGAGTTTTTCTAAATATAGAACTGCTTAATAACAGGGTCTAAGCCCCTGCCCCTCAGTAGTTAAAGCCGTCGGTCCTGCACCTAATTTGTCCCCGATCGTGTCGGATAACTGTCCCATTGGATCGAAGAATAAGGGAACAGAGAGTGCACCTGTGTTTACCTGCAAACTTGTACACTATAATATCGCCTGTGTAGTAGGCAGGTCTCCGTTGAGAATGGCCGCCGTCGCCGAATTCGATTGGGAGAACATCATCATCATTGTTAGGGAAGTGATCGACATTGCTGCATAAAGTTCGTATCTAGTGCTGATACCTTAATTCGCTCAAATTTCAATCATTTGAGAAAGGAGGATTTTATATCGACATTTCATATTTTCACTCTTAAAAGCCAACCCAATTTTAGTGACGGTAAGTGTATCTATAACTATTTAAATCGAAAATAGGATTGTCAGACAATTTTTTCGTAGTCAAAGCCTTTAAGATAAAAATTAATAAATGTTTTCGGGTGATTCTACGACAAGAGCTTTCAAGTAGATAGAGAATGAGGCCAAGGAGAAAAGATGGAGGTTTTTCATAAATTCTTTATATTACGATTTTTGTCCCCTTTATTTGACTTTTCACGTCAGAGCAAGTTACTTTATATATATGTTATTACTTTTTCGAAGACCAGGGTCAACATGAGGACCAGGATAGATAGATATCTATTTCATCAAGGGGTAGAATTTGACACAATAATATACTTTATATACACGAGTATTTATAAAAACACAACTTACTTCTTCCTTGTGATTGATGGCCTAGATGGTTGATTAAAAATAATAATAGTTAATATGCCAATTTATTAGACATGGACACACTTCTAAGAGTCGGTGGCCTTAATGCGCTATGGCCATCCTCTGTAGAAAAAAACAAGAAACCAGTATATAAAACAGGTAGCATAATACTCCGTACGAACTTTCTGTAGTAATTTAAATAACGAGTAGGAAATTTGAAAAGTTTCATAAATACCACTTTTAGCTGCACATTCATTGCGTTCGCGCCGGTTACGCCGTCTCCGGCGCAATCGACAATATCCTCTTGTACTTCCCTCCAGCCTCCCTCACTGGCCCCCACTGGCCTTCGATCGACTACGCGTGATTTGAATTATGTGATAACTTTTCGTTGTAAATTTGTCACTTTTGAGATTGATATTTCTTTCAAACTATTCAATTATGACTCGTTTCCTTTATGATTAAAAACGTACATTATGATCATTATGTTTTACAAACAGGATATAAAAATAATTTGATTGTAAAACAACAAATTTGGAAAAATCTTCCTATGGACTACAAATAATCTTGAAAATAATAAAATTTCCAACATTGTTTGGGGTCACCAAGGCACGGGCGTGTAAACTTCGCCAAACTTTCATACTCCGAGCTGATAAATTATATTTATTTTGTAATTTTACACGTCGGACTTTACAGCTAAAAGAGGTGTTATTAGAAATTTCTTGTTAGAAATTCAACAACACTTTGGGGGTACTTAATCTGAATCCAAAACCTATAGTCAACTACTTGGCAAACACAATCGCTAGTCTAACGAAGAAGTAAGAAAAACAAAGTTCAATTTGTAAGAGTTCATAGAACAAAGTTACGAAACCCATTCAAAAGGCACTTAATTGTTTGAAAAACAACCTAAAACTTTTAGGGATTTGCTTTATATTAATACTAGCTGACCCACGCAACCTCGTTTACGTCTTATATTGCCCGTAGCGTGAAAATTTTCCCCCGTTTTTGAAACATTCTTCATTGGTGCTCCGCTCGTATTAGTAGTAGCGTGATGATATATAGCCTATAGCCTTCCTCGATAAATGGACTATCCAACACTAAAAGATTTTTTCAAATCGGACCAGTGGTTCACATATATACTTTTTTTTTGTAAATACATACATATTATACATAGAAAACACCCAAACTCCGAAACCAATATTTATAGATTACACAAACATTTTGGTCCGACCCAGGATTTGAACCCGAGAACCTCAAGTACAGCAGTCGAATTTACTACCACTGCGCCACCGAGGCTGTCTATTATCTAGTAATAAATATTTTCATTAATGTACAGGGAATGGTCTAGTAGTACTTTTAACGAGAAAGAACATATTTACAAGTCAAAGGACTTCAGGTGTACCATACTCTCGAATAATTTTAATTTAAATGCAAAATACGATTCCTAAATAGATGTGGTGTTTAAGGATTATAGAAGTCGCATATCTTTATTATTTTACTGACTCACACAAATTCGTTTGCGTCTCTTTTCAAATTATTTTAGGTTTGTGAAAAAATTGAATGGGCCAGCTCGACCGGAGTGATACCACGGCCACATAGAAACCCGGTGTGAAATAACGCGTGTTGCAAGTGTCCATGGGCGGCGGTATTCGCTTACCATTAGGCGATACGTCTGCTCGTTTACCCCCTAATCCATAAAAAAAGTTTTAATGACCAATTATAATCATATAAAATAAAATAATTATTATTTGATGTAACTTTTTTTGAAATTAATCCTATACAATACAAATAAATAAAATATGAGTGTCTTAAGTTCATTAATGCCTGCACGGTTGACCGAATGGTTTCAGCGGTCGCTATGCCGCTTGCTACTGCGCCAAGTGTCGTGGGTTCAAATTCCACGCGGTACAACACTTTGTGTGATCCACGAATTGTTGTCCCGAGTCTGAATGTTCTTTGTGTCCGTTTCATGTATGTTTGTAAAGTCCCCCACGACACAGGATGTTTATTCCTAATGTGGGAGTTGTATTTTTTAACAAAAAAAAATTATCAATATGTATACTAAAGTATTATCTCTATTACGAACTTCTGTGCCGTTCCATGTATATCAAAGGACGTTGTAATTCATAAGTAGGTCTTGGAAAAAGTCGTCCTATTTACGGATTCAATCCGTCATTTTTAAATTGATACGACGTATCGTCGTTCGAAATAATACGGTCCATTTAGTTCCATCAAGTGTCTATCTACTAATTTCGCTGGAGAGGCGGGCCTGCCCTCATGGATGCAATAATGGCAGAACGAAATTGCAGCAATCCTGGCGAGTATCATCGAGTTAGATCAGTTAATCTCCTGGGCTGCCGGCGGGTAACTCAGTGTTCGTACGGCCTTTGGGACGAATTTGTGTGTCCTTTGAAATGTACGGCTGTGAACTATTTTAAAATCAATTATTGTACGCATTCATCAAACATATTAAGTGCATCCAACAACAAAATATAGAAATAAATATAAAGACAAAAAAAATCTAAATTAGCAATTTATATGTAAGACATAAAAAAAATGAAAATCGTATAAATTTTAAAAGTGGAACGGATTACATTTCCAAATTCAAAATGTCAGGGAGTGACAGTTAAATTGAATGGTTTTGAAATGCGATTGAAGTGACTTGATTCGGCTTTGAATATTGAAATGAAGATCACGGAGACTGTAGTAAATTGTAATGAAGAGGTACCGCCAGTCCAGCCACAAGAGAGGTAAGATATCTCTGATGCTCACTTAAAATAGTAGATCAATCGGAATATTTAAAATGTTACTGGGTATTTGTATTTGTATCACAATTATCCTTCACACAATGATTACCTTTTGGAAAGTGGTGTCCAAGACATATAAATAATTTAGTTTCGGAAACTGATTTACAACACAAAAGTTTGAATTTTATATATTCTCTTCCAATATATTTCTACAGACTTCTTCGGCACAAAAAAAAATGTGAAATAAATATAAATAAGTACATTCTTGAAACAGGTTTCTAAAAATATGCTTCCACTGCGACCGAAGGGGAAAATGAGTTCCGTCATTTACTATGTGTTATGTTGTGCACGTATTATTGTGTTTTATTATAAACGCACTTAAAATACATTTTTTTAGTAATGTAATACGGAGTATACCTAAAAGGAGAAAACGTGTAATATTTATGATTGTGTTCGTAAAGCGTGTTCTTTTTGTTTTCTGTATAATCAAAATTGATGCCTGCATTTTATACATAGCTCGCAATCCTTAATTGAAGTAATACTTTCACTAATTACTTCCACCAAAAACAAATTGAATGTAATTTATTCTGGAAGTCACCAAGAAAAAAAAACACAAAGCAGTCATAAGCACTGCCGACAGAAGTGAAAACTCATAACTATAAGCAAACGGTTGTTTTAACTTACCTGAAATAAACAACTATGCTTTTTTTAATAGTGTGCAATAAAAAGAACTAAAAATTATTATGATTGTAAGTAGTAAATGGAAGTAAAGCTTTGATAACTCAATAGATGTCGCTGTTTTAAAAAAAATTGTAAACAATCTTTTTGATTTACAAAAGGTTTTGTGTAAGTAGAAAATCGTTATTTTAATTTATTGTAAATCACTTTAAGATTGTGTAACTTTAAGTATATAAAATCATATTGAGAAAGGACCACTATCTAGAAAAACGAATGCTACCAAAGTATATCGGTAGATGGCGCTGTTAACAATAAATATCCTTACGAATTTTCGATCAGGACACGTGACCTGACCCAAGTTTATACATTTTTACCCATTCCAAAAAAGTACACAGCGCCGCTAAAGAAGTTTTCACTTCAAAAAGATTCTTTAGCGTGGGAGAGTCACTCTTCGGCATGAATGGGCCGGCACGACAGGAGTCGAGAGATACCATGGTCTCACAGAAAACCAGTGTAAAACAGCGTTTGCGCTGTATTTTACCGAGTGAGTGAGGATACTGGAGGCCCAAAACCAAAAGTTGGCAACGCACTTGTCACGCCTCTGGTGTTGCGGGACTCCATGGGCGGCCGTAGTCGCTTACGCTTGGTAAGCGGTGATCCGTTTACTCGTTTGCGATATAATACACGATTTCTATTCACCGTAGTATTTTTTCTGTGTCTGTGACGTAAATGTTTAAACATAATATCAACATAAATCACGTTTAATTTTTGTTGCTTTAATATTTTTCAACATATCACTATTTAGAAAGCATATTTGATACATAGTTATTCACTAAGTTCAACCGTAAATAAATGAATAAAATTCCCAAAAACAATTTGCTAAAGAATATAAGATCAGGTTTAAGAGACACTTGTCGCAACCATTACACGGACGAAACCACGGATGAGCAAAATTCACGTAAAAGCTTTTGTTAATACATCTTTCATTGTCCTTTAAGAGAGATTTATTTCTAAAAATTTTAAAGGACCTCGAGTTAACCTGTGCAAACAATTCAATTTATTTCAGTTTCTATTCATCTGATGGAGGTGCTCCGCGCTGCAATTTTAGGTTATTTAATTGCAATTTTTGGTAAAACATTTTGTTCTAACGTAAAATTTACCGTGGGAGAGCCACGCTTCGGCATGTATGGGCCTTTTCGACCAGAGAAATACCACGGCCTCACAGAAAACCGGTGTGAATCAGCGCCTGCGCTATGTTCCATCCCTTTCCCCATCGCCAAAGACCGGCAACGCACTTGTGACGCCTCTGGTGTTGCGAGTGTCCATGGAAGTAAGCGCTTACCATCAGGCGATACCTCTGTTCGTTTGCCCACTATTCCATAAAAATAAAGATTAATTGTGAAAAGTCTTAAAATTTATTCAATATTTTTAAAATGTCAATTAGTATTCGACATTGTTACAAGAATTATATAAACATACACTGCACTAACTCTGCTGGCAAACTAACAAATTTATTAAATAACGTATCGTGTACAATAAAATAACTTCAATTAGATATTTCATTTATTTCCTTGCTACTCGTATATTACAATGCTGTTTGTTAATTAATCCACTTAGAAACTTTTTACTAAAACTACAAAACTCGTTAAACAAACAGTAGTCACGTAATATTTGTAACTAAGGAATGTTATGCCCATACGTGTGTAATTTGGGACCGCTTCCCCTGGGGGTTGGTCTAATTTAACTTGACTTTTAACAATTACCAATTTTTTCTAAATATGTAGTTGTATCAAAATAGTGTTTATATATTTTGGAGGGTCGAAAATAACATGTAAAATACAAGTTAGTAGATAATGTGATTGGTTCTTAATGAATTTATTATGCTTTACTTGTCAGTGTTTCTAACAGCTATACAAGAATTACTATTTTCAATTTCACCCAGGTCGAATAGAACACGATAATCCCTATCCAACTGGGTATAGTTTATTAATAATTTGTACAAATGTATTTGAAACCATAAAAGTTTTTTTAATGGGACTAATTCCGCCCACACGTAGGTATGCTTCTATATTTTCTGTACACCAGAATCAGCAGTGACCCACAAATACACCGAGTTATACACTCGGGAAGTCCCAGTGTAAATTAAACTGTTTTGGAACCCCCAACGAAATTAATCAGAAGAAAACTGGAGTAGTTGGAAATATGGTAAGTCCACTTCTCTCCGTAGCAAAGCGGAAGACAAAATGAAGTCAAAATAGGTAGAGTTATTTTTAACAAAAGTAAATAGTTAATGAATTAATAAAAGAATATTATTGAATATTTATTGGGTAACAAGTGTAAAAAGTTTTGATAAAATTTGAAGCCTGCCACTCAGGCCACTATTATGAATCTATTGATACATCATTCATTAAAATCGATTTAGTCACTTAGGTGCGACGGCGAAACATACAAACATACATAGACCACTTTAACTATTACCTTTCTTTCGACCGTAGTCGAGTAAAAACTACTGATTCTGAATACTTCAACATCAGACGGCCCTAAGGCGTGTCAAGATTATAGTAAAAAAATTAATATCCTGTAACAATTATCAATTTATGTATATAGTATACGGACGTAGTCAATTGTTTAGCATTGGACAATGAGTCAATTATATTTTATTGATTGTTAGTGTGTACGGACAAAGAGGGGGATTGATAAAGAAGTACCTATTTCTAAATAAAACCGGAACTAATGTATAGAAACAATTATATCAAGTTGTATTTTAAAACACATAACTCATTAAAAGTTTCTTTTTTAATGCGCAGTTGAAAATCTTTTTATTAGAAAGATTATATTTATATCAATCTAAATAATAATACATGTATCTATTGAAATGTTGTATGTTGTATTGAGTGGCTCAGATTGAGTGACAAAAAATTTATTTTCCCGTTTTTTCATGTTACTACAACATAACAAATGACTGTAGCATAAAAAAATATTATTACAAAACAAAATGGTGAATCCAAGCGAAAATGTATGAGTTATCTGACTGTAAATTTTATATTTTTAACTCGAAAATACGATATTACTGATGGTATGTTATAATTATTCAAAGCTAGTGAATACGATAAATAGACCAACAAGCTACAAGTTCATACTTTAAAGCCTTTGAAGCCCGGGGGATCAAAATGCCGGTTCTAATTTAAACATCCACCGCGCCACTGTTATGTGACAAACTGCTAAGGTTAAAAGGCTAAAGCTAGCTTATCTCAGTGATCGTCGTATAGTCGTGTAAAATGCATTATAATTTCAGTTTTAGCTCAATAGATTTAGGGTTTAAATTTTTAAAAGAAACCATCTTAATTGTTTCTAGTTTTATACTCAAAACAAGATGTACACAGCCAGAGTTAAGACGATGCATAACATTGTAAAATTAATGACGTTGGTGCCTTAAAAGTATTTAAATTAGTGTAGAATAGTTAGACAAAATGTAAGTTTACGTAATTATTGATATGTATTTTTAACCGACTTCGAAAAAGGAGAAGGTTTCACAATTCGACCGTATTTTTTTTATGTGATAACTTCGTCGAATATGAACCGATTTTGATTATTCTTTTTTTTTAGAAAGGATATGTTCCGTCTATGGTAATATGATAAGGTCGTATCACCTAACTAGATGATTGTTTAAGATGCCGATCAAGTAACTAGGATTCTGTCGTAACTATATGTAAAGGTTAGATTTAGATAACCAACGGGGTCCCAACATTTTTGTAACATTGTTTTTGTGATATTTTTCTTAGCGCCGACTTCAAACAGCTTTAAGGTGGGGGGGGGGCACCTTGGACACTATTTAGTATTACTTTATTAAATTTTATAGAATTAGGTATAGATAAGAGTATACATACTGTAATTTAAGCCAGTCAAATTGGAACCAGCTTATTTTACGCTTCTTACAGTTACTATGCAAGTAGTTTACGTAGATGCTTTTGAAAGACGGTTTTTATTTATTTTTTATTATTTTTAATTACTTTTATCCAAATTTGTGAGATAAAGACAGAGGAAAACTTAAGCCTTTGTTCTGATGATAAATTATCAAGGAAGGCATATCTGCTTATATGATATATCGTTCAGAAGTGACAAAAAGCTTTCTATTAACCACTATAATTGATAATCTTTGGGTCATGTTATTCAACTCGCAATAAAGCTTGTTTGAGAGTTTTTCAGCTCCATAACATTAGAAAATGCTCTCTTCACTATTTTATAACAGAGAGACGTAACTTATAACGTTTTAGAAACAAAGACAACCTATAAGAACAAAGCTCCCAATTAATCTCAATACTAGGAACAACTTAGCATGTACTCAATTTTAGAACGTTAAAATAAAATACTTTAAAAATGTAAAGGAGTATATTGTTGTTTCATGTTATACTATTGCTGCAGTACAAAGAAATAACCCTACGTCACTAACACTAGCTTCCGTCACGCGAATGTTAACACTAAACTTATAACGGAACAAACGGTACTTCAACAGGACAAATGCAAGTATTTAAGAACTTGAATAGATCCAAGTCGCTTCGGACAGCCCCTCGCCCTACTTCCTGCTCTATATATTCCTTTAACTTTATAAACATTGTTCGTCCTAAATACAAGGGTCATTGAACTCGTGCCGTTGACAGGGGTGGCCGGCGATTAATTTTAAAACGCAATTGTATGTGAGTGGTACATGCAAACGTATGTGATAAAGACAATAATTTATTTAGAACACAAATGTAAATTAATTCTTAATGAAATAAACAACTCTTTGTTGTGGATGGCGGGGTAAGGCTGCATTTAGAAATAAATATAGCTACAGGTAGTCTGGAGTTATGTAAATAAAGCGTAATTTATTTTTGGAAATAGTTTTTATCCATGTTGTGCTAAAAAGGTCATATTTAGAGCTTTGTAGTTGATTGTTTGTGGTGTTAATTTTTATTTGTGGTGAGTCAATACTTAAAACCTAGCCAATGGCGAGATGACTGAAGTTTCAATTTTACGATGTTGCGAACTATACGTTAAGTTTGTTTTCCAACAACAAGGCACTGTTAATATTTTATTTCACACAATGCATTCCATTGTGCTTTGATGTCTTTATCTACGACACGTTCTCCGCATTTCTGTGTTACAAATGAAAATTCGCAAGAGTACTTCGCTGAAAATTTCCTTCAAGTTAAAATTTAATTGTGTCTACACTTTTTAGAGATAGCTCTTTACTTTATGTTTCGGTGCTTGACATGTTTAAAGGCCGCATATATTATTTTACAAGAATACTCAACCCAATATGCTAAAACTTATCAACTTTAATTTGTAACATGTGAATCTTATAATTGTATTGTACCAGCTGACCTGTTAAATTTGTCTGGGTTTCTCAAAAGAAAATACGTGATATTAACTATCCTATCCTAGGCACGCCAGCAATCCGCACATTAAAAAAAAAACGTGAAAATCTGGTAGATAGTTTCGGAGTCTATCATGAGCAACAACGTAACACGAGATTTATATTTCAGACATCTGACATATAACGCCATCTAGTCCCAAGCTAAGCAGAGCTTGTGTTATGGGTACTAGACAACTGACATAAATACATTTATACTTTTTTTTTACATATACCTACATGGAAAACACCCAAACTCCGAAACAAATATTTGTAGATCATACAGACCTGAGAGGTCGGACCAAATGTTTGTATGATCTTAATGATGATGAAGTCTTTAATAGATCATCCCGCAGTCATAAGTCAGTCACAAACTCATTCACCTCTAGATCTATCAATCCAACGTGATAATTCTTTTTCTTAGACTTGTTACCAATATTTTTATATTTTATTGTTTTAAATATTTATCAGATTTCTGTCTTCAAAGAAAGAAAAAGAAAGCAAAAGTGGTAGGATCCTAAAACTAATGAAATTCTTGTATATTTTCAAGGTAGTTAATTCCATTAATACTGAAATTGCTCGCTTTTAAAGAGCTTCCTTTATAAGCGATTTCTATATTAATTGGGTTCTTTAAGAATTTAAGTGGGATGCTAAAAGGCTTTGGGCTTCTGCGAGTTTGCTTGGGGGCCCTATAGAGAAACTCTTTCAAACATATTTATATTCATAACATAGGAGAGTCTGTTTTACGTGATATTAAAAAGAAATTTTAACTTCGCCTTCATACTTCTTTCTATTAAACTTTGTTACATTTTTATACAGAATGGGTTTGAGAGTAATTTTACGAATAGGTAGGTAAACGTCGTTTATACAAATTACTACGTACTTGTCAATTTAGGTTTAGAGTTCATATTTAACACATCAGTGGTGTGAAATAGCGCTTGCGCTGTGTTTCACCGAGTGAGTGAGGATAACGGAGGCCTATACCCCATCCCCTCCCCATCCCACTCCCCACTCCCTAAAGGCCGGCAACGCACTTGTGACACTTCTAGTGTTGCGGGTGTCCATGGGCGGCGGTAATCGCTTACCATCAGGCGATACGTCTGCTCGTTTGCCCCCTATAAAAAAGAAATCAGCCATGCATCCCTGACTGTGGAAGGATGACTACACATTAATACAACACATATCACAGCGCATAGAATCATATTGTTATTGAAATACTTATGAAATTAAACATCGAGTGTTAGGCAATTCAAAGGTTTGTTCTTAATAATGCAAGCTCGTAAACATACATAATTATTATTTGCATATGCGGTGGCTTAAAATTAAGTAAATACTTAGTAAAATTTTGACATATGTAACTAATTTGTTCAAAAGAGTATTATTTTATGAATGTAAGTTTGTTTTTTACGGTGGAAAAGCTAATTGATATTAAAATTAAGCTCAAACTATAATAATGGTATCATGTTTAATACAAGCAATACTAGTTTAATCCGTGTGCAAGTATTCCATGTACCTATAAACAACACACAGTCTCATTATAAGAACGTGCAAGTTGCAAGCATTTCCATCTGTAAAAAATACTGGAAAAAGGATCTTTGTGTCTTTTTCGAAATAAAGAAGACAGAGGCTGCATAGGAATAACTAACGAAAAACGCGACACAAATGTGTGTAATGCAAGGCTGTTTTTTTTCTTGTATGAATAAGAATACTAGCGCAACTCAGTGGTTACAAATGATTAAGTTTTTTGACTACATTTTTTAGTTTTGTTTACAACGGTGCTTCCTTACACATTACTTAAGATTTTTTATGAAATAGGGAGCAAACGAGCAGACTTTACCTGATGGTAAGCGATTACCGCCACTCATGGACACCTTTGCTTTTGAGGGATGAGGAGGGGGGAGGGGTTGAGGTATGGGCCTCCGGTATCCTCGTGCGTCATCTAATTTGAGAGTTTTACCAGCAGACGTTGCCCGCTTCAGTGCGGGCAGGCGCTGGAAGGGGTCCGGTCGTGTTAATAACAGCAGTTCCCGGACCCCTCCCTTCTCAGGCGCAGAGTGGCACACCGTGTGGTTTTAGTCGGTTCGATTCCGACACACCGCCCCGCCGCAAACCCCGGCAGGGTGATGGCCCGAGGGGGTTTCCACACGTAAAAAAAAAATGGGCCTCTGTTATCTTCACTCACTCGGTGAAACACAGCGCAAGCGCTGTATCACTACGGTTTTCTGTGAGGCCGTGGTATAACTCCGGTCGAGCCAGCCCATTCATGCTGAAGCGTTGCTCTCCCAGGGTAATATTTTACATAAACATATACAGCGCGCGCAAAAAGTTCTGATAACTCGAAGTCATTAGTTATATTCTCAGGTTATCTATCACGAAATCTATACTCTGTCGACGATCGGTGTCCGTTTACATACAGCAAATAGAAGTACCCATGTAAAAGACCTGTTTATCAGATGAAAATTATACATTGCACAAAGCTATGAGCTTTACACGCAGACAGTGACTAAACACACCAGACTATGAATAACTTTAAGAATCTATACTATAGGTACACTATAAATTAGTTTCGAACCTTTTCTATTACGTATGTACTGTAAGCTTTTTGTTTAAAATTGTTACTATATATTAACATATTTTTTTAAGTCTTATTTTATGTTAGGATGGGATTACAATTCGAAAAATAAAAAGTTAAACCAAACGATTTGACAGCTACTTTTGATCAAAGTGTAAAGTGAACTAATCGAACTTTACTTTTACATACAAATTTTCTATTATTCTTACTCTCTACCATTTTGTTTATAAGTATCTAAAAATAAAAATTACTTAGTGACTCATCAAATAATGTACTACAAACATTTTATATAATGAACTAAAACGTAGGTATACGTAAACGTTTGCTTTTAAAAGGAAAAGCATTCCAACATTACGTTCAGCGTAAAAGTAGTCTGGTTGTACAGACTTCATTGATCAGAAGGCGGGCGGACTTCCAACGAAAGCGAACGCGCTACAACACCTTAAGTACAAAAAGGTTGCAACTCCCTCAAACTTTGCTATTGGAATTTATATCACACCTCAGAATAAATACAGTGCAATATTCTTTGTTACTAGATTGTGGTTAAGGTAGTTTCTAGGAAACTGATAGTATTCAGTGTGTATAAGTATGTTTAATGTAACAAAGTTTATAGCTGGCGGTCAAAGATTAGCGAGATGTGAGATAGTATTATTTGATTTTATTTGTTTGGAAACAGTCTGAGATAAGAAATTGGTGTTTTACTTTTAACTTTTCAGTGGAATTAGTTTAAATCTATACTAATATTAAATAGCTGAAGAGTTTGTTTGTTTGAACGCCCTAATCTCAGGAACCGCTGGTCCGATTTAAAAAAATAGTTTAGGGTTGGATAGTTTATTTATCGAGAAAGGCTATAGGCTATATATCATCACTCTAATACTAATAGGAACTGAGCACCAATGAAGAATGTATTAAAAACGGGGGAAAATTTTCACGCTTCTGGCAATAGAAGAGGCAAACGAGGTTGCGTGGCTCAGCTTTATTATTAAATATGTAGGTACTTCAATCTATAATAATTCATAAATAGTATTTACTATGGTTATTAAACTCTATGATAACTAATGCGTTTCCATTCCGAATTTAATTAAAATCGGTTCAGTACTTTAGGCGCTACGGTGAAGCATAAAAACATACATAGACGGCCAAATCTGTTACAAAATAAATCATGAGTTTATGTTAATATTTTGCCTTACAAAAAATTATAAATTTACCTATCGTCAACAATTTTCGCTTTTAACTTAGAATGCATTGTTATAATGTTGTCAGGAGTTATTTCGGTCGGGGTGCGCGAATGGCGCGTTGGATGTTTAACGACAGTGAAAGTTTGAGGCTGTCTACATCAGATGGTAGCGTAGTAAAATGATTTACCTACATTGTTTGTTGGCTGAAATGAGATTGAATGTTCTTTGGAGTTTATACATTTCCAGCAATTATTTGTTTCATACTATTACTGTCTCTTTTAGTTAATAGTGCATATTTTTTGAACAATTACTTGCTTTACATATTAAGATTAAGAATTTAAAATAATGGAGACGTAAAATCAATGACGAGTTTATGTAACATTTAGCAAATAATAAAAAAACACGTAATTTTGAGAAGAAAAGAAGCCTCGCAATGCATAAATAGCCATCAAGGCAAGTTAAACTAAAAATTGACCACTATATATCTTGGGGCTAGCAATATAAAATTCCAAACATATTTTCAAAACCGCCTTGAACCTTCGGTGCCGGTGTTTATCCTAACCGACCTTTTTAAGCCCCGTATAAGCCGATAGGGTACCGTTAAAAGCTCTAATACGAGCTAAGAGGGGTACACAAACATATATTACTATGTTCACTTTAATAGACATCTACTAAACTGTTTTTTTTTTAAAAAGGCTATGAAGTGACCGTAATGCATAATACATAACGTCTTGCTGTTGATGTTATGGGTTGATCACGGGAACCTTTAATAGAGTAATTTTAATTTTTTTAAATTTTTTACCTGCCTCCATGTAGATGCCATATTGTTCGATTCTGATTAGACCTTAGACCTTATTATGTATTGATATAGGTTTCGTTTTTATGTGGTCACAATATGGCGTTTGTGTATATGCGATTCATGAAAGATTTATATGTATAATTTTAGAAGAAAGAGGTTTAAGCTCATTTAATTCTGTCTTACTTAGTTTTAAGAGTCAAAGCTAATAGTTAGAATTGTAAACATCATTGTAGTCGTTTATGAGAACTTCTATTTGGTTTATTAACATAACTAGCTGAACCCCGCGTTGGTACCCGCGGTACGACAATAACCGCGGGCAAAGCCGCGAGGCAAAGCTAGTATCTTTATAAATTGAAGGATATGTGTTATTCTGATGTATGTGCTATATTATTGTAAAGTTACATCAAAATCCATTCAGTAGTTTTTGCGTGAAAGAGCAACAAACATACTCACTTACATGCTCACAAACTTTCGCGTTTATAATATTAGTAGGATAGGAGATAGGGAATGCCACGTTGTTTCTAGATGAGAGAAGATATCTACCTAGAATAAAAATAGGAATGAAGGATTAGATGTTTACTTCTCTCTATATAAGATTTAGTATGAAAAGTATAATATGAACATTGTGTGTGAAATTTTGTCTATTTACGAGAACGTTTCTAAAGTGTGGAAAAAAATCTTTTACGTTCCCATTCTGCGCAAAAGGTTATTTCAAAATAATATGGAAATAATATTTTAATAACCTCAAATTTAAGAAAACAAAGAAATATAAGAGAATAAAAAACAATCCCGTACCATAACTGTTTTCATACAAAAACTGGGAGTTTTAACACGATTACTTTTTTTGTTGATACTTGGACAGTGTCGTGACTGGTGCGATCGAAAATTACCCAAAAGGTATCATGGAACTACCGCTAGGTCAGATAGCATCCATGAACATACCATTGTTAAATGGAATAGAATGGAGATTAGCGTTTAGTTTAGAAATTGGTATTCATTAATTCATTCACAAAGAAAATACTAGTTTGCAATTCGTGTCCGGTTTCAAGGGCTGCATTCGTATGAATATCAATTTTTGTTAATCGACTCATCTATGGTTGTTTCTTAATTAAGAAGAAAACCATTATATTTATTTAAAAAGATTATTTTCGGTATTCGTAGAACTTCTACAGGATTGGTTTAAGGCATTAAATCAAAATAAACAAATACACTAATTGCTTTTTAAAGAGGTTTTGATAATTATAAGTGTTAAAAATGCCGTAGAAAACTTTGTATACGAACTTAGTTCGGAAAAATTTAAAAGATAATTAATATACAGTAAAGGAAAAGGTTGTTTAGACGGCGTCAGATGAGGCCATCTGTCGCCCTACTAGAAGCAGGCCCGGGTGGCGACGCGGAGGCTGCGTAGCATGCACGCCCCGGAGGAAAGTACGGAAAATCGGAGTACCCACACAGTAGGGGGCCATTTACAGACTGTAGGTGGCCCGAGGTATGTCGGGGTTCCAGGGTTTTCCTTACTAGGCTGTACCTATTTCCCCGGCTCCCAGTACCCGAGACGGCTTGCGGTTTTAGTCAGTTCGAGTCCGACATACTACCAGAAGATGGTATCCGAGGGGATTACCAAACAGAAAAAAATACGGGAATTTGTAGACAACACAGGTTATGATCGATTCATCATCAGTGGGAAATAATGGGTAAATAAAGTTTGACCTCTTACACATCGTTTGTTTTACGAATATATTTTGTTGTTTGTATTTTTGACGTGTTCAAGTGCCTTTTGGGGCCTATGGAAATAAATGATTTGACTTTGACTTTGACTTTGACTAAACTGGTCTACGGTCTTGTAGTTAAAATAGAATTGGGATGTTCTCCTGACTGATTTCGGCCACTTCAGCTAGTCACAAAGAAGACCAGCCAACTACGTTGGAGATATTATAGTGATCTATTGAATTGAATACAATTAATTTGAAAACCTATTCAAGTCTGTAAAGACAGTCTGGCGTATTAGTCTTTTCAGTATTATTTTGTGTAAATGATATTTTCAATTTAAATTTAGCAATATTTATCTGTCTGAAAAGACTACATAAATGATACATACCTGTTTAGTTCAATATTGTAAATGTTATTCCTAATATTACATTATCCCAAAAAGGAATGGGTCCTTACCAAATTTAATTTTTAAATATGAACTCGTTCTATTAACAAATCAGCTTTGAAAATATAAATGAAATAATTAACTTAGACGTGTGTTTACATACTCATACTTGTAAACCAAAAATAATTTAAAAGTGAATCGGGACAGGATTTATAAAGCTATCCTTTTTGTAGTACGAGCAGTGGCATAGTTATCAGCTATAAGTCTTGCTCAGAAATCATACTTCATTATATACCTACAACCATGGTTCCTGAGGTTTGTTGTGATATAAGCACAACATCTAATATGCTTAGTTAAGTACTATACTTATGAAAATCAATTTTATAGAGAGGTCACCATAATTCATCACACAAGTAACATGTAAAATATCATACAAGCAATAGTGAATGCAAACACACTGGACTCAAAATAGATTTTTAATTAAAGCCTTGATTCCGCAGGCTTTGCAATGGTAATTCGTGTATAAAAAAGCTTTAAAACTAATTGGTTTTCAATCTGCTCGCGTTAAAGCGTTAGCTCAAACAATTAGATCATGAATTATTTGTAGTATTCAATTATTACGACTCAACGTGTCAGAGCCGGTTGCCCTATATTTTATTAGTCAAATTGAAAATTTACATGATCTGTGACTACAAACTAAGAACACATACGTCTTATGTTATCAAGTCAACGTTAGTTGTAATATTTCAAGCTTATTTGCTGTTATTAGTAAGCTTCTATGTTTAAAATATTACATCTTTGTGCACTCGTTCTTTATTCTGTTGGTTTTATTTTTGATAATATTTTTTATTTATTTGTTTATTATATTACTTAAAGATACTGTTAAGGGGATATGTTTATATAGATCACTAACTGACCCACGCAACTTTGCCTGCTTCTCTTTTTAATCATGCTCGGTTCGTATAGATCTAAGAGTTTTTAAAAAGTGTGTTTAACTGGCTGGAAATTACTTATCCAGCAAAACATACATTTTAAAAAAACAAACATTAAAATTGGTTAGATAGCTTTGAAGATCATAGTGAGCAACAACATGCCATTATGCGGGTGTCCATGGGCGGCGGTAATCGCTTACCATCAAGCGATACGTCTGCTCGATTGCCCGCTATATAATAAAATAAATAAATTTATTAATTAATTAACCTATCATATTTCTAAATTCAATTGCTTTAGTTTTCCAAGTAGTCCTTGTTTTGCAATAAAGCGTCAAAGTTACTTTTACCACACATGCCATTAAAAGGGTTACTGTTTAATCGCTACTGAAAAACAATTACCTAAATACAATAATTACTGATCCAGACTGATTCACAGCGAACCCATCCCTGCGAAATACCAGATGATACCACACATATTTTAAACGGAAATGATTTATTTGATTTATACCTATTGTATCTGCGGTTTGAAATAATCCAGATCAACGCACCAACACAGTCCAGAGAACGTTAGTATTATTAAAATAAACGTTGTAGGTAATCCGAGGTAAACCGTTTACAGAAGAGACGGGACAGGAAATCGAAAGCGGCCATATTTGATGCGGAAATGTACGTTTGGCGCCAATCTGACGTCAGCGTTTGACAGTTATTCAATTTGTGGCACCTTCCGAACTAAAGGAATGAAGCATTTGTGGAAAGGTTTAATACATTTATGTAATGCCACTTCGCAAAAGCTCCTATCTATCATCTCATTGAGATGAAAAGATTTTACTTTGGAATCAGAAAACAATTGATTATTGTAGGATTTATGTCTGCACATCAAATTCAAATTCAAAATCATTTATTCAATTGAGACACTGTGACATTTATGAACGTTAAAATGAAGCTACAGTTAAAAATCGAACATCGACACAAACAGACGCCACAGCATGTACTGGAGCTTCATGAGAAGAATACTGGCAAAGAAACACAGGGCCACTCTTTTTAAAAGTCAGATCTTCAGGTACAATAATATTAGTAATACATTCTTAATTTACCTAAGTTGCTGCTTGTTGAGTTATCAAGTAATGAGATGATTGCGAGCTGATGATTGATTTATCTTGTATAGAAACCATCTCCAAGTAATGAAAATTTACAAAAAAAATAATTAGTATATAGTATATATGTATTTATATCAGTTGTCTAGTACCCATAACACAAGCTCTGCTTAGCTTGGGACTAGATAGCGTTTTGAGTAAGATGTCCGAAAAAAATAAATAATAATAAGCGTTTATTTAAGGTTCCTTAACACTAGTACTTATAATAATATGTGTTTGTTAATTCTTTTGTGGGAGACTGGTATCCGTACTAGGTGTCCCTGTCACACAGATTACCAGGCCCCCCCTTAGAATTGAAGCTGCCCACATATATATATAATGCTTCATTAACACATCTCAGCAAGCTATTATAAAACAAAACATAATTTTAGGAAGATACACTAAATATTTTAAAGATTTTTGTGTGTGTGTTGTGTGTGTGAGTGTGTGAATTAAATGATTCAGTAGCATTGAAACTCTGTTGTTAATTTCTTGTACTTATGTACCTACTACTTTATACTACTGTCGACGAATTTCGCTTTATTATATCTTATAGGTAATTCTGTGCATTGATGAAAATTACAATGTACTCGTATATTATTTACTCTCTCTGTATGTTCGTCACGTATCGCCATCACAGCCTTAGTCCGCAAATATTATGTTAAAATTATGTTACGTGTACATTTAGAATTCAGCGTGTTTCTCATTGCATATATTCCCGAATGCCCTTTTTATGTTTGGTGTACATGCATATTTAAACATGAATTTAAAATTGCCGAGTTTAAATGTACGATTTGGTTTAATTGCAGAGAGCAAAGAGTAACATTATTACATCTATACAAATAAATAAAATGGAATATCTGGTTGTAATATTAAAATAACCGCTTTTTACTCAATACATTACGTATGGTATACCCGGTACATATACCAATATTTTTTAGAATTTTTGTCTATCTGTCTGTTTGTTCCGGTTAATTTCTGGAAAGGCTGGATCGATTTTGACGGGGTTTCGGTGGTAGATAGCTGGTGATATAAGGAGTAACCTATTAGGCTACATTTTTTAGAATAGCTTTACTACTAGTAAATAATAAACACGCTATTCGCCGTTACTTTTCTTCAGCTGCGTTATGCACAACAGTCGCATATGCATGCGGCCACCGAGGCAATTAATATTCAAAAGACAAAACTACGACGAACTGTATAACATATAATTACTTAGCATTTATATACGAATCCTTCCCGAATCGCACTTAAAAACATTTTTTAAATTGTTTCTGCCAAAACGCATCGTCATTGTGATTCGTATGAAACTGCGAAGGCAGATCTATCAATAATATTTCAGTTTTCGTTGCATATTTGAGTGTCTCTTGATGTGAGGTGATGATGAATCTGTTGGATATTTAGCTGACGTAAGCATGATCATTTTGAATTGGCAATGGTACTTTACGTATTCGGCAAGGATGGGTAATTTTTCATCTTCCCCCAAAAGAGATACACATATATATAGGTAGGTTTTAAGTCAAATTGCACCGAAGTGCACTTGAGTGGTGAAATATAAAGTATTATTTTCTTGTTTTTATTAAATTTACTTCTCTTCTTTTCTGGTTGTATATTTTTACTAAATCCATATCCATAGTAATTAATAAACTCGAAAGAAACTCTGTCGAAGAAGTATGAAGTTACGATTAAGTTAGGCTAAGCTTCTGAATCGACTTGGATGAATATTGATATAGAGATAGATTCAACCTAGAAGAGTTACTTTGTCGCAATAACTAATACAAACGCAGGCGGAGCCGCGAAGAAAAGCTGGTTTAACTAAATGATTTATTTTATACATCTAAGCACAACGTCAATTAGTCCCAAGTTAAACAGAGCTTGTATTATGGGCACTAGACAAATTATATAAATACGTATAAACTCTTTTTCCGTAAATACATATATATTATACATAGATAACACCAAAACTATTTACAAAAAAATATTTGCAGATCATACTTAACAAATATTTGGTCCGACCCGGGAATCAAACCTCAAGACCTTGAGCACAGCAGTTGCATATACTATCACAGACCTACCGAGGCAGTTGACTGAAAAAAATCTTCGAACCAAGTCTTATTGCATTTGGTTAGACAGTTTGAATATCCTACACTTTCAGTCCATAATTCGGCATATCCCTTCCAACCATTCTGTACTTGTCTATCTTTTCTGTCAATATACTTCAAATTCTAACCCCCGACGTGTCAGATTGATGGGATATGGCTTAGTCATTATAACAGAGGTGTGTGTAAAGTTTTAGTTAGTAAAACGTAGTGTTAAATACTCATATGCCTCCCTTTTCTAGGGTATAGACGTTTATATTTGTCTCATTATAAACCAGCTTGAGCTGTCCTGTATTTAAGTCTCATTCACACAGGCGTTGGAACCAAAAGTTTGATTTAATTAATTTTATCAGGAAGTGTCTTTGATTAAAGCCAGCCATTTGAGAAACCGACGTCAACTTCTATAGTGTTCGTGATAAACTTTTTTAATGTTTATAGTCGTAAATTCTAAACTAATGTTGTAATATATCTGTTAAGAAATCGGTATATATAAATTGTTCTCGTATTGAATCAAAATTTTTAGAGTGCTTATCACAACATAGTATAAAACAAAGTCGCCTTTTCTGTCCCTATATCCCTATGTGCGCTTTAATCTTTAAAACTACGCAACGGATTTTGATGCGGTTTTTTCCAATAGATAGAGTGATTCAAGAGGAAGGTTTATATGTATAATACATGCATCATATACTAAGGCAACATTGCTAATTTTAGAGGTTTCTAACGTGATGTCGTAAATTACCGTGCAAAGTCGGAGCGGGCCGCTATGTTTTTATATACAACGTTCATAGTTTTTCTGTAGTGTATTTAATTTAGTATCAGCATTGCACCCGTGCGAAGCCGGGGCGGGTCGCTAGTTACAAATAAAGTAGTAAAGAAAATGTTTAATTATGAGATGCAAATAGAAGCAACACAAATCATAAGATTTTTACTTCGATATCAATATCCGAGTGAGTGAAGGTACCGAAGGCCCACACCCTACCCTTCCCCCATCCCTCTTCCCATTCCCCCAAAGGCCGGCAACGCACTTGTGACGCCTCTGGTGTTGCGTGACACCCATGGGCGGTGCTAATCGCTTACCATCAGGCGATACGTATGCTCGTTGGCTTCCTATTCCATAAAAATAATTAAAAATATCTGGTATCACAAGTCAGGACAGCCCTTTGGTGACATCATCTCTTCAGTCTACTGCCGTCCATTGCTGAACGAAGGTTTCCCCTAATGAACGCTAACCATCCCGGTGACAGATATGTCTATTCTATATATTCTATATCTTTTCTTTTGTAGCCTGATAAGGCTACAAAAGAAAAGTAATTTATATCACATTATTGATATAATTGGTATTAATGTAATAAAAATACTTTATAATCATAAAACCCATGAAAAGCACCAGTGTTTAGACGTAAGCTCAGTGACTTACTCTTTAAAAATGCTTGTCCAGGGTTTAACTTATTAATTTCTAATATTATCATTTTCTTGGTTGCAGTTGTTACTCCATCCCAGCAAACAACATGTCGGGAGGCTCACACGTGTCTCGAGCAACATTCGGCGGCGCTGACTCCGAAATCTCTGGCGGAAGTGCCCCTCCATTACCGAGTCCCGCATCTGCGGGGGCAGCTTTAGTGTCTCCTGAAACCTTAAGTAGACACAGCAGCCCTCCTCCTTTACCACCACACCCATCACACCAGCAGCCAGCACCATCATGTTCATCACATCGGGTTCATTTGGAATCACCTTTGAGGTATTGAAACACAATGGAATTACTTATTGTGAAAAACTATAAATTCTAACAGAAATCTAAAAAAATAAACTGGGTGTGCTCTGTAAACTTATTTTTTCCTAATACATACCGGGCCAGTCAATACCACGAAGAACTAGTAAGACACTTAAAGTTACAAAACGATGTATTCAGTATTCGCCTCAGGCCTTCACACGTATAACTCGTAAAGCTTAATAGTTCTTAGTTAGAAACCACACGCAGTAAGAACTTCTTCGCTAAGTGTAATTAATTGGATTGCGACATGTTCAGCCGAGTCACGCTTAGTTGCTGAATCCACAAACTTCTGGGTCATATATCTTACGGTTTTATTATCACGTGCATTACATAAAATTACTAAGTGACGATAGATACAACATACAAAATAACAAAATAAAAATCTAAATGTTCCAAACAAACAAAAATTTAAAAAACGAACACTTCTAAGGCTTGCAACAATAAGTCAAAGTTAAATGACGTGGCATTGATGACGTGTACAACTTTTTTTTTAGTATTGTGGCACGCGATTCATTTGACATTTGTGGTCATTTTCAATTAAATTAAAAAAACATACAGTAAATATTAAGCCACACAACGTAAACAAATATACAATCTCTAAATAAGCCCATAAGACAGAATATTAATTAATGGAATATGTCAACGAGGGCTGTACACCGTGTCTAACAAAAATGCGAACTCTCAGCATTCACTGCGATGGGTGTAAGCCCATCCCAATACGCGAAGTAATACCTACTCAGTAGCAACGTGTAAGAAAAACTAGAAACATACCAACTCGTCTGTCAAGCGTAGTATAGTAAGCTAAAACCATCTTTTTAAGGCTCTCCTTGGAAAGGAGGGTTGGTTGGTTGGCCTGTCGCTGGTGGCTGGTGATGTAATCTGTGTATAATCTACTTTATTTTTTGTACTAGTGAAAATCATATCTAAATATCGCGTAATTAGATTATTAAAACAGCAGTAAAGAGTGCCGATTTATTATAACATTGTAGTTTAGTGGATTAGGTGAAATGCTGTAATTTCCAAATCTGAGACTAAAATTCGCAGTTTCTCTTACAAACAAAAATTGCAACTCACTCTGGAACTTATAAATAGTGAGCCTTACAAGTTAATTTTCGTATATATTCATTGACTTACTCTCATTGTGTGATGGACTGACTATCTGTATGTCATGTGTATAATTCATCAATCTGCCCTAGATCACGTTGAAATGGATTAACGTAGTCACTATAAGTATGCCGCTCAGGAAGGACATGTTTTTCCTCTTTGTTTACGCCTCTGTATATAGCGAAACTGAAATTGTTTAACAGTAGGAAAGAATGTGCATACATTATGGTTTTGGCGCGTTCGTGAAATAAAACAAAAAACAGTTAAAATATTTAGTTATACTTCTAAACTAGAACAGTTATTCGTATAAAGAAACAATACGTCAATAAAGTTGAAAAAGAAATTCGATTGAAAATACATTTTCCTAGTTAAATCCATCCTCCATCCATGCGAAGTGGAAATGTTGCTGTTTTTGAAGATCAAGGGTTTACCTATTCGTGACCACAAGCTACAAAGGAACCAATGGCCTCTTTACGCCATTTGAAACTTTAATAATGTTGACAAGAAAACATAACAGCTACCCTCGGATTAAATGTAGTCAGTAATTCCATATACGTTATGTAATACCCAACATTCGAGTACAACCTTTGTTTGTAAGGTTTTATAATGTAACGTGTGACGCTGACGAACTCCTTTCATGTTGAACTGTGGTAACTATATCAATCATGTTTTTTTTAATCATATAGGCAGTATTTTTTTGTTTTATTTGCTTGTATTTTGTTTCGAATACATGACATTGCGTTTGCGATGACGTCATTTGGGATCCTTACCTTTCTGAGTTTTGTATTAACTTTTACGTTTGTTGAATTGCAACAGTACTTTGCCGGTCGTTTTGAATTAGGAATACGTTATATTTTGGATTTGGATGTCGTATTAGGCGCAGGCCCTAGTTTTTTTTTTTTTTTTTTTTTTATACATGAGCTACCAAAATGACTCTGCCCTGCCAGATGGAAAGCACCAGCAGAATCCAAGATTGGTGGTCACCATCCTCAATGCAAACAAGGACAGAGCAGCATGGCGACCAGCACTATGGCGGCCTAGTGAGATGCTTTTTTACGCCCCGCTTAATGGACCCGGGATCATAGTGGGACGGAAACACGTGCGCTGGCAGTGAGTTCCAGGCTTTGACCGCTCGGCACAGGAAGGAAGAGCCGAATCGATGAGTGCGAGAGTGTATGTCTTCCAATCTGAAGCGGTGACTTCTGAGGCCAGCACGAGTTGTCCTGTAGAGGAAGGGAGAAGGAGGGACCAGTTGGAACAGCTCTTCAGAACACTCTCCATGGTAAATGCGATAGAGGACTGCCATAGAGGCGATAGTTTGTTCTACGGATACACTTTTGTTCTAATGGTTATAATGATGTTAGTATTTTTAACGTGATTTTATATGGATCTATATGAGGCTATGTTAGCTCTTAGTGTAAATGTATTAGTCCAACTTTTGATATGAATCTATTGGGAAAACTTCACACGAAACTTTTAGAAAACCAATGCTTATACATTTTTTTGTTTAAGGTATAACTCAGATAGCTCTTAACTGTTTTTTATTATTACATCCTACTACTATTTATTGATCACTACAAAGGAATGTTATTTGATTCATCTAAATCGCAATTATTATTATAATCTTTAACCTCCTTTATACAAGGACAGTGTCTACATGTACGCATACAAATTGTAATTATAATTTAGAGTCACATGCACGATTGAACACTGCCACCCAAATACAAGTATCCGCTGAATTTGGAATCAATACCTAAAGCACAATAGTCTTTGTCCTATGTCAAGATTCAAAGTATCTCCATAGCAAATTTTATTGAAATCGTTGCAATAGTCAGCGTTTTAGGTGTGAAAGGGTAATAGACAGACAGACATAGTTCGAATTGATAATATTGTATTTTATAATCAAAATATTTCAGAAAAAATATAATATCAAACAAACAATCCATCTATATCACGTTAAGTTCTTGATAAATCCATTCCTCTTAGGTTTATAAAACGTTAAATACTCGTAAATGTAACTCTTATGTTAATTTCCTGGAATATACTTTATTATTAAAGCAATTAAACAGTGTAAGCAAGTCAATTTTCGCCTCTTACTCGGAATCAAAAACTTCAACCCGTACTAGTTACGTAGTTATAAAAAGCACCAACATTTAATTACGAAACTTTCGAAGTAAATGTAAAATCCGATCGGATTTTAGGTTTCCGTACGCAAAAGGACCATAATACTAAGACTTCTCTGTTCGTCTGTCACCGGGCAGTATCTCATGAACCGTGAAAGTTAGACAGTTTAAATTTTTAGAGATGATTTATTTCTGTTGCCGCTACTATAATACTAAAAAACAGAATAAAATAAGTATTTAAGAGGGCTCCCATACAATAAACATGACACACAATAATTTTTTTACTCGATTTTGCTCGATATTGATAACGGCAACAAGTAGACGCTTAGAATGCATAGATAATGGTACGGAATCCTTACTGCGCGAGTCTGATTCGCACTTAGCCAATTTTTTAAGTAACTAATATAATATTTAGTGAAATTTAGTTCCAAAAATAGTTAGTGAAATGAAATTTGTTGAACCAGCTTTCAAAACATTCAAAAACGTGTCTTGGGATGTCGAAAAATAAACGCCGAAATTCTTCGAAGGCCTCGTTTGCAGTGCTAAATTTTCGCCCACGAAGCATTTTTTATACCGTGGGAAATTAAAAAATATCGCATGGATCTAAATCTGGGCTTTACGGAGGATGGGATAACATTTGTACCCCCGAAGTTGTCGAATAGTCCATAGTTCTATCAGCTGTGTGAGTGTAGTAACTGTTCTACGGTCTTTTAGTGGAATTAATGCTACTGGCCCACTGCGTCGAAAAAAAACCGCTATCATTTCTTTATTAACGCTCCTACCGCGAACAACTTTTGTGGCTTACCATCAGGCAATACGTCCGCTCGTTTGCCCCCTATTCCCTATTTAATAAAAAAGTATAGGCCGTCAATTCAAAATAGTTTCATAAAAGAAGAGATTGTATTTATTCTGTGGCTATCAATTTTCGGCACAACCTAGGTACCTACGTATAATGTAGAACCTTATTATCTTAATAAAAAGAATCTAAAAACTCTGTAATAGTATTCTAACTAATGGTTTTAAAAGTTCGTGTCTCATTCGCGTTGCTTTAAATTATAATATTCCGAGTGCAGCTGTAAATGTAAAAAGCATTTATGCTACTTTATTTTTAATTGTACTTCGTTGAAACGTAATTTTTATTCCTACTTGCTGTTGTAGTGCTCACTTCATTTTTTACCTTACAGTAACAATGAAATTGTATCATTTTGTTAAACAACTTTATATTAAAAGCAGCTCAGTTGTGAAATATAGTTACGTTAAGTTAAAACCCTGGTGGTTTTAGCTAAACGTGTAATTTACAACAATTAAATTTTTATAACTTGAAAAAGATGAAAGTGAATTGACTTCCAGGTATTGATATAGATTTATCTCTATTTCATACCTGGTTTTAGCTGTATAACACTTCGACAAATAAAACTACTTTGATGTTCAAATTGAATTGCTGAGGGAACCAAAGCTTCGATTTGTACAAACACAGTCAGTTGATTTATCCTGTACCGTTTTGTTTTCTAGGAAAATCCAAATAACATGATATTTGTGTATCTGAGACAAGGGACTTATGCGTATTATTAGGTTGCGAGTACTCATTGAAATCAGTTACATGTTAGTGTCCTTATTTACATAAATATATCTCAAATTATGACGTTTCAAGCGTTTTCTGAAATTCAATAATATACATCATTAATAAAATTGCTTATCTAATAAATTTAATGCATACAAAAATATATTTCAGAACTAAAAGGCGATTGATTAAGTTAGGGGGATACCTTATTTCGCTGCACTGATAAGTTCAACTCGTATAAGTAATCCCTATTTCTGTCAGAGATTTACGAACTTGAGATAGTTCCCTGTCGTCTTTAACAGACTAAGCTAACTATATTTAATTCTGTAGTTCTCTCTTCAAACCTGTGTCGGCTAACTTTAAGTAACGTTAAAAGGTTCCAAGATGATTATTTTTCGCAAGTAAAAGCTAAATAATAGTTTTTAATAGTCATACCTTTTATTTACCATTATATAAATCGTCATATCACGCCTTTTGGTAAACAATAGTTTATTTTCTTTGCAGGCTATTAAGGTCTTCACAGTCTGAAATGTTAAGAATTGTAGAGATTGATCTAATCTAGTCAACTAAAATATTATATATGTATTTATATTGTACCCTTACCCTATAGTCTTTGTGCATATTTGTGAAGATTCAAGTTATTGTTTAATTAAAATAATTTTACTTCAAAACGGACACAAAACAGTTTATGACTTTACAGTTAGTTGAATTTAGAATTCATCTTCGTTTCACAACTTCTACAAGTCTTTTTTTGTATACATATATAACTTACATATGTCTTTATGTGTAAAATACTGTTTCATAACAACCTGCGGCTATATATTAAATGTTTTTTTTTTTTTATTTATTTTATATTAAACTTTGAATATTATGTTTCTTGTAATCAGGTTATCAAGTCCACCATCGATGTCCTTAGGAGGCTCATTATCGCTGCAGCCAGTGTTGTACGGTCCACCTGGTGGACATCCGCACGCACCGCTACCTCCCTCCCGACGCCTGTCCAGGCCCTCCGCAGCTATACAGCATATGCACGTCATAAGCGCGTAAGTACTTGAATACCATACATTGAAAAATTGTAAGATCAGAAAACTTGTTCGTGGAGATTGTAGATCCAATGATGCGGAAGCATCTCGATCGGCCTTAATAATGTGGGTTTTTGCATTTTTGCATTGGCTGCATTCGAAACGAGTATTCTGCCTCTTAGATTCGGCTCATTCTTTCTACCATAGGTACAGTAAAATCACTTTGACAGGCTTATATATAAGAAAAGTAATAAATATTCACATGTTAAGGACGACGGTCCACGATAGTCACTACTTTTTTGAGAGTAATTAAGTGCTTTCAAATGAGGTATTTTATAAGTATATGTAATTGAATTCTCAGCTTACATCATCTATACTAATATTATAAAGAGGAAACCCGACCAGAAATTTTAGTGCGGCTGTGATTAGGCGCAAACTTGGCATGCAATTACGCCGTTATATCGAAAGTAACGCAGTTGCGAGTTTGTTTCTAACTTCGCTTTCTGTTTAGGGGGTCACAAGTTAGTACTGCATGCCAAATTAAGGCAATGTCACAGCATTTCCTAGTTAGAATCGGGTTTAGCATGTCAAACTTAGGTACAGCTTCGATTACACTATGGTATACTGAACTTCGGCAGTACCGAAGAATTTCCTAATGACACCGGAATTCGGAAATTTTTCGCCATGCCACCATTTTGCTTTCCGAATATGAATTTAATTAAGTACGAATTAGGCAGGCCTAAGTTAGGAAAGCCAAGCCAAAGCTAAGTTCGGCCCGAACTGATTCTTTGGCATGCTACACTCAATTTCTAGTCGGGAAGGTTTGTATGTAAGTATGTTTGTAACGAATTGGCTCAAAAAGTTCTGGACGGATTTTAAAAATTCTTTCACCATTTGAATGCTACATTATCACTGATTAATATAGGCTATTTTAATTGCAAGAAAAAAAAAACAAAAATATGTAAACTAATAACTGCAGGTAACACCGCGAGGTTCAGCTAGTGTACAAAATTTTTATGTTAGTAGTGTGTAATGATGTTAAATAAATAATAACTAATCGAATTAGGATGGTATTCGTACAAACAAATGACTCTTGAAATAAATAAATGACCGAGGAGTATCTCGTTAGCCGACCTACGCACGCTTTTGATATTTTTTTAAAAGGATTACACGAATAAAATACAAAATGTACCTCTGTGAATAAATTATGTAAATGATTATTTTACGGTAATCCTATAACAGGATTACAGTTTATATAATATAAATAAGGGCATTTGTCTACTTAGACACGTCTCATTTATAACTACTAGCCATTCAATGAAATAGTAACCTTTACTATTCTGAGAAAACGGTGGGCAGAAGAAATTATAAAACCAAATGGCGTCAATTTGTAACTTACTTATCTTATACTTACATATATCTGGGACTCGACGAGAGTTACATTTTAATTAATGCTGTTAATTTAGATGTTCGAAAACTGTCCAAACTAGGAAACACTAAGAATGAGTTATGTCTCGACAAACGATGTTCTAAATGTCAAAGATTGACTAAAATTGGATTTGTAACACTAAAAATAGACGTTATGTAAATACGTTTATACAGTGATAGTATTATGAATCACAAAAATAAGACAATATATAACAGATTTAGTACCGTTGTCATACTTACCAACTGAAAATAAACCTAGGGGTGTTGTAAAAGGTAAACTAATTGCAAAGTTACTAAATCTAACTTCAATTTCTTGATGATTGATTGATATTCTGCTTGGCTCTCGGATTTCATAACTTTTGTTTCACGAACTTCATTGTTCTTACAAGGTTTTCTACTTTCTGTGACATTTAAAGGGACTTACTTTGAAAAGTTCCATTCTTCACGGAATGACACAAGATCATCTATAGGTTTCAACCTATTCCTGGCATTTCTCGCTGAAAATCTTTAGAGATATTACTTCTAAGACTAATCTGAAGTATGACTTTATTGATATAGTTTTCGACTCCACAATATCTAGCTGGAATAATGCCTTTCGCTTTAAAAGCTACCGATTATGGCATTTGATTATTACATACCTACAATTAATATGCCGCATGAGTAAGGTTTCTTATTCACAATTTTTGTCAGACTTGAGCTTACTTCCAAATTTGCCCCACAATTTCACATCATTTATTTCTGCCGTGCTGCATTCCGGTTAATAAATGACCATTGAGTTTGAGAGCTGGCAAAAAAATGTGCTCGAACCAATCATTGGCGAGGCGGTAAAATTACCACGGTGAAAAATGCTGCAGAGAGGAGGCGTAATAAATTACAAGAATACGTAAAAGCTTGCAAGCTCTCGCACTTTCCCCCTCCGAAGCTCGAGAGCAGACAATTTTTTTATACAGGTAATATCGGCGTGTGGCGAGGTTTTTATATGGCTTTCTAAATTTATTAGTATGCTCAGATGGTTTGAAGTGATGATGTCCACAAATGGAATTAAATTTAGCTATACGTCTATGCTGGATAATTGGAGAAATAATTTCCGAATACTTTACATAATAATTTTGACTTACGATATTACACATTATCATCCTCAGTCATTATTAAGATCTTAAAATTATTAAACTGTTACTACTTCTCGGTTTAATTAGTGAATGACTAGTGTTTGTATGATTAGCACGCATGTAACTGCATTCAAATATTTTAATAGAACTATCTGCAATTTGTGTATTAGCATACTTGTAATGAATGTTTCTATCTAAGCAGTTGACTGAACTGCTTATTAGGAAACAAGACACTCCATGCTTCTCGTAACTTATTTACAAAATCATTTTACATAACATTTTATTATATCGATATAATAATATATTTATCCCATCACTAGAATCACGATTCGCGCTCGCAAGGGAAATTGCATTTTCCCCACTGAATGTGCACTCTAATGAAAAGCCCTTAGAGTGGTGACACAATGTAGTCTAGTGCTTGAAAATTAACAGAGGTACACATTTACATAGAGCCTCTTGAGTGGCTGTGCTGTTCACTGTGTTTCTGTGACCACAAAGATGGAAAACATTTTTACTGTTCTGTGTCGTTTAAAGGTGCATCCATAATATGTATTTTGTGTTTACTTTTCGTCAAGTAAACGCATTATACACTGTGTTAAAAAGTTATTGAATTGTAGGAATTTCGCAACGTAGATTTAAAGTAGGAAATAAACCAAATCTTTACAAATAAATAAAATTGAAGTGTCTGTTTGTAAATTGAAATCAACAGCTTTTTACTAAATGAATTACAATACCAACATCTTTGTGTCTATTTATTCCGGCTAATCTCTGAAACGACTGGACTCATGTTAACGTGGCTTTCACTGACAGATTGCTGATAATATATGGAGTAACTGAGGTTAATTTCAGGTATTTTTTTACAGTTTACACCGAGTTTTTCTCTCTCTTTCTCTATCTCCTTAGTACTGAATCTCTAGGTAAGATTACATAATGTTTTGTAAGTTTGTAGATTCATAAAATATCAAGAGTATGAAACTAGCCGTAGGGTCATATTTAACAGCGATCTCCATGTCTTTTCATTTTAAAAATGATTGGATTCTAAAAATGAAAAGACATAGAGATCGTTTCACACACTTAAATGAAAATCCATGTTAGACTAACTCGTAATTTCGAGGTATGTTTCCAAATTACAGCTGATATAACATGCTTAAAAATTCGTATTTCAGTGAATAATGTAAAAATTACCGTAATAGCTCTCCCACGGTAAATACCTTTGCACGAGCTATGCTTCGGCATGAATGGGTCGGCTCGACCGGAGTGATACCACGGCCTCACAGAAAACCGGTGCGAAATAGCGTTTGCGCTGTGTTTCACCGAGTGAGTGAGGATACCGGAGGCCCATACCCCAACCCCTTCCCTATCCCCTTTCCCATCCCCCTAAGGTCGGCAACGCACTTGTAACGCCTTTGGTGTTGCGGGTGTCCATGGGCGGCGGTAATTGCTTACCATCAGGTGATACGTCTGCTCGTTTGCCCACTATTCAATAAAAAAAAAAAAAAAAAAAAAAATATATATTTCTTTATTTGTTTGCTACTAGTTTTTTCTCGCGGCTCCATCCGCGTCTATAGCTGATAACGCAGTAACCATTTATTAGGTATATGACACTCATAAATAATGTGGCTTTCTATGAGTAAAACAATTTTTAAAATCCGTTCAGTGGATCCCAAGATATAACCTTATAAACTCACAAATTTTACCACTTTACTACTAGCTGAGCCCTGCGGAGTTACCAGCGATTATTGTTGTACCTTTACAACCGCGGGTAACACCGCGGGGCAATTTTTGGCATATGTACAGTACATAATACACAGTAATGCATTTAGTAAAAAGCGGTTATATTAAATATTATTATTTATTTGTATAGATGTATAGAAGATATCTCAACGTTCTCAAAATGTTAAAAGCTTAAATAAAATATAAAAAATGTACACATTCTAATTTGGTGTCGTTTGTCGATTTTGTTTTTGCTAGCAAAGGACAAATAACTGACTTAATCAGGAAGGAATTCAAATAGTTTTAATATATCTCAACGATTTCAAAATATTAAACACGGACCTATACAAATTGTGATCTGGTTTTCCACCAAATTGACATTATAATTTAGTGTCGTTCGTCGCTCTTGTTTCCAACAATCTTGATTGCGAGGAATATTCAAGTAGCTACAAAAGAGAGTGGATTGGTATAACAATGAATGTTAGAGACTGAAGGAAGGGGTGTGCTTTCAGATAGTTGACCTAATTTGGGAATTACTGACAACGTACTCCTGAATAATTGGCGCATTCATTATGGAAATACTTTTGGGGTTGAAGTAGATGATTGTGTAGGTACCTACTGAATGTTGACTGTGAATGTTATTTTTGGGCACATATTACAAATGTTGCACACACTGCACGGTTGGCCTAGTGGTTTAAACGTTCACTACTGCGCCAAGTGCCGTGGGTTCAAATCCCACGTGGGACAACACTTTGTGTGATCCACAAAGTGTTGTCCTGAGTCTGGGCGTTATTTGTGTCCGTTACATGTATGTTTGTAAAGTCCCCCGCGACACAGGATGTATATTCCAAATGCGGGAGTTGTCTTAAATAAAAAGAAAATGTTATCTTGAATCAAATTAAGTAGCTCTTTTAGATAAATGAACATCTGAACTTATGAACTTTTATGCTAACATTAATTTCCTCGTTGGCGTAGTGGTAGCGTATGCGACTGCTTTCTGCGGTCTCGGTTTTGATTCCCGGGTCGGACCTAATCTTTTTATGATCTGCGAATACTTGTTTGTACGGAGTTTGGGTGTTTTCTATGTTTGTATGTATTTAGAAAAAAAAGTACATAATACTATATAGGTAATATAGGTATTAACTAATTAGATTTAGGTATTCGTATTGATGTAAAAAATGTGTTTTACAATAACCAAGCAAAATAGTATTTAAATTAAAATTTAACTATGTCTCTTTGAATTATATTATCCTGGGAAAATTCGTGTATGTACTAACTATATATACGTATTATACATTTGGTAACTTTGCAACCATACGTGATTTATGTATGGATGCATAATGTGTTTTAAGCACGTGTTTACGAAACTTGTTTACGCCAAGTTTCTGTACATAACAATTTATGCCGTTTATTTTATTATTACTGAATTTTGTATTGGTAGTAATGTCGTACATCAATTTGACTGGGGAGAAATAATAATTAGTAAACTTTCAACCCTCGCCTCTATTGCGAAATGCGAAGTTTTGCGGTCGTACTAAGTTTCTTGAAAATATTTGTAAACCTTTGTTTGAAATTCCTCCGTAGTCATTAGTAACAAAACTAAATATAACATTATTTAGATACCTAGGTATATAGTAGATATATTTTATGAAATAGTTCAAAGATCTAAATATTTTTGAGTTTAATTTATAGTTTTAACTAGCTGACCCACGCAACCCCGTTTGCGTCTTCTATTAAATTTCCCCCGTTTTTGAAACATTCTTCATTGGTGCTCCGCTCCTATTTGTATAAGCGTGATGACATAATTATAGCCTATAGCCTTTCTCGATGAATGGACTATCCAACTATTATCTACTCCAATGCACATACGCACACAGTTTTGATAGATATGATTGAATTTGAACTTTGCACAGCGGTAATAAAGTGCAAATTGGCTCATTGACGTTAGGAACACACCTACATTGCTTAGACAACAGTGAGTGCTTGTAATATATGAACTTTATACAATAGCAATAAAGCTCAAATTGACTTTACGTTTTAGTTAGAAAACGTTGGAATGGGAAAAAAAAGGGCTGTTTTTAGGGCTTCTCCGGCCATTTTTCGATTTTTTCTCGGCGTAAAAACCATCCTTGAACTTCAACGAACATTAAAAAAAAAGAATTGGCCAAATTGGTCCAGGCGTTGTTGAGTTATGCGCTTACCAACACATTGAGCGATTCATTTTTATATTATAGATAGTTGTTTTTTAAAAGGTAGGTAATAGCCGTAATGAAGTGATATATACGAGCATTATTCGTTATGTTACATATTGACTCAAATAAGTTGTTTGCTATCTAAATAATTTACCAAAAATATTTCATATCATTTTCATCTATCACCCTAAAGCGCACTTCAACAAGAAATATAGCAGCAATCTTTCAAAGTACAATTGTTTTGCAAAAAAAAACATGAAGACAATTGTGTGCGACACACCCTCTATTCAGACGTTCCATTTAACCCATGACGTCATAATTTTAGCTAGTCTATGAAAAGAAGGCATATCATTGTCGAGAACGGAACCGTTGCAACAGTAAGTAGGTAGTGACGATCTCTGTGGGGAGCCAATAACACGCCGTTGCCATGGTAACTGTGCGTGCTTAAGAGGGTCCCCTTCCCCAAAGGACCGAGTACTTACGGAAACCAGAAAACTGTGGCATCTCCTTGTGAAGCGAACTCGAACAAAAACTCTCAAAATTGATTCAAACTTTAGAGAAGGAGGGTTCTTCTTTTTTTGGATATCAATTTTATTTAGTACTTCTCTCTATGTCGACGTATTTTCTAAGATATATTGCGATCACGTTTATCGTTTGTCAGCGCTGGATTACATAGAACTTGTCGAAAGTTTAGTGTTTTGACTTTGATTGTAATAGCGTTGTTGGTTTCTAAATTTAAATTATATTTGAGTTCGAATCTATGATTTCGTTCTATATCTCTATTGATTTTTCATGCGGTATAACCAGCCAAAGATGGCGTCGGAAACTTTAAACAAGGCAGAAATATCTTACTCAGCAAATCACATGTACTCTTTTATTCAAACTCATGGATTTTTTTCAAATTCAAATTTAAATTGAAAAAAGATTTTGTGAAATATGTTGCTATTTATTTTATTGTAAATAATACAAAAAGGGTTATCTTTTGTTTTTTTCTGGAATATGGTGCAAACGAGCAGACGTATCGCCCGATAAACGATTACCGCCGCCCATGGACACCCGCAACACCCGTTATCTACCCAATTCCAGAAAAATCTTTCTTTCCTATTATATTAATGTTAATTGTGCTGCTTATTGTGATATTATGTCTAGGTAGAATTAACATAACTTACATTTTAATAGAGTCTAGGCAGCCAGATTCACTTGATATTCAAAATATTAATTAAAATGAGAAACGTGACCATTGACCGTAAATGTCTTCAAAGTTATTATTAAATTTTCAATTATAAACCTCATCACAGATTTTGATTCCAAAGCGTACGTTAAAAGCTTTGATTGACAGAGTTTTAATAATAAATGTGAGGAAGTAAGAATCCTTGTATAATGAGTAAAGTATTTGGATAAAGAAAATATACACAATTGGTAATATTCGAAAAAGAATTGAATAAGAAAAAGTAAAAAAAATTAAAGCCCAACTACGTTTTTTTTTATGTCTATATGTAATATTGTAACGAATCTATTGAAATCTTATTAATTAGTATGGGTTCAGCAGTTTAGGGCCTGTTGTGGAATTTAAAAACGGAGATAGACTGTCAAAACTATTACTCTTCCTTTTGTCATCGTTCTAGTCGAGTTAAAATTAGTGGCTTCTTAAAAATATACGTACCGTAAAAAGGAAGAATTTAACAGTACTCTTAAGCCCATCACAGACGTATCTTTAATATATTTAATATACAGGTCTTTAAATTATAGAAAACCACCACATTTAAGTGCTGTACATATATTATATCATTCGGTCTGCGATGGTAATCGCAAGTGTGACATTTTATAATAATATGTTTTGCCATACCTCTCCATAAATTATAAATATACGTGATCATAAAATAGGTAACAAGATAAGAATTGAATGAATTAAAATGCTACAGTTTTTTAATTAAAAAATAACTTCTGCATCTAAAATTTTCTTTCCATTTTATGTAATGGTAACCTTCACATTTGGATCTTGAAAGGGTCTAAATTGAAATCTTGAATATTAATCAAGAAAGGTAAATTATCCTACCCTAATTCTCAGTTACACAAACACATATATATATATATATATATACCTATAGACGTTGGATGCTCCTAATCTGCGTTATTGTGAGTTTATACTCGATGAATTCAGCTATAAACAAGGGTAGGAAAGGTAGATCAATTTGGTGAGTCCAATTGATCCACCCATTGAAACTAATATAAGACCCTCTTTCATAATATCCGAATACAGATTCGAGAGCTTTTTCGTTTATAGAAGGTTTTAAATCGAAAATACACCAGTCATTTCTTAGCAGTCGAATTGTATTTTATTTCAGATCTTAACATTTATGTTTACATATTTCTATTTATATATTTACCACACACAAAAATGTTACAGTTTAACAAAAATTTGATTCAGATTTTCTCGCTATACAAACTTATATTGGAATATTTAAAAACTGTCTGGTGTTCTAATTAGCATGAGTTTATATACAAACAAATGCCTACCAAAATATTTAACTTAAAATATACCATCAAATCCAGCAACCAGACAAGCCATTAAAATTAAGTGTGAAAAATTTCTACCGCTTTAATGAAAGCTCAAAATTTAAGCGAATGCTAAATTACGTTGTAAATATGGAGTAATTAAAGCGACGCTGACTGATTTCAGTTTGATTTAATAAGTTACGAAATGAGTTCTTACTCCCTTATATTCAATAATTTTCATTAAATAATAAGTAGGTACATTAATTCCATTGAAATGAACATATTATTAAAATAGTCCTAGGGTTGGTTTTCCTTTATATTTACACAATAATTAACTGTAGAACTCAACACAATTGGTTTCATTTTTTAAAAATAAATAACTACGCTCTACTCGTATATAGTGCAAAAATGTGACAAAATTTGTATTACAAGTTCATTACTCACAAACAGAATATTAAAACTACTGTTTAGAAATGTTATTTATAAAGGTTTTACCTTTTTAGTGTTTAGAGAATTCTTCTCCTACGCGTTTTAAGATGTAAAATACCGTATAAACTCAATTAATTCTTGTAACAAACTTGAGAAGCAAGGCAGAACATCAGATTGGTTGGAAACGATTAAATTCCAAGAGAGTGTAATTCAGATAAATGTCACCATTTCGCTGAAATTGTATTCTGTGGATTGAACACACAAGGTAGTCTTTCGGATAATCGTTCCGCACAGTTTTAGTCTGAAACCACTAAACCCCGAATGCTATAAAGCCTATTAATGTATAGGGAGCCTTTCCATTTATCTTTGTACAAGCTATTGCAGGTAGTAATGAAGCTGGCGGTATATTTTTTGAGATGTATTGAGTAATATTAACAGTTAACATCTGGAAAAACTTGAACAAGAAGGAGTTCGCTATTTTCTTGAAGGTTTGAAGGTCGCATTAGTCCGGGAATACCGCAGGCAACAGTTCATTCCACAGTTTTGTTGTGCGAGGCAGAAAGTTTCAGGAAAAACGCTCAGCTGTGTACTGCCAACCATCTAGATGATAGGGATGAAAGGCTCGACGCAGGGATCAGTCCGAACATTCTCTCGGAGCACTCCCCATAGTAAATGCGGTATAATATGCACAGCGAAGCCACATCTCTACGCAATTTGTCTTAACGAATTGAAATTTCTTGGCAATCGATGATTCGACTTGCTCTCCGTTGAATGCGGTACAGAGGAACGAGTTGGTACTATGGTGCCCCACCCAAAGATCAGGACAGTTTTCCATGTGAGGCCAAACCAGCGCCTTATAAAGCTGAAGGTGGTGGGCCGTAGTGAAATACTGTCTCGATCTGTTGAGCAAGCTAAGTTTCTTCGAAGTAAATTTGGCTTAACCCTCCAAATGACCACAAAACTGGACTTCACTCGATATGTCGATACTTGTAACAGGGTGTTGCAGGGTCTGTTTGTAGGGATCGGGTGGACCAATGCTGCCAATTTATTTCAAGGGACAGAAGAGCAAAACGCAATTAGCTTTGGTGGAATTGGATATTCAGCATAGCGCTGGTATTTTGATCCCGTACTGCCACCACGTCAGCCCAGGCTTGGTAAGCTGCTTGCTTCCTGCGAGAAGCCTTTTTGGAAGATGGACCAAACCAGGGCCGCCACTTGCCACCAATGGGGATGGAATGAAAAGCTCCATACCCTGCAGAACAACATCACATCGCAGCAGTGTTGGGATTATACGCCGAGAAGCACAACTGTCTCCAGAGGTAGGACGCAAAGAAGGAACGCATCCCATCCCAATCGTATGACCTGTAGTGACACACGCGACGGCTGCGTGCAACTCGCGATTGCAGCGAGCATGTGAGGGGCACTGTTCTTTGGACAAGACAAGGCCGCGTGGGTGGGGTAACCAGTTGTGTCAGGCTATATGCCATGGCGGCACTGTTCTCCTGTGTCTACACGGAGGCATAAAATGGAGAGGTCTTCCTTCCCTGCCTTCCAGATTACTGAAGCGATATAATCTCTAACATACGCGCACACTCCGGCTTTAGATATAAAGGAATGTTCGAATCCGCACCTAAGGTAATTGAGGTAGGATGTGTCCGCTGGAGATGATATCTGCGTCTCGGTCAAAAAGAGCAAAGCTGGCGTTGCTGTCGTCAGCGAGGTGGTTATGGACAACATCAAGATTACTATTAAATCCCCTGATGTTGTAAAAGTCAATGACAATAGTGGTAGGGGGTGCCATCATGTTACTACTCTTACCCCGAGCTTGATTAAGTGCAGTTTTGCCCCCTTCAGAATACAATTGGCAGCCTGGATATCAACGCTCGAACGCGTTGTGTCCTGAGCGCGAACGTCCAGAGAGAGATTCTCCAACGCTAGCCCAATTGGTACTCTCCTAGGGTAACAAGCTATGCTCATAGGGGGGTTGTGGTATGGGCCTCCGGTATTCTCACTCATTCGATGTATAACAGCGCGAGCGCTGTTTCACACTGGTGTTCCGGCCGTAGTATCACTCCGGTCGAGTCGTCCCATTCTTGCCGAAGTGAGGGTCTCCCACAGTCCCACACAATTCGTCTTTGTTTTCAGTCAGTCTCACAAGGACGTCGTGGATGACTTGTATCGAACACAAGAGACGGACACCGAAGGCAACTCTCTGTTTGCGCAGCTTAGTACAATTGTAAGGAAATTTGTTAATGTTCGTTGTGTTTTCAACTGACGACTTTTAGTTTTCAGTTACCGACACCGAATACTTTTGATCGTCATCATAAGTATGTGTAAAGTGGAAACTAGTGGATAAAAAAAGTTTACGTATGCGCGGAAGTGGATGATTTTATACTGGTTCTATTACAGAAATCAAATAATCGTCGGTAGCTTGTATCTGCCACAGGATATAAAAGTGTTCCACGTTTGCGCCCTGCTTTAAAGTGCTCGCAGCTCCTGAACTGTTAATAATATTTGAGCCCTGTAGCACTAATAGCAGCCGGCGGCTCTGGACTGATTTGATTTTGGTTTCGTCCGGTGTCGGACCTTTGAATTTTAACAAGTTGCCATTCCCAAATTAGGGTTGAATAAATGAGTACCGATTGTTATCACTATTCTATACTTATGTCGGTGACTATAAATATGAATAGTGTTTCTGGTATGAATTATGGATGGAATAGTAACCTCTTTAGTTTGATTACTTTCCGTGACATGAATAGATTTGTGATTTTTTGATAACTTTAAAAAAAAATCGATAAGAATAAAACTGAATTGAGCATCATTATCTTTTGAGACTTAAGAGTCTTTTAGAAAGTCTATGGAACATCCCTAAAATATGTGGTATTCTTTATTTTGTCAGCTTCATGAAGTATATCTTAGTAATTATTAAACTTTTAATAGTAACAAAAGTAACTAAATTTGTAAAAAGTAAACTAGAACAGTTACAAAATAAATTCAATTACCTGAAATGCTCCCGTGCAAACCTAGTATTATATATATATACCTACTTTATACCCGTTTTATCGTATACCATATTTTGAAGTGGAAGCTGTCAGAAGCATACTCTGATAAATAGCAGGTAATTCGATGTTAACATGCTGTCAAAGGCATGGAATATTGACGAAGGACGAAGTGCGTTAATCGCGTTTTATCGCCTAAATATTTTTATCTACACCCATGCTATAAATCCTCAATAAAAGTTTCTGAAACAGCTAGCTTACTGCCAACATTAAAACATCCTGTATCATAGTAACCTTAATATCATACAAACAAGTGTTATAATGTTGTACTACATTTCATAATCCATTTAATTTTTCAAAAAAAGAACATTGTGAGGCACGCACGTTTCACTACCACAGCGACGAATTTAAAAAAAGAACTGTCATTCGAATTCACTCCGTATCCCGCCATTTTTGTTAGATGTTAGTATTGCCCACCTTATGGTTTCAGAACATGTTATAATTTAAATTAATTCGAATTACAGTTCTTTTTTTAAATTCGACGCTGTGGTAGTGAAACGTGCGTGCCTCACAATATTCTTTATTTATATTATTATTATAATAAACCTATATTCGTGTTTTAATATCCCTTATTAAACAACAGTTGCATAAATAACTAATAGACTCCTGGATTTAGTTACATTAATGATAAAAGTATATCTACATTTCACAGGTCATGAACGACGAGGTGCTGAATTATTTTGTAGATAAAGTTCATAAATTAGAAAAATGTATTCTAATTTAAATGTCTAAATAAATACCCATAGAGAATATTTTACTTGTATTTGTATAAATTGCTGACAGAAGAACATAAAATTTGGAATATTTAAAGTTTAAGTACATTAGATGCGTAAAAGTACGTAAAGCAAAATTTTTACAGAAATATGAATTACAATTTTAAAAGGATAGGGTTCGTGATAATTTAAATGGACTTTTTAAGACTATTTCTTAAACAAATCACCACACTACTTATTGTTATTGCTATTGTCAAACTAAGAATTCTATTGATTTCAGTTAGGAGATAAAAATATTAATACATTTTAGATAGAGGAATGAATTTGCTTTGCTCTGTGATTAAAACCCGGACGACAGTTACCTACTACGTACCTGTATAATTGATAAATTATACGCATTGACACGCCCTACTGAATTAACTGGGCGCAAAGTATAATATTGTGAATTGTATAAGTAATACTAGCTGACCGGACAAACGTTGCTTTGCCATAAAAGGGAATATATATGTTGTAGAGGTGGGTCAATAAAAATCGCGATGGAAAAATAGGGGTTGATCGTAGAGGGTTGAAAATCTAGGGTTGTATGTATTTTCTAATGCTGCATCATAAAAAAATAGAAATTAAAAATTTTGTCAAAAAAATAAAAAATAAAATTTAGGGGTGGTATTTTTCATCCCCCTAAATGTTAGGGGTAGCCCTAACATTTAGGGGGATGAAAAATAGATAAGAACCGATTCTCATAGATACCGGATAATCACAAAAAATTTCATCAAAATCGGTCGAGCCGTTTCGGAGGAGTTCGATTACGCACCAACACGACACGAGAATTTTATATAATAGATTTATCAATATTACTGAAGTGTTTTGTAAACCTAGTTCTGAGTGAAAGGAAAGAATACGAGAAAAAATATTTCTGCAAGTGAAAGAGGTACAGAAATTCAATCAATCAAAAATCATCAATAAGGATGTTGATTTTAGAGTTTAATATCCTTGCAAATGTTAATTTATTACGTCTTTATTTACACGTTTAATATCTTTACAATTCATGAATGTTAGGGACAACAATTATAATGCATATAAATTAAGTTAAATTTTCTCTAAATATATATACGATTTTGCGTGCTTGATAGACAAATGGCGGTAATCTGTCTCCATCACACGGTTGGTTACCCTTATTCCAAGTTGTTGAGTTAAATTTGCCAAATGTGATTCTCTCGTACTTCGATATCTATTTATAAATTTGTTGTTGCATGCTTGAAATACTGCTTGATGAAGTTGTTAAGTAAATTATGTGTCTATCAACTTATGTATTAATCTCGTAAAATATAGTGTCAACGAATAGGTACCATAGATTTTAGTAAAATATTTTCGTAATATTAAATTTGTTGTTGGTAAGAGTATTCCTCACTGACTTACAACGTGAGCTTACATGTCCTGAACATAATTAAATTCCTCATTTTGTTAAAGTTAGACTTTATATTTACAAATCTCACTTTAATATTTCGTAAAGTCTGTTCAATAATTTTTTGTTCAGAACTAAGAGGACTTGAATCTAATTTTAGTCATATCGCAAGACTATATCAGAATCCTTTATCTTTGGGCACTGTCGCTAAAACGTGCATTAGTTTAGTTGAATTTAATAATAAGTATAAAAGCATTCTTTAAATGTGTATATCAGTATCACGGCATACAGATGTCACGGATTTGACAGTAGGCTCGATTATGTAAAGCCTGCCAAGTCATCCATATTTATGCGAGGGAATTTAATCGGATTCCTGTGTATTTGTATAGCACTGTGTACATAGGAATACAGGCAGCTTAGTTAGTTGTAATATATCCGAATTAAATATCTTTTCTTTATAATTTATTATAATTTTATGATAACTATCACGGAATCTGGTTTTTATATTGATAGAGTTGAGATTCAGGAATGACAAGCACTTGTTTTTTAAAACAAAATGAACAGGAGAGGTGATGTTTATAGTAGCAGCCGATGTTTGTCACATATGGCTGAAGCTGCAACCTTCAAAGCCATTTATTGTTACTTACAAGTTGTGCTTTGATTATCATATACCAGATACCTGACTATTATAGGCGTTGTTGAAAGATATAACACGATTTTTAATGAGCTGTATAACCTAAATATATAATATATACTTGTATGAGGAAGTAATAGTAATTAATTGTCGTGCACTTAGATCTATAACAGACAAGTTTTCTATCGGACTAAGCTTTAGTCAAGCCGGTCCTCATTCCCCCGAGGTGTAGATGGTCGTTAAACAAATAGTATACGTCTTTAGTCTTGCCGTCCGCCGAGAATTGTTCGAAACTCCATAAATTATTTTGTTAGAGGTAAAGTTTGGGAGGTGCCGAGAAAATGTTAGTCTCGGTAAAATACTAATTGGTTTTGGTAACATTTTTGTTATTCTACCCGTTGTTTTGTTTTTACTATTATAATGAAAAGGGTTATTAGATTGCATATATGCAATATATTTTATATTGAGAACTCTTAATTCTCACGTCACGTCTTATTTTCTTGCCTTCATTCAAGTCTGTGTTGCTACCCGTAAAATAAAATTAATTTTAATACTTAAAATGAATAAAGAGATTTACGAATCAATGAATGATGATGTATCCGATTTCGGCCACGGCAGCCAGTCTCAACGGAGTCTAGCCAACTACGCAGGAGTGCACAAGTGCACTCGTTGTTCTCTCACTCTCTCACGAAAATAAGTAATATATTATTATCGGTGGCGTAGTGGTAGCTTATGCGACTGCTAAGCTTGAGGTCTCGGGTTCGATTTCCGGGTCGGACCAAATGTTTGTATGATCTGCAAATATTTGTTTCGGAGTTTGGGTGTTTTCTATGTTTAATATGTATGTATTTACAAAGAAAAAGGTAAATAAGTATTTATATCAGTTGTCTAGTACCCATAACATAATCTCTGCTTAGCTTGGGACTAGATGGCGTGTGTTAGATGTCCGGAATATTTATTTATTTATTCTAAAATATAATATCTTAAAATAAACAATAAACCTCTAATATTTATCCAGAATTTTCAAACATTCTCATTCATTACTGCAAATCTTTACGTATTACATAGAAGAATCGGCTTTATTCTGAAGACTAAATCAGTGATATTGTAAGAGAATAAAAATGATTAATGGAAGTGAAGAAGTACCTAAAATCTATTATTTTATCCAGGAGTGACGCATTAGCAACGACCCTGTCTGCACTGTACGGCAAACTACTCGTCGTGATGGGCATCGCCTTCCCCATGGCTGAGGTCATCTCTACATACATTCCACCCTCGTTCTATGAGGTAAGCTGTGACGCACTACTCTTAATTCAAAACTATTTATTTATGAAAATTACTTTGAAAAACTTTGTTTGTCTCAAAATCTGACGTCACTGTAGAGTGAGATTCCAGTCAGCCCAGAGTTACGTCATTTTAGGAAAGATGGTATTTTTAGGATCGGTAGTCTAACATAAACTCAGAAAGGAATGGATACTCGCCAAGCTGAAAGCGGGGCTGTTTTACAGCTAGCAGATGTCAAAGGTGGAAAGAAACCTTGCTAATGATTTATTTATTTATTTACTTAGTTATTTATTTCACATTATAAAATTTTTCTAATGAGCCAGACTAATATGATGGGCTATTGTTCCTCCTACACTCGTTTTAAGTTTATTGGAACTAACGCCTCTGTTATATTATCGGCAGACATACGCGTCATGTGTATTGCAAAATAAGTTAAGGCGTTCATATTTCTCAACAATATAGACCAAAAACTAACAACACAATAACTCACTGACTGGGATCTCAGTCTATAATGACGTCGACGATGTCAAATTTGCGATGATTCTCTTTCTACAATTGTTAACGCCTCTATTCTATTGTACGTTAGCATTGAGATGACGTCATTCCCATATATTTGTTAGTTGTCAAATAACGTTAACTTTAAAAATAACTATAATGACAAATTTTGAAAATATTTACAAAATATATGGTGGTGCGAAGTTCGCCGGGTCAGCTAGTATAGTAAATAAATGATACAACACACAACTTAGAAAAACTGAAACGTTAAATGATAAAGTTATGAAATTAGCAAATAAATATTCAGCATTGAAACAAATCATAAAGCAGTACATCTAACGTAAATAAAATGTTTAGTTACTTGTTGACAAGTTTATAAGTTTGATTCTTGGATTTTTGTCGACTCTACTCCATCAGTTAAATTATAAGATTAGCGTAGTCTTATATTTTTACTATCATCGTATCAGCGTCACCATATGTGTGATTGGTGCTTTGAGTATAAGAAAATATATATGTAATTGTTGTTCTCAGGGCTTCTACCTCTATCTGTACATCGGCAGCATGGTGTTTTTATTGTATATGTATGCTGCACTCGCGAGAGACAATTCGAAGTCTGCAAAGGATTCCACCGTTTTACCAAGTTAGTATAAATATATTTACATATTTGCCTGTTAAAGTTAATTTCAAAATGACAAAGGTTTTTGAGAGATATTTCCTCAATATGTTAAAGTACGACACTATATATGTAATTCAAACTTTACTAAACTTTTTACTACTTTTTATACTGGCATGTAGAAATGTATTCGGAAATTTTCGTTGTGTTTTGTCGAATGGTTTAACCATAATAGACCATAAAAAAATCAATTACATTAAGTCCGTATATTTAAGAAAAATAATGGTTTGCCTTCTATATCTTAGATATGTATTGTTTGTTGCCACTTAACCTAACAAACCTTCTCCATAATTTTTCAAAGTCTCCACAAATGCTTTGATCTTCGTTTCTATACAAATAATAAAAGAAAGTTCACCTCTTCTCTTTAAACAGTTTTTTCAATGGGATTGTTTGTCTTCAGCAGACATATTTTATAAAGAACTTCTAAAAAAACTACATCTTTCAACAAAGTAAGGTTGAAATTGCATCATTACCTTACAATGAGCGCCAACGAGCTGAAGAAGAAAATACGAGCTCTCGAAGAGCCTCGAGTGATGCTCTTGTTCATTCACTCAATCTAAGAATGTGTACTTAACAGTATTGTCATCTTCTAATTAAGTTCGTTTCCTTTTCGGCTTAACCTTTCAAAGTTTTATCATTGGTATTATTAATATTGCAATTTAATACCTTAACAGTTTAAAAGGAGGGCAACGGTTCCTCCATTGCTTACTATTCAAATAATGATAACTTCGTCAGTGCGTGATGCAATATTAGTTACAATTTGAGGAGCGTTTCCAAGGTGCACAGGATTTGACTAAATTCATTTCGTGTTCCCAAGAAGTCGGAGATTCAAATGGATTTTCCACCACGTTACCAAAAAAGTGTGTATGCTTTTATATATTAGATGACTTTGAGTTGAATTATTAGCAAGTAAAAGAATTCATACTGAAATTTAAATTTAAAAAAATCTATTATATAGTGATTAATTTTTCAAAACAATACAACTTTTTATTCGAGTTTGAGACCAAACAATGCTACTACTTTACTTTTTTATTGCATTCAAATCTCACTTCTCGTTAGATTTTGACTATACGCTGTCAAGATAGACACCGACGTCTGGGGGTGTCACGTCAAAGTGCCTTATAAGTTCTTGCTGGATACCAAGCAACAAATTTACTTGAATAAAAGTGTTGTCATGTCTGTACCGCGCCACTATTATTATACGAACTAGACACTTGAATCACAATAACGTGCATATTTCTTTCAGGAATCTCTTTTCGTAATATTATATATATTTACTATTGAAATTTTGTCTTCGGTGAGACTTTAAAAGATAAATAAAATAATCGTTACGATAGATACATACTATACGAGTTGCGAGTTGAGTTCCAAATACTTATTTCATTTCAATTAAAATTTGAGTTTGAGCCAAATAGTTATGTTATAAACATGTGGGAGTAGAAAGAAATTCGTAATTTTAACAACAAAGTGTGATTTTATATAATATTATTTTCGTAATAGTAAAATACTCGACCCTTTTATTGTTTAAGTTTGGGCGTCTTTCAAAGAAAGATTAAATTACATTTATAGTATCGGCAAAGTGCACGTGCATAAATTCCATCTAAAATACATTTTCATTCATAGTCATATAAAATCTTCTATGTTCGTCAAAGTATTTATGAAGAAGTGTTATAACTTTGACAGTAAAAAAAAACTTATAGAATTCTTTGTTTCATTATTCATTCGTGAGAAAACGGTTATGAAAGTAGCACAAACAGTCTGTATCCCGAATAAGGAACAAATGCGTTCATACCCGATTTGTATATATAAGCCAAAGTCGGGGTTATAGGGCGTAAACATACTCCGTTTTTACCTTCTTTTCCTTGTTTTCATGTGGATTTCATCCTTATGTTGCCTTCTCTTGATTGTAGCCATGGTTACGGATGGAAATTTCACTTGCACAGATTCGTAAAACAGTATTTTGTAACCTTTTTTCCTGTTTGTTATATCGTTTTGCATTTTCCGACTGAATTCATGGAGAATATATTAATTTAATTAAGTGGACTAACGACATACAAGTTTAAAATATTTTAAAAAGACTATTTGTTCTTTTCTTTGACAACTAAAACATTTCAAAAATAAGATCCTGCATATCAATAAAAGTATTGAATCAATCATATTGAAAGAATTATAATAAAAATTAGTCTATCTCCAGTTTTAACTCGAGATAGGTCATTGAAAACGGCCGTATCTAAATGATCCTAATCCTTTTTTCAACAAATTATACGTCAAATAAGTAGACTAGGTATGTACGGAACCCCAAGCAATTGAACGAGAGTCACGAATGTTCAATTTTGTTTCCATTCCATCTGTGCGATTTTGTATTTCGTTATTTAAATGATGCAGAAACCCCAACGGAGGGTGGACAAACATGGCAGTTAATGTTCTAGCTTGTTTCACACTTTCACGGCTGTATGCCGTTTCTGATATTTCATTTTTAATAAAAATATTTCGTTCTTTGATCTAAGTTACAGTTAAATCGAGCGAATATAAGGGAAATGTAGAAATGAAGCATGGTATTTCACGCCAATATTATTTTTACATTTTTAAGAATGAAATCTTTAACATTTGAAATTCGGATAAAAGCCTTTGAACAGTATGTAATTTCAGAATGAGTGGTAACCAGTTATAGAAATATATTTTCTGTGCAGTTAACGGCGTCATTCTTATTAAATTAACAAAAAATGTTTAATAAACTATAACTTGACTATGTAAAAACTTGATAAAATACCCGGTTAAAAATATATTAACGCCTCATTCATTAATATTGGTTTGTTAGTTTAAATGATACGGTGGAACATACAAATATACATATACTGTTAAAAATATTACCCTTCCTATTGGTTTCGCCGTAGTTACACATTAAACATTTTTATTAATATGTCTGAAACTGGACTTGCAATAAAATAGACCATACTGTTCAATATTAACGTTGTTTTCCCTTTTCTAGAATCCGAATCAAGTTCATCGCCCTCTGAGTCGGACTCATGTTCTTCGCGGACAGAGCGAAGCACTGCAACCGCACCGCACATACCACCACACCTTGCTGCCAAACGTCTATCACTTGGCTTCGCACTTGCCACACGGACTCATCACTATGGAAGCTTTTACCTAAGGATGGGAGCAGTTGGTGAGATTTATACACTAGAACTACCTTTAAGGTTTAAGGTTTTGGCAGCACAATAATGACTAACAAATTTTATTTGTGTTGGGTTCAAAAATTTCTTCAAATATGTCTTTGTATAGTCCAAGAGCACTACAATTGTGTAAGATATTAAATGTTCTATGAGTCTAGCCCATTATTAAAATATAGTTCAGGAATGAAGTGAAATCAATATGTAACAATGTACCAAATTAATAAGCATTGAATCTATCCTAGCTAAGGAACACGGGTTTCATTTCTCTGTAAATAGTATGATATACTAAATAATGTAATATATTATGTATATTACACAGCTTTAATAATTCCCTTGTTAGTATGTGTTGATATTTTAGAAACCGCTTGTTGCTAAATATTAGTGTACGATATTAGTTTGGAAGTATTTCAATACAAATTTATACTGATTTATATTTACCTCTATAACATTTCGTGTCAATCTCACGGTAACTGACTTTGGTAATTGTTTCGTTGTCGTTTGACTGCCTCGGTGGCGTAGTGGTAGCGTATGCGACTGCTGAGCTTGAGGTCTCGGGTTCGATTCCCGGGTCGGACCAAATATTTATATGATCTGCAGATATTTGTTTCGGAGTTTGGGTGTTTTCTATGTATAATATGAATGTATTTACAAAAAAAAAGTATATAAGTATTTATATCAGTTGTCTAGTACCCATAACACAAGCTCTGCTTAGCTTGGGACTAGATGGCGTTGTGTGTTAGATGTTCGGAATATTTATTTAAAAAAAAAAAAAATAATTACTTTGTTTAGTAAACTACCCTTTGTTTACTAAAGCTATATCAAGGACAGGGATTAGTTGTTCAACTTTGGTATCCACAATCTTCGTCGATAATGCTATAGGATTCAAACGTGAGAGTTAGTTAAAGTTAGATGGTAATCGTGTTATCAAATGGGCTAAAGCAAAGCATCGATATTTTTTTTTTTTTTTTTTTATTAAAAAGACAACTCCCACATTAGGAATAAACATCCTGTGTCGTGGGGGACTTTACAAACATACATGAAACGGACACAAAGAACATCCAGACTCGGGGACAACAATTCGTGGATCACACAAAGTGTTGTAGGTACCGCGTGGGATTTGAACCCACGACACTTGGCGCAGTAGCAAGCGGCATGGCGACCGCTGACACCACTCGGCCAACCGTGCAGTGCATTTGTAAGAGATCATTTTTATATCTGCCTAATGTACTTTTAATGTGAAATGTGGTTTCGAATTTTATTGTAGGCGTAAAACCTAGAGCTACCATATTAGTATATACTTTAGAACATACATAAGCAACAAACTTAGAAAAATTTTCAGAAAATGATACCTACAAGTAATTTGCCCCTCGCTCCTTGAGTCAGTCATATTCAGATGACTCAAGGAGTGTATGATTTTGACCTTGATTATGACCTTTGAATCGTTTTTTAATATCACCTTCAAGTGAAGGTGAATTCAAAGGTTATCCAAATTACAACAAAGAAACTTTTATCATTTAATTTCTTGGTTGTAGTTTGAGCTTTGATTGATTTCAAGTATCAATATTTCAAAATAAGGTGGACCAATTAAATTGACACCGCCCTGATGGTTCATATTACATAAACCAATCATTAACCGGCACCCTACCATCATTTATTAGCATGAAGTCAACCCTTCTCTTGTTCATTCAACTTATCGCTCCTTTACAATCTGGCTACTTTCCAATATTAATTTTACTCATTATTATGACACTTTTTTTTAAGAAGTCATCTCTTTTACAGTTTTTTTACTCTTAATCTACTTACGAAATTTAGATTTCTTCTTTCTTCTTCTTCTTATAAAAAGACAACTCCCACATTAGGAATAAACATCCTGTGTCGTGGGGGACTTCACAAACATACATGAAACGGACATAAAGAACATCCAGACTCGGGACAACGATTCGTGGTTCACACAAAGTGATGTACCTATAATTATATAGGTCATCGTCTTCCTAGTCTTTATTATTCCCAAGATTATTTGGGGTTGGCTACTAGTTCGACCGGCTTTACCTGAATATTAGTTTTTTCATGGAGCGACTGGCATCGGACCTCCGCTACCCTGAGGATGAACTGAATTCGAAGGTGGAATTAGTTGTCTGTATATTTGAGGGCCCCGACTTCCCAATAACGCCATCTTGAGACCTCTGTATCGGCAGTCGCTTACGCTAACACTAGACCAACGAAGCAGTACTCCAGTCAGTAATTATTTATTATAGATATTATTATGATAATATGGTTAGTTAGTAGAAGCGTTTACCAATTGTGTAACTTAAATTACGAAACCAATAAAGTATTGAGTATTGCTAGACGAATATTAGACTTTAAAAGAAACTATTTTTTTTTTAAATTATAAGGATCTGGTGGTAAAATTCGCTTAATAATTTATTATGTTATTGTAGCCAACGCTGAATATTTTTCCATATGTTATACATAGATACCTACCATTTATTTTAAATCTCCGGAATAAAGAATATACATCCTTACTTTACAATCATACAAAAACGCAACAAAAAACATCCAGACTCATTTGTATGTACTCAAAATGGTGTCACACTTGGCGCTGTGGAAAGCGGCGTGGGGACAGCTTAAACCACATGGCCGTGAAGTCTAGTTTAGCAATAACTGATAAACAATCCAAAATCTCGAATTAAAACCAGGACTAGCACTGTGTCAGTCTAACACACAGTGTACATCTTGCGAGGTGTACTTCGTTATATGTATATGTCGGTAAAGGGTGTTTGTCGGGGCCGTTGCCTTCTCCAGAAGACATATTGTGTGGGCTGCGTGGTTTACTCGAGCAGAAAACAAAGTAGTTAGTTAATTTAAACAACGTTTATTAACACGTAGGTAACTTAAAGTGAGAACAACGAGTCGTAAGGTAGTTTCTAGACTTGTTGTCCGCGCGATGGTAGATCAGTAAGTGAGTTCCGTCCGACCCGCACGAACACTTATCTAGACTCTGCCGAAGCGATGACGTTTCACCGCTTGCATCTCGTTGTCATTATTGTCATATCAGCTTCCGTATAATTGAATATTCCGACATGTATATATTTATTTATTGAGGTAAATAAACAATGACACAATACATATTTTTTAAATAGTTGACATAATGAAAGTAGTAATTGTGCCACCAGCGACATTTACCACATATAACCAACAAACAGTGAGTGCAAGCAACAAACGGTCATCTCACGTTACATACATACATACTTAAATACATACAAACAAAACTCAAATAAAGCATGCAGGAAAAAACCCAGATCCAGAGATTAGAGCAATGCTAGCCTCTCTGACAACAATCTCTTAAATATATATATGCATTTATTTACATCGTGATATACTTATTATTTTATTTTCAGCTTTTGGCATCGGGTCTATGATCTACTCTGGATTAGAATTTGGTCAATACTGGGAACTGGAGAGGAACACCAACTGTCACAACGTGCTACTCGCACTTACACCCGCCACTAGGATGGCCTTCATATTTATACAGATGTACTTCATCTTCCTGAACAATGAGGTTTGTTAAAGAGTTCTCAATTTTTTTACCAACTTCAAACAAGGTTTTCAATTCGACTGTTTTTTATTTTTATGTTTGTTACCTCATAGCTTACAACTGGGTGAAACGACTTTGATGATTCTTGTTTTAATTAAAAGCTGGTGCTTTCCGTATGGTCCTATTTTAATTTGGTCCTGTTCTTGAAGTCGGTTTTTTTATTGTTAAAATTTGTGATTTACATTAAAATGTTAAATGAAGACACATGCCCATATGAACATTATGTTGCTGTTTATGTAACAAGTTTATACTATTTTACCCCATTTTTTTAATGTATGGGCCTGACAAAATGATTCCACTCTACCTGATGGTAAGCATGAGCAGAATCCAAGAGTGGTAGTCACCGTATACTCATTGCGAATGCAGACAATGCAACATGGTGACCCCCACCATGGCGGCCTAGTGATGCTTTTGCATCATTGGACTATTGCTCTGGTGTTTAGTGATACAGGCTGCTAAACCGACGGTCATAGGTTCGATCCCCACCGAGAACAAATCTAGGTGGTTCCTGTTACTTTTATCATAATTTCAGACGAAACCGCTATGAATTTTACGTCACATTCTCATAATATTGGTTTTGCATTTTGTTTATTACACATTGCACTTGAAATTTAATTGAACTGGGTTCAATTCCCGGGTCGTACTATATGTTTGTATGATCTGCAAATATTTCGGAGTTTAAGTGTTATCTATGTTTATTATGTGCGTATTTACAAAAAAAGTATATATGTATTTATTTTAGTTGTCTAGTACCCATAATACAAGTTCTGCTTAGTTTGGGACTAGATGGCGTTGTGTGTTAGATGTCCAAAATATTAATTTATTTTGAAATATATTTTTTAAATTACATTTTTTAAAACCACTTCTAATCAACCTCTAAGGAATTGATTAAAAATGGTTTCATCTAAAGGGGCTTTAACAGGTAGCGATAGCTAATATCTCTTAACATTAATTATACCTTTGGGAGCGGCATTTTCAAAAGATAGCAATTATGACACATTTTAATAACGGTATCAGATTTACGTCTACCTCGCCTTGTTTTTAAATTAATATGCTGGATTCAATCAAAACACTTGAACATCATACGGTATCTTTTTTGTAAGAGTAATTACGCACTGATTCGATTACATTTTTATTGCATTTAACATATAATGTAATAAATAATAGTATGTTTGTGAAATACATTGTTCATTAAAAGAAGAACATAATATAAAAAAAAATTGTAATCTTACGTAGATAGTACAAAAAAAATCCTTTTATTAAATCAATATTTATTGAACTGTTTCATATACGTATACGTATGTACTGTAACCTGCGTTAGTTCTGTAACTAACACGGGTTATTATTATACTTAACGAACAAGTTAAAGGTCATTTCGATTTCATATCTTAATTTTACTTTACTTTTTAATAGAGGCATGACAAATGGCTGTTTTACACTATACTATACACAATATAATACCATTTTTACAGATGAAGGTATATAAACATAAGATAGTAGCAAGATTCGGCCTAATGCACATGGTGGGCACTAACCTTAGTGTTTGGCTTAACGTTCTCGTGCAAGAAACCAAACACGAGATACTGACGTTCTACGATCCTGAGAACAAGACTATTGGCCTGTCACATAGACTCGGTGAGTGTAATTATTGTAATAATTATTACTATGAACAGTAATTTTACGAAGTCCTTTTTAGAGCGTATTGGTATAATAACTCTCATTTCCAGAAGTTATGTCCATCTCTTTGTATTGTTTAGTTTTCAGACCAAGGGTAAATCATTAAAAGTTGTCCCTTTTTAACACAAAGAAATTGTTTTTTTTATATTTCTGTTGTTCGCGTAAATATTTTTTTTATGATTTACATTTTATTAGAAAATATTGTTTGTCATAGTTTCTAAATGAGCTAAACTGGGTTTGATTTAGGGCACGCTACATCCATAATTGTGAAATATTACTTATTAATATATGAAACCGTGAAAGTAGAAAATAATTTATATGTTACCGGCAATCAGTGCATCAACGGCTGACGGTTGACTGCACGGTTGGCCGAGTGGTGTAAATCCCACGCGGTACCTACAACACTTTGTTTGATCCACGAATTGTTGTCCCGAGTCTGGATGTTCTTTGTGTCCGTTTCATGTATGTTTGTAAAGTCCCCCACGACACAGGATGTTTATTCCTAATGTGGGAGTTGTCTTTTTAATAATAACTAGCTGACCCGTGCCCACTTCGTTGGGCATAATGTTAATAATTCTTTAGTGTGTTATGTTTTAATTTCTTACTGCCAAAAAGAGGGCTAGTCTATTTCTCCCAGATTGTCTTACTTTTGCCAATACCAAATTTGCAAGAAACGTTTTGCCAGTGCCTCCCGGGGCGTCAAGAAAGAAAATTAAACCTCTGTTATTTAGCACACTCAATTATTGCATCAAAAGCTTGTCTCTGGTCTCTGACTAATTTCGGTAAATTTTCATTAATAAAAACTGACAACTCATTGGTATCGTACGAGCGTATCAGTATTATGTCCGATGCATTGTTATGTGGCCGAATTGGAGAAGGTAAACCAAAATCATTTAAGGTTTTCTCATTTAGTTCTAAGAGTCTATTTTCTATTTGTAATAGACCTTCATTATACATGTCATCATTATAGGGTAAAGTGAAATTCTGATTCTGCTGTCGTATTCTATGTCTTATGTCGTCACATAAATCGTCTTTGAAGTTTTCCCACAAACTGAGTGGTTCATATGGGTAACAAAATAACAATATCACCACAAACAACTCCCTCAACTTCAAAGGATATTGAGAAATTGAGGCTTCTCGTAGAGTGTTTTCCCACTGGTTATCGTCTTCTAACAAATCTCTCTGACGGCAAGCAGCTTGGTATGTTTCTTTGAGAACTCCGTTCACAGTTTTTAAGTCCTGAAATGAGGTGGGGCCACGTACGTGATGAAGCAAAACTCGAAGGAAGAAACACCCCGACTGAGAAGGGTGCACACTATATACTCTTCCCAAAGCAGGATCTTTTTTTATTCCAGGATGACCAGCGACATCTTCTCCGCGTTTTCTTCGGGAAAATTTGTTATTAGCCCAGGTATAATAGTGGGGACGATCCATGTGTTGTCTGTTATAATAGTTCTTCCACGAATAGTCACAGTGGCCACCTGACCGCCGTGATCGACGTTTCGGCGTCGATAAACAGGATACCCATCTACTCCGGTTTGGGTATCAGTGACAAAAAGGCGTGGGTATTTTTTTGAGCAAATACCATTTTTCATACACGGCGACGTTGGATTTTGTTCCCCACACGGCCCGTGTACCATGTTCTTTGTCACAATATCAAACAACGCCGGATCATTATCTTTATCGGGTAGCTCTGCAACTATAATCTTGTCAATTTCGTCAGGTTGTGTTTTATTTTCTAGCCAAATCAACATGTGACAATGAGGTAAGCCTCTTTTCTGCCACTCGACACTGACCATGTGACATTTGACTTTTCCGAAAACTTCTTCTTTTGTAAATAGTTTAATAAGTTTCTTCATTTTTAGATGAAAGACCCTTGCTATTATGTCGTGTTGATCGAAAGATCGCTGTCCAGAAAAAAGTTCTTGCTTTATTTCTTCCCACTCGGGGTTGCAAGTGAAGGTAACAAATAAGTCAGGCCTTCCGTAATTTCGCACGTATGTCATAGCGTCTTGGGTTTTTTCGTGCATGTAGCGCGGCGAGCCAGTGAAAGATGAGGGCAAGATAACGTGTTGACCAATATTTGCAGCATTTACATTAGCATCTCTATTCAAAGCATCTTTTAAATGTATATAATCGTCAACTTTTGTTGGTTACGGGATATAAAATTCAATCTTTCTGATATCATTTTAGCCATCATGTCAACGCAGTATTGACTGAACAAATCTCGGTAATAATGTAAAGTATTGAAACGATTCTCTATGATCATAAGTCTGTGTGCATAGAACTTCATACAGGAAACTGTTTTGTTTTGTGCGGAACCTTGTTGCTGTAAAGTCAGATTATAGCCATCATCTCCTTTCACAAACATTAAAGGATATTGCAGGGGATCGTAAGCGCGGTGCAATTCGGACACTCTTTTTAGCTGGCCATCTTTACAATGTAGTACTATATCACGGGGTCCTTTGTCTTCATCTACTAACAGTACTGCAACTTCGTTTGTTGTAGGGGAGTTGTATCTTCCTCGATGTTGATTTTGTGGTGTGCGATCGGCGTGAATTATTAATTTTAAATTGTCGGAGGAGTTACTTTGTAAATTGTATTTGAAACTGCGTATGTATTCGTTCTGGCTATTTAAAACGGTCTGTAACTCATTGATCAAATCGGTTTTTAAAGTAGGGCTCATGTTTGATCGCAAAGAAAGTTGGTCCGCATCAGAAATGAAATAGATCTGTAATAATTTCGAAATTTGACCTGTAGAAGGAAGAAGACTACCAATAAAATGATAAACCTGGCCCTATATCTTAAAAGTAGGCATAAAATTTCCTTCACGAATTTCTTTCGCACCGAACGATGTCATTTGAAATAGTGTGTTATATTTCCGTATATTGTTTAAAAAATGCGTAGAATGTGGATGAGCATTTGTCAAGAGACTTTTTACAGGCTCTTGTGGCTCTACAATGGCAGGAAGAATCACTTTACCTGCAGTACAACACATACCATTCGGTTCATCGATCCATTTTTTTGCAAAACACTTAGGACAGGTTTTACTCATTGCTCCAATTGTTACTGCGCTCTGCTTAGCGTAATCGATGTTAGCATCATAATTGAAAGCTGATCTATTACTGTGTGGTGCACTTCGACTGCGTATTCTAGATGTTCCTTGTCCGATAATCCATATCGTATTATCTCTTTAACCATGCGTCCAAATCATATGCTGTTAAAGGGAAAGGTCTTTTATTTTAAACACACACACGATGAGTTTACTTATTTTCATAAAGATTCGCTGACTTTTTTGTAGGCATTTTCAAGCTCCACGTCTTTTCTCTAGAACTGAAATATATATCTTTCATAGTTAAGGCAGCGTTCGTAAGAAACGCTTTCATTCGACCGTTTTTTCTCCGATTCACTTTGCAAAACCGACTACCACGTAAAAAAAGCCTTTTTATTTTTCGGTTTTTTATATAACCTATGACACTCAGCAATAATGTGGCTTTCTATTGGTGAAAGAATTTTTAAAATCGGTTTAGTAGATCCCGAGATTACCCCTTACAATTTAACAAATATACAAACACACAAACTTTACTTCTTTGTAATATTAGTACAGAATAGATGTCGAAAGTGTACTAATTACGTTTCGAAAAATTCAATTTCGGAGACGTACGCTGCGTAAGAAGCCGACCACGTGCCTAAGCTGCGCGGGTACCTATAGTCGTTCCAATCGTTTATTTAACTTTTGACAGGTCTAATACTTAATCAAATAGTGATACCCTGACCCGTTACCGATTCGATTTCTTTTATCGATCGATTTTATGCATGAAGAAGTTTTAATCGATTTAACACACACATTATTTTATAGATAATTTCGTACTTTTATCGATTATTAAACGGCAACACAGGACGCGGAGCCGGCCCGCGGCGCCATTTTGTTGTCAGTGTTAATCCACATTTTCATACGTCGAGTTGAGTATTTATATTCCTCCGTATTGATTTATTTGTGAATTCTCACGTTTGGTTGAGATGAGCGTATCGTTTCTCTCTTCGTTACTGTCAAAATGCCAAAAATTAAAGTACTCAAAGGACAAACAAGAGTTTGTCTTGCGATATAATCGATTTATTTCAAAACTGTTTTTATAGTCTGCGGTAATTAATTACGAATGCCACATCTCTAAGTGGGCGGAGCCCATCCATGAAGTACAGTATTCCCTGTTGTACATTATGTCAAAAAATATTACAAAACTTTATGTGCGTGATCTGTCAAAAGTTAAATAAACGATTGGAACGACTATACCTCTCAGATATAAAAGGCCACGCCTCCTTCTCCCGAAGCGAGCACGAACGCGAACCGAATTAAGCCCGAAGCCATCGCGCGCCTTCCGCTGCTTTGGCTTTTCGTTGAAATTTCTTCGATTCACTTTACAAAACCGACTACCACGTAAAACCCTTATTATTTTTCGGTTTTTTATATAGCCTATGACACTCAGCAATAATGTGCCTTTCTATGGGTGAAAGAATTTTTAAAATCGGTTTAGTAGATCCCGAGATTACCCCCTACAATTTAACAAACACACAAACTTTACTTCTTTATAATATTAGTATAGATAAAAAAACGGCTTCTGTCCATCCCCCCTGCCATACCTTACAACTAAGTTACATCCCGGGTAACAAGATTTACCCCCGGGGCAGGTCGCTGTCACGCATCGCCCAGGCTGCGCATTAGGCATTATTAAAATACTAGGTATTAAAGTAAAGTATAAAATAAATAATATTTTACACATTACCTACGCGTTTTAGGTATTGTATGCATTGCCTAGGTATTGTATAGAATATCGGATTGTACAGATTGCCGGTAACATGATACGTAAGATGAGACTGAACGTAAAGAAATGAATTCTTCAGATCCATAATGAATTTTTGTTTTAAACTTTTTGCTTTAGCTTAAAGTTCACAAACGCATCATGTAAAAAAACAAGTTTTAATGAAATTTCTTTTCATTCATTTCATTCAATTTGTAATAATCATAAAAGGTTAAGGATTAATTACGCATCTTAGAGCTTCTGTTGGGCAAGACCACAGGTTATATTAACAAGGCCATTATTTTTATGATCTGAATGCCAGACTTTTGATTTACTTAAGAAAAACCGCAGCGTGTACCCTCAAGTAATTTACTCTTAATATAATATTAATTAATTCTTAATTCAATAAATAAACTTCAATTAGTATTATCGTCCGATTTAATGTACCTAGTAAGTTATGTACGACATATTGCGACGCCTAGTATATGTGAAGGATAGTTAGGATTTTTTAAATAATTTTTAAACACAGCGCCATCTAGTCTCATCCTAAACAAAGCTTGTATTATGGATACTAGATAACAGATATAAATACATATACCTATTTTTTTTGAAAAAACATACATATTATACATAGAAAACACCCAAACTCCGAAGAAAATATTTGCAGATAATACAAACATTTCATCTAACCCGGGCATTGCATCCGATACCTCATGCATAGCAGTCCCGTACCTATGCTACCACTGCGCAAACAAGGTAGTAGAACGATTTTTTACCGTTCATAATGTAAATAATAATTCTCACAATTTAAACTTAGCTAAAGTTATTTTTTTCACAAATCGATCATTGTGTGTCTAACTCTACATTTACGTTAGTAAAGAACTGAGAAATGGTACTGAAATAATAAATTAACGACTACAGCATAAGGCACACCGGTTGAATGACATAGATTAGTTCTACTGGCCCTGTGTTGTGACTGTAGTATTCAAATAATCGATAGTGTGTACTAGTCCTAAGTTCATTCGCTACGTTGAGTAGGTACAGTATTTTATTTATTCATTGGTGTTTTACTTATTGTATACTGTGCCCACATCATATAAATTCAACAGTCCTTTACAACCGACTGACATAAGCCTCTCCTAACAAAACATAACACAATTATGCAAACTTTGTCTTAACATTGCGTACCACTCTTTATTTTAATGTTTTTATAGGCGATAGATATAGGATTCTGCGTCTCGAGTGAAATAGTTTAAGTACGAGTATATTTCTTTAGCTAGCTCTATAGCCAAAACGGCTTGATGAATTTTTATAACAGAAATTATTAAAAATTAAAATCGACGTTTTCTAAAATTTTAATATACCTTCAAACAGTTGAGTTTTGTGACCGACTTAAAAAAAGAAGGAAGTCATATTTGACTGTTTTTTATGTTTCTTATGTCATAATTTTTGACTGGGTGATTTTGATGATTCTTTTTTTATTTGAGAGCTGGTGCATCCTGTGTGGTCTCATTTCCATTTGGTTCAGTTCTCGTAGTCGGTTTTCTGTTTTTTAAAACTTTAGATTATTATTTCAATAATAAGCTTATGATGTATGTAATGTTATGAATACACAAACACTGCAGTAAAGAAATGTACCCACCATTTCGGTTGAAAACGTTCTCTTATCTGCGTTTAGAGAACCCTAGTCACCTATTAGACGGTATAAAATGTTGTAATAAGTACATCTGTAGTCTGTCTGTAGATTTTCTACATTAGAAGAAAGTTATCTCTGTTATGGTTACAATAAGGACGGCAGATATACCCATAGATTAGGTGCACTAAAGACAACATAATATGCCATAAATTGTGTAGTCGCATAATTTTCTTGGTCGCCGTTTACGAGCCTCAGGGGTACACTGGACGAGACCGAACAAAATACTTATAATAAGAAGTAGACAATGTACACGTCTAGGAAATTTCCCCTAAAGGAAATTGTGCAATTTGCTGCAGGGAATGAAAAACAAAGAAAAGTTAGTCAAGTTAGGGAAAAATGGAATTCGTTTATCAAATTTCTTGCTAAATTAAGAAAGTGTCTCAAATATATTTTGTTGATAGATTGTATAAGACATGTTTTGAGTTTAACGTGAAAAAGATTTAATTTCATTAAATAATTTAATATCTAAGAGAATAAATAAACGTCTGAAGCTAAATCTTTAACCTATATTAATGTATGTACAATATTTTATTAAGTATAAATAGCCTGTCATAGGACCCCTTCAAACACGGTTAAACATACATTATGTTACAAACCTAGTTCCCGTTCGTAGCGTTCCCGTCCTCGACAATATCCTTTGTGTTCATATAATTGGATTAATCAGTGTGATTGAACATTCACTTCAGAGGCATTTTGTTGCAAAGTGACCCTCGCTGTGATTTGATTTAATTGTTTGCCAGATTTAGTCAAAGCCTGGGACTGTTAGCGTTTTTCATCACACGAATTACTAAAGGATTAAACACAAATATATATATAGTTGTGACGTGACACCATATTGTGATTTGTCATTTTGAATGCTAACGATACTCATTGATTATACAGGTACAAATGGATTTTTTGTGTATATCTGTTAATACAGGTCTTGGTTTTTGACGTGACAACGTCTTATAAATTGGTTTGCCGGGTGACACTTCAAGAAACTGCGTTACGCTCCGCTCACGTTATGCGCTCACAATGAGAGCGAGTGAGAGGCACGCGTCCCTTCCACTCGGGCATGGTTAGCCCGCCTAAGAGCGAGAGAGACAGACATAAAAAGTGAAAGGCACGCGTCGAATTATATTTAAAACGTTAAAATTAATGTTTTAAATATAATTCTTTGTATAAATAAATGTTTTAAATTGTTACTATTATTTCATCCTTCTTCCTACTATACGAATGAATATTCACATTAAAATTATTTTACCACTCAAAGTCGTTGTCACGTAAAACTTTCGCCCGTATACCGACTTTACAGGCAACCAATTTTTCTAGATTAAAGTCAATAAACGACACTTAAAGTAAAGTTGAGGTTAATAACAGGGAGAGATCAAAAAAAGGAGTACAACTATGCCTCTAGATCCTTCAAAAGAGATATTGTAAGGGCTAAGTTGGAGCATATTGCTAGAATTGGCGAGAGGCTTGGAAGTCTTCCTTCGGAAACTCGGGCGTAATAGTCGTTTATACTTGATTTAGTTCAGTTTAACTCTACAAAGACACAAATTTGTGCATTCACCGCTAAAACCGTTGGTAGTATATCCTCGTTTTGTTTTGTTTGTGATGACCAGCCATCATCTCCTTCGCCACATTAGAGGGCAAGAAATGACCCGCCACATAACGACACCGCAAGCAATGCCATTTTAGTGAGCATGACAAACCATAAAAATCACTATTAATCAAATTACCATAATTTTCGTCACGCATTATTTTCAACTAAATGCTATTTATTTGTATAGATAAATTGTTGCCTTGGAAATCGTGTATAATACTCGTATGAATGAATTACAATATTGATTTAAATGACTTTTACATATCTATAATGTACGCAAAAAAAAAATAGGTCATTTGTAACAGCAATAAACAATTTCCTACTGACATGAAAAAACAGTAGCACTAGTAAATTTATTTTGCCCATAAAACTCTCAGTCCACTGATAAATTATGACGCTATTATTACTCACCGCAATAATAAAACCATTCAGAAATATCTAAACTTGTTTACGATCGTAAACAATTTCTACAGGCCTGGAGTAATTTTGTCATCCTAGATCTCTTTGTGTAGTTTTATATTTTAATTCCATCTCTGCGATATTTTTTACAATTTTAACCCCTCGTGATAACGTTATATGGTGACACTTTAATGTACCATTTTATGTACCATAATGCCGAGATACTGATAAATAAATGAATATAAAATATTCAAATGCCATTATGCATCCCTGTGGTATTAAGTTCATAATTCATTTTTATGTTCAGTTTTTGAGTCAATATTTTTTATTACAATACAGTATATTAACGTTAATGCTGTTCTCTTGAATTGGGTCACAATTATTGGTTCCATTTTCTCGCACGATCCAATATAAAAGTAGGTGCAGATTTCCAATTAGAATTTCCCTCATCATTGATAGCAGTTACAGCGGTATGTTGATTGCATTCCGGTGTGACCTAGCCCGGAAGGCATTGTGACCCAAATATTTGGCCATCGAACGATTGAAGATAATATATATTGGGATGATTTTGCAGTATGGGCATGACAAAATGAATTTATTGAGGCTTGTTCATTTAATATGAAGTATCCTTAAATCCTTTAATCATTTTATAACAAATGTTAAAAATATTCTTGTTTATGTTTCAGCATTTCAAAAGGCGTTTGCATCACTGTCGACTGATGTCCCACCCTCGCACCCAGCAGCTGCTCATTTACGTGTACCAAGAGGCCTCAAAGGTCCCCACCACATTTTCGAATGTCGACGAACGAACATCATGGGCTCCCTTGTCCAAGATGCATCTCCTTTCCTATTCCCCTGCACAATCGAATATTCTCTTATTTGTGCTGCGATCCTTTATGTCATGTGGAAGAACATTTCAAAATATCCTTCAAAAGATGTAGCAGCAGCCATTGTCAAAGCTCGTATACTAGAAGGTCTGGCCTATAAGAAGTCGCCGCATTTATACAGCGTTGACTGCGCAAGAGCTCATAAAGGACTGTTCTTTGGAATTCTTGTTTTGGTACTAACCATAATATCATTGATACTGTTTTTTGTTCTTGTTTCAAAAAAAGATTATGCAACGTTAGCTGTAGTAGAAGTAAATGTCTGTGAGTTAGCATTATACGCAATGACAACTTTTGCAAGTTTAGCTGGTATGTTCTGTTTGAGAAAACTAAAATACGACGGTAACAGAAATCTTGAATTGGATAACATTCTCCTGGTTGGAGCTCAAACCGGTATGTTCATCTATGGTACTTTTACCATAATCGGAGGGCATTTCACCATAGAAAAGAACACTATACTCATATTGATAACAGCTCTGTCTTCATTAATCCAGACAACTTGTCAGACAATGTTTATTCTCGACGCCAGCCGAAGATCAGCAAAGACAGCAGAACAGCTTCGAAAGAAACCTGGACGAGAAATAGTTACGTTTCTGTTGGTTACTAATTTAGCGATGTGGGCCATAAACACTCTGGAGAAATCTCGAGCGGAATCACACCCTGTTCAGCTTCATTTCTATGGTCTGTGGGCCTGGACGATCATAACTCATGTGTCAATGCCATTAGCAATATTCTATAGATTCCATTCAACGGTGTGTTTGTGTGAAATATGGAAACGAGCTTACAAGATGAAGCCAGCCTACATGTAGCGACCGGCTCGGAGGTACTGGAGTACACCACTGTCTTTCAGAATGTGAACTGTGGTACTTTCGAAAATAATACTTTAGACAAGAGGTAGTTTGATGTTAGTGCCATAGTTTCAGATAATCTGAAAATAATATTGATGTGGAAAGTAATGAGCGTAAGAATATATATGGATTCGTTAGACGTAGTTCAGATTTTGATCTTTCTGATACGCATTTGTATCGCATTAATTTCAAGACAGACTGTACAGCGGTCATGTTAAGTTATTGTAATGAAATATTTTAATGTGTTATTTATTTGTAGCTTTATTAAACGCTTTAACTATAATAACGGTACTGATACGTTGATATATTTAAATGGCAGTATTTCACTACAAACGGGTTGGATTTTATTGATTTTAGCGCTTTACATTTTAGATGTTAATTTTTCTGCAAGTTTTTAGCGTTAATTGTATTGTTAATATATATGTGTACCTATTATAATAGTAAGTTATGTGTTCATATTTTCTTCTTGTTTAATTAGGTGTAGTTATAGATTATGTTTAGTGAGTAAGTATAGTAGAGTCTGTAACCCCACATTCCACTTTCTAAAACAATATTTTTACTGATACATACACTTTTACGCAATCAGATTCAAAATGAATGTCTTCCATTAGGTTACATTATTTTATACACTTATCTACTGGTTCATTTTCTGCTACTTTTGTGTAGTGTGTATTTCATATTATATTGGGAACAATAAATTCTATCGACCTAATCATATTTTTTTGAACGGTTTTAATCATGAAAATAATACATTGGTTACGATAATAAAGTAATTTTTACTATGGAACGCGTAATAGTCTGAACAGATATTAGAAATTTTGTAGCAGATATTTTTGCGAGGAATATGTAGTAGTGTCAGTATTTTGGAAAAATTTATTACCATATAGCATGCCGTGGACCCTGTAGTTAGGCAAAACATAACACCAAAGTCTTTTGTAAGAAAATTTTGGAGCTTATAATTGAGTAGAGTCCAGTATTTGTGTAGAATTTATAAAAATCGATCATATTTGGTATTGAAAGTATGTATTTGTTGTCGTTTTATTGTCAATGGACTTAGTGATTTCGTCCACTTCTTATGAATATCGATAGGTCATTTTTAACATCTAGCTCACGAATTGAGAACTTACCAATATGTAAAAAAACCAAGTATAGTTTAGTATATATTCCAACATTTATGCAAAGTTGGACGACATTAAACAAAACATCTTAGGATTCGTTTTAAAATTTTCATTCAAAGTTGTATATTTTATTTCTGACTCGCCGATCTAATCTTGAAACTCGCGGGCAGGGTTTCCGCAAATCGACGACTTCAATGCACCTATTTTGCGTGAATCTCCTACTCATCGATCTATTTATTAATCTTTTTTTTAAAGAGTGAGGAACGTATATAGTTCTGGTTGTTGGGGATTTTATAAATTAAATATATAACAATGGTTAAAACTTTATTACGTTAAATACAATGATGTAATAAGCATAATACACGAAAAACTAAACAAACAAATGCAGTTCGGTTTATTCTGTGTTATAAACATTTGCTCAAGAATTACGACGAGTTTTGCAAAAGAAACATATTATAAAGCAAACAAAAATAGATTATAAGCCCTTGCATATACTTTTTAATGCCCAATATAAATGCCAGTATGATATTTAAGTTTGAATATCAGTCATTTTCATAAATATTTAGATGTTTATTATAGAAAAAATGCCGATAAAGGTACTAATAAAGTTTAGTTATTTCTTTCCTTCACTCATTAATAAATAGTATTTATCTCAATGATGAAACGGATTTAATTAATGTCTGAATTTGTCAACATCTAGATAATGCTATGTAGACATTTAGACCTAACTAGTTTAATTATGTACCACTGAAACGTTAGTAATTGTTGATTTTAGTGTTCAGTTATTAATACTCAATGTAGGCGCTACAATTGTTTTAAAGAAATATTAACTAATGTTTAATCAGTTTGAGGAAGTGTCGTTTATTAACATTGCATCTACTAACTTAAGATCTATAGACCTATATAATAATATATATAGTTTAGGTGTTTTCCACTTTTATACAATACTAACGATCCAGTCTGGCTTCGCACGTGAATCTTTGAAACTCCGTTATTCTCAACTAATAAGCTTGAATCACTCTTTCTATTAGTGAAACTTGTATTAAAATATTTTGGGTACATTTGAAGATCTAAGCTTACAGAACAAAATGGATAACATTTTGTATTATTATTTATATAATATTGTTTGAGACAGTTTTCATCAAGAAGTAGATGATAAAAGTTCACTTAAAGGCAATTTTATCGATTATTAATCGATTTCTTCTCGGATCTTTCTAGCGTGAGATCAATAACAATAAAATGCTCAAAAGAATGAAACGAAATCTCATCATCATCTCATCCATTAAATTCATCTTCACACTTTTGATTGTTCGAGAATAAATTACGAACATTATACGTGGTTTCTTTGGGATAATTATTCAGATTAAGGCGGTTGTCCGACCATTGAGCGACCAAGAGAGCATCGCTAAGCAAGCTTATGTTTGAAAGCTCTTATCGCTCAGCTACAAAACTAGTAAAGCGAGTCATCGCAGGCAGTGTTAACAGTCACCGAATGTATATTTATTGTGCGTTTCTTGAGAGAGTCGCCTATAGTTAGTCTTATTCTCGCCGGCTTCGGACCACTGTCTGAGATTAGCTGAAGTCATTGTTTTTGCCAATGGTCTTTGCTAGAGACACACAGAAATTGCAATTAATATACCATCAATACCAGTAAAAGCATATTTAGGTCTTACCTGTAATCAAAATAATTTCATCGATACATTCATTTGCATAATAAGATTCTAATCGTTTTACGTAATAATATATGTAAGTAGTTTTAGGGTCCTGTTTAAGTAATTTTTAACTAATATCTTGTATACCTAATACATGTACCTAGTATAAAAGTATATTGTTTAGGTACGTCTTGTAGGTACATTTGAATACTCAATATGAATTAGCTTTAAATTATATGTGACATACCAAATTTATAACTATTAAATTATTCTAGAATAGGAACGAATGAAGCGATACACCGTACCTTCTTTGAAACAGAAAATGTAAAGTAGCTTTGAGACGGCGCATGTTTAAATTACCTACTATTTTAGTTATTTTATAATCTAGATTATACAACCTTGTCACTTTCATCATGCTTGGTGTTGCTAGTTTTTCATTAAAATTTAATTTACTTCAGACGCACTATTGAAATCCCAATCTGTCTAAAAATACCTAGTCATATTAAAATAATTTTAAAGAGCAACTACAACAACACTACAGTCTCAACATACTATATATTATACTTTAGAAAATGTTTCTTTAGGTACGTTACTGCCTCTGCCTCTGTGGCGCAGTGGTAGTGAATGCGACTGCTGTGCTTGAGGTCTCATGTTCAAATCCTGGGTCGGACCAAATGTTTGTGTAATCTACAAATATTTGTTTCGGAGTTTGGGTGTTTTCTATGTATAATATGTATGTATTCACGAAAAAAAAAGTATATACCTATGTATTCATATCAGTTGTCTAGTACCCATAACACAAGCTCTGCTTAGCTTGGGACTCGATGGCGTTGTGTGTTAGATGTCCGAAATATTTATTTATTTATTTTTTATTTATGGATTCCCTGTTGTTAATTTTTAGAAAGTTTAAAACTGGAAGAAAAACATTTGAACGATGCGTTGCCTCTACAAGCGTGGATGGATAACAAAAAAAACAGGAACACAAAACACAGGAACTGCTTGTAATACTCGTAACAAATGCATACAAGCACCTTATATAAACATTACTATTATTTCGTAGTATTTAAGGCCGGTTTAGATTTCTTGAAAAAGTGTACAGACCTTTAATTATAATCCATTCGCTATAGTAATGTGTATTAATTTATACATTTTCATGACTAAAAGTGAAAATGTACCTTTAACGATTAAAAAAGAGAAACTAACGCAATTTAACTCAAATATCATAAGTAATTAAAAAGCATTTGAATTTTCTACTGTAAGTTTAAATATAATAATGCTGGCTTTTGCCCGCAGCTCCGCCTGTTTGTATAACGGTTATCGCGGTAAATAGTATTTTATGTAGATCCTCAAGATTTAAAGAATCTCCATGCCAAATTTCATTTAAATCGGTGCAGCATCTTAGCCGTGAAAGCGTGACCGACGAACAGACATAGTTACTTTGGAATTAATAATATTAGTATGGATGAATTAGGTAGATATGTTTTCTTCTACAACCTCTAAATTGAATCAGGTTAATCATTCAAATTTCATTCATCACTGTTAATGTAAAAAGTTACTAATATATAATAGTACCTATAGATTAGGCGTATATCTAAAATTTATTGTTTTAAATTATACCTAGGTTAGCTACTGTATATTTGTACTCATTATACCAAATATTCGTTGAAATGCTCTATATTCTTAAAACGTGGCATTATTTATTAGTAATTACAAATTATGACAAACACATAATTCATCTGAAAGAAAAAACATCTCGGCACAATGGAAGTGCCAAATTATTATTTTTAAGCAATTTTATCTATGTAAAGTACTAATTGACAGAACATTACTGTTTTTTTAATAGTGGCCAAAGAAATAGACGTATCACGTTATGGTAAGCAATTACCGGCGCCCATGGACACCCGCAACACCAGAGACGTCACAAGTGCGTTGCCGGCTTTTGGGGGATGGGAAGAGGGATGGGGGAGGGGTTGAGGTATGGGCCTCCGGTATCCTCACTCACTCGGTGAAACACAGCGCAAGCACTATTTCCCACCGGTTTTCTGTGAGGCCGTGGTATCGCTCCGGTCGAGCCGGCCCATTCATGCTGAAGCGTGGCTCTCCCACGGTAACATGTTTAAAATTATATATCATTCAAGTTTATTTTCATTGCATAATCACGTAACAATATTTTTTTTAATAGGCTTTTATGTCGTCATAATTTGCGATAATAGTTATAGTTTTAAAATGCCTTTTGTATAAATAGTGATATTAGGGTATTGTTTTTATTATATATTTGTGAACTATTTATTTGTTTAGCGAAGACTGTGAATAGATCGGGATAGAATAAGATGTCTCCTTGGATGTTTAACGTTTACAAACAAATAAAAACTTTCTCAAAATTTTACTGTCATTATTGTTTTATTCCAAGCTTACAATTTTTCACTTGTATATATATTTTTTTATGTAATAGGGGATAAACAAGCACACGTAAAGACTGATGGTAAGCGATTACCGCCGCCCATGGACATCCGCAACACCCCAAGCGTCACAAGTGCGTTGCCAGCCTAAAGGCTGTATCGCGGGAATCACCTAAAGGTGATGGGGAGAGGGATGGGGGGAGGGGTTGGAGTACGGGCCGTCGGTATCCTCACTCATGCGGTGAAACACAGCGCAGGCGCTGTTTCACATCGGTTTTCTGTGAGGCCGTGGCAACTGACAACAAGATTTCTTGTCACTATGATCCCGGGGCAGGATGTGAGAAAGCATCTCACTAGGTCGCCATGCTGTTTTGTCTGCATTCGCAATTAGGATAGTGACCATCATTCTTGGATTCCATCATATCTCATGCTTTCCATCAGGCTGAGTAGAGACAATTTGAAAACTTTTACACGAAAAGGCAGAACTCAGTAAAAATCGTAGGCATTTCATTTTAAGCGCACTGCAGCATCTTGTAGTCAGTGGATGACGGGTATCATTATCGTCAACAACATCATCAAATGTTAAATATCAATTTGAGTAATAAGGTCTTTCATCGAAACGGAACTTCAATATAGAAAGAAATTAATTTCACACAAAGTGATAATTTTAAACAGTTGATAAGCACCGTGAGAACTACTCTAGGCAATTGAGTTATAACAAATAGAGGGATTGAATATTGTTCGATAATTATTTAGTAACAGCAACTTTCCGTTTTTTGTTTATAAATAAAAAGCCAATTTTGAACAAGTTGCACACACAAATAAACTCTCCAATTAACAAATGGCTACAAAATAAAGTCGACAAACCCATATTAACCGCAAGTAGTGAGTGAAAACCATTTGGAGCTACAATTTGTTGACTTCCCATATAAGAACAGTTAAGTACCACTTGTCCATACTCAGACAGACTCTCACCTGATCCGATGTGTAGTGTTAAACTTGATAAACGCCCACAACTTTTTGTTGGCAAGCTTGATATGTCGTAGTTTCACTTAGTAGGTTTTTGTTTTTCGACGGAACTGAAACGCTGTGTCTATTTATCCTACGACCCTTTTTGCCAAAGGTCGGTTGCGATACGGCTGAACTTCGATATATTACATGAAAGCATTATCGAAATTCAGTTTAAAGAAAGTTATTGAACTACAGATGTTTGTACAGCAGCCGGGGCCGACGGCTTAACGACCTCTCCGAGGTATGGTGAGGTCTGAATATGTTAAGAAGTAGTATCCATCCAAAGACTGACCTAGCTAGGGTTACTTAATTTTGTAATATGTAAACATACTTGATTATCATGAGCACAAGCCCGTAAGACTCAGTGTCCATTAAATCAAGATGATATAAAAATATATGATTGTCGTAATTGCATTTGCGTGTGAAGATGATGATTTGATACTTATGAATAAGGAATTCATGTTCATTACGGTTAAGACTTTGCACATTTTGATAATAGAGTTGAAAGAGGTAACATAATGAACGCAGTCACACAAACACTAGACGTGTTAAATACGACTATATTATATATATTCACTTAGTCCGTTCCAGCATATGTCAGTCTCTCATATAGGTTTATTATCTTGCCTACCTTGATATGATGAACTTAAAATACTAGTGTACAAGAGCTAGAAATTGGTTAAACAAATAAAGATACCTGCTGACCTATTTCAACGGAACAGTGCTTGCACAAATTAGTTGCTTTACAACTTAGTAAATGAAAAAAGGACTTTACACATATCTAAACGAACTAGTTTTCTGGCTCTGAGAAAGTAACAAACGAGGCTTCGGTTGTATATAATCTAGTAAGTCAACATATATGCATTGGAGACAACTTGACGTTAAACGACTAGTCTTCGCATCCTTTATTTCTCCGTCTCGATGTGTCCTTGCAAACAGGTGACACTCTGTGGGTGATAGCAATAGCTTTAGACAGTTTACTGACATTTTACTTGTCGACATCTTAAATAGTCAGTCTTGGCTATACTGAGCCTAATACTCGTAGCTTAGTAGATCACATTTTAAAGAGATGTGTTACATATATAGATGGAAGTGAAATATTGGCTTGGAGAATCAACATTTCTGCCCTTTTAAAGAAGATTAAGTCTTAAGAAGGTTTCGTGGGCTTGAAGATACATATATTAGTTTACTAACTGGTTTATCTTCGGACGTAATTAATACAGTTGAAACTGTTGTGGTCACTAATTACGAGCACTATCACCTTACGTATTGTGTTGGTTTTATCTGTGTGGTGATGGATTAATATACAGAGTATTACCATCCTCATACATCAAATGGGTGTCCTAAAAGCCCACTAAGAGAGCATACTATGCAGGACAACATAAGAAAATGTGGTATCAACACTCTGGCCAGTGTGGCATTGTAGATCAAAATCTCCTTTGGAATAAGAGGCGTATGTCCAGCCACGAACTTGTTAAATAAAGTTTTTTGATATTGTGTTTATATCTTGCTAACAAGAACCTATTCAGATAGTATCAGTAACACTATAATCAAGTGTTTTGTAACTGTAACTATGAATAGGTATTACGTTAGAAATTGACATCACAAGATCGTGTGAGGCCAATGAATTAACGTTTGTGATAAAGATCATATTCTGACATAGGTAATTGTTAGTATCCGACCTTGTGCAGCAATTAGGTCACCTAAAAATATTGAATAACGTTTTACTTATACATAATAAACAAAAAAATATATTAAGTTTAGAATTAGGCCTTTAAAATATTATTCTAGGTCTAGGTGACTGAAATAAAAAAAAGCAAACTGCCGCAGCGAAATATTTAGCCAAATTTTAACCATAAGTAGGTACTTACATACGATATCCTTAGCACGACTTTAAAAGGTTATTAACTTAATGTATATAATATATATATGTGCACTATATGCGGCTTATTGACATAGATATTGATGCAGACGCTTTAAATAAGATCACCGCTAAATAGATGAACTTTAAGTGTTTTCTGACATGGAATTAGATTAGTGTCTCGTAAAACAACTTCCATTGAGAATTGACAATGTTATACTCCGCAGATCATAGCAATAGGATTGTTATTAATAGAGTCGGTTATTAAACATATCTTTTTGCGATAATGTTATAAAGAGCAGACAAAAGAAAGTTAGTATTTAAGAAGAAAGGAAAAACAAGAATAAAGTAACGTTTTAAAAGCGGCGTTCAGATCTATCTATCCGCATTTCACACATATATTTAAACTTCATCGCACTAATTAATACCTTTCTATTAAAAAAGTAGGTTATGGTATACGATAACATCGCAAAGAACTTGATATTAACCTAATAATGGTGAACATTGCATGTTTACGCCCTATTATATCGATTTGTATACGTGCGGCCACCACAGTTTAACCGAATACACTCTAAAAATGTGGAATTTAAATTTTAAACGTAACAGTATAGTTTTCATTAGTTAAGTTGTAAGAGTTTAGGATATATTTAATAATTCATATAGTTCATATTTGTCGATGTTTGTTTGATTTGATGGTAAGCATGCGAGAAGCCGAGGATCGAACCAAGTGGCGTGTAAAAGGGGAGATGACACCTTAGTCAAATTGGTAACTTTTTTATAATTTCTTATAACGGCAACTTTGTATGAAAACTGTACTAAATACAAACTTGTAACGTCACTGTTTTATAGTACTCAATTGAGTAATATATTTGAATGTTTATTTATTTATTGCGGAGGTCAGATGCCAGTCGCTCTGTGTAAAAACTGATATTCAGGTAAAACCGGTTGAACTGGTAGCCGACCCCAAATATTAGGAATAATAAAGGCTAGGAAGATGATGATTTGATTAAAATTTGAAATAGAAATGAAAAGCTGTAATAATTATATTTTCCGAGATGTTTTGTAATGTGACTGTTTCGACTTAATAAATATTTGTTTCGGAGTTAGGGTGTTTTCTATGTATAATATAATAATAAATAATAATAATAATAATTTATTTCTCAAAGGTAATTGTAGTACATAATACATAACAGAATTACATTTTGCTAGTAAATACAATCAGTGGTTAGAGCGCTGTCTCCTAGATAGGTTTGAATAAACCTGTATTAAGGAGTAACAGTCCCGAACCCCACGGGATGCTAAAAATAAGAGTATAAACATGCTTTTTATACCATACAAAATTCACATATAATATATGTATGTATTTACTAAAAATAAGTATTTAAGTATTTATGTCTTAGACAACTTATATAAATACCCATAAAACAAGCTCTGTTTCGCTTGAGACTAGATGACGTTGTGTGTTAGATGTCCGAAATATTTTTTTTATTTATTTGTAAATTCGTTTCATTGAAATAGACATCGGTAGGTATTTATTTACGATATAGTCTTTTACCCTATTGGAGAGGACTGTCTAGCAGAGGATTGTGATAGGCTGATGATGATTGTGAAACGTTCCTTGTTTATGATTAACATGCAAATGTTGGGTCACCATACACAATATTTATATACATGTGTGTATAGTACAAGCTTTTGTCTTTTTTTGACAAAAGTTATGTCGGTTATTTTAGATAAAAGTCTACTAATTTCCCTCCCAATATTTCAAACTATTTCGGCACTAAATATTCGTTATAACTATCACCTTTTTTTTTCTGCAAGAAATCATTCCTCGTCAAATTGGTTCACCGATTTAAACGTTAATATGTAACCAACAGATAGACATACACACTTTAAAATTAGTACGTATTAGAAGAAAATCGAATAGCTGTCGTTCCTATCAAACATCAGTAATTAGTTTTATTCCAGTGAAATGTAAAATTAATCAATATTTCATCGAATTAAGCAATGGAGCTAACAGTATTATCGATTCCAATAACTTCGGTTCTGGAAATGAAGTTGTAACATGTAATGGCTCTGTTTGTGATGTAAAGTATAAATAGGTTTCGATTTATGTGCTGTGGTTGGCGTTTTAGAGCAATTTACTCGGCTCCTAGCGTTGCTTTACAAGTTTTTTTTCCACCAACATACAGTTTAACATTCCCCTTTGCAGGAGATTGGTAAAGGCAACAAAAAGTAACTTTTTTCTATTATGATGAGGATGATAGAACCTATTTAGATACTAGGTAGGAAGCTATATATGGTACTTACACAAAAAAGTGTCTAACTTCCTTTTTGTTTCGTATAATCTCTAGAATCGCTGAACCGATTTTGACGGGGCTTTCACTGACAGATACTTGATGTTATAAGAAGTAAATAAAACTACTTTTGCTTTAGACTAGCTGCGCCGCGTGGTGTAAATACATGCAACAAACAACAACCGAGAGTAACACTGCGGGGTACAGCTAGTTTGGCATAAAAACAGCACTTAACATAAAATTCAATACAATTTTTAAGTAAGTTACATTTAGTTTTGAAGGAGCTAATGCAAGCAATAATTGTATCGCTAATGAATTCCACCTGCCTGTCAATTATGGCGCATTTGGACAGGTGAGAGAAGAAGCATGTTAATTTTTACAAACTGGTTTTTGATTCCTTTTATAAAACTGCCTGATTTAGTTACTAATGCTCCATTATATGTTATTTTAGTAAGATACTTTTTCGGACATTGCCTTTTAATAAGAATGTTGATAGTTAAGACCATTTAAATACACGATTTCTGGTCTTTGTTTTGTAAGAATATACAGTTTGAGAAAAAACAATTGCGAAATGACTTTTGTTCATTTCGAGATTTAAAAAACAAATATTATGTCTATTTATTTTGTTGCGTATTAAATTAACGAACGTCTCATCTTCTAGCTTTTCAGTAAAATTTTTGTCATACATTTTTAAAAACTAAAATACCGTCTTCAAATATCAATGTTTGATTTATGTGTTTGTTTTTATTTGTTTATGTTATGATTTCGAGAAATTAAATTATTTCTAGGATTGATGTAAGTTAATATTAGGTCCTAACTACATATCATTATTGGCTTTTTGTCGCATTGGCCACTTTGATCTCAAACATATCCTCTTCGGTTAAGAATTAATAATTCAAAGTTACAAATCCATTTAGTTGTTATATTTGCGTTTCGAAAATAGTAATTCATTTGTTTTTTTCCTCATTAGTTTTTTCTTTGGCGTCGCGCATCTCGCACAATGGAGAACTTGAAATATCGCTTTATTTACGAGTGTGAATTATACAGTGGCACCAGTGCTGCAGAAACAGCTCGAAGGATTAACTATACATATGGTGCTGGTATCGCTTTTCGATTTTGGTTCCAATGTTTTCGTTCTGAAAATTTCGACCTTCATAACAAGCCCTATGGAGTCGTCGAGAAGTCGGAGACCATAGTGAATAATGAAGAATTGAAGGCTATTGTCGAAGCGGATCCATAGCAAACTACTACACAGTTGGCTGCAGGCTTTTCTGTGAGTGATAAATAAATAAATAAATAAATATTCTGGACATCTGACACACAACGCCATCTAGTCCCAAGCTAAGCTGAGCTTGTGTTATGGGTACTAGACAACTGATATAAATACTTACATACTATTTTTTTTGTAAATACATACAAATTATACATAGAAAACACTCAAACTCCGAAACAAATATTTGCAGATCATACAAACATTTGGTCCGACCCAGAAATCGAGTCCGAGACCTCAAGCTTAGCAGTCGCATACGCTACCACTACGCCACCAAAGCAGTAAAAAAAAAACCTATTAAACCTATTTTAATCCACTTGAAGCAAATAGCTAGTGAAAATAAAAAAGCTTAAACGGTGGGTACCTCATAAATTTAGTGAAGCGAACCAGCAAATACACGTCGACTTCTGAGTTACATTGCTCAATCGGCACAATAATGAAGTGATTTTAAATCGAGTTTTACAGGATCCACTTTTCATCACAGGTATGTACGACAATCACAAACGCTCGTCGGTCGCAATGGTTGAACCTTGGAGAACCAGCCAAATCCTGCCTTGAGGCTGGACAATCGTTCAAGGCCACTGCTGCTTCACTTCAATGCTAGATTACACACTGCACAATAGACTGAGGAGCTGCAATTGGAATGCCTACTACATCCACCATTCTTCCCGGACCTTACTCCAACAGATTATCATTTTTTTTCCGAAATTTGGATATCTTCTTAAAAGGGAAAAAAAATCTCTGAGGTGGCAGCCAAAACTGCCTTCTAAAAGTTTATTGATTCTCGCCCCCATAGTTTTTTTAGTAAAGGGATCAATGAACTACCTATGAGATGGCAAAAGTAAGTGCATAGATAACAATGGTATGTACATTTTTTTTTTTTTTTTTTATGTCTTAGCTGCCGAAATGACTCTGCTCTGCCTGATGGAAAGCACGAGCAGAATCCAGGAGTGGTGGTCACCATCCTCAATGCTAATAGGGACATTGCAGCATGGCGACCCACACTATGGCGGCCTAGTGAGATGCTTCTTCACGCTCCGCTTAATGGACCCGGGTTCATAGTGGGAGGGAAACACGTACGCAGGTACGCAGGCTTAGATTCATTTACAAAAAAACGACTTTATAATAAAACGCCAATTTAATATGTAAGCACCTAATATCATTAAGTTTGTCATGCATCTAGATAGATAACATACATGCAAATGATTATTCTTTGAAAAAAATATCTTGGTCTTCTAAACTTGAATTAGGACTGCATAGTTATATACATTAAGCTATGAAAAGTTTATACAGTTTTCTATTTTTAGACTAGCCCCACCCTGCAGTGTTACCCGCGATTGTTGATGTAAAAGTTCAACAATAATCGCAGGTTACACCCACGCGGCTGGTCTAAAACAAAAATAGCCTAAGTTACTTTACCTTTTAACATCATTTTTCTGTAGATGAAAGGATTGTGAAAATCGCTCCAGCCATTCCAGGGATTAGCAGTAAATAGACAGATGAAAATCTTGAAAATTGTTATTTTGATGTAAGTGTAGTTTAAAGTTTCATATGTGTTTAGTGTTAAAGCTGTTTATGTGAAATTACAAACAGACACTTCAATTTTCATTTATTTGTGTTTGTTTTTTTTTGGCATACGGGGCAAACGAGCAGAGCAAAGCGTGGCTCTCCCACATTAAATATGATGTATAGATAAAATGTATATAATTAAATATTCCATGATAAAGTACAGTCAAGTAAGAGTACTCTCTATATATTCCTTTTTTAAAAGTAACCCTCACTTTAAAGCTCTGATAGATAAGCAATGCAAAGCAACTGCAGTGGGGTTCCATTGTCCCACAAAAAGAAAAGTATTCCCATTCAGGTAATAAAGAAATGACACAGAGTTATGAAAAGGAATTTCGTTCAATTTATATAAGGAGGTTCTGATTTGTAATTCCCAAGATTGGGTTATTTAAAATCATAAAAAATATCTGCTCAGTAAATTCCCCTCCTTAGGCAAAAGGCTTTTGGCCTACTATTCACTGCTTCGGTGGCGTAGTGGTAGCGTATGCGACTGCCAAGCTTGAGGTCTCGGGTTCGATTCCCGGGTCGGACCAAATGTTTGTACGATCTGCAAATATTTGTTTCGGAGTTTAGGCGTTTTCTATGTATAATATGTATGTATTTACAAAAAAAAAGTACATAAGTATTTATATCAGTTGTCTAGTTCCCATAACACGAGCTCTGCTTAGCTTGGGACTAGATGGCGTTTGTGTGTTAGATTAGATGTCCAAAATATTTATTTATTATTATTTATTATTTATTTATATGACGCTGTCAAGTGGGTTTGGTATAGGATTTGTGTCAAGTTTTTCTTCTCTTTACCGTGCTGTTGTCTTGCGTAGTTTGCTCCCTTAGTTGGCTAATACGACACTTACGGGACGAAAAGAGATAGTGATACTCTGTCCTTGCCCGGAACACTGTATATAACTTACATTCATATTTTAAACTAGCAAACCCGCGGTAAAGCAATAACCGCTGATAAAGCCGCGGTGCGAAGCTAGTCTAAAGACAGAAGTTACTTATCATGACATCAGCTATCTGCCCTTGAAAGTCCCTCAAAATAGGTCCAACCATTCCAGAGATTACCCGGATGAAACAGCAGACAAACAAAAATTGAAAATATTTTATTTTAGTATATGTACCGTGTTTAGTAAAAAGCAGTTATTTCAATATTAAAAACAGACACTCCAATTTTATTTATTTGTTTAGAATATGTATAGATTTATATAGATATAAATAAGAAACATCAGGTAGTAGTTTTTTTTCTTTTTTATTGAATAGGGGGCAAACGAGCAGACGCATCACCTGATAGTAAGCGATTACCGACGCCCATGGACACCCGCAACACCAAAAGCGTCACAAGTGCCTTGCCGACCTTTGGGGGATGGGGAGAGGGAATGGGGGCAGGGGTTGGGGTATGGGCCTCCGATATATACTCACTCGGTGAAACCCAGCGCCAGCGCTATTTCAAACCGGTTATCTGTGAGGCCGTGGTATCACTCCGGTCGAGCCGGCCCATTCATGCCGAAGCGTGGCTCTCCCACGAAAAGTTCACTACTTCTTACAGATAGTTTAAATATTTTCGAAAATTTGCCGCATCTATCCGAACCTCTTCTTGTACAGTTATGTTCAAGCGCGTAACTACCCTTAATCTCGAGATCCAGACACCCCTCAGTGCAGCGGCTGGGGTGGAGTGCAACTGATGGGTAGCCCTATCATAATACACTATAATTAATCCCTCCCTTACTAAATTCCTGCAAGGGTTGTGTAACTTTGCTCAAGGAAAATTGAGTGGGGTTCAAACATTGTAATATTAAATTCGCAAAAATAATTTATACATCTGATACCGTATTATAACTTTATTTGAATATTTTTTATAGCATATTTAATTCAACCATTTCCTTCCTTTTTTACTTTCTGCTGTGAAAAACTGTATTATTATTCCGAGTGAGTGAGGATACCGGAGGCCCACACCCCAAACCCTCGCCCATCCCCTTTCCCATCCCCCAAAGGCCAAAGGTCGGCAACGCACTTGTGACGCCTTTGGTGTTGCGGGTGTCCATGGGCGGCGGTAATCGCTTACCATCAGGTGATACGTCTGCTCGTTTGCCCATTATACAATAAAAAAAAAAAACATCACGTCACCTATATACTAGTTTTTGTCGTCAACATCATTATCAGCGCATTGCAGTGTACTGGTGAACCTAGGCTTTGTCCAAGGAACACCACAGCCCTGCCCTTTTTGGATCTAGTCGGCGCCAGTACTCTTACGCAAGTCGTCCTGCCATCTGTCCAGAGGGCGTCTCATACTACGTTTGTCAAGACAAGACATTTTGGTCTATTACATCTAAAAATACTATTTTACTAGCAACTTATTTAAGTTGAGAAATAGACAAAGAGACCCGCTCTTGAGAGGATTTTTTTTCAGTGATTGATAAATAAGAGACAAATATAAAATTAACAGACTTTATTAATTATGTTACTAGTTATTGTAAATAATAAAATGAATTCATTGGTTTCATTTCAACAGTCTAAACTTGGCAATTCTGAAGAAGTTTGTTCATCCGTGGTATGGTATAGTTGGACGCGTAAACATAATTGGATTTTCTGTTAGGAATTCTCATTAACATAACAGTATATAACATAAACTTTAATGCTTTAGATATAATGTAGCCAGTAGAATGTGTATCTAGCAATGCAAGTACAACGAATACGTTTATTTTTATCTAAAATTGGAATCAAATAGAGTCAAGATTACTTCTGAATAAAGTTGTTTTATAATTCACCGAACTTCAAAGGACTACAATAAAACATTAGATCTATATATACGAGTATATATTGAATAGGGTGCAAACGAGCAGACGCATCACCTGATGGTAAGCGATTACCACCGCCCATGTACACCCGCAACACCAAACGCGTCACAAGTGCGTTGCCGACCTTTGGGGATGGGGAGAGGGAATGGGGAGGGATTGGGGTATGGGCCTCCGGTATCCTCACTCACTCGGTGAAACACAGCGCCAGCGCTATTTCACACCGGTTTTCTATGAGGCCGTGGTATCACTCCGGTCGAGCCGGCCCATTCATAAATTTATTCATATTACTGAATGCTAGCTGTGTGTGAATCGTAATTAACGAATATTCACCAACCTTATATGGTATCAGCGGTAATGAAACCATAGCTTAATTCAGATTATTATTTCAATAGTTTCTATTGTATCAAATACAATTGATATACGGCTACCCATGAATTAGATGCCACGTATAACTTGTATTTGTATCTAGTCTTTTTGTTATATCATATGCTTTTAAGCGATAAGGACGCCATTTGTACATAAATAGTTATTAATTTCATGTACCTACTGTTGACAAAAATGGAATAGCAGTTAAAGTGGTCAACACGCTTCATCCCATTGTTTTGAGTTTTGTAGGTTCGATCTCCACACATGAGATACACAAACACACAGACAAACTCCGTTAGTTTTTCTTTAATATCTTTAATGTACAGACTTCTTACAATTTCATTATTATAGGTATAGATCAAGGAGCATGGACCACTTAGTTCGATCTTCGGCTTACAATCGTTAGTATTAATAGCCAATGACATTACTTTCGGCGCTTAATTTCTAGGCCGCGATCTAATTCATCGATATATTTTTAAACTATCATTTTGCAAGCATCAAGAACTGTACCGTAGACAAGGAGATACTCATTATATCAAATACATACGCTTATTTCCTTTTATTTACTTTTGAATAAATGGAAATTAAATTTTAGTATAAGATAATTTAATTTTTTTTGTTTTTTTCTATTATTGAAAATAAAATGTTTTTTACATTGACGTTAAAACATAATTTATTTTTATAAATTCCAAACTTCAAATATATTTAGCTAATACATAAAATAAATTTAATCATAATTCAAGTTAAATTTATATAAAGTAATAATTATTTCTTTGTCACTCACACACTCATTTAAATACTCGTTTTAAAACAAGTTGTGAAAAGCGTTTCAATTGTGTTCTTTAAACACACAGTTAAGTATCATGTAGGTATACAAAATGGAAATAGATTGTCAAACATTTTCGAGTGGTATGTTATCTGTCAGTCGTATTTAAATAACTTTCAAATAGAAATAGTAAACCCACGTTACTTTCAATTTATTAAGACATCAACTGTTACGTCGATTCTAAGTCAAGTCAAATACAAGCTTGTTTACAAACAACATTTCGACCAGGCTTACGAAATCGCAGTTCAATGTTCGATCATGGGGAGGCGGCACGACGGAGGGATATAGCTATGGGTCTAGTTATGAGACAGGAGGGTTCGCGTGTCTGCCAACCAAGCACGAGCACAATAGACCCCGTGGTTTGTAGGTAGCTATTGCTATAGTGATCGAGCGCCGCACTGTTCGCGAGTCGCCTGCGAGCTTCGGACTTGATCGGCCGTTTGCATTTGAATTTAAACGTGTTTAAAAAAAGAATACAAGTTCAATTTTTGCAAGATTAAAATCTGTTTTTATAAAAAGAAAAGAAAGACATTCGAATAAGTTTTCGAGCTATTAGTTGTTATAGCACCGTCAACAAAAGAGGTTTTAGACTTTTTTGTGAGGGCAGTGAGTGTGCTCTACATATTGCTGAATGGACACAATGGGACTTCTTCAAGAGTAATTTTCGTTGTAAGAAAATGAAAGCGTAAGTATTGTTTGTTGTTCTCTTCGGACGTGGTCCGGTTATACTGAACCGCGCAATTATATTTTTTGTTAGTCCCATGACATAGGTATTATATATTTTTTGGAAAGCTGTAGCATTGCAAAAGATGAGTTCATAAATGTTTCATTATGTAAGTAATTAATAATTTTTTGGCTACTAAAGTTCGTGCAAAGTTCAAGAGCATGTGAACAGATCTTTGCGAGATAATGAGTTTCATTATTCCTTGTGATAATATTACGCTAATATTAATTATACGTGCAATGGAATATTAGGTGCTCATAATTGGAGTAATATTTAAAATATTTGTTATTTCCATTTTGTATTATGTATGTATGTATTTTCTTACAATACCATTATTATCGCCAAATATTAATGAATAAAAAATGGGAAATAAAACTTTTGCAGTTATTTCTACTCTTTAGTTTTCATTTCGCGTTTCAATCACAACCCACACATACACATAAAAGCGCGCATGCACTTGCACACACATACACCAAACACAAATCACTAAGGCTATTTGAATAATACAATATTCAAATACAGTGAAAAAAAGATATAAAAGAAAAAAAAATGCGACTGAATTCTGACTCTCGAAATACAGGCTAAGCCTAGTTTGGCAATCAAACTGTCAAGTTTTTTTATTGTATGATTTTAGATGTTGAGAGTTTGGTGCAAAATAAACATATTGTCATTATTTTTTCTTAAAAACTGAGACAGTTTTCGAAGTCTCGCATGCAATTATACATAATGTTCATGTTCCTCGGTGCGTTTCAATATTGAATGGACTCGTTTGAGGCTCGTATTGCGCGGTTTGTGAGAAGGATCACAAATGATCATGCTCTATTTGTCATCTTGGTATCTGTATTTATGTGTTAACCTTATTTTAAAACAGATTCAATTTATTTATAACAAACCTTGTAGGTAATGGTAGGAGAGTTTGTAGAATACTGATAATGCTTTGCTACAAGTAACACCTAAACCCATTACTAGAAATCCAATCTGCAATTACCGGTAATCTTTATTTTTTAAAAGACAGCTTTCGTAATATTTGATACTCTCTGATGTACATTTCTGAAATACCCAAACACAAAACAACCAGACTTAATACAACATTTTAATGATCCCACAAATTGCTGTCGAGTGTGAAGATCAAACCCACAATACAACGCAATAGGAAACGTCGAGGACGCCGCTAAAGCCACTACGCCATTTGTGTATAGTCAGATCTTCTATGTTGAAATGAGAACATGATGAGTTGCATTTGTTCAGAAATAAATAAATAAATATTCCGAACATATAACACACAAAGCCATCTAGGCTTAAGCTAAGCAGAGCTTGTGTTATGGGTACTAAGACAACTTAAATACGTATACTTATGTATACTTTTTTTTGTAAATACATACATATTATACATAGAAAACACTTTACTCCGACTCGGGAATCTAACCCGAGACCTCAAGCTTAGCAGTCGCATACGCTACCAATACGCCACCGAGGCGACTCCTCCACAATACCATATTCAAAACAACATTACCGTGACGATATATCTATACATGGATAAATTATTTCGTCTATCTCTGATACAAAGAGATAAAAACAAAGTTTGGTCCAATGTCATAATCATTCGTATTACCTTAACATTTGACACGGACGCTGTGTTTAAGATATAAGTTTAAATTTAAAACGAGCAAAAAAACTACATAAAAATTCACTTGAATAATTCAACAAAAACCTACTGGCCAGTTTTAAATGCGCACATTTTATTTGAGATTGCATTTTTTTTTGTTACCGAGTGATCAATTCTTTGAAGTATAGACGAGGTCAAAGCTTCATCAATTCTAATTGTTTATCGTTTGTGTTGACGATTGACAGTTACTTATGGGTCGCTATTGTCCTTGGTTGTTAGTATGTTAGTCTTAATTTATTCGACATTTAGCTTACTTGGTTAAAATACGGAAGTTTGGCTGTCGATGCGGTAGCTAAAAGTTCTGTTGAGAGAAGAGCTGTTTTCCAAATAACAAAATAATTGTCTTCAAAAGATACAAGATGTCGACAAGAAAAGGTTATTAAAACAATGTTGCTTTTAATAATAAAAGTGAATACATCGTTTCACTTATTTACCTAGAACTTAGATGTAGGCATCGCCGGCATTAGTTTTAAGTTGAAATAAATCTGTCGGACTTTCATAAAAAAAAACATATATGAAAACACACTTAGAATATTATTTCACTCCTCAATAAATATAGGTACTCAATTCAATTTATTAGAAGCTAGAGTACTTAAACCAATAGTAGATGTGTAAACAAAGTTGACCCAAGTACAATTTCTAATATACCTACATCAATATCCGCAATAAACATTCCCTTTAAATTGTGACAATGTCCCTATCCAAATTGACTCCCAGACATATGTTTACGTATAGTACCAATGTTCCAAAATGATGCATTGTAATGTTGAATGCACCCGCTTCGGATCGTCCATCAGAGCGAACAACCGCCGCCATTCAAGACTTACACAAAGCTATTGTCAGTGAAGTAGTAATAAAACAGTCATTTAATTTCGTATTAAATTCTGACAGGAATATTAAATATAGAATTTCTCATAAACCAAATTCTCTATGGGCCTTGTGTGACCTTAAAAACTAGATTTGACTAGAGATTTATGTAAATAATTTAAATATAACTACGAAGACAGTTGTTATTTATGGTTGATTGAAGACTTAATCATTGTGAACTAAACACATAACTCACTCATCCCCTTTTCTTATTTAATTGTATTTAATAAAAAACAATGGTTTCTTTAAAACAACTGCCAGTTAACTCTGTGGAATAATACAAGGCGGTGGAATCCCACGCAAAGAGAGATTCCTTATCTCCTGCCATAGTCTTCAGAGATAGGTTTCCTGTATTGATAGCCATCGCCGGTCATAACATTGTACCCACGCTACGCACTTCACAAAAGTTAAATAGTATTACGTTCTTGTTTAAGTATAATAGACATTAACAAATGCAGTTGTTTGTGATTGTACATCGCCGATACTGGTATACAGTGCGACATAAAAACAGCGATAAATTAAACAATGAATTGTAAATTTATGACCTCACTAAATCCAACTTAGAAATAGATATGGTCAGCACAAAAATGAATGAATGAATGAAATCGATGAAGTTGTAAATGGCACGTTTGAACTGTAATATAGTAGTCTAAAGCTGTAAATTGAAAACAATTTTAAATTCTAGAAAGCTTGCTAGTTGTATAGGTATAGTAAAGATATTTAGTATTTGTATTGCCACAACGAATATTCAAACACTTTACAATGAAGGATAAATTAGGTTAAATATACAACTTTTTTAGACTTAAAATACTCGTACAACAGTCTAATCCACTGTGCAAAATCTGTATATACTTTTTAATACAGACATATTTGTTACAGATAAACAGACAAAGTATAAATTTTAATGATGATACTCATAATATTCATACAATATTGGTCCTGAACGGGAATCGAAACCATGACCTCTAGTTTGCAAGCAAGGTCAATAATATAAAAAGAAACCAGTTTATATTCTTACTGAAAATCCATACTTCCATACCAATATTATAAATTCGAAAGTAAACCTGTCCGTCTGTTAAACTTTCACGGCTATATCGCTGCACCGATTTCAATGATATTTGTCATGAATATAGTTTGATTGTCAAAAAAGTACGTAGGCTACTTTTACCGTGATAGGCGAAATATACGCGAGCGAAAAAAGCTAATACAAGTATAACATAAGCAGCTAAATGTCCAAAGAGCCTTATTCACTTCTATCAATTTATTTTGAGGCTCAGACTTCAATCTCATTAAGTCTCTTTACACCAGCCTTGCTATTAAAAGGCACATAAATTAAAGTAGCCATTCTATACGAGTTACTTACGCAACTGCAACAAGCACAAGGCGAGAGTTCAAGGTTCGATGGTTGACATAATGATAGTGGTAAAGGTTTGCAATAATGATGTCGCGGTCTTTATATTCGCGATCTTTTTGAATTTACTGGCCCGACACCTATTTTAATAGGGTATTTTAATAAAAAAAAAAAAAACTAAAACCAGACTTAAAAAAATATTTGATAATATTTATTTATTCTATGTCACCTGGGTTTTGTTTACGAATCTATGAACACCTCGTTTATTAAAATCGGTTCTGTAGTTAAGGCGCTACGGTTAAACCTACAGATGTACCTATAGTCCATTCGGTTAGATAATGTCGGTGCATGCAATTACTGTTGCGAAATACCTACGAATAAATTAATTAATACAACGGCGTAAACTAACAAATCATACTTACTTGTGCCCACCTGCGGTGTACACCCACCGTAGGTGGGCTCTTTGATTTTGTGGCGGCTTGCGGAACTTAACTGCCAAAACTTGTTGGCATTACCGTAGTCGAGTAAAAAGTACTATAGTTTCTAAAATTAACCTGTGATGTGAAGAGAAGAAAAAAGAACTTTCTGAATAGCAAGTGGGCATCTTCCTGTAAATGTAATTTTAAAAGAATATTCTGTATATGACAACACATTTCTGAAAGAGATGCATAATAGGTTATAAAATGAAGAAATTACAAATAAATTATACACCTTTATAATATCACATACAAACGTTTTTGTGATCATAATTTAATAAGAGAAAAAAATACAAATAAGACAAATCTTTTTGGAAGGTGCTATTTGCGGCAAAACAACTTGTTATTTTTTAAATATCTGTAGGTATATCATCTCGACATTTGTTCGTATTCTTGGTAAACGATCTCGTTAAAGGAGAACAGGATATTCTGACATAATATCTGTATTAAATTACACAAATGATATTCAATTGCCTTTAGGCAAGGTTTAAATATTCGTGGGAGATATCAATTCGATTGTGTTGATAGAAACAAAGCAGATATTGTTATAAGTTGTTGAACATCATAATCAAACATAATGTTTATTTCCCGGCTTTATTAAAGTAATAGCTTTTGACCGTGGCTCTGCTCGTATGTGTAAAGGATATCGCGGATTTTTTTTGCTTTGCTCATCACACTAATAATGTGGCTTTCTAATGGTAAAAGGGTTTTCGAACTCGATTCCGTGGATCCAAAGATTACTCTCTACACCTTCACAAACTTTACCTCTTTATAATTTTAGTAACATAGAATTATAGATATACATTAATTTATCATCGTACTCGTCGTCAATATTATCATAATTCATAAGAAAAGTTTTGTAATTATCAAAAAATGTCTATTAAATTTTTTGTTATATAAATAAATACATAGTTATAAATATACAGTTATCAAAATTCCACCTCAAAAAAACAACAGTCCATTTAAAAAAAAAATTGTATTAATTTAATAAAAATAGTTTAATGTACATTTTTTTTAATTAGTTTTAAATATAATTCAGCAATAAACAATTATTTTATTAATAAGTAGTTATGCAAATAACTATTAAAACCGTTATAAATTGAACATGATTCTCTGATTCACTTTACGTCTTTAAACTTTTATTACAAGCTTTATATTAACTTGTAATGTATGTATGTTCGGGTGGAATCTTGCAACTCAAATTTGAAGCAGATTTCTTAAACTGATTTTGCTGAAATTTTGCAAGCATATGTATACAGCGTGACAATACATTATTTAATAATAATGTATGTCATTATGTCATGGAGCTGATCTGATGCTGAAGCTGGAAAGTGGCCTTAGGAAATCTGTAAAGAAACGTCGCAACACCTTCGAGTTCGAACTAGTTTTATTCTTTTTAGGGCATTCCAAAAGTTTTTAATTTAATTTATTATTACTGCATTGTAATGAATGCCTACGCATGTTAAAATTAATATCTACACTAATATACATTCGGCCATTTTATTTGATAATATACTAATGACGTTAAAGAAATTCCAATTGTATTTATAATAAGAAAACGGGAAAAGGTCTAGAGTGAATAGGGTTAAATACATACTTCTAGAAATAGAAAGTCATAAGTTATAATAAACCTCTTTCAAAAATAAACATATTTTATACCAGATATTAAACATGAAATCATTCCTTTTCTATTAATATTTATGGATCTTTAAAAATAATTATACATTCTAACTTATCACTTTCAACTTTAATGTACCAGTCTGAGTATAAATCTCTTATCCAATCTATAGAACTCTATTTATGAATATAATTATGTACTTAATTTACAGTCGTTATTTGTAATCGAATCGTAAATTTATAATTTTCTTGAAAAGTTTTTTTGTATTTAAAATGAATTTATTTCGCTATACCTACATATAAAGAATCATTTAAATTATGATTTTCAATTTAGGTATAACTATGTTATTATAAATAGTTTTTTGTTTTTATACACATTTTATAGTTATTGCGATTGTCTGTGGTTAAAGTTTTTTATAGGAAACCATTTGTGTAGTTACTGATAAAATAACTTATTACTGTGTCGTTTAAACAAGAAGTTTGTTTAGTGCCTTTAATAATGTTGTAATAGACAGTAGCAACATGGCCTTACTCAATAATTGATTAATTAAAATAAAAAAAACAAATAGCCCGCATTGACGTTCATTAATCTTGCTAAATAGGCCACGGGTCTGATATTTAAATATTATTTTGTCAGTTATAGTTAGTTAATGAAGAATTCACATAAACATATCACCTAATATATATATTTAACATTTTAACCACAACATGTGAGAATAAAAGAGGCAGGTCGCCATTTGTAATTTTTTATATTTTTTAAAATTATTTAGTCTAATGGTTTACTTTTTGTTATTATGTTTTCTTAATTTTAAATGGTACAAGTTTTCCGCCTCTTAGCTGTGATTGTCTATAGCTAGTTTTGTGATATGTGTATTATTTGTTGATGATCCAAAATTAATACAATTAATAAATATAATATACTACTTTAAATAATAAATTTTCAGTATTTTATACCGTGTGATGTAGATACAATACAATCAAACATGTAAATGTAGCTGAGATTAAAGCGGAAATAATTAATGTAATGCACAGCAAACTAAAAACACATTCATGTAATTTATTCATTACAAAAGTTCTACTGCTCATTTAAAATAAAACCCCGTGTACCTTCTTCATCACATATATAAATGTTTATAAATAATGGTTCATTCCCCTTCCAACCGTACACAAGTGTGTGCAGACACCATGACTATCAGCCATCTCCAATTAATCTGGCTTATGATAGGGTGCATCGCTTGCAGCTAGTTCACTTGAGAACGAAAACTCTTTGATTTGTTATTGACGTCATTTAATAGGACTGCAGCCATGTGTTTCGAATTTTACTATCTATAACGCTTGCACTTAGTTGTTGATAAAGACTTAATGCTAGATGACACTCGCTTTAAATAGCTTGCAATATAATATACAAATTCCTTATCCCCGAATTTATAAATTTAATAAATTTTTGACGTCATTTTTAATCGAAAAGTAATGGTTAAAAACGATCTTAATGGATACTTTCATTCATTAAGAGCTTTTACATAAAATTAACATCAATCTACTCAACGATTTCAACAACTAAATGCAGAAAATATTTTTATTGAAAGACTCCAAAGTTTAAGATTTGCAGAGCATTAAATTTTTCAGTATTTTATTGGCTTGGTAATAGGCATTATTATACCTCTAATACTACGGATGTCCATAAATTATTTAACTTTATAAGGCCATATAAATCTTAACTAAGAAAAGTCAACATACGACCTGTGTAAGTTTGCTCGATGGTAATTTTACTTTTATACACAAAAGTCTTTAGAAAATGACTACGTAATATATGGCCAAATTATACCGTATTCCAAGAGGAATAAGGCACAGGTTTACAATCAATTTGCAAACCGAGTCTCAAGGGTAAATAATTCCACATCATTTGTAAATGTTAATCTAGTAAAGGTTTATTTTTACTTTCTAACAATAACATATGACAAATTACCATATATATATATATGTATGTACTAGCATAAATATTTAAGACAACTTTGCCTTCAGGTCCTTCAAAAGAGATATTACAAGGGCAAAGTCGTAGCACATTGCTAGTCGACGGTGAGTGCTCTGACTCCTTATCTGTGAATGCTGGTGTACCGCAAGGCTGTGTGCTATCGCCTCCTTTGTTCCGCCGCCTTATTAATGACATGTTGCAAATTATTGGCATTCATTGTTATGCGGATGACAGTGCGGGCGATGCTCTCTACATAGGCCGCGCTAATATTTCTCGGGAAAACGTCATTGAGAGTCGAAAAAAACTTATGTCTGAAATTGAGACCTCTTTAGAAAAAGTCTCAGATTGGGGTAGCCTAAATTTCATTCAATTTAACCCCACAAACTACGCGACAGGTGTTTCAGCCCCCATCATCAAGATGATTGACAGTCCACTACTGTGCGCTTCTCCAGACACTTTCTGCATCACACAACAAAACTATGGAATGAACTGTCGCCTGTCCAGACAAATACGGCCTTAAAACCTTTAAGAAAAGATTGTACTCCCTCTTAAAACACCGGCAACGCACCTATGACGCATTTGGTATACATGGGTGGCGGTAATCGCTTACCATCAGGCGATGCGTTGGCTTGTTTACCTCCTCCTCCTCATGGTATACAAAATAAGACAACAATCTTTAAATTTTCATTTGGACAAACAAATCCTTACTTTTGTTTGGTTTTCTTGTCCTCTGCCTTATGCTCGTGACATTTAAATTGTTTTACGAATAATCAGTTTGCTAATCTCTTAAAAGAGCCAAGGCTGTTGTTTAAAAGCACTTCTATCTGAACTTTTAATCTGAATGCTTTTAATTAATAAATAACTAGCTTTTTCACGCGGTTCCACTCTCGTATTATGTCGTTACTCGCGGCAAAGAGTAGCCTGTGTTCTTCATCAAAAAACAAAGTATCTCCATGCTAAATATTGAAATCGTTGTAGCGGTAAAGTGTAACAGCCAGAGATACTTTCAAATTGCATAAATTTGAGTATTGGTATGGATACTGTGATAATATTCAACTGTATTAAATTAAAGGTAAGCGTAACATGGTTTTGTTTATATTAATATAATGTTTTGGCATAAGATGTCAAGGTAAGAAATAAAAATTCACAAAAATATTCTTAATTCTTTAAACTTTTTGCATTTATTGAACTTGATACAAAGGTCATATTCAACGTAAATAAACTGATAGCCAAATTTGCATAATTTAGTATATAAATAATAAGTCGGTCTTGAAGGAAATCGTATTTTTAATTTTATGTAAGCACATGAGACGAGTCTGGCTTTGATACATATGGGCTAGGCTCGATTACAGAGCCACTTTGTCACAGAAAAACAAATTTCAGCTATTCTTTTAAAATAATGAGATTACCGGTATCTAAACCCTCCCTCTCCTCCTGATTTTTGAGGAATGTACTAAAAGGTTTTCAATGCACTTGTGACTGTTGGCTAGTAGACTATTAGCGGCGGTAGCTCGGTATAACCCGTTCGAAGCGTCGGAAAATAGAAGATATCGTGACCTTTTAATTATTTTTGTCAAGAATAAGGAATATGTGTATGTGTAAAAGCGCGTAAGTCTAAAAGCAGTTATGGCTGTGTTTGTTACCATGCGATTCAATCGAGTCTCCAATTGTGTCTGACCTGCCAAGTTGACAAATGCTCCAATTTAAACATGTTAGTAAACATTACGAAAGTAGTACGGTGAGTTGTTTGAAATTGTAGACAGTCTAGGCATACAATCGCCAATAAAGCATATAAGTTTCTTAACTCCAACACTATTTCCCACATTGAGATAAGCATAATAAAATAATGTGATTATACAATAAAATCTTAAGGGTTTTTGTGATGAAGAAACCGTCACGCAACAGCTGTGTGGAACGTTTAACTTACTCATCAAGAAATTTAATAATAAAATGGTGTCTTTTACCAAATATTTGCACTTGTAAAATGTTAAGAAAAATCACTCGATATCGTCTATCGTAACTCAACGTAACCCAAACAACTAAGTACATCGAACTTTAAATTCGTAAGTCCCTGTAACGTTGATTACTTGTAGTGATTCCTTGTTTTGGTCCGTTCATTGACCCTGTGGGGAGACAGGCTGTCTGCTTCACCCTCGGCTAGTGCATACGAGCATGCGCCTTTACCGTGCAAGCTTGCCTTTTAAATAGGGTGGCACGCATCTTTCTGTAGACGACCACTAGTGACGTCATGTTCAAACAACTAATTTTAAACTTTATATAACTTTATATATACACACAACTGAAATAAAAAATCTGTTTTTAGACCTGAAATATGTTGGCAAAAGTATTTTGCGACATACAACGATATTTTACTGTATACACAGTGATATTTAATATCAAACTAAGCATGCATGTATAGTACTAATACACGTCTATAAAACTTTGAGATGTTCTCAAACTGGTTATTTTACTTTTCCATATATTAAAAGGTCAACAAAACTGTTGACTTTCCTACAGAAGTACCTAACCGCATGCTATGACTATAAGCGTTATCTTACCCACGTGGGTGTGTTGCATAAAATCCTTGCATAATGAACTTGTCCTTTAAAGGTACCGTTGTTATTGCTTATTCATTCATAAAGTGTCTGAACTTAAATACAATGGAAAACTCAAATATGACTTGAGGCATCTAAGACGCGGTTGTTTGATCTAAAACTAGGTAGAGTTTGTGCTGTGGTAACCAGAGCGTTAATAAACAATCTTATACATTTCTAAATACATTCATATTTCAGACACAGGATGGATAATATAGAATTACTGGTCCTAGGTAGGAATCGTAATCACGATTAACAGCTTAGCAGTAAAGGTCATGAAGCACTAGGGTAACAGGTATTAACTTGAGACATCTCACTCATGTTTGTTTGTTCGTAAGCTAGCCAGAGTCTGTACATCAGTGTGTTGTACTGACTCTGCCTAGTAGCCAACCAAATACTAATACATATAATTAGATATTACTAAATTCATACATTTTTAGGTAAAATATATCTATACTATATTAGTTGGTCTTTTTACCCAACTACGGCAAAGCCTGTTAAAGGGTATTATTTTAATGTACCTGTACTGTAATTGTGTACTGTGTGTACGTACTGTAATGTAAAGTAACGTATGTTGGCCCAAGTGGCATAGGCTAAATACATTTAATCAAAAAGTTTTACGTAGTCTTTTTAAGTTTTCTTGTGAGACCAATAAATGTTATTAATACGACTTTACTGGAATGAATTTTTGTGTGGTGACACGCCCGCGGAAAAGATGCAATAGCTTACCTTGACACAGTGATGAATAGGAGTCATGTATTTCGAATTAAATGAACAGAACACGCTTCTTCGTCATGGACGTTTACTAAGAATATTTCAAAAAGAATCTAAATAGACTTTATGCTGTCATTTGCTTAAAATATATATTTTAAGTTTGATTAGCGGCACTTTACATGTGATTTAAACGGGTAAAAGATTCATTCAAATCTAAGATTGCTTCCCAAACCTGTTTCCATTAATTGCATAATACTGTGCGCATGATTTTTGTGTAGGTTTATATGTGGGAAGAACATAACTAGGGCACGCATTAGGTTATATGCGGTAAACCAGTGTCGCAATAGGCATCTATTGCATTGTGTTATGATAAAAATATAAGTTGTTCAATATAATTTTTATGCGTTCTATTAAAAGGTTATTTATTTTATTTATTTATCTTTATTGTATACACAAACAAAAAACAGTTTAACAAAATGATTAAAAGTATGTAAGGATGTATAACAATTTGCGGTCTTATCGCTCACGGCGATTTCTTCCAGACAACCATAGCACGGACATTGGGCATTTCAAAATCTAGAGTACCTTACACAATTACACACAGGTAACACATTAACATTTAAAAATATCAGTAGGGATCCATATACAAATGTTATACACTATTCACACTACACATACACACCTATACTATGATACACACACTGAAATATACATGTATATATACAGACTAATATATATATTATATAAAAAGAAACCAGAAGTATTCACAATGACAAGTAGTAATCCCTCACTAGCTTTTTAAACACAGTCAATGTTTTCGCTCGTCGGATATTATTAGGCAGGTTGTTCCAAAGCCTTACCGCTTGCACAGTAAAAGAATTGTCTGCAAACCGAGTGAAATGAGTTGGCATTTGTAGTTTTAAATTCTCCGATGACCTCAGGTCTCTGCAATGTGTATTTTTTAAGAAATGAAAACGTTCTTGTTATATGTGTTTTAATGTGAAAAATAACATCTGCCTAATTCGCTTAATAGTTCTTTAGCGTTTTCGAAATATTCACATGGTAATTAGTGGAAGAATACATGATACAAAACTATGAGCAAAACGTAAACCGAACAGTATAACTTGCGTAGCGATTACATTAAACGGACAATGAACCCCTTTTCCGTTCGATTCTAATGTTCCTACAGCTCTGGAATTAGTAGTATTTTAAAAACATATGCATTATAGTAGAGCCTTGTCTTCTTTCACACGTGAAATTATTGTTTTTATATATTACCTACTACAATGTTTGTAATGTATTAAAATTTGTATACGTAGAAAATCTTTTTATGTACATTCATGACTATATCCAAATTATTCAAATCAACTTAATTGTCATTATATTACGAGTATTAACGTTTATAACGTGATAATTATAACCATAAATTTTATTTGGAATGCATTGCTTACAGCAACAATATTTGAAATCGAATCGGAATTATAAATTACTAGCTGAACCCCGCGGTGCTACCCGCGGTACGATGATAACTGCGGGCAACGCCGCGAGGCGAAGCTATATCTTTATAAATAGTAGCCTATGTGTTATTCTGATGTATAAGCTATATTGTGGTAAAGTTTCATTCAAATCCATTCAGTAGTTTTTACGTGAAAGAGTAACAAACATCCATACATACATACATCCATACTTACAAACTTTCGCCTTTATAATAGTAGTAGGATTTAGATAAAACTTCATTAATAAATTAAACTAAAAACCTCTGCCTTTAAAGACAACATAGCCTAATATTTAACTTCTTTGAATCGTATCAATAGGTATTCATACATACGTTGAATAATGATGTTGTTATTCACTTCGTTAACCGTCCAGAACTAATTAGAGTGTGAAAAATGTAGAACTCTTACTATACTAATCTAAAACTGTTAACTAATAATATACCTTATAACTACATGTTAAAATACAAAATCATTTCACATTGTGGGAGATCCATGCTTCGGCATGCATGGGCCGGCTCGACCGGAGTGATACCACGGCCTCACAGCAAACCGGTGTGAAACAGCGGCAGCGCTGTGTTTCGCCGAGAGAGTGAGGATACCGGAGGCCCATGCACCAACCCTTCCCCCATCCCCCTTCCCATTCTATCATAGGCCGGTAATGCACGTGACGCCTCTGGTGCTGGAGGTGTACATGGGTGGCGGAAATCGCTTATCATCATCCGATACGTCTGCTCGTTTGCCCAATTTTTATTAAAAAAAAAAAACTTAAACAGATCACATACCGTATCACAATCCGCATAAGTTTAGTTAATCCTAATATATTATCTTCAAAAATTATGTAAATGAGTATCTGTATACCACGTCACTATGATTAAGGAAGTTACGTAGTTCCTGCATTCGAAAAAAGTTGAATAACATTTGAATGCCATGTTTGTTTACAGGAAATGACGTAGGTGTAATGCATGCAGCATAAGAAACCCGTTATGCTTTATCAGTTTGAACTGGGACACATCAACAGCGGCGGGTATTTATTTTTTAACTTATCTGTATCTCTTTTTAGTGAGAATATAATGACAATTCATTAACAAAGTGGTAATTGGATGAATGCGACCTCTTAAATACTGATAATTTGGACACGTAAAAAGCTTAATTAATTTGGTTTTAAACTAATTACGAGCAGACATAATTGCTTTAAAGGTGTTAATTAATTAAACAAGTCGGATTTTTTCTTTACGTCAATGTTCATAAATATTAGCGCTTTTGCCTCATACTATTTATTTATATACGCCCCATGGTGTAACTCGCTATGTAAATATATAACCGGTTGAGATTATTAAAACTTAACTATGTTGTATTATTACCTATGTATAATATCGTAGTAGTATATAAGACTTTCTTGAATACTAAATAAAAAAAAATATTTTAGGACATTTAACACACAACGCCATCTATTAACAAACTAAGCAGAGCTTGTATTATGGGTACTTGACAACTGATATAAATACATATATTTTTTTTTTGTAAATACGTATCATACATGAAAAACACCCAAACTCCGAAACAAATATTTGCAGACCATACTAATATTTTAGCCGACCCGGGAATCGAACACGAGACTTCAAGCACAGCAGTCGCGTACGCCACCACTGTGCCAACAAGGCAGTTGGACAACAATTAAGACAACAATTGATATTGAAAACGTACGTCAAAGTAAATCCTGTCGTGGTCAATTTTAGCAGAGTTTTTAGGCTTAAATCCATAAATTTGATGTCGGCCATCGATGGTGATAGATTAACATTTACCTACCTATTTAATTACCTGTCTGTGTTATTCATAATATCAACAAAATAGGCTGTCACAAGTTGTTATATGTTAGACGGTTACAGCGATAGCTTAATAAAAACTCTGTGTCTCTGTCACTTAGTGTTAGGCAGGTACTACACAAATAGATACACTCTATCACAAAGTAATTAATAGTAGGTTACACAAATACACTTACCACTTGATTATATTATACTAGGTAACCCACGCAATCTCGTTTACGTCTCGTATTGCCCGTAGCGTAATAATTTGCCTCCGTTTTTTTAACATTCTTCATTGGGGCTCCGCTCCTAATGGTCTAAGTGTAATTATATATAGCCTATAGCCTTCCTCGATAAATGGGCTATGTAACACTAAAAGATTTTTTATAATCAGATCTGTAGTTTTTGAGATTATCACGTTCAAGGAAACAAGCAACAGGAGCAAAAGCAACTCACTGCCACCCTTCGAATGCCAAACGAGATTGAGGCGGGTTCGTAACTCAACAGTAGAAAATACTCGTAATAGCTATATGCTCCTGGACCTCGTTTACTTGGATGTTCATTCTGTGATTGGATAGAGCACTTGGAATCAGCTAGTCATTTATTTAGATCTTTTTCCCGAACTGGATTAGAGTCGGCCGTCAGTAAAATTTCCTTGACAATACTATCATTACTAGTTGGTTGGTTGGTCCTAGTTGGTTCCTAAGTGGTAACCTACTAGGTAATCACTTAACCACCTTACATAGAATGGATAAAGATTACAAATGAAGTAAAATTCCCAATATTAAAGGAACGAATTCAATGTAACAGCTACCGTATTTTGTTATGACAGCTGTTGGTCACGTAAACAGCGCGCCATGACTGCGCGTGCGCAAGATAACCTCTGTTTATACATCTACCGCCGGTCAATGGGCTCCGTGATAATCATCGCGGATGAAATTAGTTGAATAGCGCTATAAACAGGTGTGGCCGGGTTCGTTTACGTTTAACTTTTCGGTATACAGAGTGTTTAAAAAAATAATTAGAAGAAAATAGTAATATTTCGTGTATGTTTATTGAGGAACTTATAGTATCATAAACAACCTACTAGACAACATAGCATACATTGTGATTAAACTGTTATCATCGACAGTTTTTTTGTATGCCGTCTTAGTTATATAAAAAATAACCCAATTTGTTCTAACCGTCGCGTTGCGAACTATAAACCTAATTATTATTAACGCAGTACTGCATACTATGTAAGCGTTTTCTAAATTTTGTAAATCATTAAAATTTTCATCATCAAAAAAATCGCTGTGAAAAGTAAAATCGTGTGTGTTAATAATAACAACAATAAAACCGACTTTTAAGAACTGGGCCAAATTGAAATGGGACCACACGGGAAGCACCAGCTTTCAAATAAAATCATCAAAGTCGATTCACCCAGTCGAAAGTTATGAGGTAACAAACATTAAAAAAAAAACAGTAGAATTAAGAACCTCCTCCTTTTTTTTTATTGAATAGTGGGCAAACGAGCAGACGTATCACCTGATGGTAAGCGATTACCGCCGCCCATGGACACCCGCAACACCAAAGGCGTCACAAGTGCGTTGCCGTCCTTTGGGGGATAGGAAAGGGGATGGAGGGGAGGGGTTGGGGTATGGGCCTCCGGTATCCTCACTCACTCGGTGAAACACAGCGCAAACGCTATTTCACACCGGTTTTCTGTGAGGCCGTGGTATCACTCCGGTCGAGCCGACCAATTCGTGCCGAAGCATAGCTCTCCCACGAAAAAGGAGCCCTCTCCCTCCTTTTTGAGGTCGGTTAAAATTGGCTTCTCAGTCGAATTAAATAGGTATGTGTCATGCCCAAGTTTCTTCAATAATTACAATAAATTGTCTTCACTGACTGCAAGGTTTTTTTATTTTTTTTTATTCTGCTCTAAGTGTTGTGGGTTGAAATCCTACATAGACAATACGTTGTGTGGTCCACAAATTGTTGTTCTGAGTCTCGGTGTCTTTTGTGTCCGTTTCATGTATGTTTGTAAGGTCCCCTGCGAGACAGTATGCGTATTCCAGTGAGCGTTGTCTTTAAAAAAAAAAGAAAAGAAATGATATAGTTCCGAAGTTGTTCTACTACATACTCGTATTGACTGGAAGATAATGCCTATGGCATTAAGTCCGCCTTACGCAATGTAATTGCAGGAAGCTTAAATAAATAAATAAATATTATGTTAATTACATTTCAATTATTAAGTCCTAAATGTTGGATGGTTAAAGAGTTAATTGTTTGTCTGGATTAAACACTATTTTAAAGTGCTAAACTGCACTTATATTAGAGTCATTAAGGAGATATCCATATGTTTAACAAGACTTAATTTGGTATATTCTGTACATTAATTTTGTCGTTCACCAGCATAAAGGCAATGCACGACATCGTTGAACATCAAAAGATTTCATTACATCACAGCGCTTCATTTTATCGTTTCCTTTGAAGATATAATACATATATACATATTATGTAACTCTATATTTATAAACTTCTAACACAAACATGATTTTATTATTCAACCATCTTTTGTTAGCGACTTCGCCCGCGTATTGTGTCGGTTATCGCGGTGATATTTTAAACTAGAAATAAAACAAACATTAAATGTCATTCGTATTTATTTATTTTTTTGGAATATGTGGCAAACGAGACCTGTCGGCTGGTGGTAAGCGATTACCGCCACCCATGGACACCCACAACACCGGGGGCGTCACAGGTGCGTTGCCGGCCTTTGGGGGATGGGGAGAGGGATGGACGGAGGGGTTGGGATATGGGCCTCCGGTATTCTCACTCACTCGGTGAAACACAGTGCAAGCGCTTTTTCACACCGGTTTCCTGTGAGGAAGTGGTATCACTCCGGTCAAGCCGGCCCATGTATGCCGAAGTGTGGCTCTCCCACAGTAAAAGTTTGAAGAGGAACTAATCTCAAAAACCACTACTAGGAGTGAAAATCTTCGTCCTCGTATTCTAACCGCAATTTTTTTTCCTATACCTATCTTTTATTGTTACCGTTATCAAACACAAAGTCCAGTTGAAGCAAACTACCTACAACCAACAATTGTCTATTTATACAAGCTCTGAATGAGATCATGTTCCGATAAAAAACTACGTTTGGAATTATTATAAATCTTTAGCAGCCAATTTACATATTTAATAAACCTATTTAACTTTGATTTCAAATTCTAGTTGGAACTGGATAATGGGTGTATTAAAAACTTTAGTGGAGTGTAACACTGGCCGATTTCATTGAAACGGATCGTAAAACTGTTTTTTTTTATCGTTTTCATTGCTATACAGTTTTATTTATTTATATTATAATCCTCGGTGGCATTTGTAGATTAACTCTGTTGTAGCCACCATCAGGCGATAAGTCTGCTCGTATGTCCCCTATACTATTATATAATAAAAAAAAACTATTTAATTAGAAATTTGATCTACTTTCAATTTAGCATTTATTTTCTGAACATATTTGTGCTTTGTAAAATATTAAATGATATAGTTTTTAAATCACTAAACCTCTCTCGTTCTCTGAAACCTTCTGATTCTGAAACTTTGACTACCAGTTATGATGTTTTTCACATTACTTTTATTATCTATATATTCTAGTTTTTTGTGGAGTTTAACAGTACTTAAATATATACTAATATTATGAAGCTGAAGTTTGTTTGTTTGTTTGAACGCGCGAACCGCTGGTCCGATTTGAAAAATTATTTCAGTGTTGCATAGTGCATTTATCGAGGAAGGCCATAGGCTATATATCATCACGCTAATACTAATAGGAGCGGAGCACCAATGAAGAATGTTTCAAAAACGGGGGAAAATTTTACGCTACGGGTAATAGAAGACGCAAACGAGGTTGCGTGGGTCAGCTAGTAAATTAATATTCGCAAAACGAATTTCTTGAATATTCTACCGATTAATTTATTAACAGTTTTGAGACAGTTTAAATATCTCTAGAGCTGCACTTCATCTTTGAAATTAAGAAATATATAATTAAATCTCTGTGGTAGTTAAATCACGCAATTGATGTGTGTGTGAGTGGGTTTGTCTGACTAATTAATGCCTCTTGCATTCTGCACTCTAAAACGTCTTAAAAATAATCATAAGTGGAATCTGCCATACGAGTGTAGGCACTCACTGTTTATATATCTAAAAGTGGACCCAACATGAATGAATCTTTATTTATATCAGAATAGTGTGAAATACTATAGTGTGGGACAATAAGAACCCCACCCACCCCACATGAGACACCCCCGTCTGTTCATGGCACTTATTTAACATTTTATCACGACGTGAGATTTGTGTAGACACGTCAATGATGCTATATATCCTACTACTATTATAAAGGCGAAAGTTTGTAAGTATGGATGTATGTATGTATGGATGTTTGTTACTCTTTCACGTAAAAACTACTGAATGGATTTGAATGAAACTTTACCACAATATAGCTTATACATCAGAATAACACATAGGCTACTATTTATAAAGATATAGCTTCGCTTCGCGGCGTTGCCCGCAGTTATCATCGTACCGCGGGTAGCACCGCGGGGTTCAGCTAGTGGTTTTATATTAATTAATCTAATCATTCAGTGATGTCATTCCTTTAAGAATTTAATTAAATGATTGTTGTCTTTTTGTATTGTAGAAGAACAAGTTTTATTAATAATATTGAAAATTTCTATTCCAAATTTCTATTTTTGAAACTGAGATCGAATATAAATAAATATTTTATACCTTTTATCGGCAGTTGTTTTCTTTAAGTTTTTATTAATTGTGAATCCTGTGCCTTTTAATTGTCTATGTGGCTTATAGGTTGTAGTAGATCTTGTGGTATAGCTTAGTTTCAATGTAACGTATGTGAGAAATCTCACGAAATAAACAATGACTCTAAATATCTTACCTAGTTCTTTGGGTTACTACTTTACCACCAACCACTTATAACCTTTAACGAAGGCACTATAACGTACTTTACATGTTAAAAAGTACAAGAAAAACCTTTATTTCTACGAATTATAAATTGTCACATAACGTTGAAATGAAACTTAGTCGTTGTTTTAACTTTTGATTTATTACCCGTTCTGACAAAATAGGTTATAGTCACGAAATTTAACTCCACGATATAATTGTTAGGGTGGATATTTGTAAAGACTTTTGTGTGAAAGGAAACGATACATTAATCTATTTAGTTTGTATAATGAACATGGCGGCTATAATGCCATTTGCTTACAGTTTATTAAATTACTTTAATATTTTTATTTCTATGAATATGTAGAATACAATGATCATAATATGACTATATAAAAACTATATGTTCTAATGAAAAGAATATTATAAATAAGTTTTAGTTTTGGTAATCTTATGTACTACAGGTTGTTGTATGTCTTCTCATATTATATTTGGGGAGAGATTTAGATTTTGTTACGCTTAAATGCCGAAATTATTCAACCAACAGCCAAGAAATTTAAAATTTAACATATATATTTACCAAAGGCAAAGCATAATGCAATAGATGCAATTAGCATCGTTCATCGATCAGAAAAAATATAAATTAACAATTAGTGAAGGTACGTACTGTAATTTATTTTTAAACGGTTTTAATTAGCTCGCCCCGTTTGTTTTTTTCTTTATTCTTTATTCTTCCTTCAAAAAATCAAATTTAGTAATTCAAATTTCACCCTCTTCCTGTCAACCGATTAATCTGAAATTTTGTATACACTTTGGATTTTGGTGACAATACAATTATGTTTATTCATTATCATTATAAATTCAAGATGGCCGCCGCTACAAAATGGCGGATAATTTATGTTTCATTAATCCCATCAATATGGGTATCAAATGAAAGGGCTCAACAAGCAGAATACAATATACTATAAAAAATTGAAATCCAAGATGGCGGCCGCTACAAAATGGCGGATAACGTAGGTTTTAACAATCCCATCAATATGGGTATCAAATGAAAGGGCTCAACAAGCAGAATACAATATACTATAAAAAATTTAAATCCAAGATGGCGGCCGCTACAAAATGGCGGATAACGTAGGTTTTATCAATCCCATCAATATGGGTATCAAATGAAAGCGCTCAACAAGCAGAATACAATATACTATAAAAAATTGAAAGAATGAAGCACTAAAAACTAAAACTAGAAAATAAAATAGGTAAAAAAACTTTTTAAGTTAAACGGTTTTATGTTAAAAAATGTACTAAAAACCAAAAAAATAAAAAAATAGATACAGTCGTGGGAATTATAAACATATGCATAGACTATACTAAAATAAAACCGTGGGGCACGTCAATTGTCTACAAATTATCGACTTAATGTGCGATAGAAGAATCGTTTAATTCGTCGTTAGGCAGTTGGCCCGCAGACGGTGAGGAAATTAATTACTATTTTCTTGCTCATGGAAATTCCAATAGTTATACATTCCATGTTAACGCCACGGTTTTATTTTAGTCTAGTCTATGCATATGTTTATAATTCCCACGACTGTATCTATTTTTTTTATTTTTTTGGTTTTTAGTACATTTTTTAATATAAAACCGTTTACCTTAAAAAGTTTTTTTACCTATTTTTTTTAAATATAGATATATTTATGCAAAAGAAGCTATGGATAAATTATGGTAATTTTTAATTATATATTATACCAACTGTTTACTGGTGTAGTAAACAGTTAGTATTTGAATATGATTTATGTGTAGTTTATTTTTGTTACGTTAACAGTCTTTATTAATTTTAGCCATGAAGTTCTATACGGTACAAAAACTTATTATAATTTCGTTCCTAATTTTTTATTTATAATTTCTACCTTATGTCTATCCAACGAATTTTTATTTTTCACCAATTTGAATAATATCTGTTGTATCTACAGTAAACTCAAGTAGCTGTCTGAAGTAGACGTCTGGGTTATCTGTGCACGTGATACTGCATAATTTTATAAAATGAACTACACGCATGAATAAAATTAACATCACAAAAAAATTATATTATTAAAAGCATACGTGACCGTATCCATACTTTTCTTCCGTTCAACACAACAGACGTAGACACGGAAGCGGCCGAAGTCTCCCGAATGTTTATGGTGTTTTTTTGTTCTCTCTCGCTCTTTCACTACAATGAAAACAAGGCGATTGGAGTTTGGTTCAAAGCTCAAAGCTCGCGTACGAGTGCTCGTATATCGAACGTGTTTCTTCCATCTATAATAAACTGTTTACATTATTGAAACTTTGTTGCGATATATTTGTGTAAGAAAACCAGTGTTTATTAAGTAAATTATGTATGTTTTTGTGTTGTGTGCTCGTGTTATTAATATCGTGTAGAAAATAACTAGTGTATTCAAAATGTGAGTAGAATTAATTTTTGTTCAGAAATAATATTTTGGGGTTTACTATGTGTAATGAATCAACTGCGGTCTTAGTATTCCACGTCATTTGACTGGAAGATTTTACGGCTAGTAGGTAATAGGTATAGAGCATATATGTTGTTTTTTTGCTGTAAATATTGCTTTGGATTTGAAAGAGATTATCCTTTCACCATAACTTTGCTTTTGCTATGATGTTTAATAATCTTGAAGTTTCTCCATAATTTTTATTTTAATTATGTATTTATTGTAGGTTTTAACCGATCTTAATCATTCGTTTTTATATTTTTACGATAAATTCCGTCAATTTTAATATGGAAAAGTTACTTAACATCCAAAAGTATCATTGTTTCGTGTATGTTTCAGCATTATGAGCCATTGAATTATTTCCAAAATTAAATAACTATTTTATTCGTCATTTTGGACGAGTTTCTAGTTTATGCACTCAAGTCAAAACTCTCTTAAAAAGTGCCGTACTGTGTTGTATGTTTCTTATTGTGCTTATGTTTTGAGAATGAGTAATATTCTTACAACGATAAAATCTATAAGAATATCATTTAAAGAGTTCTATTTTTAACCGACTTCAAAAAGGTTATCAATTCGACTGTTTTTTTATATGTTTGTTACCTCATAACTTTCGTCTGAGTGAATCGATTTTGATGATTATTTTTTTATTTGAAAGCTGGTGCTTACCGTGTGGTCCAGTTCTTGAAGCTGGTTTTTGTTTGTTAAAATTTGTGATTATATTGTGAATACTTTTAGCCGCTTTGAGTGATTTTTGGTAAGACCTGTAAGATACGCTTGGATTGCGATGTATTGTGCTTATGCAAGTACTCTGCAGAGGTCTTGGAATATTCCTTTTGGACATTACTTGTTATCTATGTATAATATGTAGGTAGGAATCATGATTTATAAAATAGAGTAAGTACTTTTAACTTATGTCACGTGTTGAACAAGACGTTAGGGTAAATTTAATTATTATCAATATTAAACAAAATTAAGAACATACTATCATCGATAAGTAATTTCATTTCTATTTTATCTATTGCATCGCAATGTTCTATCTAGACATATCTATACTTAATCCTTATTTTACATATAAAACTCTAGTGCAATCTTATGCTAATTTTCAAATCCATTTTTATTCCTGATTCCAATACGTAGCCATAATAGTTTCTAATTTTAGCTCAATTTGATCAAAACACCCCCCGATTCTTAACTATATTTATGGAATACGGTATGTAACATAATTCTTAAAAAAATAGAAGAAATTATTCCTATTTTAAAACGATTGACGATATATTATATTGATGATCGTTCATTTTTCGAATCGAATATTCTCACTATGGCCTGAAGATACCCAAGCACTATCATAATCACCCTTTTAGATCAGCCAGACCATAATAACTGAATCATACAACTGATTACTAAGTAAATAGTTACTCATTTCAGTCAAACATCGCCTTAATATTTAAAATTTATTGCACTTTTATTAAAAAATATAAAGACGTTTTTCGCATCTATACAAAAAAAAATAACGAGTCTATTTCTGTGTAAACCTGGTAATTTTTAATTATATTTTAAGTTAACAGGTTTTCACTGAATGCATATGAAAGTATATGCGGTACCTAAATCAAAAAATATTATGTTAAATGTTTGTCTGTCTGTCTGTCAATTTGTTTCTGCTGTTTCTGTTATTATTATATAAGGAGTAACTTAGGCTACTTTTTTTGACTCTAGATCTAGATCTTGTGACGGAAGTCAAATTGAGCATTAAAAACTAAGAAGAACAATTTGATAATCACAGAAAGGGTCGTCCCATGTTAGGTTTGAACTACAACACTAGCATAGTTGAAAACTGTGTCGCAATCACTTAAACCGCTACACTATTTGTGCAATCAAATAAATAAATTAAGTACGTATGTATATATATATATATATATATATATATATACAACTAATTAGAAGTAGTAAAAGGTACAACATACTTCTATTTAATCTTGTAAAGCTGTAATTACGAAGCAAATGATCATATAAACGGCAATTAGTGTCGAAAAAATAATTTGTAATCCGCTCAACACTCACTTGACTGGTTTTTAATGAAACAGTGTGTAGTCTACATCAATCATAAAAAGAAATTGCTGACTAGAAAATTACTCACGGCTTTCTTTGATACTAGTTAGAGAAAATTAGCTCATACTTGTTCACTTCGTATGGGAACTGGTTGTCAATACATATTATTATAAGGAAAATCAACCTACCGCATCTATCTGGATGCAATAACCTCTAAAATAGATAGACAGTGGGATTCGTTGAAGTGGTTTTGATGTATAATTCATTAGAGTTTTGTAGAAATTTTATGAAATATGACGACGATTTTTAATGAAGGCGTAAAATCACAGGAAGATTTATTGGACCTACTTATGCAACAACAAGGAACCCATTCACACACATTTCAAAAGCGAGATATGGACGCTATCTATATGAAGATAAGGATTTTTAACTCGATTTTGGCATGTATGGATTGGTTCCTTGTAGCATAAGTAGGTCCAATTGGTGTATGCCTTGATCTGCCCTGTACACGTACATGATTATGTAATGCAATGTTTTCGTAGTTGACATATAAACAATTTCTTACAGTTTTTTTATGAGCCCGTTATGTCCAACTGCTTGGCAAAGGCCTCCCCTGCAACAAGCCACTTTTCTCTATTTAAAGCCAGTTCCGGCCAGTTTCTGCGATAGGCGTCAAGATCGTCGCGCCATCTTTTACGGGGTCAGCTATTGTCAGTCTTCTTGCCACATCCGCGACTTTAGTTTTGGATTTTAGACAGAATTATACCTTCTTAAAATATTTTTAAAACTATACAAACATTATGATACTAAATAGGCACTAGAAAATACTTTTAGACAGAAGCGAAGTTAAATTGTTGTCATTTAATTAGATAGAGCGTCGTTTAGTCTAAATTAGATTCAACTATTTTTCTGCGTTTCATTTTGATTTTAGACTAGTTCTGTACTTTACGATTCATTTCTCAACGGTATGGGTGCTTAATTAATTTCCTCGGAGTTCTTTTTCCAAACTAGGTTCAGGTCGGCTTCAGGTCCACTATTATACGGCTGAATTTCGTATTTTTTGTCTGTAGGAAGATCGTTGTCAAACTTTCTTCGGCAACCAGTAACAATTATCAAAGATGTTCGTATAACAACCAAGACCAAGGGCTTAACATGCTCTCTAAGGCACGGAGGTTTTTTAAGAAATGGTCTCAAATTCCTAGACTGACCTGGCTTAGGTTGACATTTAGAGCTATCGCAGGAAATGCTTACTACTTTATTTCACAAATTTGTTTGCGATAATGGTTACTTTAAGTTATGTGGAAATAAAGCAGCGGTATACGTATGTTCTCATTACCCAATTAAAAAAAATACATTAGCTTTCCCTTGAACCCCTTCTACATTACACATAACATAATATTAACTTTTAAAAGGTCTCGTCGACTTCAGTGTACTTGTTTTTTAAAATTCAATCCACTAATCCTTTCAAATAAATAAATATTATTCCTAAATCCAAAACCAAATTGACAAAAAGAGCCGAATTCAGAACATCACACTACGATTAAAGTTCATTAGAGTATTAAAAAAACAACACTTTCGTTATTTGAATTGGGTTATATAATCACATAGAACTTTACGAGACATGATCCACTTGACACCAATGTACAATTTCCTTTTCCTGTTATTATGAAAAACAATTCACACAACATATGCTTTACTAAAGAACGCAGGAAGCAATAGTTATTAGGTGAAGCGAGGAGGAAAATAGATGCTTTTTTGTAGATAAACGTTACTTTAACCATTTATGTCTTGTACCAAATATGCCGTTCTCCGTTTTTCTGTTACTGACCTCAATTACTTTCACTTTCCAATTGAGTACAAATCGGTAGTCAAATACTTACTCGTCCAGTACCTAATATTGACAAACAAATTGAACGTTCATAATTTCACATTGATTTTTAATAAAACAATTGAAATTTTATAGTTTGGTTTCACTAGCGATGTGTGATATCGCGTTATTTCTTAAAAGGTATACAGTACCTTTTATATTTCAAACTAAACCTAAAATGTATTATTCATATCATTGTGTTTAAATCTTAATTTAACTTTGCATGATAAACTATGTTTAATAAATATACGTATTAGATAATATAATACACGTATTAAATAATTAAAATTAAAAATATTAGATAATATAGTAGACAAACAAACCAGTTTCTGACGAGTTTCTAAAAATCTTCTTTACAGAATTGAGATTGATAATTGAGAGAGTATAACAAATGTATCTCAAACATGTAAATATATGTAAACACATTTGGGTTTATTAAGGTTTAGAAGTTTAATACAGATCGTGATTCGTTTTATAGTCTTGGCTATGTACTGGCTGCCTCTTTGCTATGAAACTAGGCAGACTGTTAATGTGAACACTTTATTATTTCTAATGTTTATAAACATTAATGATAAACTAGCGGTATCCCTTCGTACGAAAATGTTCTATGTTTTTGATTTTTCTCTGTCTATCTTCTCTAATATATTTAACGGGACATAGGCACAGACGGGACGGGAGAGTTACGCTTCGTCATGCATGGGCCGGCTCGACCGGAATGATACCACGGCCTCACAGAAAGCCGGTGTGAAACAGCGCATGCGCTGTGTTTCACCGAGTGACTGGATACCGGAGGCCCATACCCCAACCCCTCTCTCCATCCCTCACCCATCTCCCAAAGGCCGGGAAACGCACTTGTAATGCCTCTGGTGTTGCGGGTGTCCATGGGCGGCGGTAATCGCTTACCATCAGGCGATACGTCTGCTCGTTGGCCCCGATATTCCATAAAAAAAAACATACAATACAATTACCTACATACATTTTTTTTTCATCTCTTTATAATATTATTACTTTAACTAGTACTAGTAAGAAACCAAATACTCTTACGGCTTGCAATCACACTAATATTATAAAGATGAAAGTAAGTTTGTTTGTTACGCTATCACGGGAAAACTACTTAGTTAACCGATCATCATATTCTTGGAGGTATTAGAAGTAACGTAGGTAACTTCTGTAACGTATACTTTTTATTATATGCGAGCGAAGCCGCGTGCGCAAGCTAGTGTTATATATTCTTTATTAATTGAATTATGAAATGACGTTTGTCCTTAAAACTGGGGTTGTTAAATTTTAATGGCACGATGCCACGAACCAGATCCATATGATTAACAAAATGGCTTCCTGTACTTTGAATTAACTAATCGATATTAAGAACCAAACAACGATAAAAAATAATACAGTTTTTTCTTTTCATGAATTTTCATTTTAGTTTTAACAATTTTCACTTTAGTAATTTTCTCCCGTTTTTGAAACATTCTTCATTGCTGCTCCGCTCCTTTTAGTATTAGCGTGATAATATATAGCCTATAGCCTTCCTTGTTAAATGTACTATTAAACACTGAAATAATTTTTCAAATCGGACCAGCAGTTCCTGAGATTAGCGCTCAAACAAACAAACAAACTCTTCAGCTTTATTATATTAGTATAGATAACGTATCTACGTGTTGTTATAAATTAAATCTTGGATACGAAAACATAAACTTTCACGATTGTCTTTGATGTGCTATTATTATACACCCATTTTATTATAGTTACTTTGTATACTATGCGTTTACGAAGGAGCATAAAGGGACAGGTCTAATAATTAAATTTGAGCTTTATTGTTTTAAAAAACTATTTACTCGTGATGATATTAATCATCATGATCAGCCCGTTGCATTACACTGCTGGACATAAGCCTCTCCCAAGGAATGTCATAGAGCTTGGTCTGTTGCTTTCTGCATTCAGTCGCTCCCAGCCCTGTTACGTAAGTCGTCCCGCCATCTGGCCAGAGGGCGTCCCACACTACGTTTGCCAAGACGCGGTCTCCACTCTAAAACACGCTTAGGTACTCCAGCGGTTGTCTGTTCTGCGACATATGTGACCAGCCCATTGTCACTTCAACCTATTAACTTTCAGAGCTATGTCGGTCACTTTGGTTCTTTGACGGATTACTTCGATACGAATTTTGACCTTCAGAGTGTAGTGATGATATTGATAGTTATCATTATTCTATAAAGCTCAGGAATCTGGGCCGTAAACAGAGTATAATAATAACATGGTAATCATAACGACTGAAAACTATGAAACTTAGTAAAATTTTCAATTTCAGCATAAATAAAAGAGTACAGCTCATACTCTATTCAATTTATAAAAAAAAAACTTTAGAGGTCAAGGGACACCCGGATGGAACGAAGTTCGAAATAGAAAGACGAAACGAAAATATCTGGCTTGCTTTCTATAAGAGAGAGAGAGAGAGGAGAGAGAGAGAGAGAGAGAGAGAGAGAGAGAGAGAGACAGAGAAACATGCGCACGCCGCACGGCTTACAATAGCTTACTATAGCAAAAAGTGTAGTTCCAACTTTTCGTCTTCATTTTTTCCGTCTAGCCCCCTTTCTACAACACGCGATAAGGAACTTCGTTCCAACAACTTTGTCTACGGCTCCGCTCGTGTGTTGGTTATTGCGGTAAAGTAGTAAAGTAAGTACGTAGTAGAGTAGCCTTATGTCTTTCGTCAGGAATCAAAGTATCTCCATGCCAAATTTTATTAAAGTCGGTGCAGTGGTTTAGTCGTGAAAGCGTAACAGACAGAGTTACAACCGAATTTGTAATATTAGTATTGATAAAGTAACGATAAAAAAGATAAGACTTTAAACGTTCTATGTCGCGGAATTAAAAACTCGTACTTAATGGCCGTTCCCCACTTACAGAATTAAAAGTTTTGAATTACATAGGATAAAGTTCGCTAAGGTTTCTCAACTAACTTTGGCTCCGTATATTTGGAGAGAAGCAGATGATTAAAGGAAACGTTCAAGAAGGACTACCTCTACGCATTTTATATTGCATATCTGACATTTTTGTTCACTAATATGAAATTCAAGGAAAGTTTCCGAAAGTATATTTATTGTAGAAAGATTTTGTGGTCCCCAATCTTATATCCAATACGGATTTCGTGTTTTGATTTCTGTTCTCAACTTCAATAAAAAGTTTGACAAAGGTATAGATACGTTTCACTGAACTTTTGAAACTTTGGAATGTTTTGCAATTTCAAACTACAGAATGGGAATTTTTGCATAAGATTTTCATTCCATTATTATTTATTTCACAGTTCAAATTCAAATCGTTCATTGCTTTAAGTAATTGATTATACGCTCATTGATGTGTAAAACTTTTTGAGACTAAGATAAATAAATATTTAGGCCGTGAGGTAAATACCTCGTAAGTGCCTTAAGTTATGAAAATAAGCTTAAACTAATTTAACTTATTTTAGAGAAGTATTTTCTCACTACTGTGTTGTTGGAAGATTATGTTGCTTCACAGAAGTGAGTGATAGTATAACTTTAAGATAATATTCTATGTGGATGAAACTAAGACTAACTATTTAGTTTATTATTTCATTAATTTAGTTGCGTCATCGTTTATTAATCTTCGCTATTTCACTTTTAGATTATACATATTATTAACTTTTATCAATCCAAAAACTCCTCTAATCAGTTAGCGGTCATCAAGAAATTGTTGTGTGCTGTACTCCAACAGATAATTGTATAGACAGTGTTCCTACCTTTAGCCAATTTTACAGTCCGATATGCATGAAATAAGTAGCAATGATTTAACGCACAACACCTTAAAATTTGGAGGACAGCCAACTATTAAAGTTTTTGGCTAAATACCACAATCAAAGTTGGTTATTTCAGGCATTTTAACTTCATAAAGTTTATGTAGTTCTTAATGAGATGTTGCTTGTTATATAATTGTATGACTCAAAATTCTAACGCCATTTCTTGAAAGCTAGTCGAACACTGTATTAGTGACTGTCCTATGAGCCTAGTGGTGACCCTGACTACTAAGACAGAGATCATAGTTCGATTCTCATCTATTTTTTTTTTTTTTAAAAGACAACTCCCACATTAGGAATGAACATCCTGTGTCGTGGGGGACTTTACAAACATACATGAAACGGACACAAAGAACATCCAGACCCGGGACAACAATTCGTGGATCACACGAAGTGTTGTACCGCGTGGGATTTTAACCCAAGACACTTGGCGCAGTAGCAAGCGGCATGGCGACCGCTGAGGCCACTCGGCCAACCGTGCAGTCGATTCGGCAAATTATGGCTCGATTAATTTCATTTCTCATATTTTGGTGTAATCATTTCTGAGATTCAGATTATATACAAGAATTGCTCGTTGATATTTTTTATGGAAAAGTTTTAAACTACCAGACGTGTCGCCTGATGGTAAGCGATTACCGCCGACCATGGACACCCGCAACACCAGAGGCATTACAAGTGCGTTTTACGCCTTTGGGGAATGGGGAGAGGGATGGGGGAGGGATATGGGCTTCCGGTATTCTTACTCACTCGGTCAAACACAGCCCAGACACTGATTCACACCGGTTTTCTGTGAGGTCGTAGGATCATTCCGGTCGAGCCGGCCCATGCATGCCGAAGCGTAACTCTCCCGTCCCGTCTGTACCTGTGTCCCGTTAAATATATTAGAGAAGATAGACAGAGAAAAACCAAAAACATAGAACAGTTTCGTACGAAGGGATACCGCTAGTTTATCATTAATGTTTATAAACATTAGAAATAATAAAGTGTTCACATTAACAGTCTGCCTAGTTCCATAGCAAAGAGGCAGCCAGTACAGAGCTAAGACTATAAAAGGAATCACGATCTGTATTAAACTTCAAAACCTTAATAAACCCAAATGTGTTTACATAGATTTACATGTTTGAGATATATCTGTTATTATATACCCTCTCAATTATCAATCTCAATTCTGTGAAGAAGATTTTTAGAAACTCGTCAGAAACTGGTTTGTTTGTCAACTCTAAATATGCAGTCCAACAATAAAAAAATGTAGGGTGTACACATGTATGTCGATGGACATACCAACATACTAATATGTATGTCAGGTCGAGCGTAAGTGAATTCATTAAGCTGTCTCACACGTGTCTCGTCATAAAGTTATAGTTTTTGTAGATCGTACACATTCCTAAAAAAACATGAAATAAGTGTTACTCAATAGTTATAAGAAGATTATGGTGCACTAGCTGAACACCGCGGTGCTACCCGCGGTACGACAATAACGGCGGGCAACCCCGCGAGGCAAAGCTAATATCTATATAAATTGTAGCCTATGTGTTATTCTATATTATTGTTAAGTTTCATCAAAATCCATTCAGTAGTTTTTGCGTGAAAGAGCAACAAACATACTCACTTACATACTCACAAACTTTCGGGTTTATAATATTAGTAGGATGTATTTATTTAGTAATTATATGCATTGTGAAAAAGTAAGTATTACTATGTTATAGATTGGGGCATTTGTATTAAAATCAATAAATACGTCACCGAAAACATGGTTTATATAATTTTTTTAGAGACAGGTTTGATCTGGTTGTTTATCCATATTTTTTTCTACCTAATCTACCAAGGTCAGTAGTTCATAAGATTCACCGTAACAGCAGACATGGAATCCAGTTTCCTCTTAAACTTTTGCGTTGGCTTCATAATTAGATCAAGATTAGATCAGTCGTTCGTTCAGTTTCAAAATAAAGTTTTAAAATGGTGATATTATACAAAATACTTTTAAAGATGTTTAAGAGAAGCATCTTTTCGATTCTTGTTCACACAAACAATTAGTCAATCTAGTTTTCGCGTTACATAATTTAAGGCATACTAAAATGTTAGAATCTCTGAATCATGTAACGGGAATCATAGCTAAAATAGCTACATGACTTGTATAACCTTTGCAACTGGGCCACGTACTCGAGACATTACTAGGAAACTATTGTTTATCAATCGTGATCGTCATTCGTCTGCGAGTCTGTTGATCATTTCCCCGATAACAATTGTCACTTGTACCCTTATTCACGTTCTTGAAATATCTCAATCGCCGTGTTTCCGGTACTCCGATGTTTGGAACGTCACAGGTTTATTGTTAAGACATGTTACGACTCTTACACGACAATAAACCTCATTCCCACGAAATGCGAATGCAAATAAAGTACTGCGTTCGTATTTAAATACATGACATATATTTTTTGTTTGATGTTCATTTGAAATAGATGTGATAAATGGTATTGAATAATCCTACTATAATATTATGTCTACAATTTCGAATGTCAAAAATTTGAGAGATGTATGTGAGGATGTTTATTGCTCTTTCACGCAAAAACTATTAATGGATTTTGATGAAACTTTACGATAATATAGCTTATACATCAGAATCACACATAGGCTACAATGAATAAAGATACTAGGTTCGCCTCGCAGCGTTGCCCGCGGTTATTGTCGTACCGCGGGTAGAACGGCGGGGTTCAGCTAGTTGAGTTATACTTTTTTCGGTATAATGTTTAGCTTTTTTTCAGATAATATGAGACTGGCACTAAATAATCATAGACAATATATTTATATTCAATAATGTGCACACTTTGATATAATTCAATTCTAAAGTTGATGAGGGTAGGAGCAACAGTGTAAACTAAAAATCGTACTTTTGACAATATTGTCTACTACAAAGCTATTGCTTATTTATCTACAGAATTACTTACAGGTATGCATTCATACATACACACATATCTTAATAAACCTGCATAAATAAGCATAAAATATGTAATTAGGTATACATACACGTATGGATGTACTTATTTGATTGAATAGCTTAGATTAAATTTCATTAGTATTTTTATGAAATTGGGTAAAATTTTATTCTACCAACCTAAAGTAAATACAGCCGACGTACGTGTATCTTGGCGAGTCGAATTTCACGCAGAAGGTTGCGCAATTACTTTTTTGATAGTTTTTTTGATATTTATTTACTTTTATTCGTACATTGGTATATAAAAAATACAATAATAGTTTTCTTCACGAGTACATGCGCTAAAGTTCGCAGAGCCTATGTTCAGATTCGCCAAGATACTTCGGCCGTATAGTATTTTTAGAAGTGGGTAACTTTGGGCAAAGTTTTCAAGTTTAGTTCTTTTAATTAGTCTTAAAATCTTTTTGCGTTTTAAATTGATGGAAATTCTCTTAAAACATATAATTTACTAAGTCAATGCTATCGACTTAGTAATTGATTTTAGTGTAAAAGTTGATAAATATAATATAATTAATTTACCATATAATATATTTAATTACAAGGTTTATTACCTCTAACATTATAAATGTTCAAATAAACAGTAACAAAATGCAATACTGTAAAGAAGTATTACATCGTATTCTTAAACTCTAACTGCCTCTCTAATATGATAAAAATAATGGAAATAAATAAAGTAAGAAAGTTTTAAACTGTTTAGCTGCGGTGTCAATAAGTACGATATAACTTAATCCCAGCGGTAATACAAATAAGGGTTATCACGTATATTGCGGGCGCTAATAGAGCGAAGTTATCTACACGTAGTGCGTGCGGCAGGGAAACGAGCGGCAACAATTCAGTTGAAAGACACCCATCTCGGTTGAATAGCGGCCCAGCCCTCAGCTCGCTATTTGCAGAACAATGCAGGCTTGATGTGCGCACGCCGCTACCGGGAAAGCGCGGAGGGAAAACGCGCCAAGTCGGCAGTCACGGCCCGAGAGCGCGAGCGGCCGCGCGCCAAAGCACGCTACCCGACGCCTGCGCCCTGGCGCACGCCGGTACGCGCCGCGCTCGCCGCGGCGTTACCTTTTCCGAATCGACAGCAGACGACAACACTACCACCGTGACAGAATTTCAGTGTCAAAAGGTTGGTGACCTCCACTCTAGTGCAACCAAAATATCACCCAAACACAAGGGTGCAAGGCCTGGTTTCCTCCCTCACGTGCGCATGACATCTACCACTACGAGTTGTAGTAATTTCCTCGTGCGCCGCAAATGTCAAACTTGCTATTGACGGAAATGCTGTTATTAAGGGTCTGATTTATTTCCCGTTTATAGTGTTTCGAAAACTGTATGAGCTGTACCTGAATAATATTTTCTTCTCTACTTGCTCTACAAATGAATTTTGGGAATAGGAGTATGTTATATCATGTACATAGGTTTAGAGGTTAATCTTTGTTATTGCATATTATGATTTATTAATAACATACAACACACCAAAAATCCGACCCTTTTCATCGAAATCAAATCAGAGTTTTCGCAAAACCCGTTACGAGGTGACCTTGGATCAACAATTCTATTTCTGAAGTTAAGTTTAAGTCACAATAGTTACACAACACACAACTTAAATAGTTCAATTAATCATATTATTGTCGATACCATGGAATGTTGACAACCATTACCTGAGTTACTCAAACAGCCTCATAAAAAGAAAATAGTGTACTGTGACCTATATGCCGAGTCTTAAACTGAAATTAGAATGCGTTTATGTGTACAAAGGAATAAACTGTGCCGATCAAAACACGCCAAGGGATATGGCATGCCCCCGAAATAATAATAGGGATATGACTCACGTATAAATAGGAATTGATGATATCATCATACGGCTTAACACTTCTTATTTAAATGGATATTTTTGTAAACATATTCACCCCTTTGAAAACAATTTTACAAAGAAAATATTGTGTGAATTACGTAAAACTGTTTGCTTCGTATTCTAATGAATTGTGATCGACTCTTTATTACTATCATTTTAAACCGAAATTGACCAAGTATAATGTTCCCATCGTTGCCATTACTGGGACAAGTCTATTGCTGCTATCCGAACAATATGGAAAATTAAGATAGAAAAGTGATTTTGTATTCTAGAAAGGGAGGAAATGAAGACAATCTAATAAATTGAGTGTAAGCAATGGTTAGAACGGGTCTTCGGGAGTACACAAGCTCATCGTCTATCCCCATAGAGGGTACGATGCGATAAGCATTCTTCGCGTGAAAAAAGGTTCAGCTGATGATGAAACTATTGTCTATTGCAACAAAAAGTCCCCCTTCTTAATTTTTTCAGTTTATGCAGACACAAGACAACAAACAAAAAAAAAAACAACCTCAAGACTGGACTAAATTGAAATGGGACCACACGGGCAGCACCAGCTTTCAAATAAAAAAATAATCATCAAAATCGTTTCAACCAGTAACAGACATACAAAAATACAGTCGAATTGAGAACCTCCTCGTTTGTTGAAGTCGGTTTAAAATATTTGCATTAACGCACCGGGGATTAAAACGAGGGGATCACATTCGTAATCCATAGCACAGCAAACTATCATCGACGTAAATAATCATGAATAGATATTTAAAAAAAAACTAATTTATATTCTAATGAAATTACTTTATGTAAAAATGAAAATGCACGCAAACTAAAATGTATAATTGAATAGGTAAACAAAAGCTATATTTACATGTTCGCGTGACAGCAAGACATACTCACCTCACTTGTTTATTTATATTTGATATAGGTCAAACACATTCCTTTTAAAATTATGTAAATATTTACATTGTATTTTATATTGCAAGTTAATAGTTGAATTCTGAAAATGGATGATCAAAATTCGTCATGAGCTTTTATTTTTTATGGTTATTGTATTTGCTATCCAATAACAATATTAAAAACGATTAATTACATATATTAATTACATTAATCTAGGTTTAACACTAATACTAGTTCAAAATTATATAAAAGGGATAGTAAACTCTTAATTAGGTTACAAACAAATGCTACGTTTTTATCAAAAAAATATTTACATACTCGGAGCGTTCCTGAAATTGGATAGGATTTTCTCGGAACGGAATTCGTAGATTTTTTTGTGAAAAGGCCTATTCAACTTCCATTATTAAAGGTTTTGTGTAGGCTGCACGGTGATTATAAAATCACTGGATTCCATAATGAGCTTTAAGTCATTCCGATAGAGTTCCCTCTTGCGTGTGTGGGTATATTGAACGGATGAGCAACAGGCAGGTGAAAGCCCAGACTTCAATTATTCAGCACCTGCCACATTTATATGAGACTGGATTAAAAAAATATGCGAATATTTTTTATATATATCACTTGAGAGATAAACTCATAAGGGCTATACCTTATGACTTTATCTTAGAAGTGAGAATAACTTGAAATTTTAGATTTTTACTTTTGTTTCGATTAAGGATAAATTATTATATAGTACGTTGTATTTATATTCAATACTAAGAGAACCATGTACGGAATCGATGCACTGTCTAAGTGATGTATTTAAGGTAATGTAAGTACAAAATTTTCATCAAGTATCGAAAATTGCTCTAATTTTTATTTACATTTACTCCGAGTTGCGTACTCCGAAATCTATTTGTAACAAATTCTTGTCACTTAAAATTTTGTCAACTTATATTGATACCATTAGTACTTTATATTCACATCTAACTTACCAGGTTTGGCCTTACAATTCAAACTTGATGTAAAGGAACAGATGTTTCCTCTGCATCATTAGATTAATCCTGACTCTATTACTGCAGTAACAAATTTCGCTGCAATTCAATGATTATGCGAATCACATTACCCATACATATAGAGGAAATGAAACATTTAAAATTAAGGAAAAAATTAACAGATTTGTACAGTCTTTTTTATAAAACTACATTATCAAAATCTATACACATCTTCGTTTTCTATCAATCCTTTTATTTTTAAATTAGAAACCCGTACAAATTTTTATTTTGAAATATAAAGAAATTTTCTAAGGAATCACCAAATTCATGAAAATATATTTCAGTTACTTTTCTGAGAAAGAAATCAAAGGTGAAAATTTTTAGATTTTTTAACTAATGCAGGCTTCACCTGATATAAAATAGTGAATGATTATTTTGAACTAATTTTGTTACTTACAAGTACTCGCAAATCATTGGTTTGCAATCCGATTTTTCAGTAGTTTATTCAAACATAATTAATTTAATTACTATTATAATTTTTTCTGCTACATTTCTATAAATATCACAATAGATATACTATCTATTGCCAAGCTTACTGCCCAATCGAGTGAACAAAGTAAAGTTATCGATATGAAAAATAGTATCTACCTTTTTATCCCTTCATACACTTCCAAATACTCCTTATTTATTTTTCGCAACTGTAATCTACCCTTAACTACCTGGTGCCGTCCAATGCCCATCATCCTTTCTATAGCTATAATGGTTTATAAAAGGCTTCCAGACTTATTTGCGTCGTACAACATGTCCCTTTGATGTGACGCAGCGTGTAGACAGGGGATCTAAAGCTGAAAAGGCTTTGCACATTTATATTCTATTTTTATCGTTTTCGTGGTTATAAAATTAGCTTTTAAATCTGTTACCAACCTTGGATTTATTTATAAAATTGTTATAATATCTTTATTGAATAAAATTTTGTCAGTCACAAAAAAGGACAGGTGGTATTCAAATATTTATCTGTTCATTTATATTGGTGCGAATGGTTGTTTTGTGAATATTTATATATTACTAACTATTCTAATAACTCTATATGATCTTTAATATAACCATTGATCTATTATTTTATCCCCCTTAAAAGTAAAATTCCCTTGAAATCCTTTCCATGTGGACGGTTACAACATAAAAAAAAAAAAATTCGGACATCTAACACTCAACGCCATCTAGTACGTATATACTATTTTTTGTAAATACATACATATTAGGCATAGAAAACACCCAACCAACCTAAACAAAAAGTATAGGTAAGCTGTTCCGTCAAACTTGAAATTTCGACAATTTCAAGTTTCTCGCAACTGTACAAACATCTACTTGCGATGCACAACGCAGATGCAAAAGTTGCACAACTACATTTAGTACTTTTTTTTAACTAGTGCTATTATTTTCGTGTAGAGTTCGAAAACTTTTCAGACCTTTTTAATATATTTATTTATTGCTTCAGTTTTATTTCTTACTAGCTGACCCACGCAACCTCGTTTGCATCTTTCTATTGCACGTAGGGTGAAAATTTTCCCCCGTGTTTGAAACATTCTTTATTGGTGCTCCGCTCCTACTAGTTTTAGCGTGATGATATATAGCCTTCCTCGATAAATGGACTATCCAACACTGAAATAATTTTTCAAATCGGACCCGCGGTTCCTGTGATTAGCGCGTTCAAACAAACAAACTCTTCAGCTTTATAATATTAGTATAGATTTTTTCAACGCAACTACATTATTTCAAGACGAAGTGTATAAATCGGACTATTATTACAGATTCAAATACTTTTCTTTCATGTTCCCGAAAAAAAATAGTTTATTGAAATAATTAATAGTCACAAATTTAAAAAAAAAACGACTTTAAGGACCAAATTGAAATGAGACCACACGGAAAGTATCAGCTTTCAAATAAATAGAGAATCATCAAAGTTGGTTCACTCAGTAGAAAGTTATATGGCAACAAACAAACATAAATACTGTCGAATTGATAACCTCCTTTTTTTTGAAGAAGTTAAAAAGAAACCAACTTCTGATATTTAACATATTTTCTTACTAATTAACATACCTTTGTCGTAAGTTCATTAGCGACACAATGATTGAAGCTAAGGTAGCAAACTAGGGCAAAGTTGTCACGTTTGCTCTGCTAATTATTTTAACCCTTCCGTGAAGTTTCATCAAGTTAACTAATTAAAGTCAAATTGCAGTGGTCTCTACTGACTGACTGACCGATCACATGTAGAGTTACTGCTCGAATCGAATAATTATCCGAATTAATATATACGAGGACTCTAGGAGGAGGAGGATAGGCTACTCTTCGCTGTGACAATCGACAAACACGCGGGTGGAGACGCGCGCAAAAGCTAGATTCATATAAAACCAATTATACCCTTGCATGCTTTGTCTTGAAATAATGTAGTCGCATTGATGAAGCAATCCTACTACTATTATAAAGGCGAAAGTTTGTAAGTATGGATGTATGTATGTATGGATGTTTGTTACTCTTTCACGTAAAAACTACTGAATGGATTTGAATGAAACTTTACCACAATATAGCTTGTACATCAGAATAACACATAGGCTACTATTTATAAAGATATAGCTTCGCCTCGCGGCGTTGCCCGCAGTTATCATCGTACCGCGGGTAGCACCGCGGGGTTCAGCTAGTAAGGAATAAAACTGAAGCAAAATATAAATATGTTGGAGTGTTTTTTTCAATCTCTAAATGTGTCTAATTTTATTTCCGTGGGAGAGCCACGCTTCGGCATGAATGGGGCGGCTCAACCGGAGTGATACCACGGCTTCACAGAAAACCGGTGTGAAATAGCGCTTGCGCTGTGTTTCACCGAGTGAGTGAGGATACCGAAGGCCCAGACCCCAACCCCTCCCCCCATTCCCTCTTTCCATCCCCCAAAGGTCGGCAACGCACTTATGACGCTTTTGGTGTTGCGGGTGTCCATAGGCGGCGGTAATCGCTTACCATCAGGTGATGCGTCAGCTCGTTTGCCCAATATTCAATAAAAAAAAAATAGAAAAAAAATAACAGCACTCGTTAATAAAAACTACTGAATGTAGTTGCGCACTTTTGTATTTGCGTTGTGCATCGCACATAGAAGTTTGTAGAGTTCCGAGAAACTTTATAGAAGAACTAGCTGACCCACGAAACCTCGTTTGCGTCCTATATTGCCCGTTGCTTGAAAATTTTCTGCTTTTTGAAACATTCTTCATTGGTGCTCCGCTCCTATTAGTAGTAGCGTGATGATATATAGTCTATAGCCTTTCTCGATAAATGGACTATCGAACACTGAAAGAATTTTTCAAATCGGACCAGCGGTTCCTGAGATTAGCGCGTTCAAACAAACTCTTCAACTTTATTATTAGTATAGATTAGTATAGATAAGAAAAAATGTCTTACATCATCAGTAGGTAGGTAACATTTCAGACCACACATGTAAACAATCTTTGAAGCGAGTCCAATATAGCGTCATGTGCTCAACTGAAGCAGAACTTTATAAGTAATTGAAGCGTACACATGTCTAATTATAGTTTTTGCTTAAAATAAATATGTCCTTTGCTTTAAATAAACCAACAGAGGTAATTTTAGTTATTTTTATTTTACACGCTGACGATACCAAGTAACGATGACGTCAGAACAGTATTACGTCACACTTGTAGCTTTCTGATTGTACCCTGGTTGACAAGGGCATATAAATACCCCACAGATCTGCATATTTTGTATTCGTAAGAATAGCCACAAATAAAGAAGAAATACATTAGCCTATTAAGTAAAGCATAATATATAATGTTAAGCCTATTTCCGAGAGGGGTAGGCAGAGACAATTGATCTTTATTTACTATGGTCATAACAAACTTTATTTGCATTGTCCAAATTCATTAATCGCTTCATTCAAGTTCCTCGGTTCCTGGTATTTATAAATAATAATAATATATTTAGAATATTGTATAAATATTGAATATTCTTCTACTGTGGCTGATAGCGAATACAGATCTCTCCTTTCTGATTACATTTTTCAAGCTATGAAAGTTTTAAAGATCCAATTTTGTACAGAGTCTGGCGATCCTAACTTTTTTACTACTGCATACATGAAACGTACACAAATCACACTCAGACTCAGAACAACAATTTGTAAATCACAGAAAGTATTGTCCCTTGTCCTATATTGAATTGAATCCACAACATTCAGCGCAGTAGAAAACGACGTGGCGGACGCTTAAACCACCCCGCCTTCGGTGCAGTCGTTGTTTGTTCTTAACAATAAATAACCTAAATTTCTACTGTGCATTTTATTAGGTACTAGCTGACCCTCGCAACCTGGTTTACGTCTACTATTGCCCGCAGTGTGATAATTTTCCCCCGATTTTTAAACATTCTTCATTGGGGATCCGTTTCGGTTTTAGCGTGATGATATATACCCTATAGTTTTCCTCGATAAATGAAGTATCCAACACTGACAAAAATTTTCCTGAGATTAACGCGTTCAAACAAACCAACTCTTCAGCTTTATAATATTAGTATAGATACATACAATTTCATTTATTTAGTAGGTAACTGAAAATATACTAGACGGAAACGCTTTCAAATTAATTTATAGAACATTTTCAGTTCTAGTTACACTAAAAAGCTTTAATCGTGCTAACGTTTGATGTGTTACACTGAATTTAGTTTGAGCATTAGTACGGCAACATAAAAGGCGTTGCCATTCGTCAGGATTTCGGATAAACAAAATGTATCCATATAAAAGGATGTAAAGACTTTGGAATAAAGTACATGAAAAAAAAATATATAAATGGTCTTTGGACGGATGTAGAAAGTCACAGAAAAGCATAAAAATTATCTTTTCTTTATCAGGACGCGATATAAATTGTAAAGTATTTCGAACTGGATAACTCTCACACGGGCTAGTCTAGGTCTTCAACTTTGGTACTTTTTTAATAGATATAATTATGACGCTTTGTAACTAATCTATACCATAATAGGTATATAAGATGTAGAAGCATTCCTAGGCCGCCGTAATGTGGGTCATCATGCTGCATTGTATGCATTCAGAATGAGAATGGTGACCACAACTCTTCGGTTCTGCTTATGCTTTCCATCAGGCAGAGTAAAGTCATTTTAATACACATAAAAAATATAGAAATTTAAGTCATTAAAACTTGTTATGTCATGTTAAATAAGAAACAGACACTGGTTAGAGTTGTATGGCGTGAAGTTTCTATCGAACGCAATCGGATGTTTAGGTAAAACTCATGTAATATGTAATATTAGGTACATGAGTTTTAAGAAGGACATGCCTTACGTTGGCAACACAAAAATTTGTGTGATATTGTTGAATAATTTTTTTTTATTGTATGTGGGGCAAACGAGCAGACGTATCGCCTGATAGTAAGCGATTACCGTCGCGCATGGACACCCGCAACACCAAAGGCGTTACAAGTGCGTTGCCGGCCTTTTAAGAAGGAGTACGCTCTTTTCTTGAAGGTTTGAAGGTCGTATTGGTCCGGAAACTCTCATCCCACAGTTTTGTTGTTTATATCATATTTTGGTAGGTGTTCCTATAAAATTATCAACCGTGGGAGAGCTATGCTTCGGCGTGAATGGGTCGGCTCGACCGGAGTGATACCACGGCCTCACAGAAAACCGGTGTAAAATAGCGCTTGCGCTGTGTTTCACCGAGTGAGTGAGGATACCGGAGGCCCATACCCCAACCCCTCCCCCCATCCCCTTTCCCATCCCCCCAAAGGTCGGCAACGCACTTATGACGCCTTTGGTGATGCGGGTGTCCATGGGCGGCGGTAATCGCTTACCATCAGGTGATACGCCAGCTCGTTTGCCCACTATTCAATAAAAAAAAAAAAAAAAGAGAAAATCGAAAATCTGCATCAGTGTCTAGCGGAACTCCCCTTAAACTCGCTACCAGACGCAGACGTCTCGCCAGAGAGTCATGTCGTGTCAGCGGAAGGGTTAAGTTTACATGTATGTTGATTTGTCTTAAATATTTCAAATTTTATATGCCTTGGAATCCGATACTTATTAAAAAGGGTCGCAAAAAATAATCAACGCGTCCAATACGTTTATGCTTACAATTTGTAGATATTTTCAATATCGAATTCACAATCAAATCTAATAAACTTTAATAATAAGATGTTCATTAATGCTCCGTGTAATCCTAAACACGAATTTCAACATATTATTATTTATAGCATAGCAACGATGTGTTCGATTGAGAAGCTAGCGCTATTTATAGCGAAGAAGTCAGAAATGAGTCTATACATAAACAAAATCTATCTAATGGGTAGATATAGGGCAGGGGCGATTCATTACTGTGTAGTCATTTCTTCCGAATATATATTTGTCTGTCAATATTTCATAATTAACAGTTACTCTTGTCAATTAGGTGACAGTATTAATTTCAGTGTGTATAACATTTACGAATTTTGCTTATTATATTTATTTTGTATGTATTTGTATCATCATCCACACTACGTGTAACTGGTACTCTTTATGATATTGGTCATTTATGTATATTTATTTTCACTTCCCCAACTACTCTCGATTACACCAGACACTACCCTTTATATCCTGTATTTATTTCCATCCCACGGTTGCCTGGAAGAGATTGCATGTTGCATTAAGTAATTTATTTGGGCTGGCATACCCTAATAGAGTAAAAGCCATTTAAAATAAAGAGAAAAAAAAAGTAATTTATTTGGATATCTGGTGTACAACAAAGAGTTATTATTATATTTTCGGCTTACTATAAAATATCTCAATTAACTTCATAGATATGAAGAAGAAAAGACAGAAGACATAAGAACATTATATGAATCGAACACAATTATATTAGAAATTATATTAGAGACATTACGTCATTTTTCTTACTTCTCATTTAAATAAAATACCAATACGCTACCATATAAAATTCTTCATTTTATTAAAGAAAATATTTAAGCTAACTGTGCCTTAATTTTCCTCTACCTTCGATTTTCGCTGCACATTAAATTTATTATTTATACAGCAAAGAAAAAAGTTTATAAATATTAAGAAAAATAAATAAATAAGTACAATAAATCATACAGGTTGCAGAACAAGACACAGTTGTACATACCATCAAAATATTGTATAAAGTAATAAAACTGTCCAGATTCAATAACAAAAAATGGTACCAGATGTACGATACGATACAGATTGAAGTTAAAAAAAGACAACATATATTTCTGGTTATTTCTAAGTATAAACACAAAAGAAAATGTAGTGTACGTATCTATAGATTTTAAAGAGCAGATTTTTGATATCATACAAAATACATAATTTAAAATAGTGTTCATGCGAAATAGGTTATCGCCGTGCTCTTTGGCCGGTGATGCGAAGAGTCTCAGTGCAACTACGATTAATGTCGACCATGTAAAAATATTTGTTCAGTTTGTAAAATATACAATACCCAAATATACGCTATTAGTGTTGTGCATATTTACTGATAGCTGTCATCGGTTTGTAAGTAGCATTGAAATCTTACTTTTATAACGGCACAGAAGTACCGTTGTATAAAACAGTTAAAAGATTTTTTCGAACTAGAAATTTGAAATTGGAACGTGTCTGTAGAAGTTGAGTTATAGTTTTTTGTCAAAACTGCCAGTATAGAAAATGTATTGTCATTTTCTATTTACAGTTTTAATAACAAAACTTATGTTATATACATAAGTATATCCCGCTGAGTGCAAATATTAATGTGTTTGCTTTTATTTAAGTAGACATTTGTAAAATTAGTATACCTACTTAGTTCAGTATATGCAAAGAGCGCTGTTGAATCCGTTCAAAGCTGTTTTCCATTTTTTTATTATTAACTGCGTCTAGTCTTTGATATTTCGTACTAGGATATGACCTGCGCGATGAACGATAAAAATTAACGGCATTCGATGCTACTGTGATGCAAATGATCCTGGCGTTTGTCGAAGGCTGGACACTAGATATAGATATTTATTTTTAGTGTTTAAATCTGAACAGTTATAAATGTTGGTACTAGCTTTTGTCCGCGGCGCCGTCTTCGTGTATGTCGGTTATCGCGGTAAAGAGTAGCCTACGTCCTTCCTCAAGAATCAAAGTATATCCATGCAAAATTTATTGAAATCGGTGCAGCAGTTTAGCCGTAAAAGCGTAATATACGGACAGAGCGACTTTTGAATTTATAAAATAAGTATGAATAAAATTATTATTCGATAAGGTATGCTTACAACGTGAGGTCATTTGAATGATAAATCGCAGATGGTTAAAGAATCACTTGCCTATTAATCATTATTTTAGAAACAGGTTATGATAATGTTTATGTAAACAAATTATAGAAACATACACAACAGATTTCTTCAATCAATCTTTGGGGTGATAATACAGATTTATTTATTCACTACACGATTGATTTATGGCGTAATTTATTTTATATTTATGTATCTAAGAGGCGCGCTTAGCCCAGTTGCAAACAATTACTGAGAGTAAGTAACGACGGCGTGGTCAGTACCTTGAATGGGTGACCGCTGGCATGATACCATCGCGTCTCCGTGTTTCATCCCCAGTCTTCCAGTCTTCCGTTGGTTGTTATCATAGGATAGCAGTCGTGAAGCTTTGTTGGAGGCCTTTGGGTGGCTTAAAAACATCCAACGCCAAGAATACGTAATCACAACGTTGTCTTGCCAGTCCCCAACCCGCGTGGGTATATATGGCTTTGACCCTCTTCTGAGAGGAGACCCGAGCCTAGCAGAGGGACATTATGGGTTAATACGATGTACAAAAGGGTATGTAAGAAACGGTGGTTCAATACAATGTACTTGCTTTTAAATAATTTAAATCCTGCGTTATGTCATTGGATGGCATTATGCAAAAAAGAGCCATGACTCTACTTCGAGTTATGCAATTAACAGCAATGATGCTTAGTGTTGTTGCTGTTTTATGCATAACGAGATTCAATTATTTTAGAAAATTTAAGAAAAATATAGTATAAGGTGCATTTCAAAGTCATATTTTATGAATTTTTATTTATTAATCCATTTCACATTTAAAAGAACCAAATTTCAAATAAGTTACTTTAAATACTTTAATAAATAAGCATAAGATATATTTTATTAAGTGCTTACATTCATTATATAATCGCAACATTTTAAAAGTGTACTGGTGGTAAAGAGCCTTTTATAAAAATATTCAACGATATTTAGAAGTCTCTCAAAAACATATTTGTTTGGACTGTTATTCGTATCATTCGTATGCTGTTCTTTTATTTATCTATATCTCCACATTAAAACATATTATAAAATAAAAATTGACAATCTGTAATCGTCCGTTTCCAAATGGTTGAACTTATGAAAATAAATTGAGCAAATGAACGCATTTATGGTAATCACTTATTGAATTTAAATTCTAATTATATTCTGTTTTAACAAACGTCTCTCCAAAGAAGAAAAACAATGTCTGCTTTGATAATCTCCCACGAATTTAAATTAAAACCTAATTAATCAACGGGCCTTTTGTATCAGACACTTGATGGTAAAGACATTGGCCGCAATACGTGTAGTCCCATCGCCTGTAATTAGAGTAACATGATTAACAGAATTGGGAGCAGTTCTACTTTTAATAAAAACAGAACATTAATTTCCTATAGAGAGAAACGAGAGCGTCTCTGACGTGGTACCAACCTAGTTCTCGCTTCCGTTTTACTAGTCCGGGATGTAGGAAGCCCTCGTGTGTTGCTTCAACGATGAACATTGAGATGATGTTCTATGTATAGTGTACACATACATGTACATTGTTTAAAAAACATGACAATTTAATACAGCTTGTGTTTTCAAAAGTTTACAAAGCGCTTTATAAGATAAAAAAGCTTAACAATCAAGTGAAATTAAACACGATGTTTTTTCTTTCAAACTTTGATTTAAGAAGGAATATTAAAAGATTAAACAGTCGGCTGACTACAGTTTTAAGTATGGTTTTAATTAAACCTTTTAGTTCAGAATTCCTGTCGTCTCTCTTTCTTTTTTTCTTCCAAGTCTGACTCTCTGATATCAAATTACGTAGGACTTACTTTATATTTTATTAATAAGGATTGTTGACTTTTAATTTGCCTTACCTGAAGCCTAATTTCATGTTCAAAAGGCAAGATATTTTCTTTGTAAAGAGACCACAGTATCTTTATTGCATTAATTTAATTTATTAGTTATACAATTATAGGCGTTTACACAGCAAGTCATTATTTCCCCATTAATTAGTTAACTTTTTATCTCATCCCGACGAAGACGAGCATAATGTGATTTATAGCCGCGAAGCTAATGTCGTTTATCAAGATGATTGACACGCTGATAAATAATTCAATCGCCGCTACATCAACCGGTAAACGAGCTTTACGTTGAATAGTCGGATTGATGGCAAGCTCAATTGCAATTTACGCTCTTCGGAAATATCTACTATGATTTCTGCAATGCATATTAGGTTAAGGTATCGTTATATGTACAAAGCACCTAGAGATTCTTAAACAAATATTTAGATTTTTTTCGTTTTTCATTGTACTATTTACGAAACTAGAATTTGTTATCTTCACATCTTTATGTGGAAATCTATAAATGCACATATATACAGAGTGTTACGTAAATGTAAATCTAAGATTTTCGGTGTCTAGTATGACATCTCTAAATCTTTCTCCAGAAAAGATGTCTCGTTTGATTCAGTTTTTATGTCTTGAAAGTGGTTTTAAGATTATCTTTTGATGTCAACATCACGTTGACTTAGCTTTGTTGAGTTTAGAGACGTGACCAATAAAACACTGTCCTACTATACACATAAACTTAAAATGTCTAAAGAGTTTATTATTTAAGTTTTTTTTTATTGAATATGTGGCAAACGAGCAGACGCATCACCTGATGGTAAGCGATTACCGCCGCCCATGGACACCCGCAACACCAAAAGCGTCACAAGTACGTTGCCGACCTTTGGGGGATGGGGAGAGGGAATGGGGGGAGGGGTTGGGGTATGGGCCTCCGGTACCCTCACTCACTCGGTGAAACACAGCGCAAGCGCTATTTCACACCGGTTTTCTCTGAGGCCGTGGTATCACTCAGTTCGAGTCGGACCATTCATGCCGAAGCGTGGCTCTCCCACAGAAAACCGTTAACCGGTAGAGGAACAACAGAAATAGAAACTTACGATGAACCTTTTTCCCATATGTCAATCAATCAGAGTATAATGTTATCAATAAAATATTGTATATTTGGATCCAGGCCATATCAATTGGCCATGCCAGGTCATGTTCAAGGTTTTCACAAGAATGTCGAAACCTTCCCGAAGTTTTATTTGTGTAAATAAATCACAGAACTTTATTTAGATATTTCAGGGATTTCACTATGTGAGAAACTTGTAAGGCGAGACACAAGATGTATCCTGACTATATCAGTAGTGATCTATAAAGAGTCTAATTGAAGTCTGCCGTAGCTGGTGAGCTTGTATGAAAGGTTTGATGAATATGGCAGAGACGCGAGCTGTGTGAGGACATTCTATTGCATTTGTGTACCTCAGAAGGGAATAAAAAACATCAGTATGTAATCATGTACCTTATGAAATCTATCAATCGATGCTTCCGTTTGTAAATGCCGGTTCTTATAAGATCAAACACTTACTATATTGTCCTATTTCTGCTACCCTAAATCGAAGCTGTTAAAATATACACCTCATATATATCCCATAATCCGGTAGGTTTCTTACACGTTATATTTACATTGTGGTAACCGTACGGCTTCATACATTGTTATAGCGTATGACCCACTTTTTTAATGTTCCTATTTTTACAGTGGTAACATTAGAATGAGAGGTTCATACGCCTTAAAATTGTTTTATAGCTTTGTTGATGGTTACAGGCACCATAAAGGATGTATTTTCGTCTTTGTTTTGTTTTTGACATAGTTTATCGATTGAATAAGTTTATTAATTGAGCGTAAATAGAGAAATTATAAATGCTTTTGTTCTATTAATTAACCAAGTTAGGTAGTAATGATATTGATAAAAAACAACATAATCTTTTCCAGACGTAATTCTTACGTATATTAAGAACCATAAGTTCGTGTTTAAATTACTTAATAGGTAACGAAAGTAAAGACTTATCGATTCTAGAAATATAAAATGCTAAATAATCGATTGTATAATTAGTTGAGTGCTTATGTAAATTAAAGTTTATTTACAATTACGAATATCAGCAATACCGTATCCATATATCCAAGGCTGTTTACATAAGTTTACGTATAAGAAGTCGATTGAACAAACTCCTGTCAAATAGTTCCGATTATAGCAGATATTACTTACCATCTTGCTCTACCGTTTCAGGTAATTTTTTAGTTTATTCTGCCGTAGAATTAATGTTTACCATTTCAAGTACAGGTTCACTGACAATATTCGGCCACAGAGTACACACAACTTATCACACTCATTAAAACATTAGCAAAACAGTGTACAAGTTTTTCTCTATTAACTAGATAAGAAAATATCCCCGAGGAATGGAAATGGAACTTGGCACAATTAAGTGTCGTTTCGTTTGCATAACTACACCATTACTGTCTGACAAGAGTGTGGACGTGGGACATAAAACATGGGCTCTAAAATACGAGGACCTTGTGTTCGTAATTACGAACTAATGTGGGCTATGCATATATTTTATGTTTAATTTTTGTACCATACAATCTGTACCTTATCACGTTTTGCAGAGGCACATTTTACAAAAACTGTCTCAGAAGTCGAAAATATAAAATAATAAATTGTAAATACAACACTAATAGTTCCCCTTTTTTTTTTTTTTTTTTCTTCGTGCGGAAATCCCCTCGGATACCACCTCCTGGTGGCATGTCGGACTCGAACCGACTAAAACCGCACGCCGTCTCGGGTACTAGATGCCGGGGAACCAGGTACACCCTAGAAAGGAAAACCCTGGAACACTAATAGATCCCCTAAGTATTTGGTATTTATATGGGAATTTTCCATAATATTTAAAATTATTTGCTGTGCTTGAGGTCTCGGGTTCGATTCCCGGGTCGGACCAAATGTTTGTATGATCTGCAAATATTTATTTCGGAGTTTGGGTGTTTTATATGTATAATATGTACGTTGTTACAAAAAAATGTATATGTATCAGTTGTCCCCATACCCATAACACAAGCTTAGCTTAGCTTGGGACTAGATGGCGTTGTGTGTTAGATATCCTAAATATTTGTTTTTTATTTATATTTTAAATAATATTCAGTAGTTATTTTGGGAATTTTGAATAGAAAAGTAGGGTTAGTATTGTCTCCAAAACACTAGACATTTCTACAGTTAAACTGTCTTATGTTCCGACATATATCACCTTAGTATTGCTCCTATCAATTTGTTAAAGGTGTAGGTGTGTGTGTGTGTATCTACCTTTTTGAAGCTTTCATAATTTGATTTTATACAAAATATTTCAATTCTCAATTGTAAGGCAGAATTTATAAAATATCAAACTTTTAAGTACCGAATAATGAAAACGATTTTGTTTTCTAAACTCTAACTCACCTACTGAAGATTTTATGTAATGTACATAATAATATTACGTAAATTCTTAAGCCAATGACACAGTTACACGAATTAGGTCGCAGTTGTTATTTCATATATCAAATTACAACAAAACCTTGATGATTGTTAGATCCGAATCGTAAACAGAACTAATGCTATCATATTTCTTATTAAACTATCTAGATATCAGATCGTTGGTCTTGTTCATGTATGCCTAGGTAGTAGTATAGGTGGTAGGTACACCACTAATTTGCAACTATGTAGTTACTTTAATTAGTTGGTACCTACATACATTGGCAAAAAAAACACTACCTTATTTCTTGCGTTTTTTAAGAAGAGAGAAATTTGTACTAAAAGTGTCCTAATGTCCACCACTGTTTAAATATTTAAGTGAAGAATAAACCAGAAATATTTTGTAAAACATTTGAAAAGTTTAACACAAACTTTAATAGTGTATATTAATTAGATATATCTGCAACTTGATCCTTTCTTTATAAATGTATTGCTCTATTTTTATAAAAAAAATCGTGATTCATGTCATATATTGACCCCGTACCTTCTTTAAGTATTAGCCACCAAAAGTAATAAACTCTGCCTAGTGAAGTGGAGTACTCTGGATTTGCAATGAGAATGGTGACCACCTCGGCCACCATCCTCATTGCAAATGTGCCTAGTGATTTTCAGATCCCACTAAAAGGACCCGGGAAAAACACCCATAATGGAAGGGTAACACGTGGATGGGTAGCAAGTTCTAGGTTCCATAGTCCTTAATCTAGGTTGTTATTCTTAAAGAAAAAGATTGATTTTTCACGTCGAGATGACCGCACTCTGACACTATGAACACTGCAAATTCAGAAACTTGTTATAAAAAGTTGATGATTGTGTCATTTTTTGCTACAGTCAGTAATTCATGTTGAAGTGCAATGACCCAGTGCCCGCATTTTATTAAATCGATTTATATGCTGTCCTTCAATTTATACGAATTTAGACAAACAAGTGACAATGCCATAATACATAGTTTAAAATGAACTTAATCATTAACTTTTGAGTAAGTTTCTCCAACTTTAATATGCCCACATAATAATGACTTTTACACAGTACTAATGGAAGCGCCTCTCAAAATAAAGAAGAAGTACACGTGTAAAAAATATAACCGAATTGGAGAACTTCCTTTCAAATTTGGTTAAAAAAATATAAGAAGAATAATTTGATAACGAAAATAACGTGTTCTAAACTCGAATCGATTATAATTTGCGTCTTGTAATTAAAATGGAGAATATCTGAAAACAAAGTAAGCCTAAAACAATAAGCGAAGGCCAATGCTATTGTATAGCTTTATTGATCAAACACCTATCAAATGTTTGAGTAAAACTAGCCAGGCTTTGTTTTTTATTTATAAACTAGTTGACCCACGCCACCTCGTTTGCGTCTTCTATTGCCCTTAACGTGAAAATTTTTCCCCGTTTTTTTAAACATTCTTTATCGGTGCTCCGCTCCTATTAGTATTAGCGTCATGATATATAGCCTATAGCCTTCCTTGATAAATGGACTATCCAACACTGAAAAAAAAATTCAAATCTGACCAGCGGCGGTTCCTTAGATTAGCGCGTTCAAACAAACAAACTCTTCAGCTTTATAATATTAGTATAGATTGCTTGTTCCTAATGGTCTTCTTTCTTCTCGATCCTCTTACTTTTTAATAGATTCCACATTACTATTAATGGTTTAAGTGACTTGAGATACATTTAAGAAAATAAAATTAAGTAGTGACATATTTAAATGGAGATCAATTAAGATTAAGAATTCATACGTAATAATATAAATTCTCTTTGTTGATGCCGTAAACGACGTACCCCATTAGGTACATTATTCATTCACTTATTTATCAAAAGGTTTTATTATCGCAGCTACTTACATAAACATGTTAATTGAAATAATAGACCGTTAAGGCTCCACCTCAATATCCATTCATCAATACTACAAATACCTAACTTTTTCCCCCAGTCATTTGTCACACAGACACAATTCGCTAGACTAGGGTAGACGAGTTAGTGAGCCACATAAATATGAGTACTAGCGAGTATTTTCCCCACACATAATAAAGATTTCTACAGGAGCAAAAAACGTTCTGCATTCAACCAGTTTTCCGAGTGTAATTTGATTCACATAATGCAATGTGGAATAGTTAGAAATATAGTTTTTTTTTTTTTTTTTTTTTTTATTTATACTTTATGCACATTATAGTAACAAAGGTGAACTTAATGCCGTAGGCATTTTCTACCAGTCGACCTTAGGGCGATGCAGAGCCAAACAAGGTAGATGCACAAACTAAAAATTTATACCGACTTCTCGACAAGGAATTCACCAATTAATAATAAATTTCTCATCGAGAAATCAACAAGATTAAGAATAATAAATTAAACAATAATTAGTAATAATTTATATAGATACACATAACATATACGTATTAAATACTACATACATAGGTACTAATATATATATATATATATACATGTATACACACAAACATATAATACATACATAATATAAATTCTAAAAGGGGAGAGAGTATGATGAAATCAGCGTGGATCCGATAGGGTGCTCAAGAAATGTCTCTGCAACAAGTGTTTAAAATTTTGTTTAGTTTTAGCCATCCTGATCGTGAGAGGGAGCTCGTTCCATAGTAGGACAGCTTGTATGAAGAAGGTTTTTCATACTTTTTAATTGACTGTTGCCAGTTTTAATTGACTTCCTGCCATTTCGAAAGTATCTTAATAAGCGGCTGTAATTGTGAAGAGTTAAGCTTTGTAATTTTTAATACTTATTGTTAATCGTCTTAAGCCAGAAAATATTTAACTACGAAAGAGAATGACCAAAGGAGATTACCAACTACTAAAATGGTAAAGTCCACATCTCTTATTGACGACAGACATATGTGGTTTATTAAAAACCGTTCATAACCTACATAAAACACATTCATCGATGACATCTGTCTCTTGCCCATATTCAGTTCGAACTTTCCCGGTTTGAGTGTGACAGATGAACACGTTTCACATTGTTCCGCATGTCTGTCTCATCTCATTGTTCTCGATAAGAACAATCAGACATCTGAGAGCGGTATCGGCCGTAGGTATACCTACATAATAGCATATTTAACGTTGCAAATCATAAATATTAAAGAAAATGATTTTGCAGTTTTGCAGTCTTACCTTCGTTCTATGATTTTCCTTCTGCCTGCAATTTTCAGGTCGATTAATTTATGCTCAATTGCTCATGTACGTGTGAGCTTGTGCGCCAGTAAATATGAAATTGTTTGTCAATTCGAAGGCACGTGGCTAACAAGCTCAATAGTTCTTACTAGGATTTCAATATATAGGCCCTATATACCTACTCGTATTCTATAGGTACTTAAAATCTAAATAAACTCATGATTGCTAAGCGACTTACGCAATGAAATAATCAATGCTCAATGAACGATTAATCCACTGACTAATTAATGAAAGACAAGTAATAATAAAAATATAACTTCAGTTAGGAATGGGTTCATTGAAGTTTAGTACAGGATTCGAACTCGCAATCACTTACAGTCATTACGCTACCGCCGCTGAAAATAGAACCTTTTAGCTTATACTATGGTAGCAATATCGTAACAATAAGCGATCGGTTTGATTGATGTTAGTTGTGTTGAACATCCATTGTATCAGACATCAAATGGGTCTTGCAAACCCAAAGACTTGTAAAGTAAACAAATACTTGATTAAAAGTATTAAACCAGGAACTTGTTAACTGAGCTCCACTTTCAAGCAATATGTTACGAGACTCTAACGTATAATAACAATATATTATTATCTATAAACAAACTTTTATTTGCGTTACCTACTTTCGCATATTCCGGATATTACAAATCCTCGTAACCTCATTTTAACTAGCTTCCATACACGACCCAGTGAAAAGACATTTTGAAATCTATACTTCATCATCATCATCATCAGCCCGTTGCAGTCCACTGCTGAACATAAGCCAAGGAACACCACAGAGCCCGGTCTGTTGCTTTTTGCATCCAGTTGCTGCCAGCCCTTCTACGTAAGTCGTCCCGCCATCTGGCCAGAGGGCGTCCCACACTACTTTGCCAAGACGCGGTCTCCATTCTAAGACACGCTTACGCTGCGACATATGTGACCAGCTCATTGCCACTTTCAGAGCTATGCTAATCTATACTTAATTACTATATTTTATGCTACTATAATATCTATATCATTACCGTGCAATAACACAAAGCTACCCTTAAATTCATCTAAATATGATTGCAGAATTGCGTACAATCAATTCCGTTCATATGTAGGTATGTCACAATCACACAATTCATCAAAATATCTTACGTCACATCCCAAAAGGGGGATCGTATGACACAAGAAGTTTTTATGTATTCGGCACACGACTGGCCTCCCTTATAAAGAAGGGTAATTCACGTAGCGTATCCATTATGTTACAAATATGGCATGGTGTGTTTATTCTCACCGGCCCACATGAACTTTGTTTTCCTATGAAAAAGGTGGAAGGTTTAACCTTAGTGTTGGCAGTGAGTTGATTGATTTATATTGCGTTAGGAAGATAGATAAATACCTATCAATATCAGGAGGAATACGTGAACAGTATACGGAATATGTTAGCCTAAAATTTTATTAAACTGTTGGAACCATTTGTATATAAATGTTATTCAATATAACATGACTATATGACTTTGAAAACATGACATGGAATTTTTAAAGCAATAAATTGCTAATTGTTCTCGGTGATCATTAATAAATCGAATAAAGTGATCTTAAATTTGGCCTCGGTGGCGTAGTGGTAGTATATGCGACTGCTATGCTTGAGGTCTCGGGTTCGATTCCCGAGTCGGACCAAATGTTTGTATGATCTGCAAAGATTTGTTTCGGAGTTTGGGTGTTTTATATGTATAATTAGTATGCATTTACAAAAAAAATATATAAATGTATTAATATCAGTTGTCTAGTACCCATAGTACAAGCTCTGCTTAGTTTGGGACTAGATGGCATTGTGAGTTAGATGTCCCAAATATTTATTTATTGTTTTTTTAATGTGATATTACTTTTCAAATTCGTTGCGTAGAAACCTTCTCCATCACAGGTATTTTTTTATCATTATGGGCTTATAAAAATTTGGCAAACTGCTTTAACTAATTTTGTGACTTTCCCAAGAAAGATGAGCGAACTGCATTGCATTGATCTTCATTCTTTTCTTTGGACTTTAAGTCTATTTATGCAGTTATGCACTGTCAATTCTAGAAGTGCTAGAGATAAGTCAATACGAAGTGTTAAAATATTTATGTTTATCTAATTGTTCCCAGGTGCGCGTGCGCGAGTTCTACATCGCGATGCAGCGTTGCCCTTACATCCACGAGATGAAGGAGCGGCTGCTAGGCGCGCCTGTCGAACCCGAGCAAAGAGAGGCTCCTCGCGTTGAGCCAATAGACACGCAGGTCGGCACCATCGTCAAAGTGAGCTCATGTCATTCTCATCTTCATATACTTACTGTGAACATTCTCGAATTCCTAACAGCACAATTAAATTTTCAGTCTTTGTTCTGTATATAAACATGTATATGTATAACAACTATAGTAAAAAACTAAGTCCTTTTTTATTGTGAAAAAACATAAACATAAAAATTTGATGATACGTGAAACGAAATTAAATTATGGGAATGTTCATAGCAATTTATAAAACACTATTCTTTTCAAGCAAAAAAATATTGATCTGTAAGTATTACACTATGTTAATTTTAATTGGCAAAAATATCATAAGTTTAAAAGCTAAAAACATGTATCGACTATGTAACTTGAACTTTTCTATTCAGTCATCACATTCACCACTTTTTAAATTTAAAAGCTTCAACAGAATGCGTTGCCAAAATTAGATATCTCCAAAATTACATACGTTATGTATTTTTATAAATTGATTTTAAATAATAGCCTGTATTAATCATACAGTAAAGTATTACTACAATACTAATTAATAATAAAAATTTTATAATCACAAAAAATAAATTGGTTTGAATAACGTTCCAGAGGTCACTTTAAACTGAAATTCTTATATTTTCTAATCTTTATTCCTATCTAAACTTCTAGTAATTCTTGCCTTTTTTAGTTTTAAAATCCAGTCATAACTGTAACACCTTCCTACCATCGCATAACAGCACGTAGTTGAGTAGTTGGTGTAGTGAACGGTTATAGATGTTAGTCGTAGATATTTTTGTTAAATATAAGTACTAACTGAACATTCAAATGTTACAAGTACGAAAATTTTATTTTCAATATATAGTACACTGATATTGCTATTACATCCCTCCAACACACGACTAGGATCCTCCGACCAGGCGAGGTATAATCACCTCTGGTTGTGACTGGTTGACCGCAAATCAACTATTGATGTTCGAAAGTACTGTATATATTAATCAGTGTGGGAAATATTCATATTGCGATACAGGATAGCAGATACTTCGTAGTTCGGCGTGACTTTAGTAGATGGCGTTGTAGTATGTTTTTGTTTTGTAAACTGAGTACTCTTAGAATAACCGTAATTATAGGTCTCATAAAATAGGACGTTTTTTCTCCAAGGCATAATCTGGAGACCCATATTAAAATCAAAATAAACACCATACCGGAGATACCATTTAAAATGAATCACGTTCATATGGTATCTCCATATATCACTCGATCGAATATTTATGGAGAGAGACAGTAGACCAGTTTAAAATATGATATATCTGATTTGTGCTAAATAAATGTAGTATGTATGTATAAATGAGTAAGTCATAAAGTATTGCCAATAGTATTGTTCATAGCATATAAAGTCTAGTAACTTGCTTTTGTATGACTGGCCATGAAAAGACCTATACGGATTTAGAACTACTATGATGCAATAAAATTTGCAACAGTATCGTATTGCATTGTTATTGATGATGTCACCTACCTAGATTTTTGCTTGTAATACCTATTTTTAAATAGTGTCAATACATAGTCGCATTGATTAAGCTGTTCTATTTAGGCTATCTATATATATACATACCTTACATAAATAATTCAAAAGACATGCAAATTAAACTGAATGTTTTGTTACCCAGCAATCTGACCCTCACATAAAACATTTAGGTCAGTGTCTGCCAATTATGATCCAGCATCTCTGGAGACTATTGAAACGATAGACTACGATTAAATTAACATTTTGTACTGTAACTGTCTAACAGTTTCTTGTCTCGATTGTCAAATTTTTCATGTGTTTTGATCAAGTTACGCCGTGTGGTGAAATGTAAAAAATCAAATCAGGTTTATTAGTGTAGTGTAGTAGTGTATACCAAAATATACCAGATTGAAAACATTGTAAATATGTATACAATATGGTACTGGAGGCTAAATACTTGTGAATGTGACCTGGATGACACAACATCATTTTAGCTGGAAAACAAAATTAGTTTTCCACTTTTGGGTAACTAACATATTGAGTTACTTGTGAAACATGTACACTGTACTCAAGTATACATCAGATCCTGACAAATGAAGGTATTGGTATAGTAGAGCGCTTATTTGCTCCCTATTTTATTAAAGTCCCATCTAATAGTACCAATTAGTAAGTTACAACTGGAGAAATCTGCGCGAATTTTCTGATATATTTCGATGATTATGCCTCTATTTTTGCAGAAATCAAATAGCACAGAAATTGCCAAGTAGCTATACTATCATAATATTAGAGTGTGTACTAATTTTCAGCTGAATTCCGACGGGTACGGGTCCCATACTTCGCCGGCGCGTGCGCCACTCGTCTCAGACGAGTGTGAGGCAGCGCCGGACGAAATCGAATCTCTAACTCCTACCGACACAGTGCTTCGGTACAGAGCTTGCTGTCAACCTGAAACCGCTCCTAAAAATGCCAAGTAAGTGTCATAAAATATATTTTTACAGTTACAGAATATTTTCTTGATATAACTGGACTAACCTTTGTCTGTTTGACTGTCATTAGTACCTTAGCTTCACTTTTGTTACTAATGAATTAACTAGCTATAATAATAAGTCAAGCTTAACGCACCTCTAATTGTGGTAACAATATAAAGCTTTGTATGTGTACCTAGTTCGGATAAACATAGTTAGATTATCTGGAGCTTAGATAATCAAGAAGCGAGGAGAATGATAATGTAATTCTTTATTGAATTAGTCATAAAAAACCTGATGTCTAATTTATAGAATTACTCGAACTCTCTGCAGGGAAGATGTTTGTCTTGACACGCATTTCTATAAAATTTGTCAAAATACTTGCAGGAATACTGATATTTATAATATCATACTTAAGCAGATCAAACTTTGCACTTGAACTAATGATGGAAGACTGGTTTTGTTATTGAAATTCGCTTGACTGTTGTAGGACTTTTAAACCATACGGAGTAATGTTTTTTTGTTTATTGTAGGTACGTTATTTTGTTGCTTTCACATATATTCTATTTTATTTTCATTCACAACAAAAATTACAACTATGTTCACGGTTTGAATTGAAAAGACATTTTGGACAAAGTAGCTTTACAAACACACCAACAAAAAGATTTATAAGATCAAAGAGTAAAGTAACATAATATATGCTAGATCCATTTCCGTCAGTTATCAACTCGCTGAGAATAGAATCATTTTTAACATGCATTGTACGGCCTTAATACTTTTAATTAATGTAAGAACATGCACTGGCATCCAACCCGTCTCTGATCAGAAGCTGGATATAAAGAATTTATACACAATATACAATCCTATCCTATCGACCGGGATGGTTGGCTCTCTTTGGGGAGGCCTTCGTTCAGCAGTGGACGGCAATAGGCTGACTGACTGACTGATACAATCCTATGGATAAATGTGATTTAATTTGTAGATCGTTACCTGTACTCGTACCGTTAGTAAATTATTTATTATTTGAACTGATACATTTCAATTCAATGAGGCAAAAGTAATCTTCATAGTATTTTATCATTGCTTCATTGAAAATATTACTGTTGAAGTCTCTATTCATGTAGTCTTTTTAAATACAGGATATTATATATGTATTTATGTATTATAGATATGTACTTATATATAGGTATGGGACTACGTATGGAGATGAGTATTGACATTTCTTTTTCATTTGCACGTCTGTTATTTGTCGTTTTACTTGCACTACCGCCGATCGCTATCAATTTTTTTTTAAATTTATTTATTTCTTGTCCTTTATTGCACCACTTGTTAGTTAGTTAAAAAAATTACTATCTAAAATTGGTGTCAGGCAGGTGACTGGGTATACACGAACTCTGCCTAAATTTACACTTTTTGCGCCGACCTCAAAATAGTTGCAAAATAAATTTATGTTTAGTAGCTTTCCCTCGCTTTTAATAAAAAGTATTTTTAATATTACTTCCAATACCTCCAAGAATATATGTACAAAGTTTCATGATGATCTGATAAATAATTAGTAGGATTAGTTGTCTGATTGGAAATTAAAATCAAATCGTATACCGTGGCGTGTGAGGCAGCGGCTCAAGTTACTATTTCTTGAATCTAGCGATCTCCAGAAAATAAAATTTGTTTTATTTTTTCTTGGAAAAATATCTACCATTACTTACTGACCATAAAGACCATAAGTATCAAGAACAAGGACTGAAGTTGTAAAATATAGTGAAAAGATTATTATAGCACCAATCAATTCAAAGCTAATTGATTATTGTTTTGTTTTAATAGCGTCTCTGGCCTTAGTCAAGCTCTTTTGTCTTTTCATATTCTACTCAAGAACTTCTTCAAGGAATGAGTCGACTTTCATGTATGACTACCAATAATATTAGTAAACTAAAACTCGCAAATTACTCTTATAGTCTAATATATTTTACTCCAGCTCACATCTACTACCAGACTTGAACTAAGTAACACAATTAGCAGAGTCCTAGCTAGATTTCAAAATGAATTAGTAGTTAGCTGTAAGCCAGTAACGTAAGTCACTGTGCTAGTTTTATATGACCGCATTTTGCAACAAACACGAATGCATTACAGTTATTAGACATGCAATTTATAACAGCATTTGTTTTCTTTTAGTTTTGATAAGAATCTTACTATTAATATGCTTAGTTTTATCATCACAAACATAGGACACTACCTATTGTATTTCTTGTTCAATACAGTATTTTTTACATTTCTTGGTTTAGAAGGAGATTGAGGTCAGTGTATAGTCAGTCGACTCCAACTCCCCCGGTTGGAGTGTTTTCTCTTTTTTATTGAATTGGGGGCAACCGAGTAGACGCATCGCCGCAATGTCCATGAATGATGGTAAGCGATTACCGCCGATCAAGGACATCCGCACAACCAGAGGCGTCACAAGTGCGTTACCAGCCTTTGGGGGAAATGAGAAGAGGTATGGGGGAGGGGTTGGGGTATGAGCCTCCGTTATTCTCACTCATTTGGTGAAACACAGCGCTGGCGCTGTTTTACACCGGTTTTTTTGTGAGGCCGTGGTATCTCTCGGTATACCACGGTATATATAATCTATATGTATTTACAAAAAAAGTTTAATGTATTAATATCAGTTGTCTAGAACCCATAACACAAGCTTTTGACTGCCTCGGTGGCGTAGTGGTACGCGTATGCGACTGCTAAGCTTGAGGTCTCGGGTTCAAATCCTGGGTCGGACCAAATGTTTGTGGAATTTACAAATATTTGTTTCGGAGTTTGGGTGTTTTCTATGTATAATATGTATGTATTTACAAAAAAAAAGTATATATGTATAAGTATTTATATCAGTTGTCTAGAACCCATAACACAAGCACTGCTTAGCTTGGGACTAGATGGCGTTGTGTGTTAGATGTCCGAAATATTTATTTATTTATTTATTTATGCTCTGGTTAGCTAGGGACTAGATGGCGTTGTGTGTTAGATGTCCGGTTTTTTTATGGCCTTTTGCGGTCCACTATTGGACATAGGCCTCTCCTTAGATAGAACGTTTTGGCCTTCTATACCAAGATAATAAAATGTATTGGTGTACGGTTTTCTGCGTAGTTTGCTCTATTAGTCGGCTCTTATGCTAGTTCCTTATTCTAATCTATCAACACAAGTCCTTTTGCATTATTCATAGACCAACACATAACATCAACAACCTTTAATGGTCTACTACCATATATATGCCTCTAATTAGAAAAGAAAACATCAAAAATCCTGTCAATATAAGGTCTTTTTAAAAAAATGTAGTTTGCAGGTTTTGGATCAACAATAAACAAACATCGATCACATCACATCGTTAATCAAACATTCCTTTAGATAACATCGAGTGATGTCACCAACCTATTATGTACAATTAGCTATACTCGGTCGAATAGCTTAATGACCTTTTTATACGAAAGTAGGACCAACAAATAAACTGCTTTAGCAACGTATATAGCGGTCTATTCAACAAAAGGTCCAGGACAAAAAGCCTCGATTAACAGTTTATAAATAAATAAAGGGAAGGAAGCCGTAATCAAAGCACTCCTAGGACGCATGGACAATCGATTAAATGGCTCCTGTACATACCCATATTAAGCTAGATACGTGAGAATAAATAAACAACAAAATGTCAATCTTATTTCATTATGAACAGAACATGTTTTTCTTTCCCGATGGACAAAGTTTAAAGTTTAAATGATTGAACGTAAAGACTTTGAGGTACAACATGCTGACAACATAAGCTCACAATCCTAGACTTCAGATTTGAACACAGATTAAATTTATTGACTGCTTCGGTGGCGCAGTGGTAGTGAATGCGACTGCTGTTCTTGAGGTCTCGGGTTCAAATCCTGGGTCTAGCCTAGTCTAGTCCCAAGCTAAACAGAGCTTGTGTTATGGGTACTAGACAACTGATATGAATACATATATACTTTTTTTTGAAAATACATACATATTATACATAGAAAACACCCAAACTCCGAAACAAATACTTGCAGATCATACAAACATTTGCTCCGACCCAAGAATCCCAAAACCCAGTCGGAATAAAATATAGATCTATTAATTATTACATAGATTATTATAAACTTATGTACACCTTAGACTATCCAAAATCAAATAACACAATATCCGTACAAAGGTTTTGTGGAAGATCTACGTGAGCGATAAGATCGTCTATTATTATACCGAATGTAGATTTTCATGGAGTTTTGTCTGTGTTTTTTTTACTTTAGTGGTGTTCAATAAAGTTGTATCAATAAATATATTATTTCTTCTGATTTCATTGGAGATCTAAACACTTAGCCCTATTACCTACAGTGCGACCCATATTCGTCAGAACATAATTTCGTAAAGGGGAGATCGGAAATAATCCTGTCGTAGGTATGAATGTATCGAAATGATATTAAATTGAATATCACAGAGCACTAAAAAAAATCTGATGACTTTAAATGTATACATATAGACTAGAGAGACATTTCACATATATATTTTGAGTGATTGTGTTTATTTTCACCGATACAGTTCCATTTTCCACCATACTTTTTCATTCCTTGAGAATTGTTTGATTTACCTGTCCACTAGGGCGAATATTTTGGGCTATAAACGATAAAAAATATTTTTAAAGTACATATATAGGGTACTCCTTCCTAAAAGACCGGCAACACACTTGTAACGCCTCTGGTGTTGCGGGTGTCCATGGACAGCGGTAATCGCTTACCATCAGGTGATACGTCTGCTCATTTGTCGTCACTATATTATAAAAAATAATATTTTGGAAATTACTTATTGTCAGTAACCTTCTAATAAAAGATAATATGTATTTGGATTAAGCGCCATGTGGTTAAATCTACGATAAAATTCCATTTACGAATAACGCTTTTCAAATGTAGTGTATCTTGAATAGTGTAATCAACTATTTGTGTACACACAATTTATGAATAAAGCTAATCAACCATAGATTATGTAAACGTGCATTGTATTCACAAGGCCGATTGTCTTAAGATGTGGCTTTGTTGAAAATAATTTATTTTGTACGCAATAAACTGCCGTCTCGCATGAGATGTTTATACATCAAGGCAAGTAATTAATAAAACTGAGGCATTGTGTTATGTCTGTGAAGACATGCCACGATATATAATGTAGACAAAACAGTAACTAAAATATCTTTATGTCCAACGATGTGAATATAAACATTTTATTTTCAAGTTTATCAGTCAAGTCAAGTCAGTCATTTTCATAAAACTTTAACCGACTAAAGCCATTGTTTCCTGAGTGCAGTCTTGTTTCAGGTATTGTATGTTGCCGAGTCAATTGCTTGAAATATACACAGTTACTCTTTTTTGCATTTAATACATTTTAAATAACTTTAAAACTCTTAAATATAAACTGATTTTTAATCCTCAAATGATGTTAAGCCTTTTATTACTTTCTAATAAACTTTAATCCTTAATCCCAGTTACAGCAATTGCCTCCGAGTTTGCGTTATCGAGTTTTCTCTGCACACTGTAAAACTGAAAGTTTCCAATGCAATGTTTTTTAATGAATCTTGATAATATATACATGAATATATTAATATGTAATATCTATAGCAGAAGAATTTAGAATTAAGCAAAATTAAGGCACACGATGTAGGGTTTCCAACAAAATAATAATTTAATCTATTTCTTTAGTAAGAAATCATAAACATATTTCAATTATTACATCCATTTTTATCATAAGACTATCTATGTAGAGCTCATTTTGAGAAAATATAAATCCATTAGTCCACTCAAACGATTTATACTTTTTCGCAAACGCGAAAGTAATGCATTTAAAGACTTTATTATTAAATTTTCCTCTACACCTTTACGTTATGTTCAAACTGTTTAAAAAAAAGTCCGTTTCTTCATCTTACCTCACAAAGTCATATTTTTTGCTCTCATCTTAATCTATTTTTAATAACAAAAACAAAATGGGGCACGACCTCTTTCAACAACTTCGAAAAATTATTCAGGGCAACCTACCCCAATAAACGTATTTTGGACAGCAAATGGGTCAAGAACTGAACTCGTACCACTTTGAATAAACATTCGTAAATACATATTATTAAATTCTAGAGATTGTATCTGTCATAAAGTCGTTTAATGCCGTTTCAAAGGAGGGCATCCGAGCAAACGGTTGCGTAATAAGCCATTTGCACACATGTGACAGTTTTAGCATGTGTTCAGGTCAACACTGCACTAATTATAGTAAGTTAACTAAAGTCGGCACGAGTACTAAAGGTTTTGCCATTATTTCACCTAGAAAGGTAAATCCTCTATAAACATAATATGTCGACTAGTTATAAGTTATCGCAATGACAGTTTTATACATTGCTGATTTTATTTACAATAAACAATTTTAGTTTCTAATAGTTTTATTAAACTGAATAATATGAAATAAAACAATATTATTATTAGAAGAAAATCTAATCTTTCAATATAAAACTAAACCTTAAGTAACCCTAAAAATAATAGGTCTATAACGACTGAAGTTTTTATAATACATTTATAATGTCTGATAAAATAGTTTGATTACAAATACAGAGAATCTATTATATAATTCGTACTACGGAACTTTAACATCCTAACCAATCATTTACAATTTCAACCTACATAGTACGTACCCATTGAATGAAAAATAAATAGTTTTGGCACTTGATTTAGTTCATTGAACTCATAAAACTAAAGAGCATTGAATAGAGCATGCGCATCGGTAGCTTTGCCTCCAACTCATTATTAAACATTTATAATTCTTTCAACTTTAGCTTCCGTAGTCCAGAAGAGAGGCTTCTGTCAATAATAGTTGACGATCTGAAGAATTATCTGATTACTGTCAGTTGAAAATTGAGGTTTAAAGGAAATTATTTTTTAACAACCCAATTTCCAAAAAATTAAGCTTATTAATTTTGTTTTCGTGCTCTCCCAAAGACTGCCTCGGTGGCGTAGTGTTAGCGTATGCGACTGCTAAGCTTGAGGTCTCGATTTCAATTTCCGGGTCGTACCAAATGTTTATATGATCTGCACATATTTGTTTCGGAGTTTGGGTGTTTTCCATGTATAATATTTATGTATATAAAAAAAAGTATATAAGTATTTATATCAGTTTTCTAGTACCCATAACACAAGCTCGGCTTAGCTTGGGACAAGATGTTGTTGTGTTAGATGTCCGGAATACTCGTATTTATTATATTATATTATTAGTAAGCCCGATTAAACAAAAAAAACAGGTAAAAATCAGGCATCAACTTTAAACTTGAGTAATCATCGCCTTTCAGGTGTAATACAGGAAAAAAATTTTTGTAATATGACTGATGATTTGAGAGACTTTAATTCAAGGTTGAAATGTTAAAACACTGATGTTTTTAAAGTTAATTAATATGTACAAATTAGTCTAAGTTACTCTCAGTGGTCGTTGATGGCCTTTGTTGTTAAAAAGCGACCTTAAATATATCAGTTAAAAATGAAAATGATTAACATCGAACGAAATGAAAACAATGGAAATACAGAAATGAAATTTTAATAAGTATGAATGAATAATTTGAAAATTTAACAATTATGTGTTCATTAGGTATGTAAAATAATAAATGAGAATCTGTTTGTGACATCGTTCAACAAATTTTTCGTACGGTTATTTACGGCAATTTAAAGTCAAACTAAAGTTATAGATAAAAATAATTTCATTTTGTAAAGTTTATCGACGTCTTCTAACAAGTGGGCAAATAATGTATAAACTAGACATATCTTTATGTTAATCCTTGAAACATCTATGGCCTTGTTCCGTGACATTTCTTTGTCTACCCACTTAATTGCATAGTATCCGTGCATGTGCACGGGTAGTGCGTAGTACCGGGGTGTGTTCGGAGGTTGGGGACAAGGGCCAGGTCAGTGGGTCGCTCGCGCAGCCTCCCAAAGCATTCCGGGAGAGACGCGCCTCTATCGACCGCGTGCCGCCATGCTAGGGTTGTCGAAAGTATGAAATCGAATTTTTGTTATTGTAACAAAACTAAAATGCTTGCTCTATTTTTTTTAATAATGAACATTTATTTATTGTTGTTGGAGTAGAGACTACTAGCTTTTTTTGCTAATCAACTTATATTTGTCTTAATATTGAATAAGTTCTGAAGGATTTTGGTATCATTATTAATATAGGAATGAACCCTGAAATGATGAAAAAATAGTTTCAATTAGTTAAAATAACTACCGTTTAATAGCCAATACTTGAAGAGTTTACAAGAAGTTGTTTATCTCGTTCTGACAATATTAATTTTAGTTAAAACATTATTCATGAAACGAAACAATCAAAATAGGTAATCAGTGCATTGAATCACACCAAGAATCAAAAATTAAAATTTCATTCGGCTAGGAATTTTTTTTCATTACTTCCATGAGCAATATAAAACACCCTCTGCTATTAAACAGTGCAATTTACTCGAAATGGGGTTGAATACGGAGGGTCGGTGCCGCCCCTGTTTTGGGAGTACAAGTTTCGCGCAGCATCCATTACTGCGCAACTCTCGACACACTCGAGCCAGAACCACTAGTCGACGCCACACCGCCATACTTCCGGCGATCTTTGAAAGTGTTCCTTGGTCCTTTGCCTGTCCTTAACCCTGGAGCACTCCATTATGGGCACTTTATAAATTCCTTTACCGGCCTGAGTGTTTATAAGTGATGGGGAAAGACAAGCATCAGCCCGCTGAGGCTGAAGTGAAGGTGGCGACAGTGGATCTCGAGGCGGTGGATAATATGGCGACCCTGCCGGTCGGACAGCACCGGCAGCAGGGGAGTGACATTGCTATCGCGGAGAAGCATAATAATGCTAACAAAGAAATGGAGTTGAAATGTGTACAACCAAAGCCATCTAAAAAGTGTGTTTGTTGGTTTTTTGTTTTACATAATGAAAATGGTTGTGATATTTTGCGTACATTTTTATACTTTTTTATAATTCTAAGTTTCTTGTAATGATTGTTTTTTGTATAACTTGGTATACAAAAAAATACATACTAAATATCAGGTTTTTAGTGACGACATTCTCTTATTCTGAAATTGTGCGCGATTCAATTTTGAATAAATAAAATTTTATTTCATTACCGTAATAAGTTGTAATGCATGAAACAGCATAAAAAATCATACTGTGGTAAAATGTGTAATGCTACTATCTTAAGCATAATTAATTATTTATTGGTAGACAAATGCTCAAATTTTTAAATTGATATTGTTTTGAGTTGACAATGTTGTTCTGTCAATCTGCCTAGCTCATTACAAGAAAAATTACATTTTCTTGCAGATTTAAGGTACTTGCAGCGGTTACTAAATACGTGCCCTTTACTTGTTACTTTAATGTGTGATTATTTTTTTTCGCAGAACCTCACTCTTCATCATCTCGAGTTTCATCTACGCCAAGCTTCTCGTCGTGGTGTGTGTAGCTTACGTCATCAGTGATGTTATCACACACAATCTACCCCTCTATTACTACGAGGGCTTTTTCACCTACCTTTACGGCATGAGCATTTTGTTTTTGTTATACGTATTCTGCTTCTTACTACAAGGTATGTGTAATTTATAATAAGGATATATATTTTTGTTATATTTTCTAACATATTATACAAGTTAGTGGATTTCTTTAGAGAGTGCATGCTGCAGTGGCAGTCCCCCTAAACCCAAACCTCCTCCGAAAGCTAAGAAGCCGAAAAAAGAAAAAGAAAAGAAAACCAAAGACAAAGAATCTAAAGAAGGCAAAGATGGAAAAGAAGGCAAAGATGGCAAGAAAGATAAGAAAGAAGGAAAATCAAAAGAAAAAGGTAAAGACAAGGATGCTGAAAAAGAGAAACCCTGTAAAGAGTCCAAGAAACAAAGTTTCCAGGTGAGTGGTGTAGACATGAATATCATATTTATACACAGCACATCCATATTTGTGTTTAACATTTATATTATACACTCTCTCTTGTCGCTTTGGCGTATCGTTCTGTGTTAGATAACTACAGTTATTTGATTTATTTCCATCATAATACGATTTAATTTAATTTAACTTTTTTTTGTGATAAGCACTCGTTCGCAAATTTTATTTAACAGTTCACATTTCACATCGTCAACGCTTAGTTCACATCAGGCCGCATGATCCCCTTTTTTGTTTACGCTGCCTACTTTTTTGTTTTTTCCATATCATTTGGGCAGGAGGTGTATCCCCGTAAGATGCGTGATAAAGTTCGTCAACAGCAATTACAATTGCAAATGGCGCAATTGTATGCGTCTGACCAGGTGAGGTACATCTTGACGCAACCTGCTTGACGTATATCATATTATCACTGTGGAGCGCTTTGGATGTGCTGTTGTAGTTCGTTTGTGTATACTGCTTCTGTATTCGCTATTACCTTGCTTCGGTCGTAAGCTTCGTAAAATCACAAATGTACATTTTCAGATTGATTTTAAAGTACCTACTAAAATTGCATTTATGTTTCCTGAGTGAATTGTAACAACAATTTCGATTTCGTTCATAAACTAATTTCTATATTTAAATTAGTCGCATTTACCACCCTTTTTCTGATTAATAAGAAAATCTGTTCAAGTAATGTGACCAGTTCATGTATTATGTAGATGCATCAGTTTTTCTTTTCAGTCCAAGGAGGAAATTGTTTACCGCGATAGATTTTACTTTTCATTTTTGTTTATTTTAACAGCAGCAGCAGCAGCAACAACAACAACTACAACAAGATATTGTGGAATTAGAAGCAGGACCTGTAGCCAGACCTGCGCGTAGACGCAAGACTTCCCAAAACGACCATAGTCACGGTAGTTTCTTCCTTAGGATCGGAGCTATAGGTAAGGCATTATTTTATTATTACAAACCGTATCGCTAAATGAATCTTAAATACAGATTATTATGCAATTTTTTTTTTCAGCGTTTGGTCTGGGCACTATGATTTACAATGGTTTGGAATTCGGGACTTTCTTTGAACTACCTTTGGACTCACCGTGCTACCTCATCCTAAAAGGAGTTAACCCTGTACTGCAAATGGTCTTTACCTTTATGCAAATGTATTTTATATTTATGAATTCACGGGTAAGGTTTTATATAAATATCATAACTCGATAAAATATTTTGAAAGTTTAGTTTTGTATAATTTTATTAAATATTTTAGTTGAACATACATCGATTTAAAGTCATAGCCCGATTTGGATTAATGCATGTGGTTGCAACGAACATCTGCGTTTGGATTCGTACTTTGGTATTAGAATCGTTAAAAGAAATCACCGACTACCACGTAAAGAATCCCCAGGGTATTTCTGAAGAAGGCGTACTTGGAAGTAAGTAACACATATTTGTTAAAAATATATTCTTTCATTTTTCATGACCAAACTAAAAATAATTTTTCATTATTAATATTATTTTAAATAAGTTCTGACATATTCATTGCCCTAATCTTCAGAAGTCATCCGTAAGCATACTCTGAGGCATTCAGGAAAAGTTTTTGGTGCTGCTACCACTGCTGCTACCAGTATCGCATCTACTGTTTTAACCACCGCTAAAACTGCTGGAGAGCAACTAATGAACGTTGTCAGCTCCACGTCCACCACTGCTCCTATCACCACACCCAGCATAAGTTAGTATTAATATATTAACTTCCATCTGTTTAAATGTTTTCCTGTTTTTCAAATATGTGCATGTATGTTTATTAAAATTTGTTTCGGACTAATTTTTCAGCAACTACTACTATATCATCATATAATAATATGGGTGGCGGGTTCATTCCTAAATCAAAATTGATTGACACGATTAAGAGTACAATAGGTTATGAGAACGGTATGGAATACGGTCGGGAGTACAGGGAGTGGCCAAATGACAATCCTTTCACTACTACCTCTTTTGCACCACCAGCAACGGAGTCACATAAAGTGACTCAAACACAGACGGCTATGCTAGAAGTATTTCAGTGGCTGCATACTTCTACACTGAAACCGATCATTAACACTATTTCGACCATGATGCCAAGTACAACCACTGGACGTATGGTAACTGATAGAGATGAATGGGGAAATAGTGTTGAAATTTATCGCGTAGATGAGCCACCACACTCGCCAGGTTTGTCGTTGGAGTGCCATACTGGTTCTTTATTTCAAACGTTAATCGCCGTTGCACTTTTTATTTGCAAGTTGTAAAATATATTTTTTGTGTTCATTAGACCTCCCACGTCTACGTTCGATGCACAAGCGTACTCACGTAATATTTTACGTTTATCTGACAAATTTCTTTGCGTCTTATGCATGTACATACTTTGTATAGTTGATAGCAATAGAGTGGATCGTAGATGAGAGAATATTGTGCTTAATACAAAAAAAAAACAAAGTAATGCATAACACCGACTTTGATTTCAGTGCCAAATTCATCTGAGGTTTTCGAGTCGTATGATGGCATCAGCCCAGCTGCATTAATCGCCAATATCGACAACACGACAGTGTGCGGCCGAAACCCAATAATGGGTACCATCGTTACTGACTCGGCGCCTTATTTGTATCCGTTCATCATTGAGTACTCACTTATCGGCGCCGCTGTTATTTATGTGATGTGGAAACATATTGGTCGTTATCCCAGGTAACTATGTATAATAATTATTGTGTATTATTCAAACCCGCGAATGTAGACTATCATTTTAACCTAGTTATAACATCATTAATTTGCAACTCTGATTATCGTAAAATTACAATAATTATACATAGCTTCTGAAATTTGATTCTATAGTACTTATCTAGTCCTAAATCAAGTGAACTTAGAGAAAGTTTGGTTTAAAATGCAGTAACTCGTAATTGACTGACAAGGCACGCGTTTCGTTGCAGCGTGGCCAACGATGAAGATCTGGAAAGACGTCTGGAAGCTGTTCTCTCCCGCAGGGCAGCAGCGCTAGCAGCGGCACAACGTGGAAATCGAGTAGATTGCGCTGGAGCTTCAAAAGGACTCTTCTGTGGACTTCTACTATTGGTGGCCTCATTGATTTGCCTGATACTTTTCTTCGTCCTAATAAGACACCACGAGTTGAAGCGCTTGTCGATCTATTTGGCTGATGTATCTCACTGCGCTCTAATGGTTCTCTCAATTTTGGCGATTCTAATTGGATTTATTCGGTGAGTTTAAAAATATACTTAAGAAATTACTTAACTAGAATTTTAGTTGTGTTTTTGTTTATTATGAGTGTGTTAATTTTTTATTGTTTTCTCCTATCCTTTTTTATCTCTCATTCCTTATTCCTTTCCCTTTATACACTGCTCCAAATTGTGTGTACCGCACATCAAACGTGCTAACCTACTTTTGCACCAAATTAATGTCAATATGTTCAATTCCTGTTTACTATTCTCGTTTTATTTTATTTTTTATTTCTTTCCTCTTTTCATTTACCATTTTTTGGTTTCATTCATCGTCTAATTAGTGGTCGTGTAATGAAATGGAGCTATACTCCTTCCTCCTGTACCGAGCCTCTTCGCAGGGTGCAATCCTTGAAGTTCCGTTCTGAAGAACAATCTGACTTGAACGACATCCTGCTGCGTGTGTCGGCGTTCGGCCTATTCGTGTATGCTGTGTTCAGCGTCATCGCTGGTGGAATGGGCGCTTTTACACACGAACCGAATCTACTGGTCATGATTACTGGCTGCTTGAGTGTACTTCAGGTAATTCTTTCAGAAAATAATGGCTTATATTACGTATTTAACAATATAATAAGATAGTACAGGTTACTCATTTCTATGCGTGTTCATAAATTACAGGTGGTTCTTCAATTACTGTTCATTGCTGATGTATCCCGTCGTCGAGTACATTTGCCAGAACAGGAACGCAGTAAGCCCGCTCGACAAGCCGTCACCTTCCTCCTTATTTGCAATGTAACTATGTGGCTCATTTACACTTTCGAGGCCCAAAAAGTCCTTGCCAACCCTGTAAGTATACAAATACAATGGCAAAATGATGTACATTTGCATTCTCATTGTCAGATTTTCATCCTAAATATTTTTTAAATTTCAGGTACAACTTGATTTCTACGGTTTTGTGGCTTGGTCACTTGTTCAACGTTTCACTCTACCGCTTTGTATTTTCCATCGCTTCCACTCAGCTGTCACTCTAGCTGAAATATGGAAGACCAGTTACAAAGCGCGCCTGGAGTGAGGAACTCGTGCAATATCGGAGACCGAAGTCCAATCATCATAAATGCATCCTGAACCATTGGGATGGGTATAGATTTCGTCCTTCTCCGGGACAGCAATTCTAAGTAGAACGATATGAATTACTGCTAGTTTCAAAATCATCTCGCTATTACAAGTGTTAGTATAGGTGTGACGAATTTAGGATGGTAAAATTGCATTTTACAATGTAGAAATGAATAAGTAATTGCTCTCCCGGAACGTACTATAGTTGACATGATATTTCGCAACAGGATCTACCCTAAGTCTCACTGTTAATTATTATGTTGGTTATATTTTGCTACTATTCTTACATACTTCATTTATATTTCACATTCCATTCTATTATTACAGATTCAATAAAAATTAGGTTTCTTGAAAGACTGACTGTGGAGACTTTAAAGCGACCAAACATACATATTTTCAGCTCATTTTTTTTATAGATACGTAAACATAATTGCTCAGATTTCGGAATTCTATACTCGGAAGTAAATAAAAATTTGAATGAACGTTTTGCCATGATTTGATCGAAACACGATAATAAATAAATGCCCAGTTGTGAAAAGATCCCTCCTTTGTTAGAAATAATTTGTGTGCCATGGTTTAGGGTTAAGGCTTGATTAAAATTCGACAATATTTTAAATTTCTTAAAAAAACTTCAATGTTTTAAACTGAATCTCTTTCTCAGAAGCGAATATCTTTTGTTGTTAATGATTGAAACGTGTTATCGATGAATTTTACATTTCAACAAAATGGGAGCCATTTTGTGTATTTTAAAATCGTAACTATTTAGGAGATATATTAAAAGTAAAATTAATTACTATATTAAAGTTTCAGAAGATTTATTAGCCAACATGAGATAAGCAAGTAGAATTATAATGAAAGTTTAATATTATGTGGTATCGTAAAAGGGTAGTTGAAGTGTCGAAAATATTTATGTATATCGATATGTACTTATTTTAGAGACAGTAGAGATCTGCCGCTTAGGCCATCAGGATGCTTAGTACGGATCATTTGGGTATTTGAGTTCGGGGCGGTATTATTGCTATGGGGCCATAAATAGCCACATTTTTTTTATTCCTAAGAATACATTTAATCGCTAAATTTAGCGTTTTCGGAGGTGTGGTGACATAAAAGTAGATTATAAGAAACTATTACTGGCAACATTATTAAATGTTCGAAGAAAATGTTATATTTCAATTTTGCGATATTACAGAGTAAGTTTCACGACGTTAAAACGTAATAATAACGTAAGGTAGATGCTCTAAAATTGTTTCCAGCAAATATTTTCGTAATGGTTTTTGTGCAATCTATTTTTATAAGCTGTCTTATTTACATACCTTTCTAATCGTGTTGATGCAATGACCTGGCGTGATTTTCGCGTGATATCATTTTCTATATTATGGATTTTGTATAAAATAGTTCATACTTAATTATTTATATTTATTAATTTTGTAAATTAACTTATAAGGTAAAATTTGTAACTTATTGCTATAGAATCTGAAAGTAACGTGTGCTTACGATGTGAGATTTTGAGTGACTGTAGTTAGTTTGTATGATTTAAATATGTTAATGTTTACACTTAGTAATTTATTAATACAACCGTAAACAAAGAAAAAGAAAAAAAAAATGGAGAGCTCAATCGTATTGATTTTTGAAATACCTACTTTATGGCTTAGCAATAATGTTCTAACACATTATTGTTATATGACACCAAAAATGCGAGTTTGGCTTGTTTTATCACTGCCGATACTTTTAAACAATAGATATTGTTAGTAAGTCCTTTGATAAATCTATACTATTTCTAACTTGTTCAATTTTGTAGGTGATATTTAATGTGTACCTTGATGTTTGGAACAAAATGTACCGATGTTTAACTCTAGGTTAAAACATTATTATCATACCTATGTGGATACTCAATCAGTGTTATAGAGATACCAAAAAAAAAAAATTTTGGAAATTCTACTTTAAATATATGATATGTAAATGTCTATTTGAATAAATTAAATAATACTTATACGTGATTGTTGGTTTTATTTAACGTAACGTAAACTATATACATACGTCATAATATTATCCTCTTACTCATAATCCTATTAACGCATTTTTAGTCAATTTCAAGGACGGAGGAATGTGAAATTTAAGTATAATTACTGTAAGTGATAGAAATTATAAAAAAAAAACAATATAAAAAGCGACAAATATGATAGGTACATTTATCTAAATACTGGTTTTTCACAACTTTCTTGTCTGTACCTATAGAAAGAAATGGCTTCATTGCACCTACGTATGTTGTAATATATTAAACTGTATTATTAACTGATTCTATATTATTGAGGAAGATAGTTTTAGAAACAACATTACATTTATACCATTTCAAATAATTAACATTTTTTGTCATAAATGTTGGCGTTATATGAAGACGAAATTCCTTTTTCTTTTTAAGGCAGTTAAAATGATTATAAGTTAATGAACTATAGTCTATGTCTCAGTGTCTATGATGCGTACCGAAGTTATCTCTTAGACTTAGTGACTGTGGATGAAACATGGATACACCACATATTTTTTATTGATTTTAGGGAAAATGATAAAACTATTACAGGTGCATATTATTCATCGTTATTGGACCGTATGAAATCCGAGTTGCAAGAAAAACTTTTACGATTGATCCACAAAAAAGTTTTTTTCCATCACGATAACGCACCAGCTCCCACCTCAACAGTTGTGGCCGCAAAACTGATGGAAATAGTGTTCCAACTCGTTTCACATCCTTCTGATTTGGCTCCCTTGGACTATTACTTATTTCCCAATATAAAGAATTGGCTAGCGGCTAAAAGATTTTACTCAAACGAAGAGGTAGGTACCTAATTGCAAAAATGAATACCTATTTTACAAACTTGGACAAATCCTATTGTTCGGAAGAGATCAATTAACTAGAGCATCGTCTCGTAATAACCTAAATTTAAAAAAAAAACTGAATCAGAAGTTTCACACTGACAGTCTATTTTGGTTAGTGGAGCTGACACAGAAGATTTGTGAAGTCGACGCTTTTTATTACAACGTTTACTTACATTTTTTTCTGAAAAAGGATCGTTTTTTTTATATGTGATTCGCGAAAATTCCGGACCATCAGTTTCTACTATTGAGCCCTCCTTAACCATTCCTGAACAATCATCATTTAATGTTATAGTATTGTACACTTAGGGGAAAAAGTCCCGTCAGGATAGTCCGGCCCGTTCATGAAAGGATAAAAAATAGAAAAAAAAATAGTGAAAACCACACTACACCTTTTTTAAATAAATAAATAAAAAAAAAAATATTTAATAACTTACCTGATACTTTATATAGGTACATTAAATATTAAAATTTTATGATACCCACAAAAAAATACACCAGTTCAAAAATATGTTTCCAGCGCTTTTTTATTCCTTGGCGCCTTTTCCCCTTTAAAGATTATAGAATACTCCTCTTTAGTCTCTGCGCGTTACATGTTCTACAAGTCTTGGCCCATCATTTCATGTACCATGTACATAATATGCCATTAATCATTAACTTACGTATGTATTATATTTATAGTAGTGGATAACTACATTTTGTTGCTCTTTATTTTTAAAGTCTATCAAATCTTGATGGGTGCAATGAATGAAATAATACGAATTAAGTAAATATAGGTATTTCTACTAATTTTTGTGAAGGTACTTTTTCAATAATGTTGTTTTTTAATTATATAAATCTTAATTTGACGGATTATAACTAAGAATATACGAGATGACACGTACTGACTTAGAACATAGATTGAGTTCAAATGTCACACTGACACTAATATTACTCATTTTTTTGACAGTTCAGTTTACTCCGTGAATTTGATGCGTATCCTGATGTGAAGTGTCGAAAACCAAACTAGAAATTTAAATGATGAGATTTCAGTTTTTTAAATAGTTATCTCAGTATAGATATAGATAGCAATCTAGAAACATGTTGGTGCATTGTGGTCTTTTGTTGTTGTTTTTCAACTGTGTGCGGACGACAGCATTTGTTTATCCTAATGGTTTAATGAAAGATCGCGTAGCTGAAGTTAATACAAGGTTTTCATGGTGGCCATCTGTTCATAATGCCATAGTGAAAATGAAGCGTGAGGTAGGACAGGTGGCACCGGAACAGACTGGTATAGTCAGCGAAAGCGGTGATAAGACACTCTTGTCGACGCCGGCGTCACTCCTCGCTGCAGCAGCAGGAGCGGCAGGGAATAAGTCTGAACACACTGAAGATAAACAAGTTGTTGTTTCAAACACCACAGGTAATAACACAACAATTTCTATCATATTGCATCACTTGACATAACTATTTTAATTTTTGATTGTTACATATTTCGATCATTTGGTTTATATATGCGTTAAATGAAGTGCATTTGCACTTAGTGTGTTGATTATATCCTATAAGTAATGTAAATAAGAATATAAGTAGAATGTTTACATAATAATAATAATAAAACAAAAAAGTAATTATAATTTGTATTGTAGTCAATAAATTATGAAATTCTAATGAGGAAGAAATTCTCAAATTAAAACTTTTTTTGTGTTGTTCTAACTTATCCTTGAGTGAGGAACCTCACGGTTCCAAGAAGTAAATTTATTTTCCTTGAATGTTTAATATTACACAATGTTAATAAACTTTTAGCTACTTTAATTTATTACTGATACTGACTTTTTAAACTGATGAACTGATCCCTGCTGCCTGTTTCCACCAATGTCCTACTCAACAGCAGTTTCATCCCTATCATTTAGATAGTTGGCAGTCCCCCACTGTGCTCTTTTCTGCCTCATACTACAAAACTGTAACAAGGAATGGACTTCTTAAAAGGTTAATAACTCACTAGTGATGCCTCTGGTATTGAGACTGTAATCGCTTACCATCAGGCGATACATCTGCTCGTTTGCTCACTATTCCATAAAAAATATAAAAAAAATCTATAAATGTATCCTAGCTCATAATAAATTTATTGCTCCTGAAACCCCCAAGCTTACTAAATTTCATGGAAATGGTTAGAGCCATTTCCAAGATTCATTACTTGTTTAGTTAAAGGTATTTGATTGTTTTTGTCTGGACCCTACTAATTGTTATCACTTGATACCATCTACTGAAAAGACAGAATGAGGCTAAATATAAAATGTTGCAAGTTGCTCTCAATCTCCTATGTATTTCTGTGAATACATACAACAGTTCATTGTACTCAGTAACTGTTTATGATAATTCAATTCACCATAACACTATTCTGTACAGTGAGGTTGATTTGAAATTGTGCGATAAGGCTATCCCTTATACATGTCTAGTATTAAGTCCTTTATATAAAAACCCATACTAAGTATTTTGGACATAATACTTTATTACATTTGTAATCCTACTAATATTATAAATGCGAAAGTTTGTGAGAATGTGTGTGTGTTTGTTAATCTTTCACATAAAAACTACTTAACGGATTTTCATGACACTTTCCAGTAATATAGCTTAGACATTGGAATAACATAATAAGTTCAAATTTATAGAGATTTTTCATAATTTGGTCATAATATAACGATGACTGTTAAGTAAGTGGGAAAAAAAAACAGTCCTCTGAGAGCTATCCTTGCGTGCTGCTCAAACCGTTGCAGTTACATGATAAATTAAATTGTTTGTCTTAAATAGTTCTAAATAAATGACAGCGACAAAATATATCTGCCTCTGATGAATGAGCAAAAAACACAATTTATTTGGATAGTTTTTCAGTTTGCAAATTTTAAAGTATTTATCAAATTCTTATCAAAATTTACATACTTTTTGCTCTCGGTATTTAATGTAAATGAATTTTGTCGTTTACACTAAGCAATTCGGATAAATAGTTCAAAAGTTATACCATAAAATTTAAATAAATAAAGAGCCATATCTATACTCTAGTCTAGTATAGACTATACTAACGTTGCTCAGTAGAGCACGCCAAGCTTCTTGGATGGCCAATTTGGCCTTACCCTCTAAGTGGCCACGAAATTGGACTTCACTCGATATGTCGATACCAAGTATTCAAATACTGATTGAGGCAGATAGGTGAGTGTCTTCAAAACGAGGACATACAACCATCGCCAGTTTTTTTAGCGGTGAACGCGCAAATGTGTGTCTTTGTGGGGTTAAATTGGACTACTTTAAGGTAGACTTAATGTCTATCGAAATCTGTAACCTTTACCAAATAGGTCTCAATTTCAGACACAAAGTTGTTTCGACTCTCAATAATGTTTTCCCGAGAAATATCAGCGCGGCTGGTGTAGTGAGCATCGCCCGTGCCTCGCCCCCATAACAATCTATGCCCCTAATTTGCAGCATGTCATTGACGTGGAGAAACAAAGTAGGCGATAGCACAACAGAGCCTTGCATTCATCGTCGACTATGATCTTTATTCTTCCATCTGCTAAAAAGCTAGTGACCCAATCACATAATTTGCCGGGAAGCCCCTAGGAAGGGAGCTTGGAAAGAAGCGCTTTGTGCCAGACCCGATCGAATAGATAAAAAATAGTGTTATATGCAGTATCTCCACTTACTACTGCATCAAGTGTTTTGGGGTTCCACATGGGATAACATTGTGTGATCTACAAATTATTATTTTGAAAATATGCATTCTTTGTGTCAATTTCATTGATTAATTCTTCCACCACACTGATTGCATTGCTAGTGCAGTAGCTGTATTTGCAATAAAATAAAATGCAAATCTTGACTACCCACTACTAGTAGTATAATTGCCTTAACCCACTTTGTTTTGTCAAAAGTTATTGGCTTGTCGAAGTTCAATAGGAAAAACAAATAAGTGTTATTTTTATAATTTTCCTCGCAATTTTTATGTGTATTAAAAAAAACAACTGAATGATTCGAGCGGTTCTTGATTTTTGCACTCAACAACCATATTTGACGATTCTATTTATCGATTTCTATTTATATAGATGACTAGCTGACCGACGCAACCTCGTTTGCGTCTTTTTTTGCCCGTAGCGAAAAATTTTCCCCCGTATAGGGTTGATTTTTTACACCTTGTGTCCGAAAAACCCCAATATCTTACGGAACCCTATTTTTTCCAAAATAAAATATAGCCTATGTTACTCGTGGATAATGTAGCCTTCGAATGGTGAAAGAATTTTTAAAATCGGTCCAGTAGTTTTAGAGCTTATTCATTACAAACAAACAAACATACAAACAAAGTTTTCCTCTTTATAATATTAGTATAGACATGTATGTATTATATAGTTTCAGGGAACGTGAATGTGACAACAGTCCCTCCTGTGGTAAATAACACTGAAATTAAAGCAACCGCTGCCACAGAGAAGCCAAAACAGCTTGATTTCAATAATCCAGGTGTAATAAAGAGAGGATTTATAGTTTTTGGCGGATTTGCCCTGCTGGCAATTGCATACTTCATTTTCTACAGGTCAGTATAATAATACCTACTAAATAGTTGTATTTAAATTGTGAATGAAAATTATTAACTTAACTTTTTCTAGGTATATAACATATTTAATTAAAACTACTTACAATACTTTTTGCATATACATAATGTGAACTAATAACGCACGGAGGATAAATTATACACAGTTTACATATATGTGTATACGCGAGGCTCTCATAGCTCAGTAGTGAGTACGCGGTCAGTACCTGGAAGGGTGTTCGCTGTTGCCATGTTACTATGAGGGTCTCCGAGATTCGGAGGTCACGTTAAACAGTCAGTCCCGGTTGTTGTCATAGGATAACAGTCGTGAAGCTTAGTTGGAGGTTTTTGGGCAGCTTATAAACATCCAACGGCAAGATTACGTAGCCACAACGTTGTCTTGCCAGTTTCAGTGCCCAAACCGCACTCGGCCAGCGTGGGGATGTATGGCCTTAAGCTTCTCCTGAGAGGAGACCCGAGCCCAGAAGTGGGATATTATGGGTTGTTAATGATACGTTTATATTATGTAGATCATGGGAAGCGTGAGGTGACGATGACGCGAGTTTAACGCTTTTTGTTTACCCAAAAAGTACACATATATACACAGTATACATATAACTACGACTGCACGGTTGGCCGAGTGGTTTCAGCGGTCGCCATGCCGCTTGCTACTGCGCCAAGTGTCTTGGGTTCAAATCCCACGCGGTACAACACTTTGTGTGATCCACGAATTGTTGTCCCGAGTCTGGATGTTCTTTGTGTCCGTTTCATGTATGTTTGTAAAGTCCCCCACGACACAGGATGTTTATTCCTAATGTGGGAGTTGGCTTAAAACTCATTGAAAGCGTTCTGTGACGGTGACGCGAGTTCCATGATTTTTGTTTACCCAAAAAGTACTCAATGCGCCTTAAGATATTTTCACTTCAAAAACTCGAGATCTGTACTGATTGAGATCAATATAAATCGCTTCAAAGATCATCAGTAACTGTTATACGAAGAAGTTTGCTAACCTAATCGGCTCTTAGGACACCTAAAAGATGATACTTCACAGGTTTGCTTCAAAGATTGTTCTTATCTTTTTCGCGTTAGTTTTGTTCCTCATTTCTTGTATTTAATAAATTGTAAACATAGCACTTAATCATAGTATTTTCTTATCGCTTTATTAACTTATCAGCTTTGTTACATTTTAAGGATAAAACAAGAACAAACAACTCATGAAATAAAATCCTTTGCCTAATTTTGTGAGGTCTGAATACCTGTAAGCTTGTAGGGTGTAAAACAGTTTGAAGCCTCAATGTTTTAACAAATTACAATATTACCGTTATAATTTGAAATTAATTAGTACTTTTCGCCAAAATTCTAATACGAAATCAAATCATTTATACCTTTACATGTTACGAGTAACGTACATTAATAATTTCGTAGTGAGAAATTCTATTTAACCATCACTGTTATCATTACGAGTACACCAGGACTATTCCATTTATTGATAAGATAAGTAACGTGGTTCCAAAATAATCATTAGGAAGTGTTGAAGTGTTTGCGTGATAAATACTTAGCACTTTCTTTATCGTGTAGAAACGGCCTAGGGTCATCACTTCGCGTTCTAATATATCCGAGTCTAATGCAAAAGACTTGGTCGACTTTGACAGACTCGTAAATGTGAGATAGAATTGAGCGCTTGAGAGCCTTGCTGTTTCAAGAGTCACCATCTCAAACTTTCTGAGGTTGTACGTTATCATAGCAGATATTACTTGTTAGTCAGCCTACGATCAACCCACACAAATATCTACATCTAAACATGGCACATGTTTATTCGACCCAATTTGTTGGCGATCGATCGTCGTAGGAATTTTGTTGACACAAAATAAACGTAATATGGTTCCTAGCAAAATTCATACCATAACGAATAACAGGATAAAAATTCTTTAGATAAGGACGTTCCGGTCTATATTATACAAGGGTTTTATCAAAACGTAGTCTGTTAAATTTGTGATTAAACGTTCTTTAAATTTATTTTATGGAATTTATATCACCTTAGCGACGAAAACGAAGTTCGTCCATTCATTTATATTATTTTAATGATAAAAAATATCTACGAATCGTTTCTTTCCTTTTTAGGAGACTCACATTTATTTAATTAGAACAAACAACAAATAGGTTTGGTTTGTTCTAAATCCAACCAATTTTTTTGGCTTAACGTTTTGAAGGAAACCCTGCCTAGACATTTTGATAGTCGCGATTTGTTGCCCAGTCACCTCTCGAAACCGGAGAGGTCAAGGCCCCACGAGTTCTACGGTTGATCAGTCTGTGATTCAGGAAGTAATCAAGGTCCACTAGGGTTCTCCAAATTTGTTTTTTCAATTGTTATCAGCACCATTGGGAAGGAAAGCTGTAAAGTTCATTTTCCGATACTGAATTATCACGTTACCATAAGTCAAGAATGTATCAGTTTTTGTGACTTTTTAGTATCAATTTATTTTACTAAATCACTGTTAAAAGATCTGTAATCTCTCCTGGTTCTCCTATCTATGCTTAGCTACTCGCATGAAGGACCGTGTTGACTGTCTTAAAATGTGTACCGAGGTGTACATTCGCTAAAAACGAATTGTAAATAAAATTACTATTGCAAATTCTTGTGGATACGTTACACAATCATACGTAGGACTATGTAGTGCAATCTGTTACGATAAGTAATGAATGATGTCATTATCTTGACTGTGAACTTGGGAGCACTCGATAAATTTTATACGTCTGTACTGGTGTCCGGCCTTCCCGTGATTAGATTGTGTGATTTGCTTTCAATAAATCTAAAATGCACTATTCATTTTGGTAATGTTTACCGTGGGAGAGCCACGCTTCGGTATGAATGGGCCGGCTCGACCGGAGTAATACCACGGGCTCACAGAAAACCGGTGTGAAATAGCGCTTGCGTTGTGTTTCACCGAGTGAGTGAGGATAGCGGGGGCCCATATACCAACCCCTCTCCCATACTCCATCCCATTCCCCAAAGGCCGGCAACGCACTTGTGTCGCCTCTGGTGTTGCGGGTGTCCATGGGCGGCGGTAATTGCTTACCATCAGGCGATACATCTGCTCGTTTGCCCCTATTCAATAAAAAAAAAGTAATGTACGCTACTATACGCTTATGTCTTTTTATCTCCGAAGCTGTATAGGTACGGATTCGTGTTCAAGAGGCGCACATTTTTCTGACTCATTTTAGTCCCAATTACTACTACTCCTACTATAATATTATAAACTAGCTGACCCACGCAACCTCGTTTGCGTCTTATATTGCCCGTGGCGTGAAAATTTGCCCCCGTTTTTGAAACATTCCTCATTGGTGCTCCGCTCCTATTAGTAGTAGCGTAATGATATATAGCCTATAGCCTTCCTCGATAAATGAACTATCCAACACCGAAAGAATTTCTCAAATCGGACCAGTGATTCCTGAGATTAGCCGGAACAAACAGACGGATAAAATTTTTAAAAATATATATTTTGGTATGTGTACCGTATATACATTCATATGCATGTAGTAGAAAGTGGTTATTTTAATATTACAAACAGAGACTCCAATTTTATTTATTTGTAAAGAAGATGTGATAGTTTTGAGGATATATTAGTGTTTGTTACTCTTTCATGCAAAAACCACTAAACGGATTTATATGAACCTAACAGTAATATAGCTTATACATCAGCGCAACACATAGGTTACTATTTACAGCGATGACTGACAAACACGCGTGCGGAGTTACGGGAAAAAAGCTGGTTATGTATATTGCAGATAAGAATAAAATGCAAAATAGTATACACTCGTTTGAAAACTCGTGATAAGCTCGAAGCTGTAAACAGTGTTTTATTTCACACCTAATGGGGTTTTCCTGACTATAATTTTTTTCAACTTCCAAACGGGGAAAATATATGTAGGTATTTCTAAAAACGATATTAGGTACTTAAATATTTCTAAATCCCTGCATATTATATAAAAAATACAACCAGATGGAACCATGAAGATTGTGATTATCACTTGAAATATATATGTCCGGAATGGGAATCGAGCTATCGTCGATCGGTCTTCAGGGGCAGATATAGTACATAGGTATATTGAAATTAGAATAATTTATAAATATTTTGGCTTACAACTTCCTAATGTAATTTTACCGCTTCTTGATTTGCAAAATACTTAGGTAGTAGGTATTTAAGACCAAATATATTGTGAGTCGCGATTACCATCATTATGCCACTGCCTTATTATACGTCATACTTGAACATTAACTAAATATTTTTCTACATCTCGTTTGTTTGTAGTATTTTATTTATTTTTACAATAGTAATAAAATACTTGTGTTCTTTATATTCCAGGAGAAAAGGCAAGAACAATGATACGGGCAACGCACACAACTCAAACGATGCAAACCAATTCCGTTACGGTGTCCTCCAGTCTGATGACCGGAGAGACAACTTAGAACTGTCCCGCATACCACTCACTATGGAGTCTGACGATGACGAAGACGAGGACTTGGAGATATTCGACCTCGAACAGAAGAAGAAGTCACTTTCTTATGTTAACTTGCAAACTAACGACGAAGATGTAGTATTTTCAAACAAAGAATACAGCGAAAATGATAGAGAGCATCTCTTATTAGATATAGAGGATGGAACTTCACAGACTCTTATAAACTGGAGTAGTAGTGGAAGTAAGTCTATTTTATAATTCTTGACTAGTACATAGTGCTACGTATGTGTGATATAAGAGTGAAATACATTTCGCCATAATCTGATTTTGGAAGTAATTGAGTTATTCGCCAATTAATATGCAAGATTGTAGGCCTATTAGTTAGTATTGTCGTCGAAAAACTTATTATTAACAGTCCATAAAATATAGATTGATCTCTGTGTGACAGATTGCTACGAAACTGAAGTAACATTGAACAAGCAATTTGATTTTATATCTTTTTTTATATATAAAGATCAATTGCTGTTCGATTGACTGCCTCGTTGGTCTAGTGGTTAGCGTAAGCGACTGCAGATCAAGAGGTCTCGGGTTCAATTCCCGGGTCGGATTGCTGTTGGGTTTTTCCTACAAGAAATTCTTAATAGCAGCCCGGAGTTTGGAAGATGGCGGTGTTTCCCGCCCGTGCTTCGGAGGGCACGTTAAGCCGTCGGTCCCGGTTGTCATGAACAGCTATGGCAATCGTTATTAGGAAGTCAGTGCCCTCAAATATACTGACAACTAGTTCAACCTTCGAATTCAGTTCGCCCTCAGGGTTGCGGAGGTCAGATGCCAGTCGCTCTGTGTAAAAACTGATATTCAGGTAAAATCGGTTGAACTGGTAGCCGACCCCATATAATATTGGGAATAATAAAGGCTAGGAAGATGATGAATTGCTGTTCGATTGTCTCGCTAAAACTCGAGAACGGTAGGGCCGGTTTAGCTGATTTTGGTTTTTAAATGTTTGTCGTAGTCCAAGTAATGTTTAAACAGTGAAAAATTTAAAAATTAACTTGAAAATCCAAATGCTATGAGTACGAAGTAGCAGGTACAGCAAGTCGTCTATATTTTTATTCTTTATATACCAGTATCATCATAAATGTCGAGAAAATCATTATACGTACAAAAAATCACACCTATTTACTGATACGTGTGACAACTGACACGGAGATCAAGCTATTTTATAAGGACCATAGCATTTATTTTGATATTGAAAAAATAATGTTAGATATTTCTTGTTTATACCCTATAGAGGGCGTTAAATTAACTGCTATTTGGTTTATTTTTTGAAATGTTTTGTATTTAATGAAAATATCGATGATTGTATGTACTTATGTCAGTAATGTAAGTTTATTTAAAAGAGAGGAGTACTAATCTTCTCTTGTTGTCATATGTAGAGTAAGTTGCGTTATTTGGCCTTTGTCTTACTGTATTATCAATAACTAGGGCAGTAATGTAAGGAGAACATTGCATTTTTACACGATGAACGAATGAAAATGTTCTTACTTTTCGCCATATTGCTGCACCAGTTAGTGCTTTTTTAAATTTAAATAAAACCTAATTAAATTCAGACATGCGGTGTATGTCTACCATTTGGCGTTCATCTTATGAATATGTAATGGGGTAACATGCTTCGGACAGATAGTTTTGTATTATGTTAGAATCAAAAATGTTGTAGAAATTGAAAGTGATTTGAATGAATCGAATTATTTATTTTATATTTTTTGTTTTATTGCACTTATTACTTAGATTGTACTTATAATGTTAGTTATAATTCTAAAAACTGTCGTTATGTAGCGTCTATGTAAAGCCTTGGTAATGTATATACATATATATCTATAATTTATAAAAAAAATACATGTCACTATTATACAAATCACTATTTTGATGTTAAAACATGAAACTAGTGATTTGTATTTTTTATTACTTATTGCTTTTAATATTATATATATTTTTATTTAATTTTTGTTTGGCTTTCGTTATTATTTAAAATTTGGAAGTATTAAGCGTTTGAAACGTTTATTTTTATAAAATTTATATTTTTATGTAATAAATCGTTATCAAAATTATTAAGTGTCATCTTTTAACTTTTTCTTCATAACGCAAAAGTTTATGAAAGATTAATGTACCTACCGCAAAATCCAAAATTATTCATTACTTCTTAGGATACTTATATTATTTATATTGTTTAAGAATACTTTAGTATCAGCCTAGAGCATAGAACTGAGAATATGTATTTAAAAGTGCATTCTTTTCGAAATGACATTTACTTAAAATATTGTTATTTACACACATGTAGGTCTATACCATTAATCGCAGAGCATATATTTGATGAGAGATGTTTTCCAGTGCATGCTTTTTTCTCTGCATAAGAGCATAAAGGTGCTAACTCTGTTGTTAAGATAAAAAGCACCAAAATCAAGTACGAGTATTGTCTTGTCAAACGACGTTCTAAACGTCAAAGATTGGCTGACATGTCACACTAAAAATGGACGTTATCTAAATACGTACTTGATCGTTTTTTGTTTTTTCGAAAGACGGTCCCCATTTCATGTCATCCACATTTTATGTATTTTTATCATATAATTTCATCACGACGACGACTTGAAGACTCGAAGACTTGATAATTGAAGACTATATATACTTGACATTGGCAGAAATAGCTGATCCGAGTGATCCGGCTGGTTGCCTTTTCATAAAAAAAAGTACTTAAGAAAATACAAAAATACCGTTTTGGAAATTGCTACACTTAAATAAGACAATTTTAGAGATATTTTAGTTTAGTGTCACAAAAACTGAATCAGGACCAATATCTTTGCATGTATTGCACATATACACTTGTTATATATTCTCATTTCTGTGGTGAGTTGGGTAAGCTTGCCATAAATATAATTTGTAAACAGTTTTAAATGGCGTTCTACGGTGCCACCTTTATATTTTTGTAATGTTTTAACGTCGTGTAGGTATAATTTATATTACTCGTTAATTGGCAAATTTTCTTTATATCTCATAAAGAGGGATGTCATTGAAAATAAATAGGCTTAAAGTTTATCATTGTTATAAGTTAAGACAAAATATTATGTTTATGATTTAATAAAATACAGAACACGAATTGATAATAAATGCATTTCACTCTCAATGAACCACTTGGAAATTAAAAAAGATAGTTTTAGAAATGTTTAGGTAAACAAAAGGCTTCGTTCACTGGGATAATCTGCTTAGATCCCCTGGTGGGTTCATTTAGAATTTTTGTGCACACTGATCCCCTAGTAGTCTTTAAAAAGCTCTATTCAAAAAATAGATGACATATTTGCCCATGTACCTATACCTAGTTGATAAATAGAATTATTAATGTTTTACAAAGGTCTCGAACTAAGTGAAACGTGAACAAGCCAAGCACTACCTACATCAACGAGTTCAATTCAGTCCAAGACAAGTACTGTATGAATTCGAAATACTTAGTTCTATACACATAGTACGTCTATAAAATCTTCCTTACATATCGATACAGTTGGTTACATGAAAGGGTATTTAAAATACTTAATTTTATATTATAAAAGCATTTATTTAATTAGTTTTTATATTAAAAGATGTTTTAAAGTATTCTGTATTTTTAACTACTTGCAATTTAACTATTGCAAGTAGTTAATAATCACAAATTTTAACAACAAAGAAAACCGACTTCAAGATCTGGACTAAATTGAAATGGGATCACACGGGAAGAAGCACCAGCTTTTAAATAAAAAACGAATCATCAAAATCGGTTCACCCAGTCGAAAGTTTTAGGTTATAAACATAAAAAAAAAATATACAGTCGAATTGAGAACCTCCTCCTTTTATGAAGTCGTTTAAATTACAGAGTACTTTAAAACTACAAACATCTTATACACATGTTTCTTTATTCTTATAAAATACTACTACCATTAAATAGAAGAATTTAGAACTTATTATCTGATACATTTGTTTCTGCCGTCACCAGATACTACTAGATGAATATTAGATTTGAACCGTAGTCACATTGACTAATATATAATATGTAGTTTTAGTTAAAACTTGTTGTAATCACGCAAAATAGGCGCAATGAAGTCGTCGAATTGCGGAAACCCAGCCCGCGAGTTTCAAGTTTCAACTTGTTGTAAATTCGTTAAATGTAATATACAAATAACAGAAAATAAGCAACAGTTAAATGGAGGGGTAACGTAGAACCTTGTGTGGTAGTATAGATACAGGCGATCGATCGATCAATCATCGCTTCATTGTCACGTTTTTTGAATTACTTTAGCCTATTGCCGTCCACTGCTGAGTCTCCCCTAAAAAGCGCCATCCACCCCGGTTATTAAGGCGTATTCCTAACTGTAGCTGCATTTTTTCTAAATCTTACGCAAAAGGAGTCCTTAGATTTAAAATAATACCTTATCTGGTGACAGGAAATTTGCCGCATCGCGCAGAAGCAAACAGACTTCCGACTTACCTATCTGTTGCAGGCAACACATTTTGTTATAGTGGGACAACAAGGCCGAAGGGTATTCCGGCCTTAACGTATTTCCTATGTTTTTTTGGTTTCGTGGTTTTAGTAGAAAACTATTTTTACGCGATAAGCGATTGTTCAAAAGCTATTTATCAATCGTTGATAACTTAATTTCGACCTTACTACAAGCTGCTATACCATAAAATTTCTAAGACGAGCCCTACCCTGCTATGCTGGCCACTATAGGTTTGGTTTTAGGATTTCCTTTTCTTTGCTGTGATGTTGTCATGCGTAGTTTACTCCATCAGTCAACTCTTACGAGATGAGTCCTTATTAGTGACCTTCGTATTCATAATCAGCCATCATCAATAAAACATTTTGTAGTGTGTTGTGTAGAGATTTCTTGATATTTTAGTTAGCTGAAAAGAAACGCTTTTATTAGACAATATTTAAGTTATCGAGCTATAGCTTGAAAAGAAATACACTGACATACTTCCTCTGTGTCTTGTTATTCCTTAGAGATGCAAAATAAAAATAAGATAATAATAAACATTGTTACAAATAGTAATGTAAACGCTTTGCCTTATAGAAACTACTAACTATATGATAGGTTTGTAGGTATTTTTGTTGTAAGAATTTTCGTAAAGTTTCCATGTATATAACCAAAAAAGTAATAACTTAATGTATGAAATTTATACTCTCGCTTGTCGGCACTTGATGGAACTTGCTGCAATACATTCTAGAATCAAACTCACTTGTACTTATTCCACTTATTTAATAAATTTTACACCCAACCGGTTTCGCCTTAGGGCATTATTAACATAACATCATTGTCCATTGATAATGCCATAAGGCGAAATCGGTCAGGTGTAAACTTAATTAAAATAGTTAAATAACTACAAATGAGTTTGATTCCAGAATGTATTAACGTAAGAAGTCTATGCCATTTTTACCATACCTATTAAACTTATTACTATTCTTAATAAATTCATCGGGGGAAATATTTTAATTTCTATTCGTTGTTGAAAATAAGTGCCCATTTTAAAAAATGAAAACAATGTTTTACTATGTGTGTGTAATTTTTATACTGTACAGAGAGATTGCTATAAATAGCTTCCTGTTCTAATTGCGCCCATGAAATAGGTTGGACAGTAAGTAGACATTTAAGGGAGCTGCTGTGAAAAGGGAATTAGTCTTGGGTCTCTCTGCGCTTATTTTTCTGTTACCCCGAACGCTGAGTTTTAGCATTATTTGCCTTTGTCTTATTTTTTCGAAATATTGCTTATGACTTTTAGTTTATTCTTAAGCTTCTACCGTACTACAGCGTTAATAATGCTTTTACGCTAGGGTAGATGTTTATTGCGGTAATTGCACACAACTTGAATAGCCTCTACTCTGATGTATTTAGCGATAGTGCTTCAACAACATATGGCAACACTTAAAAGATGTAGCAGCATTACACGTAGTATAAATCATTAAATCGTTCTGAGACCTCTGTTGCACAATATCTGGCTTTATTTTAAATGAAATTAGGTTAGAAATTTGGTTTGAATGATCTCCAATTGCCGACACAGAATATGAAGCAATATCCGATGCCAAACTTAATGTTATAAGATTTTTTAGTGTTGCTATTTGTAGAACTTGTCTTGTAACAGAGAAAAAGATATTTAGAACCTATAGGTAGATGGAATTCAGACTGCAGTTCTTCAAGAAGGGTCGTGTATGTAGGCATGTCTAGTTTGTGATTGGCTAATACAATACAGGGTTTGTTTAAGACAGGTGTCTAACGAACCCATTGGTGTAGATTTTTATTGCAATGAGTTGTCACTGAGAATTTACTAGGACCTACTTGTTTTGATCAGCTCATTATACCCAGTAATGTTAAAATATGAAAACAGATATTTCTTAAATCGTTTTTCTGTACTTGCGACTTCTAGTTGTATTAAGTTGGAGATGCTTTCGAGTGTCATTTCATCTCATCAGCTCAATAACTGTTATTTTGAAACTTTGAAGACATAATTTTCACAAGATTGAACAAACTATTTTTATTTGTTTAATTTTCATTTTCAGAATTGTAATATAGACTATTCATCTAGAATCCTTCTCCCAATAGGTGATACGTTTGCTCGTTTGCCCCCAATTCCATAACAAAAAACTTATTAAGATTTCGCAATTCTGAACTGGTGACACATTTTCTAACTACATTGTTATCAATATTTTATTGCTTTATAACCATTAAAGTTCTGTTCAATGATCATCACTTCGATACTATGGCCTGTGATAGTAGAGAGAATGTACAAATATAAAGATATATATTTTTTTGGAATTTAACACTGTTTTTATAATATACGCTATTGCTCTCTGTCATTGCTCTTTGAATATAGTAGGTATATAAATAAAATAAAACAACGTAGAATAAATAGTTAATCCGCATAACCTTCAAGGCCTTGCTAGCAATAAGCTTTTATAAGTATTAACGAAGTTTATAATGACGCAAATACGAAATAAGTCAGTAGTTACATAATATAATTAACTTAATAACTAATTGTAATATAAGGTTGTTTCTAATTTAATAAAGATATAATATTTTATGCACGATTTTTATTACTAATTTTCTGAATGAGCAAAGTTAACTGAGGCCCGACTGCTTTCCGTTAAGTTTTGAGATGAGAGTCAACAGTCAGATTAACTTCACGGTTGACGTGGACGTTGAAAGAGGTTTAAGTGGTCGCCACGCTGCGTTCTACTGCGCCGAGTGTTATGGGTTCAAATCCTACATGGGACAACACTGGGTGTTCATTGTGTCCGTTTCATGTATGTTTGTTAAGTCCCTCGCGACACAGGATGTATATTCTTAATGCGGTAGTTTAAAAAAGAGACGTGTTCCTGGAGAGCGAAAGAGAGGCCACTCAATGAGCAACTATACTCGATACAAAATCGCTCCTAGATACCTGTGAACGCTCCAGAAAGCTTCTGCGTTTTTGAAGCTTGTTATTCTAAAGTTGGCTTAGCCTTAACTCGCCACCAATAACGAGGGATTCTAAACGTTCCTCAGCTGTGTTAGGAATATCAAGTATGTAGATCTAGTAAGCGGCATTTTTAAGTATATGTATACAAAATATATAGGTACCTGGACTATATGATAGTATTTACTTTGAATAGAGTGGTTTTACTTTATATACACTTTTTAACCAAACAAACCTACCTTCAGATTCATAATATAAGAACCCATAGATGACTAGCTGACCCACGCAACTTCGTCTGCCTGTCTTTTCAATCATGCTTGGCTCCTATCGGTCTAGGCGTGACGTTAACTATCCTATCTTACGCACACCAGAAAAAAACATTTAAAATAAACGTGAAAATTGTTTAGATAATTTCAAAGATCTTCGTTAGTAACGACGCTACACGAAAACTGTACGTATATAACAGATATATAACAGACGTATATATATGAGTGAACAGGTATATAGATACGCACTTTAGTTCAAATCACAATTGTTGGTAACGTAACAGAACCTTTGACTACTTCGTTAGCGCAGCGTACACGACTGCTGTGCATGAGATCTCGTAATATGTATTTACAAATACATATTATTACCCATTGTTACCAGCTTTGCTTAGTTACCGTGGGAGAGCTATGCTTCGGCGTGAATGGGTCGGCTCGACCGGAGTGATACCACGGCCTCACAGAAAACCGGTGTAAAATAGCGCTTGCGCTGTGTTTCACCGAGTGAGTGAGGATACCGGAGGCCCATACCCCAACCCCTCCCCCCATCCCCTTTCCCATCCCCCCAAAGGTCGGTAACGCACTTGTGACGCCTTTGGTGTTGCGGGTGTCCATGGGCGGCGGTAATCGCTTACCATCAGGTGATACGCCAGCTCGTTTGCCCAGTATTTAATAAAAAAAAAAAAAAAGTTTGGGTCTAGATCACGATGTGTAAAATGTAAATTGGATGATGGAAAATTTGTACATATATGTGTAAGCAGGTAATGTGTGCTAAACCACACTAATATTATGAATATTATGATAGTAACTCTGTATGTCTGTCTGTTACTCTTTCATAGCTATAACGCTTCACCGGTTTCAATAAAATTTGACGTAGAGAACTTTGATTCTTTAGGAAGGACATAGGCTACTCTTTAGCGCGATAACCGACATACATGCAGGCGGAGTCGCAGGTAAAAGCTAATGAAACCATAAATACCTACTCCTAGCTCAGATCAAATAAAAAAGGTAGATAACGCACGGCTTGAAGCCAAAAAACTCAACTACTTTCAAGTAAACACACTCGTATGCAACTACGGTACTTTCGTTACTATTATCCAAGTTGTTATGCAGTAAGTTTACCTATAAAAGCCCTCTTGTGCAATTATATTTTGCAAAAACTACACAAAAGTGAACAAAACTCTAAAAGAATAACATTTCACACGTAAGTATACACGTAAGACGTACTGGGAGAATGCTGCCAGGAGTTCTTATTCCTAATAGCCAAGAAATGTGGGTAAGTAATTTGTAGGTAAATTCATAGTCCATGAAGTAGAGAGTGAGACATAAGTATTACTTTATTTTTTTAATCACGTACTTTTATAGTGTTAAATATGTACAATTTCATTGTGATTTATAAAAAAAAAACAGATTTATTTTCGTATGTTATCTATTTTAATGCAATTTTCAGGGACATTTTTTTTAAACAGAGGCATCATTTTCCTCACTTACGCATATTTAAAAAAAAGTACTTGACTTTCTAATTCTACGTGCGTTAACTACCTCTTTTATTTGATTTGAGACTCCCAGTATCCCATAGATTTTTATCCGAGAAGTGTCTTTAAATAAAATATGTATATTATGTTGTGGAGATAAGGTTGAATTTGTTATATTACGGTTCATATTGACGCTATGATGCGCTTCGGCTCTGCTCTATTATGAATTGCCCCATATAATACGAAGACTTTGTTTGTTTGTATAATACTAAGGTTTTCTTTTTGGCTTACGTTAAACATGCACCGACCGAAGTAGCGTTCGTTACAAATGAATAGGTACTTACTATTTCAGTCTCGTCTGTCAGTTAGATGCACGTACTCGCTTGTCCGCCTGCGATATTGAGATAAACGAACCGACACATTGCCTGCCAATGCTACCGCCTAGATCTACGAGATTTATCCTTTAAATTTCTTTTTTTCTTTTTACATGTATTCCGTAACTGTTTTTGTTCATTTGCAGACAATCTTAATGTTAAAGCTTATTGAAGTGCCACCTATTTTAAAGTTTTCCGTGTGACGAGAAGCCAAAATCTGGTAGTTACTCACTACTAGCTCACTTCCCTCTTACTCTCCTCCAGGTTCTTCAAGCAGGGGCCTTATCTCACTAGGCCGTCATAGTGTGGGTCGTAATACTGCATTGTCTGCATTCGCTGTGAGTATGGTGACTCCCACTTGTAAATTCTACTCAAGCTTTCCATCAGGCTGAGTGGAGTCACTTTACAGGACACAAATAAAAAAGAACCTCTTCTCTTAATTCAGTTCTTTACTTCCATCGACACTAATCGGCAGTTGTCATGATGTATTTATGTACCTATTAGGTGTTTGCGTCAGAAATTCCATTAACGTAAATTTTTATATGCTGCTCAGAATGAATAAACACAATGCTATATTTTTCCTAACACGCTCGCTCACGCAAAACAGAGAATGGAAAAAGGTATAACATTTTGCGAATTGTTTTATCTGTTTTCGAGATAAAGCAAGCGTTTAAAAATACACGATGCATAACATAATGTTTCAAATAAACATTTAAAAGGGCTGCGTGATGAAAACAAGCATGTTTTCGAATTTACACCCGCATTCTATGATTATAGGTAGGTACCTACACGTTTTCACTCACTTTTAAATGTAGATAGGTATGAATTTACATGCAGTAGCGAGGGTGACAAAAGCGTCTATACGTATAGATATGTTAACGGTATAGTTAATATAAGGGGCGAATTTATGACAAGTTGAACGGATGTAAATAGAGGAAACCATTAACCATAGTGGGAGATTGTCGTTCACGAAGCATAATCTTAAATGGTAAGTGTTGAAGGGATTTTGTGATAAATCCAAAGTGTTTTTTCACACCTGAGGTATTTTCTGTTAAATTATTCACATTGCTTTTAAAATAGCGTCTTATTTCAATACAAACATAAATATTTTGCTACTTTGTAATAAACTTCTTATGACGTATGTAGATGTTGATGCACCAATGGGATTTACGATGTACGTATATTTTAATCTCATATACTTTCTATACTTTATAGTATTTTAGGAACGTTTTGTATTCCTCGGTGACACACATCTGAGATCCTTAAGGTCGTCGGAATCCTTGGAGTTAATGGTACCTAGCCACGCTACTGTATTCTACGACAAATCTTTTACGCTGTAGGTTGTCAGATTGTGGAACTCCTTACCGATATCTATTAGACGTGCAGAAACACTGACGGCATTTAAAAATATGGTTAAAGCTCACTACTTAAATTCATAAGTACTTTTACTCTCAGTACTGACTTAAATGCTTTTATATATTGATATATATATTGTATATATTTGGATTTTGTATATATATGTGCATGTGTGTGTATATATATGTGTATGTTTATGTATATATTTTATTATTAAACATCACTATATCTTTAAAACACCTACACTACCCTTTATTCCGTTAATTACTTTCTCCGGTCAATATGTCCATCCTAAGGTTGCCTGGAAGAGATTGCTTTTGGCAAAAAGGCCGCCCATTGTACATATCTTCTTGAATTTTAAGTTGAATAATTTGTTATTGGGGGACAATAAAGTATATTCTATTCTATTCCATTCTTCTTCCTTCCTAGCCTTTATTATTCCCAATATTTGGGGTCGGCTACCAGTTCAACCGGTTTTACCTGAATATCAGTTTTTACACAGAGCGACTGGCATCTGACCTCCGCAACCCTGAGGGCGAACTGAATTCGAAGGTTGAACTAGTTGTCAGTATATTTGAGGGCACTGACTTCCCAATAACGATTGCCATAGATGTTCATGACAACCGGGACCGACGGCTTAACGTGCTCTCCGAAGCACGGGCAGGAAACACCGCCATCTTCCATACTCCGGGCTGCTATTAGGAATTTCTTGTAGGAAAAACCCAACAGCAGTCCGACCCGGGAATTGAACCCGAGACCTCTTGATTTGCAGTCGCTTACGCTAACCACTAGACCAACGAGGCAGTATTCTATTCCATTCTATTCTATTCTATTCTATTCTATTCTATTCTATTCTATTCTATTCTATTCTATTCTATATTTTAATCTCAATATCGCCTGCGTTGGTAGGTAGTTAATACGATATGTATACGATAAAAATATACGTTAACATAGATAGGCCTAAATTCTAATAAAATTAAATGCGTAAGAAGTAAATGTATAATCGGTAAAGATTTGTCGATTGTTTACAACGATATTGAATTTTGAAATTAAATTAACATTTTAGTCCTAAATTATAAGACAACTACAATATATAAAGTTTATTATATGGCAATTAGATAATAATAATTACTTTTCGACGGTCAATTTTAACAACCAATTACCGGACTTTAACGATCTCACGGCTAATAAAATATTATTTTAGTCCGTTCTACTCTTGCATAGCTCTACAAACCCAGAATTTCATTGTAGAGTGGTACAAGTGATGTGCTTCGGAATAATAAGTAAAATTTACTTACTATGTAATTTCATAAAATAAATTTTGCATTGATTTATAGGCCAAATGCAACGAAACGAATTTCTTTATTTGCAACGCACGACTGGTTTTTGTAGAGCCATGGGGGAAGCTTAGGTCCATCAGTGGTCGTATATCACCTGAAAATGATGATGATGATAGGCTAAATCCTGCCTGCCGCGGTGGCGCAGTGGTAGTGAATGCGACTGCTGTGCATGGGGTCTCGGGTTCAAATCCTGGGTCGGACCAAATGTTTGTGATCTACAAATATTTATTTCGGAGTTTGGGTGTTTTCTATGTGTAATATGTATGTATTTACAAACAAAAAAAAATTTATATACGCGGAGCATTTACGGGTACAGTATAGTGAATCATTTGATGCACTGTCAAGTATTCATTCAATGCCACTGGTTCAGGAGTTTGTACACTTGCTAATTGAATTTAATTTCAGTACAATTTTAATGCTAATTTAGAATTCAGTCTGTTTCTCATCTAACATTATTATAGTATTAAATTCGAATATATAATTACAAATAATTAAACAAAATCATATTTTTAATCTCGTCGCTTATAACTTGTATTCATATTAGGAGGGTCGCACGGGACCGTAGCTCGAGGGTGTGTCCAGTCGGGGCGGAAATGAAAAATAAACACGTCCGGACGTCGAATGGCGCCGGCCGCGGAAAATGAAGGGCTGTCGTCGTGACGTAGGCCCGGGAGAGTAGTCATAAGTCTGGTGAGCCTTCAGTGTTGACTTGATATAATGTGGGAAATGAGGATATAGTATTATTTCATAGTCTATTTTAAAGGTACCGGAATTTCTTAATGAGTAATTGTGATTTATATTATCTAATATTCTTGGTAGTAATTTGGATAGATTAAAGTGAGTCAACGTTTGAACACAATTTAAAGAAGAACGTGAAAAATATAAAGATGATTCCCGTTCCTCAAAAGAAAGAAAAAACCTTTTCAAAGGTTATTTAGTTATTCGGTTGCATTTTCGTCAGTATCTTTTTAAATACCTACACCCTTTTTTCTCAGATATACATAGAAATTATGTTAATATACAATTCCTTACAGCTGTAATGAAAACTATATTAAACTCTATTAGAACTTTGTATTTTAAAGATTTCAAAATTAAATCATCAATGATCGATAAACAAAATCTTACACCACTAATAAAGTTACAATTTTTGTTACTTTAATAACCTAACGTAAAAAAAACATCTTTGCGATTTGAATCCCACAATTAGTTCTGGTAGAAGTATGAATCTGTAACAATAATAAATGTCAAAAAGGCAACTTGCCTACTCTCAAATTAAAAATATTTTAAACATTACGAAGAACGCGCTTTTAATAAGCTTTAGATGTGTTTACTGTACTTACTTAAGAAGCTTTAGATGTGTTGACTGCCTCGATGGCGTAGTGGTAGCGTATGCGACTGCTAAGCTTGAGGTCTCGGGTTCGATTCCAGTGTCGGACCAAATTTTTGTATGATCTGCAAATATTTGTTTCGGAGTTTGGGTGTTTTCTATGTATAATATGTATGTATTTACAAAAAAATATATGTATTTGTATCAGTTGTCTAGTACCCATAACACAAGCTCTGCTTAGCTTGGGGTTAGATGGCGTTGTGTGTTAGATGTCCGGAATATTTATTTATTATTTACTACAAAATTTAGGAGACATCAGTGCTGATAATAAACTAAATTCGACGACGACGAACTAAATTCCATAACTAAATATATAGACTCGACAAGTGATTGGTGCACGGCACGGGTTATTCACCTCAATGAGAAAGTCACCTATTTCTTTGCCTTATATCGTCTTAAGGACTCCGTTACTGTTAAAACCAACGATTTTATTAATCCAGTATTTAATCATTCCTTTGATCATGTCTTTGATCGGCTATGGTGATGTCTGTTATTTTGACCTGAATGCAGAGCTCCTAAATAAACTAGACCGTCTCCTCAATAACTGCATTCGATTCGTTTTTAATCTTCGCAAGTATGATCATGTGTCTGCTTTACATTCCCAGTTGCAATGGCTACCAAATCGTCAGCGCCGCGGTATACGTGCTCTGACTTCTCTTTACCTTTCTTAAACTCTCCATCATTGCCCGAATATCTGGTACCACACTTCCGCTTCTTATGTTCCAACCACGACCGAAGTCTTCGGTCAACAAACAACTTGCTTCTTCTATGCCCCTCTTCTTCCTTCTATGTGAAGTCAGTCCTACTGTGAAATGCACTTCCTACCGAATTCAGGATGTCCACTTACCGCCTTACATTTAAAAAAAGAGTGCGCGAACTTCTTCGGAGTAAATTGACATTACAGTCTCAATTCGTTTATATATATTAATATAGTATTGTATATATGTATATTGTGTTTATAATAATATATGTAGTAGTATATTTTTTTTTTTTTTATTGAATAGTTGGCAAACGAGCAGACGTATCACCTGATGGTAAGCGATTACCGCCGCCCATGGACACTCGCAACACCAAAGGCGTCACAAGTGCGTTGCCGACCTTTGGGGGATGGGAAAGGGGATGGGGGGAGATGTTGGGGTATGGGCCTCCGGTATCCTCACTCACTCGGTGAAACACAGCGCAAACGCTATTTCACACCGGTTTTCTGTGAGGCCGTGGTATCACTCCGGTCGAGCCGACCCATTCATGCCGAAGCATAGCTCTCCCACAAATAATTGTGTGTGTTGGCTACATCTGATGTAGATTTCTCTATTATTTGCGTAACTATTTATCGATTATTTTACTTTGTCCTTGCACCGCATCATATTTCTGCAACACCTGAAGAATGACTGGTAGATAATGCCTAATTGCATTATGCTCGCCTTTGTACTTCAAGTGCATTAAGTTAATAAATAAATTGTTTGTTCCAAAACATTCTTAGGTATAAAAGATTCTCAACGATCCATTGTGAACTCTATTCTCTTCGACCTTCATAGCTGTCTTATCTTACAAGAAACCCCATTCATAGTATACCATTATCAAGATAACATCCAGAATAATACCTGTTTCCAATTAATATAAGGGTTACGAACGCACATTCATGTCAAACCAAATTAATTATAGCTATTATTCGATTGATTAGCAACACGGCGAGTAACTGATATTGAATTAATTACCTATTTATATACGACGTTATCAGTACACAATTAGTATGATATACGTTTGTAATACCAATGGCCATGTATGTTTGAAGTAAATAGAAATAAGCTGTAGCGTTTTAAAAAGGTTTTATTTCTTACCAGCTGTTGCCCGCGGCTCCGCCCGCGTATATGTCGGCTTTTTCGTATTTTTTCGCGGTCGCGGATATGAGACTTTTGCAAAAATTAGATAAAAACAATCCTTGATGCGGATTCTAAAATTTCAGCTCGATCGGTGCAGAACTTTTTGAGTTTTTGAAGCGTACACAAACCAACACAACATTTATATATATATATATATATAGATTATATTTAAAACACCACTGTCTCTTTGGTCTAGCGGCTAGCGTAAGTGACTGCAATTCAAGAGGTCTCGGGTGCAATTCCCGGGTTGGACTGTTGTTGGGTTTATCTTACAAGAAATTTGTAATAGCAGCTTGAATGTACGTTTGTATAGTAAATGGTGGTGTTTCCGTCCCGTGCCTTGGAGAGCACGTTAAGCCGCCAGTCCCGGTTGTCATAAATATCTACTAATTGTTATTGGTAATTCAGTGTCCTCAAATATACTGACAACTAGTTCAATCTTTGAATTCAGTTTACCTGGGGGTTTCGGAGGTCCGATGCCAGTCGCTCCGTGGAAAAACTTATAACAAGGTAAAATCGGTTGCAATAGTAGCTAACCTCCAAATAATCTTGGGAATAATAAAGGCTGGAAGAAGATTTAAAATACCACATACACTTATCAACAGAATTATTTGCTAATAAGAATGCTAGAAATATTTTGAAGTCATTTGAATTACCCGTACTTTTACGAAAAAATATTTTACTGTGTTATATAAGCGACATCATCATATTTCCTGCGACACAATGGATCCTTGAAAAGTGGGTGGCCGTGGATGGATGTGGACTGCCCAAAACCGAAATAGTTTTCGCCTCTAGGAAGCCTTTGTTCAACAGAGGAAAACTGACGAGACACATTTTTTCCCCATTAAATTTAAAATCGTTGTTAAGTAAGAGATGAATGAAGCACACCACGTTTAATAATAATAATTAAAATAATAATTTTTTGAATCGACCTCTTCTCCCTTCTCCTTGTCCCAAAATTTCCGTTAAAAGAATGTATGTATGTTGGCAATTTATAAGAATGTTAGCACACTTTATCAGATTGAAAACCGCCAGCCACCCAGCCACTGTTTGTCTAAGGTGTACGTTGTACGCGGTTGCTACTTTAGTTTGTGTTTGAAACAACTTTGATTGAAATTCACTTTATTCTCGTAAATTGGTTAAACTTCTACAATTGCTTTTCTTTTTGTACTTTGCACACACATATAACTTCGGCCAAGCTGAATTATTAAATAGATTCAAAACTAAATGGCATATCGCAATGTCACATGATTAAATAAATACTTGGTAGTTATAGTAGTATCGATAGTAAATATTTGTAACAAATGTTCCAAAATGATATATTATTAAATCGGACAGACCAAACTGTCAATAACGGAATACCTACTTCGAAGTTCTAACACATCGTTGAATAAGGCAGTTAGGTAGGTACACATTTTCTGGAGCCAGGTTCATCTAATGAGTTGATTAATCCAATGGTATTAAGCTACAGTATACAGAGGTCTTCTCTTTTGACTGAATAGTGATATTATATCGGAATTATACGAGAAGCAGTTCGGATAGTTCCCGAATCTCACGGTGTCTCTTGCCTGTGATCGCTGTAATTCAATCAAACCGATCGGACTCGTCGGCTTACTAAAAACAAAAGAGAATTACACACTATAAAACTAAACCATTCTACAAGATAGTAGAAAACAATTTAGTAATATATTGCTTTATACTCATGTACAACTTAAAATAGCTAAATCAAATACTGAGTTGAAAGAATCTCACTGATTCAATTTGTCTGGTATTGCGAGTATTTTAATTATCCGCTGATGTACGAGTTCTGAACGAGTAAAGCGGCTCGCAATGAGGAAATAATAGCGGCAAGGATCAGTGCTGCGTTGCTGTGCCCGCGGTACTATGGAGACTGCGTTTTATTTTAGTTATTATAATTTAAAGTGTTTAAAATTTATGGCAAATTGCATTGGTTAAGCACATATATTTATATTATTTACACATATTTTTGAGATTCATAACGTTAGGACACATCTATAGCCTTTAGCTGAATTAATTACGTCATAACTTTATATGTAAACCTTAAACATAATAAGCTAATATCATATCACCTGTATTGTAATATATTGTCGCGGTCATACGGACGCTGGTTGTGTTGACACGATGATTATGATGTATGTCTTATCAGTAGTGTTGCCAGACTTATTTATGATCGTTGATATTTCGTATGACAACATTACTGATTAAATTAACATTTTGACGTAATTTAAAATGAGTTTATATTAGAAATGAGTACTAGAGATCATTAGGATGTGGAATTGGACTATTTGTATCATAAATAATTAAAATATATATATATAATAATAGATATAAAGTGTTATATTTTAATCTTGATAAAAGTGTTGTATTTTTAAACAAAACAAAATCTCAAATTTATTTTCCTCGTAAACTTTAATATTCTAAAATTCCTATTCTTCCTTTCGCGAAGTGTGCAGAGATGTGTACATGTTTGTATTCTTTTAAATAAATATATATACGAATAGTAGTATTTAGGTTACCATCACGAAACAGTTAAAAACGTGTAATATTTTTTGCTCAGTTCCTTGTAAACAGTAAAAACAAAAAAAAATAATTTACACGAATTTTAATTATAAATATTTTCATAGGTAGACAAATAGTTGCAGAAGATAGTTTTCGTCTATCTATGGTCAAGTCGGTTTCCATGTAATTATTGTAAGGTTCAAGCGCAGGTCAATCCTTTATTAGTCTAAGTGGATGACGAGCTAGGTACGGTGCATAGAGATTAACTTCTGCATCTGAGACCCCTTAAGCCTCTTGTGTCTAAATGAGTTCTTGGATTGAGACTGGTCGACAGGGCGGTTTATATTGCCTTAGAACGATAACTCTCATCTTTATATGCATTTCGTGCGTATTGTTACGGTTTTCGGAACTCCGGAAAATTTTCTATTTCTTCTTGTTATACTTCTATACCAATGACGGTACCGGAAAAATAAAGCAGTAGAAATTTTGCGACCTTCTTGTTTCTATTTTATATAATAGATACAAATCCGACCACTTGTTTATACCACGTAGTGAAATTGTGACGATTAAAGTTAAATTACAAACATGAGGTTATTTTGTTGATAATTATGGTAAATTTTCATTTCTTAGCATTGATAAGTTAAATCAAAAAACTAAAATTTTCTCAATTTTACTATGATGATGGCTATGTGAGCCTTCACAAGTAACCTTACTTCGCAAATAGATTTTGTATCAGACTGACTTCTCTGCGAAGTATCATAGTAGTGTGGCGACTTCCACATACAGCGCAACAGACACATACTACAGCGCCATCTAACGAGTATACACCGAACCACGGCGTAACAAATGAAACGAAGAAACTACTAATCCTAAATCACGATATAGAAGTTTTCGCGCTGATTAGCATTTATACAACTTCCCAATATCAACCGTTGGGTAGTGAACAACTCGCCTGATCGAAGGATTTGTGTTTGTGTTAGAGGGCCATCACACCCGTTCCTCCACAGTTGACTGTAACTTAAAGAATAATACGGGGAAATATTACGTTTCTTCGTATAATAGTCGTTAAAATCAAAAACATAATATAGTCCCAAGGTGTTAATAGCCGCCTAATAAAGAGATAGTACAACTAAGAGTAAGGAAAATAACTTCACCTTAACTTTTACAACCTTATTTAAAGACTAGCTGACCCACGCAACCTCGTTTGCGTCTTATATTGTCCGTGGCGTGAAAATTTTCCCCCGTTTTTGAAACATTCCTCATTGGTGCTCCGCTCCTATTAGTAGTAGCGTGATGATATATAGCCTATAGCCTTCCTCGATAAATGGACTATCCAACACTGAAATAATTTCTCAAATCGGACCAGTGGTTCCTGAGATTATCCGGAACAAACAGACAGACAGACAAAAAATTTAAAATATATATTTTGGTATGTGTACCGTATATACATTCATATGCATGTAGTAGAAAGCAGTTATTTTAATATTACAAACAGACACTCCAATTTTATTTATTTGTATAGATGAAACAAGGTGTCAGTTTTTTTATGATACGCGGGTATAAATTTCAAAAGCCGTCTTTCAGCTCATAGAACAAGTTTTCTTTCATTCGAAGTAGTAGAAGCTAAAGAAAAAGTTTGTTTTAAAAAATGTCGTGGTCTTACTAAACCAATTGAAATCCGGACAAAACCCAGTCTACAAACTTGGGAACAGAAATTAAAAATCTTTCCCAACTTGTTTGTTTTCTCAGTAACTTGCAGGTATTACTTACGCAAAAATATTTTCTTAACATTGGAGACTTTTTCTGTGGCTTCATCTACAAATCGACAGACGAAAATAACTATGTCATAATGGTACCTACCAATGGAATAACGGTATTAATATATTATCAAATGCTTTCTGTCTTAGACTGTAAAATATGTGACGTGCATATACAGTCACTATTAATTATCAAGTGTCACTATCTGTTACCTTTGTCTATATAATTTATAATGTTAGGCTAAACGCCAGCTTGTTTACGACAAATAAAGAAAATTTTAACCAGATTTCCAATTTACTAGCAAACCGGCACTGCTTCTCACGGATGTCTTTGAAATGCATAGATTTCTTTTACTATAATATGCAAGTAAGTATTACACTGTGGGGGAACGTGTGTCATGTCCCTCCAACACAAACCTCTGACCAGGTGTGGTAATCCTGCCTGGCGGTCCACGGCCTAACAGTTGATGTTGGGATTTTGTATATATGATAATCGTCGCGAGAACTTCTATTGCGCAATTCAGGATTGGTAGTTTCTTCGTGTAGGACATTACTCCGTAGTGCAGTGTATCTGCGGTAGATGGCGCTGTAGTATATTTCTGTTAAACTGTATGTGAAAGTAGCCACAACACATATAAACCTTCCCCTTGAATCACCTAGGTAGTGACGAAAATTGCATTAAAACCCGTTAAATATTTTAAAAGATCTAAATGACAGACAGCGGTAGCGACTTAATTTTAAATTTAGTAAAGATGAATAGCATAAAGTTACTCCTCTGTATGAAACCTGTTTAGTTTGTGCATTTTTTGAAAGAAATTGTCAGTCCATCACATTGTACATAAACATAAAAACATAAATATTTTTTTAGAATAACAGCATTATTTAAATTCGCTATATCTAAAACAAATGATAAAACAATTATCATGATGATAATTTTATAATAAAACTAAGCATAAAGCTAATGAAATAACATCCTCTCGAGACATAAGGCGCACGGTACATTTAATTTTATGTGCGTTATGCTCATTGAGTCACGAGATATCGCTGAAATGCCACTTGTGTTCACATTAAGGTCAGAGGGATTTGATAAACGCAACCTTTTCAAAATAATCTTTATTACATCGAAGAATAGTATAGTACAATTTTGTTATTAAAGTATTTTGCTTAAAATTGCGTAACGCGTATCGCCATGCAGTCCACGGAAATAATTTGTAAAATTAAATGAAAGTCGCTTGAAAATACTTTGAGGTAAAGGTCAGCATTTCATTTAACTACGGAATTCAACGCTGGACACGTCACACTACGAGTACATATTATCTTTGACGTGAAAAAAGCTTTAATAGGACTGAAAAGCTCTACAATCATTTACAAACACGAGACACACAAAGATCGAGTCACTATCGCTATTGAACCTGGCGCAACGGTAGCGTCAGCGATTGCTGTGCTTGAGGTCTCGGGTTCGATTCCCGGATCGAACCAAATGTTTGTATGATCTGGCAAATATTTGTTTCCAAATTTATGTGTTTTCTATGTATAATATGTAAATATTTCCAAAAAAAAGTATATATATGTATTTATATCAGTTGTCTAGTACCCATAACACAAGCTCCGTTTAGCTGGGGACTAGACGGCGTTGTGTAAAAAAAAACTGACAATTATTGTGAAGCGAATGTTTTTAAGGTAGTAATAGTTAGATTCTAACTTATTATACACTAATTACAAAAGTTATAGTTTAGGGAAAACGTATAAAAGTTATTCTGACCCAAATATTCCCTACAGACTATTCATTAGTGGTTGCCCGACTCGATGTAATGTATAAATGATTACTCATTCGGATTACTAGCGAAGGTAACGAGAAAAAGATATCTGAGATGTATTTCTTGGGATCAGGTGGCATATACATTAAGGTACGGATTCGTATTATTAGCCAATTACGAGAATTAATAGATCTTTGCGCTTGTAACATTTCGTGAGTAAAATACTCGTATATTCTGGTATTGTTTTATTTGTAGATTCTTAGATCTTTCATGTTTTAAGAGGTAGAAAGTTGTTAGGGCCAAGAAATCAAAATCTAAAATTTCAATGCACATATTTTAATTTACATAGGAATGAAACCCTTTAGTAATTATATAGTCATGATATCGGAAATTAACGAGTCTTAAAACCTAACCTGTAAACTTTAACCATATTAACAATAATGATAGTAAATATTTTAAACATCTTACACACAACGCTATCTAGTCCCAAGCTAATCAGAGCTTGTGTTATGGGTACTAAACAACTGATAGAAATACATGTACAGTTTTTTTTGTAAATACATACATATATAGAAAACACCTAAATTAATAATTAATTATTAATTATTATAACTAACATATTTACAATGTGCATATATTGAATGAAATATATATTTTTATCGAAATTAATAAATATATATAGGCTTCGTCTACATATGTGTACTCACTTTACATTTTTGCTAAAATGAATTTTAATCCTTTCAAAGTGAATGTTGTAAAAACACAATACAGAAATTCACACAACATACAAATAAGCGCAAATACGTGAATAAATAGAAATATGTTACTTTTCTCGTTATTTCAACCAAAGACAGAAATCTGTATTTGGCACGTTTTATCGACCAACCGTTATTGGTACCCAGGTGTAGGCTTTATCTCTGGTGTAATCCCACACCCTCTTACGAGACCCGCGGGAGAACCTTCACAGACCTCTGGGAACACTCGCCATATTTGTTGGCCGATATCTAAATATAACGTCACCTGAAGCGAAGTGTTTGATTTATAATGTTGTATCCTCAGGACCCACGTTACTCGATTTGTACAATAAATAATCGTTTTCCCGTGACAAGCAGCGGCGCTCGGATATTTGTTGTTGCGCCCTGAATACTAACATTGAACTGTTTTTGAAGTATTCGAGGAGAAAAAACTGCTTTCGATTGTGTTTCTGTTATTTTAGGGATTTAAGAAATGTTGCAGATATTTGTTCTACGCAATTGGAGCAGTTCGCCGTCAGCAATTATTTTATTCTTTTGTAATTAAATATTAGAATGAAAAGTCTTTAGGTACAAAACTATATTAAAATCAACGTGCGGTAATACATCCTTAATATATCTTAATGTAGTATCCTTGATTCTATTCTTTCTAGTCTTTGACCTATACAGTAAAATAAATAACGGGGTCGCCCCGTGACCTACGCTATTTTAGTTTCAAAATATGTGAAGAGTCCGGTTCTTCTTTGTGACTACCTATGTTTGAATATTTGTAAAATTACTCGTAACATATGAGTTATTCCAAGTGCCTGAGTTTTCTTTTACATTTAATAATACCTTAAACCATGAGAGAGATACATCATCGTTGTGTAACGTTATATTTAAACTGTATGGCATTTTATTTAGTTGTAATGCTTATATATCGCGCAATGCGGTTTCTAAAAATATGAAAATCATTTTTCAAAATACGAAACTAGAGTCAAATTCGGTTTGAACTTTTGGATATGTTGAAGGGTATATATAAACTTCCATTTAATATATAAGTCGTTGATATGAAATGGAATCGTTTTCTGATAGCGATATAGCTTGCGGTCGAGTCGCCTCTTATGAGTACAATGTCCACTTTTAACAGGAGCTCAATACTCGTATGTTAGCAGTTCAATTGTACGGAAGTAAGTTCGATATCTGCAGTCAGCTATTGTTAGAAAATCCACTTGAGGGCTCTTTGTTGTGGATTTTGTCTTATTAGATTTTGAACTTCATGTGATCAGAGACGAGTTCGTTATTGTAGTTTATTCTTATTTCGTTTATACAATTCTCATATTAAGTTATTGCTCACTGCGATGCGTTGCGTTGTTTACCGATTTTCAAGGTTTTTTATGTGTGTTTTGCTGGCATGTCATATCACGCTTAGACTAACAGAAGCTGAGCATGATTGCAATCGCAATCGAAGTATGGGTTAACTGGTTTTTTTTTTAAATACAAGTTGACCAATACTTTATATACAGTTTCCTTAAAACGTCCAAATGTCGTAAATACGGCAAAAAAATCGATAAAAACATCGACTAGTTTTCTACGAGTACTAATCCAAGTTAAATACCCAATTGTTTGTTTAAAGAACAACTAAAGAAAGTATTGAAGAAAAGGTGCCAATTGAACGATAACATAAAGTTTTATTGTTTTCTTAAGCAATAAACGGCATAAAGACAGTCTCAATGAAAATAACAGATCTTAACAAACTTGGGCTATTATGACCAACGAAAATAGTTTGAGAAAGTTGGGAAAGCTGGCAACTAACGGGTCTCGTTATTGGCTTAGTTTGGCCAATATTTTCTGTGGACAAAAGATGGTTCCTTGTTATTATAACAAACTGTTGTATTGTCGACAGATTAGTTAGTATTTAGCTGTTGTTGTTATGATAAAGTGTTCTTACTTTCCAACATTTTGAAGACGTGAATGAGTTTAAGTGTATGTACTGTAACGTGTTGACCTATTGGGTAAAATATTACTATTATCATAATTAAAATAAAAAGAAAATGTATTACTTTACATGTAATAGCAAAATGATTAGGTTTTTTAATCCGACCTAGATAAAATTATGAAGTGTCTTTGAGTAACTTGTAAATTACGGCCATCTCCTAATATTACATGCGCTAAACGTGTTAACGTTGGGATAAAAACTATAGAAAACAATGTATTTTTGGGCATAAGATTGAGTTAATTTATAATTCACGAAAGTAATGTATGTTCATGCAATTTTGCCATACTAAGCTTTCAGATATGGCGATCCAAAAAATTTTCGACACAGTTTAAATGTTTTAGGTGTATACTTATATATATAAGTAGATATAAATGAATTTCTTAAAAGCCACAATATTAAAGAAAAGCCTTCCTTAACACAAATAAATGGTTTTATACTGATACATAATTTTTAAACTTCGTTTGTTTAAAAGTCTGTGGAGTGTTTTTAAATTATCTTATATTACAATTTGAAATACTGGCTTGGTAAGCAAATTTTGGGGCGGGTTCTATAAAAGTAAAGTGATAATACACATTGAACATCAATAATTACAGGTAAATAAAATTGAAATTTAATATTTGCCCAATGATATTCCCAATTTTAATATAGAAAGATCAACCGAGTATCATATTAATACTTATCGGACGATAGCCACGATATGTATGTGATTCAATATTCAGTAATGAAGTCCGTATCAACACAAAGGCTGTCAGGGACAGGGGATCGAGCAGGTAGGCAAATTAATCCGATGCAATTTTATCTAGTCGCCTCCTGGGCCTTGCCACAGTGGGAGCAAAATTATAAGGAGTTAACTTTAGTAATACATTGTCGTGCTTCGTAAAGCTACAAAAATAAAAATTACACAAAATGTATTTCATATATTACAAGTACAGAAGATTTGTGAAGAAATCCCAAAAATACAACATATTTATATATGTATATAAAATACCGGGATCGTTGGGTCTCCTTGGCAGTTTCGTTCAGCAGTGACCGGCAGTGATAGGTTGATACAATTACAAGAAAATTTATCTTCTTTCATGAAACTATTTTGGATTGACGGGTAATTTTAACACAAACCTCCTTTGCGAAAATCGCTGGCCACCTATGTGTATTTTTTTTATATGTTTTAAGATTATCCGTCTCTCTCCTTTTGCTTACAACAATGTACTTCTCGTTGGAAGCTTTTCGTGATATGATTACGTACATACATATTGTTGAATTCAACTAAAATTAACTTTACGAACTAACTCCTAATTGCTTGTGTGTTTTCAGATGGTTAAAAGCATGACAGATGAGTGTCTTTAAGAAAAAAAGGAAAATACATTTGTTAATTTGTATATCGATGAAATATATTTCTTATCGTATAACACACAGTTTACATAACAAAAATATATGAAAATAAGATAAGTAAACGTTAAGTGTTTAGGAAGGATTAAAGTGCTATCACAGTATTATGCAAATAAATAAGTTGGCAGGTTGTTCAGTGTTATGGCTATTTATAAATTTTTTAGAGTCATTGTAGAACGCTGATTCCATATTTAATTGGCCGAGCATAGAATAACAGGCGTCCGCGTTGTCCTTTTGTAATATGACGTGACCCCGCAAAGGGGTCTTTCTGAAACTAATTGAAATTCAACAATATTTCGTGCTCTACATGATAAGCTAATGGAACAGATAGTCAAGTTTAAATGTCACCGTTTAAGCTCAATAGGTACAGCTTGTTCTGTTAGGGATAGATATGCATTTAATTATAAACCTTGCACAACACAAGACAGATATCATAAGGTTTATGTATTTATGTATTACGGTGTGTTATTGAAGTTGAAGTTCACCGAATACTGTACGAACATCATCATATACAGACTTTAACATTATAGATCTCTTCTTAAAGAAGCTTTTGACCAGATGGGCTGGTATAAGGTATGTTTCAAGTTTTTCTTCTCCCTGTAGTGATGTTGTTCGGCGTAGTTTTCTTGCTCAGTCAACTCTAAAGATAACCATGGGATGAATAGGGTGGTGACACTCCGTATTCTTAATGCCATGAAAAAGAAAACAGGATACTATTTTTCAACTTCTTGTTCTTCAACAAATGGGAGGTTTCTCAATTCGACCGTGTACACCTTTTTTAATGTGTGTTCGCGGATAACTTCGTCATTTATGAACTGATTTAAATGATTCTTTATTTTAAAGACGACCCCGTATTATAAATATTACCTGAAGAATTATTGTACATAAAGCGTGGGTATCGAATTATTCAGCGCGTTAAGAGGCGATGAGGCGTTTTAAAAAAAATATTACTTCCTTAATTATCATCTTACATGATGGTAACTAATACACAGATGGTGAATGGTAACAGATACAAATAATAACTGAACATAGACAATGAATACATTGACTTGTCTTTTTTTAAAATGATGCCCTATAATTTAGAAAGAGAAAAAAAACAAATTATGTAGGTACTTTATCAAATTATAGTGTTTTATTCTGTTGTAATGTTATACATACTGTTATATATTAATAAATAATTGTAAATATATTTGGAGAATACACTAGTAACAACTGATGATGCGATATTTTGCCATGATCATTTTTATCATATATATATGTTTCGTGAGAATTCAACTAAGTATTCTTTCCAGAAAATGGATACAGTGACACTTGCTGCACAAAACTGCTAATTTCAATACATATACAAATATAATCGCAATATAAATACATAATTCTCGTATATTTATTGATGTTGTACTAGCTACACTACAGTTGAGATGCAATGTTGTATCTACATAAGTATGTTTATAGTACTTGACTCTTGATATATTCCTTCATTGCACTTCTTAGATCAACGTCTAGATGTTCCATGACTGCCTCGGTGGCGTAGTGGTAGCGTATGCTGCTAAGCTTGAGGTCTCGGGTTCGATTCCCGGGTCGGACCAAAATGTTTATATGATCTGCAAATATTTGTTTCGGAGTTTTGGTGTTTTCTATGTATAATATGTAAGTATTTACAAAAAAATATATAAGTATTCATATCAGTTGTCTAGTACCCATAACACAAGCTCTGCTTAGCTCGGGATTAGATGGCGTTATGTGTTAGATGTCTGGAATATTTATTATTATTATTGACGTGATTTTTTTAAACAGTAATCAAATTATCCTTCATGCTCACTTATAAAAATGTGACATTTATGTACGTCAAGCGATTCTCTCTAAAGCGTATAAGTCAAGCTAAATTTCCCGTCGTCTCGGCCACTGAAACTGAGATGTTTTCAATAAAAACAAGGGTTGTCTCATCCTCTCATCCGTGCCCAGATCACGAACACACTTTGTTAACAAAACAGCCTTCCCTTTGACGTATCGACTAGACATTTTTTAATGCATAAACTTGAACGGAATTATTGATAACTATGTGCGAGTACTGCCCGAGATCTGACAAAGATTTTGCCTTTGAAGTTGCTACAATATGGGTTTTATTGTCTTTATTGGATCGTGCTTTATTTTGCTTTTTTTGTTTTAAACAAGGAATGGTTTAATTTTATTATTTGCAATCGTATTATAATAACAGTTAGTGTTAAATTAAAGAATCCAATTTCTTGGCACGTTGATGTTTTGGTGATTGACGGGTAGGCAAAAATCGATGTTTAATCGGTATACAGGGTCTGTCGTAAATAATGGATAAGTCGTAAACTGGAGTTGGTCCGGCTATGAGACTATTAGAAAATCGTATCTTTTTGCCAGGGTTTCTAACCGTATGGAAATGGCGTAGACTTTTATGTTTTTTTATAAATTTCGCTACTCTTTGCATTCATTCCGTTGCCATTTCGTTAAATTTAGGTATTTCTGTGTCATTTTTTTTGTATTATAGTCTTGAAGATGTGTATTATTTAGTTTTAGTACTGTTTTAGGCGTTTTTAACGTTGGTCATTTTCAAAATTGTCATTTTAAGATTTTTTATGTTTTTGTTTTACTTAGGGTCAACTTTTGATCATTTACTGTGTAAAAAAAAAGTACGGCGCTGTAGCTGCCCATGATCTTAATAAATTATCTAGTATGTGTAGATTCTAAAAAGGTATAACAATGCATACTTCACAAGTAATATTAAGCTACATGAGCGAGATCAATATCAAGGTGAGAAAATATTTTTTTCATGTAATGTTGTAAATGGTTATAAAACTTCGTCAGAATGATTTATTTCTGCCAAGATTCTTTACACAAACACTATGGGGCCACTATTAAGGATATTCAAAGAAAACTAGGTAGTTTTTTGTCAAAAAAATTTCATGCCTCCTCATTTCATAAAGGTGTTTAATTTTAAAATTGATGTGCTCTAATAGTTACGTGCGACAAACATGTTACAAGTTTATTCGTAAAAAGGATCATCAGGTAAAAAAATGAACAAAGACAGCAATACAAAGGGTCTCCCCGCGTGAAAAGGACATTGTTACTAGGCACACTGCATGATGCACCGTCCCTTTCACACTCACGATGTGTGAAAAGGTTAGCATGCGTTTAGCTAGGGCGCACTCCTGATACATCTCTCAGTGTGATTTTGACCATCGCATGTGCTCTCGTTTTCATTACTGTCGTCAATTTGTTACTGCTTTCTAATATCGGACTTAGATTTTCTTTGTGATTTGGACTTGTTAACCTGGTGATATTGACAACTCAGCTCTCATTTATGGGCATCGTGTTGTGCTATCGATTGCACGTGTTATTTTGGAAAATTTTGTATATCATGCCTCAACAATACACGCCGGCCGAATACGTAAACATGCATTACATTTATGGTTTATGTGATGGCAACGCCAATAGAGCTGCTAGAGTTTATCGGGAAAAATATCCAAATGCCCGGCATCCTGACTATCGTGTCTTCATAAGAGTGCACAACACATTTTTGGAAGGACGATTTCCTGGGACCGGCGTAGGCGGGGCGAGTGAAGGACGACCACAACGCCACAGTGCAGCCGAAGTACTGGAAATAGTTGCAGAAGACCCTGGTACGTCCATAAGTGTAATTTCAAGGCGCACCGGTATACCTCAAAAATCTGTACACAGGATTTTAAAAAGGCATGAATTATATCCCTATCATTATCAAAGGGTCCAAACATTAATGCCAAGGGACGCTGCTGCGAGAATAACATTTTGTCGCATAATGCTGCGAAAGATGAGGGAAGACCAAAGTTTTTTTAATAAAATTTTATGGAGTGACGAGTCAACGTGTCGAAAAGATGGTTTTTTGAATCTTCACAACATACACAGCTGGCAACTCGAAAACCCAAGACTTATCCGAGAAGACCGATCGCAATATCAATTTAAAATTAATTTATGGACTGGCATTATTAATGGCAAAATCATTGGTCCATTCGAATTGCCGGCAATATTAAATGCGGATATGTATTTGAATTTTTTAGCAAATACTTTACCTAGTTTACTGCAAGACGTCCCACAAGAGATAAGAAATGAGATGTGGCTACAAAATGATGGGTGTCCAGCACATTACGCTGTTCGTGTCAGGGAACATTTAAATAATACTTATCCAGATAGATGGATAGGGCGATTGGGGCCAATTTTATGGCCTCCACGTTCGCCAGACCTGAACCCCTTGGACTTCTTTTACTGGGGCTGTATAAAAGAAAAAGTATACAGTGAAACAATAAGTTCTGTAGAAGAGTTGCGTGCGCGCATTCAAGTAGCAGCGAGAAAAATTGAAGAAGCCGGTTATGTGCGCCGGATTAAGCGATCGTTTATTAGGCGATGTAGAGCGTGCATAGCTGCCGGCGGAGGACACTTCGAACATTTAGTTTAAGTTGTTGAATAAATATTTTTACGTACTAAAACAACCTAGTTTTCTTTTGAATATCCTTAATAGTGACCCCATAGTGTTTGTGTAAAGAATCTTGGCAGAAATAAATCATTATGACGAAGTTTTATAACCATTTACAACATTACATGAAAAAAATATTTTCTCACCTTGATATTGATCTCGCTCATGTAGCTTAATATTACTTGTGAAGTATGCATTGTTATACCTTTTTAGAATCTACACATACTAGATAATTTATTAAGATCATGGGCAGCTATAGCGCCGTACTTTTTTTTTACACAGTAAATGATCAAAAGTTGACCCTAAGTAAAACCAAAACATAAAAAATCTTAAAATGACAATTTTGAAAATGACCAACGTTAAAAACGCCTAAAACAGTACTAAAACTAAATAATACACATCTTCAAGACTATAATACAAAAAAAATGACACAGAAATACCTAAATTTAACGAAATGGCAACGGAATGAATGCAAAGAGTAGCGAAATTTATAAAAAAACATAAAAGTCTACGCCATTTCCATACGGTTAGAAACCCTGGCAAAAAGATACGATTTTCTAATAGTCTCATAGCCGGACCAACTCCAGTTTACGACTTATCCATTATTTACGACAGACCCTGTATAATATAAAACTAAAATATTTGAAGTAGTGATTTTTTAAATAAAACTGAAGATTCTTTCACTGTAAGAATTGTATTATTTTTAAACTTCCTTTTCAGAAACTAAATTCTTTAACCAATTGATAAACGATAATTTTTTGTTTTAAGAATGTTGTTACTGATATCTTAGCATGTCCATAAACAAAATATCAGAGGGAAACCAAGGCCAATGTCCAGTAGTGGATGTCTTTCGGTTGAGATAATGAAACAAATCTTATATTGTTTTTGACTACCTCGGTGGCGCAGTGGTAGTTATGCGACTGCTGTGCTTGAAGTCACGGGTTCGATTCGCAGGTCAGACCAAATATTTGTATGATATACAAATATTTTTTTTTTTTTTTTATTGAATAGTGGGCAAATGAGCAGACGTATCACCTGATGGTAAGCGATTACCGCCGTCCATGGACACCCGCAACACCAAAGGCGCCACAAGTGCGTTGCCGACCTTTGGGGGATGGGAAAGGGGATGGGGGGAGGGGTTGGGGTATGGGCCTCCGGTATCCTCACTCACTCGGTGAAACACAGCGCAAACGCTATTTCACACCGGTTTTCTGTGAGGCCGTGGTATCACTCCGGTCGAGCCGACCCATTCATGCCGAAGCATAGCTCTCCCACGGTTGACGGTTTGTATCTTTAGGTGTTTTCTATGTATAATAATTATGTATTAACAAAAAGAAGTGTATATGTAATTACATCAGTTGTCTAGTACCCATAACACGAACTCTGGTTAGCTTGGGACTAGATAGCATTGTGTGTTAGATGTCCGGCATATTTATTATTATTATTATTGTGAAGCAAACAAGAACGTTGCACGTAATGAAGGAACACTCATCTTACTTCATGGTTAAATGAAATAATGTAGTAGATATTTAAGACTAATTAAAAAATGATACTAAAATAGTTCTGTCAATGCTGTTCTGTTAAAAGAGCGATAATTATTAATAGTTCATTAACTAGAATCCGAAAAAATATTTATGTCTTTGCTTTGTCTAGAAATGATTCATAAAAATAAAACATCGTATTCATTACATTTTACTTTTCATCTAATCTACAAACTTTGAAAAAGTTTAAAAAAAATACTTTAAGTAAAAGTACCCCGATTTCCAAATTCAAATATCGCGATATCGATATAAGGGATGTCGTTTACAAGTAAATTACAAGTCGGCAAAGTTGACGTTGAAATTGAATAAAAACTTAAGTCATTTTTCAGGGCAACATTGGCCGGGGACCAATGAACTCGATTCGATATTCGAATTTCTTATCCTTCATTCATTAGCAAGTTCAATCAAGGGCCCGAGGACTGCGGTTATTTATTGCCTTGCATCGGCCCTCACAATTACGGCAGAAGGAAAAACTTTCACCATTACGGACCCCTGAAGGCTTTCATACAAAAAAATAAATTGTACATACCGACGTGTAGTGCGTAATGGATTTTCGGTTTCGATTTCGTTTCTGCCATTGTATCGAGAGTATGGCGGCCGCTCGCGAGTATTGGACTGTTTGTATGTATATTTGTATAAAATGTTTATTTGATTCTATCGTCCCGCAGCTTTTTAGGGAATCGGTTACTTTTTTACGTTTATGTTTGTCTGTGAATGTTCTTCAATCAAATAAATTATGTTTCTTTTCTCAATTCGTAAGGCTGAGATTTAAGGTCTTTTTTAGTTTATTTGTTTGGAATAGTATAGATGAGAAATAGGTCGGTCGAAATCCAAATGTAATTATTAGTATGTATTAATAATAGTTTTCCACACTTCTCGTCCATATGAATAACTTAACCTGAGCAAATAAGTAAAAAAAAGTACTATTTAGTAATGCAATCATGCATATAGCTAACAGACTATCAACTATTTATAAGTATTTAAAAATATTCATATAACTATATTAATCTTTCTAAGTCAACCCGAAAGAACTAAATATATTTAGTTCTCTCAAAATTATGTGCAGAAAGACAGTATAACTTTGAACTAAAATAAGGTCTGCCAACTGAAAATAATTGTATATTTACATCTTATTTGTGTGGGTCCATATGTGTTCCTAATTCTTACTTTACACGTTGCTATAGAAATAGAAACAGGAGCATTTTTAGGTAACAAATATTTAATTCAAGGTCGATCAAATTACATCTTTTGTTTATTCCGAAGAGAAAAAAAGGTGACTTTATGTTCTTAGAAGTACGGCAACGCTATTTTCCACCATAAATACACTGTATTTTGCTCATATCTTTAAAGGAGCAATTCTTGTATATTATATAATCCGAATCTCGGAAACGGCTCCAACGATTTTCATGAAATTTAGTATGCAGAGGGTTTCGGGGGCGATAAATCGATCTAGCTAGGATTCATTTTTAGTACGTTTACCAAAAAAATACTCGCTCGTTCATGCAGGTGCTATTAAAATTAGTCACGTAAAAATCGTCTATGTACTATTTACTAAATACGTATTCCACTGTTCGAATTTTACTTCCTCTCAATCCGTTTTCGTCACTCCCTTCCCCCAGTCCTTGCTTAAACCCGTTAAGATTGTTTTCTGTTGACTTTATTATCGTGTAATACACTTTACTTAACTTTGTCGGGTTTTTATTATTAACAGTAACTTTTTTATTTAGCCACATGTGAGATTGCAAAACTTTTTTATTGTCCCTGCCGTGATGAAAGACATAATTATAATTTATAATATGCATAGATTATGTATATTTCATTTTTATTAAAGAAAGAAAGAAAGTTATTATAATTAAAGACTTCAAAATCAACAATTTCAAAGGTAAAAACCTTAAAAAATTTAAGTAACTATATTCTTAAGATTAATTGGACAACTATAAAAAAAACTTGCTAGAGACTTCATTTTTGAGTGTCTAGAGTTGCCTTTATTTAAAAAAATATATTATATCTCTAATATTATTTTAACATAGGAGGATATATCTATAACTGTAACTCAAAGGAACTTCAAATAAGTTGTCTAAAAGTGTTTTATATTGAATGATTTTTCGTTTTAAAATAATTTTAGCCTACCGTGTTTAGTATTTCCTATTCTTATAATGTTGTTTGCAGATAAGGTTCCCGTTACAAGAATGTAAATAATTTGATTAAATAAATAAAAGCTTAGGAATTTTATTATTTAATCAGACTTATGTAGAGTATTGGAGAGTTATCGGCTATTTGTAGTGGAGTGTTATAGGCTATTTATGATTAATTTATCATATTATCTTTCTTATAGGTTTTTTATCACAGCCGTGGCCCATGCATCTATAAGGTTTCTCAAAATATGCGCCCTCCGTGCAAGCTCAACTTGTGTAAGGTTTGCAGAACACGTGGATCGTAATTCAGTCGACAGGTGCGCCGACAATCCGAAGACAAGTCATTGAAATTTAATAAAACTTCCCTTCAACATACTGTGCTTACAATTTACGAGTTGTCAGTGGCAGTGTATACGTGCGAATACATTGTAGTTCTGAATATTAGTGAACGCATCTGAATGTTCGTGGATTACGTCATACAAATGTGTCGACGGTGAAATATTGAGTATGTGACTGGTTTTTTTCCTTTAAGCATGCGTTCCGTTGTTATTCGGCCGAAAAATTGCTTTTGGAAAGGATTTTTGTATCAAGTCAAAAGCTCCTATTGGAAAAAGTATCTACATCGATGATATAACTTTTTTATGATATTATAGGTGTTAACGAGCAGGCTGATGGAATGTGATTGCTGTCACCTTGGAACGCCTGCAACTCAGGAGTCAAAAACGTATTACTGGCCTTTGAGGTAGGTAGTCTTTTCTTGTTAATTGATAACTTGACCACCTGCAAGTGATATTTTGGTCTACATATTGGCTGTGCGAACCAAAAACTTTCTTGAAAAGTTTACAGTAGGAAAAATCCAACTGATGGGAACTCAATCCCAAGTGATGGGATGAGTAATGATGGAAGTTATGCTGCGTGAATCAATGGCGTAAAGCTGGTTTTAGTTCAGACACTTCCTGTGAGCAGTAACCTGATAGAGAATGTACACTGAAGCTACATTTCGCTAATAACAACACTAAGGATTCAAGTCGATCGGAAATATTCTCGTAATATACGATTCAAGTGATTCACTTACAGTTAGATCATAACTTTATTTTTTAAACGGTTCTTAAGGTGAATATATTTCTAATTAACTAGCTTGCATGTTGAGAAGAAAAGTCCTAGAGTGATAGAAGAGAGTGATGAAATGTACAATATTTTTGATTTTTACCTTTATTGTTTTCAATCTAAAATCTGAGAAATATAAACATTATGTAAAACTTTTCACTAAACGTAGGAACATAATAGGCAGACATAAAATACTTGCACAAACAGCCATGTTGACCCATAAACTTCCAAGATTACACAAGCCGTCGCCGCAAGATAGTAAATTCGAATATTCACAACGAGGGCCGAAGAAAGGCCACCTGTGCGGGACTTGTTATTATCTCATTAGAGAATCCTTTTCTGTTCCCTCAATTTGTTACAAACAAACGGAATTTTAATATTATCCGTGTAATAGGTTCTGCTCTTGGTAATCCCGGGGCTTTTTGTTAATGTAAAATAAACTGGAGTGTACTTGAGTGTTTATTTAGTTCTGCATAATTAAAATATCTTTATAATTTATTGACATACTTGTAACATGGAAAAAAAGGGATTTTATGAAAAACATTCACCAATTTTAATACTTAAAATATCACTCCGAATAACAATCCTTAATGGACGCCGAGATCGCTAGGTTGATCACTCATATCATTTCGATGATTATCGCATAGTAGCTCAATCTGAACTGAACTGCGGCCCGCGAGAGTCTTTACATAAGTACAGTAGTACTAGCGCTTTCGAGAAACGTCTCGAACATACGAGGGCGTTCTCCGTACTAAGGACACGCCCGCCGGCGAACTCGTTGTAAACAATCGGGTAACAGTCAAGCGATATTCGACGCTATGTACATCATTATAAGATTTGTTAATTCGTGTCTCAAAAATTAACTATCTCGATCGTTATTCACGAGTAATCTTTCTTCGTAACAATATACTTACTTGAAACGAAATAAAAGTATAAAGTGGCTCATTATTCATCTGTTATCAGGTCGACAATGTTTTTGTGTATTCGTATTAACATTTGTAATTTAAACTACAGAGTGATATTTTATGTCTAAAGTAGTCGATTTAGTAGTTATCATTATTTTTATATTTAATGGTCCATGATATTATCAAAAGAAATAGGAAGTTGTATTTTTTCATACAAACGCTGACATGCAGTGTAGAAGGTCAACTTATATGACTTAATAATTACAGATGATTAATTCTGTATTACGAATTAACACTACATTTTCATTTAAAGTTGTGTATTATCTCCAAGTATCCATCAATCACCAAACTCTGCTGAACGAACTTTGTGTTGAAAGGAAATAACACTTCCTGTTTCCTATATCATATTTATTTCATCTTCTTCACATTACATTACTGCCATCACGAAATGAATACAGCACACACGTATCTCATATTGTTCAACATACGATAATGTTACAAAATTACATTATACCGTACAATACACACACACAAATGATACGAAAACGTTTTATAATTAAACCAGGACAGTGCCTCAGGCTTGCGTGCTTGTATAAGCACATCGCGATGTTGCGCTAGTCATATGAGAGTAGGATAGATATGATTTAAAAGGGTACAGGATAAATTGAACATAGAATAGTATTTTAAAATAAGAACCTTAATATGCTTCACCTTAGCTGCTTATTTTATACTAGCTATAGGACGAGGCTCCGCCACCCCGTAAGTTGGTTATCGCAATAGAAAGAAGCCTATGTCCTTTGTCTGTATCCTTAGGAATCAAAGTATCTACATGCCAAATCTCCTTAAAATCGATGCTGTGGTAAACGTGACAGACAGCTTTTGCCCGAAGCTCCACCAGCGTCTAGATTGCGGTAAATAGTAGACCATGTCGTTCTTTAAAAATATAACAATCTCTAATCCAAATTTGGTTTGACCGGTTGGCCGCGAAAATGTTAGATAGACTGAATTACTTTCGAATTTATATTATCACCTTGTGCATGTGGCGATGTGTGTGCGATTAGGAATACAGAGTATCGCCCCTGTTCATCCCGTGGGTATTGTAAGAGCCGACTAATGGGGAAAGTATGCACTGGAAAGAGAAGGAGGTCTTGGCACAAATCCTAAACCTATATGACGTATGGTAAACGTCGTATAGCATGCCATACCCTACTTTCGAACAAGAGGTCTATGTTTATAAGTAAACTATTAAATATGTGAATTCTAAAAAAGTAATCAATCTTCTAAGTTTTAGTATTAAATAGACGGTAGATCTGGAAGACCCTGTATTTTGGGGGACTATAATATCCAGTCGCTCCAAGAAATAATAATTTATTTTTATAATATCGTAATATATATAAGTCGTGATTGCATAATCTTTTATTTGAAATACATGCATATAGTCAAGACAATCCATAAAAACTTCAGTTTTGTGGCATCCTTGTGTCCCACATTTCAACTTATTTACATTTCATTTCTGAAAATGTGGCTTGTACCTACAAGACAAGGCGAAGACATAAAACTTACATTCCACACATATGCAAAATAAAAGAACTCACAAATAGTGTTTAAAGTATATGAAGCAGCATTTGAACATTTATTCTGGCAAAGATTAAAATAAACAATTTAATTTTCTACTAATAATTTTCTCAATTTATAGTCACATTTATTTGTGTACAGCTGAAAAGTTTGATTCATTTATAAGAAAATTGTGAGGCCATAAAAAATAAAATTGTAACTTTATGTTTTTCGGTTTGGGTATACCTTCATACTCTGTGAACAAGGTAGATTTCATAAACTTAATTAAAAAAGTTTAAATAATATAACAGTAAAAAACAATTGCGAAAATCTCAACAAAACTTGTATCGTTTCAACAGTTTCCAATTTGAGATTTTATATATATATCAAGTACAACATTATAAATCGTTCAAAGACCCATCGATAGACATATTTTGTACGTGTACAAATATTTAATAATAAGTTATATGTTAGTTTAAAAAGGTCAGTCTGGTAACTATAGAAAGCATTTACAAATTGTGTTAAAATAGAAACGTGGGACGTTTCGTCCGCATTTCATTAGTAAAGTTGGCTATGTTTGTTTATATAACTGGACTTGTTTATCTTTCTCACTTCCAACAGTAACTATTCGTAGACTACTCTTCGTTATGTACTCTACTGAAATACACAAACGTGTATGTACATACTTAACGTTGTTCTACCTAGTTTCATAAGACTGAATACCCTAAATTTGACTAAATTCTGTAAAGGATATTTATGGAGAATTAGTTAATTAGATGAATATCAAAAAAAAAACTATGATAGTACTGCGCACAATGCGTTACGAATCAGTATGGCGTATCTAACGTATATGTATAGTAATGCAAGTTTATTCGATTCTTCTTTAATTTAATACTTCTGTTAAGTATTTATCACGTAATTTACTAGGCATTTTATCAAGATATCAAATAGTTTATCCGAAACAATTCGTATCAGAATTCAATCCAGTAAAATATCATTCTATTAACCCTAGAGTGGGCGCGTCTTTCCGTGAAACGTCAGTGGGCGCGTGGGGAGCATTTTGCCGCCTCTTTTCTTTGGCTATTTTAAGTAGAAATAAAGTAACATAATTAATTTATTTTGTCAGGGTTTAAATAATACACAAATAAGTATTGGTAAATCAACATATTTATTAAACTCTGTTTTAAAAACTTTGGCTTACAAAATATTTTAGGAAACTTAATATTTTTATTGACTTTTTTGACTTATGCTATTATAATACTCTATAATACTAAAAGAAAATAAAAAAATAAACGAAATTATATGTTGACTACATCTACAGGATATGCTTTATCCAAACAGTCTTTACAAAGGAATGAGCAATGTTCATTGCACAGTAACTTTGAGCCTCTGCAACACCCTTTTTAGTGCGCCTATTTTTCTTTATTGGACATATATTGCATATACCCTCCTTCTTTGAAGATGTTGCTTGATGGTACAAAACGAGCAATTTGGTTCTTCAAAGAAATATTTAATGTCTCTACAGAAGACCTTGTGGCCATATATGGCTTCGCTAGGACCATAGCAATTTCTTTCAAAAACTGCCGGCGTAGCATCAAGTGTTTAGTATTGGCTTTGTAAATAATTTGACTGTTTATTCCAGCAATATTCATCATTGAAAAAAACAGCCTCATTGGCCATCTGCGAGTCATTCTCCCCACAGAATATTCTTCCTTCATTTGGTCTACGACGTCGTTGGTGTGGTATAGGAATTTCAGAGGGCGGAACAATTGGAGTTCGTTCTTTCTTGTCAGAATCGTCGTCGTTTGCTGACTGTCACAGAACAGTCCGTGTTATGCTCACTATGATAACTAGATCGATCACTTTCCGACTCATTCTGCTCTATAGTCCGTGAACTAGCACCTTCAAAATCAGACATTTCCAGCCAAGACACGATTTGATCGTCCTTTTTTGTTCTTATCACTTGATACTTTTAAATCCTGAAATTAAAATCGTTTTTTAGTTCTCACAATCAATAAAATATAGTATGAATTTCAACTTCGCAAAAAATATATGCTCAATTTTTACTTACGTGAGTGGGCGCGCGGTGAGCAATTTGCCGCCCGGCGACACCAGCTGGTAACAACCTTCTCCTGGAGCGGTCTCCTGCGCACTGACGGTGTCTGGTTTTTCGGTACGCGTCGCTAACGAGAGTGGGGGCAGCTACTATAAAGCGCAAGACTAACGGGCAATAGTTTTACAAATTATTAACGTTTTTTTAGCGCGGGCGGCAAAATGCTCATAGCGCGCCCACTCTAGGGTTAAAAAGGATAAGATGACATCTTGCTTGACAAAATTTACATTACGAGAAAAAACCCTGCTGAGAAAGCTTTTTTCCTGATAGACTATGATGAACTTATCTGACAGGTGTGATACGAGGTCGGCTCCATGAAATTAAAACTTACAAATATTGGCTGCCTTGTTAGATTGAAACAATAGTCTAAATGCAATGGATATACACGTGCAGATTTTAGAATGGTCTTCTCATAAAAAAAGGGACAGACATCGCTGTTAAACTATTTAAGTTATAGATCGTAAATTAGAACAAAACATTATATTCCTTTTAAACGCAATTGTAAGAAATCCTTCAACATCTGGTTGCCATAAAATAGAAATTCTACTTAGAATCGTTACTCACTTGAACGTAGTAAAAAAGGGTCTCTACCTGTTCGATCGGAGTTATGGAGAGAGGATACGAAGCGAGCAATGGAGGGGCAGTTGGTTTAAAACCACGGAGGCAGACAGTTTAGGAGTTGGGTTTTAGAATCGAAGGAGAGAGGAGTGAGTTTACAAGCTTAGAAAGGTGAAGACGGGGTCTCAGGGGCTGTACGAGAGACAGGAGTCAGAGTCCGAGCCGGGCGAATCTTCGTTATATTGAGTAAGTTAAAGTATATAGCATTGGATAAACTCAGGTGAGTCCCTGCCTTCTTTGTATTTTATAGGATGATAAGTTTAATAGGTATTGTGTCCCGGTCTGAGTATCGTATTGATTGTAAATAATTATATGTAATTTACAGTTATTTGAACTAGTCATTGCAATTGGTTTTATCTGTGCATTTGTTTGTGAAGAAGTGCTCTTGAGAGCTAGGAGTCTTAATGTTTGAATATACAGGGCTACCGTAGGTGAATTAGGCGGTATCTCGGGTTAACGTCGGTGGGAGAATTCGGGTTCGATCACCGAGACGTGAAGGGATGTCCAGATAATGGCTCCCAGATACTGCTGTATCTAGTAGCGGTAGCATATGGGAATGTAACCACCATTAATACTTGATTCGGTTGTTGTTTAATCTGCGTACGGTTAGCCTAGAGTAAAAGAGCTTTGATTCCACCTGGATCTTGAGTGCACAATGGGAGAAAGCGCGATCAGAACAAATCAATTGGAATGTGCTTAATTGTCAATAATCTTTCCCTTTGTTCCGCGTGAGGTGTTTAAACCAGTAGAAAGACTACGAGTCTGGTGACGAGTCTTATAGAAGTGCGCGGTGGAGGGGCGCAGTCCAACTCTTCAAAATAAGAGTTGCTGGTGATGTTTTAACGATAACGCCTAGTCCGATAGTCGATCTATTACGTTACTCAGACTAGGGCGCTAAGAGGCATCACCGCATATGGTCCCGTGACCGTTATTTAGGTTAGCACGCGAGGAGGCATCATCACACATGGTGCCGTGACCAGGATCCTCGTCATTAAATGTACTGAGCCGTATTTGTTACGTCAGTGCAACGAGGATGAACTTACAAGGGTTACTACAAACACAACACAACGTAGACGAATATTAAATCATTGGCCACGACTTAGTTGATATTTTATATTTAGTGTGTAAAACACTAATAAATATTGAAGTATTTTGTATTACACATAATACATAAATATATATACTAAGTGTATATTTACACTTATATTTGTACTGTTTAACAACAGAATTCTGATGGTATCATTCATCATTATATTGCATAGTGTTATAACAAAGTTATGTTCTGTTAAAAATTATTCTGCGTTAGATGTAACTGTGCTAAACTACACCACACCACGTGTTGGGTTAGTTAAGCTAGATTTAATACTTAATATCTAAGTTTTAGACTTTAGAATAATTTTAAACATATATGTGCTGCGAAAGAAGACGAACGGGCAGATATAGGTTATTTGGGTGTTTGCAAGCGAAGACAAATTACTGTATAAGTTTCGCTGTACACTGTTCGTTACACTGTTAAATATTCTGTGTAGTTTCATTCATAAATTTCATGAGTGGTATGGGATTCGATGCCCAGATATACATAAGGTACGTATATATATGTACGTATACTTATGTAATATAAACAGTTAAGGGGACAAACATTTTATAGGTGCATATCTGTGGGTACTCCGTAACTAGATTAAGTCTGTAATTATAAACATGATTGAGTTTTACTTCTGGACAGACGATATGTAGAATTTTATGAACAAAGCAGCTAGGAGTAAAACGTAAAATGCACGTGTAAACTGATCATTTAGGTTGTGATGTTTCTTAACTGAGAGGTTACTGGGTTAGACTCCCAGACAAACAAAGTCGTTTCTAAAGACGCTATAGCAAGAACTATTTTATGTGGAGGCAATCATGAATTGCATGGCATTTAGTTTCATTAAGTAAGATATGATGGTAAATCTTGTAATGTCACAAGCATAAGAATAAAACATTAATGAATGTCTTACAGTCACTTTGTAAGGGGGGAAAAACGCGTACGTTCAGTGTATGTAGTTGTTGGGTTTGACTCCCAATTAAACCACATGCGTAAGGATAAAACATCAATGAGTGTCTTACAATCACTTTGTAAGAGAGAAAAACGCATATGTCCAGTGGTTGGGTTCGACTCCCAATTAAACACTATCGCACGTTTTAATACATCTTTATAACCTTGTATCGTGGTTTAAGTAGGTTATAACTGAAATAATTATATATTATACACACTTATCTTGCTATGATTATGAAGTATACTTTGATTATATGTAAATTATCACAAGTAATATAATACAACGCGCACGTTTAGTGAATGTAGATTGATGGGTTCTTTCCCTAGTTAAACGCTATTGCAAGTTATATTAAAATGTTCTTATAGTTGGGTTCGACCCCCAATTAAAACACTATTGTACGTTCTAAAACGGTTTTATAACCTTTGTATCGCTGCATCAAGTGCCGTGGGTTCAAATCTCACGTGGGACATCACTTTGTGTGATTCACAAAATGTTGTCCTGAGACTGGGTGTTCCTTGTGTCCGTTACATGGATGGTTGTAAAGTCTCCCTCGACACAGGATTCCTAATGCGGGAGGTGTCTTTTTAAAACTAAAGAACTTGTCCTGCTATGGTTATGATAGATACGTTGATTATGTACGTAAAGGTATCATAAGTAATGAGTTTAAGTTTCATTAACTTATTGTTCTCGAGACATTAGACAAGCGTTTATAAACTAACGAAAAATGTTAAACTGCAACGGTTATTAGAGAAAAATAAATAACATGCCAACGTATGCATGATAAAGTTTCATTTTTCAAATAATATATGTTAATATATGCATATTATAAATAATTAATCCTGCGTTTGCAATCATAGGTATTTATACGCATGCCATGGTTGTAATGGAGAGCATTGCAAGCTGCAATAAAGAATACAATACGATACGAACAAATCGTAAGATGCGGGGGGAATAGTTTGTAATATGAAAATGATATACTTTATCTTGCTGAATTTCTAGGTCCGACTCACGGCAACTAAATCATTGTGTCGGATTGCTTTGTGTTAACAAGAGATAAGTGCAATAAACACTATTGCACGAGTTAAAACGTCCTTTTAACCCAGTATTGTTTGTTTATATAGGTTATAACTGGAATAATCATATATTATAAACACTAGTCCTGATGATGAGGATATGGTTATGATAAATAATTTGGATATATAGGCATCACAAGTAATACAGTAAGATATGAACAAATCGTAAAATGCGGGGGGAATAGTGTGTAATATAAAAATGATATTTTACATTTGATACACACGGGCAATTAAATGGTTGCGTTACATAAGGCGCATTCGTCTTGTGTTAACAATAGATGGGTGCAAATATGTACCGGAAAAAAATGTTATAACATTTGTTACGCGTTGCACCGTTAAATTAGGGTCTATGCAAGAAACAATATTCTTTTAATAAACAAAGAAGTGCCCATTGGCGCTGGGTACAGAGAAAAAAGGAAGTGCATAAAAAAAAAGGGATAGGAAGACAAAAAAAAACTGCTGTCGCCAATGAGTTTTGGCAAGCCAGATGTTTGAAAGTTTAAGTGTACTGGGTTCTTGTACGCTCGTGCGGGTAACGATTACGAAAGCTAGATGTTAGTTAAATGCTAGCATCATAACGTAAGATAGCAATGGCGTCAATAGTTAGGCGTACGTTAAATGATGAACCGCGAGAGAAGACTACAGGGAGAATCGCTTATTGTAATAGCTTACTGGGTTAGAATCCTAAGCTAAATTACGTAAATGTGTTTGTAAAGTTATTCCTAATCTTAGAGTATCTAATTAGCAACGCATTTGAATTGGACACGGTTGCGATATGTAGTTTATGAAACATATATGTTAAATCACACACAAGCACTTGGGGTAACACTTCAATGTTTTAGATAAACATAGAGCTGATTAAAGTTGTCAGACCAATTTTTAGGTGACATTTATAGTTAGTCGTAGTTAGGTTGACGTCTTTAAGTTGGATAAATAATAATTATTGGTTATACTAATTATGTATACGACAATTGTAACATTGGTTAACGTCGTATATGTACATACTCGGTAGCAGTCAATTGTGAACAAACAATACATAGGTGTTACTTATGTGGCAGTAGGTAGCACATCTATTAAGTAAATGAAACTGAACTTGCATCTCATATCTATGATGATGATGCTGATGATAGTATCTTTCAATTAAGAGACACAGTATAACAGCAGGTGTGAGTAATATAATATGATGGAAGTATATTACGAGTAAAGATGTTAATTTGATGGATAGCTAATGTAACTTGTATCGTTCGATTAAGAGACATAGTATAACAGCAGGCGCAAGTAATATATGTAAAAGTATATTACGAGTAGAGATGTTACTTTGGGAAAGCTGATGTAACCTAAATTAGTGCAACTTGCGAGTTAGACTTTTGCATGAAACGATACTACGTAAATGACTTGATGATGATGATGATTATATCTTTCGATTAAGAGACACAGTATAACAGTAGGTGCAAGTAATGTATGTAAAAGTATATTACGAGTAAAGATGTTACGTTGATGGAAAGCTGAGGTAACTCCAATTAGTACAGCTTGCGAGTTAGACTCTTGCATGAAACAATACTAAGTAAATGACTAAGAGTACGAAAAGATGTTAATTTGATGGATAGCTAATGAGCTAATGTAACTTGCATCGTTTGATTAAGAGACACAGTATAACAGCAGGTACAAGTAATGTATGTAAAAGTATATTACGAGTAGAGATGTTACTTTGATGGATAACTAATGTAACTTCATTAGTGCAACTTGCGAGTTAGACTCCTGCATGGAAGGATATTAAGTAAATGACTTGATGATGATGATGACTGAAGATTAACTTACCTATAGGGAGTCTAATATAGATTTCAAAATAGTGGGATCATTAAATTGCGAACTATGATCAAAGATAAGTTTAAGTTTAGAGTTGGTCTTATACAAATGTAACGGGGTGGGTAGTTATAGATAAGTAACAGTTTGATTGACGGTCCTCTAATTACTATAAGTGTATGTGTGCAGAAAGAGGATGATGATGGACATCCTTGTGAAGTAAAGTGTAGATGAATAATGGGCACTTAGAGATGTGTATGAGTACATACAGGGCTGGCGATGAAGGAAACGCCATTGACATAAATTGATAACTCTTTTCCTAATTAAGTGTGTAATAATACACACAAAGGTGTAACATAATGCCGATGATGTAAATGTCATTAAAAAAAATGATTTAGAATGCAGATGCTGGTTATAGGACCCTTATTCAGTAAAAGTTTAAATAACAATTCCAATTTTGGGAAGTGTACATCCATACACATGTGTGTATTTTAAATAAAATATGTTAAGTTGATGTCACGAGAGAATATCGTGAATATCAGACAAATTCAAAACAAATCCTCTGCTGTGGTATTATCGTGTTCCAGTGAAAGGGGGAATTGTATAATGCAAACAACTCGTCGAGGCTTGCTGATCATCGTGACCGCGGCTTGGAACCCAAGCAAATGGTGTATCATAAGAATAGAGCTACAAAGAAACCGGAGCAGTGGCAGAGCAACGTTGGAGCCTGGGAAGACCGACGGAGAAATGAAGTTGTACAGCTAAGGAGATAGTTTCAAGCGATAGGGCGTGCATGTTAATTGTATCTAGTAACCTTAGTTAATACTCGAGAGTTCGAGATATTTAAACCTCTTATGTTGTAATGGCAGGGAAACGTTGAGTAGTCAAAACTATTAGTCATGTATAATCTTATAAGATATTGCATTTGTAAGGTATTTAATTGAATTATTGTAAGCTGTCATTTGATAGTAATAATTTTAAGAGCGTAACATGTAATATAGGCGTAGGGGGCAAAACGAGATGTTGGAATAGTTAATGTAATGAATGGCTTTACACTACAATTAATGGTCGAACATACAAATAGCACGTTTTGAATAACACTTTGAAACCTGTTACGCTGATTTCTCAGAGAACTTATAACAGTAGTCTGATAGGAAATTTAGTGGGTATTATAGTATATACCACTTATAATAAGTAACACTTATTTACCGGGTATGAAACAACCGAGCGCATTGGAATAGACCAAGCGCATTAGCTAAAACTTTTATCAGTTACCTAATAGGAATCTTATTTGGGCTTATAAGAATGAACCACTAGGAATATCTTGTAAGAGATCGATAGGTCTTATAAGAGTAAGCCGTTGGGACTAACTTATTGTACCAGTCATAAAAAGACAACACAGTTGGATCAAATTATTGAATTCTAAACTGTTTAATGGAAATAACTAATTAATCGATCGAACCATATCGAACAAAACTTACCTTTTGGTATCAGTTTGTAAAACGTATCCAAATGCTACGATACCATGCCTATCATCCCATTCTATTACCACGCAATAGTGGAACCAAATCATATTATCGACACATTCCTGTATACAGCGGTTAGTTCAGGAGAACCACCACCCGCTAGGAAGTATTCTGACATTATTGGGTTTGAAGGTGTGCAGAGGAGCCTGGAACGTGACTGCTAAACTGATTTCCGAACGTGTAAAGTTTCATACATATTATTATCATACACTTATGCGATTATATCAAATCATGCCATAAGTTTTAAAAGTAATTTAGACAAAGTTCTAATTCAATCACTGGATACAATTTAAAGCTGAGTGAAATCCCATACGCTTAGAAATTCTCTTCGCGTCTGAATTTCAGGGGGGAAACTGTGATTCGAGGTCGGCTCCATGAAATTAAAACTTACAAATATTGGCTGCCTTGTTAGATTGAAACAATAGTCTAAATGCAATGGATATACACGTGCAGATTTTAGAATGGTCTTCTCATAAAAAAAGGGACAGACATCGCTGTTAAACTATTTAAGTTATAGATCGTAAATTAGAACAAAACATTATATTCCTTTTAAACGCAATTGTAAGAAATCCTTCAACATCTGGTTGCCATAAAATAGAAATTCTACTTAGAATCGTTACTCACTTGAACGTAGTAAAAAAGGGTCTCTACCTGTTCGATCGGAGTTATGGAGAGAGGATACGAAGCGAGCAATGGAGGGGCAGTTGGTTTAAAACCACGGAGGCAGACAGTTTAGGAGTTGGGTTTTAGAATCGAAGGAGAGAGGAGTGAGTTTACAAGCTTAGAAAGGTGAAGACGGGGTCTCAGGGGCTGTACGAGAGACAGGAGTCAGAGTCCGAGCCGGGCGAATCTTCGTTATATTGAGTAAGTTAAAGTATATAGCATTGGATAAACTCAGGTGAGTCCCTGCCTTCTTTGTATTTTATAGGATGATAAGTTTAATAGGTATTGTGTCCCGGTCTGAGTATCGTATTGATTGTAAATAATTATATGTAATTTACAGTTATTTGAACTAGTCATTGCAATTGGTTTTATCTGTGCATTTGTTTGTGAAGAAGTGCTCTTGAGAGCTAGGAGTCTTAATGTTTGAATATACAGGGCTACCGTAGGTGAATTAGGCGGTATCTCGGGTTAACGTCGGTGGGAGAATTCGGGTTCGATCACCGAGACGTGAAGGGATGTCCAGATAATGGCTCCCAGATACTGCTGTATCTAGTAGCGGTAGCATATGGGAATGTAACCACCATTAATACTTGATTCGGTTGTTGTTTAATCTGCGTACGGTTAGCCTAGAGTAAAAGAGCTTTGATTCCACCTGGATCTTGAGTGCACAATGGGAGAAAGCGCGATCAGAACAAATCAATTGGAATGTGCTTAATTGTCAATAATCTTTCCCTTTGTTCCTATAAATGATACGCAGTTTGGCTTGGCAAATAACTGACTGACTTTATTCAGATCACATGTAATGAACTTGTACATAGGACGATCATAGATGGCGCTACTAGGTACATTTTGTTATACAAATTAATAACTTAACACCCCCACTTAACAAAATACTAGATGCATAGATTTACCACACAAATATCAGTATACATCTTTGCAATATATCTTGTATTCAATGTAACTTATTTTATTTTATCAAATAAACCAAACATTTCCAAAAAATTATAATGTTTCATTTTACATAAACCCTTAGTAAGCAAATCTGCGGGCATCTCTGAGGTAGGTAAGTATTTAATGTTTACAATTTCACTAGCAATTTTCTCTCTACAAAAATGATACCGCACATCTATATGTTTGGATCTCTTATGATGAATAGGATTGGCTGACAACTTATGGGCTGACTGATTGTCATTAAATATTGGTATAGGATAAGTTTCATTAGTTAATTCAAACAATAAATTTTGCAAATACACTGCTTCTTTGCAACTTTCTGAAATACCCATATACTCAGCTTCCGTACTAGACAATGCTACGGTATGTTGTTTCTTCGTTTCCCAAGATATTGCACAATTTGACAGCCTAAAAAAATATCCAGTATATGATCTTCTATCAATTACATTACTAGCCCAGTCTGCATCTACAAAAGCTTCTAATTTACTATTACCATTAGCTGAAAACTTTAAACAAAAAGATTTAGTTTTCTTTAAGTACTTTAGCACTCTTTTAGCATAGGCCCAATGTTTCTCATCATAACAGTTATTAAATTGGCTTAAAAAGTTAACAGAAAATACAATATCAGGACGTGTCAGTACAGCTATATACATAAGTGAACCAATCAATTGCTGATAAGGTAACTTTTTATTACATTTCTCACTTTTAGTCAAATTAAATTTAGGTTCTATCGGTGTATCTGCAGACTTACAATCCGAAATATTGAACTTTAACAATAACTCTTCAATATATTTTTCTTGGTCTAAAGTTATAGTACTATTCTTTTTATCTACAACCACTCTCATTCCCAAACAATCCTTAACACATCCTAAATCTTTAATTTTAAATTTAGATGACAAACTTTCTCTTAAAAATCTAGTTTCCTGTTCACTATTTGTGAATATATAAAAATCGTCAACGTACAATGCTATAATTGTTTTTACATTTTTATCTATTTTTGTAAACAAACATGGTTCAAGTTTAGATTTTCTATAACCTAAAGATTGTAACAATTCATCAACTCTTTGATACCATGCCCTGCTTGATTGTTTCAAGCCATAAATGGCACGTTTCAATCTCAAAACTTTGTTTACATTATCATTACTATCCTGAAAACCTGGTGGTTTCATCATATAAACTTTTTCATTTAAAAATCCATTTAAAAATGCAGTACTAACATCTAAATGACAAATATCTAAGTTAAGCTGAACTGCCAATGCGAATAACAATCTCAATGTTGAGTGTCTGACAACAGGTGAAAAACATTCATCAAAATCAATGCCTGACCTTTGGGTGAAGCCCTTAGCAACTAATCTGGCCCTGTACCTCACTTTATTATCAATATCTAATTTGCGTTTAAAAACCCATTTACATTGTACAATTGGGTCCTTGGCCGGAATATCAACTAATTCCCAGGCATCATTTTCCTGAAAAGAGTTAAATTCACTTTGCATGGCTAATTTCCACTGTTCACATTCTGGTCCATTCAACGCTTCATCTATTGTTATTTCACTGGCATTTAAATCACTGATTTGACCATTGCACACATAATTAGCACTATACCAATCAGGTTGTCTGCGAATACGCCTAGTTGGCACCTCCACTGGAGACTCGCTGGGTAGCCTTAGCTGAGACATGTGATCTCTTCCAGGCCCTGCTAGTTCTGGCCCCGTCATCTCTGCCTTGGAGTCCACAAAGTCCTCGTTATCACAATCAGAACTTTCACTTCTGTTCTGCTCCTGATCCTCTAATTTTTTTGTGTGTTCCATGTCCCCCACTTCTTGGGTACATTCTTCTTTTTTCATTTTCATTGGAAAGATATCATCAGTGCTCTCATTAATGTCAACATGTATTTTATCTTGCTTCTGTTCAATCCCCTCCTCAATCACAACAATATCTCTTGCAATTATTATTTTGTCATTGTTGGGATTGTAAACTCGGTAACCCTTTACATTGTCTGAGTACCCGACAAGAATACACTTAGTTGCTTTTCTGTCCAGTTTTAACCGTTTTTCCTTCGGTATGTGTATCATGGTCTGACTTCCAAAGATACGTAGATTACTGACATCTGGTTTAGCTCCGGTCCAAATTTCCATGGGCGTTTTGTTATTTAATCCTGATGCAATTGATCTGTTTCGCAGATAAACTGCAGTGTTCACTGCTTCTGCCCAGAAACGCTTAGGCAATCCTGCATCGAATAACAAACATCTTGCTTTCTCAACCACTGTACGGTTAAACCGCTCGCACAGACCATTTTGTTCTGGTGTGTATGGACAAGTCTTCTGGTGTACAATTCCAGCAAATTCTAAGAATTTATCAAATTCTTTATTGCAGAATTCCTTACCGTTGTCTGTCCTGAGCACTTTGAGCTTTCTACCTGTCTGATTTTCCACTAGTGTCTTGAATGCCTTAAACTGTGAGAATACTTCATCTTTTGTCTTCAAGAAATATACAAATGCCATCCGACTGAAGTCGTCTACAAACAACAGGAAATATTTCTTTCCTCCAATAGATCTAGCTTCCATAGGTCCACAAACATCTGCGTGTACGATCTCAAGAAGTTTCTTGCCTCTATTACCAACATGATTGAATGGTAACCTGGCCTGCTTTCCCTCACAACACACTATGCAGTTTGCTTTACTGACCTGAGCCTTGTCCAAGAATGACATTCCTTTAACAGCACCATCGTTCATCACATTAAGATCTTTGCTGTTCAAGTGACCAAATCTTCTATGCCACACGCTTCCAGACACTGAAGTCAACAAACAATTCACTTGCTTGATTCTCAACTTATACACTCCTCCAACCAAATCTGCAGTAGCCACTAGTTCACTCTTTTGGTTATAAATATAACAGTGCTTCTCATCAAATGTCACTTTGTTTCCGTTGCTAATTAACTTGCTGACAGATAACAAGTTCGTAGCTAAATTCGGCACATATAATACTCCCTTCACTGTGTTCTCGTGCTCGGTATCTCCAATAACTGTAGATATTTGAACATCTCCACAGCCTTCAACAGAAATCCTCGTTTTATCTGCGATGATAATCTCTTGCACTTTGTGTTGATTTGTTGTGTTCAACAACCAGTCTTTTTTCGATGTAAGATGACAGCTGGCACCGCTATCAACATACCAATCCGTTTGATTGAAATTACCGCTGAGAAATATAGCACTGAATGCATTAGATTCGTTTCCTTTTGAAGTATTTTTACACTTATTCATAAAATGACCGTATTGTTTACATTTGAAACATCTGACATTTGATTTGACGTTTTGTGATGACGTTTGTCTATGCGCGTACGTTTGGTTTTTATTTCTGTACTGCCAACCTTTCGACGCAAACGCATTCTGTGTAGAACTTGTACCAACCTCACTTCCGTCGTCCATATCGAGTAATTTCGATTTAATGGCGTCGGCTGTCAACTCAATCCCTGAATGTTCGACCGCCATTATCATCGGTTCAAACTTTTCGGGTAATCCGGCTAGCAATAAAGAGCCAATCCACTCGTCACTGATTTTAAAACCTGTGTTATTCAATCGTTGACTTGTTTCTAGCAACGAAGTCACATACTGAGACATTGTTTCACAGTTTTCTCGACGAATAGATATGAGGTTCCGAAGCAATCCGATGCGACGCGTGTAGCCATTATCATCAAACAGCTTCTTCAGCCTCTGCCACAGCCCCATCGCAGTTGATTCACTCTTAATATGCACGAATAAACTGGGATGTATAGTTAAAACTATCTTGGCCTTTGCTTTCGCGTCGTTTTTATCTCCGCCATTATTGATGCATTGTTGCAGCCCTTCCAATATGAGGTAGTTCTCCACTGCAAACGCCCAATCTTCATAATTTTCTCTGCCTCTAAGCTTATCAATGCTTGCAATAAGATTTGAAGACATTTTGCACTATATTTTCACCAAAAATAATTATTAAAAGCCCATAACCTATAAATGATACGCAGTTTGGCTTGGCAAATAACTGACTGACTTTATTCAGATCACATGTAATGAACTTGTACATAGGACGATCATAGATGGCGCTACTAGGTACATTTTGTTATACAAATTAATAACTTAACAGTTCCGCGTGAGGTGTTTAAACCAGTAGAAAGACTACGAGTCTGGTGACGAGTCTTATAGAAGTGCGCGGTGGAGGGGCGCAGTCCAACTCTTCAAAATACACTCTTTTGCAAAAAAAACGGGCACTTAAGCAAAGAACTATTTTATAGTTACTATTAGTTTGTTTGACAATTTTAGGTATTGTTATCCTCAGAATTTCATAAATTAATTAGGAAGGAATAGGTATCATCAGTTTTATCATAAATTTTGATTAAATTATTGAGAAATAATGTTTAAGCTCAAAACACCAATATTGTACCTGCTCGCTAACTAAAAATGAAACGCGTTAATTTCTTTGTTTTTCTTGAATACATTAAAAGCAGATAAAAGTTTAGTATTGAGTGTGACCCCCTCTTGCTGAAATCACGGCTTGCATTCGTCTGGGCATGCTAGCGAGTATATCTTTTATGGTTTCTTGGGAATACGTTCCCACTCCGCGGTAATCACATTCTTTAGCTCTCTGATGGTCTGCGGAGCCGGCTGCACTGATCTCACTCGTCGCTTCAGAACGTCCCAGACATGCTCTATGGGATTGAGGTCCGGACTTCTAGCTGGCCAGTCCAAACGACGAATTCTGACTTCTAGCATATACGCTTCCACATCGCCAGACCGGTGGGCGCGAGCGTTGTCGTCCATAAAAAATGAGTTTTCGCCAAGAGCGGTTAAAGCGGGTTGTGCATAAGGAATTAGAACTTCCGTTATGTATCGGTATCCAGTCAGTGTACCGTTTTCGATGAAGACTAACTCCGTACGATCCATGGAATTTATTTCTGCCCAAAACATAACAGAGCCCCCTCCATAAGGTGTGATTTCTTCAAAACATGCCTCTGCAAAGCGTTCTCCTCGTCTACGTAGCACTCGCCGACGTCGGTCTTCACCATGCAGAGATATCCTGGCTTCATTGGAGAACAATATCCTATCCCAGTCTTCATGAGTCCATGACACACAATTTCGAGCGAAGCTAAGCCTGGCAACTCGATGTCCACGGAGTAATTTAGGGCCGCGTGCCGGGCGATGACTGTGAATATTAGCAGCGAGAAGCCTCCTCCTGACCGTCCATAGACTAATTTGCACATTTCTTACTTCTTCGAGGCTGTTCTTGAGGTTCACATAAGAAGATTTGCGATTTCTCAACGCTTGACTAACTAGAAAACGATCATCCCGTGGTTCGGTACATGTCTTTCTGCCAGAACCAGGCCTTCTCTTGACGGAACCGGTCTCTTGATAGCGCTGCCAGGTCCTTTGAACTGTCGACCAACTCACATTTAGCCTCTGAGCCACGAAGCATTGGCTGCAACCTTCTTCAAGCAGCGCAATAATTTTGCTCGCTTTTATCACTTTATCTACCATTTTCGAGATTGCTAAACAGCAATAACAATACTTTTAAATGTCAAGGACATCAGATAATTTAATAAAAATTGACAAAAAGTTAATTAGAGTCGATATTAACTATAGGGAATTCGCGCCACAAAATGTAGTTAAAAGTTGTTTTCTTTGAAAACCAGGCTCAGTCAAAAATTTGAATTTGGTATGTACTCTTATAAACATTATGGCACTTTTATAACTGGCCAGTAACATGTTCAAATGATTAAAACCTTTTTGGTATTTTATTTTTTTCAGCCAGGAAGAAAATCGAAACCGCCCGTTTTTTTTGCAAATGAGTGTAAGAGTTGCTGGTGATGTTTTAACGATAACGCCTAGTCCGATAGTCGATCTATTACGTTACTCAGACTAGGGCGCTAAGAGGCATCACCGCATATGGTCCCGTGACCGTTATTTAGGTTAGCGCGCGAGGAGGCATCATCACACAGGTAACTACAGATTTATTTATTTATTATTTATTTATTTATATCTTTATTGAATACATACAAAATTACATAACAAAAAACAAAATTACAAAATTTCAAACAAATGAGTTACAAAATATGCAAAATATGTAACAATAGGCGGTCTTATCGCTCACGGCGATCTCTTCCAGACAACCATGATACGGATTTTTGTTTTCCAAAAATTTTGGGTAGCTTACATACAAGTAACACACACATACATATACATACATATATATCAATATACCTAAACATATATACATACAATATAACTACTTATATTTATATACAATACATACACAGATTGAATATAATGCTAAAGAGAGTTAAAAAGAAAAGAAATCATAATGTCAAATAATGGTCCTTCACCAGCTTTTTAAAAGCAGACAAATTTTTGGCTTGTCGAATTATCTCAGGCAAGTTGTTCCATAATCTAACAGCTTGCACAGTAAAAGACTTATCCGCAAACAGAGTTGAGTGTTTTGGCATTTTCAATATTAAATTCTCTGATGACCTCAGGTCCTTGCAATGTGTGTTTTTTAAGAACTGAAAACGTTCTTTGAGATAAGGAGGTGAGTGAGGAAGAAACAGAACACTGTATAGAAGAGAGAGAATATGTAGATTCCGACGAAAGCGTATTGGTAGCCACTTGAGCTTAGAACGAAATTCAGAAATATGATCATATTTGCGTAATCCAAATATGAATCTAATGCAAAGATTTTGAAGTCGCTCAAGTTTATTCAGTTGGTCTTCGGTGATGTCCAGATAGCTAACATCGGCATAGTCAAGGATGGGAAGTAGAAGAGATTGTGCGAGCGCAATTTTAGTGTTAGTTGGAAGAAAATTCCGTAGCCTTCGCATAGATCCTACTGCTGCAAATAATTTACGGCTGACTTCCCCAATCTGAGGACCCCAGGATAGATACCTATCCATATAGATCCCTAAGTTTTTAACTTTATCACTGTATGCAATAACCGAGCCGTTGCAACAAACATCTGGTATCTGCTTAAAGTTTTATTCCACAAGTTTCGAATAAATACAAAATATGTTGTATATATCCCCATCTATATTATATATATATCTGCAACTCTTATCTGTTAAAAAGTGTAATATATCAGATGACTATCTGAAAGTTTATCAGAAATTGGTGAAATTGGCCCTAAGAGTAGAAACAGGTTAAGTGAGCATGTGGATAAATATGTTGTCTGTCTTTCGAGAGATTCGCACTATATAACATACGGAATTCTTTTCAGCTTTCGGTGTAAATTGCATTGTTATCTAACGGGTGTTTTTTTAAGCTAGATAGAACTTTAAATTGTAAAAAGTAACACAAAAAATTAAATTTTGATGAAACTTTTTTTTTTATTTGTTTCAGTATACTCTGACAAATCATCATGAATAGACTCACGCTTGAACAACGCTACGAAATTATCCAAATTTACTTTGAAAATCAGTCGTCGATTCGCGCAACTTATAGACGACTGTTTTATCGCAAAATTGTGTTCAGCGATGAGGCGCATTTTTGGCTTAACGGGTTTGTTAATAAGCAAAATTGCCGCATATGGAGTGAGACCAATCCACAACAGACCCTACAGACTCCATTACATCCAGAAAAATGCACCGTATGGTGCGGTTTTCACGCTGGTGGCATCATCGGACCTTATTTCTTCAAAAATGAGCTGATTTTCAAAGTAAATTTGGATAATTTCGTAGCGTTGTTCAAGCGTGAGTCTATTCATGATGATTTGTCAGAGTATACTGAAACAAATAAAAAAAAAAGTTTCATCAAAATTTAATTTTTTGTGTTACTTTTTACAATTTAAAGTTCTATCTAGCTTAAAAAAACACCCTATATAATCCGTCCGGCACGTCCACTTCAACTGGTTCCTTATCTCGATGTAAGTAAATCTCAATGGTAGAAGGGAGATTGTGAAATATTGCCGAGGAAATTGCTTTGGATTTGAATAGAATAAGGCAGGTTTCCTTTGAGAGCGATAGTTTAATCATGGAAGTTGCCTTTCATACGGTCAGGTGTGAGGTTAGATTTATAGTTTTCGTAGCGATTGATTTATTATTCAGGTTTTATTTTGATAAAAAATCCGGATTTTTAAAAATTCTAATTTACACCGTGTAAAATTTGGTGTTAAAATTTATTGAAAATGGCGTTATGACAATTATTTAGTTCCTGTTTAAATTGTTTTGTACCGATACGGTTTTTTATCTATGATCTGGTCAAATTAATTATGTATTTATAATAAAAATAATCATTTGCGTACTTGTAATAAAAAAGAAAGTGTAAAAATATAATTTGGCTCCTAGAAATATTATTTTTAATCACTGTTAATATAGTATCAACATTTCTAATATGGCCTGTTTGTAATTCAAACTAACTGTAGATAATTGCATCTTATTTTTGGAAAAAAGTTTGATGTAACAAAAGAGACTTGCTACAACAATGATACTCGTACATTTCCTACAAGACCTTTTTACTTTTTACAACTCAATATCATGTAATACGAACTGAAATCAATCATGACGAACAACTCGCGACATATCCTCAAAAAAGAAAGTAGGTAATCCTGTAAAGTCTTCTCCAATTTCACCTAACATTGTCAGTTGACTTGATTTTCTCGTAACGCGGGTGCGACGTTTCCCGCTTACGTGGAAACGTAAATGTTGCCGGCGTCATGTTTCGCATGCCAAGCATATGCCAAGCGAACAAATTGAGTACGTAGCGCGTCACACTGTTTAGTGAAATGGCAGAAGTGTAACATCATCCATAGAAATGTTTATACTATACTACGTAAAATGTGGGCTTACTACGAGTAATAGAAATAGTGAGTGAGTAGTTAGTAATTCAATGATCTTGATAACCGTTTTAGTGTTTATTGCATAACTAGCTGACCCATGCAACATCGTTTGCGTCTTCTCTTGCCCGTAGCGTGAAAATTTGCCCCCGTTTTTGAAACATTCTTCATTGGTGCTTCACTCCTATCAGTAGTAGTGTGATGATATATAGCCTTCCTCGATAAATGGACTATCCAACACTGAAAGAATTTTTCAAATCGGACCAGCGTTTCCTGAGATTAGCGCGTTCAAACAAACTCTTCAGCTTTATAATATTAGTATAGATAATATGTATAATGATGAACTCAAGTTACGATTTATAGAATAGATTAAGTTGTTTAGTTATAAAAGCTTTTAATTTGAAATATTTGACATTTAAAAGCATACATCACATAGATTGAAGTTGTAAACTTTGTAATAGAGGTTTTTTTTTTCATATAAATGATTTAAACGTTTAAGAATAGGTACATTAAAGGGTTACGATGGTTATAGAATTAAATGCTAGTTCAGTTAATAATTGAATACAAATGTTTTTTGGACTAATTTTATTATAATGGTATGTAGTTATATAATTTAGATAATTGTACATTTTCAATCAGATATCAATATTTAAATTTCTGTATTTATTCCTGCAATGTGAAGTAAGAACTCGCGACTAAGAGATTGAACTACACGGTTTGCGATGTGACTATTTTCCAGTTCAGAATTTTATGCACCTGCGCGCCGGACAGCTGTGGCCAATACGGGCACGTTCTAAACAGTTCTGAATTTACCATTAGGTATATGTGTGGTGTAGATACACTAAAAATTTTATTTTATTTCGACCTAACCGTGGGAGAGCCGTGCTTCGGCATGAATGGGCCGGCTCGACCGGAGTGATACCACGGCCTCACAGGAGACCGGTGTGAAATTGCGCTTGCGCTGGGTTTCACCGAGTGAGTGAGGATACCGGAGGCCCATACCCCATCCCCTTCCCCTCATCCCCCTTCCCATCCCCAAAAGGCCGGCAACGCACTTGTAACGCCTCTGGTGTTCCGGGTGTCCATGGGCGGCGGTAATCGCTTACCATCAGGCGATACGTCTGCTCGTTTGCCCCCTATTTCATAAAAAAAAAAAGTAATAATAATAGTTACAACCATTTACCCTAAACCGGTATACACAGTTTTTCTCGTGTGTGTACAGCCCTTCTTGAACCATAAAAAAATGAGTGAACTAGGGCCACTACTGGAAATTACAACAGAAGATTCATTCAAAAGAATTTATATATATCTTTATTGTATACTTAAAATTTAAAAACATAACAACAGATGAGTTACAATATTATAGAAGTAACAATTCGCGGTCTTATTGCTCACGGCGATTTCTCCCAGACAACCTTAAGATGGACTTTAGGTGTTTAAGATTTTCAGGCAGTTAATCCAACAGTAACACACCATCACGTAAATATTCTAAAATTCTTAAAATAATAAATAAAAATAAAAAACAAAACAATAAAATACATACGTACACATATATACACATATACATACATACATACATACATACATAGGCGCATACATAGACTACAACATTTACTACGTATAATCAAACTAAGAGCATTCGTAAGGACAGGTAATAATCCTTCACCAGGTTTTTAAAAACAGGCAAGATTTTCGCCTTTCGTATAGTCTCCGGCAAGCTGTTCCAAAGTCTTACTGCTTGCACAATAAAAGACTTGTCTGCAAAGTGGGTGATGTGTTGTGGCATTTTTGGTATTAAATTCTCCGATAACCTCAGGTCCCTGCAATGTGTATTATGCAAGAACTGAAAACGTTCTTTGAGATAAGAGGGTGTGTGAGAATTAAACAGAATACTGTATAAAAGAGAATGTATATGAATCATAGTTTTTAACCTGTTATGTTCAGTACTTGTTAGCTGTTAGATTAACGGATGTAATTGTTTGTTAGTTTTGAGTACTGCTTGGTATTTAATCTCTTTTTCGTAAAGTTTAACAGTTATAGGGTACCTTATAATTAGTTACTGTCTTCCAAATTAAGTAGATAGAATTGTATTTAAATATTACCTTATTAGTTACTAGCTTTTAGCCGCGACCCCTTCTGCGTGTATGTCTGTTATAGGGGTGAATAACAACTCGTGTGTTATTCTGATGTATAAACTATATTACTGTAAGGTTTCATATAAAATTCATTCAGTAGCTTTTGCGTGGAAAAGTGTCTGATATCCATATATGCACTGTCAAAAACTTTCGCACTTATAATATTAATATTTTGCTTTTGATCTCAAAGGGTACTTATTTATATATATGAAATATATATTAAACAGTTTAAAGATTAATTTATTGAACAGTATAAAGCTGTATTCAAATTAGAATGAGAGTTTGATTCATGTAGAGCATAGTATAAGAAATTGATATACCAGCATATCATGATCGCATTTTTTAGAAATAAAATTCATATCCACAATGGTTCATGATATGCTGGTTACCTTAATCAAGACCTAGTATTTATTGTTCCTTCGATATTTCTAAAACTCGCAGCTGTCGGCTTTAGTAATTATATTTTTCAGTCCACAGGTATTACCGACGATATTAAGGCTGTAACACGAAATAACCGTAGTGCGAAACCTGAGTCGAACCCATGTTCTCACATTTGACGTTTATGAGGGTACTCTAACAACCTTCTGTGTAATTCGATCTGTCTATAAAATAGACTCGTTAAATTTATTAGAGGCTAGTGCGCAGTTTATGTGATCACAAACTATTCATTAAGGTTGTAATAGTTTGATTAATGGTATCCTTCTATTTTTGGATTCCAAGTACTTGATGATAATTAATTGACACATCTTGTGGACGGTTTAAAAATAAAACATTTTATTTTCGTCCTTATGATAGGTTTAACAAAATAATCATGTGTTTTTATGGTATAAGGAGACTAACCAGCAAGCAGATTACCAGATGGTAAGTGAGTAGTCACTTACCATCTGGTAATCTGCTTGCTAATACCGCCCATGGACCTCTGAAATTCAAGAGTCACAAGTGCGTGACATCCTAGACGTCCTAGAAGTGTCATACCTGGAGTCAGGGGAAGGGGAGCAAGTGACAAACGACGAAAGAATGGCTTTACACTTCATTTATACACCGATTTCCTGTGATTTTTATCGTTGATTTCGGTTTTTTCACTGTGTGTGTAAGTGAAAACTCCAGTCAAGCTTTTCCATTCGTGCTGAACTATGGCTCGCGGATACTGTCGTTATATCTTATAATTATGGTGGACATCTAATATAGTGTACTATATATGATGGTGGATCATTCACGTGTGTTGTGTAGCAAACACTCCGTAGGTAGATGCTTAAAAGAAAAAAAGCTTAACCGGCAAATCTTTTGGAAATCATTTGCATTCTAATTGACTAAAATTAAAGTTTTGTATTCATTCACTAACTAATTAAAGATTAAATACTCATAAAGATATTATTAAAACCATAAGCTTCAGAGTATTTACGTAATAAATTGCAACAGTGGATTGTTGTGGGATCCAGCCTGTCAAAACTCTTTGTGTTAGTACACAATAGACACTTGACAGGAGTTCTGAAAGGCTTTGGTCGCTGTAAATTACTTTTACCTCGGAAAAGTGGTTTATGATCTTCTTTTCTCATTCATTTTAAAGCTTGCTTCGTAATATTTTTTACGGTGGCACTAAAAAAGGACTTGTAATGTATTTTAGTGTTCTTTTTTTATTGGATTAGGTTCTGATTGAGGTATTGATTTGTTGTCAAAGTCAAGTGTCGAAAATGTTTCATAGAGGCTAAGTAGCTTTGAGTAATGGGCACTGTCCAAAAACGTCGTTCGTCACTTTTAAGCCCCGAATTTAATCTTTACGACCTGTAAAAAGTATTTATAATCTTTGTAAAAGGTTTTGAAAGTAAATATATTTATGTAAAAGTGAATAAAAATCTATTACAGATCTATATTTTAAAACTTAAGTAGGAATCGAGTCTGAACTTCACCGAGGAAATGAAGAGCAGTGTAAAAATTTCAATATTTAAATATTTCGGACATCTAACACACAACGACATCTAGTCCCAAGCTAAGCAGAGCTTGTGTTATGGGTATTCGACAACTGATATAAATAAATATTTACTTTTTTTTGTAAATACATATTGACTGATTTCGTTCTTGTTTTCTACATCTATGAGATACATATACATTTTAACTAAACTAAGCTTAACTAGCACTTAGCCCTCCTGCGTGGTTTGTTTAAACCTATAATAAATTTTACATATTTTGTAATTTATCGTTCAAAAATATTTTTAGATATCTATGTCCTTTTACATATTTATGCTTATGTACTTACCTAACTGTTTATTTGTTAGTTATTATTGTTTGGCAATTAAGAATGCTGTAAAAATAGTTAACACAGATAACTTATGGTTCCCTCGCCTTTTTCTTTTATTGAATTCAAATTCAAAATCATTTATTTAATTAAGACACTAAGTGACATTTATAAACGTTAAATTAAAGCTATATTTAAAAATCATAGATCTACACAAACAGACGCCACAGCATGTACTGGATTGTAAAGGTAGGTAAATATGGTGAAAACACCAAAACCTACTGCACGCTTGTGTCGATCTATAACTTCGAGTTTTCGAAGTGCGTAGGGCTATATGAAATGAATACTGGCAAAGAAACTCATGGTCACTCTTTTTATTAACAGTTTTTATTAACAGAAAAGTCTAACATTCAGGTATAATAGTGTTAGTATTACATGAATGGTAAACAGTGTGAAAGCAGTTGTCACCTGTTTTTTTTAAATACTACGAAAGATAACGTACCAACAAAAGGAAAAAAAAACAATCTGTGATATCGTTGAAGGTTTGAGACTATTAGACATGGAAATGATTCAAGGTGCACATCTACTTACATTCAGTTGCAAAATCTACTGTTAAAAATTATTCGTGACTGGATTATGAGGCTACAGTTGCAGTTGAACGAACCAAAATAATAGTATTGGCTAAAGCATCGATGACTAGGCCGACCAGTCATACCAAGCAGCACCCGTTCACGAGTATGACGCATGCGTCATACCTTCCCTCTAATATGGCGAAGGAGACTATGGCTGGTCCATGGACCTGAGTCTAGTCTAGTCTAGTCCGCCATATTAAGAGGGATTATAATCCGATTATAATGACCCGCCCCATAACGACGCAAGCAATGTGCGAGCATGACGAACTACTAAAAATCACTTCTAATCAATTTTATTACCATAACAATCGTCACGCATTACTTTCAACTTACAATGGTTTGTTAAAAATTCAATAACATCTTAAGACCATGACTGTTTGTCGTTTGACCATGATCATGATTGTTTGGGTTCAATCACAATATGGAACACTGCTTTTTGTGATCTATAAATTGTTGTTCTGACTGTGGTTGTTCTTTGGTTCTTGAAAATTTGTGAAGTTCCTCACGCCACAGGATACATTTCTGGCACATGGGTTGTCTTTAAAAATAAAAATAATAATAACCCATTCAAGCTGTTGCTTCCACTATCCAATCTACTAGCCATATCCTAACTTTAATTATCTTCCTTCCACCACTTTAACGCCCCATAAATTTTTCAATTTTAAATTTATGTCTTATGAAACAACTAAGAATTTAATTGACTCATGATGAGTGGATATCCTAGTGTTACAATACAACAAGTAAATAGTAAGTGGACGTGATTAAAATATGTCTATAGAGTTTAATCAATAAACTTAGAAAGTACCTATTCTTACAAAAGTACGTGTATCAATATCTATTCGGGTTCCGCATACAGTTTGGAGACTGGTTCATGGAATTCTTTACTGATGATCATATCCAGTTTTATCTCAAGTGTGCATAAGAAGACAAATCGTTAACTGAATGATAATACGTCAATTTGCATGTCCCTCGTTATTTTAACGTTTCCTATGATACTGACGTCCCCCATCTGTTGTTTCGTGGCCATCAAACCAAAGATAGGCAGTCCATATTAAACATTAGTAATGAAGGACAAAAAATGATTTTTGTAATTTGCTTTACTAATGGGGGGGCTATGACGTTATAGTAATTTATTAAGTATTATGTCGACATCCACGCCATCTGCTGAAGATACACTGAACTACGACTGACTACGTAATGTACTACACGGAGTAACTACCAATCCTGAATCGTGCAATAGAAGTTCTCGCGCCGATTATCATGTGTACAACAACCCAACATCAACCGTTGGGCTACACGTAGTGAAATCATACATTTTTAGTAATAAAATATGTAGATAACCTTAATAGCAAACGAAGGTAAAAAGTACAGTGCTTTTTACTACTTCTAATTTACTGTTTAAGTTATTATATTGTACCTAATTTTTTATCTCAGTTTCCACCATCTTTTCTCTCTAATGGCAAAATTCCTCAAAAAATTGCAACACAATTGAAATTCAGATCCCAAAAGCAAACAATTTTTTAATGAAGTTATAACGAATGCAGTCTTAACAATGTTACTAAAGAATATGGTGGGGCACTGGCGTGTAGGCTTACAGTGGAGCTTATCCATAGAAATAAGTCCAGTATGGAGGTACTAGTCAAAGCGCATGATAGACGGGGGAATCCCTGTAACTAAATTATTCGTGGTCACGTACACTCCATGCGAGGTTTCGGCTTTGTACTGAAATTTTAATTACACATCGGACGGTACTGTAATATTCACCAGATGAAGTTCTACTGAGATAATTAGCTTAGGCTTGGTTTTATTTTTGAACAGTATTCTTTTGTGACTAATGCACGTAGAGAAAAAATAAATATACTGACTTTTGAACTGGCGTGTTGCGTGATTAATTATTGTATATGTCTATGTATGCAAATGGGATTTACAAGACCATGTAATTGAGACGACAAAACGTTTCCACCAGATCATGGTTCTTGGATTCCATATATATACGTTAAGTTTGGTATTATTTCAACTGCTATTCCTAATTTATTAAAAGCTAGCTTTTCCGGCTCCAACCAGGTGTACCTATGTCGGTTATCGAAGTAAATAGTAGTCTAGGTCCTCCCTCAAGAATTAAAGTATCTTCATGCCAATTTCATCGAAATTGGTGCAGCATCTTTGCCGTGAAAGCGTAATAGACAATCAGAGTTGAATTAATAACATTAGTATAGATAATTTCTTTTGCTAGCAATTAACGATTTTTAAAAACAATTTCCTCGTTATATCCTGGCTTCCTTCTCGCTTTAGATATATTTTATTAAATGTGATAAATCATCAAACCACATAATGGTGAAACAGTCAAAGTTTTCTCTTTGAACCAGTCTTCCAACATCAATTTGTACCTTAATTTCCCTAATAAACTAACAATATTATTAGCCGAATCATTCAATAAATTATAAAGTTTTTCTAATAAACGATATTTAAGGCTAGCACAACTGTATCGAGTTGGGCAAACAGTTGGTGCGTTCAGCGTGGCTGCGGTCGATCCACAACTCAATAACTTTGTAACCAAGTGACGCTTGAAGTTTCGTGGTATGGGGATATTGACTTTGCAAAGTTGGCTCCTATTACGAATGTATGACTGTATTGGGAAGTGTTTTGGTAGAAACTGAGAAGTGTAGTAAACTAAAAAGCTTCGGTAACTGCTTGCTGGATGCTGTTGTCCTCAATTAATTATTAATCGTATGAAGTCTTCTTAATCTGGTTTAATCGTAAAGTGGTGCGATGCAACTTTTGAACTATTTGAGTATTGACAATTAAACGATTTTTTTTTTAAATGTAGTAGAAAAATGCTGACCCAATTTTTACTTGCATTTTGTCATTGGGTGTTTTAAAAAATAAGTTCTTAGAATAGACATACAGTATTTGCTTTTGTTCAGTTTTTTTTATGTAAGAACCTACTTGTATAGTATACTTCATAGCAAGATGTATTTTAGAACTTTTAATAGATTCAGATTTCTTGTTGATGCTATTTTGTATAGTAAATTTTACCATCATTATTCAGTGTTAAAAATAACAAAGAAAGGAAATACGAAAATTAATTACGCTATTTCACGAACTGTTTTTAATCAATATGATGAGAGACATATTATTTAATGAGACGTTCCTCATAAATAAATAAATTTGTCCGTTCGTCCGTATATTGAATTTGGTTTTGTATGAGGGGAAAATTTAGTATAGGGTTTTCCTTATTAGGGTGCACCTGGTTCCCCGGCTCCTAGTACCTGAGATGGCGTGCGGTTTTAGTGGGTTCGAGTCCGACATGCCACCAGGAGGTGTTATCCGAGGGGATATCCGGACGAAAAACTATTACTAAATAGTATAAATTTACAAAATACTCTCTTACAACAAGTACGTAAACAAGTACGTCAGATCTTAACTTCAAAAGTAAACGCATTAAACTTTTCTAAAAAGAAATGTATTTTTCATACTATGCAAAAATGCGGAAAAACGTCATTTTGACAAATGAACGCGGTCCACAACTTTTAAGGAAAATGTGGTCTCATTTTTCTGTTACAATGTTGTCAATCAGTCACAGGCTGTACCATGCGTTTCCTTTGCCGATTTCCTTGCCTCCTCTGGTTATTTGATTGAAAACTTTTTTTAAGCACCTGAGACGCGGGAAGGTAGTCGTTCAGCTTAAATAAAATCCTTCTTTGGATGTGATAATCTCCTTGATAAGTTCGTAATTGAAAAAGGTTTTATTTCAGAATTTTATGTTGAAAAATTTGAGAACATTTAATATAATAGCTCTTTAGGAGTTTTGAAGGAAATGTTACTGTATTATTAGTCCAGGATCCCGGTTCTATTTTTACCATTAATTACTATCAAGCTTATTTTTCGTGAGTAGTTTGTTTTTGACGAAATGCCCTATTTTTTCTCTTACAAAAATTCTTGATTGTGGTAGTTAACTGAGGTAAAATATATCGACTTGACGATTCTTAAAACTTTAATACTAATGGTGGGTTTTTTTTTTAAAAATGTTAAGAAAATTTTTAACACTAAATAAAAGAAATACTTGTCCTACAAAATTTATGGTTTGATAAAAGGAGTATCCAATCTATACAAATAAATAAAATTGGAGTGTCTGTTTATAATATTAAAATAACCGCTTTCTACTACATGCATATGAATGTATATACGGTACACATACCAAAATTTATATTTTTAAAATTTTTGTCTGTCTGTCTGTTTGTTCCGGCTAATCTCAGGAACCACTGAAATGCGATTTGAAAAATTCTTTCGGTGTTGGATTGTCCATTTATCGAGGAAGGCTATAGGTTATATATCATCACGCTACTACTAACAGGAGCGGAGCACCAATGAATAATGTTTCAGAAACGGGGGAAATTTTCACGCCACGGGCAATATAAGACGCAAACGAGGTTGCGTGGGTCAGCTAGTCTATACTAATATCCATACTAATATTATAAAGCTGAAGAGTTTGTTTTGTTTGTTTGAACGCGCTAATCTCAGAAAGCGCTGTCCGATTTGAATATTTTTTTTAGTGTTGGATAGTCCATTTATCGAGGAAGGCTATAGATTATATATCATCACGCTAGTACTAAAAGGAGCGGAGCACTAATGAAGAATGTTTCGAAAACGGGGGATTTTTTTGTTTGTTTAGTATGAACAGAACGTGTAAATCAGATATTAGTTAGCTCTTAACTAGAAAGTGAGCTATAGTGTTTAAATTAATAAAAGATTAATTGATAATAAATGTTCGAAATATTATTATTAATATTATAATTGTAAGCATTTTGCATTAACATATAATTGTGATTAGAAACAATCACCAAGGGTAAGCAACGATAGCGCGGTCAGTACTTGGATGGGTGACCGCTGGTGGTATGTTACCATGATCGTCCCCGTGATTTGGACGTCACTTTAAGCAGTCGGTCCCGGTTGTTATCATAGGATAACAGTCGTGAATCTTTGTTCGAGGTCTTTGGGCGGCTTAAAAACATCCAACGGCAAGATTACGTAGCCACATCGTTGTCTTGCCAGTCCCCAACCCGCACTTGGCCAGCGTGGAGACGTATAGCCTTAACCCTCTCCTGAGAGGAAGCTCGAGCCCAGCAGTGGGACATTATGGGTTGTTGATCAGTTGTAAGCATGTAACGTGTGGCGGTGTAACAAAGTTCATGGCGTGCACAATATTCGTCAATTACAATTTCTATTTAAATCGTAACATAAACCGAAACTTACTTCTGTACCGTTAACCCCAAAAATAAAAATGTCACTATAAACTAACCCCAATAATAAGGCAAATTAAAACAAACAGAATCTCATTAAACTGCGATGTAACAGCCAAAAATTTTACCTCAGCCAAAGTTAAGCATGGGTTAAAATTGTTCGCCTAAATTCGTTTATTCGTCCCCACTTTAGGTAACAAACGTTGCGATTGGTCCCGAGAGCACGGGGCTCGCGTTAACCCACGGAACGACTCCTGCGAAATTAGGGCAAGTGTGTGATTTCACAGCGAAATTACTATGGAAAATTAAAATTTTTGAATTGATATGAAATTCCTTTGGGCCTGACGTGTTTTTTGATCTGTGTTTTTAAAATGAGTGCAATCAAAAACTGACGGTACTCAGTTTAACTCTTTGTTTTTTAAATTGGAAAAACAAATCAAGAGTAATCAATCGTTTGCGTTGTAATTGACGATTGGAAATAAATAAATAAATATTTTCGGACATTTAACACACAACGCCTAGTCCCAAACTAAGCAGAGCTTGTACTATGGGTACTAGACAACTGATATTAATACATATATACTTTTTTTTGTAAATACATACATATTATACATAGAAAACACCCAAACTCCGAAACAAATATTTGCAGATCATACAAACATTTGGTCCGACCCGGGAATCGAACCCGAGACCTCAAGCATAGCAGTCGCATACGCTACCACTGCGCCAACGAGGTAGTGGCAAATGACAAGAAACCGTTTTTCGGTGTTCAACTCAGGCACAAAACTGTCATTTCTATAAAAAAGAAATGTTAAGAAACTCCATACGTATAATTCGTAATTTTATACGTTGTGTATGTTACTTTCTGTTACTAGTTTTTTGAAAAGCTAAAATCTGGGAACAGTAAAATTTTACCCCATTTAAATGAATATGATGAGTTCAACAGTTTTTAAATATCCAATACTGGACATAGTCTGTCTCTCTTGATAGTAAATAGTGGACATGAGATACATTATATTTTAGAATTTTTTTATGAATTTGATGTGAATAATATCATAATGTATGTATAATTTATTTCAAGCGATAAAAAAATCTCTCGCCAACTTTATTCCGATCTCATTTACGATTCGCAAGAGACGGCCGTCGCTTAGTTCGTAAACTTTTATAGTTTTTCCTTTAAACTTCATGAATTTAATCAATGCAGGACGTTTTGTAATAATTTTTATGAACAAACTTTCGGAGTGATATGAATATTTACATCGTTGCTGTCTCGACGCTTTGGGGAATGGTTTATGTTAGTTTCAGGGCTTCGTAAAGTTTATGAACAAATATTATTTTATAAACTTGTCTACAATCTTGTTCATTGTATGCTCAATAACTTTCGGAAACTTATATTATGGCTAAATATAGATGAGCGAGATTTTATTTTAATACTGTTTGGGTTATGTAAATAATAATAATAAATATTTTCGGACATCTAACTCACAACGCCATCTAGTCCCAAGCTAAGCAGAGCTTGTGTTATGGGTACTGTTACGATGTCGCAACCCCGACATTCCATATAAAACAAAAGTGCATCGTTTGCATTGACGTAAGCGACGCAATTCATTATAAACGATATTTTAATATATGACATCAGACTTATTTCCGATTTCGTTGAGGGCACTAGGTATTTATGTAATTCTATTGATTTTTAATTAAATAATGTTTCAGTCTCAATTAAAATTGTTTCTTTTTAAAGAACTTCTAGACCCACCCCGTAACAGTGGTGTCAGAAGTGGGATATTTGGGTAAGATTTGCGTGAAAATAAACGTGTGCCCAAAATTCCGATTAAGATAACCAGTGCCCATTTTCTAAACCGTATCTCAATTCTATTTGCTTTCCTGACAAAAACAATCGTTGTAATACATCTCCGACTCAAGAATCCATCAAATATCTCGCCGTATCTCGCTGCTCCTGTACCACACAACATCAGAAGACTCGTCCCACTGTATCCCGCAGTGCCCTACTGCACTTTGTCGTATTCCGCTGCATCCAGTCGCAATTGCCTGCGACAGAAAGTCTTGCGCCACTTGCAAGGCAGTCCCGTCGCTGAAAACGAGCTGCCATTCGTACCGCCGCCAACGACATCTCTACCGACGCCGTTCCTGTGAAGAATCCTGTCAACCAACGATGCTCGTCCAGTGCGCGATTTTACTGTGAGTAAAATATTTTTATCCCTAGTTATTGCCATATCCGCGTTCTACATTAAATCTGTTTCTTATTATTGAATTTTAGATCCTAAATTTAGCCAAAAATACTTCTGTCATATCTAAATATTGTAAAAATTGCAATAAAATGGGTCATGTAGAATCGGAATGCTACAGCAAATTGAAACGTGATATGCAACGCTCGCAACTTCGAGTTCATTCACAGCCACATACTAATTATTTTCATTATAAGTCTCAAAATGCTAACACAACAATTACGTGTAGATATTGCAAAAACATAGGCCATGATATTTCACAATGCAGGAAACGACAGTATAATAATTCACGACCATTCAATAATAACTATCCTAATGGTTCAAGAGCATATCGACAAAATTGTAAAGAATCGGCTTCCGAGACATCATTGCCTCCACAAGTACAAGAAATAGAAAATGGTGATTGTTTAAACTAAATGTTGGGTTTGCGCATCGGTACCAACGCAAATCCCATACCTTAGGTACCAGCCCTACTACTTCAATATCTAAATCCACTGTTTCTAAATCAAATAAGCCAATTTCTAAGTCCAGTCTACGAAATGCTAAATCTAATTCTATTTCCACTGAATCTACGTCATCGTTATCTTCTATTTCGGCTAAAGTGCCCATTGTTAACGGTGACAACGTGACATTGTCTTCTATTTCGGATAAAAATCCCATTGGCAATGAACGTCTTATTCCTTCTACATCAGAATTGAAAAATAGTTTTAATACTGTTTCATCACCCAAATACCAAAATACTATTTCCAAGGACCACACGGGTAACCAGCCCCAAACAAGTGTCCATCGTTCTAAATCCAAGGACCACACGGGTAACCAGCCCCAAACAAGTGTCCATCCTTCTAAATCCAAGGACCACACGGGTAACCAGCCCCAAACAAGTGTCCATCCTTCTAAATCCAAGGACCACACGGGTAACCAGCCCCAAACAAGTGTCCATCCTTCTAAATCCAAGGACCACACGGGTAACCAGCCCCAAACAAGTGTCCATCCTTCTAAATCCAAGGACCACACGGGTAACCAGCCCCAAACAAGTGTCCATCCTTCTAAATCCAAGGACCACACGGGTAACCAGCCCCAAACAAGTGTCCATCCTTCTAAATCCAAGGTCCACACGGGTAACCAGCCCCAAACAAGTGTCCATCCTTCTAAATCCAAGGACCACACGGGTAACCAGCCCCAAACAAATGTCCATCCTTTTAACTCCCAGGACCACACGGGTAACCAGCCCCAAACAAGTGTCCATCCTTTTAACTCCCAGGACCACACGGGTAACCAGCCCCAAACAAGTGTCCATCCTTTTAACTCCCAGGACTACACGGGTAACCAGCCCCAAACAAGTGTCCATCCTTTTAACTCCCAGGACCACACGGGTAACCAGCCCCAAACAAGTGTCCATCCTTTTAACTCCCAGGACTACACGGGTAACCAGCCCCAAACAAGTGTCCATCCTTTTAACTCCCAGGACCACACGGGTAACCAGCCCCAAACAAGTGTCCATCCTTTTAACTCCCAGGACTACACGGGTAACCAGCCCCAAACAAGTGTCCATTCTTTTACATCCAAGGGTCACACGGGTAGCCAGCCCCAAACAAGAGCCCAGAGTCATGCAACTTTCTAAGTTCGATGACAACTCGCCCGACATAATGACCTTAGAACGAGAACTTTATATGTACATTACAAAGTACTTCCAATGACAAACATATCTACACACATTTGTATTTACGTATCCATCATTATGACGAAATTAAACCCGCCTCCGTCTAGTGTAAACATGTCTCCATTCTATTGGTTACAGGTTAATGTCAGCAGTTTCCCGGTTATATTTCGATAAGTTACTAGATTTAAAGTTTACAAATGATTACTGGAACGTTATCACCTATATAGATTTGAGCTATTTCTTTATATTCAACCACATATAGAAAATGTCGAATTTTTGTTAGAAAGAGTTTCTAAAAATTGCGATTCAACACAGTCTCCTAAAGTAAAAGATGATTGCTTAAATTCCTTAAATGCATTAAGGACTCAACATAGCAATAATATTAAAAAGTTCTCTTCTATCTCCTATTTAGTAAATGTAAAAGAAACAAAACGCTCAAAACGCGGGCTATTTGACGCCGGTGGCTCCCTATTAAAAACGTTCTTCGGCACTTTAGATTCTGATGATGCAAACAAGTTCACGGACGCTATTAATAAAGTACAGTCGGACGAAAAACAGTTAACAGTACATATGCGCTATAACATTCACGTTATTAAGTCTACTATTTCTACTTTTAACAATACTATGTCAAAGGTCAAAGAAAATGAGTATCGTCTAAATCAAAATATGTTTGTTATTGAAAAAAAAAAAAAAAAAACCTTTGAAAAATTAATAAACACCAACGACAAGCTTGAAATAATTGAAATCTCATTTGTCTCTTATGTTAACTTCAATAGAAAGCATTGTCATAACGCTGTCCTTTGATATAGACGATATAAACAATGCCATATTGTTTAGTAAAAGAAACGTACTGCACCCGACAGTACTCAGTCCCATACAGTTATACAAGGAGCTCGAGTTACACGTCAACTATTTGCCTAAGCATTCCGAACTACCTATTCGTTTATCATTACATAACATAAATGACCTAATTAATATATGTGACATTGTATGTTATTACCATGACAGTAAGCTTGTTATAGTTGTAAAAATACCGCTGGTTCTTCCTCAGATTTATAACCTTTACCATAACATCCCGTTTCCTGTCCCATTCGACGTTTCTGCACCAGACACTTATCTTCTTGTCGCACCGAGTAAACAATATTTGGCAATAACTTCGGATAGGCTGTTTTACTCACAACTCGATAGTGTGAGTGAGTGCAAAATCATAAAAGACCAGTGCTATGTGTGTGTTCTCGGTAACGTTTACTCGACTATCGCAAATCCTACGTGCGAAACTACGTTGCTTACAGAAGTTATCTCTAAGTTACCAAAGTCTTGCGAAACAAGAGTTCTTCGGGGTTCAGTGGATTTGTTCCAAAAAAAAAAAATTACCAACAATCGATGGATATTCGTGCAATCTGAACCAGGAAAATGTCATTTCGTATGTGACAAAGCCACCAGTAACACCGACGAAATCTTGTTTGGTTCAGGAATAATGCATGTACCAAAATCATGTTCTGCTTTTTATAAGACTTTAACTTTTACTCCAGCCGACAGTTTCACTTCAAATACTACCAGTTCAATCTCGAATTTTAATATTGTAACCGATTGTTGCGATACCAGACATTTAAATAAAACCATCAATCGGGTTCCTCTAATAAAATTAAATGAATTTAATAATCTGGATTCCTTAGTTAAAGCCAGTACACAATTAGATGAATTTGAAAACCAGATAAGGAAAATTGAAGGGCCTTCTCATTTAGAAAGATATTCTACTCATTATTTATCATTAACTTATGTTATCACTACAGTCGTTCTATTATACATTTTATTTAAAAGTAGACGATATGTCTGTAGTAAACATTCAGGCTGCTGCGTCACTATATACAACAAAAATTATAATAATAAAACAAAGAGTCAAAAAACTCAGGACATAGTAGTCCGACAGTCACAACATCATACATCCGACTCCTCAGAGGAAGATGATCTTCGCTCATCTGTAAAATCCTTACCTAATTTGAAAAGAAATACAATTATGTAATGTTAAATAATGTTATGTGAAACATCGACTTACTGCTAGTTAAACGGTCTATGATATGAATACTTTTAATATATATATATTTTTTTTATTGTAATATCTTTTAAACGTTTTAAAGTTAAGTAGATAAGTATAAAATTAAGTTGTAGTGATTATCCATTTCTGTAGCCCACGGCGATCTCTGTTTTAAGTCAATACATTGATCTTTACTTAATCTGTAATGATCAATCTTAACGGGGGGGATGTTACGATGTCGCAACCCCGACATTCCATATAAAACAAAAGTGCATCGTTTGCATTGACGTAAGCGACGCAATTCATTATAAACGATATTTTAATATATGACATCAGACTTATTTCCGATTTCGTTGAGGGCACTAGGTATTTATGTAATTCTATTGATTTTTAATTAAATAATGTTTCAGTCTCAATTAAAATTGTTTCTTTTTAAAGAACTTCTAGACCCACCCCGTAACAGTACTATACAACTGATATAAATACTTATATACTTTTTTTGTAAATACATACATATTATACATAGAAAACACCCAAACTCCGAAACAAATATTTGTAGATCATACATACATTTGGTCCGACCCGGGAATCGAACCCGAAACCTTAAACACAGCAGTTGCATACGCAACCGCCACCGAGGCAGTCAAATGATGGTAGACATGTATCTTTATAATACGAAGCATTTTTTTTTTAAATTGTAATCGTTATGTATGTACGTAGGTCTTATAATGTGTGCATTTGTTATCAAATTTGTTCGTTACTTTTACACATTAAATTTTGAATCAAGAAAAGAATAAACCTTAAAAAAAAGTTATTTTTTGCAAAATTGACTGATGTAGCAGACGAAATTTACGTGGATAAATCTGATTCCATCAAAGTTTTATTTCTACTATATCTTAAAACACAGGATTTAAACTGACTGATGCAAAAATTAGAAAAAAAAAACAATCCTTAATGCGGATTATATATCATTCTAAAATTTCAGCTCGATCGGTGCAGAACTTTTTGAGTTTTTCAAGCGTACACAAACCAATATAACATTTTTAAATATATAGATAAATTAAGTTGTTCACAGCTTTTCCCAGAGCATGGAAAAATCATCTTTCCAGTTAGTCGTTCACATCATACCTAGCATATTACCCCAGTTAGGAAGCCAAACGTTCAAATATAATTACCCTACTTTTACAGTTTTAAATTAAACTCACCCGAAAACATTGTAAAAAGTGCAATCTCATGGGTTCAGGCAGTCCTGTGAAACATATTATTAGTTAGCATTTAAATAACATAAGCCGTGTTATTTTATAACATTTCTTTAGCTTAAAGTTAACCTCATTTATGTAATAGTTAACACCAATAAAAATAAGTATTTCATACATTTGATATCTTTTTAAGGGTTCCATACCTGAAAGAATAAAACGGTACCCTTATACAATCACTTTGTTGTCCATCTGGCTGTCTGTCAAGACCATTTTTCTCGGAAACACGTGGAGGTATCAAGCTAAAATTCATATCAAACACTCAAGTTTACTGTCCCTTAGAGCTGTGAAAAAACCAAATTTTTAAGCCAACGCAATCAAAAGATGCAGCCGTTTATGCCGCATATTTTCGACACTCATAGAATAATCAAAATCTACAGGGTACTTCACATGAACATAGAGCCATGCAATTTGGTATTTTATGTAATGTGTGTATGTGAACCGTTTTATTTAAAAAACTTTATGCACTGGTGGACTTACAGCCATGTACGTTCTGTACTAGACAAACTTTTCACGAAATTGTAATTCCCAAACATTGAAGTTCACAAATACTCGTTACTTAAATTGTGTTTGTTATTTCGTTTTATAGGGGTCTTTGGATTCGCGCCTCTCTTTGGAGAGTTTTCATTTCATAAGAAATACTGTATTGTTTACACTGGCGTTGATTAAACTTGTTGTTAATCAAATTAAATAACATATATTTGAGAAAAAATCAGTAACTGTAATTTTTATGATGTGGGGCTATGCCACATGGATTTATTCAGAATTGAACATTGAAATATGTGGTTAAGTTTAGAAATTCATTTTTCAAAGTTGACACAGAGTCTAGTCTACAAACTATTGCATCTATCTAATATATATAAACGAGCATTCTTGCATATATGTATATAAAATCTGAATCTCGGCAACGGGTCTAACGATTTTCATGACATTTAGTTTGCAGGGGGTTTCGGGGCGATAAATTGATCTAACTACTTGCCGTGAGAGAGCCACGCTTCGGCCTGGCTGGCCATGAATGGGCCGGCTCGACCGGAGTGATACCACGGCCTCACAGAAAACCGAAATAGCGCTTGAGCTGTGTTTCACCGAGTGAGTGAGGATACCGGAGGCCCCAACCCCTCCCCCCATTCCCTCTTCCCGTCCCCCAAAGGTCGGCAACGCACTTGTGACGCCTATGGTGTTGCAGGTGTCCATGGGCGGCGGTAATCGCTTACCATCAGGTGATGCGACTACTTCTTTGCCCTCCATACAATAAAAAAAAAAAAAAATTAGGATTCATTTATAAAAAAATACTAAAAATACCGGTCATCCGTGTACTACGCTTTAAATGGAAAAAATAAATGAAAAATTCGAGGATCGCACCAAGTGGCCGGCATGTAATTGAAAAGCCCTATGTCCAGCAGTGGATTGCGATATGCTGATGATCATGATAACCAATTATAGTACTTAATACCTAAGATTAAAGATTAGGAATGTTCGTTTAGGTTTCAAGAGGTAATAGGATCGATACTAGCCTTTATATTTGGAGTCAATGTTGCTATCGTAGATCATACAGACAGATACGGTGTTTACGTCACTACTCTACATTTCATTACAGGCACTTAGTGACTTTTTGTAATTGCATACTTTTTTTGGGACGACGACAATTTTCAGTATTTGTCACAACAACTAACATAGTGTTGTTGACTTTCTAAAGTCTAGTGTAATATATTTGTCATACGGCTTATTTACAAAAAAAAAATGTTGCATATCGTGTTGCAGAATTAAATTGGGACGAGACTACTCTCCACTCTGCTAACTTGCCAAAAAACTTTAAAACGACTATTAAACTTTACGAGGCGAGCTTTAACCGAGATAACTTTCAAATAAATTCGTTCGTCTGTAACCCGACATTAAATACAGTGAACGACAAAAGAGACACCGTTTCTGAGCCATTCTTCCATCTATCAGAGTGACACGCAATCAAACAATACAATAAAACTTCTCTTTCGAAAAATACTTGAAAATAATTTCTCCATTTAAATTCAGCAAGGGAGAAGCACAAAGCTTCTAAGGGTAATAAGCGAAGGTGCTCAGTACAATGTGCGTTTGGAGGTTGTAAAAAACGAAGCAAGTGCAGAAAGTTGGAAACAAGAGGTGTTTGCATTTAAGAGCCTCGTTTGATTTGTCAAAGAGAATTTGTTTAGGGATTTGTTCAGCTCGCGTTAAAACAGTACTTTTAGCTTGTTCCAAAGTTGTGCCATACTATAATAGAGCTTGGAGCTCAATTCCCCTGTAAATAGATTAAAAGAAACCTAAAAGCTACACGAATGGTAAAAAAACAAAGAATTGTTGTTGTAGAAAGCTTACAACACAATGAAAATGAGAGTATTCTTTCTCTGTATGGCACAATACTTAAAAATACTTAGAGTTAATAGAATACTCAGTAGTGACATAGGTATTTCAAACATGTTAATTTTATTTCCAAAAGAAAAGAAGCTTTTTGCTATTAGTACTACTACTACTAATAGCTAATAATACACTGATGAATCTTCAGGATTGTTTCTTGAAAAACAAAAAAATTGAGTATAAGAAACAATGCTTTTTTAATTACTTAACAATAGAAATATATTAAAATATTTTTTAATTTATGAATTAAAATACCTATGTTTAAATATATTTAAAAAATATTACCTTTATATAATAATTATACAGGTCTGATACAAATTCACTAATACATCATGAATTGTAACACCTGTGAGACGTATTAAATTTGATAGTGTTAAACAGTGATTCCTCTACATATTCTTGGACACAAGCCAGCGATCTCGCTTGTTTGCGACTGAAAGGCTCACTATTTCACCGGAATCTTTGAAACACTTAAAGAGATTTAATTTAAGTAAATGGCTTTCATCAGCTAATTAGCAGCAATAAATTTGTCAGAACTATCTTCTTCAACGGATACTTTTAACTAGGATAAATTCAATTTATTCAAAATTGTAAGATTTTCAAACCGCGTTAGTATTCCCCATATAGTATAATGTTTATAACTGAGAAAATCTCATTATGTTATAGCTAAAAAGCTCAATGTATTTGACACGGTTTATCTCTAAATACAATAAGTTAAATACTGTGTGTCGACCTCCACATACAACATAATATACTACAGCACCATCTACCGAAGTTACACTGAATTACGGAGTAACGTACCATACGAAGAAACTGTCAATTCTGAATCGCGCAATAGAAGTTATCGCGCCGATTAATTATCCTAAGTGTTGTAAACATCAACTGTTGGGCAGTGGCCCGCCAGGCATGATCACTTCGCCTGGTCGGAGGATCCTTTTTGTTGGTGGAACATGATATCCGTTTCCTCCACAACTGTTTGGAAAAGGCTGTACTTGCTCATGACGTCAGGCCACCATGATCCTCTGCTAGACTCTTGCATAAGCTAAAATTCATGTGCCATGGTGCAGATTAACTTGCACTGGAAGTATAAGCTTACTTTCAAGTGACTATCGTTGTTTTTTGATACCTGTACGCAGGCATATGAATGATACTAAAAAGCAACGAACAGTTAAAAAAAAAACAAACATTGGGGTCGACTAGTTCCATACTTACTAATGCATGGCTCTTCTGCGGCAAAAACTTCGATACAATTGAACCCAATTTTAATTCCTATGCCTGTTACTTGCAGTATATCTTTATTTTTTTAAACTCTTTACGTAATTTTGTAAATAACCTTTACCTGAAATTGGAATATCTATCTTCGTAATTCAAAGTAATATTGTTTTGTTCCTGTCTAGATCGTAATATCTAGCTGAATCAGCACATAGATGTGAGCTATCATTACAGTCATAACGTTTATTGAACTCATCACTGTGAATATTACTATAATCGTTGTAAAGGTACGCTCTACATTGAACCAACGAATAGAGAGGCAGTGAAATGGGGACAATAAAAATATATGTGGTTTTTTATCGAAAGCTTACGATGGTGGTCCAAATATATGTAAGTATGCGATAAAGTACATAATTTGTTTAAAAGAACGGATTTTTTGGTCCTTCAACACAAGAGAAAATGTTTCAACACCCAATTTCCCGCAATTAATGATATGTTTGGCGAACAGACCTAGAAGTGAGCGGTGAAAAATACTTTCGGACCTCCGGTGCTTTTGAGACACCGGAGCCAGGACTTCGTAGTATATTTCTTAAAACTCTCGGTGGCCGGCTTCAGGAGGCCTACTCTAGAAAAGACCCGATCAATGAAGTTCAGACACTCCCGGTTCGCTGGCACGAATAACTAAGCCTTCTTCTAGACTATTTCGAGGAAAGATCCTAACTGACTAAGAAATGTACCAAGAAAAGATAAAGATTCCACCGGGTTGGTTTGTTAGGTTCGGTGGTGCTTTAGAAACATCACCTGAAGTCTTGAACTCATTTCTTTAACCTTTAAAAATTTTAGTACGGTTTCTCCTCAGGGGTTTGTTAATAAGATTAAAGGTATGCAATTAAAGTAATTTTATGCAATCTAAGTTTACTATTTATGTATTATGACGAAAACGATACTATAGGTAAATTTTACAGAATTATATTTTTTTTTCACTTGAAAGTCAATAAGAAATACCTATTAACTTGCTTTCAATACATACTTCGTTGTTTTCTAGAGACTTCATCAAGATATTTTGTTATGAATTCCTTTTACCGTTATCGTCTCTTTTCAATATACATTTTCCTATTTTCAATGGGTACAATCATAAGCTGCTTAGAAACCACTGTTCACGCTGGCGCCTATCATTTCTTTGTGTCAATCCTTTTTAATAAATCCTTTACAATACTACATAGTATAAGATCGATCTATAATATAATACTACCTTTAATATAGTATCTCATACTTGGTAAAAGTAGAAAATATGTTCTAGCGAAAATGATAAAATGTCGAAGCATGTCTCGAAGGACGCCAATGATGAAATGAGACAGGGTTTATTATTTAAAAAAGGACATGGTTAAAGAATAAAAAGTAAGAGTGACTTAATGGTATCCAAGTAAGTTAACATACTTATTGCAAAGTAATTTTAGCCATTCTTAATAATATTGAGACTCGTCTGTTCTCAAAAAGGATGTTGAACAATTATTTCCGCTTGCTCTGCGAACATCTTTGGTAAACGTTGTGAGTAGTTGGAGCCCTAAAAAGTCAATCAAAAATCTTTCTATAGAACTTCGATATCGCCTAGTATTTGGGTTTATGAGGTTTGATTGCAGTCGCTCTACGTAAAAAATCTATGTTCAGACTCTCAGACCTGGCTTTAAATATCGTTGCAGACTTAAAGCTTACCCCAATTTTTAAAAAGAAGTTTTAATATGTAGTTTTAAAGAATAAAGTTTTAATATGTAATATTCCGTTTGCTACAGAAGTTGTATCAACATCGTATAGTTACCCATTAAAAGATTTACGGGTACTAAACGGAACAAGACTCAGCGATTGGCATCATACTGGTATATTACTGCGATTTAGGTGATAATCGTCTTTATATGTAAAGTAGGACTGTTCCGACCTGACAATAAACAATCGTAATTTTTTTCGGAGTGTCAGAATTCAGAGGTATTTAGAATACCTTGCAAATTAAAGGAATAATCATCTCAATGTTCACATGTCTTTCACTCATGTTCTAATGTCTAAGGTACACATACAAAATAATACGACAAACATCTTGAATTTATGATAATTACCTGAATTACACATTCGACGCTCACGAGGTGTCTATCAATTATTTTCAACAGAACAATAAAAAATATATATAGCGTGTTAAACAATAGCAACTTTATAATAAAGCCGTTCAGTTTATTATAAATTTATTAAAGTAACTTTCCCATTATCGCGTTAGTGCCGCTCACTGGCTGCAGTTTGCTTACTTTGTTTCGCGTCTTAAGTTTTGTTGGACAGCTTTCTGACTCATGTTGCTGCTCAAACGAATATAATATTTTTATGGTAGATGAGAAAAGTGTTTATAGTAGTTTATTTTCAGCAGGTCTACAGATGTCTACTTAATTTTTGTTAGCCGGCTTAGTTCAGTATCTTTAATACTCTATAATCCTACTAATATTATAAACGCGAAAGTTACAAACTTTCAGTTACAAAGTAAGTTAGTGTTTGTTGCTTATTCACGGAAAAGCTACTGAATGGATTTTGATAAAACTTTACAATAAAAAAAAAATATTAATTAAATATAAAATCGCGGGGCGCTACTAGTGTAATAAAACCGGCCAAATGCTAGTCGGACTCGGGCACCGAGGGTTCCGTACAAACTTTCTAAAAATGTCGTTGAAGTTGGTTTAAATATAAGGTAGATGTGGCTAAGAAAAAGATATTTGAATGAAATCTTTTTACATGATTACGGCGAAGCCAAAAGAACGAGCAGTAGTGGCTGCACGGTTAGCCTAGTGGTTTCAGCAATCGCCACCCTACGCCGCTTGTTACTGCGCCATGTGTCATGGTTTCAAATCCCACGCGGTACAAACTGTGTGATTCATAAACTGGTGTCCTGAGTCTGGGTGTGTTCTTTGTTTTCGTTTCATGCGTATTTGTAAAGTCCCCCGCAATAAAGAATATTTATTCCTAATGCGAGAGTTGTATTTTTAACAAAACAAAGTTATTGAAATCTATACATGTATGTTCCACCGTAATGCCTAAACTACTGAACAGAATTTAAAGAATGAAGTGTCAATAGATTTATAATATTGACCCGGGTGACATAGCATACATAAATTTCATTTAAACCTTATACGTTGTTAAGTTTTAATTATGAGTTTTTAAACTTATTACTTTTTTAAGTCAGAAAATGTAAAATTGAGATAGTCTCAATTAAGCTAAATAAAAGAAAATCAAATCAAAATGTAGGATTTGCGATTGTGTCTTTGCCAAAATTTTAATCTGGGCTTTTAGACGTCTAGACGCTTTTGAAGCGGAGCATTATTTTTACTAAGTACTAAGAGATATTATATTTCTGACAAAAGGTTAAATTAGCGTGACTTTTGCCAAAACATCTCAAACCAAAAATTAGACTGTAATCTCGGTATCTGCTGCTTTCATTTGTTTATTTTTGTTAAATAGTTTGATGAACGCATGACAAGAAATTAGTTAAAATTTGTGTAGTTTTTTTTTCCAATATCACCAGTGACCATGACTTTGTATTGTTATGTGAACTATACGGAACTTATTCTATGAATCATTAAAGAAAGATTGCATATGAGACTACAGTACTAGCTTTATTCTACAGTAGCTGACCCATGCAACCTCGTTTGCGTCTTATATTGCCCGTAGCGTGAAATTGTTCCCACGTTTTTGAAACATTATTCATTGGTGCTCCGCTCCTATTAGTAGTTGATATATAGCCTATAGCCTTCCTCCATAAATGGACTATCCAAAACACCGAAAGATTTTTTTCAAGTAGGACCAGCGGTTCCTGAGATTAGCGCATTCAAACAAACAAACAAACTCTTCAGCTTTATTATTAGTGTAGATTAGTAGAGATAACTCACATATTATCGTTTGATTCCAAATTAGGCCGACCAGCTAGTTTGTGTTAACCATAGTGCTTTGGATTTCGTTATAATACCTGTTCACGTATCCCTCCTATCTTAGGCGCATAGTCGCACACCGTGTGGTTTTAGTTAGTCCGAAGTAATATGTATATAGAAATTACGTAAATACTAGCTGAACCGCGGGCAACGCCACGAGGCCAAGCTAGTATCTTTATAAATTGTAACCTATGTATAAGCTGTATTATTGTAAAGTTTCATCAAAATCCATTTTGTACTTTTTGTGTGAAAGAGCAACAAATATACTCATTTACATACTCACAAACTTTCGCTTTTATAATATTAGTAGGATAGTAGAACTATATTTATATAAATTCTAATATATACATATTATAGACAAATTACATCCAGAGAAAGAACAAATTTAAACGCAGAAGAAATGATCGTACTTATCATACAATTATTATCTTAGGAAGCAATAGAACCTATGAACTCTGACTTACCAGAAATGATTGCTAACCAGAAAACTCGAAGGCAGATTTAATAATAAGAAGAATTGCTTAAGTATACACCGTTACTCATTTTGCAATATACTTACACCAAAATCCATGTTTACGTTCAATTTGTGTGGGATGAGTCTTGCGTGGAAGGGAAATTTGTTTTTAATTTAAATTTTGAGAGACAGGTTATGAGATTGTATTTTACCCAGCCTCCAGATTCGTGATTTTAACACCTACTTAAAATTACACGCAATATTGATATTATGTATCGAATTTCTTAGGTTTTCGATATATTTGATACAAAAATATGATAATTCGTATGGTGTGGTAGGAGACCAGTAGTATATTTATGTACAAAGTTTTATTACTATTTTATAAAAAACTAGCTGAACCCCGCGGTGCTACCCGCGGTATGACAATAATCGCGGGCAATGCCGCGAGGCCAAGCTATTATCTTCATTAATTGTAGCCTATGTGTTATTCTGATGTATAAGCTATATTATTGCAAAGTTTCATCAAAATCCATTCAGTAGTTTTTTTGTGAAAGAGTAACCAAGACATTCACTTACATACTCACATAGATGAACATTGTCTACTAATGAATTTAATTTGCCAACTGGGCAGTCAATTTATAAATGATTGTTAAAAGTAATTTATCAAGCGAGACATTAAAGTTACATTACATAAAAATAAAACATTGGAATATACATTGAGCTACTATTTCGTATCAGTAAATGGTCTGCAACCCTGAAATGAGGGTGTCTATATTTCAAATTAAAAAGAAGTAAATCCACCCGCGGGACCATTTCAAATTTAAAATTGAGTTTCAAAAATCCGACATTCAGACGACTTATATCGAAGTACCTACAACAGTTTTGATATCTTAGTATACAGTACTGCAGTCCCCAGGGAAGGAGCTACAATTATATGGCAACTAAAAATGAAATAGAAAAGCCGATTATATGAGAATCGATGGCTTCACCCTCCACTTGAACATCTACCTGTCATGTTATACTCTCGAATTAATAATGAAACTATTTGTACCAACGGCTTATGAACAATAATCTTCGTTCGTCCTTTATTGTTTAGGGACTTAATGCCAAATGCGGATAATAATCCGAGATAATAATGAATAATAATAATGTGAGGTTTATTTATCTACTTACTACAATAATGTATATCGTGAATGAATATATTTTATGTGTACAATATTTTATAAAAAAACCGCTTCAAAAACTGGACCAAATTAAAATGGGACCACACGGAAAGCACCAGCTATCAAATGAAATCGGTTTCATATCAAATCTGTATCGGTATCGGGTCAAATATTCATTAAAATCACCCAGTTCACCCAGTCGAAAGTTATGGGAATAAATACAGTCGAATACTCCTCCTTTTTTGAAGTCGGTTAAAAATAGTAATAAAATTATGTATTGGAATAAAAAGATTGTATTCTAAATAATTAAAAATAATGTTTTAATTAATGAGTCCTAGATTAAAAAATAATACTAGAATCGACTAACGGCTAACTACACTATAATTCAATTGTCACTCTGATTTACAGAATGGGATCGTTCTGATTTACGTTACGTTTCGTTACGTATAATAGTGACATTAATTATTTTGAAGTTTATTATAAAAGTAAATTGTTGCTCATAATAGTCTCTGGAAGAAAATATATTATATAAATGCATATATAAATGAGAATCGATACAACGACAAAAATAATCTTGATATTTTATTTCAGAGAAAAGAAAAGATAGAAATCACCAACTAACCTTTACATATCCGACCCCACTAGCAAACACCTACAAAAATTCAAAGCCATTTTAGAAATAGGCGCTGAAACGCCATTTTTCATGGTCTCTCGTCTCTAGTGCATATTGAATCTGAAATAAACCGCCAGGGAAGGGGCGGGTGACAATGGCGGGAGTGACAGCCTCCGAAGGCCTCTACAACGTACCTTTTTATTATTTACATCGCATTTTCATAGAGTGTTTGCTTTGAGTCTTACTTTGATTTGGGAAAGTGGTTGGTTTGTGATCTGAATACCTGAGGGGCCCGCTTTGTATAATAGTTCTGTGGACTCAGTTGGTGTTTGTTTTCAGGGATTAGTTTGTTGGTGTACCGTGAAAGGGTTTGCTCCGAGTTTCACCTGTTACATATATCCTTTGAACATACCTTATTTGAGACTGTACTATGTACACGTAATAATAATTTATCATTACAACTGTAATCTGAACATGCAAATTTAATAATTAAAGTTTCGTCAATTTTATCTACTTCAAAATAAGGCAGTACTGTGTACGGCTGACAGCGAAAAGAATCGGAACAAATTTTCATCAAACAACAAAATTATTTAATTTAATTAACAGGGTTAATTTTATAGTCTGGAAAGTATGACCTCATACACACTGAGCGACAAACAGACAGACATAGTAAAACGCTCATAAAATCCGAAGTGTGCGGCTCGAAACAAGTAACACCCTAGTCCAATATTCTTAGAAAATCACTGTTATTACAAACTCAAATATAATAAGAGTTAAATAGCAATAGTCCTAAATATGAAACACTACAATAGCTCGCAACAGCATGAACTCATAATGAGCAATCAGACGAAAGCTCAGTGAACATGAACACATTGAACGAATTAAATCAGACACGTGAAATCATGCAGTTATTTATTACAACGAGAGAGAATTATAAGTGAAGTACTGCGAACACGTTAAATTCCAAATGAATAGGCCTCAGTAAGAGAGCATTTACTTCTCTTTGTGCAAAGGAAACGCTCCAACGCTCGCAATTATTGTCATAGAGTAATTAATGCTGTGAAAAAGTTTTGTAGCACAAATGCGCAAGTATTTTTCATAAAGAAGCGGTATTTAATGATATATTTAACGTTCTTGTTTATTTTAACTGCTTCGTTTTATAATGTTTATAATGGTAGCTGGCAGCTTATGCGACTGTGTGTGTTGTATCAAATGTTTGTACTATATGATAATATTCCTTTCGGAGTTTGGGTGTTCCCTATGTATACTATGTAAATACTACAAAAAAGAATATAAGTATTGCATCAGTCTAATAGCTTTCAAAGTATAAGCTGTGCTTAGTTTGAAACTAGAAAGTTGTGTGTTAGTTGCCCGAAATTCCGAATTTGTTTTTTCCAATAGGTACACATATATTCACAGGCCAGTGATAAAAACTGCACCAAGAAGACCTTGCAGGGTCTATCTGGGTAGCGTTGAGTCGAGAGTTAAAAAATAGTAATACACATAAATTAACACTCACAGGCTTAATCCATGCAACAGATAATGTTATTTACCTTCTGCCGAAGGATAGTGGTTTTTTAATTTATATTGGAAGGCGTGTTGTACTTTCTATATACAAAGATCTGAAGTACAACCCTCTAAAGTTTGAGACTATGAGATTTAGACTTAAACATTGTAGATGATTATGTAAATGATGATGCCAAAGCAGTTCGGTTGTGGAACGCCTTACCAATAAAAATAAGACGTGCGCAGACATTAGTTGCGTTCAAGAGACTGGTGCAGGCATATTACATGGGAGACCTCAAAGACTCGTAACCGACCTTGCTCTGAATGAAGTCTCAAATTCCACTGCAGTTTATATGGAATATTTATTAATTAATATTTCTACGTACTTATTTATTTATTTTAACATCCACACTAGATGTTACTATTACTTTATATAATATGTATATGTAAATACATCTTTTTCTTATCAACTTTTTATACACCAGGCACTACCCTAAACTTTCCACGTCTATCTTTCCATCCAATGGTTGCCTGTAAGAGATTGCCTTCGGGCGATAAGGCCGCCAATTGTACCTCTTAGCTTTAAGTTACCTTTATTAAATATCTGGTGTACAATAAAGCGATTATTATTATTATTATTATGTGAAGAAGATAGAAGCTAGAGTTTTACAAAAATTTGCAGTCAACTTTGTAACAAAGTATAACCTCTACACTACTCTCAACATAATGCCTCAGAAAATATACAGCACAAAAAGAAAATAAAAGCTACATTGCTTAGACGTGAAAGTTTCTTGAAGAATTGTTTCAACGCCATGAACAAATAAGCTCATTTTAAATATACCCACACTTTACAACATTGTTCTGTGGCTTATAAGATCTGAAAACATACGTACTCTAAAGAAATACAGTTGTGCTATGAAAGGCAATGTGTTCTGTTTTCTCTAGAATTTTAGGTTTTGTATAACAAGAATCGTGGCTAAAGTTTCTTTGTGTTAAATAAATAGAAAATTATTTAGAAGTAATTTTATTTAAGCGAAAGTCTCTCAAAATAAAAAGTATATTATGTGTATTTCACTAGATATCTTTCAAATATGACACATTATGACAATTACAAAAATATGACATATTAACATATAAAAAATCATTGTTTCATATCAAAATCAGTCTATTATGTTTTTGGAGTGGTCCTGTTAAGATAATGAAAAGATGTAGAACGAGTTAATGTATTTGTACATAAATTTTTGTATCTTGAAATATATTTTGAAATTTCATTTATTATGCATTTAATTTCCAAAAAATCTATTATTTAAATCCATATCACTTATTGTTAAATATTAATACTCTTATCTTTATTTAGCCGTGTTAATAATATCATCAAGCCTACAATATGGCAGGTAAAACAAGTAACGCATGCGTTATTATTCTACTCACTCGTGAAGATTAACTGTTTATGCGGCTCTGAGGGTCCTGTTCATTTGTCTGTGGAATCGGAAAAAGCTTGCGGTTGGCATTACTGCACGTCTGTAGCCAACATAATGAGTTTAATTTTATCAGCTTCCAGCGTTATACAATTATTGTTCTACACCAATTAGTTCTTTCATCAAAAGTTCGGTTTAAAAGATTCTAGCTGAAGTTAATATTGATGAATTAAGGATATGATGAGGCTAATAGATAGCGCCGGTCTGTTTTGTACAATGTTATTAAAATATATTTAGTGATTTCATACTTTAGGTATGAAGTAGATAGATAGTACTCGTAACTACAATAGATCCAAATTATAAAGCTTTATTTTTTTTTTGTTTTAAAAAGACAACTCCCATATTAGGAATAAACATCCTGTGTCGTGGGGGACTTTACAAACATACATGAAACGGACAAAAAGAACATCCAGACTCGGGACAACAATTCGTGGATCACACAAAGTGTTGTAGGTACCGCGTGGGATTTGAACCCACGACACTTGGCGCAGTAGCAAGCGGCATGGCGACCGCTGACACCACTCGGCCAACCGTGCAGTCAAACCGAGTCAAACCGTGCAGTAAAGTAAGTTGTTAACACAACACAAGACACTGAATACGATTAAATGATGAAGATACTGATGAATTAATATGATGAGGTCGTAGTTCAATGAGTAAATATTACTATTAAATAGTTTTTAGAGTATAATTATAACAGCAAGCTTTCCTTAGTTTTAAGACGAAAGGAGCTAATAATTTATTGTAATAGTAGGCCTTAATATAACTATACTAAAAGTCCTTTGATTTTACCACTTCTCTCTAATAACTCTAATCCGTGGGAGAGCTATGCTTCGGCATGAATGGGTCGGCTCGACCGGAGTGATACCACGGCCTCACAGAAAACCGGTGTGAAATAGCGTTTGCGCTGTGTTTCATCGAGTGAGTGAGGATACCGGAGGCCCATACCCCATCCCCTTTCCCATCCCCCAAAGGTCGACAACGCACTTGTGACGCCTTTGGTGTTGCGGGTGTCCATGGGCGGCGGTAATCGCTTACCATCAGGTGATACGTCTGCTCGTTTGCCCACTATTCAATAAAAAAAAAAAAAAAATAATAATACTCGTATATTTGAATAAGTTATAAAATGTAATATAGTTACATAAGCTGTTTCCATTTTATCGAGACCAGTGTGCCCTAACATTTAGAAAGGTTATTAATAAAATATCTCTCAGATAATAAATAATTAGGTACTTCCAATAATTACTTAATATTATCCTCTTTGCGCTATCTGAATTGAATGGGACCGAAAATCATTGAGCCCGCGGGAGTTTCGCTCGAAATTATCTATTTTCGATTAGATGTTGGAATAAATTTTATTGCAGGCAGATCTGAGACAAAGGGCACAGTCAGGCAACTTTTAAAGATTAATACTCTCGATAAAATTTCACGCTTGAAATGCTGTAACTAGGTAGAGTGGAGGGTATCGCAACGAATGATACAGTTCGCTAATGTAGACTTACGATAGAATAGAGAAGGTAGCTTTTGATTACATTTCTAACCCTTGATAATGATAAACTGACAATACTTTACCTTTCCCAATCATTGATAAGTAGAAGCTGGTATGAAAATAAATAATTTTTTTTTTTTAACTTGAAAGGTCCTCCCAGAGTAAGGTGCTTGTTGCTTGGTACTATATACATCCTGGCTCTTCCCTAAGGATCAGGAAATCCGACATGATTTTCTAACCCGTCAAAAAAAACCACACCTCAAAAATTCTGCTTACCAAGACTTGTATTCAAATCTGAAAATTAAAATAAGTAAATTTATTTACATCTTTTTAGTACCAATCTTAAGTTTTAGAAAGAATATAGACTAGATTTTGTAAGATAATTATATCAAATATAAAACCAAAAGATAATTTTAAAACATTAGCAACGACAAACGATAACTCTCAAAACATATAAAATATGATTTTTATTTGCTTACCTATTTGTAACTACATAAAACATAATATTTATAGCCGGGAAGCGTGAATATACGGTTGCCCACTCTATACTTTAATTGGACTCGGTGGACTCAGCCGTGTCCCGCAGTCCCGGGAGAGTCCCGGGACCGCCTTTTATGGCATCCGCGTAGGCCAACACAGCTTTAATGTTCGCTAAGGAACATTTTATCTTTTTTAGTTTGTCTCTCAAAGAAAAGGGTTCATTTACTCTGTGACACAGTTCTGATGGCTGGATAAGATATCCCATTTCACTTTTATCAAGTATTTTCCGCTTCACTGGATTAAAGATTGGGACCACAAGTTATTTAGTGTCTATATCTGGATTTAGAGCGGTTGGAAAATAAACAATTTCGTTCCAAATGTACACGTTTAATATGTATTTTAACCAAATTTTAAAGTAATAATTTCAGTTTATTAATATTATAATGAAGTCTTTAAAGTATTGACGATGAAGAAAACTTTCATCCTAGTTTTAGTAGAAGTGTCTGTTCTGAATAATTAATATAGTATTACTGAAAATTCCATAAAACTTGGCTTTCCGACAACAATTCTGGATTTCTTTGAGAGGCTACTTTACACTGAACTAGATACAGCTTGTATTAATATTATCAGACCGTTAATCATCACTATTTTTATGTAGGAAACAAATTACAATATAAATTATATACTGAAATAGTCCATCTCTATTAGGTCAGAGTATTCCAAATAATTATGTACAGAATAAATATTAATCTTATTTATTTATTTTGAGTTATGTATTTAATCATTCACACTATGTGTTAGTGCTGCTATTACTATATTGTATACATATATTTACTATTTTTATTTCCTTTTACTATTCACTAACATTATACATTCCATGGTTACCTATAAGAGATTGCTTTCGAGCCATAAGGCTGCCACTTGCCCCTCCTAGTTTTAAGACATCGTTGTAATTGATCTCATTTAAAATAAAGGGATCATCATCTTCCTAGCCTTTATTATTCCCAATATTATTTATGGTCGGCTACTAGTTCAACCGGTTTTACCTGAATATCAGTTTTTACACAGAGCGACTGGCATCTGACCTCCGCAACCCTGAGGGCGAACTGAATTCGAAGGTTGAACTAGCTGTCAGTATATTTGAGGGTACTGACTTCCCAATAACGATTGCCATAGATGTTCATGACAACCGGGACCGACGGCTTAACGTGCTCTCCGAAGCACGGGCAGGAAACACCGCCATCTTCCATACTCCGGGCTGCTATTAGGAATTTCTTATAAGAAAAACCCAACAGCAGTCCGACCCGGGAATTGAACCCGAGACCTCTTGATTCGCAGTCGCTTACGCTAACCACTAGACCAACGAGGCAGTCTAGGCAAAATAAAGAGATATAAGGGGTGTTTTTTTAAGCTAGATAGAACTTTAAATTGTAAAAAGTAACACAAAAAATTAAATTTTGATGAAACTTTTTTTTTATTTGTTTCAGTATACTCTGACAAATCATCATGAATAGACTCACGCTTGAACAACGCTACGAAATTATCCAAATTTACTTTTAAAACCAGTCGTCGATTCGCGCAACTTATAGACGACTTCGTCATTTGTATGGCGTACATAATCGTCCATCTGAACAAGCCATTCGTCGAACTGTGGATAGATTTCGTACCACATACTCTCTAGAGGATGCAATAACACCAGCACGTCGAAGGAATGTGCGTACTGAAGACAATATCGCCGCTGTAAACGAAAGTGTGGAAGAAGATCCAAATTTATCGATTCGTCGTCGGTCGCAGGAATTGGGGCTCTGTCCGTCCACTACGTGGAAAATTTTGGGCAAAGATCTCGGCCTACACCCGTATAAGATCCAGCTGGTGCAGGAATTGAAGCCACGAGACCATTATATGCGTCGTTCTTTCGCCGATTGGGCTCTAGAGCAGTTGGCAACTGACCCGTTGTTTTATCGCAAAATTGTGTTCAGCGATGAGGCGCATTTTTGGCTTAACGGGTTTGTTAATAAGCAAAATTGCCGCATATGGAGTGAGACCAATCCACAACAGACCCTACAGACTCCATTACATCCAGAAAAATGCACCGTATGGTGCGGTTTTCACGCTGGTGGCATCATCGGACCTTATTTCTTCAAAAATGAGGCCGGAGCTCGCGTTACGGTCAATGGAGATCGTTACCGCACCATGATCAATGATTTTTTGTTTGAAAATATGGATGACATTGATCCGGAGGAGATGTGGTTTCAACAGGATGGCGCTACGTGCCATACGGCGAACGCAACCATCGACTTATTGAAATCAAAATTTGGCGATAAGTTGATTTCGAGAAATGGACCTGTCAATTGGCCTCCAAGGTCGTGCGATTTGAAACCTCTCGATTATTTCCTGTGGGGCTACGTGAAGTCACTGGTTTATGCTGATAAACCAGCAACAATTGACGCCTTGGAGGCCAGCATTGTTCGTGTTATTCGTGACATACGGCCAGCAGTGCTCGAAAAAGTGGCCCAAAATTGGACGTCCAGAATGCACTTCGTCAAGAACAGCCGCGGTGCCCATATGCCCGAAATCATTTTCAAATGTTAATGTCACGTATTGATCTTTCGAATAAAAAAAAAATTTGATTACAATTTAATTTTTTGTGTTTTTTTTACAATTTCAAGTTCTATCGGGCTTAAAAAAACACCCTTTATTATTATTAAATCTAGTACACAACCCCGGATTCAGTCAAATTTGATTACTAACTTAATATATTTTGATTTATTATCTATTAAAATGTGCTTACATAAATCAATGTTAATTCGCTATAAAAGTACAACACTGAAATACTAGTCTGAGTACTTTCTCATAAAATCAAAAAAGGTTTTATGGGAAGACAAACCTTCAAGCTGAAGTACTCTCATCAGTCCATGTAAACCCTCATCTCATATATTGCTGTAACGACCCATGTGACGTTTACAAACAAAATAAAACAGTAATATAACAACTGGTTTTGTCCTTTATCGTCGGAGGGATGACCGACCGTAGGGGGCTGGCGCCGACGCAGTCGGAATCGACATTACATAGAAATTGATATCAATATTGCTTAATAAAGTATTATAATAAGAAAATATATTTCCTTCAAAGGTAATGATTCTGTGATTTACTTGTACTAGTAAGTTCACAAGTGTTCTAACACTTGTACTCGTACTCTAGTACGAGTATATATTTATTTATTTAGTAGATATAGTTTCAAAATTATAACCCAAATAATTCGTGATACATATATTTCATCTGTTAATGTAAATGGCTAAATATGTTCGTTGTAAAATTAACTAACTCTTGATAATAACCAGTTTATTGTTATAATAAAGCTGAAGAGTTTGTTTGATTGTTTGTTTGAACGCTCTAATCTCAGGAACCGCTGGTCCATTTATCTGAAAAGGCTATAGGGTATATATCATCATGCTACTACTAATACGAGCGGAGTACCAATGAAGAATATTTCAAAAACGGGAGAAAATTTTCACGCTACGGGCAATATAAGACGCAAACGAGGTTGCGTAGGTCAGCTAGTGTATTACCTATATAATATCACTCAGGTATAATAAATATTTTCATCTTATATTAATAAAAGAATAATTACAATCGGTTCAATAGCGTCAAAAATTAGTTAGCAATATGAACAAATTTTATTTTTTATTAGTAAATTGCAAATTTGATAACACTATTTTTGGTACACTTTTGAACTGTTATGTACTGTAGAAACTCTTTCTAAAGTCTCCTTACTTTTCTACGTATCTGTACGTAATTGAGAAAAGCAACTCAATCACTATATAATTTCTGATCATTACAGTGTATTTACTCATTAATTTCTTATTGATACAAAATATACAGTTGGCGTATCATATTACTCATACCGTTTCTAATGTACATACCCTACAAAAGCAATATCAAAATATACATAATAAAATTTGCCTTGTGTGGGCAACCTGCATACTAATTTACTACTCTCCAAGCTCGAAATAATAAAAACAGTACCTACCCTAAATAAATAAGAGAAACTGCCAGCCAGGGAATATGAACTACTATAAAACTACAATTTAAATATTGACATAAAATGTTATCAACTAGTTATGAGCTATTTTTGGTTTGTTTAGGTCTGTGTAGTTGAACATATTTGATTCATCAAAAAGTTACAATATTTAGTGGACGCGACGTCAAATTTATACCTAATGTAATTAAATTAAGTAGTTATAAATTAAACGAGGGAGTTTTAAAACGTGGTAATATAGTTGCTAATGGTCTCAGAATGATGAAACAAACCGATTATTCCACAATACGAAACCCAAGTCTTAGAAACTTTTTGTTGTATTGTAAACAGATAAAAAATTAATGTGTCCGTTAATTTGAGTTCTTGAAGTTCATGTTAGTATTGAAGCATTATAACGCAACTCATATACTTAAGAAGGCTTGTAGTCTGTGTTCTTGAAATATACAAACAAATATTAATAGGGATTTGGCCTTACAATTTTTCTATGTATTACGAAGAAAGACATGGCAGAGCTTGTACTATTTTTACATAAACAATAGAAAATGAACTGAAATCAATCAAACTTATGAAGTATTACTTTCATTTTAAGCTAAAAAAAGAAATAAAAAGAAAAAGAGAATTCAGAAAAAACACGTTCCATTAAATACCTACAATAACAAAGTAAATTATAAGAACATAAAAAGACGAGTAAAACGTTACCTAACCTATCTTCCAGAAAGGCTAATAACTAAAAGCCTTTTTATATAGCTTCCCATAAACTGAGTTAACCGAATCGACAAAATAAAACCACTACGTCCCCAGACTGCAATTGTTCCTTTCTTTTTCGATGTGTTTCTGTTTCAAACAAAGAACAGACAGCAAAGACCAGTAATGAGAAAATGAGAATAGGATTTGCTTTGTCAGCTTTCAGTCGCAACTATGCAAAGGAAGACTCATAAATGATTATTGCTTTTAATTAATTCTTAAGAACGATCTTTCTTAGTTAGTTTGAAGGCGTTTTAGGGATTGTTAATATAGGTTTTCTTTTTAGAGAAATTTGTATTTATGAGGTAATAATCTTAAGTTGTAGAAAAGTAGCCATTTTTGCAAAATATCGTCTTCGCAGATGTGTGTCTGTGAGATGTAGGTATTTCTCAAAGCATATGTGAAGGAACGGGTGTAATGTCCCTCCGACACAAAAGGAGGATCCTCCGACCAGGCGAGGTGATCATGCCTGGCGGGCTACTGCCCAACAGTTGATGTTGGGATGTTGTATATATAATAATCGGCGCGAGAACTTCTATTGTGCGATTCAGGATTAGTAGTTACTCCGTTAGTGCGTTACTTCGTTAGAGCGTTACTTCGTAGTTCAGTGTATCTTCGGTAGATCGCGCTGTAGTAGGTTACTGTTGTGTTGTATGTGGAAGTTGAAACACATACTCGTATATCTGGTATATCTCTAGATAGTAGAGGGACGCTGCTTTTAGCACGAACGGGCCAATTCGGCCGGGACGGTACTACCCTCTCACAGAAGACCAACCCCAAGAGACAGCTTTCGTGCGGTCGTGTTTCGTTGTAAAACCGGAGGCCCAATGATGCCAAAGCATCTTAACAGACCGCCATAGAGTGGGTCACCATACTGCATTGTTGCATTGCCTGTATTTGTTATTTGTCTCGGGTTCGATTCCTGAGTCGGACCAAATGTTTTTATGATATGCAAATACCTATTTGTTTCTGAGTTTGGATGTCTTCTATGTATGTATTTAAAAAAAGTATTTATGTATATGTATAATGTCAGTTGTCTAGTACCCATAGTACAAGCTCTGCTTAGTTTAAGACTGAATGGCGTTGTGTGTTGAATATACGAAAATATTTATTTATATGTGTACAAAAAAAAAACATAGAATAAGTACGTGCTCTACTAAAGTACTGTACGTGTACGTGGAGGTAAATTTAAAAAAAATGTAGCTATATTAATAATAGTAAATAAGTTACGAGTAGTCACTAATATAAATATGTTGCACTAACACTGCAAAGTAATTGTTATCGTAATGGTAGTCTAGTGGTTACCGGACTGTTGTTTTAGACATCGTGACTACTATTCAACCCTAGAATAAACGTTTCTTTGAAAAGTACGTTAGCTCTGTATTACATTATTTATCGTGTTTAAAAGTAAGTTTATAGGCTGTTTACCATAAAATCTCTATCTATCATATATATACCTATAATAGGGATAAGACAAAATTAGCCGAATAATTTCCCTTGAAAATTAACATATTGTTTGCCACTGGTATACTCAAAAATTAATCCTAATAAGGTTTTATATCAAATCGTTGTTATGGGGAGGACACCATTGTCATCACGTCGCCATTTTGGAGAATAGCCGATAATGGAAGCAATTAAAATGTATGGAGGCTTAACTGCAGTGCCCTGTGCCGAAATTAATTTATAGCCGGCTAAAATAACATCGGGGTTGCTACCCTCGTGTACATTGTAAACGCCGTATTTAGGTTTTCATGCTTTCAAGATGATTCAATTATTTATTTTTTAAATTCAATTTATTTACAATGGACTTTAAATTGTTTGTGGTCTTGTCTGTTAGGTATGTACATTTGATTTTCGAATAGTAAAATACACAAAACATACAGATCAACGCACTGTTAAAAAAACTACTTACAAGTCTGAACTTTGATAGTTTTTTTTTCAATAATTGTAAAAATATTTCAAGTGTTATTTTAACATACGATGGTCTCGAATCTTCTAAGGATTCGGTAATCGATAAGTTAAAATATATGTTAAGAAAAAAATATTTCATTGGGTAATATGTCATAAAAATAATAAATATAACCTATATTCATTTTTAATAAAGTTAATGCATTACTAAAATCAGTAAATATGATTTATTTAACCTTCCCTTCCCACTTTACTTATGATAAATAAACTACTTTAGTTTGGGACTATAGATATCGAGTCAATATTCAAGTAAATCCCAATAATTAAATTCGCATTTACAAACCTTAACGAATCTAAATCAAATAAACCAAGCAAGCAACAATTGGGTGGTAGGCTCACGGGTGAGACGTCAAAACCAACAATTATTAAGAAAACACAACCACGTGGAGTGAACGCACCCATTCTAAGCACTTGCCACCATCGGGCATCGGTAATTAAAGCAATTGTGAAATATGTTCAGGGTTGTATGGTAATTTCCCTCGGCCGGTATCAATTTATTGTCACCCTAAAACAGGCAATTTGTCCCTTAGCACCTCCCTCTCTTCACTCCCAATTAGTGGGCACGTCATTGTATAATGTCTTAATACTCGTGACCATCTAGACTGTTTGATATGGTCCGCTGCAGACAGTAATGAAAAATAATTACCTATACTGGCTCATTACTTTTGACAATACACATTAATTTTTGGACTTAATTTGCCAGACTCTTTATGGTCTGTTATGGCCTGGGTACAGCCGATTGGATGCTGAAGGTTTCATATTTATTATAATAGCTTTCATAGAATGGGAGTTTCTGTGGTATGATACCGCTATCTTCAAAGCGTTGCCATTCGGTGATAAGAAAACATTATAGTTTCATTTATAATATCTTTATGTACTATTTAACAAAGATGCTATTTGGCCACATAGCTATTTGATTTCTAAATCATAATTAGCATGAACGTTTATATTTAAGAAACACTATATTAAATTGAGTTTAAAATTACTGTTTTATATAGAGAAGAAACACTATATTAAATTGGGTTTAAAGCTACTTTTTTACTTAGAAATTAAAAAAAATCGTTTTATTGTAAAATCTCAAAATTACGGTTTTATTTATATATTAATTACCAAATCAGTATAGTAGATGAAAATTTTATTTGTAACGAGTAAGCAAACATATTAATTTTTTTTATATTATAACGGGCAAACGAGCTGACATATCGCCCGATGGTAAGCGATTACAGCCGTCCGTGGAACCCGCATCACCAGTGGCGTCACTAATGCGTTGCTGGCCTTTGGGGGATAGGAAAAGGGATGGGGAGAGGTTGGGGCTTCCGGTATCCTCATTCATCGGTGAAACACAGCGCAGGCGTTGTTTCACACCGGTTTTCTGTGAGGCCGTGATATCACTCCAGTCAAGCCAACCCTTGCATGCCGAAGCGTGACTCTCCCACGGTAAGAAAATTTTATATACATAAAAAAATCATAAAATAATAACAAATAATAACACAAACAATGGTTTCATAGACTTATTCCATTTAACTCCAAAGAGCATAGCTAATGTGCTAGTGTCGTTCTCTTGCATTAACATTTAATTGACGGGCTGTAAGTCAGTTTAATTATGTAATTCATTATTGCTAGTTGCATTACTAAACGCGAATCAGTTCAAATCTGCTGTGCGATGAACGTTGATTAAAGGCTTTTAATGAAACACTGAACTATGCAGATAGGCCATTTTGGCGTTATTAGAGATTTGTGGGACTTAGTACTTAGCTGCGTAGTGCTGTTAATTTACAGCCTGACATTGTAGTACGCATTTCTACAATAATATTAATAAATAATAATAATAAATATTTCGGACATCTCACACAACGCCATCTAGTCCCAAGCTAAGCAGAGCTTGTGTTATGGGTACTAGACAACTAATATGAATACATATATATACTTTTTCTTTTATAAATATTATACATAGAAAACACCCAAACTCCGAAACAAATGTTTGTAGATTACACAAACATTTGGTCCGACCCAGGATTTGAACCCGAGACCTCAAGCACAGCAGTCGCATTCACTACTACTGCGCCACCGAGACATTTAAAGGACTTTATGAGAATATGTTTTCTATTATTACTCGTTTTCTTTATTGTGAAGAGGATACCTGCACTCGTGTTTTACGTCGATCCTTTTTCTACCATAAATAAAAGCTCTATTCCCTTGTATTATTGGTTAATATTTAATTTTGACCACGCGACTTAGCGTTGAGATGATATCATTTCCAAATATCTGTTTAGTTTTCTTATAAGGTTTTTAGGGTGGCAACTTCGCTACTGGGCTGGTTTCTATCATATACTGTTTTTTATTCGTTTCTCGTCCATCCGTCGGTCTATTCTCAGACTACCTTCCAAACTTTTAGGGCAAGAAAGAGAATATTTTGAATGTATATGTGTATTTACCACATAGACAAATTGCGAAATTGAAATCACAAACAATATTTTTTTGGGTAAGTAACGCGTAATGTGGGGATGTTTTTTTTAATCTATACCTCAGTATGGGATATCATTAGATAAATCTTTCAAAAACATTGAAAGGTTTCTAATATATTAATTAGATATTAAACTTCAAAACACATTTTTTTGCAGCGCCGGGCGGCTTGCTCGAGAAATCTGGATCAAACAAATTTAAGAGTCAGATCTAAAAAAGCAGTAAAAACAGAAGAATATTCCGTATTAGTATCTGGTTAAATTATTTGTCGAGAATATAAAAGAAATCATAAGATATTCATAGAAGTCTTGTTTTAGAATGTGCCTTATTACTTTTTTAATGAGAGCACCTTGAATAAAAATCTGGCGCCCTTTAAGAACTTTTACCGTAAAGTAAATATTTTTATATTGAGCCAATTAGGAGAGATGCTAGACAGCAATATGCCAATAAGGGAACAGAAAGGGATAAAACCCAGTACTGAGTAGAGTAATTCTATTAAATGATTAAATAATTCATGGAAGTTCAAAGGAGATGCGCTTTTACAAGCAAAACTGAGCAAATAACATTGCAAATAGGAGGGAGAAAAAATGCGGACGCAATCATTTAAATGCGGTGACTGAGGTCGATAGGGAGATAAATTTTTAATATATTATCGGTCTTAGAATGGATTCTTAGCAGGACAAGAATATTCTTAAAGTTTTAAGTTTATGGAACTTGTATATTTTAATTTCTTTGACTCGTAGGTCACTATCACTTATTAACAGCCCTCTGCTAGATACAAGCCTCTCGTTAGAAAGAACGCTTTGATTGACAAGATAGGTAGGTAAAGGATTTGTTTCAAGGTCTCCTTCTCTTTACGATGATGTTTCCTGCGTATTTTGCTCCTTTAGTCGCCTCTTACAACACCCACAGGATAATTAGAGCTGATAAAACTCTGTATTCTGAATCCCTTACCACTCGTAACCGTCAAACGATACCAGGCACTCATAAGTAATTTTATAGCTTTCCATCAAGTGAGTGGGGTCACTAGAAGCACAAAAAAGGTTTAGTTTGATATTTCAAATCTCTTTTAACCGTTCTGAAAGTTTTAACTACCGTGTTACTAGTTAAATCAGTTGTAAAGTAGTTATCATAAAAACGGCGATCCAGTGTCGATTGCACACTTGGGTATACATAAGAAAAAAGTATTAGGCATTTGGTATATTTTGCTGACATTAGATGATATAATATGTTAAATATTGAAATGTCCAAAATTAATCAGCCTATGATTGCGATAGACGAAAATGATAATGATACGGATGAAATGGAATAATTCATATTCTCTTCATCACTCTTAAAATAAATCTTTCTTTAAATAAATTTACTTTAGTTTAGAAGCAAATCAAAAGAAGCAAAGCTCAACGAGCGAACAAGCAAACAATTTAATTCATACAACTTCATGCTATAGTATAATCGTAGTTCCAAGGACACCTAGGGCTGGATATGAGATTTGCAAATGACAGCAATTTATCGGTCTGATAGCTGTTAGTTTATATCTTTCTTTTTTTCTTCTTTCACAAAGACAACTCCCGCACTAGGAATAATTCCTGTGTCGCTGGGGACTTTACAAACATAAATGAATAGGCCAAACGTGCAGCTATGTCACCAAATTATAATCAGTAAGAAAATTTTAGATTTTTCGGTCTTAATATTACACGTACGTATTGTTGGCAACAACACTAAAACAGCCTCTGATAGACAGTATCTTTATGAGTAATTATTACCTTTTCAGGTATGTCACCAATATACAAAGACCTATATAAATAAGACTCAGTTCTAAAAAAAACGTTTAAAAATATGATATAGTTAAATTGAAAGTATCGACAAAAACAGATACATCACTAGACGAAAAGCCACGTTTTCCCAGGGCTGCAATAAGGTGCACGGTGCAAATGAGAGCGATTTAACTTTTGAACGTGTCTCCACCCATGTCATGCATAATGGGTGTTTTGATACGTTTAATTGAAATCATAGTTGGACGTAAAATTGAAGGGGTTGAGGCTTGCGCATGTTAATGACAGTAGTTGGTTTTGTTATTAACAAGGTATGAAGAGTTAAACATCGGTATAGAAAGGATATATAAAGTTATAAAAGCGGTAATAAATGGTATTTTTAAAAATTATCACTTTAAATGTTGGCCAAACGAGGATTAAACGACAGAAAATTTTGTATTATGTTAACCTCTGTACAGTACATCAAATTCGAGCCTTAAATGTCCTGGTTTATCAGCATTCAGATTTAACCAAATGAATAAAATTTAAGCGTCTGTTTGTAATATCAAATTCACAGCTTATCACTAAATGCATATGAAAGTATATTAAAAAAATTACTGTCTGACTGTTTGTTCCAGCTAATCTCTGGAACATCCGGACCGATTTAGACGGGACAACTGTGAGTAACACCGCGTAGAGGAGCAAGTTCAAACTTAAATGAACGCATTCTCGTCTCAAAGGCCACAGAGAAGGGAGTTGGTACGATCTTTTCTAAAGTGTCTATTGGTTCCGAAATAATATATAAGTAGCAAAAATTGTTCAAAATCGCAAGTGTGTATTATATAATAATAATAAATATTTTGGACATCTAACACACAACGCCATCTAGTCCCAAGCTAAGCAGAGCTTGTCTTATGGGTACTAGACAACTGGTATGAATACATATATACCTTCTATTTTGTAAATACATATGTGGTGACTTCCACATACAACATAACTTACTACAGCGCCATCTAGCGGAGATACACTGAACTACGAAGTAACGCACTGTACCTACAAACTGCACTACACGGAGTAACTACAAATCCTATATCGCGCAATAAATAAATCCGATTTTATATTAGCATATATACAACATCCAAACATCAACTGTTGGGCAGTAGCCCGCCAGGCATGATCACCTCGCCTGGTCGGAGGATCCTCCCTTTGTGTTGGGTGGAACATGATACCAGTTCCCCCACAACATACACATGATACAGAGAAAACACCCAAACTCCGAGACAAATATTTGTAGATCACACAAACACTTGGTTTGACCCAGGATTTGAACCCGAGACCTCAAGCACAGCAGTCGCATTCACTACCACTGCGCAACCGAGGCAGTCAGTACATAGACTCAACGTCTCTGCACATTTTAATATAAATAGGTGGCCTTACAATCTATTAGGCTTTATCGCTGCGCTTAATCACCTGGAAACTTGGGGTGTTAATTATCATTCAATCTGAGCCGCAGAGGTGAATAGAACCCGTATTTTGGCTCGATTATATCCGTTGGCTTCTTTGAGCCTTTGACCCTCGTAAGCTACTATCTCAGACCGTAGTCGCTTTAAAGCACGATATTTGAAACGTTATATTCGTAATGACTATTAAATTGTGCTCATGTTGTAAGGTACAAACTTTACATTTTTATTCTAAACTAAGTAGGGCTTCCAATCCAGCGTGTATTAGAGGAAATGCACGTTTGGCCTAGTGGTTAAGCGGTCGCCACTCCGTTCCCTACTTCGCCAAGTGTTGTGGGTTCAAATCCCACATGGAATAACACTTTGTGTGATCCACAAATTGTTGGTCTAAGTCAGGGTGTTCTTTCTGTCCATTTCATGTATGTTTGTAAAGACCCCGCGACACAGGAATTATTCCTAGTGCAGGAGTTATCTTATAAAAGAGAAAGAGAAATGTGTATTTTACCAACGGGATAAAGTATCATTGCGAAAGGTACTCTTTAACCTTATTTTAAAAATACGGGTGCCTCATATATTGCAACATACACTTTAAAGTTAGAGTAAAGCCAAACCAATATATCTAGAAAAATAAATAAAATTGGAGTGTCTGTACACACGGTACATATACCAAAACACATTTTTTACAATTTCTGTCTTTTTTTGCAGCTAATTTCTGAAACGGCTGGACCGATTTTGACGGGACTTACACTGATAGGTAGCTGATGTTATAAGGAGTAACTTAGGCAATTTTTCAAGACTAACTTTGCCCTGCGGCTTTACACGCGGTACAACAATAACCGCAGGTAACACTGCGGGGTTCAGCTAGTAGTTTATACAATTGTTGGAATAATGGTTATTCGGACCTTTACTCTAATGTTATTGAATCACAGGTTATTAAAAATATATAAATATATATTTGTATCCATGATTAGATCTCGTTCCAACTCAAAGAAATAACATTTTTCTTTGAGTACACCAAATACCGTGTTTACAAAAATCTGTAATTAAACATCCAGACTTGTCTAACCAGACATAAATTTTTAAATCAGCCGCAAATCTTTGATATTTCTTTGAGAATTATTTGCATCGTTCCCTTTTAGGGGCTCGGAGAAAGGCCCGAGGTGGGATCACCAGTAATTAGGTGAAATTTTTCTTTTGATTCGTGGCACAAACATCCCATTCAATGGCAAATAAAAGATTTTATCCTCCGCAGACCGATCATTGATGTAAATAACGAACTCATTTCGTTTGGTTTTTATTAAAGAATAAAGGAGAATTAAGCTATCATTTTTTTATAATCATTTGTACACAAACAAAAGGATGTTGTTTTCTTTTGTAATGTATTTCATCATTTGTTAGTCTAACAAATTAAAGTGACATTTATGTAATATTAAATGAACGATTTATTAGTTGAATGCCATAACTTTAATAAGGTCATTAGTAACGGTATAATATAAAATTTTGGTTTAAACCTGTTTAATTCTTATATGCATCAATACTTATTACTTTATACTAGCTAAGTTTCGCGGTGCTACCCGCAGTTATTGTTGTACGTTTACAACCGTGGATAACACCGCGGGGCAAAGATAGTCTAAAAAGTAGCATAAGTAACTCCTTATTATATTAGCTATTCAGAAATTAGCCGACCGACAGACAGACATAAAAAAATGTTATTTTGGTAAACGTGCTGTGAAAATGGATTCAGTAAAAAGCGATTTTAATAGTATTACAAACAGACACTCCAATTTATGTGTATATATACTAAACAATTTATAGTAATATGGTTAAGGTTTGTTCCTTTATTACCTATCAATAAATTATCTATATATTTATCCCTACTTATAGTTTGATATCTGGCAGTTGTGTCAATACGAAATAATCGTAAAATGTATATTATTAATGCCGTGGGAGAGCCACGCTTCGGCATGCATGGGCCGGCTCGACCGAAGTGATATCACGGCCTCACAGAAAACCGGTGTAAAATAGCGCCTGCACTATGTTTCACCGAGTGGGTGAGGTTACCGGAGGCCTAAACCCCAGCCTTCCCCCATCCATCTTCCCATTCCCCTATCCCTCTTCCCATGCCCCCACCCCTCTTTCCATTACCCCAAAGGTCGGCAACGCACTTATGACGCCTCTGGTGTTGCGGGTGTCCTTGGGAGGCGGTAATCACTTGCCATCAGGCGATACGTCTACTCGTTTGCCTCCAATTTCATTAAAAAAAATGAACATATTAACAAAGTTTCCTATAAAAATTATACTAACCAAGTATTACTAGTTGCTACTCTTTCACATTTATGAGGAAGAACAGTGACAGCTATAATATGTAACCAGGGTATCTCAACAGCACACGAATGCGCTGAACAGAAAATGTAACTCCGACTTTCAGAGGGTTCAAATGTTAATGTTATCATTGGAAACTTGAACGTACCGAGCGGAAAGTTTAATTTAGGTACACAATGGCAATTTTAAAGTTTCACGTTACGCAATTTAGATTCAAAAGGATTTCGGAATTAATTCGATTTTTGTTCAACTTTACAGACAGTTTGAGTTTTTAAAGATTTAAGTTTAAATTCTTACCTTTTATCTTTATTGAGAGATAAGTCGTTAATTTAATTTGTCTTAGTTTCAGTGGAACTTTTGTATTCAATGACACTGTAGATTTTGTTTGTCAATTGATTAGTTAGTTTATTTCATTGTGTTAAAAGTACAAATCTGTGGTCATAACAAAACAGGTCAACTTATACAGAATTACTGAGTATCTACAACATAAAAACAACTAAATATAAATAAAATGGCCTAAGTGCAAGAGTCAGACTCGCGTAGGAAGGGTTCCGTACCGTTATTTATACATTTCAAGCGTACCTTTATCAATATCGAATAAATAAATAACGTATGTTATATATGAGCCCCCTTAAATATTTATTTTGTTCTGTTTTTTAGTATTTGTTGTTGTTAAAGCTACAACGATACTCATCATCTCTGAAAATTTCAACTGTCTTACTATCACTAGCCTGGTGATAGACGGACAGCGAAATCTTAGTAAAAGAGTCCTATTTTACCCTTTGGGTACGGAACCCTAAAAACGTCAACGTTTTATCGCTTTACCTCATGTAAACAATCTTCGTGTTAAGTAGATTACTCCGCTATTTTATAATTACCCAATTAATATAAATATTCATTAAAGGCTGCACAAAAAATACTACTTTAGATATTTATTCCACGTAGAACAAAACGCAGGAACCTAGTCTAGGAGCTAGTCTGAATCTCATGTTGGTTCGCGTATATTTCAAAAATCCCAAATAGTTTTGCACTGGCAGAGTTTAAAATTTCGTGTTCTTAAACATGTTTCACGCAAAAACATAATGGACTAACTGACCCTCGCAACCTCTTTACGTCTACTATTACCCATAGCGTAATAATTTTCCCCCATTTTTTTAACATACTTCATTGAAACTCCGTACTTATTGGTCTTAGCGTGATGATATATAGCCTATAGCCTTCCTCAATAAACGGACTATCCAACATTGAAAGAATTTTTCTAATCGGACCAGCGGTTCCTGAGATTAGCGCGTTCAAACAAACAAACAAACTCTTCAGCTTTGTAATATTATTATAGACAAATGATGAAGTTTGATAGATTACCAATATAGCTTATGTTATTTACTTTAAATTTTAATGTTAGCTGTAACTTTACTGATGGGGTTGTCTCGTTTCTGTAGTGCTTCAGGGATGTTTGTGGAAGCCTGCGTTATCTATTTTTATACTGCAATGAGTAAGATTTGCATCCCTGGTATGCCGAGTGCGGGGCGGCACCAACAGCATTCTAAAAATGATCACCAGCCGACTGGACTGCACAATTGTAAGACTCTGCTGGAACTGCTATCTAAATAACACTAACAGATGTAAGTTAAATTGTTACTAACACAATGAATTTCAGTACTTGAATAAATGATAGATGATTATTATATACAATATGAATTTAGATGTAATTAAAAAAAACCTTTTATGGAAAATATGATTTTTGATTGTAGGAATAACATTTCAACATTTAACGGGTTTAAAAGAACAGGGTTTGAAAAGCTATTTACAAATTGAAGCATTCTTATATCATAAATATACCTATACAAAATTAAACATACATTTTCGTTATCAACAACAGACCCCTTTTGGTATCAAACAAAATAAAGACATCCTTTTAAGATACCAAGAGGGTTACTACTGTCTTGTAGAAGGTTCCATCAGTTCCCTGGAAGGCTATAAATTGTCGAGTATTTAATGAGTTTCCTCCATCGTAAAGAGGCAACCCTAGGCCCAACACAACGCTATCATAGCATGACATTTTTTAACAAAACATATGGGACGAGTTTGTTGATTGTTATACGCGGGTTGGTAATCTAATGGAAAGAAAATTAACTTAAGAATGTAATCAATATTTTTTTTGTAAATTTATGCTTATTAAATTAAATATAATAAATAAAAAAAAAAAAAAAGCTAAATGAATCTGATAATAGTTTTTTTTTAAATAATAATGTAATGAAATTGTATCTGTGTTTGATACGATCTATCCATTTTTTTATGGTATAGCGGACAATCGAGCAGACGTTTCGCCTGATGGTAAGCGATTACCGCCGCCCATAGACACACGCAACACCAGAGGCGTCACAAGGGCGTTGCCAGCCTTTGGAGGATGGGGAGGGGGGTGGGGGAAGATCTTGGTGTATTGGCCTTCGGAATTCTGTGAGGCCGTGGTATCACTCCGGTCGAGCCCGCCCATTCATGCCGAAGCGTGGCTCTTCCACGGTGAAACGCATGGCACCACTCCTATTTCATCCATGAGTATCGTAAAATATGACTAAGGGATTAAGGACGCAGAACAACATCATGGCATTGTGAAGGAAAACGGAACACAAAAGGAGTGTGGCAAATGGTGGTGTTTTCCACCCGTGCCTCGAAGAGCACGTTAAGCCGGCGGTTCCGGTGGTCATGAACATCTATGGCAATAGTTATTGGAAAGTCAGTGCCTTCAAATATACTGACAACTAGTTCAACCTCCGAATTCAGTTCACCCTCAGGCTTGCGGAGGTCAGATGCCAGTCGCTCTGTGTAAAAACTGATATTCAAGTAAAATCAGTTGAACTAGTAGCCAACAATAAATAATATTGGGAATAATAAAGGCTAGGAAGACTATAATGTTATCTGGAAAAACAACAAATTTTAATGACAATAAAAATAAAATTTCCCTTACACAACCTATCTGATATTATTTTCCTCGACATCGAAACTGCATTATCGAATACCATGGGAATAACTCTCTAGACAGTTGAAGGGAGACAGGTTGAATCAAAGAAACCCCGCCTCTACCAGTTTGATTAACTCGAGGGGCTCATGATCCAGATTAAAACTTTCCCTATCATTCGCCAAGAATGTATGAATTTATTACACACAATTATTTTTCGATCTTTATTATGAATGTTGAGGATCTAATTAATTTAGGGATAATTAAGTTAAGAAGCGGCACTTCGAATAAAACTTTATTCGTAACGTAGAATTGGTGAATTATTTCTTTTATTAATTTTGTTTCTTCTTTGTAACTTGGATATATTTAAGTGACAGATTTATTACTAAGTTAGTGTGTCAAGTTTATATTCTAGTTAAACAATTAATTATAAAAAAAATGAACCATCAATAAGTCGAAGGTACATAAATATAATTTATCATAATAAATCTATTCATTTAGGTGTACTTGGGTTGAGTCTATAAATTATAGAAGAGAAAATAGATAAAAGTAGTTAAATTTGCTCAAATTTCTCTTTTTGCTGCCAGTATCAAAGAGAGAGCGCATATTCTGACTATTTATACTTATCAGTGTCTATGAAAAATCGTCGTCATCAGTCGTTACTAGTACTACTGGCAAAAATATATTTTTTGTTGCTAAAATTTTTGAAGCAATTCATATAAAAAACTTGAGAGGTGTCAAGGGACACCCGGATGGAACGAAGTTCGAAATAGAAAGACGAAACGAAAATATCTGGCTTGCTTTCTATAAGAGAGATAGAGAGACAGACAGAGAAACATACGCACGCCGCACGGCTTACAATAGCTTACTGTAGCAAAAAGTGTCGTTACCAGCCTATCGCAGTTCACTGCTAAACTTATTTATTGATATATTTTGTATTTATATTTGATATACATAATTTTAAAAATCATTAATTTACAGCGACATCTATATTATTAATATTAAACTACTGGCAACGACAACTATAACACGTAAATATAAGTTCAGTTTCTATTCAAAAGATGGCGCTATATATAAAATTGAAAAATGTTTTTCACCAATTCTTTAAAAAAAAACTTGAGAGGTGTCACGGGACACCCGGATGGAACGAAGCTCGAAATAGAAAGACGAAACGAAAATATCTGTGTGTGTCGTCGTCGTGTCGTGACAACAAATTGTGTCGTGACAACAAATTGTGTCGTGTCAACAAATTGTGTCGTGACAATTTTTCCGTCTGGCCCCCTTACACAACGCGCCATAAGGAACTTCGTTCCAATAATAACAAAACAATATTTTCTTAATAAAAAAAATAATAAGACTTCGTTCCCATAACAAAAATAGTGAATCAAGCAATGAAAAATAAACTAATAACAAATATAATTTCAAATAGCAAAAAGTGTCGTGACAACAAAACGTGTCGTGACAACTTTTACGTATGAATTTTTTCCGTCTAGCCCCCTTTCACAACGCGCGATAAGGAACTTCGTTCCAATAATGATACTTCATAAACAATATATCATGTGACATGATTTAAACACAGTTTAATACCGCAAACATACCATTGATTAAAAATGCAAATGCTCATGAGCAATATTTTTGAGTAAATAATAGCGTGGACGGCATTACGCACCAATTAACCAATTAAGTAATTAATGAACTGAATAATAAATAACATTCATCGTGAATTTATTACTGGATTCAGCGATGTAAGTAGCATAGAATAAACGTGTGCAGTATTTTGCTGTAGCAAGAATTTATTGGTGCAAATATATTACTGTAAATAGTTAGTCATTATTAATATAATACAATCATCATATTTCGTTAACATGATGATTGGGAGGCACAAAGATAATATTATTTGTTAATTTGAATTCATAGATTTTTTTCTTTGTCTTTATTTCTAGCTTAAAATTTGTCTTTATATCTAACCTAAAATTTGTCCTTATTTTTAGCTTAAAACTTGTCTTTATTTCCCGCTTAAATACAATTTGAACGGTTTTCGGAAGGCATAAGCCTAATTTAAATGTGAAGGTTAGTACTATGTCTCTATACTCTACAATGAAAAAATTACGATAGAACTAACACAAATCGCAAGTACAAGTTAATCTTTGCAGTGTAAATTTAATTACAAGCGGCTCAACGGACCATGTGATTGTCAAGCCAGGCCGTGCTATGACACAGCCACGCTCATAACCACGCTTACTCCACCCGTTAAAATATTATTACATAGGAATGTTTCTTTTTGGCTGCAGTTATAAATTACTTACTTAATATTATTATTAGTTTGTAAAGTTCCTTTTACCCAGGTAAAGAGTAGCCTATGTCCATTCTCAATAATCAAATAAATAAATATTCCGGACATCTAACACAACGCCATCTAGTCCTAAGCTAAACAGAGCTTGTGTTATGGGTACTAGACAACTGATATAATTACTTATATACTTTTTTTGTAAATATATACATATTATACATAGAAAACACCTAAACTCTGAAACAAATATTTGCAGATCATACAAACATTTGGTTCGACCCGGGTATCGAGTCCGAGACCTCAAGCTTAGCAGTCGCATACGCTACCACTACGTCACCGAGGCAGTCAAAGTATCTCAAAGCCAAATTTAGCTTATTTTAGCTCACAATTAGCTAGGCAAGTAATGACACTCCGCTGACTTATGGCACCGTGTACTTTTAGTTGTATCCAAACAGCTTATAACTCGTTTTTAGACATGGCAAGACTAGTAATGTTCTGCCAAACTATGTACAGAAGATGCAGACAAGAAAAAAATAAAATGCAAAGACACACTGATATTCAGACCTGTGCAGTTTCTCATAAAATAAAATAATTTTGAACAAATTTGGCTACTACTGTCGTTACGTTTTTTGCTCATTACCAACGTGCAAGCCAAGGTTTTTCGTAATAACACTAATTAATCTGAAATCCAGCTCTAAATGCAGTCATTTTTGGTGGTAGTTAATTGTCCTGTCAGGCATAGGGCCGCGCAAGCGTAATTACAAAACCCGCCCGCTTCAGCTATGCAATAAATTGTACGATGCAATTAAGCTTGGGATATGTGGTTTGTGAAAGATTGCCGACGGCACTATATACCTTTAACATGTCATCGTATAAATTTTAAGATCTGAGGTATCTACGAAACCGAAGCGTCCCCAGGCACCTGAATGTTCATTTAATCGTCGCCTCCGGAGAAAATTACTAGATGGCGCTGGTCGTTAAGGAGCACTGTAGCTTGGAAGACATATTAACTTTTACAGAAGCAAAAGGAGCTGTATAGTTATATAAATTGAGAGTTTACTAAGTTAGTTGTCTGATATTTCACGTTACTTCGAGTGTCAGTGTGAGTTAGCCAGAAGTACATTGATAAATCACTAAAATACGATACACATTTTGTAGTGGATCTTAACATCTTGAAGTATCATACAGAGAGTTACTTTTATTTATTTATCTCATCAAAAACTCTTTTTTTAGATAGGTTAGATAAAGACTAATAATCAACTGTAACTAACTTGCCATTAATATTTTTGTGACGTATAGTACTAGCTGTACCCCGCGGTACGACAATTGCCGCGGGTACCGCCGCGAGGCGAAGCTAGTATCTTCATATGTAGCCTATGTATCATTCTGATGAATAAGCTATATTATTGTAAAGCTTCATCAAAATCTATTCAGTAGTTTTTGCGTGAAAGAACAACAAACATACTCACAAACATTTGCGTTTATAATATTAGTACGATAAATTTGGTAAATTATAAAAAAATCTAATTACTGACTTACTTGTTAACATAGAGAAACAACAGCGAAGATCGATGGCTAACTCGTTTAGGGTATAATAATGACGGACAACTATCAAATTAGCGAATTACACGTACTACTTGTTTCCTCCGTAGTTCCAACACGTAATGTTTGTATTTGGCGTGAGTCAGCAGATAGTGGGTTTTATCTCGTGCAGAAAGTTGTATGGTTAATTAACTCGAAAAGCTCTCAAGTTTTCTCGGCACGTTACGCCGCGGGCAACTTGTTACAACATGTTAGTGAGTTTCGGGATGGACATAGAATTTTATTTCCATTTTCTGTTTCTATGTAGGTAATAAATGACAAGCCTCGTAGTCATGAAACTATACTTTAGTTTTTCAATATTATGTTCAGACTAAAGGTATATATTTAATTCGATAGTACTTTCTCATACCTACGAAAGTTTCCTTGATTTTGTATCGTCACTCAAAACTGTTTATTTTACTGTGGGGGAACGAGTGTCATGTTCCACCCAACACAAAGGGAGGATCCTCCGACCAGGCGAGGTGATCATGCCTGGCGGCTACTGCCCAACAGTTGATGTTGGGATGTTGTATATATGATAATCGGCGCGAGAACTTTAATTGCGCGATTCAGGATTGGTAGTTTCTTTGTATTGTAGGTTACTCCGTAGTTCAGTGTAACTTCGGTAGATGACGCTGTAGTATGTTATGTTGTATGTGGAGGTCGCCACATTACCCTTTTGAACATAAACACCGCAGTTTAAATAGTGTTCTCTAGCCCCTCCACCTCCTTTCCATTATTATCACCATTCTTACAGAAAGCCGGTGTTAAGAGATTCTTTCGTTGCATTTCACCGTGTGTGCGTTGAAACCTCACACCCCATTTTAGGCAAACGAAGGCCTAATATTAGTTTTAAATATAATAAATACATTTTTCTCTCTAAACCTGATGGGTTTTCTACTAACGAAACTGTATTGTCTGGACTATTCACTGCCTGATTCGAACGAAACTCACGACAAAGCCCCGTGGCATAAAAAAAAACATGATTCCAAATACAAAAATTCAAACACGTATTCGAATGCTTCCCTCTCTCAATATTTTTTAACAAATGTCGTCGCGACTGACACAGTTGCAAGATAACTGGTTGGAAACGTTGCAAGGTGTTACACATTTTTCAATCACGCTTGAGTTCAGTTCGTTTCCAGCCAGTGTTTCAATGTATGACGCCGATTTTTTTTTGCTGACTGTTTCAGAACGAAATTAGAACGGAATGCTAATTTTATGTTATCTGTGCTTTTTTCTGAAATATTAGTTTGATGATATATGATAGAAATGATACTTGTAATTTGAAATTTATGTGACGTAATATTTCAAGGTGAAAAAGAAGGATCACCTTTTTTTGCACCACTGTACTTACATAATAAACATTTTGACTTATAATGAGATTACAAATTTGAGTGATGAATTTTAATTTAAGCATCGTCATGCTATTCTGGAACCCACCCAGAACAAATATTGTGTAATAAGGTGTGAGACCGATTCTCAAAACGTGCCGGTCCTGCGTATTGGCTTAGGAATCAAATCACCACCGACTAGATCAACAGGCCAGTCAAAACAATCAAGATGTCTTTTTAACCTACAATCACAATTAAACTCAGAATATTTTAAGAAAGATTGTGAAAATTTTAGCAATTGATTTCTACCACAAAACAATCTCAACAAAACCGATTGGAAACAGAACAAAATAAGAGAGATAAAGTAAAGAATCCAATTATACAAATTGATAGATCGTTGTCCGCACTGAGACCGTTCACAGTCGCTTTGTGATCGGCATATCGGCGAATCTTCGGCCATCAATCCCTGGTTCCCTGTACAAAGGTTTTCTTTAAACCTTTGTGATTGTATCTACGAATGATTCAATTGTACTCCGTTATTTTTTTCTTTTAGGGGCAAAGGTTTCGAAGCCCTGACTGAATGTTAATGAGTTTCGAAAAAGAAGAAATGTTACATGCTTTAAGAAAAGGATTTTTACATTATGTTTCTATTAGGACTTTCAATGTATTTCGTGTGGCATAGAGAACAGTTAAGTGCGAGGTTACAGTATTTTGTGTTACCCGTTTAAAAATTAATCTATCTTTTTTTATTGAGTATTTTATGTAAAATTTACGAAGTATAAACTAATATTTTATTTTTATATTATTAAAAAGAATAGATTAGCTTGAAGATAAGGCAAGTTAAACATCTCACGATCTGTAAAATTACCTATATCTAAAGTTTACCATTTTGTATTCGAGTTACTAATTAAAACAAACCCTTACAGCTTTATAATCTTTATGAAAACCCTCTCTAACCACTTATATACTTAGAACCACACAAATATTACAACGTTATAAGGAAAGCTTACAATTAGCATTTAAATATATTAAAAACTTATCACATAACGCTTAACGAAAGCCTTGCATCAAAAAAAACTTTTTCTTATTCCTTTCGTCCTATGCTGAAATATCAGCTGCCAATATCGCAACACGATTTTCTATATCTCATTTCGGCCACGCAGGTCATTTATAAAGTGGCACAGGCATAAATCGCCTGGGGTGGGGTGAGATTGAAAAATACACGAGAAACATCTGTCGCACGTAATATTATCAAATTACCTACGCTAGCCTGACGACGTAGTACGTGATGCTAGGAAGATGAAACACGAACGCGTTAACGTCATACTGTTTTGGTTGTATCGTGTTGTGTAAGTTATTACTTTGAAAAAGAAGACAAAGAAATATCGTTGTACATATGGGATTTCATAATGTATGTAAAAATGACATACATGACAGCATAATAAAAGACGAAAGAGCAGTAATTCGGTTTACGCTACAATGAAAAAGGCTTGCTTAAGTTAAACTGATTTGTATTACCTTTATAAGATTCTTTACATCTTTATTTAAAAAAATATGGATATGTGATCTCCAAAAACTCAAAACACAGGAAATGTGCTCCGAGGAATTGTTTGGACTGATCCCTGCCGCTTGTTACCGCCATCGTCCTACGCGACAGAAGTATCATCCCCAGCATCTAGATGGTTGGCAGTTCACAACTGTGTGCTTTTCCCGAAAATTTCTACCTCGCACAACAAAACAAAATGAACTGTGGGCTGCTGTATTCCCGGACCTTCAAACCTTCATGAAAAGAGCGTACTCCTTCTTAAAAGACCGGCAACGCACTTAAGACGTCTCTGGTATTGCGGGTGTCCACAAGCGGAGGTGATGACTTACCATATTGCAGAGGGCATACTATAAAAGAATGAAGTAGATGCACACCCTTAAGAGCTACTTTAATTTCTCTTTACGTGATTTTTCACCAACGCGCTATCAATTGACGAATCAGATTTCTTTTTAAAACAATACAATAACAAAGTAGTGCGCAGCTATATTATTTATACTATAAGCACTAAAAATGTATTTATTTTAAGCAAACCTATTTGCAATATACCTAAAAACAACTTATAAAACCTCGCAATTTCCGACTTTTATGAATTGTGAAAAAAGTGCGAATAATTTCAAAAGGAAAACATACCTTAATATCCGTGGGCATAGAGCTTACGAAAATCTAAAGTTCCTTTCGTTTTTAAGTAAAAGTATTTTTTTTACAAACATCAATCTTACTTGAAGAGAAAAGTTTTTGAAATGAGGTCATGGTTCGCCGCGAAATGCTGATGCCGACATTTTAAGCATTCTTTCTTACAAAACGCAAAGAATTTGTGAAAGTTTACAAAGTGGCTAAGCTTTTAGCCATTTCCTGGCCAAGTGACGGATGTTTAGGTGTACGTTCTTACTTATATTTTTGCTCAGCTGAAAATTTGCAAATTTTTGCAAGTTTCTTTTCCCCTTTTACCTGACTACGGCGAAACCAGAAGGAAGTGTAATAGTTTTTTCAGTCTATGTATGTATGCTTTACCATAGTGCCTATACTGTTTACTGGATTTGTAGCATTAGCTCGAATGACATAGCTATTTAAAATTTATTAGGAGTTTTTACATAGTCGGATTTTAGTTTTTTAAACCTTATTAACTTTTTCTTGGTACCTTTAAAAGATTTACAAAATTAAAGATTTGTCACAAGTTAAAGAAAAGCCATTATCTACTAAACAATAATCTCTCTTAGAAACTATTGTGATGGAAATAACAAACTGATGAATGAGAAATTTGGTGTCCCTTACTGTAGTGTTGCCATAGACTTGTGGTGAGATTAAGTTTTACTTGAACTTTCACAATTCTAGATGAGCTTCTGGTGAAACAAATATTAAACATTGTCTTAAAGTAAATACTGTTAGTGCCATATATTATATTTATATTTATAACTAAATATAATAAATATATATATAAAACATTTCACAGATATTTTCATACGTCAGATATTTCAGCTAGAATGCGCCGGCGTTTTGTAGATCTTTCTCTGGAAAAAAATGCGAAACAAATCACTTTTTTTTTATTGAATAGTGGGCAAACGAGCAGACGTATCACCTGATGGTAAGCGATTACCGCCGCCCATGGACACCCGCAACACCAGAGGCGTCACAACTGCGTTGTCGGCCTTTTAGGAAGGAGTACTCTCTTTTCTTGAAGGTTTGAAGGTCGTATTGGTCCGGGAACACCGCAGGCGACGGCTCATTCTACAGTTTTTCATTCGTCACAAGTGCGTTGCCGACTTTTGGGGGATGGGAAAGGGGATGGGGGGAGGGGTTGGGGTATGGGCCTCCGGTATCCTCACTCACTCGGTGAAACACAGCGCAAACGCTATTTCACACCGGTTTTCTGTGAGGCCGTGGTATCACTCCGGTCGAGCCGACCCATTCATGCCACACACCCATTCACTCCCACGGTAAAAACTGAGGTATCTTTTTGTTAAGTCCCTGAACGTTAATTACAGGAAAAGTATGTCAGTACAGTACAGGGTCTGGATTACGTACTTGAAGAAAGAACCATAGTGCTGCGTCGGTTTGTCCATATAGACGGCATACGGCCCCAGCCATTCCATTAGAACAGCCATAGTGTTATAAGCTGAATCAAATTAACAATTAGAACAATAAGGCGTACAACTTCTACCTTTTAACGATCTTTACTTAACCCTTTTAGACCTCATTTATATTTTTCTCTAGCAAGGAGGAAAATATAATTTTTCGGGTAGAATAGACCATAGATAACACAAACATAAATGATGTATTAACTTTGTGGACAATTGAGCGCAACTATTTTAAATTACAAATTTTAAATTTGTATGCTGTATTCAAACTGTACTATATTTAGATATTTGTGCCCTCGACTGTCGATGTTAGGTTTGAAAGGGTCAATATACCTAATACCGTTAGTCATAAATAAAGAGAATCAAACCAAGTGGTTTAGGTCTAGCAGTGGACTACGATTAACTGATGATAATACGTTAAGAAAACTCGTGGTATGATTGATATCTTAATATGTATATTATGCAACTGTGGGGGAACGGGTATCATGTCCCTACAAAACAAAGGGGGGATCCTCCGACCAGGCGAGGTGATCATGCTTGGCGGGCCACTACCCAACAGTTGATTTTGGGATGTTGTATATATGATAATCGGCGCGAGAACTTCTATTGCGCATTTCAGGATTGGTAGTTACTCCGTATAGTGCGTTACTTCGTAGTTCAGTGTATCTTCGGAAGATGGCGCTGTAGTAGGTTACTGTTGTGTTGTACGTGGAAGTCGCCACACAACTATATATATAACATTAATTCTTTATAAACTTTTACTTTACAAAGCCCATGGGTATAATTATACCTAGTTAAATGATCTCCTTTGTGCGAACAACGGAAGATAACACTGAAAGGAAGTAAGGTGCGAGAAGTTATTGTTTGCGAAATTAGCTGTCTAACAGATTGATGTATCGTTCTTTAAGTTATATAAGAAAATATGGGAATAGGAAACAATTGATGACTGTTATTGAAAGCATTTCTAGTAATACAATTAGAAAACAAATGCAGGACACAGAACAGATAAGTTTTCTAGGCGTGAGCCGTCATCACAAGCGTGAGATGTTGACTTCAATATTTTTTTATTAGTTTTTATGGTGTTTGAATACAGTATACATTTTTTTCCTTCAAGATTTTTTCTCAAATTACATTGGGATTGGCTTTTAGGTCTACTACAATTCGGCTGAATTTAGTTTTTTTACGATCACCATCAGATCTTCACCACAACCCAAATACTATTCGGTATTGAATTTTCTTACTAGCTTTCGCACGAGGCTTCGCTCGCATATAATAAAATGTATCCTATGTTACTTCTAACACCTACAAGAATACGTGTACAAAGTCTCATGATGATCGGGTAAGTAGTTTTCTCGTGGAAGCGTAACAGGCAAACTTACTTTCACTTTTGTAATATTAAGTCTAATTTTAAGGAAAATCAATAATACACATCGAACTTTGGGACCGATGATTTACGTGACCTCCGAAGTATGGAGGGGTCTTTATAATCTACCTACCTCGAGGTAAAAACATTTTAACCGAAAAAATTACTTTTTTATCTAACAAAGTAATTTTTTACTGTTATAATGTTTTTACTGTGCGCTTTTCCTGAAACTTTCTGCCCCGCACAACAAAACGCGTGTGGAATGAGCTGTCGCCTGCGGTGTTCCCGGACCAATACGACCTTCAAACCTTCAAGAAAAGAGCGTACTCCTTCTTAAAAGGCCGGCAACGCACTTGTTACGCTCTGGTGTTACGAATGTTTATGGGCGGCGATAATAGCTTATCATCAGACGATACATCGGTTTATTTGCTCACAGTACATATACAATAAAAAAAAATGTTTGACTAAGACTAGAATATAAGTCAAAACTAATAATTTCCTGACTCAGGAAAAAATATTTCGAAACTCAACTAAATCGAACATACACTTTCTTTTTTAGCGACTGAAAGCTAGCGAATTAATGAAGCTAGGAACAAATAACAATATATAATTTTAATTATAATAATTTATATAACAAAAACTAAAAAAATAAGTATAAATTAGAACACAATGTTACTCATCTAATGAAGAGTATCATTAATGAAACCTATTAATGTCTACTCTGTCATTGTATTGCAAGACTTGTTGGCAATCATGGCAGGTAATATACGGCTGTGATTGATCGTGAAATGGTTTAGAATTACAATTGCGATTCCGATTCGAGTTTCGTTGTATTTAATTAAAACATCGATTTTATTTATAAAAGCTTCTGTGGTGTGTTTATTTGTGACGACTGTGTTTACATTCGGAAATTGTATCCGGTATTAAGAGAGTAAAACAAAATACTACTACGAGTATTAGGGTCAATAAATGTGTGGATTTTATTTGCATAGTTTACTTAATTTACAGTTTGGATAACAATTTGTATGTTAAACTTAAATATGTATCTAGTTGTAGAATAGTTAGCTATTTGTAAGCTCCCTAATTAATTTACTGTACCCACACACATACTTAGTTTCATTTAATAGTCGTATTTGCTTCTTGAATCCCTTAGTCTGTAGTCAGTGAAACGTGGTTCACGACAAAGTTTTTTTAAATGTAGTCGAGCATTCCGGTCTAGTCCCATTAAAAGAGACACTAAAAGTTATGATAAAAATACAAGCATGTCCGCTTTCCCACTGCCTCGTTGCTAAAAATATGTTTTGTTTTTTAACAACGCCGAGAAGTCTAAATTGTACCCGAGAGGCTTAAAAGAACTTAACTTGCAACATTACTCTGATGAAGCAAAAAAGTATTCAAAACTTTTTAATGTTCTCTCAAATTCAAAGGTTTGTGTGTGTCAGTTGAAACTGTTGTTTCATTTTGTTACAAAATTGAAAGGCAAAAAATTGTGCGATAAATTACTAGGAAAAAAAATTATATACTATAGTTATTTAACAGTGATTTTTAGACAAACAAACTCGAGGTAGATTTCTTCTAGTATCATTTCACCCCATGATTCTAGAAAAATGCTTTGTACCTTCTACATTTCTTCTCATCTCATCCTCACTTTTTGTTTTGATTACTCATGTAAGTGTGCATTATTAAAAAATATATACATTATTTATTTAAATATATTATAAAACTGAATGTCTGATAAACCTGATGTTAGTTTATTATACAGCACTTTGTTTAAAACATTTTTTTTGTATTAAAATAATATTCATTAAGCCAGGTGATGGAGTAAGTTCACGCATAACATAAAGGAAATATAACTGAGTAAATACTCAGTTCATGATAAATTACATTAGAATAAATAAACCTTCACAAACTACATTCTCATTACCTCATCAAACATTCTATTTACATAATATCATCAAATAAACTACCAATGTTTGTTCTACCTTCGTAAAGGCAAACTTAGACAAACATAAATATCACATACTTCCCTAAAACATGAAAAGTGTACTCATAAAACGAATGATATAGACATTAACATGAAAATTCAATACTGTTCTTATATATATATTATTTTTTTAAACAGGAGATAAAAAACTCTTAGAGAAACATTTTAGTTTTGGTCGTATATATCATACAAGTATTGCAAAGAGTACGCAAATAAGTAAACAGTAATATAGTTTCAATTGACTAAATTAAGAAATTAGTAATTTTTAATGCATAACTTACGAACTTCGTCGACTTGAAAATTACGTTCTTTTCCTAATAATCTCTATGTCTTTATTCGTATCCGTGATCACGTGTATGCAGCAAAGTATATAACTAAAAACCAAGTCTATTTTATTTATTGATGTTTTTAAATGTTACGATAATTGACGGTTTAACATATTGTTTTTCCAGAAAATAACTACAAGACATTATAGTTAAAAAATAAATGAACTTTTTTATTGCTCTTAAAATGTGAGCAAAAAGATCTAATTCTTACGTCAACAGTCGTTCGTGTGCTGGCGAAAGGCTCTAATGACCAAACTTATCCTTAGCTAATGTTTCTTTAAACACTTGTTGTGAGACCATTACCGCGAGTTAGGTACATGTAGCGGTAAAAGTAATAGATTACTATTATTGTGATCCTACCAGGGATTCCAGGTTTTTTTTTATGGAATATGGGTAAAACGAGCAGACGCATGGACACCCGCAACACCAGATGCGTCACAAGTGCGTTGCCAGCCTTTGGGGTATGCGGAGGAGGACATGGTGAGGGGTTGGGGAATAGGCATCCGGTATCCTCACTCACTCGGTGAAACACAGCGCAAGCGCTGTTTCACACCAGTTTTCTGTGAACCCGTGGTATCACTCCAGTCAAGCCGGTCCATTCATGCCGAAGCGTCTATTGTGGATTTAGTATAAATTTGGCTCGTTGAATGAGATTCTAAGTAATTCATATATTAATAATATGTTTAAATTATAAGTTTTACTTTGTATGCTTTTAGGAACGGAATAAATAAAATTAGTAAACCGTGGCGTCGATGAAGTATATACACATAACATAATAATACTCGTAGCTGAACAGTTTTAGAATATGTATAACACGCTTGCTAGCTAAAATTACTATTTCAAGCGTGTGAGATCCTTCTCAGGCATTGGCATAATTATAAACTATGCTCAAGTTCATTTGTATTTACAGTCTTTAACGGATTGTGATCCTACCAACAAAAGCGTCCACATACCTATCAAAAGCATTCCTTTTATATTGAAACATGTGATACGATATTTACATAGTATAACATAACACACACAACTATTTATCGGTCAAAGGTAGATTTAATATGAAATAATACATAAAATTCTTGTATATATATATATAGAATAATAAACTTTTTAGTAGGTCGCCTAACCATCTTAAATATATTGCCTGACTATTGCCTAAACCTACAATTTCGTTATATACTAACACATATAATGTGTTGTTTCTCACGTTTGTGTGAAAACTAAGAATAGAAACAGATTAAGAAAGTTTGCGTCGAAACGTAGCCTGTGCTTGTAATGAGGTTTGTCTCTTTAAATTAAACGCAGACATTGAATTCCTACTGTAGTAAGGCTTTCACAGAATGGATTACCAGGTAAATGGTTGTGTTGTTTCGTATAAATAGTAGTTGTAAAACACAAATAAATACAATTGAAGTATCTGTTTTTAATTTTAAATAAACAGCTTTACGCTAAATGCATATGAAAGTATTTACGATACTTTATATCAAAAATATTTTTTAACATTTTTGTCTGTCTCCATTTGCTTCGGCTCATCTCTGTAACGGCCGTATCGATTTTGATGAGATTTTGATTTTCTGATAGCTGACGAGATGAGGAGTAACTTCGATCAAAACTAGAAGGTAAAAGTACAATAATAACTGCGGGTAAAACCGTGGGGCATCAGCAAGTTGTAGATATAATTCATGATTTTTATTGACAATAGGTATGGAGAGCGAACCACGTGGCGATGGTGATGATTGAGAGCAAACTAGCAGACGCGTTACTTGATGAAAAGTGACCATCACAGTCCATGTAAGCCTGCAACTCAGGAGTTTATTCACGTTGCCGGTCTTAGAGGCACTTCTGGTTTGAATATCGTTTAGAACCACTACAGATGATCGTCATTTGTTACGCAGATTGAAAGTTTTTTTTAAAGCATAAATATATGCATATACATATGAGAGTACCTTCATACTATAGGCTAGTAAATTCAGTATTTTATAAGCACTGAAAATAAAAGGCACCGCAAGTTGAACTATTTACTTTAGTTGCCACAACAAATGTTTTCCGACAGTCGTAAACTTGCCATTCAATTACAGTGTATTTACAACAAAAAAAACAGGCCACTGTAAAAATAGCTCTTTTGATGTTTCGAGTAAAATGTATTGACATGTACTTCGCTCCTGGCCGTTTCAACCCATTCACCGAGCGAGTTAAAGTTAATTTCATCATCGAAAAAGGTTTTCGTTTTGTTTAAATTACGCGCGTACTTCCAATTAGTTTTCATTTTTAAAACATGTGTAATGGCTACGTTAATTTGACTTTCATATTAAATTCTTTATCATTTGATAAAAACTTAATCCAAATTTAATTGTCTATTTTTATGCTATTAAGTCGATTAAATTCAAACACGTTAAATGCTATGGACTATAGTTTTGTTTAATAAAGGCAGTGCTCTTAAGAAGCTCTGAAATTATTTGTATTATTATGATAATAGTGGTCTCTTGGATTTAATCTGATTGAAGTAGAATTGAAATCTCGACAACCAATTTATCTATAATATAATAAAATTATAAAGCTGAAAAGTTTGTTTAGTTAAACGCGCTAAACTCAGCAAGTACTTGTCCGATTAGAACAATTATTTCAGATTTACGTGGCTCAGTTATCGAGGAAGGCTATTTATAGATATAATATTACGCTATGATTAAAAGGCGCTGAGTATTAATAAAAAATGTTGCAGAAACTGAGACTAATTATTCCTTTTAAGAGTTTCAAGTTTCCTCTAACTTGGTGCTAAAAATATTAATGATTTTTGAAGAGTCAGAAAAAAATGTACGAAAGAATTGTTTCACTTCAAAAAATCTATAAATGTTCGCGACTATTATGTGTATTTATTTTTTTAGGGTAAAAAAATTTCTTCAAGCTTCAATTTTATATTACACGATCACTTTACGGGCAATAGGAACACAGACAAGGTACAGCTGCATATAGTCATTAGTAAATCTCTATCTTTCACAGTATAAGTTCACGAGACTAAGATAACAGTAATTAAAAATCGCATCTTCATAAACAAGAGAGTGATCAACAGTTTCAAAGAGAGTCAGTAATAAATGAAAAAGAACTATTATACCCCGAGTTATTAAAGGGAAAATGGTCGAACAGAAATGCGAACATAAACCTCCTATAACCCAAGTAAGAACGAGCGTTACATTACATGACCGAAGTAAAAATAGTTTTCCTAGTACCAAACCATTAGGAAATGCCTCTTAAATCGAGGTAGGTACTAAAGAACAACTACGAGGCATTAACATTCATCCATTTTGTTAATTTCTCTCGAAGCGGAACATTAGAATTCGTACCAAAACGGCCCCAGGCAAATGGACTGAGTGCAGACCACAACAGCTTGTTTAGACTAAAACTACAAATGGATATTTTGCTGTACAATTTAATGGAGTAATGTTCGAAGTTGAATTGTTTTATAGCTACTAAAATTGAGTGAAAAGATTCATTACTATTGCACAGGGAGAACAAACGTATTTTATTAGATAACTGAGGATTAAGCGACTATGACATATGTATAACAATATACATTGTTAATTGTAGTTTAAACAATACATTTTTCATAGACATAAAGGTTAAAATACTATGGTGTAATAATTCAGACAGAAGGTGTCTTGTACATATGATATCTCCATATCTCAAGACATACATATATGTATGTGACCCCGGCCTCTTCGAGCTACCGCACTCTCTATCCCGTTTCCTCATTCGAGACATGCGGTATCCTATACACTGAATTTCTCACCCTATACATCTTCTCTTCATTATGTTTTCCCTTATTCCTATATATTTAAAAACGATCACATGCCTAAAGAGAACTAGCATCAGGCATGCGACCGGCTATAAAACAAGTTGCCAAAAATTTTGGTAGAAAGTTATTGAGGAGGAAGAGGAAAGTGCAATAAGTCGAAACCAATTTTGGCAATTTAATTTTTTTATTTTATTTGCAATACGACAATCTGTTGATATAGAAAAAGCGTATGATAGGATAGCCCGAGAGGTTTTGTGGTAGGCTTTGAAAGAAGAAAGAATGTCTGCTAAGTATGTGGCTCTGAATCGAGCTATGTACAGAGGATCTAGCCCATACCTCTTCCTGCTGATAATGTACGCTCCGACATTGGACATTCCGGAGGAGGTACCATGGTGCATGCTATTTACAGACGACATTGTGTTGATCGGTGAAGACGTGTCCGAGGTCCAGCGTAAACTTGAGACATGGCAACAAAGACTAGAGAATGTTGGCTTAAAAATCAGCAGAACTAAAACTGAATACATATTCTACAATTAAGGTCTCGCTCCGGTCTTGCTACCGTGTCACTGAATGGAACAGCGATTCCAGCCTGCATCAATTTCAAGTACCTCGATTCACTGTTACAAAACAGTTTCGAAAAGTCTGTACAACATCGAATCAATGCCTCTAGGTCTAGGGCCTCAATTTATGTATATTTTTATGAGACAATAAGAGATTAATATTAATGCAGGATGGATTAAGAGGCGGCAGATAATAAAAGCTATTTGCGATTTAACGTTAAAGAACAAATATATAAAACGATCGTCAGATCTGTAGTCCTGCATGTATCTAAGTGTTGGCCAATAAAGAAAACGGATGAGCGACGCCTGTATGTAGCTGAATTGTAAATGTTGAGATGCATGAGTGGTGTGAGTAGAATAGATAAGGTAAAAAATGACTACATCAGAGAAAACCTGTGAGAAAAACTAATATTATACAATCGTGTTTTACATGAACTTTGGTATGTAGATACTCTGATCATTAGGGAAGGACATAGCCTACTCTTTACCGCGGTAACCGACACACATGAGCGGAGCCGTGGGCAAAACTAGTATTTTTATAAAATCATTATATATTTATTTGTAAAGAAATTAACTTTATGATTGGATGTCCATGTCTCCAGAGAGCTAAAGCACACACTTAAGTGAGTCTCAGCTGCCACAATAATACTTTTCTTTAATGTACCTGTCGTAGTTCAAAACAAGCTTCAACTTGTGGTTGAATTGTGTTTCACATTGTTTATTCTACGTCCTGAGGCGTCGAACTCTTTACCTTTGTTCGAAACTTTAGCACTACCTCCCTTCCAGGCAATTTCAGTCGGGTAATGTCAAAAGTTTTTAAAATAGACGGATATTTTTCAGGTAAACAATCTCAGTACTATGTAATATATACTTCTAGTTTAGCGATTATATGTTAGCTTAATACAGCATCAATTAAACGTGCTTTTAACAAAATAAAAATTTGAACATCTCCAAAAATGTAAAATTAAAAACAGCTATTTAACAAAATAATTCAACTTGAAACTAATCAACTTCTGAGGAATTTCTTTATTAATAACATTTTTTTTTAACATTTATTACTCGCCACAACACATATTCCACTTTACAGATTACACATTTATATGTAAAGGTTTCATACTGAGGGAGACTGGTGCCTAAGCTAGGTTCACAGTTTGTATTTCAGGACACCAGTGTATGTACATTATTTATTTGTACAATAAATATTATGTACATCGGGCATGTTTGAATCATTATATTTTGATATATTGTATAACACAATATCTGATAATTCATGTTTTAAAGCTAAGAAAAACAAAATCTTCTTTCTTAAACACACACAGATATAATAATCGTGCGACTCTAAACTAAGCCAACCATAAAAACTCCCCTCCTCCTCCTCCTCCTCCTCTAAAAATTTGTTAAAAACATGTTCGCTTCAATACCCGGTCGTCTGCCGTTGTAAGTTAGTGTAAAATATTTGATATGAAACAGATGCCGTTAAACAAGGTCTAGAAATGAATTAAGGTATTAAAAGTGGTGAAAGTAAGTAAAATAAAATAAATATTATAAAGTTTATCTTTTTTAACCGACTGCGAAAGAAGGAGGGTTATGTTTTTCGAGTGTATGTATGTATGTATGTATGTTTATTTCTTTGGCACGCCCTAGAGCCAATGTAAACGGCTTGTTGTATTTTAATGGGAATGAGAGTGCCACTGGGTGCATCGAAATAAAAAAAATATCTATATGCAGTCAGGATTTTTAAGTCAAATAATTTATTACTTGCTTAAAATAATGAATAGTAACAGTGAGGAACGTTTGAACTATTTTCATATTCATTTTTAACTTTTTCTAATGTCAAAGTCAAAGTCAAATCATTTATTTCCATAGGCCCCAAAAGGCACTTGAACACGTCAAAAATACAAACATCAAACATTATTAATACAAATATAAAATAAAACTCAAGTACTGAATTGATCAGTGATAAAAGGATGTAACTCAAGTAATCAATGATTTGAATTACCGGAGCTTAGATTGATTTCGATTCAACTCAAAGGTTTAAATTGAAATCAATCCAAGTACCAGCTCCGATGGGTATTGCATTCATGAGAAGAGCTGGTGAGAAACTCATGTGCACCATCTTTTCCAATAATTCATACAAAGTTTGTTTGTTTCTGACAATAATACTTATATGTGCAAGTTAAGGCAACCAAAACACAAAGGCTAGAAAACGGTCTAAAGAAATATTAAAATTAGGGAAATAAATTTTTTGTCTAATAAAATAATTTAAATTAGTCCATAGCATATAAGGTTGCAATCACTTACACATCAAGGAGTAAAAGCAATGTGTGCATACATACTGGTTCCAGAAAAAAAAAACGTTCAAAATGTAATAAAATAATAAATACTAATTATTTACGCTCCAACAATGTAAACACAGATCGCCTTAACTTAACAAAATTCAAATGTCTGGTAATCAGAATAAGATGCCAAGAATTAATTACCGCATAATAAAATTACACTTAATAAAAACTAAATAATATCTTTAAATTTATCAATAGAGTTTAAGGTGTAATCTAAGTAGTTATTTCCTCACTTCTCTAAAATATATATGGAATTGTTTCTACAAATTGTTAGCACAGACGAAAGGGTTAATAGTAATACCAACCGTAGGCCCCGTTACTGGTTTTTGCTTTTATAAATCTCTTCCAGAGGACGTTTTCTTTATTCTGCGGTGAAGGAAGGGTCAAGTCTGCATATGATGTATGAATAGAAGTGCCCTTTCTTTGTTCCTGTTAGATAACCACAGAGGACTCGCATTGTCACTTTAATACATTAATCATTAAAATTACTGGTAGGCTAGCCCGTAAACTTTAGGGACGTTTCGAATGGACTGTCCACTTTCTCTTTAATATTATGTTCTGATGTTGACATTATTTTAAACATTTATATATACGGTTTAAAGGTTCAAAATGTAAAATTTAAAGGTCTCTTTATAAATGTTTAACGGAACCCTATCATCTCATTCACTTATATCATCGAAGTAAATAATTGAAAGTGCTCGTAATTATATTACTGTTTTTTAGGTTCGGTCTGTGCAGTATATTTGTTACATGAACAAAAATAGCTAAATGTCGTTATTTTTCACGTTTCTTCGAAGAAACTTGTTAAGAATGACATGCCAATAGATTTGTAATAATAGGCATGATGACTAATTTTGAAAAACTGTTTTTATATTGTTCAGAAGTATCTCCTATTGTCAAAAATAGTTAATTTCTGCAAACAAATAAGTTTCAGTATGTAATAATTGCGATTAAAATTTTAAGTTTAATATTCATGACTAAACGCTTCGTGGTGTTATGGCGACGTCATGGTCACGTCACGTCGCAGACGGACGTCACCATTTGTCAACATGTGTCAATTATAGCACTTAAAAAATTTAAATGATCGTCGATTATAACCGAACAAAGTGACCTTTACACATACGTGACGTCACTCGCTCTGATTGGTGTTCAACTTAACATTTTCCGGATTTCTGTATTTTGTAATTTTATTTTTCTTTAAATAACTGTTAACCTCGTTCTAAATATGAAAATAAATACAATTTTTATACTCTAGAAACCTCATTTTATCAGATAATACATTATTTTGGTTGGTAGTGGTTCTTGGTTACTGTCATCATGCCCGAATAACATAGGTTATATAAAGTTGTTCAAAAGTATTTAGGTAGTCGGGTCTATAATTTTTAAACTCTTTCTTGTTTCAGTTCCTTAAATCTATATATATATATATATATAGATTTAAGGGACATAAATATGGATGATTATAAGGAATATAAAAAATAATATATATATATATATATATATATATATATATATATATTTATATATATGTATATATGTTATGTTGGTTTGTGTACGCTTCAAAAACTCAAAAAGTTCTGCACCGATCGAGCTGAAATTTTAGAATGAAATATAATCCGCATCAAGGACTGTTTTTATATATTTTTTGCATCAGTACCGCGACCACGATACTGATGCGATACATATCCGCGACCGCGAAAAAACACGAAAAAACCGACACAAACGCGGGTGGAGCCACGGGCAACAGCTAATATTATATAATTAGATCAAAAATTTGTAAAATTCTCTCCGTATAAAGATTTCCATTAATTTTTTTTTACATTTTGCAGCCCTGATGTCTTGCGTACTTTTCACCTTCAGTCAGCTTGTACAACACTAATATTATGCACACAGATGGTGTCATTCCGTATTTTTAATCCATCACCATACCATTAAATGTTTAATAGTACGATATGTAAATAAATACATAACGAACCAGATGCTTAAAACTCAATTAATCTTGGAGAAATAAAATCCTTAGAATGCAGATAAAAACTTAACGAATTAGTTTTACAAATGAAATATGACGTAATATATATATTATTTACACATATAAACGTTAATGAAAATATTTGCCTTGCTATCGTATATTCCAACCGACTGAAGTTTTGCTTAGGGGATCAGCGGTTCACGGCCCATGAAGCAGTCAATTTGTTCCTCTCGAGATAAACAACATTGAGTGCGTTCATACGTTTCTTTATTACCGTGATGTATTGTTTTCGTCGTACTTATAAAAACGTTACATGTATATGCCTCCTTAACAAGTCAAGTTGTCGTTTAGAGACCTTTCTCTTGACTGTTTTAAAGGTTACAGTCATACATATAAGTTATTCAGTATACTACATGAGATATGAAGTATTTTACGTACCTACTATATTATGTGAAATGTATTTTCGATATTTTGAATACATTCTAGAGATTTACAAATAAATCAAAATATGTTTGTAGATTAAACAATAAAAACTTTATAGCAAACGTACAGTACTTTAAAGTTTAGTTTAGTTTATAAGGTAATGAGATGATTAGTAGGTACTGTGATTATTCTTTGTGTCAAGACATATCCAGAAGTTGGTTCATTCACACATTCACTGTTATGTCAATGTATCTTAGAACCAAAAACTTTTTTCGATTTTTACCTTACATTTATTTATAGATATAAAATAAATAGAACAGATGTTCTATTTATTTTAATATACTATTAAGTACCTGGATGACCGATTTATGCTCAGTATTTATTTTTGGTCAATTTTCTAAAAATGATACTAGCTTAATAATTTATTGCCCCTGAAATCCCATCCTTACTAATTTTCATGAAATCCGTTTTAGAGGTTTCCGAGATTCAAATAAATAACAATAACAATTAATAAATATTTCGACCGGACCATATGTTTGTATGATCTGCAAATATTTTTTTCAGAGTTTGGGTGTTTTTTATGTATGAAATGAATGCATTTACAAAAAAAAAAGTATATTTGTATCAGTTGTCTGTACCATTACACAAGCTCTGCTTAGTTTGGGACTAGATGCCGTTGTGTGTACGATGTCTGAAATATTTATATTTATTTATTTATTTATAGATGCATTATTTTATATATCAAAAACCTTCTCATTTAGAATATTGTCAGTGAAAATAAAAATCTACAGTGAAATTGGAACATCAACCAAAAAATTACTCGTCGTCAACCTAGTAAAGAAGACTTGCAGTGACGGGTGGGTGTGTGGGCCAAGTTTAAAGTATAATAGCAGTCTGATTATCTCTTTTATTCTTTGTTAAGTGTAACTTATTTTAGTTACTTACTTTGGTGTCATATACAACAAATTTACTTTAATTTTACAATTGCAAAAAGTTTTTGAAGTTTTCAGGTTATTGTAGTTATGTATCCAGCAATAACCTTCTTTGATTATTGTTTGTAGAAAGAACAATGGAATAACGGAATTTGGTAAGAAAACAAGTTAAACTCAGGAACTCTGGAACTGTTGCCTCTAGTTTAGATTCATCAAATGGAACTTGTACCTTTAGTTCCATTTCAAATCAAGCCGATTTATATGTAAAACTCTCTGATCTTGAGAAGAAACAGTGAAAAATATTAATTAATTATTCAATAACCTTCTTTAATTATGTAAATATTAATATAAGTAGTTATACAAAAGTACTGTTTAATGATATAGAGAGTACCGACCATTCGGGTTTGAACATCGTTGTCGTCCTCTTTTCGTAGCTGTATAAGTTTTTAAAAATGTTTAGAAAATTTAAAAACTGAGACTATTTCTGTGGTCATAGATCAGACAATGATAAGTACATTTTTGCTCAGTATGACTTATTAATATAGGTATAATCGCTAAAAAATGCTCTTTCATTTGGTCATATCAGGATAACTACATTACATAATATTACATTACACATTTTTTTTTTCTTATATCGAATGTTTCATATTTTAATAGTGCCTTCAAGATTTCTTAATAATTTAATTGCTTGTAAAGTAATGAAATTGCATTTATCATATTCTGACCTATGGCCACAGATTTATTAAATGACCAAAATATTAAGACCAGTTTTGTAATGTAGATGGCCAATATGCTACAAAAGAAATACCAGCTACGACGTAGCTCATCGTAGCGACTTTTTAAACTTGTACCACAACCAAAGAATTCCGGGTTATTCGGTATTCGGGTCACGAGTTCCGGCTATGGCCCGTGTCCGATGGATCACTGCTCATCCCAGATCAATCGCTGAACGGAGGTGTTCTTAATGGAGATTTTACACGTGATTTCCGGAAGCCGTCGACATTTGAGAAAACTGGTTACGACGCACTTCCAATAAAGAAAAAAGACTCTTTTTATCTTTCTTTATTTAAGTCCACCATTAATAGGCTCTATTAGCCCAATGGCACTGTAATTAGCTTATAATTAATATAAAAAGTGTCACGTGTATAGTACAAGTTACCTGTTACAAAAAAAAATATTTTGGTGTTCATATTGTATATTTAAAATAATACGTAAATAAATAAATTTAAAATTGATTTTCCTTAAAAATATTAATTCACACGCCTTTCATACTCTACTGGCGACTCTCTATTTTACAAAATTTATATTATGATTTTTTTTTTTTTTATTATATAGGGGCCAACGAGCAGACGTATCGCCTGATGGTAAGCGATTACCGATTTTATTGATTATTGTGATTAAAACTTTATCCTATAACTTTTTTTCTGTTAAGCCTATAGAGATGCAATGGATAATAAAAAAATAAGTGACATTTTAACAAAAAATGCTCATTTACATAGTTGCCATACAAACAAAAACTAATGGCTTCATTTATAAACAAATATTATGAAAATGATAAACGATAAATAAATCCCATTAACATCAACAACGTTTTATTAAAATGAAAAAGATTTCGTGGCTCGAAGGACCAAAGATCTTTCAGGCTACGAATTAAGCAAAAAATACGCCGCATCACGCTCGCTCGCTCGCTTAAATGACGTTTTGTATAAGCTTTAGCGGCCAACGCAGATTTCTCAGCTTTATTTTTTCAGGTGATGGATTGCTCAGTGTTTTCTTGTGTAATTTCCGGACTCTAATTGCGTCGGGCATCCGTCACGGTTGCGGGGAAATGAGGAAAACCGTAATGCCCGTGGTAATAAATAATTGTCCGCACTATTGCATTCAGTAGTTTGTTAGTTAAGAAAAAGATTAATAGAAGTGGTCATAATATTAAAATATACAACTGAATACAAACTATGATTTTAAAATATTCTTAGATTTTTAAATAGATATGAAAGTGTAAATAATAAGTAGAGTAAAAAGTTTGTGGTCAAAATAGTTGCTCAGTACGATTCATTTCTATTGGAGTTGTCTTTAATTTGATTGCTGATTTAATAGTGAACAATCAATGACTTTATAATGGTATTAAAAGTTACAGTCTTGTAATTTAATTTCCACATACAGTGGCAACAAAAACATATGACAGCGCCATCTATCAAAGATACACTAAACTACGGAGTCGGAGTCAGTACACAACACTACTAATCCTGAATCGCACAATATAAGTTCTCGCGCCGATTATCATATATACAACAACCCAACATCAACCCGCCATGTACGCCTGCCGCCATGCATGATCACCTCGCCTGGTCGAGGATCCTCCCTTTCTGTTGAAGGAACATGTAACACCCGTTCTCCCACAAGCGTAATGTTGAATACCTTAAGATAATCAAATTTAGGCTTTGATACTCTTACCATAAAACAGTTATACAAAAGTCCGAAGAATATAACCGCCCATTATGCTTGGCGTTTGTGAACTATTACGCTTTTACACATCGGCATGCACGGGCCGGCTTGACCGGCGTGATACCACGGCCCAACATAAAACCGATGTGAAATAGTTTACCGAGTAGTTATAGTTTCAGCGAGTGAGTGGTGTCCATGGGCGGCGGTAATCGCTTACCATCAGGCGATACGTCTGCTCGTTTGCCACCTATTTCATAACAAAAAATCGACGGGTTGCACTCCGGGAGTGCCGGCAGAAGTGAAAACTTGAATATTAACGTTGTGCATTTTTGATATTTTGGAATGGTTAGAGAATAATTTTGTACGAATTGCTTTCATTATCAGTATAAAAGTACTATTATTTATGTAGTGGAATATAATATTCATTTATTGCGCTATCGTACACAAACATGACAATTTATATTACACACACACACGAACATTCGCGCAAGCGCCCTGCGCCGCCTGTCCTCTCTCCATCCGTCTTACGAATTTTCGATCAGGTCACGTGACCTGACGCGAGTTTATACGTCCCCTCTCCATCCGTCTTACGAATTTTCGATCAGGTCACGTGACCTGACGTGAGTTTATACATTTTTACCCATTCCAAAAAAGTACACAGCGCCGCTAAAGAAATTTTCACTTCAAAAACATAAAAAAGCTTTCGATTCGATTCAAACATGAACTGAGCTCCAGTTTCTTTAGCGGTGCCAAATCGACTACCGGTACATCGAAGTGTTTGAACGGAAACGCTACTATGTCGGTCCGGCTACTATGGCCGTTGGACTAGAGTTCCGGTAAACGTGCCGTGGGTAGCCCCTCTACAGGGTATTTCAACGATCTGGTCAGGGTCGCAGGAAACTGCTGGATGCAAGCAGCATATGACCGATTGTTATGGGGAGTTTTGAAGGAGGCCTATGTCCAGCAGTGGTCTTTCGGCTGAAATGACGATGAATATAATTGGTTTAATATAAGGATTGGCAGAGAATAATTTGCATATCATTTCGAAATTGCCTCATGAAACTAAATATGTAAAGTATATGCTAAGCACAAATTGCTTCTAATATATAAAAAAGAAAACGCAACTGTTAAAAATAAGCATGTTCGTGTGTAGATAATGTTATCGAATTAAATAACTCAAATTAAATATTTATTGAATAATTTGTATTGAATCTTTCAACGGTTAAATAACCACTAAATGATGGTAAACGTTTTTGGGTAATAGGTACTTGTAATGTATGAAGAATTTATTTAAGCTCGTCCAGAAATAATGTTAAAAGATAATATCTCGACCTATGAAAATATTAGGTTTGACCGTACGTAAAGGGAACGAGAATTCGTACTATGACTGTTATGATTGTGCCGTCCGTACTATATATAGCTTATCTCTTGAGAGTTAGATGTTTAAGTACGATTTTTTGACGAATAGATATTGTTTGTTGGACTATGGAACAACTGGACTAAAGCACTGCCTTTAAATTATATAATGGTGGTACTAGCGAACAGTTTTTCACCTTGTGATAGAGAAGAATAGAGTCATAGTAGATATTACATCTATTAATTTTATGTATGTTTACATATATTTATTTTTTACTACCTGACCTGGCAAACTTCGTACAACCATAATTTTTTGTGAATATTTTCTAAAGTTCCGAAAACCTTGTTTAAGTAATTATGCCCGCCTAAGATTCCCACGGGCAGTGTTCAGTCGCGAACTAAGAAAATATAACACATTTGGTTTTTATTTTCTTCTATACAAACCCTGTCCTGACAATTACAAACACATAGGGGAGGACATTCGAAAGAGTTCTCTTCCAATCAACCTTCGTGTGGTGCATAAACCTTATGCATGTTATGTAGTCAATTAAAATGTATACAGTTCACAACATATATAAACGTATACATACATCACAACAAATCAAAACAAACACACATCTATAATAAGGTTCATATGCAGATGTACATACACATTTATATTATATTTATATACTGTGAATATCTAAATAAAATGTGTTATGGATTAAATAGTATACTCATATCTACTTACTTTTAGTAATAATAAGTAGTAATTATTAGAGATATTCAAAAGAATGCAATAAGCTTGTATTTGATCCCGAAATTCATATTAATAAATTTTAAATGAAAATAGCTGTCAGCAGAAGCAACGAAATAAAATTTTTAGACAATTGTGACATAAATAACCGTTATGAGAATTATTCTAGTGATCCTTTTTACTTACAAATTACTAAAAGCAATGACAGTGTGCATAGATCTTCAATTTTCAATTTTTTTCCAGAGTCTTACAGGAGCGGTGTTTCTTTTTATTAAATACGATTCAATTCAAAACGATTCGAAAATATTGAATATTATATCTTCTTAGCCCTTATTAATTCTAAGATTATTTCGGGTCACCTACTAATTCATCTGGTTTTATCCCAATAAAAAGTTTTTCGTCGTACCTCTGAAACTCTGTGAGCGACCTGCATTCGAAGATAGAACTAACGTGTTTTCTGAGACGCTCTGGTGAAACACCGTCTGCCTTCCATACTTTAAACCGTTATTAAAATTTTTCGTAAGAAAAACAACACCTTCGGCCTCATACTGAGATCAAATCCGAAACCAATTGATCTGCAGTCGCATACGCTAACCATACCAACGAGGCAGTTATTTCAATGAAAATAATGATTATAGTTAAAATTATTCATTATCAGCCTTTATTACAGTCCACTGCTGGAGACAGGCCTCTCCCATTGCATTCCACTTTGATCAAATTTGAGCTTCATAGCTTATTCATATTTTTTTTTGCGCCGTAGGTTAAGAACCCATCGCATTTTTATTTACTAGTGCGCAAATAGTAGCTTGAAAACTTAATATATAATATAATATTTTGGACTCCTAACACAAAACGCCATCTAGTCCCAAACTAAGCAGAGCTTGTGTTATGGGTATTAGACAAACGATATTTTTTTCCAAAGTCCAAACAAATATTTGCAGATCATACACACATTTGTTCCGATTCGGAAATCTAACCCGAGACCTCAAGCACAGCAATCGCATACGCTACCACTACGTCACCGAGGCAGTCAAGGTTTAAATAATTAAACAAACATTACAACCGTTAAATAAAGGTATTCAATGTCTCAAAAATGTTAACCATGTGAATTTTACTTTAATTTAAAGTCAATTTTACGGTGTACAAAACAAGGTAAGCTTCGTTCGTAAGATAACATTGTTGAGACTAAGTTAGAAACTTAGCATTCAAGCGGGTTCAACTAGTCACCGTAACCTACTCGAAGTTCATATTCTAGACTTACAACCAGGATTTAAACAAAACTTTATACACACATGTCTTCGAACTTTCCTATAAGCTTATCTCAAGTCGATTTAAGTACAAAGGTAACATAAATGTTTCAAATAGAAATTTGAAGCCTGATCAACGATTATAATTAAAAATCCTCCTTGAATACTCATCAAATAGATCATTACCATCGTGTGTCTAAGACATGAAATAGAATAGAGTAGAATAGAATAATCTTTATTGTACATTACATAAATAGTTTACATAAAATAATGCATCAAATGACTGACCATGTACAAATGGCGGCCTTTTTGCTGAAAAGCAATTTCTTCCAGGCAACCTTGGGATAGAAAAAAAACGAATTCATGGGCAGTTTGGTGCGAGAATAAACATAATGCAAAATAATTTAAGTAAGTAAGTAAGCAAGAAATACACTTCTATGTATAAAATTGTATATCATATGTGTGTCAGTGGCTTTTTACCGTTTTAAACTGTATTTATTTGTAGGTATCTTTAAATATGAGTAACATTTAATATAGTGATTTTTAGATATATATTTTTGGTTCTTGCAATAACGTTAATAGTGAATTCTAAGAGATTAAATAGGTGGCAAACGAGCAAACGTATTGTCTGATGGTAAGTGATTACCACCGCCCATGAATAATTGCAACACCAGAGGCGTCACAAGTGCGTTTCCGGTAATAGTATTTTCGAACTATAGTTAAACAATTATGACCCTAACGAATCATTGTTTATACTACTCAAGGCAATCGTTATCTTAAGCATCTTATCTTTTTACCTATCGTTATTTTCCCAAATGTAGTCTCCATTTTTTCATCTTTATATTCGTAAGTGCTCTATTAGCTATAATAAATTTGATTTAAAAAAAATTACATGATCAAATTCACCGCGAAAGTGTACTTTTAATACAACCAAAGGTGGTGGAAAGCCAAAATTACAATGTAATTCATAACACGTGTTGCATATCACTAAAATATGGGTGTATCAGTTTTAAAAAGGAAATCTTTTTAAAAGGTTTACAATTTTCTTAACAAGGATTTAAAGCGATGAAATTTGTCACTTAAACATAAAAGGCTTAATTTTTCTTCTCGCATTATTACGTTAAAGTAAAAAAGTTTCTACAATTTATAATGTTTTAAGAACTTCACAGTCGTTTTGCCCATTTAAACAATGTTTAATCTCGTCATAAGGTAAGTAAAAGAAGTGAGGTCTAAGCAGAAAAATCCAAAAAGAAGGGAAAAGTATTTTCATTTAAATTGGCAGTAAACTTGGAATTGAGTTTTGTTGAAGCAAGTAATCTTATTCTTGAATTATTCATGTAATAACGATTACTTTATTTCCTTTGTCATTCGAATGAATGATATATACTTGTTAAATTTTTAAAGGAATATTTTAAACATTCTTGCATTATTTTACCTTTCTACATAGGTTTATTAAGTGTGAAAAGAAACAAGCCAATGACTTATTAAACTGGCTGTAAAAGATCGGCATCGTTTATCTGATGTCCGATTCTGATGGAATGTATGTTAATTCTATTATTTAGCTAGGGTAAGCTAGAATTTATGTTTACATTGCTACTAACATTGTTCTTTAATTGGTCTTGTCAATTCTACTTAAGAAAAGGAGAGTAGAGGCTACAAATTGAACTACCAATTAAAATTGCAGAATTTTAAATGCTTGTAGAAGGTAAAGTAGTAGGTAGTAAAAGGTGGATGACATGAAAGGGGAACCATCTTTCGAAAAAACAAAAAACTATCTCCAATACCTGAGTTTCGTAGAATAAATAAAAATTATTAAATCATTATTCAATTTTGACAACTTTTTTTAATTGCTTTACTTTTTAATTGTTTACCTTCGTTTGAAGTTCTCATTAAAGCAAATTTTTTTTTATATTAAACGTGATACATAATTATGGTATTCTCTTGAAAAATAAACGTTCTTAAACCGCATATTATATTTTGTTATAACAGTAAATGTAACCAACAAGACTCCGATAATATGGTCGACATTAACATCATCATCATCAGTCTACCGTAGTCCACTGCTGAACATAGGCCTCTCTAATTGCATGCCACTTGGTTCGATTCTCGGTTTTTTGCATCCAGCTCCTACCAACATAACATGAAATAAAAACATAACACACAGTTGTAAATACGTTAGAGGTCGTTACCCGCCTTTCCTCTCTTAAATGCAAATAAAAGTGTTCGAATCGATACGGGATCGTGTATTACTGTTTAAAATTCACCTTTCAATACTTCAAAGACATCATTACTGAAAATCATTACCATACAGATATCATTCGACTTTGTGACGACTGTGAAAAATGTAAAGTGCTCGATTTCAATACCGAAATTGGTGGGAATATTAAAATTGTTTGTTGAAATCAAATAAATTTAAAGGTAAGATATTGCCTTCGCACATATCGAATTGCAATAATTATCTTCAAAGGCGCAGCAAATATATACGTATTCTATTTGAAATCATATTTCAATGTTTCCCTGATTTGAGTTGAATTTTAAGAAGGTGATTTTTACAAATAAATTATTTACCGTTGGATTAAGTTATAAATATTAGGTAAAAGGCAGTTATTTATAAGAAACGTTTAATTTAATTACAATTACAAAAAGTCATGAACCGTTTGTACCACATAGTGTTTCTTTTATTTGGCTCTTTTCGGCGAGCCATAACATTGTCCCAAACAAACAAAACTACTTGTATGAATTTTATGAAACAATACAGACACAATAACCTTGCAAGAATAATAATAGGCATGGTCCTTTACATACTTATATATTAATTATAAGAAAATTCAACTAAGATCATAAACCAGTGTGTTGATGTTAACTACCCGAGTTGTCAAGTATAAAATATGAATATAAATTGAGAAACTTTAGGGTTGCTCAAATCCACGGAGAACTTTAAAATGATTAACATGACCATACTACAGATTTATTTACTACAGAACTGTTTTGTTGACCTCGGAATAAGTCTTGGTGGAAATACCTAGTCAACTGGTACCCTACTGGTGATATTTATAATTATTGTGAAAATCAGCGGTTTACATTATAACATACGCGTGATAAACTATCTTCGAATTCAATAATGATTAAATAACATATTTTTAAAGTGGGAGAGTCACGCTTCGGAATGCATGGGCTGGCTCGACCGGAGTGATACCACGGTCTCACAGAAAACCGGTATGAAACCATATCTATAGCATGAAATCTTGTTTTGTCTTTAGAAAAGGAAGTTCAACTGTCAATAGATTTTATGCCTAACTATGGCATTAGAGATACTGCAATATAATCTATAATCGAATAAAACTAAATGTATAAAGTTCACTTTGCCTAATGTTAAGACACTCAACACGAACATCATAATAAATAACGAAATGATTGGTCTCGTAGAGTCAACTATGTTTTTAGGAATAACCTTGGATCATAAGCTTCAGTGGGGCGCCCATATATCGTATCTAGCAGGGAAACTGAGCTCCGCGGCATTCGCTGTTTGAAAAGTTCGCCAGTTAACTAATATTGAAACTGCGCGACTAGTTTATTTTAGTTATTTTTACAGTGTCATGTCATATGGTATTTTACTATGGGGCAAGGCAGCTGATATTCAAACCATTTTTGTAATTAAAAAACGGGCAATTCGTGCGATTTACAAACTTAAAGTTCGAGATTCTCTGAAAGAACGATTTAAGGAAATAGGTATTTTCACAGTAGCATCTCAATATATATTTGCTAATATTATGTTTGTACGAAAAAACATACATAAATATACTAACAAAAGTGATCATCATTCACTAAACACAAGAAAGGAAGGAAATTAGTAGGCCAATATTATCGCCTGAACAAAGTCCACAATTCATTTGAAGGACTTGTGTGTGTGTTTTTATAACAAAATTCCTGTCCAAATCTTGAACTTACCCCCTACATAAGTTCAAGAGTTCCGTTAAGAATCGTCTTATAGAGAGGGGCTATTAAACAGTGAACGATTTCTTAACCGACACAATGCCTTGGATATGAATGAAAATGTAGTACTAACTTATTATGTACTAATTGAAATAATTTATATTTATACGCAATGTATTTATTTATTTACAATCTAATTATAATACAATCAATATAATTTATTTGATTGTAATTAATTATTGACATCTTATTCTGCATTTATTACCTGACATTTGAATTTTGTTCAGTTGAGGCGATCTGTGTTTACATTGTTGGAGCGTAAATCATTAGTATTTTTTATTTTATTACATTTTGAACTTTTTTTTTCTGGGACCAGTAAATAATAATAAATAATAAATATTCAAGACATCTAACACACAACGCCATCTAGCCCCAAGCTAAGCAGAGCTTGTGTTATGGGTACTAGACAACTGATATAAATACTTATATACTTTTTTTTTTGTAAATACATACATATTATACATAGAAAATACCCAAACTCCGAAACAAATATTTGTAGATCATACAAACATTTGGTCCGACCCGGGAATCGAACCCGAGACCTCAAACTTAGCAGTCGCATACGCTACCACTACGCCACCGAGGCAGTATGTATGCACACATTGCTTTTACTCCTTGATGTGTAAGTGATTGCAACCTTATATGCTATGGACTAATTTTTATTATTTTATTAGACTTTTTTTTTTTTGATTTATTAGACATAGATTTTCCTAACTTTAATATCTCTTTAGACCGCTTTCTAGACTTTGCGTTTTGGTTGCCTTAACTTGCACATAGAAGTACTGTTGTCAAAAACAAACAAACTTTGTATGAATTATTTGAAAAGATTGTGCACATGAGTTTCTCACCAGCTCTTCTCATGAATGCAATACCCATCGGAGCTGGTAATTGGATTAATTTCAATTTAAACCTTTGAGTTGAATCGAAATCAATCTAAGCTCCGGTAATTCAAATCATTTCAGTGCATTTAGTATTAGTACCTTTTATCACTGAATTGATTACTTGAGTTTTGTTTTATATTTTGATGTTTGTATTTTTGACGTGTTCAAGTGCCTTTTGGGGCCTATGGAAATAAATGATTTGAATTTGAGTTTGAAAAAAGTAATAGCCACGATCGTTCGATCCATTTTCAACAACAAAATTACACACGTGTAATTTTGTTGTTGAAAATTGTGACTGAGAATTTTTTAGCTTGAATAAAAGCCCTCTCGCCTCATAATTTTGGAATAACTCGGTTTCTCGTCGATTTGTAAGCCTACTAAGGCTACGACGCTGAGTTAAAATTGTGGAAAGCATGGCCTATTGACTTTCCAAGTGAAACCGCCGTATTAATGCGAAAACCTATTAAATTGATTGGATTATGTGTCAATCTCCTATTGGTTGCATAAGCTGTTGGTACACGGGATTTTGTAAAATACATTGTGATAAAAAGTAATTTGTGAGCTTTGCTGACTCCTCGTGGATCGCAGGAGACTGATTACGAAAGGTTGACAGGCTACTTGAGGTTAATCACTGCGCAGTTGAAATAGTTTTTATTGTATCTTGTAAGGTACAACTACTGTGATTGATTTCAGCTGAAGCCGCCAGGTAAGTCAGCTTTATTTAACCTAAAAGTTGAGCCCCGTGTACCGCGGTGGATTATGTTCAATTGTGGTCTAAAACCTTACACGCTTTCACTTTAAAATGTAAAACACGGTGAAGGCCACATTGGGTTGAATATAGACACTTTCTTGACAAGGTAATCCAAATGATTCTTAATCGTTAATGAACGATTGAGAATCGTTTGTTGTTGAGTTGTTGTTGTTGAGTTTTAAAATTTAATGAGCGTAATTTATGAATTACTCTCATAAAATTTTAAAACTCCGCCCTGCCCTTTGTCTTATTTATTTTTGCCCTATAGGTAATATTTAATCAGTTGTAATATTGTTAAAGTATTTTTCATCATTTAGTGCAAAATTAAAAGCAACGTTATTAGTATTATGTCACATTAGCGTAAAATCTAAACTTTATGTGTTAAAATAATTATGATTCTAAACTTTATGTCTTGTATGTGCAATGATTTTGTTAGGAATTTACGAAGACTTTCGACTCTACTAAATATTTTTCGCACATTTCAAATAAAAGTTCAGTTGAAATAGCACATTCTGATCACGTGTCGTGTGTGCGAGGCTACGAATCGGAGGAGACGGCTGAATTTATTTGTGTCTCCAATCAGCCCCTTAGACATTTGAAGACAAAGCGTTTTCTTAGATGCACGAAATTGCTCTAACAGACATTTTATTCGCCCTTTACCTATGCTCTTAATACTATTTCTTTAAAAATACACTATAATAAGTTCAAGAACAAGCTAAAAAAATTGATTGGAAATTACTGTTGCTTTTCTACCGGCAATCATAACCTTTCTCTTTTTGACTTTTGATGAATTATAGTGGAACGTATTCTCAATAAAACATTCTTCTTTTTACACGGTAATTATTTTGAGTGTGTTGAATAACTGCATTAAAAGCAAAGTAAATAAACTTAAAAGCAATTTTTTAACAATAAAATTGACAAACGTGAATTCAATATTTGTCAGACGTCATAAGACTTTTTGAGGGATCATTATTTGTTTTTTTCGAAAGACGGTCCGCATTTCATGTCATCTAAATTTTATATATCTTTTATCATTAATTTCATCACGATGACGACTTGAAGACTATAAATACTTGACATTGGCAGAAATAGCTGATCCGAGTGTTCCGACTGGTTGCCATTTCATCAAAAGAAGAAGAAGACTTTTTGAACTCAATACCCATATCATAATATTTCATCTGAATTTAGCATTACATTATACTGTTAAGAGCCAGACAGAGGAAAATAATTGTTAACTCGCTAATTATTACCTCTGTAATCTAAAATATTCTGAATATTACTGATACCCAAATGATAAATGTACCTCTTCAAGTGTAAATAAATGCTATACTAGTGAAACATCAGGTTTGTGTGGCATGTATCAGTTTGTTGGTTTTTTGAGAATGGGAATAAATTTTTAAGACTAAGTTAATAAGAAACGATGTTCATTCTTTTTACCGTTTCAGATTGTTTGAACATTGAAATACTTTCTATCTGTCAGTAGACAGATACTCTATAATAAGTTCCCAATAATAGACAGGTTAGAATATTGGATAAAAAACAATAGTCATCTATCAAAAGTAACAAAAGTGGGTCAAATACCGTGCGAAATATTTTCTTTTTTGCAACGGTTCATACATCACTTTCCTTGACGTCTAATTTTCTCTGCCTAATTTAATTTTACATTCTGCTTCTTTGTGTTATAGTATTATATTAATACTCCACTACTTAAACTTCACTGTGGATTGTATATTATCTTAGATGATGTAAGTAAACTAATTGATTTACGGAAATCGTGTTAAACCGTTTTGGAAACTTTTTGATATTTATTTATTACTAGCTTTCGCCTGCAGTTTCGCTCGCATTTATTAAAAAGTTTCTAAAAAAGATAAACATCCTATGTTACTTCTAATAAGTCCAAAAATATGTGTACAAAGTTTAATGGTAATCGGTTAAGTAGTTTTTGTGTGAAAGCGTGACAAACAAAGATACTTTCATCTTTATAATATTACCAACTGGACCCCGCGTTGCTACCCACGGCACTACAATAACCGCGGGTAATACCGCGAGGCGAATCTAGTATCTTTATAAATTGTAGCCTATGTGTTATTCTGATGTATGAGCTATGTTATTGTAAAGTTTCATTAAAATCCATTTAATAGTTTTGCGTGAAAGAGCAACAAACATACTGACTTATATACTCACAAACTTTCGCGTTTAAAATATTAGTAGGAAGTGTGTTAATAGGATGATTTTTTATACTTTAAGTGAAACTCTTAATAAATATCCAATCATTAATCATTGATAAAAAATAACTTTTAATGATTATTAAATTTTAAGATGCCATACCCGATTCAATTCCACATAAATCATATACCTAAAGCCAAGTTGTGGTGATTTGCATTACTCAGCGCCAGTCTGAATAACAGCCATGTTTCCGTTTCTCGCATACAATTGCACTTAAATTCCACTATAATATACGAAGTAACATTTAATTGCACCTGCTTCAAGTTCCACAAGACGTACACTGGACGACTGTTAACTCCGGCTTACTGCCTCATAAATGATTCTTGGAAACTTTGTGTTGTTGGTTTAAAGTAAAGAACTTTAAAAGAAATAAAAATAGAATATTTAAAGATTTTTATGAAATGAATAGATTTTACGGAAAATATAATCTTGTTAAAAGTTATCAGCTCCATTTAAGATCCCATCTTGATAAAGGTTTTATTATCACAATTTTATTTGGGTTCGGCTCCTAGTTCAAACCGGTTTTACCTGAATATCAATTTTCCAAAGAACGTCTGGAATCGGAACTCCTCTACCATAAGGGTGAACTGAATCCTAGGTTGAAATAGTTATCAGCATATTTAAGAGCACTATCTTCCTAGTAACTATTGCCGTAGATGTTCATGATAGGCTAGAATATAATAGGTAATAAAAAAATGGTTCAGGGTTATATAATAAAAAAAAATCTTAAAGGTATTACCAACCAACTGATCTGGCCACGATCGTTGCAGTACTGATTAGTTATGAAATTAATCTTTTATTCAACTAATTACAACATTCGCTTAAAATATGACTGTACGTAATCGTAATTTTAAAAATAAATTATTCAGAGAACGTCACTATGGATCGTTGAAAACCGGTATTTTTTTCACATTATGACCGATATTATGTCCACGTGGGCAAAACCGATTTCACCCAGTAATAGGATTACGGATTTTATTACATGCAGCTGAAATGTCGTTAGGAAGGCAATTTTGGCGGCAGATATTGGCTATTAGCGATCGAGGTAATGCCTTCTCGATATTCATGTAGGTATAACGGTGTAACTTAAGCATATTTGTGGCTTAGTTCTATGTTAATGCTCACTTATACGCATTTGAACGTGATTATCTGAACTTCGGAACGGGACGGCCAGCACACAATTTACATTTCGTAACCAAATTTGATCCCGTTGCGGTTACCAGCACTAGTCTGCTGTAGTTAAAGTTATGTTCAATTTATTTGTATACTAAAGTATCATATTGTATCAAATAACATAAGTTTAACTTTATAGCACTTACGCGAAGAGAGTACTAACATAAATCAGTTTCAATTTATATATCTCATAAACATGGACGTAGTGTAGTGCAAGCAAAATAGCATGATTAGAATACTTTTGACAAAATAATATATATTATCCTATTTCAATTCAGTTTGACAGTTTCTAATACTACAATTTAAAAACTTTTCAACTTTGATAATTATATAATACATGGAACCTATCAATCATATAATCATATGTTTACTCAACACTCATTCATGGTATGAAATAGCGCTTATGCTGTGTTTCACCGAGTGAGTGAGGATACTTCTGGTATCCTCATTCACTCGGTGAAACAAATCACAGCTCGTATTCCAAACTCCTCCCCTATCCCTAACTCATTCCCAAAGGCCGGCAACGCACTTGTAACGCCTCTGGTGTTGTGAGTGTCCATAAGCAGTGGTAATCGCTTACCATCAGGTAATACGTCTGCTTGTTGGCCCCATAATTCTATAAAAAAAGGTATTGCAATATTAATTTCAGATATTTTAATCGACAGCGGCGAAGCCAAAGGGAAGGGAATAAGTTTTTACAGTCTATTTGTTCCGACGTAACGCCTTAACTACTGAATCGATTTTAGTAAATGATAAATGAATGGTGTTAATAGATTCGTAACAGTGTCTAATGTGTGCACATTAGCTATATGAATTTTATTCAAGTTTTATATGACGTTTAACCTCAGAATTTATCCTTTAAAATAATTTCTACGTAGTAGGATTATAGTTTTTATTAAACTTAATATAATATTAATAAAATAGCCAACTGTAACATTTAAACTAAAAGAAGTGGATAAATTATATCGTTACATATTTATTTTATGTCAATGTGCTATGCGAGCATTCATTCAAGTTTATAAGGTAGAGTTATTTAATGGGAAGTTCTTCCCACACAAGAAAATTATCCTCTGACTAGACTTTGTAATCTTGGAAATTATACCAAGCCATATTTAGAGGTTGTTTTTGTCTAGATTACCCGGTGTTTGAATCTTGACGTGAGTAATTAACTACTTTTATTTAATCAATAGTTAAAATAAAGCCTATTAAACCAATCTGTTTTAATTTATTGTTTTGGTTATCCTTATATGCCAAGACAGGTTAAAGTAAACTTTAACGTGTAAGTTAATGTAATTTATATCAGTAATTTGTTATTACTTTTACACCAATATAAAACAAATTGTAAGTTATTTAATTTTAGAACAATAAAATGTTTTCCTAGCCGATAACGGCTACGGCAGCCAGTCTCAACGGAAACCAGCTAACTACGCAGGCGATATTATAGTACACAAGGGTGTTTGCAAATACAGGTGCACTCTCTGTTCCCTCCTCTCTCATGATGCGATGGGATGGTTAACTGACATGATCGGGAAGAGACCGACCAACAGCTTTACGTGCTCTCCGAGGCACGGGGTTCAGACCTCAACTTCCAAACTCCGAGCTGTTATTAAGTAATTCTATAATCAATAAGAACAGTATACATACAAGGTTTTTTGTGTGTGTCGCTACAATGTAGTGAAAGACAAAGCGTACAAAGATAAATGTAGCAAAGTAAAAAATAGTAACCTATTCAAATAGTAAATCGTACACTTAAAAATATTACTCTAAAAACCCCTAAACTCAAAAATGATTAAAACAAAGTAACATCGCTAGTGACATTTAAAAATGCTATCTAAGCCATCAATCACTGAGTTCCACACTTAACAGTCATCGTTAACATGTACCCACACGATGTTTCCCAGAAATAGACTGCAAAATAATTAATTTCACATAAATATTCATAGTCAATCCTAAATAAACAAGTTAAGTGAATTATTCATATCAGAGGCGTTTCATTAAAACCGAACTTTCGCTCTCGACCAGAAAGTAGTTACCCGTTGAAAAGACTCGATGAATCTAATTGAATTTGATCCCTACGCTAACGAGGTAACCGCACTTCGCCAAAACTTTCAAAGGTTTTTTATTTTAACTATAAATTATTGCCTCGTTTTGCTATCGGATTTGCTTATCTGATTTTTCCGAAGAAATATGGTACTGGTGTTAAGATACTAAAGAAATATTTCTGTTTTATCGTGTATTTTCCATTTCAAGCATTACGTTTAGAATAATACAAATTATCATTTTTTCTGGATTTATTTTTGGAACGAAGTTCCTTATGGCGCGTTGTGTAAGGGGGCTAGACGGAAAAGTTGTCACGACACAATTTGTTGACACGACACAATTTGTTGTCACGACACAATTTGTTGTCACGACACGACGACGACACACACAGATATTTTCGTTTCGTCTTTCTATTTCGAACTTCGTTCCATCCGGGTGTCCCTTGACACCTCTCAAGTTTTTTTTTATCATATATTTTACATACAAACATTAGACTATCGAATTCAGATACTACCTTTTTGAATGTGAGCCTGTCTAATTTACAACTAGAAAATTCAAGTTACTTAACTCTTAGCTTTACTTGTTATCGTCTCCACTATAAGAATATGAGTACATCTGCAGCGTTTAGAGGTTATTTGAGTGTCGATACGTGGTAGCATATGCGACTGCTGTTCTTGAGGTCTCGGTTTCGATTCCCGGGTTGGATCAAACGTTTTTTATGATCTGCAAATACTTATTTCGGAATTTGGGTGTTTTCTATGTATAATATGTATGTATTTACAAAAAAATGCTCTGCTTAGCTTGGGACTAGATGGCGTGGTGTGTAAGATGTCCGAAAAATTTCTTTATTTATTTCATAATCCAAATAAAGTAAGTCGAAATAACAACAATGTTGTTAGAGCCTACAAACGGATGGACGAAGGATCCCAGCGAGTACTATAGTGTATAATCGATAGCCAAGGAGGTCGGTCCCGATCTCATTAACTTGTTCATTAAGGGCTCGGACGTGAGCCGACCGGTAATTTTTAACTTTAGTAACCGTGACGAGCTGCTTTGATACAATTTGCAAACTTTTATTATTTTACCTTTTATCTGGTTTAAGGTCTGTTTTACATTCAGAATTGAGAATCTAATTAAAATATTTAAGATTTTTAAAGAGTTCTTTTAATAAAATTATAAAAACTCAATTTAACACGGGTTCTCGTATTAAATTGAGTTCTCATAATTATTATAAAGAATCTGACTTAATTTTTGTTTCTAATTTATCTCCTATTTAACAGCAGTTGTAGTTCCAGAAATTTTAGATTGTAATATCTGCTTTAGTGTCAATTTCTGTAATAAACATAGGCTTAACTAAACTGACTGACTGGAATAATAATTCAAACACTGCAATTACTCTAATTATTGTAAAGTGGTTTGTAGAAAGTGGCTGGTAGCGGGTGAATGCCAGCTGCCTGACACCGGGACTTCTTTGGATGAAATTTTCTTTCAGCAGTGCACAGCGGCGGGATAGATTTATTTCAATTTCGCGAACAAATAAGTAAAAAAAAGTTTATATTTTTGTTGTTTGTTAATTTAATGCCTAACTATGTTGTAATTTATAAATAATTATTATATTTCAACTTTGATAGAAAAATAAACTGCAAATTTGGGAAAAAAGTCACCTATCTCAAAATCGCAAAAGGATAAAATGTTAACATGTATTCAAAAATAATTAATAAAAAAAATATTCAGTGTAGATAACTTGATACAATTAGTCTTCTAATCAATTAAAATAATCGTCGCTATTTTTAAGGTAATCCTTTATTTAATTAAACTACTACCCATAGCATTTCATCTATATAACGGACAAATCAATTGGAATTCAAATCCCGGGAAAGCAATTTCGCATAGTGAAGCGAGTGGTCACGAGTGAGCTGATCAATTAGCGAGGTGTGTCGAAATCTGGCGGGACCAGTACATAGGTGTTTTAATTTGTTCACTGCGCACATTTGATAGTAAAGGTTTGGACCCACTACGATAATTACGTAAGGGTCAACTATTTTCTGGAAACACTACACTACGAAGTTACTTGTCTGGTTATAGTTTAGTATATGATATTAAGTAGGGTATGAATACATATTTTTCTCTATATTTAAAATTTTAAAATTATCCCAGGAATGACTTGTAGATAAACTTTGCCGAAATGTTTCTTTTAGATCCTAGCTCCCTTTGCTATTAAAAATCCTGTTACAACATTCTGATAGAACTAATAATGATAATTGTTGTTTTTTTTGCACATAATGTGGAGGAACGAGTGTCATGTCCCTCCAACACAAAGGGAGGATCCTCCGACCAGGCGAGGTGATCATGCCCGGCGGGCCACTGCCCAACAGTTGATGTTGGGATGTTGTATGTATGATAATCGGCGCTAGAACTTCTATTGCGCGATTCAGGATTGTTAGTTACTCCGTGTAGTGCGTTACTTCATAGTTCAGTGTATATTCGGTAGATGGCGCTGTAGGTTACTGTTGTGTTGTATTTGGAAGTCGCCACACAGAATAAAGTCATTCACCATAATAAAGTGATATATTCAAACTCAGTTTACAAAGAGTAGAAAAAAGTCAAGGTAGCAGAGGTTCTATATTTGCAACGATTTGACGCTGAGCCATAATTGTTACAGTAAATACAACTTTAACTTTCTCTTGTATAACGCTACTGGTGATCCGGCTTAAGTACGCACAAAAAGCTTTGAAATTCTCAGACATACTTATTTACTTACAGACTATAAAATTCATGTATGACTCTTATAAGCTTTTCTCTTGAATCACTCTATCAATTGCTGAAAACTGCAATAAAATCATATCTTTTAGACTACTTAACTAGTAGTCTAAAAGATCTTACTGAACATACAGCAGAAGTGTCTTTGTTTTTATACTATGTAGAAATTTAAAAAAATATAAACCAACAATAAACAAAGTCTCTAAATTTCACTACAACCAACATATTACGTCACTACAAACATTGTGTATCCCTTGGGCGTCCTTCCACACAGCATCACTAAAGTTATCACACGATTCGTTGAGCCCACACTAATGAAATTAACCCCCATTTGGACAAAACGGAACGTTGGTAATGTGAGTGAAACATTCGTAATGAGATGTTCGTTACTAGGTACGTGTTAGAACTGACCTAGAGGTTATTAACGTGATGAAAGCTCATAAATTGTGTTGACTTTGTGTCTACGTAATAGTTGTTTTTTCTTCTGTTTCCTTGTTTTTATATCTTAAGTACTTCGGGTCGGAAGAAAACAAAGTTCATTAATTTCTTACCGTTGAAGAAATTCGAATGCTTTTTCTACTGTGTTACTAAGAGCAAGAAAGGATATTTGTTTTTCATTTGTTTACATAACAAACCTTGTAAGTACATAAAAGGACTAATTGACGATGGTAACCGTGATCTAAAAGTTATTGATAATACGAGTTCATAATATATATTGTGTATTAAAGTAAAGGTACAATTGCACTAGTTTTTTTGTTCTTAAATCAATTCTAACCCTAAAAAAAACCAGTGAAATGAAATTACACATTATAGCATTAGCTCATATAAAATGTATTTTAATTGTCAAAATATAGTAAAAACAAAGCTTCTTCCTTGAAAATTGATTAAGTTAAACTTCTGGTTGACATCTACCAATAAATTTTAGTTAGAAGGGCATAGCGGGTAATGTTAAAAAAAAAGAAAAAAGAAAATAGTGCACATAAAGTACAAAGGCTGAATTAATGCCATTAGGCATTATCTACCAGTCAACCTTCAGGTGTTGCAGAAATATGATGCGGTAGGTGCAAGGACAAAATATTTAATTAGACAAATAGTATTTACGCAAATAATAGATTACCCTACATCAAATGTAACAAACATGCACAATTATACTACTACATATTTAATATATACACAGTAGTACATATACAGTATACACAAACATACGCATATACACTACTATAAAAATATATAAATATATATAAACGAGAATATATACCCAGGTGCCAGCGTTGAGACTGTATTGCCAATTTAATAATTAAAATTTAAATTTTCGTCTTTCTTCTTTCTTTCATCTTTCAAGTAATCAAAGGATCTTTCAAGTATGACTTTAAATGTTTAATACTAGAGCGTATTGAAATTATTATCATAACCATAGAGTAAGCGCCTATAACATCTCTCAACAAAAATATTCAACAGTCATTACTGAGGTATTAAAAGCGTACTTAATCTTGAGCTGTTATTCTTAATTAAGTCAAGTCTTAAGATCCTGATGAGTAGCTTAAATATGAATAAAATGGAATTAATTAGTTAGTTGAGCGCTGTAAGGAAAACAAATATTCAACATTTGATTAACAGATTAGCTGAAGGCAAAAACATGTAGAAATATAAGGCATTGTTCATATGATACCTTTCTTACAGTAAAGCCTTACAAATCTATGTATATATATTATTGAATAGCGGGCAAACGAGCAGATGGTAAGCGATTACCACCGCCCAATGAAACCCGTAAAACCAAAGGCGTCACAAGTGCGTTGCCTATACATACCAATATTGTAAAATCGAAAGTAACTCCGTCTGTCTGTCTGTTATGCTTTCGTAACTAAACTAATGTACCGATTTTAATGAAATTCGACATCGAGATACTTTATATATACCCACACGTATACGTTTGATTCATCATAGTATAATTATGACCTTCCATGATTTTCGAAATACAAATGGTTTCAGCCACGTGTGTTTTTTGGGAAATGTCTAACTACTTTTTAAACTGACTATTAAGCCTAAACTTCATTTCTAAAGAGAAGTTTATGTCCAACAATGGACTGTTAAAGCTGTTAAAGAGTATCACAACTGATATAGGACTTTGACTCCTTGAAATAGGACCGATTGGTTTGATACTGGTCTGAAAATATTTATCTTTCTCATTAATACTATTAATAAATAAAGTATTTCCATAAAATCGAAACTTTGACTTATCTTTACTCGGTGTGTTGTACGCCTTAGATATATTTTTAGATTAATTAAGCTAAGCCATGTTTGAACGAGGGCGTAATTCATGTTCGTCCCAAGAGAATACAATATATGGTTTTACTTAATGTTTCCTTTTAATCGAACGATTATTTTTTTCCTTTGATAGTTGAATATCCTCTTATAGAACAATTTAAATAAACACTAACTACTATTTTATTAAGTAACACAGTAAAAATAAGACAAAAGTCAAAGAATAGACTTTCGTAAATTTCCAAACATTTGGTTAATTGACTGTATTTTATTATTTTTCTGCTCGTTAACTCATTAGTCTAGCGGTTAGCGTATGCGGCTGCCAATCAATAGGTCTCGAGTTTGATTCCCGGGTCGACCAAAAGTGTATTAGGATTTTCTTGCAAGAAATTCTTAGCACGGAATATGGAAGTTTGGCGGTGTTGTACGCCCGTGCTTCGTAATCCAAAAAAAGTATAAAATACCAAAGTACAAGAATTTTAAAAGCCTATAATTACTTCATTTTCACCATTTAGCTATAAAAAAGAATCAAAATGCAGTCCATTGTCCCTTCCAAAAGATTGGGGTGCCAAATTAATTATGAATTTCCCTAGTTTGATCTCGAAAAAGTTTTTCTAATCTCGCCTCGGAGAAAAGTGATCCATTAGAATCTTTTCAATTTTGTTTGACGCCTTCATCTCTTGAAATGTATTGTACGTACCAGGGGAAAATAATGTAATGGTCCTGAGCGAAAAACGCCATTATTTTATTGGATTCCATTTTTTACCTTCGAAATTCTGAATAAAGTATTTGTTATCGACCAAATCTATACTAATATTATAAAGCTGAAGAGTTTGTTTCTTTGTTTGTTTAAACGCGCTAATCTTAGAAACAGACGGTCCGATTTATCGAGGAAGGCCATAGGATATATATCATCACGCTAATACTAAGAGAAGCGGAGCACTAATGTCTGGCTACGGGCGATAGAAGACGCGAACGAAGTTGTGTGGGTCAGCTAGTATTTACTAAAACCTTAACAACTATTATCATAGGTTTGAAATAACGTGACTTTATTACATAATGTGTATATTTTACCTATATTATAACATTAGCAACAATAATTTTACAATTTTGCTGTACATTTATATTACACGAAGAAGTTTTAAGTTTATCTTATGCGTAATAAAGTGTTATTATGACCTTCAAAGTTTAACTAAATGAGTAGTAACTACGTTTTCATTTTTTTCAAAATGTAAGTGTTAATAGAATATCAAAATGTTACGACCATAAATCTAGTTGAGGCATATTTTATGTACCTGTTTTGTATATAAAAAAAACAAAAAAGAAACCATTTTCTATGAAGCTAATTAAAAATAAAACAACAATCATTTCTCAATAGAGTGTACTTTTAAAAGTTTATGACGTAATTCTGAAGTACCAGCCGTGGACAAAGCTCAAAGTTGTAAGTCTTCCCGGAGAGTATAAAGTCAAACCACAAAGTTTCGAAACTAAAATGCTAATAAGAAACTTGCGTTGACTGTTTCACAAGTTTTGTTATTTCTTAATTTACTGCTGTTTAATTTATTATGAACTAGCTTTCGCCAGCGGCTTAGCTAGCATTTAATAAAAAGTATACTGTGTTACTTCTAATACCTCCAAGAATATGTGTACAAAGTTTCATGATGATCGGTTAAATAGTTTTCGCGTGACAGCATAACAAACAAACTTACATTCATATTTGTAATAGTAGGATAAGACTGAAAAGTTAAGGAGTTACTTTTTACTATTAATTTTTTAATATAATTTCAGTTTTATAAAAGTTTAACTAGATTTGTAAGAATTATTATTTATTCTGCAGATACTAGGTTTTAATAGAATTACTAAACTGCGATCTCATCTTTAATAATAATTTATTTCTTTTTATAATGTAAATCTTTTTATAACTTACTAGCTGAACCACGCAACTTCGTTTGCATCCCGGAAAGTTTTCCCCCGTTTTTTAAACATTCTTCATTGGTGCTCTGCTTCTATTAGTAGTCTACGAGTATTATCGAAGAAGGATATATAGCCTATAGCCTTCTTCGATAAATGGACTATTGAACACTGAAATATTTTCTTAATCGGACCAGCGTGTCCTGAGATTAACGCGTTCAAACAAACAAACAATTTTTTTAGCTTAATAATATTAATAAAATATTAAAGATTATTAGTTAAATATTTACTTACGACCGTTTTGAATAACCTAACCAGTTCAAACCAGAGATGGGTTAATAACAACAATCTGAATTGACCTTGAAAAGAGTTTTATATTTGACCACAAAACTTTTCAAAAACAGAAAAAATAGATACTGCATCATTTTTTTTTGACAACTCCCACATTAGGAATAAACATCCTGTGTCGTGGGGGACTTTATAAACATACATGAAACGGACACAAAGAACATCCAGACTCGGGACAATAATTCGTGGATCACACAAAGTGTTGTACCGCGTGGGATTTGAACCCAAGACACTTGGTGCAGCAGCAAGCGGCATGGCGACCGCTGAAACCACTCAGCTAACCGTGCAGTCAATGAAAGTAAGGAATCAATCATGTTAAAAAAATATATGCAAACTATCTGCAGTTTGAATTAGATATACGTTATTGAAAACAGCGATTAAGAGTAAGGGGATGAGTTATTTTAATTTTTTTTATTTCAAATTTATTTTATAGGTACTTAGTTATACCTGTTACACGCACTCTAGCTTGTGATCAAAGCCTGCGTAAAAAGAAACATTCGCTAAGATCAGCGAGTCGGAAGCCTTTGAGTAGATAATAACGTTTCACTAGCAGACAGGACCGTGGGCAGGATTTCGTAGCGTAGAATTCTGATACCACTCTACACAATGTCGAATGGTCGACTTGGTTACATTGAGCAATTCATTGTTGCCCTAAATTTTTATCTTTTTTAACTAAGTTCTAGCTGTATAGTCTCCTGATCTTGTTTGCAAAATGAAACAAAATAATTATATTATGTATAAAATATATATTACTCGTATAAGAACTCAAGGTTCAGCATTCTTTAAACTTGTTACTTTAAAAAATTACATGTATTACATGAATACGCACACTCACGTCTTTGTAACAGAAGGGGTAAGTAGAGACATATTTAACGCAATAATTTCTTATCTTACGGTTTAAGAACGTTTATATCTCAAAAGAATACATTATTCGCCTATATGAGAACTTAAAACTATGACTGGTAGTTTACAATGTCACTCCAAAGAGCATACTTAGCATAAAATACAAAATTGATGTTAACATGATCAACAAATGACGGTAGATGTGTATGACAACTCTGCATCAACCGATCGCCACAGTAGTGATCTTACTTAAGTGAAAAGGGGCAAAGCTGTACTGTATTTTTGTTTATAATAATGTATTGTTTATTTAAATATGTGTATGCGTATTTGATATGGAAATAAATACCCTTTTTGTTTTCTGATACGAAAATATCGATAGATAATAGTCGTGCGCTTTGCTGAGGTCTTAACTACGAGAATAGACTCAAAAGGCTGGCTACGAGCGCCCCAGGACTCACCGGCCTTTGTTCTTGTGGATTAACCACGGTGTGTTATCTCGTGCCGAGTCTTATCGTGCGTCTGACTGCTATCATCTCAGCTTCAACTTTCAACAACAGTAGCAAGCAGAAGGTAGGAAATGAATAGATAGTGTTCATTCGGATTGAGTAACTTGAAGCTCTCTAGTTTATTCTACGTCTTGGATTAATTCAATATGGATAGCAAATTCCACTAAGCAGTATCAATCAACAGTATAAACAGTATATCTAAATGAGTAATCCAAGACTCATCATGCTCTATGTTACACCTGTGTTACGCATATTTCAATCTTAACAGGAAAAATCAAAGTATTTTTTTGCTTGACTTAGAAGACAATAACTATATTTAAATGTAGGATATTTTTATGAAACAAAAAAAAAGCTAATTTATTAGTTTTATTTGATTTACTCTCTGTCTAGTTTTATATTGTATTGTTTCCTTAAATATTACCATTAAAATGAAGTACAAACACGTGTTATATTGTTAGTTATTTGTTGTTGTACGGCTAATGAAGAGGCATAGTTCAGGAGTATGTTAGTACCAAATGTTTAGTGTGTGAAGAAGAGTTGATTATTGGTATTGCACATTTTTTTTAATTATTGTATGTTATATCAAAAACAAATCATCATCATCATCATATGCAGTATTGAATGTATATATATATATATATATACTTGAGGTATTGACTGACCTTCAAGTTCTAAGGGTTCAAGTTGGTGGTCAGGTGGTCGCAAAAAGGTATTCAGAGAAGTATTTCAAATGTTCAAGCATAGTTAGGTGGTATTAACTTCATCAGAGCGTTCGCGTAAGCAGCAGTAGTCAATCAAATAAGCCGTGATATGGTTTACATATGGTTTCATAAGACCATTACATCATGATGCAAATCTTACTACGTATAGACAATCGTCTGGAAGAGAGAACTTTAACAAAAAAACTGACTTTATAATCAGGACCAAATTGAATTGGGACTACACGGGATGCACCAGTTTTCAAATAAAAAAATAATCATCAAAATCGGTTATCCCAATCAAAAGCTTTGAGGTAACAAACATAAAAAATATAGGCAGTTTGAGAACCTGCTCCTTTTTTAAATTGGTTTAAAAACTGACTGACTGACTGATGGTTAATAGCAGGATACCAATTCTATTTTAAAATTATCATAATAATGCTTGATCCCAGTTTTGAAAGCCAGCTATCATAATATAACTTCAAAATTACTTTAAAATGCAAACACACCGTAAATCAGAATACCAATTAGGAACTCAACACCTTACAGCTTGATTAGCCGAAATGCAACAACGCAATAAAACTCAAAATCTCTTACGAACAAAGTTCCAACAGCGCACTGTGCAAAACCGCAATACCCCTAGACAAAGCCTTGTTCACAATACTCGCTCAATTACATACATACAGCAGGATGGCACTAACGTATTCGCATGTGGCTAATAAATCATGAGCGTGTGGTTTGTCTACCAGTTTCAATTTAACTTTTGGCCCAACACGGCGTAACGTGATGTCATAAAATTGGAAGTTAGCTAGTAAATTCGTTGAATGTCAATGTGGTTCGTGTGAATGTATTACATGGCTAAGATACTTCATTTTAACTATGTATTACTAAAACAGCCTCAGTACATAGACTTTTAAAGACCTCCTTAATATAGCAATACTTAGTAATATTACCGTTGTGATACGTGCTATTTGGTGTTTACTTAAATATAATTTCTAATATTATCGACTAAAATACTGTATCGTTGATCTAGCCGTTAGAAAACTGCGCAAAGAAGAAGTCTCCAATCTAGAATTCTTGGGTTAGGCCGAAAGTATTGTGGGTTTTTCTTACTAGAAATTCCTAATAACAGCCCGAAGTATGTAAGTTGACTGTAGTTTACACACGTGCTAGAACACGTTTAGCCGTCGGTCCCGGTTGTCATGAACATTTATGGTTATCGTTATTGGGAAGTTAGTGCCTTCAAATATATTGAAAACCTGTTTCCTAGAACCTTTAAACTCAGTCATCTTAAGGGTTACGGAGGTTTAATGCCAGTTGATTTGTGGAAAAACTGATATTCTGGTAAAACTGATTAAACTAGTAGCTGACTGAAAATAATCTTGGGATTAATAAAAGCTAAGAAGAAGATCAACGGAATGATTAAAGACTACCAAAGTTCTACGTTTATTCATCTTTTTCATTTCTTTTTATTTACAAATTTTATTGATTAGATGATGAAAGATTAGAATGAAAACGTTTATGATTTTTAATATAATTCCAGCGCCTCATGCCACTCTGTGTGTGGTCGCGGATGGACGGGACAGATTTTCTCCTTCATCGACTTCAGTGGCCAGCCGTAAGAAGATAACGTACGCGTGTATGGATGCCGTACGTCGCCTGAATAGAGATTTTATCAGTATACGGTGCCTGCGTTAGAGCGGTCATCGTATACTGATGAGAGAGCTTGGAGAGGTCCTGATGTCATAATAACAGCAGCTCCCGGATTCCTCCTGTTTTTTTGTTGTCCAGGCGCAGATTAGCAAACCGTGTAGTTTTAGTCGGTCCAATTCTGACACACCACCTCGCTGCAAACCCCGATAGGAAGACGGTCCATGGGGTTTTCCACACGTTAAAAAGTGTTTGTATAATACTTTTTACAATTATAATAAACTAGCTGACCCACGCAACCTCGTTTGCGTCTTCAATTGCCCGTAGCGTGAAAATTTTCCCCGTTTTTGAAACATTCTTCATTGGTGCTCCGCTCCTATTAGTATCACCGTGATGATATATAGCCTATAGCCTTCCTCGATAAATGGACTATCCAACACTGAAATAATTATTAAAATCGGTTTAGTAGATCCCGAGATTACCCCCTACAATTTAACAAACACACAAACTTTACTTCTTTATAATATTAGTATAGATACGGTATAACAAGGTCATGTACAATGTGTGTGTGACTGCATAATATGTTTTCGAGGGTTCAAAATTGTATAATACAGAGTTATTAATACCTAGGATTAGTTACAGTGCCATACGAGCATGTAGTGCCTGGCTTAATGCCTCATCGGCTGGGGTAATTATGTCACCGTCGTCTCACTGCGGTTGGTATTAAGTGACAGTATCTAATCATCCGCGATTATAACTGAATTTAATGGTAATATGTGCCACTACGTATCATATTACTAGGATTAAGTATTTTGTGATGATAAAAATTCCATTCAACATAAGTATAATAATTAATTTATTTTCTATTGTGACAACCTTATTATATCTGATGGACATATTCTGAGAAATAAATTATTAATTGTACGTGAGGTGTACGACTCGAAAGAGTTTCTCAATTTAAATACCTTCGGCACATCGTTACCGGAGACCTTAGAGACGATGCTGATATTGAACGTGAACGACGGTCGCTGGCAGTCAGGGGCAACATGCTGGTACACAGGTTTGCTAAGTGTAGTCGAGAAGATAAAATTACTCTTTTTAAAGCATATTGTCAGACTCTGTTTATGAGCAACCTGTGGACTAAGTATACCAAGCATTCGTTGGAGACACTCAAGGTGCAATACAATAATTGCTTTAGGATGTTGTTGGGACTGCCGCGTTTCTGTAGCGCATCAGGCATGTTCGCTACAGCGCGAACAAACGACTTTTACTCAATTATCCGCATTAAAACCAACTCGCTGCTTACAAGAATGCGGTCTAGTTCCAACGGTATCGTAATGATGCTGAGTAACAGACTTGAGGCACCATGGTTACGTCATGCAATGACAGTCCTAGTGCGGCCAGGATGAAAGAAAAAAAAATGTATTTTACTCGTACGTTACTAATATTAGATGTAAGTAAATTGTTACTAACACATTGGGCCTAGATGCCATCTAATAAACTTTATTATTATTGTTATTAATTGAAAATAATTATTTTTCATTTATATTTGTATGGGGCCAATGCTTACAAGAAAGTTAGTTAATATTAAGTTTTTTAGTTCACTCGCGTTATCAGTATCTTCAAGGAAATAGTTCAGGATAGAAAGAGAAGCTATCATCATTATCAGTATGAGATTGAATATCTTCTATAATTATAAATCATCATAGACCATCGTGAAACTTTGTACACATATTCTTGGAGGTATTAGAAGCAAAATAGGATACTTAAATACGAGCGAAACCACGTGCGAAAACTAGTAATTAACAAATTAATAAACCATTTGGTGTAAAAGAATTGAGAGTAGAATATAAACGTTCCATTATTGCAAGATGACTGCCAGATATTCAGAATAATGATTAATATTAGAATAAAACTAAAAAAACAGAGGGTTAATGTGTATATACGAGTATAGCTCCTCACATTTCTAAACAAAATATTGTAAAATGACTAGTTGTAAGTGTACCATTGTGAGGAGAAATAAAGTATTATTATTATTATTATATTAGCGCTTTAATCATGCAATTACTATTAATGTGGGTCATATTTGAAATTGTTCATTCCGTTCAACAGGATCCGTAACATTTTAATGCTTGCAAATTAGTCAGAATTTGTTCCATAAATTATTTTAAATGAAAATGGCTGTGGGCTAATGGCTATTTACCATCGACGTTTAGTTACTGATTGCATAGAGGTTTAACATGTAATTAATGTTATTGCACAGGATTCATAAATAAATTATAATTATTACTTTATTGTAAGTCCATACCTGTAAAATTAAAAGAAGAATACAATGAATTAGAGCAATGCTAATAAATAAGTAATTAAAATTCTAAATTTGGTATAAAGTTAGTTGGATATACGATGTAAATATGAACGATTGTAGAATTGGTTTTTCTAGTGTTTTTAAAGTATATTATGACTAGCAAAACCAATATTTTATTACGGAATTTTCACACTATCCCTATGGTAATGAATTGGGGAGTGTAAATACGTCTATTAATTAAGAGCCCATTAAAGAATCAAACAAATGCAAGAAGTTATTACAAAAATACACTTAAAATTAACCCTGTACTAACATGTCTGGGCACTGTGGTATACTCGTAGTATAGCAAAACATCCTTTCTAGAGACAGGCCTATGTCCAGCAGTGGACTACTATATGCTATTCATGATAATTATGAATTAACGTACGCATTATTTATTTCTCCAAGTAGTAAAAACATACGCCTTGTTTTAGTTCACCATCACCCATTACTATCAGTCAGAAACGAGTAATACAACCATTGCTGTCATCCCTTTTTCACAAAAAATCAATGCCGCAGTACGCGGTGCACCCAAATGCAGATTTATGTTCATGCACGCAGGTAAACAATGGGTAAAAGCCAAAGCCGCACCAGAACTAAGCCCATTATGGCCGGACCGCAACAATCGGCCAGTGTTTCCGGTGTAATGCATCGGCCGACCGCGCCGCCCGCCACACTGATGCACCTGTGAGCCAATGATTTTGTGACTGTTGGTAAGTGATATGGATATATGATAGTTAGAGGCAGGCTTCGTATTTAGGATTTGTGTTTTATTATAGGTTTAGGTTTTTGTAATACTCCCAAACAAGATGGCTCGAAGGACCAGTTTGTAAGGCTTATGAGGTATAGGAAGTTTGAGGAGTTATAGTTTCTATTTACTTGAGCATTTCAAAATAAAGGTGACTTCAAGAATTGATTTACGAAAACAAAAACTTTACCAGTCAAATCTAAACTAATATGAGTAGAGCATAAACATCAGGATAATGTTTCATTTATTTCATTATTGATAAATAAAAAGTTTAATATAATACTAAAGTGCTATCTAATTGTTAAATCACATGTTTGTTAAACTTTTGTTTTTTTCTGTTTTAAAACATAGTTATAAATAAAGTCTTTATTATTACATTAAAATACCTATGATGACCATATGTCACATATTATATTAATAGCTCCTATAACATAAAACAAGTATCTTAAACTTTTATACCAAGCCTCTCATCAACTGTTATAACGTGACAGAGCGTAGCGCTCTACGACCAGCTACACCGTAGCGCTACGTCCCTACAAGCCATGACGAATTGGCTACATCTCTTGTGTGTCGCCTCGTTAATTACGCGCAGTAAATAGGCAACAACAATTATTTTTTAGCTCAAACAGTCCTATAGGGTACTTTATACGCTCTGTGTTTGTATTATACAGTAGTACATTAAGTAACCAGTGCCTAACCAAGTATAATAAATAAAAACATTATATTTTATTTAACTAAAATTACTTGGTACGGATTCTCACAAGAAGAGTTTCCAAAAAAGCCAAATATGTGTCATATAAACCACCCTTTTAAAATAATAAAGACAATAGTCAAAGATGCAACAAAACTTTACGTCCCTATTGATCCGATGGGCGGTCTAAATATAAAGTTCAATAAAAGTCCCCTACGCGATACCAAGTCCCGGATTTATCGGCCTAACCCCATGTAAATAAATAAAGTGGAAGAGCATGCATTTCTTATAAGCAGTGGCAAGCAAGTTAGAAAAACTATTGATTTACGACATGAAAACTACAATGTTATGATTGACAGCGTGATTTGATGAGTTTACTTTGTAAATTATATTTGATTTTTTAGGCGCTCGTAGCCCAGTTACATAGCTCAGTGATAAGAAACAATCTCCGAGGGTAAGCAACGACAGCACGGTCAGGACCTTGATGGTCACCCATAGTGACAGTGATATGCTAGCGACATGATATCATGAGTGTCTACGTGGTTTGGCAGTTATTATCAAAGTATAACAGTTGTGAAGCTTAATTAGAGGCCTTAGGGCGGCTTAAAAACATTCAACGGCAAGATTACGTAACCACAACATTGTCTTGCCAGTCCTCAACCCGCACTCGGCCAGTGTGTGCACGTAGGGGCCTTAACCCTCTTCTGAAAGGTGACCTGATCCTAGCAGTGGGACTTTATGGGTTATGGATGATAGAAGGTAGGTAGTTAAAATTAAAATCAATCATATAAGAAACATCAAATAACAATAGTTTTTATACAGTATATAGTATACATAAAAGGAAAGCGCAGTGAAAATAAAAACAAACTACTATTAAAACTATGGACAGGCTACTAGAGCATCTGCTTGGTAAGAAACCCGTACTAGGGAAATTGTATAATATCAATATCTTTTGTTAGTTTAAGCGTAACTTTTTTCTATTTTAAAATTTGTGAACTTTTGTATTCCAATATTTTTAATACTAAAAATGTGAAAAATAAAAAATAAAAGCTTTCATTAAGAAATCCAATGAATGTCTCAACTGAGTACGAATTGCGCTAGTACATTTGCGACTGTAACTGAAACGTTTTAGTCGAAGCGATTTATCTAAGTCGTAAGTTCAATCAGATTAAAGTACATTTAACTGTAGGTAAAAGTTCAATTTGGGGAAACCGGAAAAGAAATACGGCGAAGGTAGAGGGAATTCAATTCAATCAGCTCCCTTGGTACCTCTCGCCACGTGATTTGATGAGATTGTTAAAAATCGAAACACCCTGTGACGCTTTGTAGATAGAACGGGGAATGACAGATGCTTACAACAATATTATAACATTCATTGATTTACATGCTCTATCCAAACCAATTTTTTATACTATAAAGAATTTTGAATTTAGATACAGATAAGCCCTTTTTTCATATCAAAAACAAAATGCTATATAACATTTACGTAGTATGACCAATGTGTAATAAATGACTAAAACATTCCAACTTATAAACACAAATGCATGTACATTTGTTTGATCATGACAGCATCATTACTGCTATCACTGTCGCTGCATATTGACCCGTCTGTCAATATCTGTCGATCGAATGTATATCTATTGATCCGATGATAAGTCATTCTGGTTATTCCCACTCAGGACTAATATTTATTTTTAATTTGTCTCTAATTTATCTAAAATGTACTAAATTTATTAATAATATTTCTGTTTACCAACAGAATCGTCTGATTAACATAGCGCATATTACATGATTAGACGCCCGTGTTTGAAGCCGATCGAATAATATTCATTTTCCGTGATACGATGAGGTAACATCGGATGCAATATGACATCGTTACTATAACATCGTTTCTTAAACGCTGATATGACGTTAACATTCGAGAGTCTTCTAATATTGATTGGATATATGCAAAAATGTTAAGTAGGTAAAAGATACGAAATCTTTGCACTTTCAAAACACACGTACCAAGCATATTTTTATTACAAGTTTATAAATATTGGTTAACCAAAAGGCAACAGTATTTTATGTATTTACATTCCTGTTTCTTTAGATAACCCTTGTCCCAACAATAAAGATAAAAAGCAGAACACGTACGAAATAAAACATGATTTGTGACTTATTCACGGTAAATATATGAAATCAGATTTTTTGGTACACTTTTTACGAATGAAGGTTTTTAAATATTCCATTTTTAGGGTAAACAAAAGTCCCGTATGTACCGTTTTGAGGAACAATGTTTTCGTTTGCGTGTTCAGAAATGTGGAAGTTCATACTGGCTGTTGATAATGGATTAGTGGAAACGAGAACAATTGACACAATTTTATTTTTTTTATTTCAAGTATATTTGTTGTACATTGAAATATCAAATAATATTTTTCCTTTAGCATTATATAGAGATATTTAGTTTAAAAGTATGTAATTTAGTAACTGCGGCACATTGTGGTTTTAAAAAAATAGATGAAAACCATCTATGAAGGGTTTTATGTAAAAGAAGTTGTCTAATTTCTGCTCCAGAATACTTATGCAGAAATTAAGTTTTTGTTTCTCAATGGTGTAAAATAAATTATGAATTTTGAGTAACTGTATGAAGTTCTTAACAAATTTGGATAAAAACTCTTAAATAAAAATATTTTAAACAACGTTTACGACGAGAATTAACTTTGAAAAAAATTTAATTGCCATAAATGTAATATATTACACAACTATGATGCGAAATAGGTTAAAATATTGAACCAAAACGTGCACTCTATATAAACTAACTTTAAACTATTTACTTTTAAATTATGTGCGATAAAAAACAGTAATAAATAGTTGTAATTGAGGTAGTTCAAAATAATAAAGAAATATCAGTAATAGGAAGATTCAATGAATGGTAACACTTGATACACCTGTCACTCACTAGTAATCACTAACTCAATTTCTGTATTTTTCATGTTTTTGTATATCGAGGGTTTTCGATACTCTTTCTGCCACCAAACGGCGCCTCGTGCGTCAGGTCCAAACAACTGTCAGATAGCACAGATTCAAACCAAAAAAAAAAAGATTTTGATTTTCAAGTTGCAAGTGTTAATAAATGCAATATGGATTGCAGAGAAAGGTGTCCCAACTAAAGATTAAGGTCAAAAACGAAGACGTAAAAGTCACTGGTACTGTAGGAAACATATGCTCTTCTATTTTATTTGCACACATAGTCCCATTTTAGAAAACAATATCAATATACATATAAGTAATGTTCTTTGTTTTATTTTTTCAATCCATATAGCTAGCCCTGTAAAAAAACCTGTGTGGATAGATAAAACGCTGGAGAATTACATTCAAGCCTTGGAAATAAGCTAATAGTATATATTTTTATAAAAGTACACATATTAACTCTGAAATAAATAAACCTGAAATTATAACTTTTAAATACATCGTGATAATATGATGTTGTCGGAGTATTACAATTTATTTTTAAAAGCTTCATAACTTTTTTCATAGGCTGCTTTGCTTTATAAACCTTTTAAATTATTTATTTAGAAGATTTAAACTGTAGAATACTACTTATTTGCACTGTGCACTTTCTGGGTCGTAACTCACTACATTTTTTTGACATCTCCTTTAAGCAGAACGTTCTTTGAGTTTCGAAGCTTATATATGTTACCGTCAGATTGACTTTAGGCTATAATCTGTCCAGCAAAATTGTAAACTGTCGAAAAATTATGAACTATAAACAAATTAACCTATTGCGTAGATTATAATTAGTCTATCGAAGTGAAACCGTCAAATTGTTATTTGGTTTGCGACAGTTGATCTACTGGTTTAAGCGGTCGCCACGCCATTTTCTACTATGCCAAGTGTTTTTAGTTTTAATCCCATATGGGACAACAATTTGCGTGATTTTAAATTGTTGTTCTGAGTTTGGGTGTTATTTGTATCCATTTCATATACGTTTGTAAAATCCCCCGTGGCACAGAATTCCAAATGCGGGAGTTGTCTTTTAAATGAATATCAGTGAATGCTAGTTTTCAATAAGACTCGTCTATCACTGCACTTGATTCATGTGATATACTTCGTGTTTTTTATGGAATAGGGGGCAAATGAGCAGACGTATCACCTGATGGAAAGCAATAACCGCCGCCCATGGATATCCGAAACACCAGGGGCGTCACAAGTGCGTTGCTGTTCTTTGGGGATGGTGAGGTGTTGGAGTATGAGCCTCCGGCATCCTCACTCGCTCAGTAAATCACAGCGCAATAATGATAAAGTTCGTATTCATCCTCCCAAGAACTTTAAGTGTCATAAACTTCTTATGCAGGTGCTTAGGAATATAACGGTGTTTATCGTAGCCCCATTTTATAACTTAAAGTATAAAACATCTCAGGAGTATTATGCTTCTCAAGAGATAACATAACTTGCAGATGTTTTAAAGTTACGCCATCTGTACATCCTAAACACTATAGTAAGGCAGCATTCTCATCTTTTTAACGATCCCATACGCCCTAGGAAACGCCTGAATCACAAGGTTTATGTCACTACTTAGAATTTGAGGGATACTAAATTTTCAGGCAAATTCTTTGTGTTCATTTGATTTGTTTTGTATAATAAAGTGAATGAGAAATTACATATTTAAATATGCACAAACAAAATATAAGTGCAAAAGATATCTCTCTGATTGCTTAAGTCTGTCAGCTATGAGGCAACTAAAAGCTGCTTACTATTTATACCCTTATAAATATAAAATCTTTAAGTTTTACACAAACCGTGTCAATAGAGTATTTTAATAGAAAATCTCTAATCCCAAGGTGATGTTCCGTGTTGTCGCAGACGCACAGCACACATACACACGCACACAAATACACACCAACTTAAACACACTACCTGCACTTTTATTGCTTATCTCGCAGTCTCGTAAGTTTGTAATTTATCTAGAGTTGGAGAGGCTGGTAAATCTGTCTCACAGGTCTTCCTAGTACAGATACCAGTCTCTAGCACAGTTTCACTTAATTTAATTAAACATGTAATTCCTAACTTAAGATGGAGAAATTGTAAATATTCTGTGGGAGAGAGAAAAATTAAGATTTATTTATTTATTAACTAAAATCCCGGAGGTAGAGTAATGTAAATAAATGTTAAAACTTATTACAGATATTATATTATTATTATAGTAATATAAATAAAAAGGAAGCCAAGATGCAATCAATCAAAAATGTTATATTTTGACATGTTTCTTTTAGAAATAATTTGACGAAGCCTTTGAATTCCTGTGAAGATAAACTAGATGTAAAGCCAAAGTTGTTGTTGCAACAAATTTCAATTTTGTATAAATTATTTTCTAATGAAAAGAACATATCAGCTTGTTCATTATGTATTATACTTAAGAATTACCCTTAGGTATTGGGCATAGTAAAAAACCTATTAAATGTATTTTCATTGCCTCAAAGATTAAAATTTCAACACCAAATCTTTGAAGCTATGAATATACTGATTGTATGATACATCATGAAAAAGTTATTTAAAGCAGTGAAGATTATACAAGATATTTTAGGGAAAACCATCGTAAGTTATCCGAAAATTTACAATAATAGCATTACCAACTCTCTTCAACCTTTTCCGAGAAGCAAAATCTAAATTCGTATCACTATATTATCTAACATATTGCAGATTGCTCCACTACCTCTTTAGGCAATATAATTAATTTAATACCCACTACTAATCACTCACATTTCTTAGCGAAAGCCTGTATAATTTTACACGTAGGAATATATTACATAGATAATTATTCCTGTAACATCTCTAAAATATTTCAAGAGCTTTGAATAATTTAAATACCAAACTAATTTATATCCATAATTACAAGGAAGCATCTAATCTGTAATTTTGTTCATGTTAATCCAAATTACTCGCCAAATTTAACTAAACTTTGATTAATATTATATCAAATGATGAATTATTAATACGTTGTTTCAATGTTATTTATAGAATTAATTAATATTAATTCGATTTCTCATGAATTGATTTCATAACTTTCTAAATAAAAACTGCCACATCAAAATTCAAAGTTGAATAATTTTTATCTTCCTTTTTTACGTATTTTAGGGGTTTGATATTGGGATTGGTCAAAGTTTATATAATTTTATAATTTGCTTATGGTAAATAACGTGATTGCTTAAAAAGGTATTAAATACCTTGGAATTGCGTGTTGGAGGTAAATTTCTCTTCATTTTCTTACCTATTTGAAATAGGTATCGAACATAGTCAAAACAGATATATAGGTAAAGTTTACGTATAGTAGAATACTTGTTTTAATCTAAAACCGTATACATTTATAATGATATAGTAACTTTACAACAGTTCAACTTAAATTATCCGCAGAAATTTAATTATAAACCATTAAAATAAAATTCGGTAGACTAGATAATTTTCAACTCTAAATAAACTCTCCTTTTGTTTATTTATCGAAACAATACGGAATGTAATAAAATGTTTAACGTTTATCAAGTTTTCGAACGTTTGATAACAGTAACTGAAGATCGAACATCAAAAAGGCGGGCCGGCGCGGCTTGTCAATTTGTCAACATCATTGCGGTTATCCGAACTACGTCGAAATAAATTGAACAGGGCTTAACGGTGCCTATATCTACTATTTACTGTATAATAAATGTATCCTTGTTTATTTTGCTATTTTGTCTGTCATCTTGATAGTATAATTTGTGGCGTTGGATCGTAAAAATGCTTATGTCTGTCTACTTTACTACTGCCTCTCTCGTCTTTGCTAAAGGGGCCGACCCGACGACGAAAGTGTTTCGCATTAATTTTCTTCCCAACGTTGCTAAAGTTTCTATTTTGTTTTGACCACGTGACAGTGCTGATTGACGTCATTCCTACACATTTGCTAGTTTTCTATTATCGTTTACATTTGGAGAATGTCAACTTGACTAGGATGTCAGTTCTGTTTGTTATGATAGCACGAACAAAGTAAAGTTAAACATATCTCAACCTATTGAGTCACAGATAAGCCTGATACAAAATTTATAGAGAGCTCACTTAAGAGGTCGGCATTTAGGTAGTAATAAGAGAAGCTGCATTTGGAATACTGGATTTTATTCTATGACATAATAACCATTACATACATAATAGACACATCTCGCATATTAGCCGTCTGATGTTAAATAATGTAGAGAATATACTACTTACACAGGTAAAAATACTTTTATATTTAAAAATACATACAATTCTCTAATAATTTTAATAATATTTTTTTATTTAATTATAATCATTTGTTTCCCATGAATTTTAAAATCTGAACTTGGATTTAGTAGTTAAAATACGTTAACAGAAACAAACAGACCCATAAGTATATATATATACATAAATAAGACATCTAATTTTAGGATTTAAATAATGTATATAACCCTCTTTTGGCTTTACCATAGTCGGGTAATAAGAACCGAAATCATTTCAAACAAGTTTTGAGAAAATCAACGAGAAATAATAATATACAATTTAAAAAAGGTACAAGAGAATAGAAAGATAATGTTATTTACAGCTCGAAACAGTACAATACAATGTCGTTATGCATGTGTTTTTTAGTCACAGAGACTCGCCAACGTTACCGTATAATGCAGATAAGATATAGCATAAAATAAACATTCAAAGTTCAAATACACAAACCAATGCAAACGAATAAATAAATATAAAAAACAAAAACAAACGGATACCGAGTCCACGTATCGTATTCTGAACGTATCGCCAAAGGGTTTCGTACCCCGAGGGGTCATACGTGGTCTAAATGTTTCAATACCAGATTTACATCCGCATATGATACTAGTTGCATACTGAATATTTACACGGAAGGATAGTTTTAGGTGTTGTTTTCATAATATTATATCAAAGCAAACATTGAAAGGTATATTGTATTGTTGTACTATTACTATTCTCTGTCAGTAGTTTTTTTTTTTAATAACCATACCTTATTAAAATGGGTATGAAAGTAAGATAATGCATATTTTCCGTATTGTAAGTTTTGTATTCTTGTATTATGCGTTGATGTAATGCAATTTTTATTATAAACGTGGTAGTTTTTGAGTTCACCGTGAGCAAAAACACAAGAATTAATGTATTAGATGAATATTTTTTACCATTTAAGTCAAATAAAATCACTATATTTATGGATATTCTTGAAAAGTTCTTTATAAGTGAGAGATCAAATCATAATTTGGCATTAAGTTCCAATATGTTACGAAATAACAGAAATATTTTTTAGCTTCTTAAAGAGGCACCCCGGGAGTTTCACCTCGAAGGGGACCGTCTACAACGTGAAGTCTATGAGGCAAGAAATTGCATCCAATAGACTCAGGTGTGATACCTAATAGCTTAACATCGTGGACAATGGTACGAGTTTCAAATGTATATTTAAAGCCAGTCTTTTTACATTTATTTTGCAATTCGCGTATAAAATGGTAAACTTAAAATTGAAGAGAGAATATTCGTTTCAAATTTAAAGGAGATTTTATGAAAAGATAATTAATTGCCGTATATAACCACTACTGCTAGACAGTCTTAGAAAATGTAACAATAATAATTACAATATTGTCATGACTGTGGCGACTTCCACATACAACATAACCTACTACAGCGCCATCTACCGAAGATACACTGAAGTACGAAGTAACGCACTGTACCTACAAATTGCACTACACGGAGTAACTACAAATCCTGAATCGCGCAATAAATAGTTCTCGCGCCGATTAGCATATATACAACATCCCAACATCAACTGTTGGGCAGTAGCCCGCCAGGCATGATCACCTCGCCTGGTCGGAGGATCCTCCCTTTGTGTTGGGTGGAACAAGATATCGTTTCCCCACAACTGTAATAAAATTTTACTGAATAATATTATAAAGAATAAACTTAAATATTCTGAAGGCCTGACTAAGTTTAGAACCAACGTGGGATCTTTTTAAAGGGATTAAGAGACTACCCGAGATTAAGACGTTGGACTAATCTGTTAACAGATTAATGCCAGAGTAGTCTAATATTTCTATTGATTTCTGGTCTAGATATTTAACATCATTATGGGAGTACGAAATTGTTTTGTATATTTTATACTTAAATAATTGAAATAAAATATCACAACTAAATTTCTTTTAAACATAAGTATAATAATATATTGTAGCACTAGACACATGGGTGCAATGAGGCCCATACAATTGCCCATTCGTAAACTTCTCGTAGTAGCGAGATATGGAAGGATGTAAGGGTCCTTATGGGACAATGATGATGTTCAACTTTTGTGAGCAGAGTCTGCCAAACTACTGTTTTGAGGACAAAAGTGTGTAAGAATAAAACGGTTTTAGTTTTACAGTTAAATTTAAATGTCCATAAAACATCAAAAAAAAATATAATGTACTATATCAGTAATGTATTCATTCTTGTACATAATGTATACATTACAAATGATAAATTAAAACATTATGTCACTGATTTCACTATTGATTAATGTCTATAAAGTATTTTGTTTTTACGATAAATGGGGGCAAACAAGCAGTCAGTACTTGGTAGTAATTGACTTATGCCACGTGTGAGTTCTCCATCAAGAGCAAGGGGTTTGGGCTCCGGTATGTTCACTCGTTTGGTTTCACAGATTAAAAGGAGACTAATAATACGTAGAGGCGCTCATAGCCCTGTTGCACTCGGTGATTAGCAATAATTACTAATTATATTATTAATAATTATAAGCAACGTCGGCACGGTCAGTACCTGGATGGGTGACCGCTGGTGGCATGTTACCATGAGCATCTCCGTGATTTCGAGGTCACGTTAAGCAGTCAGTCCCGGTTTTTATCATAATATAATAGTTGTGAAGCTTAGTTGGAGGCCTAGGCATGATAAAAACATCCAACGGTAAGATTACGTAGCCACAACGTTGTCTTGCCAGTCTCCAAGCCGCACTTGGCCAGTGTGGGGACGTATTGCCTTAACCCTCACCTGAGAGGAAAGCCGAGCCCAGCAGTGGGACATTATGGGTTGTTCATGAATAACACCTAAGTAAAAGTTATCTAAAACTAATTAATAATGATAGTGTATTTATTATTATTAAAGATTGTATTTTTTCATTTTATATAACTATCTCTTTATAAAGAATACACAAAATGAAGAAGACAGCTAACAATTTAAAAATAATTTACTTCTAATATAGTGAAATAGATTAGGGCAAATATTCCAGAGTTCGAAATGACCGCATTATCCCTTTGCCTCGAGAGTGTCACAGTACCTTTCCTAAAACCCAATAGGGTTGCTAATAATATTCCGTCGATGAAGTTATCATAAGTTGGTCGTCCTTCATAAGCCACTCACATTAGTGGATTACAAGCGAAAGCTTTCCGTTCCTAAGGCGACCTGTAATCGGCTTTCTGACCCTTTCCGTATATAAATAGTTGTTGGTATCTGTCACGGTTAAAACTCGAAAATCGCATGTACATTATTTTGTTGTATTTCTGTTTGTGTAATTAATTTTGAAAACAACGACGTGATATAATACAAAATTTTAGATTACAAGAATAAAATTCCGTTTTTATCTTTACCTAACTTATAACTATCCCTTCAAAAATGAAGATATATTGTCAGTTTTTGACAATACACAATGAATATATATATATATTGTCAATAATTGTGTAATGTACGATTATACAATTATTGACTATATTTATACAATTATTAAAAAAAATATCATAAACGAATAACTTTTCATAATTTAAAAAATGTTTTAACAGGAATGGAAAGAGGATTTTAAAAGTTTTTTTATGAAGAATGATTCTATAAATAATGACCATTTTTAATTTCTTCCATTCTCGTCATTGTATCAAAATAACATCATCATCTTCCTACACTTTTCCTAAATTCATTTGGAGTCGGTGCAATAACTTTTTATTTCATTCTCTTCTATCACTTATATATATATATATATATATATATATATATAATATCTCACCCTCTAAGTTTATTGGTCTCAACACAATGTCGTAATATTAAGCTATAACTTCGCCTGAATCCACTTATTAATTAGAAATTAATTCATTACCATAGGAATTTTTGACGTCGTTTTATTTTACACTGGAAGGGAACCGTCAAATCGTGTCATCGCCGAATTGTTTTTTCTTGTCACCCACTGAAGTATCCAATTTTGTGCTTTTTATTTCATTTATTAGTGTTTTATAGTTGTACAAAAATATTTTTAAATATGTTTAAAGTTTAAACAAAAATACTTTTAACGTTTCTCCACACTCACTTTTACTCACGTTAAGTTCATTATAATTATAGTGGCTTTTTAACGTCATGGGGCGTAAACGAGCGGTCAGGTCATCTGGTGATAAACGATTACCACAACTATGTTACAAGTGCCTTACTTTGAAGTTTCATTAACAGTCTTCAAATAAAAATACAACAACTTTTCTTACAACAATTATTCTTTCGAATAATTATTTTGTCTTCACATTAACATATTATATGTTTTTTATGTATAATATGCATGTATTTACAAAAAAAAGTATTACTATGTGTTTATATCACTTTTTTAGTACCCATAATACAAGCTCTGCTTAACTTGGGACTAGATGGGTTTGTGTGTAAGATATACGAAAGTATGTATTCATTATTAAAGTAAGCATTAACAATATATGCTTGCCAAAGAGACGTAAGTAAAGTAAGGAAAAGTCCAACTATTATTCTGACCGCGACGATACTTATTCCAAAGATGTTCAATGCACTATGCACTTCGAAGAATAACGGCTTAAGTGCCTGCCTTGAATTTGAAATTAGTTTTACGAGGACATAATTTTCATGTCCCATATTTTTAACTCCAAAATACATAACCGTATAATAAATTCACGTGAGAAGATTAACGTTATTTTTAACGTTTTTCTCATAGTCCCCTGATAGCGAGGGACTACCACCGTGCATGGATGGCTACAACCCATGAATCATAGGCCGCTACGGTGTAAGAAGCTATACGCAGACAATGCAGCGCTCGTAGTATGTTTGGTGACCCCCACTGTTGGATTCTACTCAAGCTTTTCATGAGGTTGAGCAGAATTATGTCAAATAAATAAATTAGAACTAGTTTGCTTTTTATTTTTTATAAAAAGCAAACTAGTTCTGGGCTTTTTGAGTATGTTCACCCTTCTTCACTTTTCTCAATTATTTTAAAAATTATACCACCACTAGCAATTTAGCTGAACATCTACAAAATACATAATTATATAAATAAGACAAAACACTAACAGGATAATCACACCTAACGAAAACATCCAAGAAACCTCTACATACATTTTAAAAAATAAAAAAAATAAAAAAAAACATACAATACGAACATTATTCTCAATGACAAAAGCGGACAGCACAAAACTAACATGATGTCTAATACAAAAGTTAACCCAAGTTTTGTTTTTTCTGTATCATACAGTATTTTTATTTTACCACAAAGTTTACTAACGTTCGCTTGACGTGAGAATCAAAGCGATGCTCAAAGGTAGTTGGCGGAAAATGGCTTGTAAATAATAAAAGGATTTTGGGCCGCACGTGGAAACCTTTTCTTGGATATGTTTTCCCTTTCAACGAGTTGCGTGTTCTGTTTTTAAGTTCACTGCTTATCCATTGTGTGGTTCACTTAACGATCTTCAAATGTGCGTTGCATTAAAATTAAGGAATTTTTTACAGGATGTTTCAAAATGATATCTTTGTTTGAACAGGAAAAGTAAACTAGACTCGGTAACGCTCATTCTTCTGTAGCAAACATGTTTTTAGAGCTGCATTACGCTTTTTATTTTATCTTAATTTGAGTGGAATATCCGGCAGAGTCAAAGAATAGATTACACAAGAGGGTCGGACTCGCTTAGATCTTTAAATATCACTTTGAAGGCCTAAGCAAGTTTGTAATAAAGTTTTCGTTTTTGTGTTCGGGACCTAAAACTTGAAAGAGATACAGGTAGCTGGAACCTTGGGGCTAAAGTTTATTTTACGAAAGAAACGGTTACATAAATATATTTGTTGTTTTGTTAACTTGACATTTTAATGAGTAATTGTTTAGGAGGTATGTACCTATGGATTGGACCAACGGAAATTGAAAATATTTAAATAGATTTCTTTAGTTTATGTCACTCTACAAATAAGGAGAAGACACCATGATTGATGATCAGCCCGCTGCTGTGCTGTGCGCCCGATCTGCTGCTTTTTGCATTCAAGGTCAGGTGTCGTTTGTTACTTTGGATTTTCCCTAAAAAAAAATTATATTCATCGACAACGTTCACAAATGGAAGAAAAAAGTATAGAACGCCAAGCTTTTAAACTTTTTTCATAACGTTTACCATGTCGATAAGCAATGACGATTTTATATGTAGTTTGTATGATTTTTACGACAAATAATCGAACTTAACGTTGCCGGAGAGCATCTTGCCCAAATCATGTTTGCATCCCTTTCCTCGGGTGTAATCTTGTACGTGAACTTTTCTGTTTATTTTCTCTTCCAATTTCACAGGAGTGCCTGCCAAGGTGTTGTCTGATGTCGGCTTACGATATGCAATATACGGACTGATATTACTGGCAGCAATACGCGACAAGCCATAAACTTATGACATTTTGTCTGGATTTGTATTATGGGATTTGTTTAGAGGTTTCAAGAGAGAAACAGATAAGGAAAATAAGAAATTATACGTATAAACTTTTGTTCTATAACAGTTATTCGTTGCGAAATTACAAAGCTAAAAATATTTAAATTTAAGGGTTGAAATCTCGGTGAGAAAGTATGACACGAATAATCGGAACTATTACATTCACTAAGAACATCAAAATATTTTGTTGTGATTATGATGTATTAAAATGAACGTAAATGTAATGTGTTCAAGCTTTTGCCAGACAATAGCCAAAAATAGATCGGAGAGGCGTGTAATGAGAGAGGTCTATGACCAGCAGTGAACTGCAATAGGCCGATGCTGATACTAAGGATATAAATATAAAATTGATATAATTCAAAAACATTTTTTTTATACACTTTAGTCAACAAACTAACAATTTTAGTCTTATTTTTGTAATGTTTGTTTATCTCTATTCTTAAGAAGTGGCGAGATGACCGCTAAAAGCCACTGTGCCGTTCGTGACGTGTAGTCAAATTGCCTATGGAGCTTCATTAATATTGATATCTAAGTATATTATACCTACTTCATTATTTAGAAATAATGACATGCATAGAAAAAGGCTTAAAATTTGAGCAAACGTTTTACTTTTGATCAGCTATCATACTTTCTTAAATAGATATAAGCGAGCTTGACATTATAGATTTGTGTTAAGCTTAAGGCAAAAAAAGAGAAATACTGAATTTTGTACAAAGATTTTGAATAACACATTTCATAAACATTATATTTTAACAATTTATAGTTATTGTAATGTTAGTGACAACATTGTAACCTTTAATTAGCTTCCAAAACAGCTTATAAATTTAGTGCTTTAAATCTTTTTCCATGGTAAATTTTCATTCCGTGTGTACACCGGCTTAACTAGCTTTTAAGTTTTCTAGCAGTTTCACGCTAGCGTTAACTTTGTTTACAAAATGTAAACTTTCGCCTCTCCACTAGTACTGTTTACTTTATTGTTTTTTTTTAATCAATTTAAGATTGAGTAACATTCATGAACTTTTTAAATTAATTATTTCAATGAAGGATGTACCTTTTCTTGAAATCGATCTTTATATAGATATAATTCTATTTCTATTTATAACGAAAATATATAAATATGAGTCTTACAAGAAAACGATTTACGTAATTCCGTTGATATGATTTCAAAATTCTATCTATACCTTGTAACTTTGTAATAACAGTTATTTAATATGAATGTTTAAAAACTGAATAAATGATTTCTTTCGTTCTTGACTTTCCTTCGTTACCATTATGATATTTTTTTGTAAATCAATTTAAGGCATCTATAGTTTTAAAATTCATATGACAGTTTATAAATGAATAACAGTTTCATTCAACTCTTTGGTTTAAATTAATTGTAGTTATTTATTTCTAACTGACATAGAAACTTAGTTTAATAAAAGTTTTTTTAAGATTTCAGTTACATTTCCATAGATTTTTATGTGTCAACAATCCCCTTTTTTTTTGTTTTTCCTCCGTGCGGAAATCCCCTCGGATACCACCTACTGGTGGCATGTCGGACTCGAACCGACTAAAACCGCACGCCGTCTTGGGTACTAGGAGCCGGGGGACCCTGTACACCCTAGTAAGGAAAACCCTGGAACCCCGACGTACCTCGGCCCACCTACCAGTTTGCAGGTGGCCCCTGACATCGGGAACCCCGATGTTCCCTTTACTGTCCCCTAGGGCGCGCATGATCCGCAGCGTCCGCGCCGTCACCTGGGCCTGCTTCTGCTTGGGTGACAGATGGCCTCATCTGTCACCCCCAGGCTTGCGCTTATGGAGGACGGAGATCATTTTGCGATTTCCGGTGCCTGAGTCGTCTGCGGTACCTGGCCCGTTCTCGAGCCCAGCGGTCCGGGAGAGTTCTAAACCTCTCCCGGTCCCGCTCAGCCGTCTCTTTGGCAAGCATAACTTGCTCGCAGAAAGAAACGGCGGAGTTCCAAGCGCTCCCGCTCCGCAACATGGCCGCAATGATTTACCGAGCGAGAGAACCCCCACCCCGATCACGCCTTGGCTCCCCCCGCGCCGGACATTCTGCCAGCGTGTGCGCCATGTCCACGGTCTGGCCATCGCAGTGGTGGCACTCAGGCGTTGGCTCCTTGCGGATCAGCCACAGGTGATCTCCGAAACTTCCTTTTCCAGTGATCACCTGCGTCAACCGGTATGTGAGGGTCCCATGACGCCTTTTGAGCCAATCCTACATAACGGGTCTTATCGCCGCAATAACGGCGTGGCCATGTGTCAACAATCCCCTACAGCTAAAAAGAGTCAATTTATACAATCTTCATGCAATGTTACAACTTCTCACATCAGCAACCTTCAACAGTCCACTACTGGATATGAGCTTCTCCTTAGAACATTGTTTAACCCCTTCATGACCTACCACGGTGTTTTATTGTTTAAAGTGAAAACGTGCTAGACGATGTTTTAGGCCACAATTTAACACAACTGCCCGCGTGAGCGCGGAGCTAAATTTAGGTTCAGTAATGCTCACTCACCTTGCGAATGGACACAATTAAGAACTATTTCAACTGCGCAGTAATGATCTAGACCCAATTGTACCTGCCACCTTCCGTCGAAGTCTTCATGGTATCACTCTGGCCGAGCCATTCATGCCGAAGCGTGTCTCTCCCACCGTCAAATTTCGCTACAAAACTCTCAACAAGTGCTACCGGCAAGTTTCACTAACAAAGTGACCTATCAAATGTTTGACATGAAGTGAATGACAGCTTAAACTTCTTGCCTATACAAAAAGAATAAAGCGATATATTCCACGAAATCATTCGGGACGATACAAACATTGTAACTTTTATACCTTTATTGTAACGAAACTAAGACTAAAAATGTAAGTTGGAAAATTTCCTCACACTCACACAGAGTACTCCTTATAAGAGGTAACACTAAACCAGTAACAAACATTGCTCATGTTAAATAAAAGCCGCAGAAATCCTAGCCAGGAGTTGGGTGCGACAGCTCCAGGTCAGTTTCCCGCGGGATGATGAAGGCGCGTAATTTACTGTGTCCCGGTTACACTGTGACAGATGGCCGGCTATGTCGCATGAGGATGACATCGATGTTAGAAGTTAAGATTGGGATATGACATAGAACTTAAATGGTGTTATAAAATCTTTAATGATATGAATATGAAGGTGCCATGCACGTTAAAGTTTACCTGACGGATTTGCTTGAACAGTTGAACTTTACAGGTATACTGGATTTTGTATGTTGCACAATTGTATGGATATTTCCTCTACTCAGTAGTATTCACAAGCTTATGTAACGGCTATAATATAACTGTAAGTTCAGGTAACTGTAAGTAAAGGTCATTCTTCTGTTCTTAAGTGGTTCTTTTTTTTGTATATGCTTTTAACACGCTAACCTGCTGATTTACTGGTTCACAAGCGAGTTAACAATAACAACAAGAATAATGCAGCTTAAGTTTTTTTTTATTGAATAGTGGGCAAACGAGCAGACGTATCACCTGATGGTAAGCGATTACTGCCGCCTATGGAAACCAGCAGCACCAGAGGCGTCACAAGTGCGTGGCCTACCTTTGGAGGATGGGAAGAGGGGTGGGTGGAGGGGTTAGGGTAAAGGCCTCCGGTATCCTCACTCACTGTGTGAAACACAGCGCCAGTGCTATTTCAAGCCGGATTTCTGTGAGACCGTGGTATCACTCCGGTCGAGCCGGCCCATTCATGCCGAAGCGTGGCTCTTCTACGAAAAAAGTCTGATACTTTAGAACTTTACGGATGTAGAAGCTTGATACGAGTGAAACCCGGGATATAGTTCGCTAAGTGTGACTATTTAAAATACCTGTACGAACGAGTGTATGCTATGGCAGTTATAAAATAGATGCCATAAAAGCACTTTATAAACTGATTCTTATTTTTATAATATTTATGTCGTATTACATTATAATATATGTCGATCAATAGCATGCCTCCTCCAAACATTCTAACGTCATAAATAACTTTAGTAACTCAGTAGGAACGTAGGCCTCATTTACTAAAATATCCGGGCCATCTGCGACCTCATGACTGTTTAAGAATATTTATCATTTGTGTCGTACCACTTTGGGATATTATGTTCTTGAATGACAATTTATTAGAACAATAACACGTTTTCGGATATTTATATCATTCTTAGATTATTTGTTTCACCTGTAGTTTATGGTGAAGTATTTTAAACCTTAGTGTTTACTTAATATTATTCTGCACACAATTTCGAATTTTAAACTTAGAATTATAATTAGATTAACTTAAGGTTTATTAGAGTTTGGTTAGGGTCCTATAAACCATTTTGGTCCTGGCTGTTAAAAACATTGATAAACTAATCGATTAACCTAGTGTTGTATTTATTTAAGTGGTAGAGCCACGCTTCGGCATCAATGGGCCGGCTCGACAGGAGTGATACCACGGCCTCACAGAAAACCGGTATGAAATAGCGCTTACGCTGTGTTTCACCGAGTGAGTGAGGATACCGGAGGCCCAAACCCCAACCCCTCCCCCATTCCCACTCCCCGCACGCACGCATGCACGCAACGCACATGTAACGCATTTGGTGTTGCGGGTGTCCATGGGCGGCGGTAATCGCTTACCATCAGGTATTGCGTCGGCTCGTTTGCCACCTATTCAACAAAAAAAAAAGTATAAATACATTAAAATGTCTGGAACATTAAAAATATTTAAATAAAACGACCAAAATACTAATCAAAACCTCATAAATCAATTGTCCCTTAATGTGCTAAAGTAAATGTTATAGAACCTTAGTTGTTTAACATGGTAACTAATACCACAGCAAGTACAAAATGTACACGCTAAGTAGACACTATTAACAAAGTCAACTGAAGGAAAGTGGGTCACTCAATTTTGCCGCCTCGACCAAAACCCGGTATGTTATTAATATGAACTATCCGCTAAAATATTTTGTTCACCAATTTGATAAGGTTGGAATAATTGGGATAATGTCTTATGAGATTTTAATGAAACGAAACCAGATATTTCCTTCTTTCCTTTGAAACTGGTTAAACGTTTGAGTTATAAAGGGGATTTATTAAGTCATGATGATGAATACTAACATATGTAGGCTTTATCTCACCTATTCAATTGATAGAGTAGTAAAAAAGAACATAATGTATTTGTAATATTATGTACTCTATAGAATATATATAAAACGGTGTACAAATAAAGTGTTTTGTATCTATCTAAAGAAGTGAGTAATAAATAAATGAAATCGATCAGTCTACCTAAGACGAGAGAGACATTTAAAAAGGAGTTTTTTGTTTGTTTTAAGTAAGATTACACAAAATTCGGATCAATAATACGATATGATCATGGCCTTATTTTTGTCATAGATTAAATATTTACGTGACCAGCCCATTGCCACTTCATCCTACCAACTTTCAGAGCTATGTCGGTCACTTTGGTTCTCTGACGGTTTCTCAGACAACCGTTGGAGTAAGCGTGTCTTAGAATGGAGACCGCGTCTTGACAAACGTAGTGTGGGACGCCCTCTGGCCAGATGGCGGGACGACTTGCGTAGAAGGGCTGGCATCGACTGGATGCAAAAAGCAACAGACCAGGCTCTGGTCTGGATGAAATATTTATAATCTAAAAAAATATAAGACAAGAATTAAAGTTCAAAATCTATTGACAAATGAAACTTGTCTGACCTAATTTGAAGCCTGATTTCATCTTCAAACTCCTCTTGGTCTTATTACAAAAATAAATATGAGACATCCTTTTATTCATATATAATGACGTACGAAGTATTATGTGATTAACGTTGGAAGGTATAAAAGAGAAAACATTAGGACAATGCTCATATAATATGCTAAAGCCTTGTTATATTGTATATAAAATATTGGATAGAAATGGGACCATTAGGTTAATCTTATATAGAACGCGCGTGTCTATTATTTCCTTATATCGTTATTGTTTCTACATGTTATAAAGGATTACAAAAACAAATATTAAGTGATACGTAATATCAAAGGTTACATCTTATTTTAAATTCTGATAATTTACAACAATAATAAAGAACGAATTCTGTTTGCCTGATCGAATTTCTACTATATGTCACTACTAGCTGACCCACGCAACTTCGTTTGCGTCTAATATTGCCCGTAGCGTGAAAATTGTCCCCCGTTTTTGAAACATTCTTCATTGGTGCTCCGCTCCTATTAGTAGTAGCATGATGATATATAGCGTATAGCCTTCCTTGATAAATGCACTATCCAACACCGAAATAATTTTTCAAATCGGACTAGCGGTCTTGAGATTAGCGTGTTCAAACAAACAAACGAACTCTTCAGCTTTATATAAGTATTTTTCAAATCGGACCAGCGGTTCCTGAGATTAGCGTGTTCAAACAAACAAACTCTTCAGATTTATTATTAGTATAGATTTAACAGAGTCTAGATTTGATTATTTAATTCAACGAATTAATATTTCTTTTATGTCTGCGCATCTTTTTTCTACTAGTATATACAAACTTACTAAAACATAGATGTATAATAAACTCTCCAACACCCGCCGGTGAAATTTTAATGAACATGAATGGAAAAGTAATCCTCATGACAAAATTATGCTAATATATAGGTGCTGCAGTTTTTTTTTATTGCTTATAACGAGAACAAAGTAAATAAGTTACCAATAACAACTAAATAAGGTATGTTTTCTTAAATTTTAAATAACAACAAGATTAATTAATGGTAATATACTGTTTAACTTAACTAACTTCAACCATTTTGTTTAATATCTCTATCTCTGTATGCCAATTAATTTACCTAATACAAAGATGTGCAATATGTAAACATGAAAAAGCTTTGAATAATAACATTACCGAACTGTTTGCCATAGTTTCTGCACGTCACTACTCCACTCGTAAGAGTTATAGCGTGATGTTAAATATAAAAAATAAACAAACTGGTAGTTTCAGAGTGTAATTAGTTCAACGAAAACAAAACAAACTTTTCAGCTTTATCATACTACAACAGATTGTTAAGTATATTAGCCATTACTGGGTATCGATTTCACATAAAGTATTATTATAGGCTACGCAGTAACAATAAAAATAATGCCTAATTGCCCAAAGTTGATCATGTAAATGGTCCATTAGTGGAACCAATCACAATGTACCTTGACATAATTATAAGCGATTGATCAAAACAAGAAATTTAGTTTTTGTGTATAGTATCGTTATTTATCATTTCAACCAAATTAGTTTTAACAAAGCTGTTATTTTTGGTTTTGATTACATACTTTTAGAGCTCTCTAGCGATAGTAATACTTACATTACTTGCCCCTATTGTCTCGTTCATTAATCTATAGCTTATATCATCAATAGGGCATTTGTGCAACTTCGGCTTTTTTTCCGTTGGAAACACTCACCGAGAAAATCTTTTTAGAAATTTAATTCTTAAGAGAATAAAATAAGAAGCAAATGTTTCCGTGAAAATGCTCATTTTTAAAGTTAACAATAAGAAACAAAATCTCGAGTAAGACTATAGGCAATAGCTGGTATATGATAGGTAACAAATAACTCCAATCTATCAAATACAGAAATAAAATAGAAATACAAAATACGAAAATTCTATTCTCTTATTTCCGTCATTGAATAAGGAGGATTTTGATACACAAAATTGAATAATTTCCTGCTTTTGAGCACATTCGAGTGTGAAACAGTTCGTTATTAAAATGCTACTTTCAGTGACGAAATTCTTAGGCCTTTCTATATTTGTTGCTTTATTGTATTTGGAGTTATATACGTTTGAAGAAAGATGAATTGATTAGATGAGTCATGTCGCACTGCGAATGATTTCGATGTTGTATTCCAACTCGCTAGCTATAACTCGATTGGACTATCTACAGGTGGCTTTTGTTACCCGATTGCGTTAGATCGGTAATGAAATATTTTCAAGGAAATTATTTAAAAACTAAAATTATCCCTGAACCTACAAAATAATAACTTTATATTTAGTTCGAAATTATATGTATGATCATGGAATTACAACAAATAAAGTCAATTTATATATTTTTTTTTACCTGTCGAAATTTCTCATACATTTCTCACAATAGATACGCAAACAAAAACTGTTTCATTAAATATTCACTCTCGTTTACATACATGTATATTATGCATGGATGTGAAATAAGTTATTTCCCTGGAAAGTACAAGCATTTCTCAGAGAAATGAGTGAAATCAACATGTACATTATCCATCAGTAATTATTAGTACTGTCTTAATTTTTAAAAAATTTCTTGATCGTAGTCTAGTCGACTATCAAGAAATTGTATACATACATACATGGAATGTTAAGTATTACATTCAGTGTTAAATAAAGCTAGAAACAAATCAATGTAATGTAAAAACAGTGACATAAACGAATCACCGTGGCACAGGCTCATAGTGGTGCTTTAAAGAATGCTCAGTGTTGCATTGACAATCCCCTCTATCTCAGAGCCTCACGCCGCACAGAAGCGAATTATCCAATAAACATAATGAAAATTTAAGCCTACTAGAGGCTGATGATACCGTCGGGCCGTCTCTTGCAGATAATCCTTACACTGGTTTAGTCAGAGCGGAATAATGCGCAAATTATACTGAAATGAAACGTATTTTGAAGATAATAATGGCATCGGTTGCTTGCTGAGGAAGACGGACTGAAGATTTGTTATTTGTTTTAGATATTATTTCTCTTAATCTACTTAAATATGAATGATAATATATTTATTACATAACGTTATTTGATAGTGAGAATACCGGATATTGAAGTAAGGTTAGCAGGGTTTAATACGATAAAGAATTTAGTTATTTCCTGTTTCGTGTTTGTTGTTGCTGCTTGTAACTAATCTTCTTGAAGGACTTATATTCAGCAAAAGAAGTCCTTGCGCTAGTTGATGCTATTAATAATAATTTATTACTATATCCACGTTTTGACGATCTTATTAATTTATCATATAGAGCGATAGCAAGGAAGGTGTGAATTGGAATGTGTGAACAAGTGCTCACTCTCTTTTTTTATGAATATGTTTTGTTTTTTTATATAGTCTATGGTAGCATGCGTTACAACTCATGTTATGCATGCTGAGTTTACCTGTAAGTTATTGTTAAACTATTGCTATTTTCCTCTTTATGTGTTTTTTACTTTGTGTTTGTGCTGAGTAAACAATTGTTGGTAAACCAATAAAAAAAAATGTGTTATTAATTATTAGCTTTAAATTATATTAAAAAGTTTATGTGGGAATATAATCGAATATATAAAATAACAGATAGTTGTGTTAGGTTTTAGGTTCATTGGTTGTATAGTATGTTTAATTATAAATAATTACCTAGAACATAATTTGAAACGAAACATGTTTAGTTCAACGTATTTAAAAAAAAAGATTGGAGCTGAAATAGAAAAAAACTTAAAAAAAATCAGGAGAATAATTCCACTGCGATGGTTGTACAGGTCGTTTCGTGAGATTTATTTGAAGTGAAAGTCAGAAGTGTGACGTCATAACTAAAACGTAATTGATTATTTCGAATTAATTGCGGGTCCCGCACGACGTGACATGATTACCCTAATCCTGCACTCTCGTTAACGAATAAAACATTTACAGGGGTTCTGCACACCCCATGAATATTAAAGGCTTTACTTTCTCTACCTGGAAGTTTATTTCATTACCGAAACTCGAAGGTACGGTCCTCCAATATTATATTTTATATGTTTGTTATCATTCAAAACCGTACTACCTTATAATATTTTCAATTGAAGTCAGTAATAATTAGTACCTTTTTAAAAAAAACTTAGGTATATTTGTTAGAAGGTGTCACACTGTACAACCAAAATTTCATTAAGTTGATGAGGTTTCATATAAGTTTTTAAACTCTTAAAATCTTTTCAAATCTCTAATACGACCTTTTATTGGAAAAGGTTACTTACATTCTGTAGAGAAATAAAACCAAACTTGACATAGGAGATATATGGGCTATAACGAGACTTCAATAAGTTGTACAAGGATTACTCTATTGATACTTTTAACACCAAAATTCATGTTGTACGCGGTATGCTAAACCTTATTTATTGTGTTCGTGAAGGGTCATGTTTTGTTGTAATCATTTCCTTTTTAGGGTTCCGTCCCTCAACAGGAATAAAATGGAACCCTTATAGAACCACTTTGTTGTACGTCTGTTTGTCAAGACTTTTTTTCTTAGGGGTGCATGGAGATATGAAGCTGAAATTCATATCAAACACTTATGTCTACTGTCCCTTAGAACTGTAAAAAAATTAAACTTCTGAGCCAACCAAATCAAAATATACAGGTGTTTATACTGTAAATTTTCTGCACTCGCAAGGGAATCAAAACCTGAACTCAGAATCTTGAAATTTGGTATGGAGCAACGTCTTATAGCACGGATAAGGAAAAATAAAAGTAAAGCATAAATTTTAAGTTACAAACTTCATGTTTGTGCGGAACCCTCAAAGCGCAAGTCCGACTCGCACTTAGCCGGTTTTTGTTTTGGTACATTTTATTTTTTATTTTGGTTTGGTTTTTCGAAACGAAATCGAAAATAATCAGTAGTGTTACTATGAGGTCTTATGGATATCGGTTCAAAATAAAGGTATTATGTCATGATAGTATTTTTGTACAAAAACTAACTATTAAATAAGGACTTGGTTTAATAAGTATGCTATTGTTAAATTTGTAATTTCAAAAAACTATATTCTGTCAAATACAAGTTAACATAATATATACAAATGGCTAAATATGACTCGATACTCCAATTTTATTTTTAATGAATATTTTAAGTTTTAGATAGGTAAATAATCTTTTTATTTATTACTAGCTGAGCCCCGCGGTATTACCCGCGGATATTGTCGTAATGCAGGCAACGCCGCGGGGCAAAGCTAGTCTAGAAAAAGTAGCCTAAGCTATTCATTATATCATCAGCTACCTATCAGTGAAAGTCCCGTCCAAATCGGTCCAGCCGTTCCAGAGATTAGCCGGAACAAACAGACAGACAGACCGACACAAAAATTTGAAAAATATATATTTTGGTATGTGTATCGTATATACATTCATATGCATGTAGTAGAAAGCGGTTATTTTAATATTACAAACAGACACACCAATTTTATTTATTTGTATAGATAGACAGATTGATTGTTATCATATACAATAAACAAGGGAGCCAACGCTGCTATAACCTGAAATAACTCTCATGGATTAAATAGGTCCTTATTTGTTACCAGACTATTAGGTAAGCGTGACCTTATAAATTAGCAAGTTAGTTCACCATAGCCATTAACTTAATAAGGCATAATTAAATGAGGCCCAAGCGTGTTTGTGTTAACAATGCTAGCACGATATTGTAGGCACAGCTTGTTGTATTTTTGTCTTATATTTCAGCGGAGGGCAGCGTAGCAACGTCGACAGATTTTTTTTATTACTATTGTAATGTAGGTTAACAGAATCAATTAAATTAAATGGCTAAAAAGATCCACATGAGTGATAGTAGTAGTTTTTGTTTTTTTATGGAATAGAGGGCAAACGAGCCGATGTATCGTCTGACAGTAAGTGATTACCGTCGCCCATTGACAGCCCCAACAGCAGAGGCGTCACAAGTGCGTTGCTGGCCTTCGTAGGATGCAGGAAAGACTTGGTGTATGGGCCTCCGGTATTGTTACTCACTCGGTAAAACACAGCGCACGCGATGTTACACATCGGTTTTCTGGGAGGCCTTGGTATCACTACGCTCGAGTCGGCCCATTCATGCCAAAGTGTGGCTCTCCACCGTAATTCAATAAACATTTTATATAGTTCAGTAGTATATTTCAAATTGAAGAACTTTGGTGTTTACATGTGTGAAAGCTGTTATTTAGACTGTGAATAAGCTTTAAGCTTTGTCATTACATGAATTTTGATATTATTACTTATACCATAAAAAGAACCTAAGATTTTTTTTGTTAAATTTGCTAAAAATGAATTCTAGCTAGATCGATTTATCACCCCTAAAACCCTCTGTATACTAAATCTTAATGAAAATCGTTGGAGCCGTTTCTAAAATTCAGATTATATATATACAAGAAGATAGTTTAAAGTATTCGATTATGACAAACAATAAATCAATCAAACTATTTTTGTAACACTCATTATAATATCATAAATTCGAAAGTAATTCTGTCTGTAAGCGTCACGCTTTTACGGCTAAACCACTGAACCGATTTGGATGAAGTTTACAATGGAAATATTGATTCTTGAAGAAGGACATAGACTACTATTTACCGTGATAACCGATGTACGAGAACCTACAAACGGGCGAAGCTAAAGAAAATCAATAGTAATAAAATAATTCAGGAAAGAAGTATATATATCACAAGTAATACAAGTTTCCGTGGGAGAGCCTCGCTTCGGCATGAATGGGCCGGCTCGACCGGAGTGATACCACGGCCTCACAGAAAACCGGTGTGAAATATCGCTTGCGCTGCGTTTAACCGAGTGAGGGAGGATACCAGAGGCCCATACCCCAACCCCTCCCCCATTCCCTCTTCCCATCCCCCAAAGGTCGGCACCGCACTTGTGACGCTTTTGGTGTTGCGGGTGTCCATGGGAGGCGGTAATCGCTTACCATCAGGTGATGCGTCTGCTCGTTTGCCCCTTATTCAATAAAAAAAAACAGTTTGGTAGCATGTTGGAATCTTTTCTGAGTTATGAAATTCTTTACCAACTTATTTGAAATATTTGAAGTGCCCATACGTTGAATATTACATTCTTATTGCAGTTCCTGAGTTCCTTCGATACGTATAATTCAACCGCACGTAGATGAACAGTGATTTTTATTGCTGTATCAATTGATATGAAATACTTTGAGATATTTCTGAACCTTTATTACATTTACGGGTTCTTTTTCGATACTGTGTTTCTAGATGCCATCTGCTCATATAATTTTGTGATATTGTTATAAAGAAATATAAGTTTCTTTTTAATATTTTACTGTCATTGTCTATGTCTTCATGGACGTCTATGGTAATCGTTATTAGGAAATCAGTGCCCTCAAATATTCTGACAACTAGTTTAATCTTCGAATTCTGTTCACCGTCAGTCACTCCGTGAAAAAACTATTACAGGTAAAACCGGTTGAACTAGCAGCCGACACTAAATAATATTTGGAATAATTAAGGCTAGAAAGTTCATTTGTGACAAAAAAGGTACGAGGACTTCTATAACGTGATTTGGGTATAAATAGATACAGTGTAGGGCATGGTAGATGTATCAGTCATTCCTAAAATTGTGTCTCATTTAAAATATAATATTTTTATATTTGCTATTTATTTGTTACACTTCTTTTTTTCTACACTATTTTCTTTATTACACAAAATCCTAAAAGTACATTCTGATAAAAAAAAAAACAGAAACAAAAATCTTACTGATTACTATCTTTATCGACATTGGTTTACCCTGCGAGTGTATTCAACGAGTACCCTTAGAAATGGAACTCCCAAACATCACACTAGGGATGCCTATGTAAATAGGAGGTTGTATGAATATAAATGCCGTTTAAGTAGGCATACGCGGTAGGCTTATGTCGTTACCTTAGGTTATTGGTGCTCTTTGCTACGTGAAAGTATTCCGTGATAGTATTAATACTATTCTCTAAGCATATTGAGACAATGCTTGGGATATTGAAGGACGGGAATATGTGACTTTTGTGCTTTGAGAATATGGCGCGTTAACAGAAACGCGCCAAATTAGCGGAAAACGTGGCAATTATCAAGGGAGCATAAAACGTATACTCATCTAGGAATATAAATTAATGTATTACACACATGTTTTTAAGTTTCCTCCGGGTTTGAGCCTTTGATTCGAGCGGACCTAACATCACCTAGTACTAGGGTACCTAAAACCAGGCCACTGGATTTTTATTACTAACTCCACTATTTCTGGCCTGTGCGTTCCCAAGAAGCCGGGGATCAGAAGGAATTTCTCCACTCCGTCAAAAACAAAGAAAATAATCTTTCATTTCATATTATTTTACATAACGCATCTGTGTGTTCAAAAACATTTAAAAAGTATCATATTGCCCGTCTAATTCACAAACCTATCGCAATGATATGAACGTATCATATTTATGCAAAAATTATGTACACATTCAAGCAAACTCCACCTATTATTAAAAAATATAAGTACCAAGATGCACGTACATATACATATGCGCACGACAAGGGGTCTGAACACAGTGAATATGCATATTGTCTGCGGCGAGGAGTTGCGAGAGCACTTCACTTCACTACAATAGGCCGGCGTAATTTTGTGTTTTTATAGCCTTATTGTGCATGCCATCCGTTGACTATCTAGACAATATGCTACACAATATTACCAAGTTTTTAATTTCAGATAACGTCTTGTTAGTTATGGTTGTTCTAAAGTTGTATTACTTATTGTTCAAGTGTAAGATTTAAGTTTCAAATTGTGACTTATCAAAATTGATATCTATAAATATCCTGTTTTATACTACTAATGATGAACTCAATTAGAAAATCTGATATGACAACTTTACATCTTAATAACGAAAATTATCTAATATCATTTTTACGCGTATCAGACCAATTGGTTGATTTTTTTTATACATTTATGTTTTTGAAGTTTGTGAATCATGATATTGTAAGTACATAAATTCGAAGTCACATTTAACACCAGACGGTGTTAATTAGGTGTGTTTTATTTGTCCAGTTATAATTTCCTCTTAAAGACTCTAAGGAGGAAACGACGTCTATTGCAAATACTATTATTATGAACAATGTGTATTTAAAAAATGTATATTGTTAATTTTAATCCATAGAATAAAAAGTTTTTGAAATACCTTTTCTTTGAACATTTAAAAAAATATTTTTTCTTTAGAACAGATAGTTTTCATTGTAATTCTGCTGTAGTGAAAAAAACACTTGCAACTTAACAAATATATAAAAAATGTGTTCTGGTTTTCAATGAATTGAATAGCTTCACAATAGAATGAAGGAAATATGTTTTTTTCTCTTTTTGCAATCGAGACTGTAAGACCGAAAATGGAAGTCTAAAATTTTGTCGGTTATTTCCATGGAACTTTGCTGCATTGGCAAGTTCTAGATATTTATTTAAAATCAAATTATATAATGACTAATGAATAATTGACTGCACGGTTGGCCGAGTGGTTTCAGCGGTCGCCATGCCGCTTGCTACTGCGCCATGTGTCTTGGGTTCAAATCCCACGCGGTACAACACTTTGTGTGATCCACGAATTGTTGTCCCGAGTCTGGATGTTCTTTGTGTCCGTTTCATGTATGTTTGTAAAGTCCCCCACGACACAGGATGTTTATTCCTAATGTGGGAGTTGTCTTTTTAAAAAAAAAAAAAAATGAACGTTAATCAAAATCTTTGTACCCCTTTTTACCGAAAATTGTACGAACGGAGGTGTATGCAATTTGGTACAGTTAAGTTTATATGAATGAGAATTGTAGGACGCTAAGACGATAAAAAAAAGTTTTCCAGTTGAATTTTGATCACGGGGCGACCACTAGTATATATGAAAATAACATTAACTCAAGTGACTTACAGATAATGCAATATTCAAATCTGTTTACCCCACAGTCTTCTGAAAAATTATGCGCTGGGAATCAAGGCAATCTACTCGTATATTAATATTTTAAAGCTGAAGAGTTTGTTTGTTTGTTTGAATGCGCTAATCTCAGGAACCGCAAGTCCGATTTGAAAAAAAGTTCAGTGTTGAATAGTCCAATTATTTAGGAAGGCTACAGGCTATAAATCATCATGCTAAGAGCAACAGGAGCGGAGCACCATCGAATAATGTTTTAAAAATCGGGGGAAATTATCACGCTATGGGCAATAGCAGACGAAACCGAGGTTGCGTGGGTCAGCTAGTGGTATATATAACTGAAATTACCCTTTATTATGTACAACCAGAAGATGATACATATTAAAATGATTTTAAGGGATGTATCTTTCGTTACCATTATTTATGTTATATTAATTAAATTAATTAACGTCCTCTTAGCTGTAACGAGCGAGAAACTCGAAAAAATGATAAGTGATCTAAGAAAAGAAAGCAAAAAAGTTGGGCTCCCAATGAACCAAGACAAAACCAAGTTAATGACAAATAGTAATACTACTAAAATCAGTTTCCATTATAAACCATTGAAGTATGTGCACAGTTACATATATCTCGGTAAACAAGTATCATTCAGCAACAATAATGAAGAAGAAGAAATAGAACGAAGAGTGAACATCGGGTGGAAGAAATTCTGGTCTTTAAAGGAAATTCTAAAAGTCACCTTCCCTCTCCACCTCAAGGAGACTGTTATAGATACGTGCGTTCTACTCACTCTCATATACGACTGCCAAACATAGAACTTCAATACAAAAAAAAATTTAAAATAGCGAACTGCTAGAAAGCGATGGAAAGAAGTATAATGAAAGTAAGAAGAAATCAAAAGATAAGAAGTGAGCACATAAGAGCAGAAACCAACGTAATAGATGCGCTTAAATATGCATGTACACAAAAGTGGCAATAGGTAGGCATGTTGCAAGGTCATCAGACCCCTTGAAGGTATTCCAGGAAAAAAACCTTTGTCCTATTATTGTCGGATTATTGGAGAGAGCCTTAGGACACACATATGTCCAGAAGTGAATGTCTTTCGGCTCAGATGAATGATTGAATAACATTCACGAAAATCCAAAATTTTGGTATATGCCCGTCGTCGTATTTCGTATGAACAAGGAATAAATCCTATTCCATATATTTCTGAGTGGCATATTTTGTAATATGTATATAGGTTTTCTGTCGTCTTATTATAATAACTATCTCATGTCATGGTGATATGCCGAGTATTCCTTTATTACATTATACAACAATATGGAAATTTCATCTCTTATATCAAAGCATGTTGCGTAGTTTGTTTTTAATTTCACAGATAAAATCTTATTGAAAAATGACATTAAATATAGGTTAAGGTTTATAAACAGTAATAATGTACTTAAATATTTGATCGTGATTGTTCGAATAATAGGATTATACTTTTTGGTAAAATAAAGTAAAATTTATTTTTATCATACAGTCTAACAAATGAATTTGTATTAAGATTCGATTTTATAGTAGTAATAATATCAGCTGTGGAAGATGTCGATGTAGGTCAAATGTGAAGGTAATATAAATTATTAATAGAAAAAAAACTATCAAATATATCTTAATTAACCTATACCTAACCTACTGGTTTGTCATATCTGTATTGGAACCAAGAAACTCTAATGCTAGCTATACACGTTAAGGTATTTATTTTCCAATTGTCAATTTTCAGATGTCTTTTTTTATCCCTTAAGTGTAGAAAATGGTACTTCCTACATATGGTTTTATAACCATTTTGCTCTTGTACTTCTCGAGAACCTCTTCTGAGTAGCTTCAATACCATCAATGATAATGCAATAAAACGGGTTCCACACCATCATATAGGGCATTCAAGGCCTGATACATATTTATAATATATAGACAAATATTATCAAACAATAATGCAATTTTATACTCAATGATCTATTGCCAGAGTTTCATATATATATATATATATATATATATATATAGATAAGGAGTTGTAGGAGCTCTTTTGAACACTCCCCATGATTAAGAAGATAAAGGACTGCCATACAGGCAATATCCCTACGCAGCTGCAGAGGTTCAAGAAACTCGGTGGCTTCGGATCTACCGATGATGCGGACTGATCGCCTTTTTAACCGATCGAGCGTGTCAAACAGATACTATGTGGCACCATCACATAGATTAGAAAAGTACTCTACGCACGAACGAACCTGGGTCTTGTAAAGAAGACACATGTCCGGGGGAAAAGAATCGACTCACCCTGTTTAGTACACCTAACTTCGAGGCCGCTTTAATGACGCTCTCGATATACTCACGCATGTTGAGATCACGGAAGATATCCATACTCAGGGTACCGAGCTTATGAAATGCGAGCGAAGCCGCGGACGAAATCTATTATTTTATAATTATTTAATATTAAAGTATAATATACAATTGAGATTGCATAATTTACCGTTTAAAAAGTACTAGAATCTTGGTATACGTTTAAAAATGGTAAAATGTTTTATAATGAAAGTCTTCAACATAGAAATAATTCACTTCGAACTCTTGTATACTCGATCCTTTACAAATGGACCCAGAGACAGACTATCTAGAGCTTTGAAGTTGTAGCTTACCTTTCTATTTTTAGTACCAAGACGTAACTTAACAAATAAATCTAAACGTACAACGTTTATCAAAGAACCCAAAACGCGAATCTATCCAATCTATTTCTGGCATTAGTAAATTGAAATATCGTCGGACTTTCGAGGATATTTTTAGGGAGAATACTAAAAATACCCATTCAACTGTAATCGCCATAGACAATTTTATCTCTTTTTCATCTTTCCAAAATTTTATCTTTTCTTCAATTTTTAAATCAATGTAGAGTGTTATAGGCGTATAATGATACGACACAACTTTAAGCTTTACTGCCTGCGATCACAAGCTGCTTGAGTCAGTAACGCATGCACAATATACTAACAATGTTTTCCTTCTGAAATTAAACTAACATTTTTTTATCTGATGTTAATAGCTTCCTAGTAATATTTGGAACACCGACCACGTAAATTATTCAATCTTTTAATGACAATACATATTTATCAGAACATTAAATATACATACATAATGTATTTAGTGGACGATACAAAAAATAAATGAGTGGGCGTATAATCAGCGGACTAAAATTGCGAAGAAATTGCTCTTTGACTTGTCAATTTTTGTTTCATAATTTGTTCTTTTTACACAAAAAACGTTTTCATTTTAGCTTTTTCAAGGGATGCGAAAGTCTGTGTCTAATAAAAAACAGAAAGGAACTCAAATATTTTAATATTTCGCTTGTTACAAAGCTTTCAAATTCCAATTTAATTAGCTATAAATATTCGCAACATAAAATAGCTTTCCCGATAAAAATATTAAACAAATAATTTTCTTTACAAGCAGAACACAATAGAGAGTAGCAGTTTTAATTAAACACACAAGAGACGCTCGGAAGCGTATAGGAAAAAGATTGCGAAAGGCCATTAGAATGTTTAATAAAATCCCAACGACAAGTTCTAGTTAAAGGACAAAAGAAAGGAAAATAATGGCTCGATACTCGTAATACATGTAATAGACGCTGACGATAATAGCATTAGTACAATATTAGTTAAGTAAACAATGTTAGGAAAGCAATTTCGGGTTCGTATATTGTCTATTATCAAGTACTTATTACTTTCTGCTTTATTATTTTCGGATGAGCGTATGGAGGTCAAATGGGGTGCCCTTGTGAGGGATATTATTAGTTAGAATAATATTTGATTTATATTTTTTGAAACGATTTTAGGCATGGTCAATTTCAATGATGTTTACGTGTCCTGTTATATAATTGTATTTTAGTTTTATAATAGTAGTTAGTAGTTCCATCAGAGTTAAACAAATACTACATATTTGGAAAAATATCATTTACTGACTGAGCCATACTGTGCTACCCGTATTTAGGTACAATAACAACCGCGGGCCGAAGAAATTAAAATAAAGTAGCTAGTCAGTTAAGTCACTCTTTATATCATTAGCTACCTGCCAGTGAAAGTCCCGTCGAAATCAGTCTCGCTGTTTCAGAGATTAGACGGGACAGACAAAATATTTTAATTTCATATACCGTAAATACTTTCACAATTGCATTTATTAAAAATCTTTTAATTTGAAATTACAAATAAGCACTTTTTTTTTGAATATATGTGTTTCGTTTCGTGACATTATATACATACACACTACAATTTTACCTATGCAGTAGGTATACACACCATAGGTAAAGTAATATCATAGTTTTTATATCATAGGAAATCCCCATCATTAAATAAATAAATATATCGGACATCTAACACACAACGTCATCTAGTCTCGAGCTAGGCAGAGCTTGAGTTATGGGTACTAGACAACTGATATAAATAAATACAAATATACTTTTTTAAGTAAATACATGCATATTATACATAGAAAAAAATCCAAACTCTGATACAAAAATTTGTAGATCAAACAAACATTTGATCCGACCCGGGAATCGAACCAGAGATCTCAAGCTCAGCAGTCGCATACGCTACCACTACGCCACTGAGACAGTTTAGTAATCATTATAGTTCACATAAAGTGGTATGCGATATTTCGTTTCGGTTGACTGTGTTATCCTACTAATATTATAAACGCGACAGTTTGTGAGTATGTAAGTGGGTATCTTGCCTACCTTATCTCACATTTGAATGCACATAAATTAAAAAAATAAGTACCTCTTAATTTATTTGTTCAATGTTCTATGAAATTTATATCAGAGATGTTATTACAGCTTTTTCCTACCTTTAATTTTCCGTGTATTAGACACGGAAAATTAGTTAGTAAAAAAGAAATCAGTAGATACAATATTAAGCCTTTAAGAAGCAATAGTGTTATTGACGAAAAGACATAATCCTATAGTGTAATAAGTTACAGATATTATACAAAACAGAAAAGAAGACATTAAGGGACACAAAATAATATTAAACATACGTTTCTGAATAGTTCAAGTGCAAAATTATGACGCAATAAACGGTCCACATACTTGAATGGGCTCCGCTCACAGTAACTAATGGCCCCAGAGATATAAGATTTTGAACAATAAGTTACACGTTATCTGAGAAATGTTCCTAACTCAATTCCCTTACAAAAATATGGCAAGTTAGCAAATCGTCAGCACACCTGCGCATGAATAACGTTTTCCCATTTTCACATAATATCTTTAATAAATCCGAATAAGGTGGAATATATTCATACTTCTTTTATGGTTATCAATCGTGACAAAGTTAAGCTTTTAAATAATATTTCCTCTGTCACGCTTCCGTTGTTTTCACAGTAATTTTGAGTTTGAAACATTCTGTTCGGAATAACTTTGTTTTCATCGAAATACGAGTTGATTCTCTGTGAATAATTAAAATAGTTGTTTTAAACGGATGCATGAATGTCGACCGCATATTTTCCACACGTCTTGCTTGATTAAAAACCACAGACGGAATTAATTACAAAATATATTACTTGTTTTTTTTTAAAATGGATTATTGTGAGGTCAGGTAACTTTAACAAGAGACTATTATACAGCCAATAATTTAGCTTCATTCATTGTTCGAAATGTGACTAAACCGTGTTCATCCAATGCAGCAACAGTTCTTTAGTTGGCAAAAATGATATATCCATAAATAGTATGTGTAATTATTGTTATCTTACTAATACCTAGATCAATATGTATTCAGAAAAATATGCGTATATACTACATGTTCAAGTATGAGTATACTGAATCTAAAGCAATCACTGTAGCACCTTACATTTTTACTGTACACTACTTTTGGAACGAAGTTCCTTATCGCGCGTTGTGAAAGGGAGCTAGACGAAAAAAATTCATACGAAAAAGTTGTCACGACACGTTTTGGTGTCACGACACTTTTTGCTATTTTAAATTATATTTGTTATTAGTTTATTTTTCATTGCTTGATTCACTATTTTTTTTATGGGAACGAAGTCTTAATATTTTTTTATTAAGAAAATATTGTTTTGTTATTATTTTTTTAAGAATTGGTGAAAAACATTTTTCAATTTTATATATAGCGCCATCTTTTGAATAGAAACTGAACTTACATTTACGTGTTATAGTTGTCGTTGCCAGTAGTTTAATATTAATAATATAGATGTCGCTGTAAATTAATGATTTTTAAAATTATGTATATCAAATATAAATACAAAATATATCAATAAATAAGTTTAGCAGTGAACTGCGATAACAACACTTTTTGTTTCTCTGTCTGTCTCTCTATCTCTCTTATAGAAAGCAAGCCAGATATTTTCGTTTCGTCTTTCTATTTCGAACTTCGTTCCATCCGGGTGTCCCTTGACACCTCTCAAGTTTTTTATTGTTGTATATCTAAACTCATTTAACAGTTTTTCGGTGATAGAAGTATAATCACTCAACCAACCTCATTCAATACTAAAAGGATTTATATGTCACAGGACACATTTCAGCATACAAGGGCCATCCAAAAACCAACTAATCAATAACGCGTATACCTCGACATATTAATCAAAAGATATCCCATTTTTTTGGCAAGCAAAGGGTGAGTTTGAATGGCACCCCGTCTAAATATTGGTTTTTGTCGGTCCTATACCCGACGTCCAGTAAAGAGCAAAGCCATGTTTTTCGATTTATAGCCATACACACGTTCGCGATATCTTACGCACTGGATAAAGGCATTATAGTGAAAATGTTTTATAGTGCTACGTCATTAAACTCTGAATATAAAGTGGGGGTATGACAAAACATGAATTAATTTGAGATATGTCGCACGGTACGATGCACACCCTAATATATAATACACACGGACGTAAAAGGTTTCAGCAACAAATTGATTTATTTAGTAGTTGGATATTAGACGTGAAAAAAAAGTTTGTTGGTTAGTAAATTATTATAACCAAATACATATATGGTATATGAGTCTAGTGTTTCAACAGCAACTACTACGATAAAAAGGGGTTTAAGTTTCATTTCAATTTTTTTCGCAGAATTGATTTTTTTATGACATGACATAATACAATACTTTTTTTGCCGATTCGTGATTTTTACTGACATTGACGTCTAATTCAAACAACTTTGTCAGTAACTATATTTTTTTTATGTACGGCCCTGACAAAATGACTCCTCTCTGCCTGATTGAAAGCATAAGTACAATCCAAGAGTGGTGGTCACCACACTCATTGCGAATGCAGATAATCAAACAATGTAGCATAGTGACCCACACCATGGCGGTGGCATTTAGTGATGCTTCTACGTCATTGTAACTCCCGTCTCGCACTCACAAACGAAAAACAACAGTACGAACGCTGTCATTTTACATTGATTTTCTATGCGAGGGTACTATCGTCCCGGTTGAGCCGGCCCGTTCGTGCTGAAGTTAGAATGGCTCTACCACTTTAAAGAAGGTTCAGGTAAAGAATAAAAAAAAGTTGAAATCCAAAAATTTCCACCATTAACAGATTCTGGCATTATTTCAAATAGATATTTGTAAAATTGTGTAACAAATAAAAAGGGCAGTGTGTCACTATTGTTAGTTTGCGTGATAACACTACCCCATGAGGGAAAGTGAGGAAATTCGCTCAATTATGTATCCCTACAGCTTTTTAGCTTATTTATCAATCAATCTCTGATTCAAGCCGATAAACAACACCTCAATGTCAACAGACGAATGTTATGTCAATTCACTATGCTTAATGGATTACATTACTTAAGTTTCAATGATGTAATGCACTTTGGGGTTAAGATACAAATCTTAACCCCAAAGTGCATTTCGAAATAGTGTACTAATAACATACTAATAGCCACCCACGGTAACGCATGGCTGAGGCTTAGTGTTATTTTAATAATATTTATTAATATTAATATATTTTGTTTTACAGTGACTATTCGACAAAAAAGTTTATGTGCATATTGATCAATTTATAAAATGAAACTTTCTAAATCAGACCTTTTTAAATAAGGCGTTCATAGCCCAGTTGCATTCGGTGATTAGAAACGATTAGGTCAGTACCTGGATGGGTGACCGCTGGTGGCATGTTACCATGAGCATCTCCGTGGTTCAGAGGTCACGTTAAGCAGTTGGTCCCTATTGTTATCATAGGATGACAATCTTGAGGTTTAGCTCATAGCTATTACGTAGACACGACGTTGTCTTGCCAGTCCCCAACCCGCACTTGGCCAGCGGAGAGATGTATGGCCTTAACCCTCTCCGGAAGGAAACCCGTGCCCAGCAGTGGAATGTTATGGGTTGTTGATGATGACTTTTTAAATTACTTTACAGTATACTAAATCAGCATCATCAGCTTATTGCAGTTCACTGCTAGACATAGATCTCTCCCTTTGCACGTCACTAGACACTAACGACACACGAGAAATAAGATCTACACATTCTACACCAATAATAAAGTTGAAGAGTTTGTTTGTTTGTTTGAACGCGTTAATCTCAGAAGCCGCTGGTCCGATTTTAAAAGTTCTTTTATTGTTGGATAGTCCATTTATCGAGGAACGCTATAGGCTATATATCATCACGCTACTACTAATAGCAGCATAGCACCAATGAAGAATGTTTCAAAAACAGAGGAAAATTTTCACGCTACGGGCAATATAAGACGCAAACGAGGTTGCGTGGGTCAGCTAGTATAAAATATAACTAAAAATAGTGAATAACTATGTACGTTAGGATAATTGTTATTTAATTATATTAAATTGTGGGTTATTGGCATAGTAGAGGCAGATATTTAGTAGTAGATTATTGATTATGAAGTGGGTTGATTAAGTGTTATCATATATGAATAGTTATACAATAAATTGTTTTTTTTGGGGTGGTTCTAAAAATGGATATTTATAAAAATCTTGCTTGAAAAAATATTCCGTAGGTCTCAAGTCTCAAGTTAACGATTTTGTTTTTAACCATCATACTTAAAGAAGGAGGTTCTCAATTCGACTGTATTTTTTTGTATGTTTTTTACCTCAGAACTTTCGACTGGGTCCAACTGATTTTGATGTATCTTTTTTATTTGAAAGTTGGTGCTTCCGGTGTGATCCCAATTCAATTTGGTCTAGTTCTTTAAGTAAATTTTTATAGTTCAAATTTTACTTGTATAATTATAGTCATTTTTAAGTTCGATTATTCTCAAAATATATCTTCTATATAAAAAGAGTGAATCATTGAAATCTGTTTTTTTTTTAATGAATAGTGGGCAAACGAGCAGACGCATCACCATCATCATGATGGTAAGCGATTACCGCCGCCCATGGACACCCGCAACACCAAAAGCGTCACAAGTGCGTTGCCGACCTTTGGGGGATGGGGAGAGGGAATGGGGGGAGGGGTTGGGGTATGGGCCTCCGGTATCCTGTTTTCTGTGAGTATGTACGCACAAATGTAACTGCAGATTGACTAAACCAATTTGTTATTTTTTAATAAATCAATTAAAATTAAAAGGAAACCGAAATTATTATATTTTCTGAGTCCGCGACTGTACGCTGCCCGTGTGAATGAGAGGACATTTGTATAAATGTCCTCTCATTCAACAAGCTTGTTTTGGTATCAAAACAAGCTTGTAGGAAGTTAAAAAAAAAGGCGGTACGATGTTCGCCGGGTTAGCTAGTTCTTATATTCTCTTAATCAAGTGCAAAATTAATCTGATGTGTGTATTACCCTAATCTTAAACACCTTAAATCTTAAAAAAAATATTTCTTACAATATATTGTTATTAGCAATACTGATAAACCTATTAATTTGTTTAATCAAATTGTGAATGCAAGAAGTATACTTATATAGACATTTTATTTTCACTTTTAAATATATATGTTTGCAACCAAACTTTGTCGATTACGAACTGCCACAGAAACACCAAGATGGTGTTGAAGGTGATGGTAATTGAGCATACTTTTATCTATCGATCTTCGCTTCAAAAATATTAGTATAATATTCTTTATATCTCTAGGACATGTTTTTAAACGACTTTGACGCCAAATGGGTAATACTTTTAGCAGATTACGTATGTTTCTATGTTTTACCGCAGTGTCTAAATTACTGAATCGATTTTAATGAATGAGAGTCAACAGATTTATAGTAACAGTTTGGTTGAAATCGGCTATTCAATTTAATCTATAAATAATGTTATAACGTAATATATCTCATTGCCTGCCTCTGTGGCGCAGTGGTAGCGTATGCGATTGCTGTTCTTGAGGTCTCGCGTTCGATTCCCGGTTCGAACCAAATGTTTGTATGATCTACAAATACATATTTGTTTTTCTGAGTTTGGGTGTTTTCTATGTATAATATGTATGTATTTACAAAAAAAAAGTATATTATATGTATTCCTATCAGTTGTCTAGTACCCAAAACACAAGCTCTGCTTAACTTGGGACTAGATGGCGTTGTGTGTATCTAACACAATATCCAAAATATTTTTATTATTATTATCTATAACGTTTTTTTTCAGCATTCAATAAAAACCGCTACTCGCAAGACTCTTTTTTTCACCCTTTGCTTACTGAACGTCAAATGAGTCCTGCCAATTTGCTGAGCACTCCAGACTCGGTTTTACACATTAAAGGTTATGTCGGCACGCGGCTGACACGTGTCGAGACGAGAACACGTCATTAGCTTCACTACTCGTCTCTAAGGAGTGCTATAATGTGATTTTTTGTTTACAACAACTTGCGGTATAGGGGATATGAAATATGAAGGCCTTTCTCATATCAAAATTAGGTGCGAAAATTATTTTCTTACTAAAATAATGAAATTAATCATACTTCAATTCTGTTGCATTGCTGTTACACTATTCGTTGTCAAATGCCTCGACAGGGTAGGGTAGCGTACGCGGAGATCTCAGGTTCGATTCCCGGGTCGGATCAAATGTTTGTTTGATCTGCAATTATTTGTTTCGGAGTTTGTGTTTTCTATGTGCATTATTTATGTATTTATAAAAAAATATACAAGTATTCTATCAGCCAATCTAGTTTTCCTAATATAAGCTTTGCTTAGCTTGAAGCTAGATGGCGCTGTGTGTGATATGTCCAAAATATTTAGCACACAGGAACTTCCCAAACAATGAAGTAATTAAAAAGAAATAACTTTTTGTAATTCTTTGGGATTGCAAAGTTGTTACACCGGATATAGTGCAAATAAATAGGTTCACTCTAATTTTACTAAAATAAAATACGATACAGCAAACACAACATTCTGTCACACAGCAGTATTATTCGTAGGTTTTGCAAACGTGAACATGTATATATATGTTGCCATAGTGAACTTCCTCACAGTAATAGTATAAATACTAGAAGTATGAGCAATTAGGATTGATTCCTAAAGAACAATTGCGTAGAACATGATTGATCGTAGAATTCAATCGAATTCGTAATAACCTTACTTACTTTTAACACATATATTCAAGATATCGATCATGTAACTTTGATTTGGTAAAGCAAAACAGTATATAAAGAATTGACAAAGTTTGATAAGTAAATCAAATGATATGTTAAAAATTCTTGAACAAAACCAGTGTCTTGAAAGTTTGGTCGTTCAGAACTTCAACAGTTAAAAAACAACATTGATATCAACCGAGGACAATATTTTTGTCTCTCGCTTTTCCTTTGTAACTTATTACTTCTTGAAACTACTACAGGCGATTCACAGAAAAATTACGAGTGGGAGTGGGACTACTTATTACTTTGCAATATACGTGCAATATATATATATATATATATTTATATAAATATATACAGGGTGTAAAAAGACTACTACCGAAAACTTGGGGGTTGTAATCAGACCATGATACTGAATAGGTTTAGCAAAAAAAAAACTCAAAAAAAATGTTAATTTATCTAAGTCGTTTTATGTTTTTTTCTGCTTACATACACATAGTAAAACATAACAGGACCCAAACTACCTAATTATCTCATTTAGAAGACCAAAAAACAAAGAAAATCAATAAAACAGTAATGTATTTTAATATCAAAACAGCTGGCCGGGTGAGTGCAATGACCGCGACAGAGCGCGCGGGCGCGTTATGTTGTACATTGCTGGCTTCTGAAATTAATAAAAATCTTGACACATTGTTTTTTCAAGCTACACTTTTTTTTAAAGACAACTGTTTGTTTTTTTTGATAAATTTTGGGGTGCTGGATCAGCCCCTTTCGTTTTCGGTAGTCGTCTTTTTACACCCTGTATATAATATTCCGGACATCTAACACACAACGCCATCTAGTCCCAAGCTAAGCAGAGCTTGTGTTATGGGTACTAGACAACTGATATAAATACTTATTTACTTTTTTTTTATAAATACATACATATTATACATAGAAAACACCCAAACTCCGAAAAAAATATTTGCAGATCATACAAACATTTGGTCCGACCCGGGAATCGAACCCCAGACCTCAAGCTTAGCAGTCGCATACGCTACCACTACGCAACCGAGGCAGTTTAAAGTATTGTTGCGCCATAACCAGATGAATCTCGTGTCCACTAGAATAATCGAGAACTATCGAGGACAACGCCATCTAGTGTCGGAAAGCGCGCAACTGTGTGCATTATGACGATTACTCGACGCTAGATGGCGCTACAAGCAGCTCTAGAGTAATCTATTTAGCCTAGAAACATCGATCGAATGTTTTCGTAGTTTCGAGTAATTTCCACGGCCATATAAAAGCGTGTTGGCCGTAGGGACAGTATTGGTTCACGATACAGCGGATAAACATCGAAGAGATCTTCTAGTGCGACTAACCAGTGATTTAGTGATTTCTTATTGTAAAAAGTGTTCTTAATAAATATTGTGTTATTTTTGGTAATTAATCGAGTACTTTATTTTATTTAATACCCAGCTCGTAACAATTTGGTGTCAGAAGTGGGATTAAAGTATGCCGGTTTTACCAAAGGAAGACACGGAAGGTATCCGAACTAGGAGTCAGCGCCAGCAAGAGGCTGATCAGAGGCGATTTGGAAGTGCACAACTGCCTACATCGGAAGATCAGCAGCCAGCTATGGAAACCACGCCGTCCACATCGGCAGCAGCTCCAGATATCACGGCCCTAATGGCGATGCTCCAAGAGCAGGCCCGCCGCCAGGAGGAGCAGGCCCGCCGCCAGGAGGAGCAGGCCCGCCGCTTGGAAGAGCAGCTGCAGCGGGACAAGGAGGAGCAGACCCGCCATCAGGAGGAGCAGGCTCGCCGCCAGGAGGAGCAGGCCCGCCGCCAGGAGGAGCAGGCTCGCCGCTTAGAAGAGCAGCTGCAGCGGGACAAGGAGGAGCAGGCCCGCCGCCAGGAGGAGCAGGCTCGCCGCTTGGGAGAACAGCTGCAGCGGGATAAGGAAGACCAGGCACGCCGCCAGGAGGAACAGATGCTCTTGTTAAAAGGCATTCATGAGACTTTCGGCAAAGAAATCAAGGAAGTGAAGGATCAGGTTCTTTAACACGAGAACCGTATCACTGAGGCCGAAACTCAGATTGCTGATGTGAAGAAGGCCTTAGGAAACCTTAAAGTTGGAGACGGAGCGGCAACGACAGTGACTGCTGCCCCTTCGGTGCGGGGGTTCAAAGTACCGCCGTTTGATGGAACATCTTCGTGGTCAGCCTACAAGATCCAGTTTGAGGCTGTTATGACGGTGAACGGCTGGACTAAGGAACAGGCTATGACCGCGCTCACCTTAGGTCTCCGAGACCAGGCGCTAACCGTCCTCGAAGCCCTCGATAAGAAGGTAACCTATGAGCAACTGCTGGAGGCATTGGAGGCAAGATATGGTGACGCTCATCTGGAGCACGTGTTTCGTGCACAGCTGAAGGATCGTGCCCAACGCATCGGTGAAAACTTGCAACAATGGGCTCTGGAAGTTGAGAAACTGGTCCGTAAGGCATACCAGTCTGCACCTGCGCTCGTTGGCGGGAATCTGGTGCAAGCTTTCATCGATGGCATTCGTGACCTCGAAGTTAGAGCTGCTGTGAGACTTGGGCACCATGAAACCCTCAAGGACGCTCTGGCCCATGCTTTGGAGGTGGAAGCTGTGAGACAAGACCATCGGTCTCATCGGGTCCGGGAGGTTGTGGCATCACCTGTGCGAGACCGATTTAAGGGGTACAGCCCTAGATGCTACGCCTGTGGTGAAAAAGGTCACCTTCGGTCCAGCTGCCCTAAGCGAAGCATAGGAAGTGAGTACGAGCGGTCTCAGGAGAATAGGGCGGTTGATAGTACTGCCCAACAACAGCAGGGAAACGAGTAAACGCCAGGACTGCGGGGCGGGTGCTGGCTGGTGTTCAAAGAGCCCCTAGGATTTCGATCTCGCAAACTCATGATGGGAACAGCCTGGTCATCAGAGGCGAAATCAACGGAACGTCATGTAAGCTGACTATTGATACGGGAGCTTCTCGCACAGTCATCAGTTCCCAACTTGCAAATCGGTTCCTGAGGGACATTGCATGTAACCGTGAGAAAATAAACTTAGTAACAGCCACTGGTCAGCGTATACCCGTCCGAGGCGAACAGAAGGTGGAGTTGAAGTTGGGCAACCAAGTTTACCTGCAGAACGTCATTGTGGCCGATATAGTTGACGATTGTATCCTTGGCCCAGACTTCATGAAGAACAATTGTTGTGAGATCGACATCAACCAAGGTGTAATGAGATGTAGTCAAGAAGAACTGTTCATGGAAGGAGCATCATCAGGAAAAGTGTACAGCTTAAAGAACGCTGTTCTTCCTCCCAGATCAGAGACAATTATGCCAGTACTAACTGGCAGTCCAGAATTATGAGGGAGACTACTCCCTCATAATTCTGGACGAATGCATCGGTGTGTCCTTATTGAAGGAGTAGATAATGATCTTCCATGGAAGATCGCACGAACTCTAGTAAGTACCACTAACACCTCTGCAGTACGTGTGCTAAATCTTAGTGACAAGCAACATGTGATTCATAAGGGCACACTGATTGGCACTTGCGAAGATGTGGATTGGATGCGTCGATGCCAAGACTTGACTACTTCGAATATTAGCACGGATGCACGAGTCAACGTGTCAACACTTTTAGAAGACTGTCGAGATGTCTTGTCTAGGGAAGAAATTGACAAGGCTAAGAGAATGTTAGTTAAGTATACTGATATTTTCTCTACTAATGACGCTGATATTGGAAAGACTGGTTTGGTTCAACACAAAATAAGCACTGGGAATGAGATGCCTATTCGTCAGCGACCAAGAAGACTACCAGTAGCACGAGAACAGGAAGTGCAAACCATGATTGATGGAATGGTCAGGGATGGCGTTATAGAGCCTTCATCCAGCCCATGGTGTTCACCTGTAGTGCTTGTAAAGAAAAAGGATGGCAGTATGCGTTTTTGTGTTGACTACCGCCGTCTAAACGACATTACGAAGAAGGACAGCTATCCACTACCTAGAATAGACGACACTCTGGACATGCTAACAGGGGTTAAGTGGTTTAGCACCTTGGATTTAAAAAGTGGATACTGGCAGGTAGAGATTGATCCCAAGGACAAAGAGAAGACTGCATTTTCGACAGGGAAAGGATTGTGGCAGTTCAAAGTAATGCCCTTTGGATTATGTAACGCGCCAGCCACTTTTGAAAGACTGATGGAATCAGTACTCACCGGATTAACTGGAGATGTCTGCCTGGTCTATTTGGATGACATTGTCATCGTAGGCCGTACGTTTGAAGAACATATTCGAAACCTGGAGCGCGTATTATCGAAAATCCGAAGTGCCAACCTAAAGTTAAGTCCTAAGAAATGTTCATTTTTCAAACGGCAGGTTAGCTTTTTAGGATATGTGGTTTCGGAAGAGGGTGTCCAAACAGATCCGCAAAAGATCGCTGCCGTCAAGGATTGGCCAGTTCCAAGAGATAAGACCCAAGTAAGAGCATTTTTGGGCTTGTGCTCCTACTATCGGCGATTTGTGAAAAACTTTGCGGATATTGCCAAACCCCTTCATAAACTTACTGAAGAGAAAAGGCATTTCTGCTGGGATGAAAGTTGTGACATTGCATTTCGAGAGCTAAAAAGATGTCTATGCAACACACCCATCTTAGGGTATCCAGATACCGAAAATGAATTCATAGTTGACACAGATGCAAGTGATACTGGGCTTGGCGGTGTGTTATCCCAGTAGAAAGGTGATCAAGAGGTTGTTATTGCATATTTCAGTAAATCTTTGTCGAAGCCGGAAAGGAATTACTGCGTCACAAGAAGGGAACTACTGGCCGTAGTGAAGACACTGCATCATTTCAACAAATATTTGCTTGGGCGTAAATTCCACCTCCGAACTGACCACGCTGCATTAAAGTGGCTCTTCCTTTTTAAAAATCCTGAAGGACAAATCGCGAGATGGATTAAGTTATTACAGGAATATGACTTCATGATTGAACATCGCAGTGGAAAGTCTCACGGTAACGCAGACGCACTATCAAGAAGACCTTGCTCTGAAGACTGCAAGCACTGCGCCAAGCAAGAAGTAAAGGTAGCTGTTCCTATAAGGACGATAAAGACGGACCTTAGCAAAGAATGGAAGGAAAGCCTGCAGCAAGCACAGCAAGAGGATGCAGATATCAAACCAATTCTCGAGTGGATTAAAGCTGAGACTCCTAAGCCACACTGGAGCGAAGTTGCATCGCTGAGCTCGACCACGAAGAGTTATTGGGCTCAATGGGATAGTCTAGTCATCCAGGATGGAGTCTTGTGCCGTAAATGGGAAAACGCTCGAGGAGACAGCTGTCACCTGCAAATGGTTGTTCCTAAAGCTAAGATACCAGTGGTCCTGCAGCTCTACCATAACGGATGTTCAGGAGGTCATATGGGAGTTAAGAAGACATTGTTAAAGATAAGGGAAAGATTCTACTGGATTCATTGTCGTGATGATGTTGAGGACTGGTGTCGCAAGTGTACCAGTTGTGCGGCCGTGAAGGGACCTCATACACGTAGCAGAGGCGCATTGAAATTGTATAATGTTGGTGCACCCTGGGAAAGAATTGCTATAGACGTGGCAGGACCGTTTCCTGAAAGTGAAAGCGGAAACAAGTACTTCATGGTCGTAATGGATTACTTCACTAAGTGGCCAGAAGTCTTTGCCATTCCCAACCAAGAGGCATCAACAGTTGCAGATAAATTAGTGCACGAAGTCTTCTGTCGTTTTGGAGTGCCTTTAGAAATCCACAGTGACCAAGGAAGAAATTTTGAGTCTCAAATATTTCAAGAAATGTGTCGAGTGATGGGTGCTCACAAAACCAGAACCACCTCTTACCACCCACAATCGGACGGAATGGTGGAACGATTTAACCATACACTAGAGAGGTATCTGGCAAAAGTAGTTGAAAGTAAGCAAAAAGATTGGGACAAACACATCCAACCGTTTCTTCTGTCATACCGAAGTGCAGTCCACGAATGTACTTCCGTAACACCAGCTTTTGCAAACTTCGGAAGAGAACTACGGTTGCCTGCAGACTTGATCACTGGAATACCCCCTGATACCCCGCGAAGTATAACGGAGTACGCGAATGACTTGCGGAACAAGATGAATGACATTTATGAGCATGTCAGACAATCGGGCCAACAAATGTCTGAAAAGATGAAAACCCGTGTGGGGGAACGGGTATCATGTTCCACCCAACACAAAGGGAGGATCCTCCGACCAGGCGAGGTGATCATGCCTGGCGGGCTACTGCCCAACAGTTGATGTTGGGATGTTGTATATATGATAATCGGCGCGGGAACTTTATTTGCGCGATTCAGGATTGGTAGTTACTCCGTGTAGTGTAGTTTGTAGGTACAGTGCGTTACTTCGTAGTTCAGTGTATCTTCGGTAGATGGCGCTGTATGTGGAGGTCGCCACATCACTCCCCTCCAAGACTGGAGGTCGATATATGTTGAGTCAGCTGTCTGTGCTCTGATGCGGAGCTTGCCAGTGCCAGGAGTGAGTAGTTCTAGTGAGTCGGAACTGAATGCCGCAAGTTCCAGTGAGTCGGAACTGAATGCCGCTAGTCCCAGTGAGTCGGGGCTGAAGTCCGCTGATCCCAGTGAGTCGGGATCGCATGCGGTGCGCGGTGCTGCGGTGAGGTCCCCAGTGAGTCGGGGCGATTGCTGCGTAGTGGTTGGCTGCTGCGTAGACGGGACAGATGTGATCTGCTTACATGGACCGTAGGTGCAGTGTGCTGTGCCTAGACGCTGTAGAGGCCGTAGGGGTTACCAGGCTGGAGCGGTCGCGTCCTGCGTGTGGTATATCCCAGTTGAGGCCGAAGTTGCTGGCTGGCTTGAGGCTTGCTGTGGGAGTGAACATGATGGTGGCGCGGCTTGAAGGCTGCTTCCAATCACGTCGGGGTCACCACTGTGGGGGAACGGGTATCATGTTCCACCCAACACAAAGGGAGGATCCTCCGACCAGGCGAGGTGATCATGCCTGGCGGGCTACTGCCCAACAGTTGATGTTGGGATGTTGTATATATGATAATCGGCGCGGGAACTTTATTTGCGCGATTCAGGATTGGTAGTTACTCCGTGTAGTGTAGTTTGTAGGTACAGTGCGTTACTTCGTAGTTCAGTGTATCTTCGGTAGATGGCGCTGTATGTGGAGGTCGCCACACCCGTTATGACCGGAAAGCGAATAATAAGGGCTTCGAAGAGTGATCGCTAGTATGGCTACATAATCCAGTTCGCAGTAAAGGGAGATCTCCGAAGCTACAAGCAAAATGGGTTGGGCCATACCGGGTAGTCACTAAAATCAATGATGTTACCTACCGGATACAGAAGTGTCCAAGAGGCGCCCCAAAGATAGTTCATGTAGATCGACTGGCGCGATACTATGGAACCGATAATGCTCGGGACGAGCATGTCTTAGGAGGGGGCAGTGTTGCGCCATAACCAGATGAATCTCGTGTCCACTAGAATAATCGAGAACTATCGAGGACAACGCCATCTAGTGTAGGAAAGCGCGCAACTGTGTGCATTATGACGATTACTCGACGCTAGATGGCGCTACAAGCAGCTCTAGAGTAATCTATTTAGCCTAGAAACATCGATCGAATGTTTTCGTAGTTTCGAGTAATTTCCACGGCCATATAAAAGCGGAACGTGTTGGCCGTAGGGACAGTATTGTTTCACGATACAGCGGATAAACATCGAAGAGATCTTCTAGTGCGACTAACCAGTGATTTAGTGATTTCTTATTGTAAAAAGTGTTCTTAATAAATATTGTGTTATTTTTGGTAATTAATCGAGTACTTTATTTTATTTAATACCCAGCTCGTAACAGTATATATATTGCACGTATATTACAAAGTAGTGACTGGGAAAGACCATTATGGTTTGCGATTAAATTGCAAAGTAATAAGTTATATAAAAATATATATATATATATATATATATATATATATATATATATATAAGACTGCACGGTTGGCCAAGTGGTGTCAGCGGTCGCCATGCCGCATGCTACTGCGCCAAGTGTCGTGGGTTCAAATCCCACGCGGTACCTACAACACTTTGTGTGATCCACGAATTGTTGTCCCGAGTCTGGATGTTCTTTGTGTCCGTTTCATGTATGTTTATAAAGTCCCCCACGACACAGGATGTTTATTCTTAATGTGGGAGATGTCTATTTAAAAAAAAATATATATATATATATATATATATTTATTTATTAGCTTATTTGTTTGTAACTAACGTAAGCGTGTGTTAGTTTTAAGCATCTTTTCACCGTGGGAGAGCCGCGCTTCGGCATAAATGGGCCGGCTCGACCGGAGTGATACCACGGCCTCACAGAAAACCGGTGTGAAATAGCGCTTGCGCTGTGTTTCACCGAGTGAGTGAGGATACCGGAGGCCCATACCCCAACCCCTCCCCCATTCCCTCCCCCCATCCCCCAAAGGTCGGCAACGCACTTGTGACGCTTTTGGTGTTGCAGGTGTCCATGGGCGGCGGTAATCGCTTACCATCAGGTGATGCGTCTGCTCGTTTGCCTCCAATTCAATAAAAAAAAAAAAAAAAAGCATTTTTTAATAATTATAAATTAATTTGAGTGACGCAAAGTTGAAAGCTTTCCTCTTTATCGAAGCCATGATATTTCAATGAATAGTATTTTTTTCCTTGTCTAGGGATTTAACACATACGAGGCAAGCATGCATAACCGTTACAACTTACCTATTAATTATTAGATTTTCTTGACAGCAGTCGTAGAAATTTCATCGTTATTGCAGTTTATTTTACAAACATACATGAAATGGACACAATAAACACCGAGACTTAAAACACCAATTTGTTGATCACACAAAGTGTTGGGTTTAACTCACAACAATAAGCGCAGTAAAAAACCGCATCGAAACAACCGATCACTTAAACAACTATGCCATCCGTGCAATTAAGTCTATTGTCTGTGAAATGATTTCACTACGTTATGGCCTACTAATGTTAATGAGTTAAACAGTCTTCATATACTTTTTGAAGTTACTTTGTTATCATCGTCAGTTTGTATATAATATGACATGTATGTAAAGTATAATCTAATATATAGAATTCTCGTGTCACGATGTGCGTAATTGAACTACTCCGAAACGGCTTTACTGATTTTCGTGAATGTTAGCGTGCACATCGGCTAGAGTGGAGAATCGGACAAAATTAGGGGTGGTCCCTACCCTAATTTTTTATTTTTGGACTTTTTTTTGTTTTTATTTTTTTATGATATAGCAACCAAAAATACATACAACGCTAAATTTTCAACCCTCTACGATCAACCCCTATTTTTTATTTATTACATAAATTTCTTGCAAAAAAATTAAAGATTTGAAACTTAAATTTTTTTGCAAGATTTTTTTTACATTATTTTTATTGAACTAAAAAAAAAATTCCCAGAAATAATAAACATGGCAAAACAATGTTTGCCGGGTCAACTAGTATGTATATAATATTAAACAAAAATTAAAAAATGAAAAAAAAACAACGAGAATAACAATCTAATAAATAGCGATATTTGCATACGGTTTCGTTTAGGACTTAAAAAATAATTAAGTATATTTCAGATATAGATATATATATATATTTAAATAAACAACAGAAAGGTTACGTTTATAAATAATTTAATTATGAAGATAATAAACCGTTATGAGACTGCTTCCTATCGACATACTAATAAATCATTGGCCTTATCACCCGACCGAGATATCGCTAAAAATAATAAGAGCCCTTTTAGACTGTTGACGGAAGAACTCCTTTCCTAAATAATGGCTGTCTACTTCCTGTGATATATTTCCGCTATCTCACTACCAATATGGCGGCCACTTTTCCGTTTGACCGTTATGGAGTGTTAATCGAGCATTATGTCTGAACAGATGAAAAACTATCCATGGGGAACTCAGTCGGGTAGATAATTTGTATTTTATGACGCATAATTTAATCTTGCTCTCACATAAAGGGTAAAGAGTACTCAAGTTCAAATGAATTTGACCTATAAAGAGATTTCCAAGATAAAGTATTGAAAAAAAAAAGTGGAAAAGATATTACTAAATATATGAGAATGTGAATATTGATAAAAATATTTTTAAATATTTGCTATCTTGTTATTCTACAGTTAAAAATAATATGAACTTAGTTAAAATGACTAATTTTACAAAGTAATGCTAAAGCAGATTTGAAAGTCATGGGTAAGAGTATCAAACCATTGCTTGCAACTGAAGTCACAATGAAGAATGACAGTTAGAAGAGCAGAACAAATTTGTTGAATGTTTATCACTGTTATTTTTATCGTTGCGTGTTTGTCGTAAAACGTCTGGATAAGAATCAAATATCAGTCAATTATGTAAAAAGGTTTACATAACGGTACTTAAGGATAATTATAAATTATCTGTGTAATTAGGTATCTTGAGCTTTTCATACCGCTATTGATTTTTGATGACGTGAATGGGAAACATCTGAGCGACGTTTTTGTAGCAGACGTCATTGTTTTCTTCCCCCGTAGAACCTTTTGTTACTACGGCCTTTTCTTCAAACAAAAGGACTCGCTAGACACACAAAGACGTAATTACAGAGAAGGGTTGTGAAGAAAAACTTCTAAGATTATTATCTAATTTTTCAACAATTTCTTAAGGGAAGTCAAATATTTCTTTTCATAAAAGAATGTGGTGAAAAAATTAAGAGTTTAATCTTGGTTTTCATCTGCAGTACCTACCATTGTAAATAAAAACAACATTATATTTTTATTAACGCCTACATGCATCTTTTCTCTGACATCGATAAAAATATATTAAAAAAAATACGCAATCAACTATAAAACGTACCTTTACAAGTAAAGCAAACGTTTAGATTATTTGTTTTTTTTTACTGTCTCGATAGCGCAGCAGTGGATTATGCGACTGGGGTCTAGCCTAGGTTCGATGTTCGATTTGGACTCAATGTTAGTATGATCAACAAATATTTGTTTCGGAGTTTGGGGGTTTTCTATAAATATTTTTACTTCAGTTGTCTAGTACTTTTACTACAAGCTCTGCTTAGTTTGAGACTAGATGGCGTTATGTATAATATGCCTGAAATATTATTTATTTTTTTGTATCTAAAACAAATGAGAAACATTAGGTTTTAATTTTATTGGCTTTAAATGTATTCTTTTGTTTATTCGCAAGCTACAATTTTGGCTACATATTATTAAGCTATGGCTCTGTATTATTCACCGTAAATACAGAAGTTTATTTAATGACTAAATTTTTTGGATATTTCAAGATGAGGATCCATCAAATATCTCAATGTGGAACACTTAAAAGTCTTAAAAATTTTAAAATGTACTGTGCTACAAATTTGAGAAGGACAAACAGCTTTGCAGTAAAATTATAAACTTTCCTTTAACATCTCATAAAATATGTAAGTGATATTGTATGCCGCAATGCAAAAATCAATTGCACACAAAAGGTCATCTACCTCGTGGGTACAATATGTTATGATCCATTTGCCAACGATTTTCCAATTACGAGGACGGCTTGCGCTTTGTAGTCTATAATTTTACTTTTTTATGCTTAAGGCGCATTCGTCAGGCGATTATATACTTTTTAATATATATTGATTGATAACCGGTTGACGTAATGGTATGGTATTACTTTAACTATAGAAAGACCTAATGTAATAGTTTAAAGTCTGTCGCAATAATGATGTAATACCTACTTATTTGTGTTCGTTTTGATATTTGAAATCAGTATTTATGCTTGTTAAATTTTAAATATCTATGCGTTAAATAAATAAAAACCCAGTTTGTCATAGATCGAACTCAGCGCAGTTCAGTACTAGTCTATCTCTATTAATCTCGCTATAAAAATATTATACATCACTAATTTTGCACGTGGCTATGTCCTTTTTCAAGAATTCCAGTGTCTCCTTGCCAAATTTCATTGGAATCGATGCAGCGGTTTAGTCGTGCAAGCGTAACATAGACAGACAAAGTTATTAATGTAAATTCTAAACTAACATTTAAAAATAATTAAAACAGTAGATTTACTAAATTAAGAATCATTTTATTTGTTAGTCAACATCCGTAGACAGTACAATACTAAATAGAAAACATTTTAAAATACATATATAAAGATACATCTACATATCCGAGTATAAACATCGGTTAACATCCAAATAAGCAAAATGTAAGATCAAAGTCTCAGTACTAATATTCTTAATAGTCGCCAACATTAAAACGACCTAACCCTAACCTCAGAAATGTACAACCTGCCAAAAATCCATGTTAATATGACCTATTTTATACAAACCATACATTACTTACATGAATATTATATTGTACACTCAGGTCCTGTTGATTTATAATTCTGTTTGACCCTGACTGAGATGCGTCGTTATGGCAGATTATCCTTCCTCGGCCACCTGGATTACTGCGAGAAGTATGTCAAACCCGTAAGATATTAATGCAAAAAGTATTTTAGAGTTGGTTATGTAACCAGACGATGTTAGTACCTAATTATATTATACACTTGTTATACATATCATTAAAAAAAGAAACAAAACAGGCAAATTGCCTGCAGATATGCACGCTAAGATTCACGAAAATCGGTGGAGCCGTTTCGGAGTAGTTCAATTACGCACACCGTGACTCGAGAATTTTATATATTAGATTATACCATACATACATGTTATATCATGTACAAACTGACGTTGATAACAAAGTAACTTCAAAAAGTATATGAAGACTGTTTAACTCATTAACATCACTAAGCCATAACGTAGTGAAATTATTTCACAGACAATAGACTTAATTGCACGGATGGCAAAGTTGTTTAAGTGATTAGTTGTTTCTATGCGGTTTTTTACTGCGTTTATTGTTGTGAGTTAAACCCCACACTTTGTGTGATCCACAAATTGGTGTTCCGAGTCTCAGTGTTCATTGTGTCCATTTCATGTATGTTTGTAAAATAAACTGCAATAACGATGAAATTTCTACGACCACTGACTCACTCAAGAAAATCTAATAATAGCAAGTTGTAACGCTTATGCATGCCTGCCGCGTATGTTTTAAATCCCTAGGCAACCAAAAAATAATACTATTCATTGAAATGCCATGGCTTCGATAAAGAGGAAAGCTTTCAACTTTGCGTCACTAAAATTAATTTATTATCATTAAAAAATGCTTAAAACTAACACACGCTAATTACCATTATGGTTTGCCATTCCTTTGCGATATTTTCACACCAATTAGATTCCGTAAAAAAGTAACTAACACACAGTATATTTAAAAGAAACTTTGAAAGTGTTAATAACTAAATTGCAAAGTAATGAGTAGTCCTACTCCTACTCGTTGTAATTTTAAAAATTAACCTCTTTTCCTGTGAGTCGCCTGTAGTAGTTTCAAGAAGTAATAAGTTACAAAGAAAAGCGAGAGATAAAAATATTGTACTCGGTTGACATCAACGTTGTTTCCTAACTGTTGCAATTCTTAACAGAATTAAAAAAAGAAACAAAACAGGCAATTTGCCTTTTTTGTTTCTTTTCTTTCTCTTTTCTTTTAATTACTTTAAAAAACGAATAACGATTTTATTAAAGTAAAATTTTATTGAAGTAAGTAAATAGAACACACTTCATTGCAAAAAGGAACCTTTTCATTACTTTATTGTTACGATTTCGCTAATCGTATTTTTACTTTGAACTTTTTGAACTTGTGTCCATGCATCTGTTCAAATAAATCCGGTTCACTCCGGTGAATGATTCAGAATTCATATTGAAGAATTTTAATAACTGCAATAACAATGATATATAACAATGGTAACATTACGATGTTTGCGGTTTTTACATACAATTACGTGAGTGGTTTGAAAAGTTTCAAACCTATATAGCGATGACACAAACCATATTTTAATTATTTTTATTTTTCTACATAGTCTCCTTGAACTCTATATATTTTTCCAGTGATGATTCACTAGTTTTTATTAACGAGTACTGCTATCTTCACGTTAAAATCGATTTTTTTTAAACCAACTAGCATATCCTCTGACCAGTATTTTGAAGAATATAAGTACCTTTCTTTTCTGTTAAGATAATAATAATAATCTTTATCCGCAAAAACTGAATGATAAGTCCCTAACCTCAAACTTCGCGTACTCGCATCTTACAAACTAATTTAGATGCTTTAAATGTTCAGTCAATTTTGAACACAACTGTGTGAATCCTCATTGTTGTAAAAACTTAATTAAATGCCTCATGTCTAATTAGTCTGAGGCACATTGTACGCCTCAGAACTTGTAAGACGGCAAGGGGAATAATTAAAATATTACCGTACAAAGTCGGTTCGGTCCGCTTATTACACAACTCAACAAGTTGGACTTTATATATTTTACAGTAGACTGAAAAGAAATTGTTGGCAGATATTTCAGGTAAAAAATATTTGTAAAATTAAATGAGAAAAACAAATATTACATGGGCAAATTCTTTCGAAAAACTTACTAAAAATAAAGTTTAGCAATATATTTATGGTTTCATCAGTTTTATGAAACTGGTAACATTCTCTATATATACAAAAGAAAGTCGTGTTAGTTTTCTTAAGAATGGCTAGACCATTTTTATGATTTCTGTGTTTTTGAATTTGTCTTCATCCGGAACAGGATAATAAGTATTAAATTAAAGTATTCATCAATAAAAATACTTTAACTGTTAGGCGGGTCGAAGTTTGCTGAGTCAGTTAGTCTAATATATAAAATTCTCGTGTCGCGGTGTTTGTTACTCCTACGAAACGGCGGGACCGATTTTTATGAAATTTTGTGTGCCAATCGGGTAGGTCTGAGAATTAGCCAACCCCTATTTTAACACCCTTTAATGATAAGGGTTATCCACAACTACTTTTTTTTTTAAATGTTATGGCAAAACAACGTTTTCCGGGTCAGCTAGTTATTAAATATGCTTTACTATTAAGGCTAAAACCTTTTTTCTAAGGAAGTATATATGTCCAGAACTGGGCCATTTAAATCCGTTCATGGTAAAATATTATAGAGTTGCTTTATAAAACTCTTCATCACTTGCGTGAAGGGGTATTGTAACCAAAGGTGAAGTCACATATTTCGGACGAAAAGAAAATCACATGGTGTTTAGTCACAAGTTGGTCCTTCGTCGGAGTCCTAGGATATCATAGTGTGAAGTGAATCTCCTTTCATCATACCTTCATCTACTCCTACCTATATATTTAAATTCAATAATATTATCACCATTACACACATAGACATTGGACCTTAACAAAATCACTGCTCTCCGTTCGAAATTTTCTTAAGATATTAAAATTTTCGTGCATTGTATTTGAGTATACTGTGAATATAGCATTAAAAACTTAACCTTAAAGAATCGTATGTATTTCTAAAACAAAGTCATATTGCAATTTCAACAGCAGTTAGTTTATGCAATTTTATATTTCAAGTCGTTACGAAATTATCTGGAAGTCGACCCGAAGTAAAAGAGGTCAGGAGTCAAGAGCCAGACACGTTTGTCACAATATTTGGCCACGTGCTCTCTCTCATGAACTTCCTCTGTTATTATTATGCTAATTCTGAACATACAGTATTATTGTTAGTAACTTTTATTCGTAGCATTCTCTTTGCAAAATGTTAGAATGTTTTTTTGCGATATTCTTAAATAAGGGAGTATAGTAACTGGCTAAAATGTTTAAATTGTAAATCGGATGAAATCGGATCGGATCGGACGAAATCGGACGAAACAATCGGACAATATATTCAAAATCAAAACTCAATTCCAAGTTTCGATTTTCACAACATATTTGAATTATGTAAAGGGCTGTATCTTTGTAATTGTAAGAAATTTAAATATATTGTTACACAGATTTTTTTTAAAGACATCTTCCTGTTTCTTTTTCATACTTTTATAACGTTGTTTAAAATTTGAAAAGGTGGATTTAATGCCGTGACGGATATTTAAGGCTATGTCGAGTTTTTGCTGTCATGTTATGATATACACAGTTTGACTTTATCAATGATTCACTGAATTTATAAAGTCGAAATCAGTCAATTCTACGTATGAAATTGTTGGAATCATGCCCAATGGATCCATTCGGTTGAATGTGAAACTCGTTAAAATCATTTTCATAGCCGCTTTATATTGACCAACCTTTTTTTGTTATTTATTTATGTAAAACATCTTTTTGTTTGTTGAATTATGTAAAGAAAGTTATACAGCATAGGCTTTTCATAAAATATACTGGACATTTATCTGATGAAAAGGTAACTATTAAATAAAGTAACAGTCAAAAAATCCTATCTTACAACTGCGACGTGTAGCTCTCATCACCTATCATGTATTGTTCACCCTAGTGGTAATAGAGCACAGAAGCCGAGCACAAAAAAGGAAGAGCCAAAAGTAACAAGGAAAATGTTGCAAAATGTAAATATATATTTTTATAATACTGTTACGTGTTAGGGTTTCATGGATTTGGGAAATAAACCTTCTGACGTTTAAAAATTTTCGACTTTATTAAAAACGCTCTTTAAATCATAATTTCACTTCATTGTCGCCGAGGTCGCTAGCAGAAGCTCTGATATCACTTCCAATATTTATCGAACTGTAGCTCAAACTGAACTGAACTGCTGCCGTTAAAGGGCCTTTTATATCCAACACCATAGCAACTAAAAGCTTCTAGCTGATTCCGTGACGGCGTAACACCGGAAAGAACATCTTGAACATGACGTTTCTGCGAAATATAAAGAAGCCAAACTCACGACAATCAATCCATATATATTAATTTGATGTACATTGATATAAGGTTCATTATTCTGTGCTCTTGAGGCACACACAATCAACGAGAACTTTCTGACGTTTATCTTCGTCTCAACCGTGGTACTAGAATATTCTTTCTTCGTAACAATTCGTAACCAGTGTGGTGGGGGTGGAAGTGCGCCATTTATCTATTGGGCTTGGCACTGAATCTGATAGATTTTAGGTACCTAGCAAATATAATACTACTTTATAAAACATAATTGATTATTTTATATAGACATGAATTGTCACATAGTTTTATGAAAACAATAAATTTCACCGCAGATTTGTGATCATTGACAGTAGTATTACTCTAGTCAGACAACTCAGGTAATATTATTTAGCTCTTCCATATTTTGGTAACATAAAAGCAGTTATCAGTATTAACTACGGTATATATTTTTCCAAATTTTATGTTCCAACATTCCATAATTTTGATTAGGTACTATAAGAATTTGTAATAATTTTTCACCTTTCATCAGTCATGAAGACAGGTCGTATTGAATCTCATAATGTTATGAAAACATTACATAACGTTGTAAGTAAATATCCTTATTCATACACCAATTACACATCACAATATCATACTCGTAGCGAAGCTTTTAAGAGGAAGCAAGTTTTCACATAACTGTCTATCCCACAATAAAACTTCCTGTTCGTAAGACAACTTGTGACTTTAACTTTATCTTACAATAAACAATCCTGGTTTTCCTGACTATGTAATAGACAAAGTCGATTGGCAAATTATAAAATATTACCTTTCTTCATCATATCTTAATAGGCAACAGATGTAAAATATTTTCCTAGTATATTAGTTTAATTATGTACTTAATAGTCCTGTTAAACCTTAAACACAGTTTTGTTAAATTCTAATTTTCCTTCATTATAAAGATATACTAGATAGGTACTACAGGTCCTTATTAACTGCTAAACTTATTCACTGTTAAACAAAACACTTATTTCAGTCTAGAAAAAAATACTAGATTTGTCATATCCACCTTAGTACAGTCTTTAAAAGAGCATTGGCTAACTCCTATTCTAAAAGAAAAACTATGTGCAGAAGTGCAGCATTTTAGTTCCCTTTAGTATTTGATAAAGATGATTTATTTGCCTGTACCTAAAATAAATTAAATAGAATATCAATATAAAGAATCATTGTACAAATGTTTATTAAATAAATCACTATCAAAACTTTAAAAAAAATATTAATTGCAGCAACATTAATATCACTAGGTACTTATAAAAAGTATTCATAGTGACTAAATAAAGTACAAAAAATCCGCAGTGAAATAGATTTTTTGTATTAATTTAATCAATAGCTATATTATAAAAATGCTTGCAATTGTCAAGAGTCAAGACGCTCATATTGCCGAGAAACATTTTGAATTTTCGTTACAAAAGTCAATGCAAATACCTCCCTTGGAACTTCCAAGTCGTTCTAAAACTTATCGGTAGATGCAAGGGGCGCATCAGCCCCGTCTCATTTGCCATCGACATCGAATAGGCGGCACCGGCCGTCTGCCAACTACCTATTCAATAATTTACGGTAATTGACAAGCGCATTTGTACCGGTAAATGACGGTATCGGAAAAAGCATTGATAAATACATAATTTTGACTCTACATTAATATTTTGCTGATAAGGGGGTACAAAGGTGTGAAGTGCTGGTGTTTGTTTATTTCGATTGCTGCTAATGATTATGAGTTTTTAAATTTATTTTTGTTTTATTATGACATATCTGTTCAGATATGTATTGTATTTTATTTTCAATGTTGAAACAACTTGCAGCCACATTGTTTGATTTTAGTGTTACTTTGTTTTGTGAATTGACTTATGAATTAGCAAAATAAATATAAACTAGCGACCCGCCCCGGCTCCGCACGGGTGCAATGCTGATACTAAATACACGTTGTATATAAAACATAGCTGACCCACGCAACCTCGTTTGCGTCTTATACAGCCCGTAGCATGAAAATTTTCGCAAAATAAGTAACTTTTCTGGTTGATTTTTACACCTTGTGTCCGAAAAACCCAAATATCTTACGGAACCCTATTTTTTTCCAAAATAAAATATAGCCTATGTTACTCGTGGATAATGTAGCTTTCGAATGGTGAAACAATTTTTAAAATCGGTCCAGTAGTTTTTGAGCCTATTCATTACAAACATACAAACATACAAAAAAAGGTACAAATCTTTCCTCTTTATAATAATAGGTCTTTACCTATGAAATTGCGTTTCTTCAGTACTGGTCATTTTAAATAAAAAAAAGTTTGTAATGGCTCTGTATTCTAAATTCAAATTAATTTTGTTTTAAAACCATGACATTCTATTTACAAACTCAGTCTTTTGTTTTTTGATTAGCGTTGTATTTTCATTACATTTGAACATTTTTCGTCATAATGGATACTTTAAAAATTCGTGTAATTATGGAATATGAGTTCCGTCGTGGCACCAACGTGACACAAACGGCACGTAACATCAAAAACGTTTACGGAGAGAACTGTACAAACGAACGCACAACCCTTTATTGGTTTTCCCGGTTCCGTTCTGGAAATTTTGACTTGAAAAATGAAGCTCGTGGTCGTCCGGAGACTTTGGTTAACAATAATGAATTAAAGGTGATTGAGGAAGCTGACGAAACTCAATCTACAGCTGAGCTAGCAGCAGCTTTTAATGTAAGCATCAAAACAATATTGATCCATTTGCGACAAATTGGCAAGGTAAAAAAGCTTGATAGATGGGTGCCCCGCGACCTTAACGATCGCCAGCGCAACGTACGCGTCGAGACCTGCCTTTCGCTGCTCAACAGGCAAAGAAATGAAGGAATTTTGAAACGAAGAGTTACGTTCGACGAAAAATGGATTCTGTTCGACAATCGAAAGCGCTCAGCAAGTTGGTTAGACCCTGGTTCAGCACCAAAGCAATGCCCTAAACCAAAAATGACCCCTAAAAAGGTGATGGTCACTGTTTGGTGGTCTAGTGCGGGTGTGATTCACCACAGCTTTTTACAAAACGGCATGAGTATTAATGCAGATGTGTACTGTGAAGAACTGGAGAGAATGATGGAGAAGCTTGCACATCTGCAACCAGCTTTGGTCAATCGGTCGTCCCCACTGCTCCTTCACGACAACGCGCGACCCCATACTGCGCAACAGACAGTCTCCAAGCTGCAAGAGCTGGGGTTGGAAGCTCTCCCTCATCCGCCATACTCACCAGACCTTGCACCTACCGACCATTACTTTTTCCAAAATTTAGACAACTTTTTAGTGGGTAAAAAATTCAATTCCCGAGAGGCAGTACAAAATGCCTTTGAAGAGTTGTTGCCTCCCGTCCAGCTGATTTTTACAAGAAGGGCATCAATAAACTGCCAATGCGTTGGCTAAGATGCGTCGATTGCATGGGTGATTACTTCGAATAACAGAAATAAAAAAGTTTTAAAAAATAAGTACTTTCACTTATTGCATACAAAACGGCAATTTCATAGGTAAAGACCTAATATTAGTATAGATTACACATACAGAATGAAGCTTGTACAACTTGTTAATAAATAAATATGTAAGTTAAACTACCATATTTTACTAAGAAATTAACAACCGCTATCTAAATATCCCTACAAACGCAATATTGAAATTAAAAATATTGGTCTTCAGTTTTTTTTTAATAATGTACCCTTAGGCTTAAAGAAAGCTAAAGGCGATATATATGGTCCTTTCCACATATTTTGTGTAACGATTTTAATTTATAATGTAACGTTACTATCGTATAATAGTTCAAAGTTAGTGCAATATACTTTCGATCTACAAAGCATACCTTACATATTAAAGCCGCCTTACATTACTTATGCGTCGTTAAATATCTCTCCCCTTCACAAATATTAGAATCAGAATCTACACTCGTTGTGTAATTATTTATATACCGTTGTATATAAAAAGCACATTCTTCCAGAAACCATTACTGTTTCCGAACTGACGAGACACGTACTACTGAAACGTGGCGTCCGTCGCAACAGTCACACAGATTGCGTGTATTATTTATTAGTAGTACAAGACCCCAGCAATTTCGTTCCATCTTGCCCTTCTTTCCTTTCATACCAATTTCGCAATGTTGAAAAAATATGACGATATTATTGAACGGGTCGAGTTATGAGGACCGGTCAGGGATAACATAATTTAGATGCGTGATGAAAATTTTTTGGAGATACGTATGTGTAATCTGAATATGAATTAGGAATTTATAGGTTTGGCTGTGGTATGATCGTTTGTGTGTGGCTTTTGGTCAGATGGGTGGATGAATTCAGGAATATATGAATTTGGGATTTGAATTTGACATGAGTTAGAATTTATAATTAATTGGTGTGGATTGACTCTCTCTCTTATATTACCTTATGTTAAAAACCATGTCCTGTCCTGTGAATGATAGAATAAATGTTTTATTTTTCTTTATTTATTGAAATGATGTTCCATATGTAATATTAGCAGACCCACGCAACTTCATGTGTCTATTTCCAATAATACGTGGTCTAAACATGATGTTAACTATCCTATATTAGGGACACCATCTTAACATACAGAAAAAAAAGTGAAAATCGTATGGATAGTTTAGGAGATCAAATAAAATAATTATTAACTTTATAACTAAGTTATACTTAAGATATACTTAAACCCATGTACTCGTCCACTTGACGGAAACAACAACAATACAACTCGTTATGAAACTCACCGAGAAGTCCTTGACATCGATTAATAAAAGTAACGGGTGTTTTTTTAAGCTAGATAGAACTTTAAATTGTAAAAAGTAACACAAAAAATTAAATTTTGATGAAACTTTTTTTTTTATTTGTTTCAGTATACTCTGACAAATCATCATGAATAGACTCACGCTTGAACAACGCTACGAAATTATCCAAATTTACTTTGAAAATCAGTCGTCGATTCGCGCAACTTATAGACGACTGTTTTATCGCAAAATTGTGTTCAGCGATGAGGCGCATTTTTGGCTTAACGGGTTTGTTAATAAGCAAAATTGCCGCATATGGAGTGAGACCAATCCACAACAGACCCTACAGACTCCATTACATCCAGAAAAATGCACCGTATGGTGCGGTTTTCACGCTGGTGGCATCATCGGACCTTATTTCTTCAAAAATGAGCTGATTTTCAAAGTAAATTTGGATAATTTCGTAGCGTTGTTCAAGCGTGAGTCTATTCATGATGATTTGTCAGAGTATACTGAAACAAATAAAAAAAAAAGTTTCATCAAAATTTAATTTTTTGTGTTACTTTTTACAATTTAAAGTTCTATCTAGCTTAAAAAAACACCCTATATAAAGATAATTTTCTTAAAACTTTTCTTCTAATTTTAGGTTCTTCGTTATTATTGAGACATTGTCTACTAAAATATCTCAATAAAGTCTCATAATAAAATCAGTCTTCTTCGGCATTCAAATTATGTTTCAATATTCAAGTAACTTGGGGGAGACCTACGTTCAGCAGTGGACGGCAAATGGTTGAAGTAAATTCAAGTAACTCTCGTCTTGTTATTTTAAAATTAAACTACCCATTTACTGGATACCAGATGCGATGCAAAAGTAAATTAAATTCCAAGACATCCTATCATACCATAATCATGGTATTTTAAGTATGAATAAAAAGTATTTACTTTCAAAAATCTTTATGCTTATGGTCGGTACGGCAGGAATTTAATAAATAAGACCAATCCGGCATTACCCTGAGACAAATAGAATTCCATTTTGACCTTTTAAAATTTCTTGAATTTATGTCGTCGAATATTCTGTTATACTTTGACGAAATAAACCTCAAACATCTGTTGTGTACTATAATTACATTTTTTCTTTATTGTTTCTAAGGTTCAAATATTTCGATTTAGGTTCCATTATTTTATAGAAATTGGAAATTTATTGCCGGATAAAAATATTTTTATACATATTTATTATTGTATATTAATTCATCACTCAAACATTTGTCCTAGTTTGAATCAAAATCATGACCTCTAGCATAGCAGTCAGGACCAGTAAGCAACTCTACTTGTAAATTACTCTATTCATTACTGAAGTCATCGTATTATAAACAATAACACATTAAAGAAAAAGGATGTCGTGTAATAAATATGCATATGTATTATATACATTATTTTTTCACCTGTCCCAGGTCGCTTGAAGCAGTCACATTTCCTCAAGGCGACGATTGGGGAGTTAATGACCTCTACCGCGTCCCCTTCGCTGCCTTCTTCGATCGGGATCGGCCTCTTCCCGATCACTCTCCGCCGACTCCTTCTGGAGCATAATGCCCTCACAGAAGAAGACCGCGGCTTCAAATCTCTCATCACTCGCCAGCATAGCCGCGATCAATGCTTGCGGAGACAGATTTCATCCGATCAGTCCGACCAGGACGCTCGGACTCCCACGCAGAGCAATCCTCCAATGTGTGCTGGATGGAATTCCGTTCGGACCCGCAGTGGTGACATTGTGCTGTGGCATCTCATCTTATTTGATTCAGATACATAATACCTACATACGTCTTTTGTCCTCGAAGGAGTAGTACAGAGGTAAACGTTCAAATTTCATTCGATACTCGGCTTCTTTCATCCATATCCTGCACCCATTTTGTGTAATCATTTCTTTACCTGGCCTGTGAAGTGTAGACGTCCTACACTGCGATTGAGTGACGCGGTGCCCAATCAATAACACGTTTATTTCAATGATTATCGGAATATTGTTATGATGAAATGTGTGAATGCCTACCGATGGCAATGGACGCCTTTAACTCAAAACTCACAAGTAGCCTTTTAAAGCCCTAAATCGGGGGAAAGAGCATAAAACGGAGAACCATAACCGCACTCACTCGGTGGAAATAAATAAAGAAATTGCTTAATCCAATCCCTTTACAAATAAGTAACCCACTATATAAAAACTACTTAAAATGACACAGATTTCGACAATAATACAAGTAAATTGAAATATTAATAGTCTATTTATATAAAACAAAGACCTGTTAGTTACACTATAATGACTCAAGAATGGTCTCACCAATTCTTATGATTGTTTTTCGAATTTATCTTCCTCTAGAAAAGGATGATAAGAATTAAAGTATTATATTCATCACAAAAAAAAATATAACCATAGAACATGAGTCTAACCGTTCATCCGCAATAAAATTAATTCGAAATTAACTCCGTCTGTCTGTTACGTTTTCAAGGCTAAACCGTTGCACCAATATCAACGAAATTTGGTAGGGGAATACTTTGATTATTGAGGAAGGATATAGGTTACTCTTTACCGCGATAAGGGACATACAAGCGAGCAGAAAGGCAGGCAAAAGTTAGTTAAATATAAAGATTAATCCAAATTTGTATACAGCCGTGTGTATTTACGCATACACGCATATATTATACACCCACACAGTCAAATCTAAGCAACTAAACATACATAAAATATAAATGGAACTAATGCCCTAACTAACGTGAAGGTACGCAGCATCAAATTCAAGTTGACCTGTTTACAAGGGGAGCGCTGAAATTTTAGCATAGTCCGCGACTCAAGGTATTACATATTTATGAGCTTTAACCGAGATCGCAGAGAAAGTCAAACATTAATGAAAGCTTAAATATTCCGTACATGTAGATAAAGAAATGAATTTTTACATTATAATGGGAAGTATTGGTATGCAAATTGCGTTTTCTGGCGCTTTGTTTCTTATCTTTGTTTACGATTCGGTGTTTTTTATTATCCTACCTCTATTTGAAGAGTAAACACGAATACACACATTTCACTTGCTAACAAAGGCGGTTACTACCTAACGTTAATTTCATAATAATGAACTCAACAAACGATCTAATGAGATCAAGAATTCAAAATAAAAAATAGTAGGAAATTATAAAAAGAAAGGTAGGCATTATGAGTGAGTCGTTTAAATTAAATAGTTACTATTTTTCATGCATGTTCCAAAACTAGTAGCAATCTATAGGTAAGGATTCAAATGTAAACTCACAATATTTCCATTTAATAAAAACCTAGCTAAGACCGTTGTACCTTTAGAAAAACCACCGCAGGTAAGGCCGCGAGTCACAGTTAGTAAAAAAAAATTTTGCTTACATCCCGTCGAAATCGATCCAGCTATTCCGGAGATTAGCTGGAACAAATAGACAGACAAAGAGACATATATTTTTTTTTATGGAGTCTGTTAATTTGATACTACAAACGTAAAATCTAATTGCATTTTGCTACTGACCAGTAAATATCTCATTAGGTGTTTTAGTATCGAATAGTTTAATACTATTTAGAATTAAACTATCCACATTTTTTATACTTACCAAACACTTCAAACATACCTTGGTTTAATTTGAAATAATTAATCATCATTAGCCTAGGTCACTGCTGCCTCTCGAATTTCACGGTACTTCGTTGGATCCACGGCTTCGGATTATTTAGGATAGGCCAAATAGTTAATAATGAAATTGATCAAAATAAATAAGTAACAAATTGTCATAGTTAATATTGAAAAGAAAAAAACTTTGACACAGTAATAACGAAGATAGCTACGGAAGTGAACATCATTGACCACGAATGTAAGTTAAAACGAATCAAAGTGGAAGATATTATACGCACAGCATGCGGCCTTTATGATTCTAATAACAATGGGAGGTCAACTTCACCCTCTAGAGAATAATCACTTAATCTCTTCTACTACGGTGTTAGTTTTATAATAGAATAGTCATTTGAATCTGGTCATGCTTTCCTTTAGGCAGAGCAGACTCATTTTGGTATCTAAAATATAAAGGAATAAAAACGTGAAATGTAATACATATATACCTACCTAGTGAAATTAACAATCTCGACATACAAGACAGAAATTTCTGTACCTAGATGTTTTTTTTTTTATTTATTGAATAGGGGGCAAACGAGCAGACGCATCACCTGATGGTAAGCGATTACCGCCGCCCATGGACACCCGCAACGCCAAAAGCGTCACAAGTGCGTTGCCGGCCTTTGGGGGATGAGGAGAGGGATTGGGGGGAGGGGTTGGGGTATGGGCCTCCGGTATCCTCACTCACTCGGTGAAACAAGTTTAAAACAAGTAGGTAACTTATAGTAACTTAAATTATTTGTAACCTTGAAAATTTACATGCTCATTAGTGTTTACTTATTGTATTTAAAATAAAAAGATTGATACTTGTTCAAATTTACTTGGTCAGTTTCTTACCTATCTGTCACAAAGATCAAGTAAAGGATTGTAATCAGAGCGCTTGGCGATAAACACACAATCAATTTTGATTTATCTAAACTGATCTTGTCCTTTTTAGTGTCGGTTGCAGCTCTTAAAGAGTAATATGACCCCTAAATTTATAAGAAAAGAGTGTCTGATAAGCCTGAAATTACAATTGTAGTGTCATTTAATGCGTTCCTGCGACTCCACGGGCGGCTAAAAGTATAATTTGTTTTTGATAGTTAACACAGTTAGGCAGTATATATTACTAAATAAGTAATAAATGGTTTAATTTCGTATATTGTAATTAAGGTTAAGTGGAACAACAGTTAACAGAAATTCATACTACTAAACTTTAAAAGATACGAATCATATTTGCAACGAATTTTAAATTAAAATATCTATAAAATATTTACCAACATTAATATTCAATTACCAACCAACATTTCCATTTAACCTAAATAAATAAACAGCCAAAAACTAACAAGACATTAAGTCTCACTGATTAGTCATGATTCATTGAGCGATCAACTGACCAGGGCGATCGAACACACATAAACGGAAATACATTCTCCGGAAGTGGCCGGCCATAACTCAAAGAGAGAACGTCCGGTTTGCAGCTGATAGCGCATCCTACTTCGACCTGAGAACCTCCTTTTGTAGTTTTAAGCACTGGAAATATATTAACGTAAAAGTTGAAAGTGTGAATTCAGTTTTAAAGGATTTGTGCTAGGATGCAATTCATTTAAATATATGGATTTTTGCTTGAAGGAGATCTTATCATTGACAAATTACACTTAAGTATTAATTAAAAAATTAGAAAAGGTAAAGAAATAACATATTCGGTATAGAACTTGGTAAATATTTTTTTAGTTCTACGCTAATTTTATCCATTCATAAAATCTATGTACCTAACTCAGTTTCATTGACTTTCTTCTTGTGTACTTATTTTTTAAAAGAAAACTCTCTCTTTAGGAATAGATGTTATGTTGCGAGGAATTTTACAAACACATCATCGATTTCCGCGATAAAAGGTATTGCATGTCCTTCTCCAAAGTTCAATATGACTGCCTCGGTGGCGCAGTGGCAGCGTATGCGACTGCTGTGCTTGAGGTCTCGGGTTCGATTCCCGGGTCGGACCAAATGTTTGTATGATCTGCAAATATTTGTTTCGGAGTTTGGGTATTTTTTGTGTAAAATATGTTTTAACAAAAAAATAAGATATATTTCATATATCAGTTATCTAGTACCCATAATACAAACTCAGGTTATCTTGGGACTAGATGGCGTTGTGTATTAAGAAAAAAAGACTCCGTACCAAAGTTCATCCAAATCGATTCAGTGGTTTAGCCGTGAAAGCGTAACAGATAGACAGAGAGACAGACAAAACAGAGTCACTTTCGGATTTATAATATTAATTAAAACTATTTTGAGGCCCATAGATTACACCTAACGTAAGATGAAAATTCACATCTTGTAAATTAATAAAAAATAATTTGCTTTATTCAAACTCCAATATATTTCGTAATATTCAGACATTATTTGTTGCTTGTGGTTTATTATTACAGTGTGGCAACTTACACATATAACACAACAGTAAGCTATTACAGCGCCATCTGCCGAAGATACACTGAACTACGAAGTAATGCTCTACACGGAGTAACTACCACTCCTGAATCGCGCAATTGAAGTTCTCGCGCCGATTATCATATATATACATCATCCTAACATCAACTGTGGGCAGTGGCCCGCCAGGCATGATCACCTCGCCTGGTCGGAGGATCCTCCCTTTGTTTTGGAGGGACATGACACCCGTTCTCCTCCACAACAGCACTTTGTTTAAAAATAGACATGTAAATGGAAAAATTATTGATCTTATTGTATTTTATTACTTTTGAAGCGTGATTGTGATAAAGGTATTTTAGTTTTTTTTTTATCCGTGATCTATATTAGATATTTAAAAAGGTACATAACAAAATATTAGGTAAAATTCTAATATAATTTTCGTAACCTATAATATAATACTTATTCGTGGGAGAGCCACGCTTTGGCATGAATGGGCCGGCTCGACCGGAGTGATACCACGGCCTCACAGAAAACCGGTGTGAAATAGCGCTTGCGCTGTGATTCACCGAGTGAGTCAGGATACCGGAGGGTCATACCCCAACCCTTCTCCGATCCCCCTTTCCATCCCCCAAAGGTAGGCAACGCACTTGTGACGCCTCTTGTGTTGCGGGTGTCCATGGGCGGCGGTAATCGCTTACCATTAGGTGATACGTCTGCTCGTTTGCCCACTATACAATAAAAAAAAAAACAAAACACAGCAAGCAAATATACATTAAACTGTCTCAGTGGTGGATTTACCCCTAGGCTGAGTAGGCTGGAGCTTAGGCGCCAAATTTTAGGGGGCGGCAGATTTGGCCTAAAAATTTTATTCATACGAAAATAACATGATACAGATAAAAGAAGTCTTAAAAATTTAACAATACTTTTGGACCAAAGAGTGTGCCTATAGTTTACTCTCAACTGCACGGTTTAAGCGGTCACTACGCCGCTTGCTACTGCGCCAAGTGCCGTGGGTTCAAATCCCATGTGGGAAATCACTTTGTGTGATCCACAAAATGTTGTCCTGAGTCTGGGTGTTCTCTGTGTCCGTTACATGTATGTTTGTAAAGTCCCCCGCGATACAGGATGTATATTCCTAATGCGGGAGTTGTCTTTTAAAAAAAAAAAAACTATAAAAAAAATAATAGCCCCGACCGAATCCTCACCATCTCCTTTTTGAAGTCAGTTAAAAGAAGTGAACACTTCGTAACACATATCTTCGTGAATATGAATTTTTAAAATATTGTAACAGCTATAGATTAAAAGAAGTAACTTTTAATTTTTACTATCTTTTGATTTCCACTTTGGGTGGCATGAGGCCCCAGGGCCTCAGTGAATTCCCGGGCCTCATTTTCCGGTTCGCCAACGGCAAATTGTGTCTGCGAGGTCAAGACCAGAGTACTAGCCACCAGTTTTGGAGCAAGTTATCGGAAACCTTCATCAAAAAGCCATCTTTCGTTAAAAATTACGCATAGATAATAATAATAATAATAAATAAATAAATATTTCGGACAATTTAACACACAACGCCGTCTAGTCCCAAGCTAAGCAGAGCTTGTGTTATGGGTACTAGACAACTGATATAAATACATATATTTTTTTTTTTTTGTAAATACATACATATTATACATAGAAAACACCCAAACTTCGAAACAAATATTTGCAGATCATACAAACATTTGGACCGACCCGGGAATCGAACCCGAGACCTCAAGCACAGCAGTCGCTTACGCTACCACTCGCGCCACCGAGGCAGTCGAGATACTTGGTTTACGCCTGAACCGGTACGAAGATCTTTTTTTCTCTTTTTTTAAGAGACATCTCCCGCACTAGCAATAATTCCTGTGTCACGGGGGACTTTACAACCATACATGAAACGGACATAAAAAACACCCTGACTTAGAACAACAATTTGTGGATCACACAAAGTGTTATTTCATATGGGATTTCAACCCATAACTTTAATTTAATAGCCTACTGGTGGCAAATCTGTAAATCCACCACTGAACTGTCTGAAACCACACACAATATCGCTGAAAACATGCTCTCTAATAATAAAAACAAAATATCAAAGCATTGACTACTTTACTCCCCGGTTTCATATTTTAAGTCTGAAAGGAAACCAGGTACAATTGTCTTATTAATAAACATAAAATACGGTAGATAAGAGGAAATTTAAGGGCACTTCAAACATATTATCGCCGTACCTAATTTGATTTAATCTTTAAGGAAAATTGTCCATTTTCTCAGCATTTACGACTTTAAAAAAAGGAACAATTTTTTTTCGAACAAAGTCTTTTAAATACCTATGTGATGTTTGACCCCTCGTTTTGAGCCAAAGGTACCTCCGGAAGATGTTGCCAGCTTTGTAGTAATTGCCCAGATTTATTGTAAACTGTAGTGAAATTATTCTTTAGAATTCTCGGCCTAAGAGTATAACTATTTACTTTTTAACCGAAAATATAATGAATAAGAATGGCATAAAAAATAGACACAAGTTTTCAGAAATTATTTTCCCATCCTGTAAAAGTACCTTAATACCTAAGTACAAATGGAATGAGGAAGTTTGAAAGACATTTAATATTTTTACATACATACATATATCTAACTAGCTGATCCACGCAACCTCGTTTGCGTCTTATATAGCCCGTAGCATAAAAATTTTCGCAAAATAAGTAACTTTTCTAGTTGATTTTTACACCTTGTGTCCGAAAAACCCAAATATCTTACGGAACCCTATTTTTTTCCAAAATAAAATATAGCCCATGTTACTCGTGGATAATGTAGCTTTCGAATGGTGAAAGAATTTTTAAAATCCGTCCAGTAGTTTTTGAGCCTATTCATTACAAACAAACAAACATACAAACAAAGTTTTCCTCTTTATAATATTATAGTATAGATTACATTGTACATTATTTATTATGCATTAAACTTTATGGCACATGATCACATGATTAATAACAGAGCACGTGGGATAACGAAACTAACAATTTTTTTTTTTTACCACAAATAGACGTAAGAAAACTTATTTTGTAATCAGGTTTCATAAATTAAAAAATAGATTACTATTCATTCATAACATTATTTAGTAATAATGAGCAATGATAATTAAGAGTTTTACTAATAAATTTCTACTAAAATAATTTTATGTATATAAAATCAACAGACATCTCTTTTGTCTATAGAGAAAATATTATCTATAGAGTTCACGAAACTGTTCTTCTCGTTAATGTCATTTATGATGAGGTGACATTTATCATTCAACGTTTTGAATGACGTCAATTATTTAAATTAATGGACTATTAAAATATTATCAAGCATTTAAAGTAATAAATAAAATGAAGTTACAATATATTAATAGCAAATTTAAATTCAAAATCTGGTAACCCAGAACAGCAGCTCGTGCGTAACAGCTTGCTGTAACAGTTATTTATGGACGGACCCAAGATTTGGGCAGTTAAAAAAACTTTTTCCATTACTGAACTTAACCGAAATACGGTGCAAGATACCTAAACATGAATAATAATTATTATTAACATTTTGTTTTAAAGATTGTAATGCTGTTAACACACCTTAAATTGCATTCGTAAATTGAACATGAAAGAACTATCCAATATTTCTTTTAAATACATAAATAGATTACATTTATGTTTTAGTTTAATATGCATTAAACCAATTGACTGCACGGTTGGCCGAGTGGTGTCAGCGGTCGCCATGCCACTTGCTACTGCGCCAAGTGTCGTGGGTTCAAATCCCACGCGGTACCTACAACACTTTGTGTGATCCACGAATTGTTGTCCCGAGTCTGGGTGTTCTTTGTGTCCGTTTCATGTATGTTTGTAAAGTCCCCCACGACACAGGATGTTTATTCCTAAAGTGGGAGTTGTCTTTTTGAAAAAAAAAAAATAGAAAAAATGTCATCAATGGGTTGTGTTTTAGAGAATATTGAAACAGGTTCGAAAAATAGCACCTGATAAAAAATTTATAGCACAACTGTATAATATCCGAATAAGTTGCTCTCTTTATTATAGAAGGCGTTCGATCTTACATTACTCTGGTTTAAAATATAAATAGACTCATTCCTGAAACAGTGTAAAAAAGTAGTATCTTGACTAAAACCAGATGTTCCCTACAATGAACAGACCTTTCCCTTCCACATAAATTACGTCATGTCAGGCCCTTGTTTCTTACGTGAACGTTAAACATAATTTTACGTAATAACAGCCCGTAGAGAATTACTGTGATGAGATAAGATAATAACACAGAATAAAGAGAAAATTTGCTAACATTACGCTTACATTTTTACCCTTTATTGCAGACATGTTTTGACATAAGTTATTAAATTTCTTGTAGGGTTATAAGAAAAACGATGACAGGTAGCAAAACAATATATTTTCAACACGTTTTTATTAGACTCCTGATATGTAAACTATTGAAACTTATATTGAAAGTTAACTAAAGTTAGAAATAAACAAAAGTGAAAGTGTTTAACGAGCACAATCCACAAACAATACTTTGAGGACACACAGTGAGGACATAAATAGTAGGCAATTCCATAACTAAACAAATTATCGGGTGGCTCTGAGGTGTACCTCAGTCGAAAAGTACGTTAGGGGGGACTCCAGTAGCTGCCGATGCATTCCTGGAGCTCCTACCTCCTCCCAAGGTAGGCTGTCGTGGCGTTTAGTGGATAGGATTGCCCTCTGGGAGTCCGACACACGCTCTTCGTCCCCCAATTGCCGTGGCTATTCTTTAAACAGATATAATATTTTTATGTATGAAATGATCGAAATTAAACAAATACCACATGTCAAGTGGAGCAAACTGCAATGTATTAGTGAAAATCAGATTCAAATCGGTATAGCCGTTTTGAGATTAGCGTGCACAAACGTACAGACAAACCGATAAATATTCAAAAATCATTGTTTTGGGTTTTATTGCGTTCATAAAGCCATAATAGTTTTTCCTATATATCTTCCATGTACAGACAGCGGGCAGTTACGATTTTATACATGTATTGATTATTAAAATATCTAGATTAAAACCTATTGAAATTGAAGCTATCTTTCATATAAAGATAAATACGTAAATACTGCAATTCCTGTCAGTTTTTTGTCAAAAATCGAACGTGAACAAATATTTATGTAATTTTAAACGAATAATTTGTTCAACGTTTAGTACTTTAGCATAGTTGTCAAGTTAACTATGTAAAACAACAAGCCAGATTGGCTTGGCTCACAGCCGACGGCTTCTAACTTCCTTACAACTTGATCTGCGAGACATAGGTGGAGTTTATTCCGGGATTTTCGCTAAGAAATTTTATAACCGGAGTAACAGCTATATATTCTTTTATCTAAATATTAATACGTAAAATGACGTCTTTCTGAAGAAATGCTGTAAACGTATAACTAAGTAATTGACGTATTTCATATCTTATTAGAGCATAATCTTGTCACACCACTGAGGTCAATTGTTACTATCTTCCTTCATGAACAGTTTCAGATACTGCTTTCCACAACTTGCAACAGTCAATAGTGTCTTATATAAAGGGATTATTAAGGAAAGAGCACTGATGTCAGGGATACAGATTTTTATCTAGTCAAGCACAGACGACCCAAGTATCATTTATGCTAAAACTAAAATTTGAACAAACGTACATACAATGTAAAATATAGTTTATTAAATAAAAAAATATTATTATTAAATTACTACTAGTATATAGTATGTAATTCAAATCTATATTTTTTAATTATTTTTCTTCTTGACAATATGATTTTAGCAAAAAAATATAGTTATGTCTAGAATACCCGACATTTGGCCAATGATCTGTGATGATTGAGGAACCATACTTTAAGGCCTTTAGTTGTTAACATATGTTTATACAAATTCCTCATTTATTCTACAATAATTGTGTTTAAAGCCTACTACTAAATCCTATTTTTTTGCGATATATCACTATGGTCCCTCAGTTCAGACGCACATGTTATGTCTTACTTATTAAACAAACTGCTTGTCGTTCTCTTTGTGGAATGATGTGGTTTAAATAAAAAAAATGCAGAAAAAATATGTATTTATTTTGTAAATATAGATAGATATAGGTATGCTATACTTCAGACTGAAAAAAACTTAGTATTAAGCTTCAACTCCGAAATTTGACACTGAAGAAATGCTTTAATCTAATTGTATTATTACTCGGAGCTATATAAATATGTAACGCTTGACCTTTAAAGGTTACATTACAGTGAAGTGCCAGATAGAGTGCCAATCTGGAAAGGTCATGGCCAACTGGCCATTTTGTCAATAAGATCGACTAATATGTCATATTTTGCATGCAATTACTTTGTTAAATATATTTTCAAGAACACATGGTTTTCAATTTGCCTTTAAAATATGGGCGGGTTCAACCTAATATAATAAAAAAAGATAGCTCAAGTGGACAAAATCGTTAGACTTAAATTACAAAACGCTCCATGCCTCCTTAGCTTTACGATCAATTCATAAATTTATTTTTGCATAATCTGTACATATACTTATGTAAACAGCTTTTAAAAATGATCTGGAAAATAATAAGAAGGCAGCTTAGCTCTAAGCAGAGGCAGAACATTGTAAGGTTACGAAGGTTTCTATCTCAGGGGACTCGTAGCGCCTCTACGACCCGTAGCACAGACGTACTGACTACGGCAAAGCTACATAGAGTTAAAACAATATCAGAGGTGCATATTTTAGGCGTAGTATGTTTGAAAAGTAAGCTCTCTAGCATTATTATTGCTAAGAGATACAATTTTTATTATGTTACATCATAAATAGAAACTAAAAAAATAACAATATTCATCTGTTTATTGATCGAGGTCACAACAGATCAGGACGGTAAAATACAACCTGTTTTTAATGTAAAACCAGTATCCATTTTGACGAATCGTTTTTACATAATTAAAGGTATGTTAATACGTAATGGCCTATTAATAAGGTTCGTAAGCTTACATGTAGCTGCATACGCGAAAATAAAAGTGTTTGCGTATAATCAACATTATGGTGCATATTCTTGGGTCTTCTAAGAGACACGTAGAAGCATACTTAATACCCACTCCGAATGCTATAATTGTCGAAAAACTTCTCTAAATTTTGTAGATCTGAGTAGAGACGAACGTAATCAGTATCGTTCATCGCCCCACGCAACCGGTAGTTGGATTTCTTGAACCGTGAAATTTTATCAAGTGAATTAATCTCGTGAAACTTTTCCCTTTGGACATCGCTTTTTATTTTTTAATTCAAACAAAATTGATTTCAGTATTTGTGAAAGCAATCTTTTTATTTTACTAGGTACCAAAAATTAGCCAATTGGAAAACGCCAAAGTCGGCAAATGTCAAAGATTAAATTATAGTGACTTATAAAGGTCATGGGGTTATTTAAAAATAAAACTTAATAAAATTATAGATAAGAAAATTTTAAATATTTTTAGGTACCAACGTAGTACATAATCTGCTTATAGTCAATGAAAATAATAATACAACCTTCGTTTATATTTCTTAAAGAACTATAATTGTACTTACAACATGGTTTGGGAAAGCCGGTCAGGCGACAACCTTATTTCCCATTCATGGCTGAAGTTGACATATTGTGTTAGTGAGAATTATTTCCAAATTTTTTTTTGTTTAAAATGTTTGCCATGTGTCATGATTTAAAATAATATGATGAGCTACATTTATCATGTCTTTATTTTTAACAGTAAAATAAACTTTCCTCATTTTTCTATATCCAGCCATAGACCAGTGACGTGCCTACCTAGATACGATTTACATAATTCTACAATATAGTGGTGTTTTTAGTCTAAAAATACATACTCATAAAGCACAACTCGTACTAAGTTCGTAAACACCTCATATGTACAGAATGGTGTGTGAATACGCATCAAACATATAATTAACTGTCGACCCCTTTCTTCAATGATACTTGTTTATTGCCTTTGCTTTCAAACCACTACTTATGAGCATTTCTACCGGTATTTAGTAGATTGAGTCTTTATTTCCATCAAATGCCAACATCAAATTGTTTCGTCAATAAGTCAATATTTGAAGTGTACTGAAAGCGATTTGCCTTATGTTTTCTCTGCTAAAACGAGTATCTTTACTATCATGTGAGTTGTTCTGATATCTGTTAAAAGATTCTCTGTCTTTCTTATGTCTCTCATACCTTTTCAATCATTGCAATATTCTTATAAATAGTAGCTTGCTAATATGTTGAACATACAATAGATTTGGGTTACAAAGATCAGAGATATCACGACTTAGGCCTTGTACGCCTACAAGCACAACGTGAAAACACGTATAGAAAATGTATCATCAAACAAATATCATACATAAACATTAAAATCACAAAATGCCAACAAAACCACAAAAAAATAAAATAATACAAAACATTTTATAAAGACGGAACAACAATCTTTACTTGTTTCTTTAATGGACAAGGAGCTACAAAATCCAACCCGAAATAAACAGAAGGTACGTTATTTTTCATTACATATGAATTTGTTTTTATTTCCACATTAACAAACCTTTGGAGACTAGCATAAAGCTTTTGTTCTACCGAGCTGCTCATAAATAACGTTGAAGACGTTGAATATTTTATAAATCCTCCGCCATTATCGGATGGGGTTCGAGTGGGGGTAGAATGTCCGCCTCCGTTCGATCCGGGAAATCTGATGTTACGATTGATATTTGGTATGTGTTTGGCAGTGACTTTATAGCACAGAATAACAAAATGAGCCTTAAATTATTTTATCACTGTCCTATAATAAGGCGAAGAAGTAAAGTACTTACCATCAGGCGATACGTAAGCTCGTTTGCTCCTATTCTATTCAAAAAAACTAGCCATAATCATTCACCAACCCTTCTGGCCAGTAAGGTATAATAGGCTAAAACTTCCTTTCCAAGGATATTCCAATATCCAGCAGTAGACTTTTAGATAGAAAGCTGTTGATGAGTGAAGTTACTGGACCTAGAATTCCCCTGATCGATAGGGGAGTGACTAAAAGAGGTATATTAGAACTCCGTTAAGAGAGGCAGCTCGTTGGGCCTTTATGATATTAAGAAAGTTAATTGTGGATTTGGACATCAAAACAAAGGGTTAAAATAAGATATAAAACTTTTGTACTCAATTACTTGTTTCTTATTTATAAATATATTCAGCACTTTTTAATCCATTTATCAGGGTTTTAGGGCATCGACATCGCGCACTTCTTTGTTTCTATTGTTTTATAAAAACGCTACAAAAATAATATCATTACATACATAAGCTTTTTTGTAGCAAACCTGTAACATGGCCGATTATATTTACCACACGAATATTTGCCCTAAAACACAATATTCAAAAGCTTCCATACTCAAGTAAAAATCAAGCAAAGGTTTTCAACTTAATAAATGTCAATTATCTAGACATATACAGATATATGTAATACAGTCCTTACTGCAAATTTATATCCCAACAATCTGTCAGGTACGTACTACCTACGCTTTATTGCAATTAATCAATAGTCACGACAGAGATAGCAAAAATTAGTACATACACACATACTGTGGTACCTTGATTTATTTAAAATATGTAAACGTGAACTCACAGGAGGACGCAATAAGGCTGGTTTATGCTTCGATATCACGGCTCCTCTCAGCTCCCACTGACGAGCTTTGATGAATCGCGCAGCCTCAGGTTGTGTTGCCAGCTAACATCCTGTAACTCCTAACCTAACAATTTTTATGAATAAGTTTAACTATCTGGTGTGAAAATAAAGTAATTTCCTCATTAAAAAATTTATATTCATCTATGAAATTTTTGTTGGAATTGACTATATTACTTGAATTATAAGTCAATTTAATTGTAGTATTTCCATGTTATGCTAACAAGTTTAGTAGACAATTTTCATAAAATGGGTTAGTACATGAATTAACATTTTTATTACAATTTTACAGGCTAGTGAATATAGGTAAGCAACTTTTATTTCTTAATGAAAATTTAGTAAATTTTTCATTATTACTAGGTTTTAAAAAACAAGTCTAGTCTATATTTAGCATTCAATTAGGGTACTTTAATGGAAGAGTATTGGCAACTCTTTAACCTCCGCCAGTCACCCTGTGTGAAGCGGGGAGAAGACACGCGCGCTTGCAGGCTTAGACCTGCACTCGACTATTTTGCATCGTTACTATTTATATTTTCTGTGCACTTACATATCACTTAGGTATATATTACTACACTGTTTATTTAATTTGCAAAAGCGATTGTAATTAAATTGATTTACTGCTGAATGACAAAAATGGCGTCAGAGCATTTTCTGTTTCGCTCATTGTGAATCCTTTGGCACGTTCGGTAAATTTATGAATATTTCATTTGTTTATGTCATTATCCTGAAACTTCAACAATGAAAAGACAGCTTTAAGTACTAATACAAAAAGTGTTATAATTGAACAAAATAATGTATATTCGATGGTTTACTCTCTTAGGGCTAACATTCTTTGTCATTTTTTTTCCTTGAATTTTTGTACTATATATATTATATAACTTATTTCCTTTCGTGTTTTACGTAGGTTGCTCTTAGTTGCTTGATTGATTATTGGCTTGGACAAAACTAGTTTGACCTGGAATTTGATTATAGGAGAAATAAACTTAGACTTTGTGATTTTAAATGACTTTGGTAAAGTGGTTCTCGTTAGTATGCATATTTTCTCCTTTTACAGGTCATGGATTCTACTGAACCTTCAGGCAAAAGCAGATGTAGAACAAGAAAAAAATGTAATGCGCTCCAATTGAAAACTGAAACTGAAACTAAAGAACAATCAACGTCTGCGCAAAGTCTAGCACTTGCAACGAAGATGAAGGTTGTAGACTACTTAGTTACTTCTTTCGTGCCTATGGCAACTACTGTACCACAGCAAGGAATCGTTAGAATAGGTAACACATTTTTTTTATTTAAAGGTGGACGTCTTTTTCCAAAAGATTATATACTTTATGGCAAATGTGTAAATAGAGGAATGGATTTTCTACCCTCATATTACTGGAATACAGTACCACCTCGCCCGCAGCAAATACCTACTTTAGATTTAGCACCATATGAACAATCTGGGGTTACAGGGCCAGCCAAAGAAATAGTAAATGAACTTGAAGCATTTAATGTATACATTACTGAGAAGATGTTACAAACAATTTTGACTCACACCAATGATGAAATCAAAATAGCACAATATTATACTGTGCCTAAACCAAGTTCTATCTATCCTTTGAGTATAAACGAGTTAAAAGCCTTTATTGGTTTATTATACTTATCAGCCTCAAAGAAGCATAATAATTTATCAGCTTCTTTCTTGTGGGGCGGCTGCGTCAGTGATATCTACAATTTAGTTATGTCACAAGAGCGTTTTGAGTATTTGGCTCAATGCTTACGTTTTGATGAATACAGCACTAGAAATATGAGAAAAAAACGCGATTCTTTTTGCTTTATAAGAGAAATTTGGGACGATTTTATTACAAATTGCTCCAAAGTTTTTCAACCGTCTAAGAATTGCACGGTGGATGAAATATTTGTGAATTTCAATGGAAACTGTAGGTTCAAGCTGCCTTTACCTAAGGAACCTCGAAAACATGGAATTCAACTTGTACTATTGGCTGACTCTGACAACCGTTACATAATATCTGGTATACCATGTTTAGATAAGAATTATAATGGTCAAAAACCTTTAGCAGAATATATGGTGGAAAAATTGACGAAACCCATACATGGAACTCATATTAACATTACGTATGCAAATGATATGTTTACATCTATCCCACTGGCTAGAAGAATGTTAAAACTATACAAACTTACAACTATTGGACCTTTTCATAGAAACCATGTTGAGATTCCACCTGACATTATTTCTTACGAAAATCGACCTGTGGGTAGTTTTCTAACCGTTTATAATAAAGAAGACAATTTACAGCTTTGTACATATTGCCCTAAACGCGGAGCAGTCACTACATTACTTTCTAGCAAATATTTTCCAGTAGAGCCAGAATGTAAGCCCAAAGTTATAGATTATTACAATTCCACAAAAGAGGATGTCAGTGCAATAAAGAAACTATGCTATAATAATAGTTGTTCAAAACCCACTAAACATTGGTATATTGCCGTTTTCTATACAATATTAGACTTGGCAGCAATCAACTCCCACACAGTTGTTAACTTAAACAGGACAAGATCTGGCAAAGGGATCGTGAGTCGAGTTGATTTTCTTTATAAGCTTGCATTGGATTTAATGCTGCCTCATGTGATGGAACGTCTTACTGAGCCAGATACTAATGATTCTGTTAAAATTAAAATTAAACGCTTTATGGACGAGCGCTTTAGATTGAACGTCGAGCTTAATCCACCTAAGCACCAAATTAAGACTGTCAAACCTATCAGCCCAAATGATGAATCAGCTGCAAATATTCCACAGAAATCAACAATGATCGAGGTTCAGCAATCTCAAGACTTGCATCCACTTACTCTCAGTAGTGTGCCAGTAAAATCTGTTGCAGCAGAATCATACACAAAAGATGTGTCTGTAAATCAATGCATGCAACAAATTCAAGATAATTATTCGTCTGTTTATCATGAAACGACAATTAAAACAGCTATATCATATCTTAATACAGAAATAAATAGAGTAGCGTTCAATATTCAGGAAATGCCACCTTTCCCCTGTAATTCGGACATTTTAAGTTTGACGGTAAACTGGAACCAAATCCAAGCTTTATATCCACCTACTCAAAATATGAAATCGATATTTTCTGCAACTAACATGTATACAGTACAGCATACCCAACATTTTTATCAACCAATAGAGCAATCCACTGTTGCATATTATAATGATTTTCAAGGGTACTATAGAAGTGACTTAATGCAACAAACTCAAACATGTAATACATTATTGCAAGCTAATACAGTCTATTATATACCAATACAAACTGTTACAACACAAAATATCACAATGAATGTAAATCAACATTCGACTTCATTTGCTAACACGATTTCACCAGCGCCACCAGAAAACCCCGTTCCTGATTTAAAATGTGAGCTATGGGCGTGTGGAGTTTGCAATTATGTTAATGATCAAAGTCATTTTATGCAATGCGGTAGATGCGCAGTTGTAGTATGTGTAATTCATCGGCAAATACTTTGTACAAATTGTATTTTTGACCAGCCGCTGCCATCAAATCTGAGTGCAGATATCGCGATAAATTATCACTGTGGAGTTTGCCATCAACTTTTGGAATATATGATATTTAATACAACACAGTGCTACAAATGTTTTCAGTTTCTATGCCCACAGCATTGCCATATACTGTGCTGTTTCTGTTGTTATGGTTGAATTGTACATTATATCGTTGTCCTAAATTTTGTCTTTATTATTTTTGTGATGTAGGTTTTAAAGTTAAGATGAATTTTAAGTTGTGTAGAATAGTTAAAATATATCAAAGGACAATAACAACTACTTAAAATTAATGTGTGTATGTATATATATAGTATAACTATTGGAAATATAATGTTATGCATTGGTAGTTGAATCAGTCTGTAGCTAAAAGTTAAACTTCTCGAATATTGTTTAGGTATTTATTATAGAAAAGACTGTTTTTACACAAAATTAAATTAAAGATTTTTTTTATATCTACAATAAAGTTGGTACTACTAAAAAACTGTCGATATGTTGAGAGATACATATTTTGGAAACTTTTTTCCTAGAGCCCTACCTACTTTAAAGCCCTACCTGTCAATTTTTCTACTCAAATTGAACTAAAGTAAGACTGACTTCTTTTTTTAAAAAAAGGATGTTGGCAACTATTCTTAATAAAACTCTTGGTAATTTATAAGTCAATTGTTAACTAACTTTAAGTAATGACACCATAATGTATATTAGTTTCAACCATAATGTGTCGTTTGTAAGGTCCACTGTGCACTACTTGTTAAGAAGCTTACGCCCATATTGATGATAGAAGTTGTAAACGCTATGTTATAATTTTGATAATTTTAGAAAGAAATCTGAAACAGTCACAATGAAATAATAATGTCGTTTTTTACCATTTCAGTTTAAAGATAATAATGTAATCCTTTTGCCATTGCAGTATGTAGTGATCTTTAAACTTTCGTCTACCAAAAGTATTTAATACTAAGTGTTTATCACTAATTATTAAGAAACTGATGAATAACATTGAGAATCTAGGTTTAAAAAAATAAAATTTGTGTCAAATGTGTCGTTTCTTTTACTCACTAACACAGAAATCAGAAATCGACACAATACATAAAGTCACAGTTTGACGATTTCAGTATAAAGATTATAATACCATTTTGCCAATGCAGTGGTCCCAAGAAGGTAAATAAAAATATTTAATACTAAGATTTTATCACTAATAATATATAAATTTATGCATAATATTGAGAATCTCTATGTTTAAATGGTGTTGTTTTTACCTAATAATTAGGAAATTAGATATTAACCAGTCATAGTTCTACTATTTATCGACCTTTTGACCGTTTGTTGATTAAGTTTAGAAAAGAAACATATACACTTAAATATAAGCAGTACAAATATGAAAATTGCTCAAAGAGAACCTCGGATTCCCATACGAGCCAGACTCAGTTTGGTAATAATTAGCTAAATCGAACAATGTTCGTGTTTAGCTGTGTCAATAGATATAATTGTTGTATGTAATAGATACAATTGTTACAAATGCATTCTTCCTATTTTAATAAGATTGTTAGTATTATTTCAGTTTCAAGATCATATAACCATTTTGCGAATGCAGTATGTAGTGGTTTCAAGATGGTAGATAAAAATATTTAATTCTAAGAATGTATCACTAACTATTCAGAAATTGATGTCTAACATTAAAATACATGTTTAGAAATAAAATTGGTGTAAAATGTATAATGCGATGTTTTTTTACTCTCTGTTTATAACCATATTATTAACAGGATAGAGGGAGTTGACTTTTTAAAGGACACAAAAAGAAACACACAAACATTACTATCGATTTCCAATTGTGATCAAAAAGGATTGCATGACTTTGTGTTAATTTGCTATAAGTATTCCATAATAAGCAACGACGGTGTGGTTTGTACCTTTAAGGGTGACCGCTGGTGGTATGATGCCATGAGCGTCTCCGTGTCCGCAGTTTAAAAACATCCACCGGAAAGATACTTTGCTACAACGTTGCGTTGCGAGTCCCCAACCCGCACTCGGCCAGCGTGGGGACGTATGGCTTTAACCCTCTCCTGAGAGGAGACTCGACCTCAGTAGTGTGACATTATGGGTTGTTGACGATGATTCTATAAATGTAAAGTAATGTAGCTCTTATTATTTTTCTGCATGGACCTGTAAGTAACTCTACTCTGCCTGATGGAAAGCATAATTAGTATCTACCATAGATATAGAGTAGTCGCTACCATACTTATTGCCACACCATGGAGGCCTCACTAGGTCCAATGATGCAGAAGCATCACTAGCCTTCGGTCCTGCATTGCAGATCCCAGAGCAATCAGACATAACTTATTTTCACACGGATGAAACCTGAAGTTTTCAGTAGCGCCTCGTGTGCCTTGAATACCTACGCGCTTTGTGGAACTTGCCGAGTGACACCTGGGCAGGTACCAGGTGAGAAAGGTAACTAAAAATAAGAACTATTTAACTTAAATTCACACGGCTGATTTTTATATATGTCATGTAGAATATTATTTTAAAGTAATATCATAAGTGTCAGACACTTTTGATGGACCAGAGCTTTTGTCAGACGCTTTTAAGCTACCCAAAAAATAATTGAACTTAACTTATTTTTACATGTCTGATTTTTTAATATGTTATTAAAGTATTTATTTAAAAGTTACATTCAATCAGTCAGACAAATTAGAGTGACCAAACATCCCGTAAGACAAAAATTATTCAGCCAGAAGTATGAGGGCGAGAGCACTAGGCGCATGCGCCTCAAAGTAAAAAAAATAATGTACTGAGAATACTTACTGTTTTCAATCTGAGATTTTTGCATCTTTATTTCAACAAAATTAACTTTAACAAGTAAATAATTAATAAATATTAAAGTAAATAAGTTTATAGCATATATTTGGGGTTATCATTTTTTATTCATCATAATTATCGAGACATCATTTGAGATTTCATCGTTCATCCAATCACGGTACTGGTACCATCACATGACTTCACATTTGGCTCAACACTTGGTTCAGGCATTGAATTAGCTGGACTCGAGTTTGACACTACATCTAAATCTGGAACTGTTGAATTATTTTGTTGACTTGAGGTAGACGTTGTACATAGATCATCGTTAGTACTAAGATTACAAGGTTGGCTTGATGTCGATGCAACTAATGAATTTTTAACAATACTCGATGATTTTTATTCAGCATTTTTTGGTTTTTCTGGTATGGCGGAAAAAATATTTTTTGGCAGAGCAGTAAAAATTTTATAACATTCTCGATGGTAACCACTGTCGTCATACAAGTCATCCGGTAAAACTACATCTTTGAATTTGAGGTGTGGATTATTCGCTGTTTTAAAATGTTTTTGCACTTTTTCAATATTTCTTCTAATTTCCGACTAAAATTCACTAAAAAGTGGAAGTTGTGGCAGGGGTATAAGAGAAGCAAGCGAAATTTGTAGGGCCGACTAGTGCATTTTTTGTTATTTTTTTATTTTATTTGAAAGCTAGTGCTTTCCGTTTGGTTCCATTTCAATTTGATCGTTCTTGAAGTCGGTTCTTTTTTGTTAAAATTAACAACCCGCCTCAACTACCCACAGGTAGGGTGAGACTCAGACCCATACTCAGAACGAAAAGTTTCTTGATCACGGCATTACGCGTGAACGGCTTTAACAATTTCACTCATTCTTTTAGTATCGGATAACGTATTTATTGGGGAAGGCGATAAAATCAATATATGTTACAGAAGTCCTTTCCTCTGTAGTGTGTTTGTAATATGAACATTATTTAATAATAGGCCATATTAGTTCAGTTAAAGACAGCATGTTAAGCATCGCCCAACAAATTATACGAAATGGATGAGGAGTAACAAAGCCCAAATCTGTCATAGTAATGTCACTTCATTGTTATTCAGTCAAAAACGTTTATTTTATGGCTCTCGCCCTCATACTTCTGGCTGAATAATTTTTGTCTTACGGGATGTTTGGTCACTCTAATTTGTCTGACTGATTGAATATAATTTTTAAATAAATACTTCAATAACATATTAAAAAATCAGACATGTGAAAATAAGTTAAGTTTAATTATTTTTTGGGTAGCTTAAAAGCGTCTGACAAAAGCTCTGGTCCATCAAAAGTGTCTGACACTTATGATATTACTTTAAAATAATATTCTACATGACATATATAAAAATCAGCCATGTGAATTTAAGTTAAATAGTTCTTATTTTTAGTTACCTTTCTCACCTGGTACCTGCCCAGGTGTCACTCGGCAAGTTCCACAAAGCGCGTAGGTATTCAAGGCACACGAGGCGCTACTGAAAACTTCAGGTTTCATCCGTGTGAAAATAAGTTATGTCTGATTGCTCTGGGATCTTGGACTATGAATGCAGGACCGAAGGCTAGTGATGCTTCTGCATCATTGGACCTAGTGAGGCCTCCATGGTGTGGCAATAAGTATGGTAGCGACTACTCTATATCTATGGTAGATACTAATTATGCTTTCCATCAGGCTGAGTTATATACACGCGTGAGTTGGACTATAAGTAATTCTGTAATTAGCGAATAATGATTCCATTTCCTACACTTGATCAATCTTAATTAACTAAAAACTTTAAAAATTCTGTTGGAAATCAGCGATTTATCCTCCACGTTTCGTAAAGGCGACGATTGTTCGAGTACTGGCGTACAAGATGATGGCAACGCCCTACTATTGACGTTCCGCAGGAATGACAACTGTTCCTCTATTTCGACATAACCAATGTTGCCTTATGCCAAATCTACATTCCTATATTACAAGGTCAAACAAAATAATCTTATATCATTCTGTTGTAAACGGCTTCCAGAGCGTTAGCTGAGAACTTTTTTAGTTTATTTAGTTAAATACAAATGTTAAAATAAACGTTCGGATTTGGAGATATTATTAATCGAAAGGATAAAACAAGTAATGAATTATTTATTTATGAAATTAGGTTTTTTTTTTTTTGTTTTCTTCTTTTAATTTTTATGCAACCAGTGCTACTCTTACGACTAAGATGAATCTATTGACATCACTGACATGAAAATACGACAAGCCGTTTAGGCTCTAGGGCGTGCCAAAGAAATATACATACATACATACACTTGAAAAACATAACCCTCCTTTTTTCCCAGTCGGGTAAAAATTTATATCGATACTAAACAAGGGGCAGGTATATTTTCTACTTTAAACTTTATTTAAAAGGTTTTTTTATGAGAGTCAGGATATTAATTTCACTTCATAATCGCTAACAATCTTTAACTATGACTTATTTTCGGGAAAATATTGTAATGAGCGCAAATTACTTACTAGGTATGTTACCTTCAGATACTAATTTTGGGAGAAGACATTTTTATTGAATAACTAGCTGTGACCGCTACTTCGTACACTTGACATTTGGATTTTCAAGTTATTTTTAAATTTATCATCGTTTTAACCTTTCCTGGACTACGACAAACATTTCGAAACCAAAATCAGCTAAATTGGCCCAGCCTTTCTCGTGTTTTAGCGAGACAATCGAACAGCAATAGATGTAGCAATTGATTTGTATATATATATATAAAAATCAATTACTATTTTACATATATCAATTGCTGTTTCATTTTAATTTACATACTTCTTGTTATTTTCGTTTTGAAATGTCGGCTCAATTAATGAGGCATTTGGTCACTGAAGTCAACCAACGTTTACAAGTTGCTATAGTTGATTAAGTATTAGAGCTGTCAAAAGTTAAATAAACTATTGGAACGACTATAGTATTGTGTACAATTTCAGACGTTCTTTTCTAAAAAACCTTTTTGATTTTGTTCCTTTTTTAAAATTTTGCTTACATGTATTTTATCTTGCATGAAGAGTAAAAATAATGTTAGAACAGTATTTTTATTCATTTTATTTATAAAAGCGCATTGTGATTTTGTTACAGCAAAATCCATGGCCAGACATCTCAAATTTTCATTACCAATATGAACCAAGCTAAAGCGAGGGGTGGATTATAAATGTAAGAGCCAGTTTATTGCCGACTTATTAGAGAAATATGCAATAAGAGATGGCATCTGTCTGTTGGTCTGTTATGTCTTGTCTGGAGTAGAGATTCACAATAATTTAGTTTCATTTTTAAGAGAACGGTAGAGGTTATATATTTGTAAGATACCCACACTGGTTTTAAATCTTAGTAGTAATCTTGCTTAGTATTTATTTTTTGGAAAACAAAATATTGTTTAATACTATTTTTTGCAAACGCTTTCACTTTAAAAGTAATTGTATCGTTTCCTTCATTAACAATGAAACCTTAGGTATGTATAAGTATATTTATATCGTTAAAACATAACGTTACCTAGGAATGAATTAGGGATATAGATTAAATATCAACTAAGATTGAGTTATTTTTATAAATATTGAGCATGACTATTTATTTATACTAGTGGTCGCCCTGTGGTCGAAATTTGACCAGAATTCATTATTTGTTAATTTACTTTTTAAACGTTCGGCACTCCTTATTCATTTAAACTTTAACTTTGTTAAATTTTATACTTCTAAAAAGTGGTACACAGTTTTTGTTTAATACGTTATAATATATTGATTATGTCAATTTATCATTTTTTTATTAAATTAATAATACTTGGCTCCCGAAACCCTAATGTGCATGTGGGGGAACGGGTATCATGTCCCTCGAACACAAAGGGAAGATTCTCCGACCAGGCGAGGTGATCATGCCTGGCGGGCCACTGTCCAACAGTTGATGTTGGGATGTTGTATAAATGATAATCGGCGCGAGAACTTCTATTGCGCGATTCAGTATTCTCGTTCCCCCACATGCACATTAAACACATCAAAGATATACTAATCATGTTTTTAATGGTATAGTGAGTGAAATAGTAGATTAATTTCTTAATAATCATCAAGTACGTCGAACGCATTGCTTACCGTTTAAAATTTGCTTGAAGATTTTTCGTATTGGCTTCGAATACCACAGGTGTCCTTTTTTTCTACAAGCACATGTGCTATGGAAATGTATTAACAGTTAGTAAATAAAAACTATTCTATATTTCTATTAATATACACCTGATCATCTTTATGTTTTCATCAAATCAGACTCAACACTGAACTAACGTTTAATTTTTAACTTGACTAAAACAAAACAAACCTAGGTATTTCTGTGCGAAAAGACTTCCAAAGCAATATTTACAAGAGTGCATTAATATAATAAATACTTTATTAAAAACAAAAATGTATAGCGAAAATGCGACGCTTCCCAGACGTAGCACGCGAAATATTTTAGTGTTGGTATTTTCTAATTAATTAGCAGCACTTCAACCGCTAGGGGACGTCTTTGAGGAGCAGTGACTATTTATTTGCACCTTAAAAAGGCAACTCCATTAGCAGAATGAACGTGGGGTATGAATAGATCATTCAGAAGATGTCGACTGTCGCAAAAACAAAGTGGAAAGGGAGGTGCAACCTGTGCGTATATGAATATATGTTGTAGATATTGGGGTAAGTACAGCGTTCTCTAGCAAGGTGAATAAACTATGGTATTTTCTGGGTACTACTGGGTATACTAAATACAACGGATTTTATAGAATATGTGTGTTCGTACAATGAGAGACTGAAGTATTTGACTATACTATTCTATATATAGTTAGATAGGAGCAGAACGTAGACTACTCTATATATGTGTAGACACTAGTAGTAGAAACTATTTTAGTTTTTGATTTCTATGATAGTACATATTCCTAACAATAATAATATGTAAAGTTAATGAATTGATAAAATAGTTTTGCAAGACATTGTGGGCGAAGAGAATAAAACTATAACTAGTATATTTGTATGTGATCAAATCAGAGAATTAAAATAAATCGTTCTCTAAATATATTTTTTCAAATAGATTATTTTCGTAGTTATTACTAGTAGGTATACAAAGCTTGACTAAAAGTACGTAGGATATTAGAAACAGTTTTTTTATAATTCGTAATCTATAGTCTTTCCAATCGTTTATTTAACTTTTGACAGATCACGCACATAAAGTTTTGTAATAATTTTTGATACAATGTACTACAGGGAATACTGTACTTCATGGACGGGCTCCGCCCACTTAGAGATGTGTCATTCGTAATTAATGACCACAGACTATAAAAACGGTTTTGAAATAAATCGATTATAGATTATATTTATAAAACATACAATAAAATTATTCTTGTATGTCCTTTGAGTACTTTATTTTTTGGTATTTTGACAGTAACGAAGGGAGGAACGATACGCTCAACACAACCAAATGTGAGAATTCACAAATAAATCAATACGGAGGAATATAAATACTCAACTCGGCGTATGAAAATGTGGATTAACACTAACAACAAAATGGCGACGCGCGTCGGATTCGCGTCCGGTGTTGCTGTTTAATAATCGATAAAAGTACGAAATTATCGATAAAATAATGAGTGTGTTAAATCGATTAAAACTTCTTCATACATAAAATCGATCTATAAAAGAAACCGAATCGGTAACGGGTCAGGGTATCACTATTTTATTAAGTATTAGAGCTGTCAAAAGTTAAATAAACGATTGGAACGACTATAGATAAATATTACGATAATCTGCAGTGTGTCTTGTACAGTTATGACTTAATACAGCAGGTCTAACTTTCAAATGTTTTGACATCATCCGTCCCTTAATATTACTAAAATACATCTCGCTATTTTTCCCGCATAAAGTAAAATTGTCCACTGATGTCGAACACACAGAAGATTGAACCGTGAATGGTAATAAATCAATTGTGGCGGCTATTTATCTATTGGACGGAGCTACATTTATAACTTTAGTTTCTGTGCGTTATGTGGGATACAGGTGTATGTAGATATTATTGTGAACATCAATTTTGAATCGTTGCACTCTTGATTTATTTCCTTTTTTATTTTACTGGGTTAAGCGTAATTCAGTTTTAGGAAATACATTGCAATTTTCAAAAAAAAAATATTAATGTTCAGTCAAAATATTAGACAAACATGACAATTCTTCTTCTTGGTTTCTTTATATATTTTGGTGTAAGTGTTTTAATACAGATTAGGCAAAATTTACGTCAAAACCATAAAACAATATCGATTCATTTATTTTACATCGATGATTTTATGTTAGCATCATCAATCACTTTTTACAATGGCTCGTCTGTGTGTGTGAACCAGTGAACTCTGGCAAAAAAATATTCAATTGTATTACTCCATATACTTCCAGTTAAGTTTACAAGTAATATAAGTAGTAATAAGTTCGTAAAAATCCTTTAAAAGAAAAATATCAAATGAATTTAATTTCAAATTCAAGTCGATTGTCTCATCCCTCGTTCCATCGCTGCGGATGCAAGTAGGTAGCGGGATACGGATATGCGATAACGAATGCAATTTTCCGTCTCTGTGAACAGAGTTTAGGCGGGGCCCGCACTGATCCGGCCTCTTACTGGTACCTGCACTGTTTGCTGTCTTATCACATTGCTGGGTATGTACTAAAAAGTCATAATACTGGCTTTGTAAGAATTGTCTTTGTGTCCCATACGCATTTGATCGATACTTTTGTATACTTCTATGTAGTTATCACTTATAGTTAGTATATTATTTCTTGGGGGGTCCGTAGCTTCACAGGAAATCGGTGTTGACGATGAGCCGGTCTAAATCCCTTAAGCTTTCTTTCCGTCTAAAGCTTTCAGTTCAGTCTTGAAAGCCTATAATATTATTTCTTAAATTATTATTGTGTTAATATTTTTTATGTCAAAATGTAAGTATAAATAAATGTTGTAAAAGAGAAACCCGAAACTGCAATCAATTTAAAAAGATTGATCTACGTAATAATTTTTTCTTATATTTAATTAAAATTCCTTTCTTCAATTAAGACACTAAGTGACATTTATGAACGTTAAATTGAAGCTATAGTTAAAAATCATAGATAGACACAAACAGACGCCACAGCATGTACTGGATTGTCAAAGTAAATTAGGTGAAAATACCAAAATCTACTGCCTGCTTGTGTCGATCCATAGCTTCCTGTTTTCAAAATGCGTAGAGCCTTATGAGAAGAATACTGGCAAAGAAACTCATGGCCACTCTTTTAAAAGTCAGATCTTCAGGTACAATAACATTAGTACTACATGAAAGGTAATATATTACAAGCTGTTTTCCTTTCCCACCTGAATTTCATTTTACTAAAAAGCTCCAAAAGTTCACGTACAAACAAAAAAAAAACACTCAGTGATACCGATGAAGGTTTGAACCTGAAACCGTGCTACCTTTCGTTCTGAACACCCTCAAGAGATGCTGACAAGTCGCTAACGCCATATTTGTCACAGATAATCTTAAAACAATATCATCTTTAAATTGGTATTGTCTTTGCAAACATAGTTATGAAAACTAACCAATAGATGGCGTTTGTTGTTACAAATGAATATAAAATATCTGAGCACTGTTAATTTTAATTAACACTTATTAAACATAGAAAACGTATATTCAAAATCTACCAGTACAAATAATTCGTGACTGCATTAAGAGGCTAGAGTTGCAGTTGAACGAACCAAAATAATAGTATTGGCTAAAGTATCACTGACCAGGCCGATCAATCACCCTAAGCAGCACCCGTTCACGATTATAACGCATGGACCAGTCATCATCTCCTTCGCCATATTAGAGGGAAAGAAACCACGACGACATTATAAGATAAGAGCTTAATTATAAGACAAAGAAGTTTGTGTGTATGTACCTAATGACACCTTAAGCCCATGACTGTTTGTCGTTTAGATATTCGTTGATCGTATAGTAGGCTTGCCTAATAAGGTGATTTTTTACAGTTAGCTTAAATTTATTTACAAGATAGTATATAGATTTCAGTGATAATAAACATATATCCATTATTATATATTGTAAATAGCTTGCGTGTATTTCGATTATCGCAGTAAAGCGTAGCCTATGTCTTTGCTCAAGAGTCAAAGTATCTCCAAGAGCAAATTTTATTAAAATCTGTTCTAGTTCTACGTTAAGGGTTCGTTACCTCTCAGTGTAGGCATTTTTGTTAATACACGTATATTATATCTTTTTGCGATGCTCTAAGTGATTTTTACGTAATAAGGTTATTTTAAAAGAAACTCTTTTAAATAAATTAAGTTTTATATACTTTTGAACCCAAAGTGCAGTATGCCATCTAGTATTAGAACTAAACTAAGTTTAGATTATACTATAGATATGTTGTCATCTTTATTGACGGCCTTTAATAGTCGACTGATGTAGGGTTTGGTCTACTATATAGTACGCTGACTAGACGGCTTGCCAATAAATATTAGTTATCTTTTTACAGTTGTATTGTCCTTAAGATTGATCCCTTATCAAATTTCTTAGCGGATAACGACTCTTACGACGCTTAAGTAATAAAAAGCTGAAACTCAAATTGTATTCTGTTTTTAGTATTTCTTATTTTAATGGCAACAGAAATACATCGTCTCGTTCATGAGATGCAGTCTGGTGATAGATGGACAGACAGACGGACGGACAGCGGAGTCTTAGTAATAGTTTTACCCTTTGGGTACTGAACCTCAAAAACTATAAAAGTTCTCATACAAATGGGACGACTACTTTTGCGTCTTTTTAACCGACTTCATAAAAGGAGGAGATTCACAATTCACCTGTGTTTTTTTGTTGCCCTAGAACTTTCAACTGGTTGAACCGATTTTGATGATTCTTTTTTATTTGAAAGCTGGTGCTTGTCGTGTGGTCCCATTTCAAATTGGTGCAATTCTGAAAGTCATTTTTATTTTGTTAAACTTTTTTCTTATACAAATGTCTGTCGTTTTTTTGCAGGGAGGGATGATTCAAATTTTAGACTCACATGAAACAATTACCTATCACTATGAACTATATAAAACGTAAGCCCATTTGAGCTATACGCATCCTCACCTTCGTATGGCTACTCTTTACTATAAATATAATAACATAAATACAACGTAACTTTAATAATGAATTTCAACAAGTTTCACCAAGTACCGAGAGTACTAGAAACTATATTCTGCATAATGATGTCTAATTTCCACCCAAACATAACATGAACCGACATATCTCATTGATTTCGGTCAAATGCATTCAATCAATATCAGCACAGTTGGTTGGCATTAAAGAGCTTACAACTAATTCTATATAATAATCGATTGCCCTATGAATGTCCTAACATTACGCACATGCGATCCCTTAATTTAATTTACATGAAAGTATCGGCTATTCATTTTTCTGTAAAAGGGGATTATGTGTACTAAAGAGAGGTCTCTCGGGCATTAAGCATATTATGAGACATCGACTACTGATACTGACTATGAAATTTCTTGGAAAATAAACGAAAGTACTTAATTCGTAATTTCAAGCTTTTTATTTTATATTCAGAGAATCGAAAGCCTACCGGCACTAACAAAGTTAATGTAAATTTGGTACTCGATTTAACCAAATTGAATGTAAGATTTATAGACTAATCCCAGATAGAATATGGAAATTCTAGATTAAGGTTAGTTTTTAATGGCTGTTTATAATAATTAGTAGACAAATGAATTACTTAAACAAGCTTTAAGGTTTAACATTTTAAATAATGGAATTTCTTATGGCTTATTTCATACAGCTTACTTAAGTTGATTGAAGTTAAATTTCAAATTTAGAATTTATTTCTAAATAGTAACTTAATATAGCAAAGGTAAGGCAATCTTAACTTTAAGACTTTGAACATTTTGAGTCTTTGAACATTAGGAAGTACGCAAATGACTGAACATTAAAAGTAAATATCATAAAAATGCAAAAGAAACGTTGTCTAGCAAGTAACTATACTATAAGAACATAAATCAAGTAATATTTGAATCCGTCACCACTCTAAAACCGGTGGCTAAGTTATTCTCACCACACGCACATACTTTCCCGTTAAGCCCGAAAATCGATGGGGACGCCGGTGCTGCTCGCAAGAAACTTTCTAACGACATAACCACTTGCAATTGATATGCCCCAAGAGTAGGGCCCATTGTAAAGAAAGGAAAATCCCGATCCGAAAATCTTAGAGAGTTAGAAGCCGCGGCTGCATCAGTATTCTGCGGCCGTACACTCCCCGGTGTCGGTTGCCTCCCGCTCAACCCTCTAGATGCGGTAAACTCCTTCAGTAATTTGACTTTGTTGTTATAACTCAGTTTTAGTTGTTTGTCGCTGGCAGATTTATTGCTTTAGTGAATTCCGCTAAACAGTGACAAGTATTGTGTGTCTGAATATGTTGCTTTGTCGTGTTAAGTACTTGTGGTTTTTGAAATCTGATGTTACGTACCATGTCTATGTAGCATATATTCCGTGCTTCTTTGATTTTATCCAGCCTATATTTATACAAACAAGAGCTAATCAAGTTGCAAGTAATACTTTTCCCATTCGAATAAGTTTAATAATTATTTTGTAATTATTTAGTGAAATTTATAGCTAACTCGGCTACCTAATAAACAACCTTTTTTATTTTATTAGCTTGTCCCTGCCTATTCTTTAAACTGCCTTTTATTTGTTTAGCTAGTACCTATCGAAATGTAGTTTCTATTTTAGGTAACTTAACGCGTTTTTTTTTATTATTTAAAATATCAGCAATATAATTAGGTATATAGGTAACTACATGCATTTATGTATAAATATTAACCAAAACATACAATAATATTATTTCACTGAATTTAAGACGCCATAATTACATTATATAATCTGTTACTACTGAAATTTCTAACAAAACACCGAAAGCTTTGATCGTAACTTAAATTCCTGTTACATTAACCCAATTCTATACATGGAATACGATGAATCCTGGCAGCACATGAAGTATGTAAAGCAATATTTCGGTGCGGTTCTATTAAATCATAGCATTGTCGTGGGCAATCCTATTCAGTTTGAATAGGGTACACCACGTTGGCTTCATCAAATTGCATTGAATGGACGTTAGAGCACTCATCGAGCAAGCCCACGACTCTGAGGGTAAAAATTTGAATGGAATATATGTACAGGGTGGTATGAAAGGCAATGGTGACGCCTACTCGTTGCGTTCACAGTGCATACTTCCGTCCACTCGGACATTACTCACAATAGATAGGCACGGACTCGATCAGATATTGAAATTGGAGATGAACTAGCTTCGGTTTTCTTTTATTCAACCATTGGTTTAGTACGGTATCCAATCAATGGGTATGTATGGAAAAGGTTTTTGAAGATGAAAATTTATTAAAAACGACATTTCTTTTTAAAATTTATTTGCGAGCGATGCCTGTTCTGTATCAGTACTTTCTTTGTGGGTGTTATTAAATAATGGTTACAGAGGTTATAATAGAGATTAGGTGGATATCCAATTTTGAACTGTATCTCTGTGATGTAGAATAAAACATCGTCTTGTAATAGACTACCTACATTGGCCATCTGAGTAACGATTAAGTGTTTATAAAATTGTTAAAAAGATTAATGTGCAAAAAAAACGTTAGAAGAAATAATTTTAATTATTTTTATTTGTTTTCGTGGACAAAGTATTACAATATAAGTTTATTTAATATTAACCACACGCTTAAACCATAAAGGTTTTCATACGAGGGGGATTCGCTTTATCATCATCTACTCCGGTATGTACATTCTATTAAAAGGTAATTTTTCATCATTGTAAAGGTAACAAGTTAAAATATCTTGACAAAGACTGAAACCATCAAGTTTTTGACACTTTCAAAGTAACTTAAAATCTTATAAACAAACTTAGAATGTCGCTCAATGCATTCAAAGTCACGGCTTCCCCCGATCGTCCGACGTTAATGATGCCATCCCTTATGCTAAGCAGAAATGTAGGTTACTGTGCAAACAGATCTTGGGTGGTTGCCCTTTAGGTTGGTTGGGCTTAAGACGTAGTATACGAGGATAAAGTTTATTGTCTATTTTAATTACCAGTGTAAGTGTAGAAATGAAATACTTATTCATGAGTTTCGGTGATTTCAGTATAGATATTTTAAATAAGTTTTTGGTACAATTCCAAACCACGTATTCTGGATGTTAAATAAATAACTTACCCAGGTTTTCCGATGGACTACACTTAAAGCTTACAGTAACATTACAATACAAGAGTGTGGCGACTTCCACATAATATACCACAGCGCCATCTACCGATGATACACTGAACTGCGAAGTAACGCACTACACGCAGTAACTACAAATCCTGAATCGCGAAATAAATAGTTCTCGCGCCGATTAGCTCAAATACAACTTCCCAACATCAACTGTTGGGCAGTAGCCCGCCAGGCATGATCACCTCGCCTGGTCGGAGGATCCTCCCTTTGTGTTCGGTGGAACATGATACCCGTTCCCCCACAGTGGTGACCCCGACGTGATTGGAAGCAACCTTCAAGGTGCTACCTTCGATGATCCGCAGCACCATCATGTTCACTCCCACAGCAAGTCTCAAGCCAGCCAGCAACTTCGGCCTCAACTGGGATATACCACACGCAGGACGCGACCGCTCCAGCCTGGTAACCCCTACGGCCTCTACAGCGTCTAGGCACAGCACACTGCACCTACGGTCCATGTAAGCAGAGCATCTCTCTCCCGTCTACGCAGCAGCCAGCCACTACGTAGCAACCGCCCCGACTCACTGGGGACCTCACCGCAGCACCGCGCACCGCATGCGATCCCGACTCACTGGGATCAGCGGACTTCAGCCCCGACTCACTGGGACTAGCGGCATTCAGTTCCGACTCACTGGAACTTGCGGCACTCAGTTCCGACTCACTGGAACTACTAACTCCTGGCACTGGCAAGCTCCGCAACAGAGCACAGGCAGCTGACTTATCAGATATCGACCTCCAGTCTTGGAAGGGAGTGATGTGGCGACTTCCACATAATATACTACAGCGTCATCTACCGATGATACACTGAACTACGAAGTAACGCACTACACGGAGTAACTACAAATCCTGAATCGCGAAATAAATAGTTCTCGCGCCGATTAGCTCATATAAAACATCCCAACATCAACTGTTGGGCAGTAGCCCGCCAGGCATGATCACCTCGCCTGGTCGGAGGATCCTCCCTTTGTGTTGGGTGGAACATGATACCCGTTCCCCCACAAAGAGCTTATGCTACATTAACCCTTTAGTGGGACACCAGACTAAACTATTTTAGTAATACAATTAATATTTGTTTATAACATAGCTATTTTATTTAATTTATAATTGCCCGTAAACCCTTCTGGCTGCTATTTTTATTTTGAAATAGAGTTAACAGTAGTATTCCTTCTTTTAAGTTATTGTTTATTAAAATAGTCAAATAAGTCATAAGTATTATATAATAATCCACATAATCTACATTAGCCATGGTGTAAAAAAAAACTTAAACAGCTATGCATAACTCATTTGAACAAAGATTATTTACATGCGGTCCCTCATAGATATCTTGTTGCGTGGTGTAATTTATTGTTAGTGAAAATAAAAGGAGACTTAGAGTAATACAGGATAAAATATTTAAGATAATGTTGACAATGGATAACCACCCATTTCTTGGTCGCCATAAATTAAATGCACTCATGTACTAAACGAATGCATAGACCATTAGACGCCCCACGCACCCATGCACAAATCTGTTACCCTGATCGTATGCGCATTTTTTGCTACTATAAATATTTATAGTTATAGTAATTTGAACCTAAATATCAAAAGTGGTAGAGTACAATTTACTTAGAAATAATAATTTTAAATCAGAAAATATGAAAATTGAACTTTATGCAAACACAATAAGAGGATAGTATACAATAAAACTAGGCAATCATAGATAGCATAGTGACCTACATCTCTAGAGAGAGACTAAACAGCATTAGAGGTCTCAGAGGGGACATTCATTGTGTGCATTATGCACATGACACTTTTATGTTTTCGGCGTTCGCTTGATAGAGAACCATTGTTGCTTCCTTTTTAGGGTTCCTTATTTGGAAAATTCGCTTGCAGATATCCATTAATCATTCTGCATGGATTGCTAACGTTTTTATGTATGCGTATTATTGATATTATATGTAATGTTATATAATTTATGATGATAACAATGTTAACTAAAAAAATATTATTGTAATTTAGACTTCTAAATTGCAAAATTTAGTTTTAATTAAATCTACCCTAGTTTAGTAGGTATTTAGTTACTAAGCTTTTATTAACCAAATAATAAACTAGGGCAGGAGGTTATGCTGATTATTTAATTGTATCTGTTATTTGTAATAATAATGTAATGGCATCTTTTTTAGCGTATCGTATTATTACGCAACCACATTACGAACAGATAAAACAATAGATGTTTTAGACAATTTATATGTTATCAAAATTTTGCATTTTGATTTCTACTCATGTTGTTTTAAAGTTTGAATAAAAGAACTATGCTAAAAGGTACGTATTTTCTTAATAAACAGTAATAAAACTAAAAAGAAACTTGTAATTTTTGAGTGGAACTCTGACTTAATAAAGTTAAAGTGATAAAAGAGCTTTAAAGCTAAGGACGATGACGTTAAACTATTTGTAGCACAATATCACACACACACACACACACACACACACACACACACACACACACACACACACACACACACACACACACACACACACACACACACACACACACACACACACACACACACACACACACACACACACACACACACACACACACACATACGTACACATTAGTCTAATTGCACAATTGAAATAATTGGATTTAAATTTGTAACTTTGAAGAGCACTTTTGAAATATTTAACCAAGAAGAAGAATGGGGTTCTAAATACTGAGAATTTTAATTACCTCATTTATCTTTTAGGCTCAGGTGCATTATCAGTCACCAACAAAACAATAGCGGGTCTTCTAGTTATTTGAGTATTGCGTAGAAACTTGAAATTATTGTTTAATTCTTGTCCCCATCTCAAAAGGGACGACGCAGCTGGCTTTCAATTGTCTACCAAATTGCTGTTTAGATTTCACTACATTGTTATTTGCACATGCAAATCAGCATTTTGTTTTCATCTTGTGAGAGATGACGACAGAAAGAGATGGAAGATTTACTCAAGAACCGTTTGACATAGATTTGCATAAACTATTAAGAATTAGCTGCAGAGTATAATATATGCTTGTGTAAATATTTAGATGACGTGTTGCTTTAGTAGAACTTTGAAGATACGAAGCAATATTAAGTCTGGTAGATACAACAAATTGTGCTACACACAATTTGTATTTGCAAAAGAAAAATGGGTTAATATATTCCCTAAATATAAATTATAATATAAACCCCACAGAATTACTTGGAATCTATTATGGGAGGCTTCCCATAATAAATTCCCAGCAAATGACGTCCTATGGTGATTTTATTTTACAATTTTGATATGAAGTAGTACAGCCAATACAGACTTAATGTTTATAATGCCTGTGTGATAGTCTAAAATTGGACATAAACCTCTCCTTAACAAGAAATGGTTTAAAAACTATAACCCAACTACATGATTTCTTTTGATACAATTTATGTAGCCTATATCACCGGGGTCATCATTAGGTTTCTCTTTACACTTTTTACAATAAAATCGATTCAGTAATTTAGGCTTTACATAAAAAAAAGCTACGGGGAAACATATAATGATATACAAGACTACCAAAACTGTACGAACACTTTTTTATCATACAGTGGGTAAACGAGCAGCCGTATCGCCTGATGGTAAGTGCAACACCAGAGGCGTTACAAGTTCGTTGCCGGCCTTTTAGGAAGGAGTACGCTCTTTTCTTAAAGGTTAAAAGGAAGATTTGGTCTTCTATACCATTCAATATAATTGAAATAATCAAGTTCATTATAAATGAAAAGTATGTAACTATAAGCAGATGTTACCTAATACTCACAAATAAAAAAAATAATGACTCTGTATCATTACTTCGTTTTATGAGCATATTATGGCAACATTTGCGGTACATAGCAACACCACAAACATAAGTCACGAAATGCTTATTTTAATAGTATACAGAACTAACAAACTTTTGAGGTTTAAATTATCGTTCAGAGATGTTTACTTATTCAAATATCCATTAAGAAAGTTCGTAATGCCGATGTGGTTTAAAGAGATAAAGTTAACTGTTTTAATCACACGAGGCTGTGTAATCTAATAAAGGCAACCAAAATATCAACAAGTTAAAAGTTTAACAGGTTGTATTTGGATTATGAAAATAAATGTGTATCCGACCACTTTTAATAGCATTTCATGTCTCTTCTTGTCTGTTTAAACTACTTCAAAAAAAGAAGAGGTTCTCAATTCAATTGTTTTTTTTCATCTAGAGTTTTTTATTAACTATCCTTATTTTTTTATTTATTCTTTCACAGGTAAGGAGTATCTGTGAAAGTAGAACTTTTTAGGCCACAGATTTGTATGATTTTCATATATATTGATGATTATATCATATTGATTAGTACATGATCAGTCATTTCATGGATTATTTTATGTAAACTATTTATGTAATGTACAATAAAGATTATTCTTTTCTATTCTATTCTATTACTATATAACTTTTACATGTATATAAAACAAGTAGTTATTTTATATTAATTTATTTAACAAACATACATAAAATAGACACCAAAAAAAGTCTTGACTCAGAACTACAACTTATGGAAAGCACAAAGTGTTGTTCCATATTGAATTTGAACCTACAACACGTAGTAGACAGCAGTAAAGTGACCGAATAAACCACTACGCCATATATGTCATATCCATGCATTATATGATATGTATTGTATGAAGTAGATATGATAAATATCGTAACTCATACCCTGTACTGCAATGATGGATGGCAAACCACATATCTTTGAACGACATCGCTGACCGTGTCAAGTTATGCCTTTTGTTATGCGATTCATCAATCAGGTAAAGGGGTTTCCATTTAGAATGGGGATGAGGGTGAAGTTTCTGGGTAGAGATAACGCTATTAGCGTTAATGTTTATTTGGGACACAACATGAAATAATCACAATAATGATAACTCTACTCGTGCTTCCTATTAGACAGAGAAAAGTTACTTTGGCAAGTTTTCATATAAAAAAAACTACGCATATCTCTTACACGGCAGTGTGATCCTAAGTAGGACAGTGTTTGTAATATGGTAACTAGAGTATTTATAAACATGGTGTATGTACACAAATAGAGAGATCGTGCAGTTCACGTTTGGCCAAGCGGTCGCCACGCCGTTCCCTACTTTGCCAAGTGTTGTGGGTTCAAATCCAACATGGAATAACACTTTGTGTGATCCACAAATGATTGTACTAAGTGAGGGTGTTCTTTGTGTCCGTTGTGTATGTTTGTAAAGTCCCCCGCGACACAGGAATAATTCCTAGTAGAGTTGTCTTTAAAAAGAAAGAGATAAAAGATTTGACTTGCGCTCAATGTGGGTGAAAGTTTTCATCTTTTTCCATCAAAGATAACACCAATCACTGACGAGCGCATCAGATAGCTCAACAACATAGCTACCTCTGACTCGTTAGGAAGCAGTCACTGTAGCTGAATACGGGTGAGAGAGTGACTATACCTACGTTACTAATACACATTATAAATAAATTACATAGGAATGTGTTAGGGCACAATACGATTTAGTATAAATTTACCTGTATACACTACATTAATTGCACTGCTCCCTTTTAGAAATTAGCAATGTTAAAACAGCTTTACAGAAGTCGAGGCATTAGGTAATCGATGTACAAATAACACCACTGTTATTGACCAAAAAGGTTACTCGTATACATGTTCGTTAGATAATCATTTAAAAATTTAAACAATATAATTGCTTTTATCAGCATTTACCAAATAATCGTGTTTTTTTTTATTGAATAAGGGGCCAACGAGCAGCCGCAACACCTGATGGCAACACCAAAAGCGTCACAAGTGCGTTGCCGACCTTTGGGAGATGGGGAGAGGGAATGGGGGAGGGGTTGGGGTATGGGCCTCCGGTATCCTCACTCACTCGGTGAAACACAGCGCAAGCATATTTTACACCGGTTTTCTGTGAGGCCGTGGTATCACTCCGGTCGAGCAGGCCCATTCATGCCGAAGTGTGTATCTCCGACCTCATATAGTCTTTATCAATAAAGGAATATCCATGGAACATTTGCTGAGATTAGCATAATTAAACCAAACCAACAAACTAACTCTACAGCTTTATAATATTAGTATACTTAGATGCTAAAATGGCTCTTAAAAATAATACACAAATGTAAGTGTATCTAAATTTATCACACATTAGATATCTTAAGTAAAACGACTAAATTGCGTTGTATATTTCACCCATATTTTCCATTTAAAGTGTTCACATGAAATTCGACGAACAACGCGAGCGCTAAAACGAATTAAACAGAACTCGTTATTCAAAACGAGGATTTTCAGCGGCATCCAAAGTTTCATACAATGAATAATTACAGTCACCGACAAATGTGTGCCATATTTACGTGTCTAGACAGTGTACTGTAATGAAGGGTGCCTCGTGAATAAAGTAATACCCAAGATATGTTTATTGATATTTATGCTAGAGCACCCTCAATAATCTTAACACAAACTAATACAAAAAAAATGAATCGAAAAGTATGTTAATTTAGTCATAATTTTTATACACATGTTGGTTTGTCATGAATAACTCAAATACCTATGTACCAATGGAGCTTCAATTTTGACACTCGCTCCAAGGATTGCTCGCATATATTTCTTAAATTAACTTCTTATTTCTTTTAAAGAGCAACTCTCGCACTAAGAATATTCCTCGTAAACATAATACTTTGTACTAAACCATACACTATCAAATATGCACACATTCAGTCAAAAAACTGAGTAATATTCCCATAAGTCAATATTATCAAGTACTAGCTGACCCACGCCACCTCGTTCGCGTCTACTATTGCTCGTAGCGTGTCAATTTTCCCCCGTTCTTGAAACATTCTTCATTGGTGCTCCACTCCTATTAGTATTAGCGTAATGATATATAGCTTATAGCCTTCCTCGATAAATGGACTATCCAACACTGAAAGAATTTTGGAAATCGTACCAGCGGGTCCTGAGATTAGCGCGTTCAAACCAACAAACAAACTCTTCAGCTTTATAATATAGGTATAGATTAGTATAGATTATTTAGGCCACCATAGTGTGAGTGTGTGCTTTGTCCGCATTCGCAATGAGTATGGTACCCACCACTCTTGGATTTTAATTATGCTTACCATCAGGCACAGTATTCTCTTTGGCAGGATTAAAAAAACGGTATTCAAATAGGTTTTACGTTAGCTGTTATCTTAGGTCAATTCAATCGTTTACGTTTTTTCGATAAATATTTAAAAGTATCTATGGGCTGACAATTATTTTATTATTTATGTTATTAAGCTGAAACATTGACGCTATAAACCGTCACAATTGATTTTGAATACCAATACTAGTTGTAGAACAGTAAGATCGAAGTAGTATGTCTTTAGTAAAATTAAATACTCATTGCTAGTTTTATACAAACCTATAAAAAACAAAAAAACTCAATTTTGGTATTAATCAATTAAAGTATATGAAATTTACTTTCCAAACTTCCCAAGTGTACCATTTAATCTCAAATAACTAATGTTACAAAATTTCCCTGCCACTTATACTTCGATCAGATAACAAGTTAAATTTAGACGGAGTACTCCTCATATTTCAGAGCAGCCGTCGGAAAACTTTAATACGATCAAGTTTGTGAGTAATAGACGCTTGTTGTAGACACACCGCTGCACCGGTTTAATCTGCCTGTTGTTGGACAAAATCTGACCGTTCTCAGACAAAATGTGACCAATAAAGTTGTGGTTGGCAACTACGCCGGCTTTTGAATTTTGCAAATTAGAGCTGTTTGGGAACTGTATTCACAGATTTACTTTGCTATTATGTCCAGTATTCAATTTTACTTATTAAACATATTTGCATTGTTATTTCTCTTAACTGAGACATCACAAGCTATGTGATGCTACATACTTTTAACAGTTACTTTTATTCATAAATTATTTTAAGGTATAGGTTATGCTTTTAATAAAATACTGGCTGTATTTTTTTACAATCCTACTGTGTGCTGCATGCTTTCTCTGTTTACTACTATTTCATTTTAAAAAAACCCGGAATTTGTGTTTTAAAAGCACAATTTATTTCTATCAGAGCCTGTATTAATAGAAGCTATCGTCAATATTGATCAAGTTTTAATACTAGTAGGCAGTTACCAACATGCGGACATGAGCCAAACTATTCAACGTCGCTTTTAATACCGAATAACACCATAGATTTCATAGATAATCCCAATCCAACCCTCTAATATTAACCCGTCCGAGCTAACGACTCCACTATCGCTCATGGGCACACACATGCGTCTGACAGAACTGTTATTACGTCATTAATAAAATTACAAAAGTAAGGCCCCATATGCCGATGCTATACAAAGTTTAGAGCCCATTTTGCCCCAATGCAGCAGAAGGGTTGGCCTGCAGTACGTAATTAAATTTGGACAATCGTCGCACTGTATTTGTTACGTCCTTACTTTGACAGTGACCCCGAAGAGAATTAAGGAAATTAAATAGAAACACGTTCGTTTATTGATGCAGGCGTGAGTTGCGCTTACTTAACGAGTCTATGAAACTGATTGACTTCGTTTAAAATGAGCTGTCATGTACTCGATATAATATGTATATTACAAACAGGAACCTACGGAAAATACTAGGTATAAAACTAAAATTGTAAAAAAAAAATCAGATAAGAATAAAATAAGCACTACTCGAAATAATAATTTGTTTTTAAAGAAAAACATTATAGTAGAAAACTAAATCATATTTATATAATTAAAGCATGTTTATTAAACTTTTTTCAGAATATTTACTATTTTGATATCTTGTATTTGATATTGACACTATATAGAGATTGACATCTCACTTCGTTTTGAAAAGGCCAATTAGATATTTGGCAAACATTGTCTAAGAATAAATGGGTATATTTATTTCAAACCCGTCTAAATTATCCATAGACTATCAAGGTTCTCCTAGCATCGATTGTTTTAGGGAGTCCTATTAATTAATCAAAGTGTCCTTCAAGTTCCAGTTAATTTCTATTTCATTTTTAAAAACCCTAGTTCACAAATTCTCATAAGAGTTCGGGCTGGAGATTTCTTGACTGCTGTTATTTACGGTACAACAATATATAAAATAGAAATCTGTCTCAAAATCGGTAGCGAAATTTTAAATAGGGAATTAAAAAGTCTAATTATATATAGTTTTGATTCTCTGTACAAAACTGTATTTCTTTATCAAAACTTGAACCAATATAAATCAAAATGCAGAAAATACTCAATTTCACTAAAACAATTTAACATACATAAATACTTTTAAGCATCTAAAGGCGAGTAAATCCCTGCATTTTCGTAAAAAGAACCACGGAATTAACTGCAAACGCTATTAAAAATGGAAACAGTTAAGAGATCCGATAAGCACGTCTAGGGGTGCGATATTAAAAGGCTTAAGAGTGTTGCCCTGAAAAGCCTCTGAACATTTCTGTAGCTCGCCCACTTAAGCACAGTATTAAGGGCACTTTCGGATTAAGGGTCACCATATACTGCTACCGTCATATATGATACGTTAACTTGCTGTAAGTGCATTTTGTTCATGTATGTAAATTTGCGCAAGGAACGTAGTGGACTGATATCTTACTTTCTGGCAGAACCGTTTTCTGCGATATCAGTGTGTAGTTTAACAAAACCTTTTATTTCATTGTGCATAAGAACATTTTGATCCCTTTCATTATATATTGAACAATTTCAGACGATGGCAATGTCAGATTGATGCTTTTGTGCTCTAGGTTTCATGTTCAAAGTATTTGTGTCTTGTTGTTACACAGTGCAAACAATTTTCCTATATATTTAATCAAATATGTCTGAATAGTTTTGTAATATCCTCTATGTGTAGGTTAAATTTATAAGTAAATCGAAATCATACCAACAGAACTTCCATTGTAATTATTTCATTAAGTTATTAATATAAAATTTCTCTGCTTACTCTCGCTAATTGATTGACAATTTCATCGATCAGTTTTACACAATCCACTTAAACGTCATTGACATTGGCCGCACAGTTTTCCATTAACTTAATTGGTTCGGAAAATACTTTACCTGATCAAATCATATCAGGCAAAAGGACAAATTCGATGCGGGAGACACTTCATTTAGCAATTAACCTCTAATTCAATCATATACGTCATTGGGTTTGACTTTGAGTGGGTCGTAGGATTTGGTGTATTGACAGAGAGCGATCGGTTTTATACCTCGAGTTTGTTTTTTAATTTACACTCTCTTTTTTTTTGGTTTTTAATTAAATAAAGAAAATCTTTTAAAAATTACACTCTTTTTGCAAAATATTTAAATGTGACATGTGTAATCCTGGACACTAAATTCTGATCATTTTCTGACCGGTATTTTTTTAGTAAATTTTCTAAAAATGAATCCTTGCTAGATCTATTTATCAACCCCGAAACTGCCTGTATACCTACTAAATTTCATGACAATCGTTGGAGCCGTTTCGGAGATTCAGATTGTATGTATATACAAGAATTGCTCGTTTAAAAGTATACTAGTTTTAGAAGCAAAAAATACTTTTAATCTAAATGCATATTTTTGTATGTACCTTGTGTGTAATGTTTAAGAAGTTTATTTAGACCAAATGGTCGAAAAAATAATTACATGAAGAGTACATTTCCATACTTAACATGATATGAAACCAAGTCACTTCACAAAAGATACACAATGAAAAAAATTACTACAGTTTACTCCACAAACATTAATCTTTATTGAAACAGACGTTCTCCAACCCTCATGCTGTGAACGTTGATCAGTTAACTTTTAAACCTCATTAAAATAGATGGTTCATTCGTTTCGTGTAAATTTTCACGCTGGCGGAAAATTAAAATAGCTCCCGAGGCTACACACACTGATGCCGTACACATCTATTGTTGCAATTTAAAAAAAATATGACGAGTGGGAAAGATACTCCACGTGTTTTTTTGCAGGTTTCCCTCGAATCATGAACTTTATTGAAGCGAGATAGTAGTTAAATGAACTGTATTTGAATGTGTCAATTAGTAGGGTAATTTGCATTAACAAACATGATTTGTGATTAAAAGATTAACAATATTACCCTACTAATATCATAAAGGCAAAAGTTTGTGAGTATGTCAGTGAGTATGTTTGTTGCTCTTTCACGTAAAAACTACTAAATGGATGAATCAGAATATTACATAGGCTACAATTTATAAAGATACTAGCTTCGCCTCGCGGTGTTGCCCGCGGTCATTGTAGTTAACTTATAAGAATAGAATACCTTTGACAAGAACATGTATATTCTAATGATTTTCAAATTTTGTTTGTTAATCTAAGTAGTTATGCGATTTAAATTTCACATGACAATTGCCATTAGGCATCAAACTCGAATACATAAGCTTTTATACTGGCTTAAATTCACTAGGTACATAGTATTAGCGTTCTAGGTCTTTCTTTGTTAACAAAAAATCTTTGGAACATAGTACAAGTGACTTTCCCATCTAGAGAACATTTATTCATTTAAGCTTTTAGAAATGAATTTCAATACAAGAGAAAGTCCAATTCAATTGGTATGTGCGTGAATATGTGTTAGTTATCTGCACATTACAGGCAAGCAGACTGGCCGCAAGCCGATGTTAAAGCAGCTTGTACACGACGTTGCAGGTTTTATGCGATGCAAACGCGCGGCAATGGCTATAATATTTTGATACCTACGTTGAATATATATTTGTAAATCTATAGGATATAATAGGTCTTTACCTATGAAATTGCGTTTCTTCAGTACTGGTCATTTCAAATAAAAAAAAGTTTGTAATGGCTCTGTATTCTAAATTCAAATTAATTTTGTTTTAAAACCATGACATTCTATTTACATACTCAGTCTTTGGTTTTTTGATTAGCGTTGTATTTTAATTACATTTGAACATTTTTCGTCATAATGGATACTTTAAAAATTCGTGTAATTATGGAATATGAGTTCCGTCGTGGCACCAACGCGACACAAACGGCACGTAACATCAAAAACGTTTACGGAGAGAACTGTACAAACGAACGCACAACCCTTTATTGGTTTTCCCGGTTCCGTTTTGGAAATTTTGACTTGAAAAATGAAGCTCGTGGTCGTCTGGAGACTTTGGTTAACAATAATGAATTAAAGGCGATTGTGGAAGCTGACGAAACTCAATCTACAGCTGAGCTAGCAGCAGCTTTTAATGTAAGCATCAAAACAATATTGATCTTTTTGCGACAAATCGGCAAGCTAAAAAAGCTTGATAGATGGGTGCCCCACGACCTTAACGATCGCCAGCGCAACGTACGCGTCGAGACCTGCCTTTCGCTGCTCAACAGGCAAAGAAATGAAGGAATTTTGAAACGAATAGTTACGTGCGACGAAAAATAGATTCTGTCCGACAATCGAAAGCGCTCAGCAAGTTGGTTAGACCCTGGTTCAGCACCAAAGCAATGTCCTAAACCAAAAATGACCCCTAAAAAGGTGATGGTCACTGTTTGGTGGTCTAGTGCGGGTGTGATTCACCACAGCTTTTTACAAAACGGCATGAGCATTAATGCAGATGTGTACTGTGAAGAACTGGAGAGAATGATGGAGAAGCTTGCACATCTGCAACCAACTTTGGTCAATCGGTCGTCCCCACTGCTCCTTCACGACAACGCGCGACCCCATACTGCGCAACAGACAGTCTCCAAGCTGCAAGAGCTGGGGTTGGAAGCTCTCCCTCATCCGCCATACTCACCAGACCTTGCACCTACCGACTATTACTTTTTCCAAAATTTAGACAACTTTTTAGTGGGTAAAAAATTCAATTCCCGAGAGGCAGTACAAAATGCCTTTGAAGAGTTTGTTGCCTCCCGTCCAGCTGATTTTTACAAGAAGGGCATCAATAAACTGCCAATGCGTTGGCAAAGATGCGTCGATTGCATGGGTGATTACTTCGAATAACAGAAATAAAAAAGTTTAAAAAAATAAGTACTTTCACTTATTGCATACAAAACGGCAATTTCATAGGTAAAGACCTAATATTATTATCTAGTGAAGAAATAGATACTTTGTGATTTTTGTCCATGACTAACACTACCCCTCAATTACCTAAAGCAATTAATATCGTCACATTTTATAGAGACAGACGCAGTCTATTCATGTATTCATTAAAATTTTCTGGTTCAGTTGTCATGTTTTCTATGATTATTAGGAGTAATAATATTAATAAGTAACTCTATTTACTTAACAGGGAGATACACGGTTAGCATTTGATTGTAAGTAGTCAAGTTGGCAAATTTTTACTGAAATTTAACACCGAGCATTGGCAAAAAAGTAATATAATGCTTGTAGTTGTAAGATTGTTAAGGAAATATTGCTTTCATAACACTTTTCTTCAACAAAGTGACTTGTACTGTGTAGAAACAGGATGTGGGGAAACGGGTGTCAATGTCCCACCAACACAAAGGGAGGATCCTCCGACCAGGCGAGGTGATCATGCCTGGCGGGCCACTGCCCAACAATTGATGTTGGGATGTTGTACATATGATAATCGGCGCGACAACTTTTACTGCGCGATACAGGATTGGTAGTTTATTTGTGTTGTACGTTGCTGCGTAGTTCAGTGTGTTTGCGGTAGATGGCGCTATATAGTGTGTCGCTGTTGCGCTGTATGTGGGAGTCGCCACACAGGACTATTAGTAATTTCACATATTAAAATATTCCTTTAACAGCTTAGTAGTAATGGAAATAGTAGGATAAGCATTATCATAAAGCTATTACTCATGTTCATTACAATCAGAAGTTTTATGCATTTCACTAGCATCATAAAATCGCAGTTAATCTTGACCGCTGTGTGCACGTACCTTTAAAACCCTAAATACCCGCCAATACTGTACTTATGATGAGTGTACGACAGAGATTTGCGAGCTCATAAATTGAATGAGCGTTCTGACAATGGCTGTTCATGTTCACTGCGATTTAAATTTTCATTTATACTTAATGCTTTTGTTGGTGGACGCCATTGAGTTTAATTACGGGAATTAGATAAGAATGACAATGATGTGCTGACCGGGCTTTGCGAAAATTTTATTTTTTAAATGAAAATTAAGCACGTTTTGTAATTGTTGAGTTGAAAGGTACATTTAAGTTACTTTTTAACGAATTAAAACATTAAGTGTAAATTTTCGTAAGCTGTAATAGCTACTTATTAGTATTTTTGACTCTAGATATCTTAGCTTTTATCTATAACATATTTTTTTGTATAATTTCATTTTGCCACGTCTTGCCTTCTTCCGACACTAATTCCCAAATTACATCCAGTTACAAATTAAGTTTTCTACAATACTGCCTTGGTGGCACAGTGGTAGCGTAAGCGATTGCTGAGCTTGAGGTCTCGGGTTCGATTCCCGGGTCGGACCAAATGTTTGTATGATTTGCAAATATTTATTTCGAAGTTTGAGTGCTTTCTATGTGAATATGTATGTATTTACCAAAAAAAAAATTTATATATATTTGTATCAGTTGTCTAGTACCCATAACACATGCTCTGCTTAGCTTGGGACTAGATTGCGTTGTGTGTCAGATTTCCGAAATATTTATTTATTTATTTATATATCTGAACTTTAAACCTCCATTACCAAACGAATATTCTCGGACTTTTCAAGCTTCATAATGATCATTAACAGTTTGTAATAGGTCATTATTGGACATAGGGCTCTTGGTAGAAAGTAGGCTAGGGCTCCAATTATCAGTAACGATTGCCAAAGATGTTCGCATGGCAACATGGATTTATGGTTTGACGTGTTCAATGATGCAAAGAATGGTTCATGTATAGAATATCATCTATAGACTGACCTGGCTAGGCTTGCTTAACACGGGCCTCTTCATTATGACATGCACACCAATTTTTTTATTTTTGTTGTACTAAATATTTTAGCAGTATATATCATCATTTCAACTGAAAGACGTTAACTGCTGGACATAGGCCCAAAGTTCTCCTCAACAAGCGGTCCTGCACTCATCTTACAGAGAACAAAACCAAAATTTAGTCGTAACATCTATTGATGTACAAATAGTATTGAATCCTGGCCTAACCAACCGTTGTCTAAATATCCCAAATCGTTTACAGCAACGGGTGGAAATTCTTGGCAAAAATCTTGCTAGACATCGACTTGGACATAAACCTGCTAATTTCTCCGTCTAAAACATACTATAATTTACCTAAAGATTAAAAAAACATTACGTTTTATATCTTTTATAACACAATAACTTGTGCTAATAGATTATTAAACGTTTTGAAAATGAAAATGTCTATGTGATAAGAAGTTTTAAACTGAGTACATATTTTGAAATACAACTAGCTTGCTGCTACGCTTGGGTGACTATTTCTTATTTCGTGATTCTAAATAACTTTGACGGTAACAAACCTAGTACCTAATTTACCCCCTTTAAGGATACATTTCTAAAAATCCTTTCTCAGTGGCTACTTACTACATAAAAAGCATTAGTTGCCAAATTTTTAGGTTTGTGATCTTAGCGATTAAGAATGCGTGATGTATCAGTCGGTCATTCAGTCCGCATTCATTTTTAAGTTTAATATTAAGGAAATTTATTCCGAAGCCAGCTGCTAAAAATGTAGCAGTGTCGAAATGTTTCAGCCAGTGTATCCATAGAAAAATTGTGAGAGTTTTCGAAAGTCGAACTAATGGCATAAATAACTATTAAGGAAGATTGGAAAAAAAAATGTCCATCAGTTGGTTTATTCCCTATTCAAAATTTTCAAAGTTTTTTTAAAATGCAAATACTCGCTTATAAAAAATAAAAAAGGAGTATACAGCTATCAGAAGTGTGTGACTAAACTATTGATCAAGATTCAACCTAACGGACTTTGTAAATGTATTGAATTTTCACTTAAGCTAGAATAACGATTTATTAATATCAGTTTAGATTCACTTGCGTTGGCCATCATATCAAATCAAATCATATCAAAATACCATACAAATATGCACTTATGCTGCATTATAATATTACTTAAATATGAGGGTTTAAAATATATACTACTAGCAAAATATTCTATATTTAAGGGACCCGCGACCCTATTCTGCCTGATGGAATGCATGAACAAAATCACAAGTAGTGGTCACCATACTTACTGTGAATGCAGACAATAAATAAATAAATAAATATTCCGGACATCTAACACACAACGCCATCTAGTCCCAAGCTAAGCAGAGCTTGTGTTATGGGTACTAGACAACTGATATAAATACTTATATACTGTTTTTTTTTTTGTAAATACATACATATTATACATAGAAAACACCCAAACTCCGAAACAAATATTTGTAGATCATACAAACACTTGGTCCGACCCAGGATTTGAACCCGAGACCTCAAGGACAGCAGTCGCATTCACTACCACTGCACCACCGAGGCAGTCAATGCAACAATGATGACCCACACTATGGCATCGTATTGAGATGCTTCTGTATCATTGGGGCTCCGATCTCGCACTCACCAACGAAACACGATAGCAAGAATGCAGTTATTTTATGTTGGTCTTCTGTGTAAAGGTAGTACCACCCTAATCTAGCCGGCCGTTGGTGCTGAAATCACCGTAGCTCTATAACCTAGTCGGTTACGAAACTCATACTCCTAGTTACCGATGGCAATAACACACCCAAGAGCTTTAGCCAGGTTTTGGCTTGGAAATTTGTAATATTTTTTCAACCGTGCTATTTAGTGCAACTGCTACATTTTTATTTTTATCAACCCAGGTCGGTTAGCATCTTAAAAATTTGACTTAATCATTACTCACTACTATGTAATTAAGAAAAGCTTCCTGTGTTTCCTCGCCACCATTGCTTAAATCCGATACAAATTAATCAGCCTTACCTAACAGTGGTTTTCAAACTATTAAGTATGAAAGTAATTATCTCGAGTAGGTATTATTATTCGAATAGTTAGAGTGAATGAAAGACAACAGCATTAGTATTTAAATTATTTTATTAAAAATAGGTATCCAAAGACTAATACAAAATTAAAATCCGTTAAAGTTCATACAATGAAGTGTATTGTTACCTATTTCAAGTATGGTCGTATGTCGCACGCAAAAGTAGTAGGTAATTATTGGGTTGCATAGTACCTCTGTGTGAGGGATCAAAGAATTGTGGTCGACATTAAGCCTTAGAAATAATAATAGTTAGGCAGACTTTTTATGCTATTAAAAATAATGATTTGCAGTGATATCTTCCTATGATATAAAATTACAGTTTTTTTTCTGAGTACCTAAATTGATAAAGTTGATTTACACAACAGATATACTGTAATGCCGTTTGTTTTACAAAGATAATATTTATACACATGTAATTAATCAAATTTACAATAAACGTCATGAGAAATAAGTATTTAACTTCTTCTTAGCATATTGTAAGCTGCAATAAAATATATTTTGTGTTTTGCTTAGTTATATTGTTGTGTAGATCGACTTTAGGATAACATATTATTGGAATTTGTGTTTAAATAACAACGTATATAAGTATATTTTAACATGTATAGGTACTCTATTTTCCTGAGACATAAAGAATACATGATAATAGGAAACAATCGTATTCCGTAATGACTTATATATATGTGATGCCCACTGCACATTTAATCACCTTTAAACATAGTGCTGAAGTAGGTAGGTATCACAAACGTTTCTGTATCAGAAGCTGATTTGCGGTCTAATATACTTTTATAGTTGCACATAGTTCAGATAATACACCATAATAATGGAAAAATTATAATGAATGTTCGTGTTATTGAGACAAGGCCAAGCGGTCGCAATATACTAATATATTCAAACTAAACGAACAAGGTATTACTTATAGAACATCCTTTAGCATTTGCGACATTTTCTTGGTTGTAATTAATGACTGTTACCGTTCGGTCGCTTGTCGTCACAAGTCGCAATTCCTGTGATCTCTGTCAAAGAGAGAGCGAAAAAAAAGAAATAGGTACTCGATAAATGTATGTTGAAGTATAAAGACGAGTCAACTTCATTTGACATAATTTACATATTTACAAAATGAAGGACGATTACAAGATTTAAATTTTCTTTGTCAGATATGGAAGCGTCCTAATAAATAACATTTTATTATATTACATGACTAATACATTTGATATGCAATACAGGTCGTGCTATTCAATATTATAACAAGTGGCTATATAAAATCATATCACAATATCTTACGTAGATAGATAGAACACCTTTAGTTTTGTAAAAGCTTTCTTTGAATTTCATTTCACAACTCGAATGTTACGTTATTAATTCAGCTATGAATCCCTATATATGGCACATTAAATAAAGTAAACAATAATACTAATTGAATATAGTTAATATCCAAATAAATTAATTTTTATCTAAATCTGTAATACATAAAACCAAAACACTACGATTTAAATTTGAAGTCTATATTATTTTTATTTACAATGCTATGAACTTCATTTAATAAGGTTAAATATGTTATTTCAAATTATTGCCAAGCGTTAATTTGTTGTTTCTATTAATAACTTTTTGTTACACTTACACTAATGATATAGGATTACAAATTCGTTTATTGATATTCAGACGGACATATCAATTGAATTTCCAATTCCAATAATAACATTGTAAACATTTATTAGAATTGATATTATCTCGATCAAGTACAGGATTTTTAAGAACACAGTTCTTAGTTATTAATTAAGGTATATTTACAAAATTTACATATTCTTTACAAAGACTAGGAATATTTAGACAATATTAATAATTTCTTTCAATCGGTGTCTGTTATTGTGCGCTGTCAGAATTAGGCCGTAGTGGTCCACAATAAATTATAAATCGTCACTCACTGTCACTTTTATGTTGAATAAACACAATAGACAGTTTTTTTACACAAAAATATTAATGGCACTCCACAACATGAGGAAGAACTGCGATCTCTCTCACTGACGTTATAACACTAGTAGGAAAGAACATCGGTCTATACGTCCGTTTGGCACAGGTCGCCGAGAGCCGGCAAGGCGTGATACTACCGCGTTACAGAGTCCACCCGAGGATGAGGCGCGGGTGGTGGATGCGGAGGTGCAAGGGACGGCTTTGAACTACTGTTTAAACCTTGTCCCTGTCTGAATGAGGTCAGACGGGCCAAAGTTCTAGTAGCATCATTGTCGAAATTAGGCCTTTCATACTGATGTTGTGGTCTTTGTCTCTGGGGTTGCATAGCTTGTAATTCATCATAACCACCATCTTCAGGATAATTATCCTCGTCTGTGTCCTCTTCCCCGAATGCTCTATAGGTAGATTCATTTTCAGAGTTTTTCCTGGAACTAATCCCGTATGTGCGACCAATCAAAGATTGAGTGACATCAATCTTCGAGTTTTTATCGCTATTTCTTTCATCTAAACTCTGATTATATCTTAATTGAGCTTTTTGTGTTTTGTCTAATGAAGGTAAATCATAAAATTTTAAAACATTCGGATGGCCTTGAAAGTATTTTTCACTATACACATTCCTATTATAATATCCCCCATTGCTAGCTGGGTAAATTTCCTCCTCTGGTGCATATCGATTGTCAAAGGATTCAACATTTTTCCCAGTAGATGGAAACCAGCCCTGCAGAAAAAACATAATTATTAATTACGGACATCACTGAAACATCAAACATCTCGTTAGTTTAACATAACTGACTTAATATTTATCGTTAGGTGCTTATATTGAACGATATGCTTAAATTTAACAGTTGGCACAGTTTCAACTTTTCAAAATCGAGAACATAATACAATTGGACACTTACTAATGAACTTACACATTGCCTCGTATTGGCAACGAGAGTAACCGAGGCATATGCCGCTGGAGAAGTTGCTGTTTTACTTGTATTCCATTCACTTGCATTCACACGTGAAGATGTTACTTCAGCATATTCAGGTAGCTGCTGAGTAACTTTGTCGTATTCCGAATTAGTTTTCTCTTTAATGCTTTGATTTGTTTGATTGCCCGACATGCATAATCCTGGTTGATTCTCCATCCACAGCAGTGACTCAGTTTTCGTCACAGTGTTCTTATTGTAGCAGCTGCTAAGAGGATGTGACAAAGACACTGCTGCTTTTATGTTCATTTGAGTCACTAAGCTTGTTCCGTTGGAATCTGTAACAAATCGACTCAAATCAGGTGTTTCGAATTTAGAGTCACTATAATTGTTCGTAAACGATTGTATAAAACGTATGCAAATACTCTCGTTTACTCGGTACTTAAAAGATGTAAAATATAATATAAAACAAACAAAGTGAGGGAAATTGGCTTAGAGGTAACTGGGTGAGTCAACAAACGAATCGCCTGGAGAAAATAAAATAGAAAACATTTACATTTACTGGGTCTTTATTTCTCGGATTTGTATCATTCCTTTGTGCCCCGAACGTGAATGCAAAGTGAAAGAGATCCACTGCGCTCACGAGAGGGCTCGCGCTACCTTTCAACTCGAAAGTAATCTAGCTCCCCTCCCTTACCGTCGCATGGCAAAGCCTCCATCAAACAAACGCTCGGCGCCCTGCACCACCCCACGACACCCGAGGAATGTTTTTAATTTTGAAATTCTGATTCCAGGAAAAAAACCGTTACAGATAAGCTGAATAACTGTTTCTTCACGAGTTAACGTCTGTTGTTTTATGTGAGCACGTTCCAAGCAATCAAAGATATACGAGAACCATTTATTATTATCGTTGTGAAGGGTGGCACTCTGAAATGTACTACTGGTACTTACCATAAATGTTTGGAAGAGCAGATTTTTTTGCAAAAATATTATGTTTTCGTATGTAAATAATGCCGCCAATTACAATTATTTTGAATAGAACAATGGCCCCAATCAAAAAGTAAAACCATGTTTCCATAACAAAGTCTCCTGCGACTATAGACACTTCGCCGTTTATCGGATATCTGAAATGAATTAGATGCATCATTAAATGTGTTTTTTAATTAACCATATTTTGTTTGCGTATTTGTTTTTTTTAATTACCTCGATAACGGATCCAGTCCGACTGACCGTGAATCTATATTTAAATAGACTTTTTGACTAAAGGGTCCAAAACCAACGATGGTTTCGGCAGCGATTTGAACAGAATAGCTAACACCAGAGGTTAAATTCGTCATAATTAGACTCGTTGTTTGGTGAATGGTGGTGTTGATGGCTACCATAGATTTATTTGCGGGTATGTCCAACCAATTAACCAGTACATTGTAGCCGGTTATAATTCCATTTTGTAAATGAGACTCTGGAGGGGACCATTTTAAATGAACCGTCGTGGTATTTAAAATAAACATTTCTATATTAATTGGTGGTCCATCGGGTGCTGTAACAAATAATTAATTATATAAAAGTGTTTTACAACGTTCGCAGACAATTGAATTTAATATGATTTATTATTTACCATCATCTAATGTTTGAGCCATCCTGGAATTTGACGGCTTCCCTTCGAACTTTTTATAGAAAGGTATGAGGAAAAATTCATATTTTGTATATTTTCTCAAAGACGTTATTTCATATCCGGAGACATCGTTGGAATGCAAAATAGTTTTCATTTCATATTCGGCCGTTAGGTTGTCTAGGGGTTTGAAATATATGAATAAACCCTCCAAATAGTAGAAATTTAATATTTCCCACATGAGCTTTATAGTTTTTGAGTCTATAGGAGTTGCTTCAATCAATTCTACGATATTGTCTGTCAAAATATTATTTCTAAATTCGGTATTGTTTGAAAATACACCAGTTTCCCACAATGAATTAGAATCGTCACCGATAGTGACTGCATCGGAAACAGGACTCGGTCCGGATAGCCCATGGGAATTTTCCGTTCGCACAATGAACATATACGTAACCCCAGGCACTAATGATTTAGCTACATATTGTGTATGATGTACCCTTCGTGCTAATACTGTCCAACCTCTTGAATTCCTTGGAGTATTATTTCCTGATAATGTTTCTCTAGAAAATACTTCAACTTGATAGCCAACTATTGAGGATGACCCAATTTTATTGTTTTGATTCCAGGTGATTGTAACGGAAGAGTCTGTTATATTAAATATTACCGGTTTTGTTGGAGGACCGGGTAGTGATGATACATCTGCAGCTCGAAAAAAATGAATGTTAGGATTTATAGGACTATCTACTAACAACACTCCGCTCCACACATATTTGCCGTGTTGCGAAGATGCCACACATGTGTAAGAACCGCTATCAGATTTATCTAAATCCTTCAAACTGAGAGTTCCGTCATTAGTTACATTCCGTCTATGGTTTTGTATTAATGCTTCCCCTTCAAAATACCAAGCAATGATTGGTTCAGGTGTACCGACGGCTGAACAGGGGAAAATTGCCATCGATTTTATAGGTAACGTTTGGTTAGAGGGCCCGTTTGTTATGATTGGCGGTGGGCGGTCATCGTCTGACGTCACGGTTAGTTTCCCTCTGATAAACGAACTGCCAGCAAAGTTTACCGCCGAACAAACTATCGTGTTTCCACTGTGGTTTTTATTTGTATCATTGATTGTTAGCACAGTGACTCCGTCCAGTATAGTTGTTGCATGATATTTTCCTCTCGACGTACCAGGTAAAATAATAGTTCTGTTGCCTTCAACGCTCCAGAATATTGTTGGTTCTGGTCTGCCAGTGGCAGTGCAAATGAATGTCGCTGAAGTTCCACTTTCAACATTTATTGAATTTGGTCTCAGTGTAATCGAAGGAGGATCTAAAATAAAATAAAAAATAGGAAACAATAATAATAATTGCAAAAAGGATATCGTATGACGACTCAATATACAATATTCTGTTTTGCAAAAAATAAAATGGGTAATGTCACAATGAATCTATCTATAAATTAATTATTGTTCTTGATTATTTTTTGATTTATTTAACCAGTATTGTGTGATAATAGGATCTGATATTGGTTTACTATATTTCATTGAGTCGTTGTTAATAATTTGTAAATCGTGATACTCGTATTTGAAAATTAAAAGATACTCGTACCACCCATGATATTTAACGTTGATTTAACGTTTTTAATAGATCCCGTTGTATTAGTACAATATTTACCAATGAATACATACATATTATGATATATTAAAAGTAGTCTTTATAATTTAAAATACATATTTAATAAAAACTATGTTTCTTTTACACTGTGAATTTGCATTCGTAGTTCGCGAATTGTTTTATAAAAATGTACAGAAAACTCTCTCTCTCTCTTCACATATTAATATACAGATGAGCTATACAAAATGTCTATTTTTAAATATTAACTTGCGAATTGATAAATAATACTAAAAACTTACCATAAACTGTCAAGTATCCACTGGCACTGACAGATCCAACTGTATTATCAGCCTCACAACTGTATTCACCCTCATCCGCTAAAATAATGTTGTCGAGTCTCAGGCTTCGGTCGTCTTGAACTTTGACACGTCCAAGTGGCATGTTCCCTCCTCCAGCGGTCCTCCGCCATAACACGTCTGGGAGGGGATCTCCACCCACCCGACACTGGAATGTGACACTACCGCCAGTCTGAGCCACAACGTCCTCGGGCCCGGTGATTAAGTATGGCTTAACTGCACAACAAGAAATGTCTTGTGAATTACATTGAACCACTTCGTCCTTTCTTCACTAACAAGAAATCATTTACGTGTTATGAGCTGTCTAAAAATAAATGATGCTTATGCACGTATTTAATTGTTTGCGTATACTACTTACTATGTATTCTGAGTTCAGCAACAGTAGATTCTCTTGTACCAGCTGCATTCCTCGCAACACACTGATATCTGCCATCATCGGCTTGCCTAGCATCTTGAATCACGAGATTTCCACCGTCTACCAAATGCATCCTGTCGTAATGAAACAACATATAATCGTCTACAGCAAACAGTTTTGTTTCAATATATTCATATATATAATGAACTCTTTATTTGTTCGAACAAAAAGCATAGTAACAAAGTCATTCAAATGTGGGGCGGAATTATTCAATGGGAAATTAACATTTAATAAAGGGTCCGGTGAGTCAGAACTATTGAGATTTTTACTTGATTGCTTGTCTAGCTCTTCAAATATCCCCTTCTTTTATAACTTTGATGTACCTACCCTTGCGCGCACGGCTGTTAATTATTTTTATGCTCCACCATACGTAACCTACGCGCCCTCAAGATGTAACGCTCATAAAAATTCATAGAGTTAAGTGAAAATTTTGCAATAAAAGTTTAGAGTAAAATTGAATTCGCATCAGGATTAGATAAAGCCTGCAGCAGCAAACTACTCGTATATTTTAGAATTGGATATTTAACTAAGTTAGGGTTTGTTTATTTTTTGTAAGGACACCTTTTGTACTCAATTGATCATCGTTAAACAACAATCTAATAAAAGGTGTAATAATTAATTTGTTTGGAAAATAGTACGTAGTTCTTAACTAAAAAAAATTTTGTTATAGCTAGTCGTACATAGTAATGAATCTATATGTATGAGTCATAAACGTTATTTAACTTTAAGCAGCGGTTTTTGTGTTATTTCTAACTGCAAGTTTAAAGTTAAAAATACTACAAAACCGTTGCTTGAAGTTAAATAACGTTCATAAATAAAGCCGCTTATGTTCATATTCATTTTTTTAATTATTCATGAAATTTCTGCAAGCCTTTCTTAGACATTACACACACGCTTACACTACACTACATTTACAGTTAGGTAAATACGAAGATTTACATATATATTACAGATTATTATTATTACAAGAATAATATCTTTGTTCCACTAGTTGGTTCTGTATTAATAGTAGTAATTTAGCTAGTTTCATTACATAAGAAGTAAAAGGTAGAATTTATGTGGCGCAAGTACGAGATATCGAATATCAAACGACTCTATTCAAGTAGCTATTCAAGAATATCACGTTTCCACCATCCCACTCGGGTACGTAAGAGCACTCGCGCATATCCTCGAATTTGCTTCAAACTACACTTTATCACAGACGACAGAACTTTTACTTGATATTTCAAACTCTTATTTTAAATACAAACTTGGTTATGTAAAGATAAAAGTTTTTGAATGAAGCTTTGTTGGATTACACTAGTACAAGGATAGTTTTTTGTATATATTTGTATAGGTGTATAGGAATATGCGTAATGTTTGTATGTGAAACGTGTACTCAAGCACCGTGATGGATTACGTTATTTATGATACATATGCCATTTCAATCATCGGTAGCAAAGACTAGGTCTTCATTTTAAAATAGCGTCTACATAACAGGAAACTGAAAATGTAAACTTTGCAATGTATGAAGAGCTCACATAGCAGTTCTTGATACACAAACTAATAAAAAAAATATTGATGAGATATTTAGATGGGTCTTAACTAGTTATGAGTACCATAAAGCAGTAAAGGGTACACCATAGCGTGTCACAGTATGACATTAACCCCTTTTTTTTTTCTTTTTTTTTTTACGTGTGGAAACCCCTTCGGGCCGTCACCCCGCCGGGGTTTGCGGCGGGGCGGTGTGTCGGAATCGAACCGACTAAAACCACACGGTGTGCCAACTCTGCGCCTGAGAAGGGAGGGGTCCGGGAATTGCAGATATTACACTACCGGACCCATGACATTAACCCCAGCCCAACTTTAAATTTAAACAAAGAATTTTTTAAACAATGATATTTACCTAGAATCACCATCGAAGTGCAAAATTTTTCCATTCTTCTTCCAATAGATAGTTGGTTCTGGAGAACCTCTTGGTGGCGAACATTCTAATATCACAGTTTCTCCCTGTGCTGATTGTGTAGAGACTGGCTCTAATCTAAACTCTTCTCGAAGGACTGTGAAAAGAAAAACGTTATGTAGCTATCAAGTAGAATAAAAAAAATATTATAAATTTTCACCCTATTTCCACTTATATGTATCTACTATATCACTTAGAAAACGACTTAAAATAATATTATTTTTTTGTGATGATAGGTTAAACATAGGCCAAAGTATTTGGCCTTTGATATTCTTAAGGGACATTATAAAATTTAATTTTATTGTTTGACTGTAATATTAAGTACATGAATAAATATTTCGGACATCTTACATTCAACGCCATCTAGTTCTAAGCTAAGCAGAGCTTGTGTTATGGGTACTAAACAACTGATTTAAATACCAAAATACTTTTTTTTGTAAATACATATATATTATACATAGAAAACACCCAAATTCCGAAACAAATATTTGCGGTTCATATAACTATTTGGTCCGATCCGGGAATTGAACCCGAGACCTGAAGCACAGCAGTCGCATACGCTACCACTCCGCCACAGAGGCAGTCAATTTTCAAGTTCAAGTTACTATAGTAACTATTGATTGTCGTGCACAAAATTTAATTATACTATAATTATACATTTGCTAAATAACAGTATAATAAAAGCTTACCAGCGATATGTAAGGTTGCATTTCTGCTTCTAGCCGTCCCATATGAATTATTAGCTTCACACCAGTATACACCTGCATCTGAATGCGCTCTTCCATGAGTAGTTCTCAGGAAAATTAACCCACCCGCGGGTAGAAGGCTTCTGTGTGTATCTGAGACGACAAGAACTCCTCCTTTATACCATCTGATGGTCGGAGGAGGGGATCCGCCAGCTCTGCAGTTAAGGGTTGCAGCCTGGTGACGTGGGACTGTAACGTCAATGGGCTGTTCAATGATATATGGGGCCTCTCCATTGCTGACGTAGTCATCGCTCATTCCGCCTTTTACTGGACCTGTTGAATGGTATATGATTAATGTCTTTATTATCGGGCTCCAATTTCCCAACTTGATGAATGTGATCGCGTTAATATTGAATATTGATAAGTGAACTTTTTGCACGTAGGATTTATCTCGATTAAATTGTGTACGGGTCATGAATTTATAATTGAAATAATGATTATTTACCGTTTGTTGAATGCAAACACCTATGTATATTTGTGTGTATTTTAAACATTGTGTTTAGACTCTTATGTTTAAGTATTGGGAATTTATTTACCCCATTTATTTAATTAATATATAAAAACGGAATATGGGTATAATCTTTCCAGGAAATGAAAATTCGGCACTTAAATTTATGGGTTGATGAAGTGTATGAAGCTAAAGATTTGTTTCAATATTTACGAAATACATTCATCATTATGTGCAAACGTTTATAAAATGATAGTTTTTCTGATCAACAATATAAAAGTAATTATGTAAAGACAGTAAATTATCTTTAAACAAACTGATGATTTGTAAGTTCGAAACGCTTCAGTTACGGTCTTTTGTCTCCATGTAGTACATTAGCAAAGCTACTTCACGTCACCAACATCCCTAACAATATAAATTACAGTGTAAACACTTATATATTCAAGTGTTTATGCAGTAACGTGTTGCCCAAGTCTAATGAAAGGCATCGTTCGACATTCGACCCACCCACAGCAATTTCTCACAGGATACTAGCTTTATTTTAAAATTTTACGTAACAAAAGACCTTTCTAGGCTACGGTTTACTTAATAAATGGTTGAGTATGTCATTTGCAGTTAGTACAAAGCGTCGCACAATAATAATGAGCTATAAACACATAGGCTTGGCAATACAGGGTCCCCCAAGGATGCTGGGTTACCCCACTATTTTACTCTGTTTACAACGAAACGCGCAGATGTTAGTTTTTGACACTCGAATTGATGTATGTCTTTTGTTATAGGGCACTATTGTAGCGACATAAAAATCGATGCAAAAAAAATTCGATTCGGTGTCCGAATTTTTGCAAAATGAACCTTCATAATCGATATGCGAGTCGATTTCATAGGCGATGTTGTATTTTGTGAACGAAATCAATAGGGATTATTCTTTTGTGTATAGTAATTGTGTTTATTTATTCACGTGTCCCAACGTTGTGAATGCGGTGCGATACAAGGGCTAATCTATAATTGAATCTCCATTCGATTTGCTATCTTTCGATTTTTGTGGGTATGGACTTATTTTGGTTTTGTATTTAATTTAAACTAATTATACAATAATACGCAAGTACCCTCAAATAGATCAGAGTGGCTTATGTCATGATGAGCAGCAATAGCTTTCTCAGCCGTGTTAAGTCTCAGCTGATCCAAGTTAAGTTGTTAAAGATTATTTTTCCAATTAGCGAAATCACGCTAATTTATATAGGTAGATATCTATTTATATTTTTTGTTTTACTACTCCCGCACTAGGAATAATTTCAGTATTGCGGGGGACTTTACAAACATTTATTAAACGGACACAAAGAATACCCAGACTCGGAACAACAATTTGTTTCTCCATGTCATATTGGAACGGCGTGGCGACCGCTTTACCACTAGGCCAAACGTCCAGTCTGTTTCAATATGTTTGTATTTATGTATGTATTTGACAATATAGATACTGAATACTACTTATATACCTATATACCCTTAAAAATTTAATTTATTTATAATAATGGGTTTCGCTTTTTTCATGGAAATGGGTTTGTGCAAACGGTTTTGTAACTGTGGGAAGACCGATATTTATTTATTTTTTGTAAAACTGAATTTATATATTAATGGGCTCTACTGCTATTACTAATTTAATAGATTCATTTATTATTTTCTAGCTTAAAAGCGACTACGGAAATACATATCCCTAAGTATGTTTAGTTTTAGTCATTTTATTCATTGTTACGACATGAAACATTGCTTGTTATTTTTTTACCTTAAAGCTTAATATCTAAGACTCATTTTGCTATACTAAGTATTAATGCAATTAATTTTATATTTGTTGCCTATACAAGAAATTAATTTTCTAATTAAACAAATACTTTTATATGGCAAGTAATAAAATTTCTACACCGTAAAGCTGTAAACTCAAGGAAGGATATATCAAGTGTAATGTCTAATAATCGATAGAATTCTAACGCACAGACGTACGATAAAGTTAGTTTTATGTGCGATAAAGTAACATATCTATATAAACATAAACAATATTTTATGTGCCTCGCAATCTGCTAAATCTTATTTTTATCTCTGCGCGTCTAGGAATGTTGGGCCACGAAAATTGCGATTAATTCGACCAAACTCCACTTTTAAATGTTGAATATTGGATATGTGTAAATATAAAAAAAAAGTTAATATTTTACAAATAAACAGATCTTTTTATATTGTGGATTACAGTTCTTATCCAAAACTATAAATAAAAGAAGTCTAATCTTTATCTCAGCAAGATGAACTTAATAATACTGAGTATTTCGAATTATTTAATGTGACTGTCTCGTTGGTCTAGCAGTTGACGTATGTTACTGCTGATGATTCTTGTGTCGGACCAATTGTTATTAGATTTTACAAGAAATTCTTAATAGCACCCCGGAGTATGGAAGCTAGATTCATTCATTATTCAATGATGATTGCAGACATGTAATCTATAATTACGATCACCTTACCTGATTAAAGAACGTTTACTCTGTGTAGACATTTTTTGGACATCACAAAACATCCATAACCTATTTATCTCTCTTGTTTATATAACCTGTATACGCACAAACCCAGTCACTTTTATCTTACAAGAGTGTGTTACTTTATAATCCACTACCTTTATGGCCCTCATTTCATATCTATGTAGAAAACCGTATCATATCGGCGTATTCTTTACGATGGCGACAGTTAATTTATAGCCGTCACACTGGCGTTGTATGGACAATATTTTTTGCTCTATATCCATTCATCTCACGACTGCTGTGTATTATATTCTTTCTATAAAATTTTTAGGCCAGTAATAAAAAATAATTTTTGAAAGGTAACTTAAGTAAGTATTTTTTCTAATAATCAAGAGCAAAGTGAAAATGTAAACCAATATAATGGCATCGTTGTTGTTGTTATGAGACATTGCAATACTCAGGGTAAGAATATATACCTAACCACCTCCCACAAATTATCACCTAATGGAGGTCATCTAGTCCACCTACTTCTTACAAAGTTACCTTAACATTAACAATCATACTTGCTACTAGATATAACACACTCACACACAACAACACTACACAACACACGCAAATAATAATACCAGTTAAACATTTTAGGTAGCCCTAACTAAAGCAACAATTTCTAACACATTTTCAGATATGTTTGTGCGACAGATAATTATTTTATAAACATTTCTGATTGAGAAGATATTTTGCAGCCCTCTACGGAGGAACGACCGGCGGTTCGAGACCCGAGGTTGGCCAACCACAATGACCGGCTCATTGTGATGAGCCGCGTGAACAGCCACTTCAAGGAGCCTAGTGCTCCATGAAGTGTCCCCGCCCCCAACAAGGGCGAGATGAAATCAACAGTCAAATATTTTAGAAGATAGAATTGAAATAAAGTCATAAATTAAAATTTAAAATATGTACGTTATTTACAATAAAATAAATTAATAAATATTCTTTGGGTTGTAATCACTGATACGACCAAAACCATCCCATAAGAAGGTTACAAAGTTACTCACATCAACTTCGTCAAGGTCTTTGTAAACCGATGCATTCGCCATAAACACGGTTTATTACATGGCCCGACAGAATACACAACGTTCACTTGTGGGATCACTGCGATGAAGTCCCGGTCGACCATCAGATCAAATGACGCAAATGGAGTATAGGCCACACCCTCCGTAGAGATTCCTACCACATCCCGAGTCTAGCCCTAGATTGAAATCCCCAATAAAAACGCAATCGTAGCCGTCCGAAACAAATCAGGCAGCAGACAATCATCGATGAAGCGAAGGCCATTGGCAAGACCTGGATCGAAATCAAGCGATTCGCCCAAGACAGAACGGGAAGGCGATGCACTGTGAACGTCCTCTGCCCCATCTAGGGAACATAGAACCTTAAGCAATGTACTTGTGACGCCTCTGGTGTTGCAGGTGTCCATGGGCGGCGGTAATCATTTACTATCAGGCGATACGTCTGCTTGTTTCCCCATATAGTATAGGGAGCAAACGAGCAAGAAAAAACAAATTTAGTCCATTAAAAGTAGAACAGCTCATTAGCAGTATTATGTTCACTTTAGTATTAACCGACTATAACCTATCAGCTCTATTCTGAGCATGGACTTATTAGGAGCATTCATCCGTCTTACAATATTAGTCATACATAAAGTTTATTTAGAGAATCTACCCACGAGCTACATGCAAACGCCAAACGAGAGTGACTTTTAAACTCGCATGCAAGTAGTTACGCTCTATTGTTCAAAAATCTTTGTTATAAAAAGTTTGCGAGGGTGATTCGTGTCCCCTACTAATTTACTACAGGCACATGTCGACACGCGTCGAAAAAGAAAAATAAATAAAAAAATCGGTTACAGAGACACGGGTTTCGCATTTAAGTCGTCTGACACGCGGCCGAAGTGTTGCAAGTCCGTTTGAACTGATCCGTTAATGTTTTTTGTCGGTTTGAAATTGATAGCTCTCGTGTGGACATGTCCAAACTAATAAAGTTCTACAACATAAAACTGCATTCTGTTCAATCGATTTTCGGTTAAACATAATATATTAACTAGAACAGCACTTGATTTCGATGCTGCAATAAAACCATCAGCGAAAACATCATCTTCAAACATTTAAAGAACCCTTTGATCTTTAAATGCTTGGATTTACACAGAAAAATCAAATTGCATCAATGTAATTGCATAATTACGGAGCGAGTGAACATTTTCAACGTTCATAAACGTCACCCTAAGTAATTTGATAGCCGTTTGAATTTCGAATATCTAATTCTAATGGCAGTGATTGGCTCCCTTAGGAGGTAATCATGATTTTTCGAATGAACACGTGTTCAATTTTGGACCCCTTTGCAATATGAAGCGCATGACATTATTACTTGCAAGTTTTAACGAGTGCACGCAATAAGTGCAAAATTGGAGCATATTCTACACATCTCTTATTTCTCCTTTGAAGACATGTCATTTAAAAAACTACTAAACTCATCATTTGAAAGTGTAGGTATGTGTTACCATTTAAAACAAGAAAAAATATAAAATCACAATAAAGCCATGAATTGAATTCTAACTCATTGATAAAGGATTTGAAAACCCAGCCGGGTGAGATTATTTAAGCATATACAAACAAAACAAAAGAAAATCTAAATAATGTGACGTGCTTATAACTTATAAACAAATCATATATTATTACTGCATCCTAGCTTAGAAGCTCTAAAAGCAAAGATACGATAACTATAAAGAATATTGTCGACATTTTAGCATTTTATAAGAAGACTTAACACATAAAGTCAAACTCACATGTGAATGTGATGTAATAAATGAGCCTCACACAAACAAAATAGCCAACAAAGTCACGCTCAATGAAATAACACTTATATTTTACGGTGCAAAAAAACTTAGCACATGTGTTCAGAATTAGTTCAACGGATGGACGGATTACATAAATGTGTTTTTCGTGAGATATGCTGTTTGTCTTGTAAGGCGTCTAATGTATGAGGGACAAATTGTTGACGCAGTGTCATCTTTCTTGGGGACCGATACCTGGTTCTAACTGGAACACCCGTGCAATAAATGACATGAAATTCCGGCGACAGTGTCTTTGGACTTTAGACTCTATACTATTGTATCAAAGTTTATAAAGCTGTAGAAGAATTTAGTATTAGTGGTAAAGTTTGTTTAGTTTTGCGAGTAGCCGTTTCATAGTGATGTTTACGGAAATGCGTCGGCGACAGTCGCGTCGCGTTTTCTTATATTATGACGGCGGGCGCGTGGGCAGATGGAATAACAATGTTGAATGCCTACTACAAGAATCTGTAAAATCAAATGTGCTGTATACAGTTGGAAATACAAATATGTACATTGGTATACACAGTTTTTATAATTTGTCAATTATATGCACAATAAAACAGACCTTTCATAAATTAGAATATAATTTCATATAATAATTTTATGAACTTCTTCAAAAATCAAGTTATTTCCACGCCAAATTGAAATTGAAATCTGTGCAATGGTTTAGCAGTGAAAGCATAACAGATAGACAGAGTTGCTTTAGAATTTATAACATTAGTTACTTCGTAGAATTATATTATTTACTTCAACGACACACACCATACAAATGCTATTGCAAATACAAATTAGTTGAGTAATTCAAAACAAAAAACAACCTCTATAATTAATCACCTTCTTAAAAAAAACTTTCCGGTAACTAATCATTTCTCACATCTAATTTGCAAAAACAAAATCCCCACGCTACTAACAAGGTTGAATGAATGCTACCGAAAAAAAAAACAACTCCGAAGGTAGCCTGTTATTCTTCCATGTTTAAATAAAAATTCAAAAAACCTTATATCAAGTTTGCGAACGAAAGTTATCTGATCTTCGGCACAAAACCTTTTTAGGGACCGCTCTTGCTTACTGATTGGCAAGAGAGGTCTATATTTAGGGACGAGATAACATCCGCTCTCAACAAATCGAATACTTAAATCACTAGCTGAATTATTACATACTACAATAATAAAGTGAGTTCGTCACGTCATCGTGTTGAAGTGTTTGTGAAAAAATCAACATACATATTTTAAGATGCGTTGTATCAAAGTTAATCGCTTATATTAAATTTCTAAGGCACAGTTTTATATTTTTTATCTCATATTTTTGAAGTGAAACTTCTTTATCGGGGTTGTCAAAAAATTTTGTGTAACATTTTTTCGTTACGCGTAACATTTATCCGTTACGTTACGCGTTACATTTATCCGTTACGCTATCTTTTTGAAGTGAAACTTCTTTATCGGGGTCAAAATAAAATGTTTTATCATTATTGAGAGTTATATACAATCCTTCAAAAAAAATTTATAAAATAAAACAAAAAACATTTTTCAAACACAAACAGGACCAAATTAATACTATAATGAAATATCACATTACAAACAATATTATTTTATTTAGTCCACAATGTAAATAACTACACACATCACATTCCACAAACTTACTTCATTCACACCACAGATCGCGAAATATTTACTCAGGTCTCGCTCCTTAACTTTTATTGCACTTGAAATAAGAATTGTCACGAATATTGCTGGTTTATAAGTCTTTTGTCGTTATACCTTACGTCGACATATGATATTTATTTTTTGAAAAATAACGTCATAAAGAAGTTTCACTTCTTACGAGTGTACGCTAGTACACGCAACTTTTTTTATGATCCAATTCTGTAAATTGCCTTATTTAATTGCGAAACTATTTAAAAATGGTATTTAGTTTAAAATATAAGATTACCATCCTACTAATATTGTAAAGCGAAAGTTTGTATGTAAGTGAGTATGTTTGTTGCTCTTTCACGCAAAAACTACTGAATGGATTTTGATGAAACCTTACAATTAGATAGCTTATACATCAGACTAACACACGAAATACAATTTATAAAGATACTAGATTTGCCTCGCAGCGTTACCCGTGGTTATTGTCATATCGCGGATAGCACCGCGAGATTCAGATAGTATAAATATAATTGTTTAACATACAAGATTTCATAGGGCAGTTAAACTATTGTTTAAGAAAATTTCACATGCGAAAGTTAACTCTCCGTCTTTTTGTCTGTTTCTCTGTTACGCTTTCACGGCAAAACAGCTGCACCGATCAATGAAATTTAGCATTTAGATACTTTAATTCTTCAGGAAGGACATAGGCTATTCTTTACAGCGATTTCCGCCATACACGCAAACGGAGACGTGGGCAAAAGCTACTGATAACATATAATAACTTGCCAGAGTAGAGTAAGTTCAAATTTCACTTGAATATAAACACAATTTCTCATTTTAAAATGTATTTTTATTTATGTACGGTTTAAATTACAGAATCGAAATAGAGAATTCTGTCAATGTTCATAAATGTCACAGCATTGTTTAGTGTTGTGTTTGAGATACGGCATTTTTCGAACTATCGAACAATGAACGCACTAAACGAATATATCCATTGTATCCTGTTATTTTTTACTTTAGCCTTTTTGGTTTTATTAAATAACGAACACGCATTGAGAAGGTTAGTATATGGAAGCTATACAATACATAACTCGAGGTCTGTTTGATTATGAAGGTAACTTCTACAGGTCTGATAATTGTTATCTTCCAAAGATAACGAGAGATTGAAGCAGGTACAACAAATTTTAATTATTTACCTCTTTTATGCCCTTGTTCTATTTTTATAAATAACTACGTAAATTGACTTGTAAAAAAACTAGAATTAAATACTCAGTAATATTTTGTACTCATTTAATTCGTTAAAACTTTAGTAAGTACATAGATAAGTATTACATTGGTAGAAATGCAAGAATCTGTTAATTTACCGGTTTGTTTAATAACTTATACCTATTCAATGATCATTAAATATCTTATTTTTCCGAAAACTCAAGATTTACAAACTAACTATTTTTACATTTATATTTATTTATGAAATAAATATGGTCTAGTGACTAAGTAGTAATGGAGTATGTATAGACATTATTAAGTTATGCCATTCTAACCAGGTCACTCTATGTTGGATAACCATTCTTAAAATATTGATTATTATTGGTCCCTGTTGTCATGTGAACATGTGTGGTGATCCTTGCAGGTATTTGCAGCCCTAAAAAGTCCTAACAAGACTATTGTTTTAGAAGGACTTTTACATAACTGTAATAACGCCTAAATTTTGGGTGATTGAGGTTTGATGACAGTCGCTTTGTATATAAAGTCAAAATTCAGCTGTATCGTAGTAAATTTAAACCTTCTTCAAAATTAAAAAAAATTTTATTCATGAAATATTAAGTACTTTCCGACCTAGAACAGTTTAGGTTAGGGATCCCTGCAACAGAATAATTTTACTATATTGGTCTAAAACGGTGTACGAGTATTTCAATTTGGTGCCAAAATCCGATCTTCGACATAGCCTATAGGTTATAGCTTAACATAAAAGGACACAACTCCATTAAAGTTGTGCCAATACGTTTTACGTGTAAACAAACATACTATACACTGCCTGTATATGACGTAATACATGTCACTTTGAGATCGATAGCTGTTCCGTTTGTTTGGTCTAGTAGTTTAGAAGGCAAGGGTCATAGTTGCGTAAACCTATTGTCGCAAAATCTACATATGGGAAGTACGTAACATATTTTCTTCTGGTTAGTCTTCTTAGCCAAGTTGCAAGCGTTTCGCGTCGATTATTTTCCCACAAGCACTAACGCTAACGCTAACTATTCTTTTGTATAATTGACTAAAATTTTATCTCTACAACTTTTACGACAAAGCATTGAGACACGTCATTTTCATGCTTTGTTAGTTTTCTATTATCGTTTACTTTTGTCTAATACCTACAACTTGGCTAGGGGAAAAATAGAAAACTATTTTTGTATATAATATGAAATAAAAGATAGAATTAAAAAAATAAAAAATATATTATAAAAGAAAAAACAAACACATATTAACAGACAGTTATAATTATGTGAATGATAGTATGAAAACAATTTACACCACATTTCTGAAGGCTTAGCACAATTATCATATTTGAGAGTTGTTTGTTGTGTTATTCTTTTATTTAACTTGCAATGTACATTATGTTTGTTCAGATGGAATCTTGTAACTCAATTTATTTTATCTAATAACCGTAAGTCAATTCATATGCTGCTTGTAAGTGACAACATGAGTTTTGGAATTCGTATCTTTTTTCCATACAACATGTTAATAATAATACATCACATCATCTTATAACAATGTTTAACAGTCCACTTCTGGACATAACACACCACAGTCAGACGGGTTGATATTATTTATACTATGTATGTTAATTACCTAAGTCTGTACATATAAATACAAACAAACAAATATCTATAATCATGTGAGCACGCCATATTTTGTAGATTTCATCCCCATCATCTAGATAGTTGGCAGTCCACAACTGTGCGATTTTCCCGAAACTTTCTGCCGCGCACAGCAAAACTGTGGAATGAGCTGTCGCCTGCGGTGTTCCCGGACCAATACGACCTTCAAACCTTTAAGAAAAGAGCGTACTCCTTCCTAAAAGGCAGGCAACGCACTTGTAACGCCTCCGGTGTTGCGGCTGTCCATGGGCGGTGGTAATCGCTTACCACCAGGCGGTATGTCTGCTCGTTTGCCCCTATATAATAAAAAAAAAAAGATTAAAAGAGCCAGAAAATATTGTTTACTAGTTGAACCCCGCGGTGCTACCAGCGGTATGATAGTGACCGCGTTCAACGCCGCGAGGCGAAGCTAGTATCTTTATAAATTGTAGCCTACGTTATACTAATGTATAAGCTGTATTATTGTAAAGTTTCATCAAAATCCATCCGGTAGTTTTGGCTTGAAAGAGCAACAAACATACTTACATACTCACAAACTTTCGCGTTTAATAATAACAATATTAGTAGAATTTAGTCTCGCCCACAAGATATACACAGATAGTATTGTGCCGACATTTATCCCTTGAGATTAACAGATAAGAAGAAACAGGTCGCTTTGCTTCATACTACTTCTTTGTTTGTACATTTGTATTGTTGTCATATAAATATATACTCACTTAGACTTTTCAAAATCGTCTGTTGTTTTTTTGTATCTGTACCATCATGTTACGTCACTATCGTAACAAAAGTGATTTCACAATAAAAAATCTAATGTTTGTGATTTAGTACAGCTGCTTTTGTGTGCTAGTTTTTTTGTTACGCTGTGTAACGCATTAGACACAAAAGATAAGCGTCGTATAACATTAGCTTAACTTCTTTACGCTTTGATAGACGCCACGGGTGCGAGGTCGGCTTAGGGTTCTAGAGTGAGATAATACAACCCCCTTTTATTATATTTATACGTGTTTTTGAAAATAATAATCGTAGTACACCCACGAAAGAAAATTCTATAATTTTTACACATAAAAATATATACCTATTTGTTTTTGAGCGAATGAAATAAATTAATATTTCGGACATCTAACACACAACGCAATCTAGTCCCAAGCTAAGCAGAGCTTGTGTTATAGGTACTAGACCACTGATATTAATACATGTATACTGTTTTTATATAAATACATACATATTATACTTAAAAAAACACCCAAACTCCGAAACAAATATTTTCAGACCATACAAACATTTGGTCCGACCCGGATATCGAACCCGAGACCACTACGTTATATCTAAATGCTAACAATGTCAGAATCTCTTGTTGTGTATGATGCCTTGGATATAGAGTAAAAGACAGCGTCTCGATAATTTAATTTGCACAGCAATATACAATAATAGCAATCTACGAATTGCAGAAAAGTAATTAAAGTCATGTACTCCTCTTACCACAAAGAAATTAAAGAAGTAACACTAATGATAGAAATATAAATGTTGTATATTTTTTCTTTTTAATGCTCTTGAAAAGTTTTATAACATATGACGTATCCAAATGATATGCCAATGATAAAAACACGTTATATATTGAATGATATACAAACTGGATTATAATTAAGAAATTGAAGCAAGCCACTGGAAAAGTTCGATTTAAAAAGACCATAACAGATGACACATTTTTTTTCAAACTGGATCAGTAGTATTTATTCGTTCAATAAATCCACTTTTATAACAACATCACAATAAGTCGGTTAACAAATGACTCGCGTTAGTGTTTAAAAATAGAACCCATTGCTGGATGGATGGTGTCCAGATACTGTATTTTTATATGCTGCTGATTATAAAATATGCGATAGGCAGATGCGGGACACACATGTGTTTTGTTAACCTAATGAGATTTGTCAATAAGTTACGCTTCCCGCCTTCAATGAGCCCCGAGAGTATCGTTATGGTGTGTTTATTTGTAAAACACCACTTTTACTGACTCACAGTTGTTTTTTCCTTCTTGTTATTTTAGAGCTTTTTTATTGAGTGTTAGTTGGTTTCATTGCGTGAAGTAAAGTTTATAAAGCGGGAATATTTTAGAGGTCTTTTGAGGTTCAGATTGGAATTCATTATGTCTGTCTCTTAAAAGAGATAATTTTAGATGGATAAAAGTTATAAGTCATTAGACCACTTTGAGCATTTACAAATTAATACTAACCTTTATAACAGTTGATTAAAGTTACGTGACCGTATCTATTCAGCGGCTGATGTTGACTTATTTGTAGCTGAGAAAAATGATTGTGGGTTTTGTGACAAAAACTACAGTCCTCTCTGTTTGTATGGTAATATTTTCTATATAGCATTATCAAAAAAAGGACAGTAGACGAAAAGAAAAACGCAGATAAGATGTATTAAGTACTTTCTTTAACTTTTATGTTTCAATTTTGAATTCATACTTTTAAATGTTTTCAAAAAGAGAACTACTAAAAAATGGTTACAATATTTATAGCTGAACAAGGAATCATATCTAAAATTGGCCAATTATATGAACAATTACCCAAAAGTATCTTGGAAGTCAAGGTTCAATCGTAAATGGGCTCAGTCCCAGGGGGTTGCGATCCCCTTTAGATATTTAGTACCTTTCCGTGCCATCTTTTAACTGTGGCTACGATTCGACACGAAAATAACTGTGTCACTCCCCATTGCTTTATTTATTCGTTTGTGGACTTTTTTTGATAACTATACATTTTCTCTTTACGTTTACATTGCATTTTTTAACTTTTTGGGGCCCACAGGCTAGGACCATGGGATCTGAATGCTCGCGCTATGTTTAAACAACTAGCCAAGCAACTGATTGACGTTTCTTGGACCAGAAGGCCGGTCTTTGTCTAGCACAGAAATGAGCATTGCCATTCACCGTAGCAATGCTGACAGACTTTTGGGAACGCTAACAGTAACTGCACGTTTGGCCTAGTGGTTAAGCGGTCGCGGTCGGGTTCAAACCCCACATGGAATAACACTTAGTGTGATTCACAAATTGATGTTCTAAGTTGAGGTGTTCTTTGAATCCGTTTCATGCATATATGTTTGTAAAGTCCCCCGCGACACAGGAATTATTCCAAGTGAGGGAGTTGTTTTTTTTTAATAAATGTATAAAAGTAGGCGATGCTGTAGAGATTTTTTTTGACGTTTGTAGTAAAAGTCGTTATTTTTGTTTTTTTTTTAATTTTTATTATTTAGTCTTTTATCTATATTACTTAATTAGGTAACGAAAACACAATTTTTTTAGGACTATGTATATGTAGTGATTAATATTAATAAGAAGTATTTTAAATTATCGTTCTAAAGAGAATGTCACTAAATGGACATTAAATACCTAAGCTTTGATAGGTAAATACACATGAAGTAAAAAGCATATATACGACCTTTGAAGTCATAAGTATGTCAGCTTTGATAACAAAAAATTAACAGTTTTATTATAAGTCTAGTTTGCCACTACACTAGAGGCTGGTCTGTTAATGTAATGGTTAGCGGTCGAGTGAATGAGGATACCTGAGGCCAATACCCCCACCCCTCCCACCATCCCCCTCCCCAAAGGCCGGCAACGCACTTGTGGCGCCTCTGGTGTTGCGGGCCTCCATGGGTGGCGGTAATCGCTTACCATCAGGTGATACGTCTGCTCGTTTGCACCAGACCAGTGCGTTAATTTACTTTTTCGGGTTTCCCTAATGAAAAGTGAATTTTTTAATGCAAACCGATTGTGTAATAAATAATTGCTTTGATCTAGACGGACTTTGTAACCAATGTCACATCACATCAACAGTATTTAACAGTCCACTGCTAGACATACGCTTGTCCTTAGCAAGGAGGTTTTGGCTTATTATACCAAACTGGCCAAACGGGTTAGCATAGAGATTGTTTCAAGTTTTCCTTAGTCGATATACCGTGGGATATACGAGTATACAAATATCCTTTAAGGTTCCTTTCCTTTTAAATTTAAAGTTATTAATCACGTTTATATATCTTACCTGAGTAGAGGCATATCAGTCCGAGTAAAGACGTTACTGTGATAAGAAGATCCATGCTCATGATCTACTAAGACATTCTCAGCTTAACCAATGATGTTGAACATGAAGAATCCTTAGCATTTTCTAGTCCTTGTTCCATCTGTAACAAAAAGCAATGAAAATTATAACCTTAAACTTTAACGACTATGTTACTTTACTGTAATTATAACATTAGATTCACACAACCCAAATAAAAACATATTATAAACAATTAGATATTATAAAATATTGTTTGTTTAAACGAATAGCGAGGTGGTTTATGCGATCGTCACGGCGTTTTCTACTAAGCTAATTTGTTGTTGGTTCAAACCACACAAGTGATAACACTTTCTGTGATCCACAAATTGTTGTACGGAGTCTCAGCATTCATTGTGTCCGTATCATTTCTGTTTAAGTCTCTCGCTACAAAAAAAAATCTTAATGCGGGAGCTGTCTTAAAAAAAAACTCTGTCCATTTAATATAATTTTAATCATTCATACTACAAGGCGAGAAATATTTTTTGAATATTACCTATATACTGGAAATTTAAAACAAAACCAAATTCCCTTTTTTACCCACACGAGTACTAGGCCCATAAACTTCACAAATACATTCATTCACATATTATCTTGTTAAACCCAAAACAATTTTAAAAGTAAATTAAACAAATAATTAAATAAGCTCATTAAAAGTAATAAAAACTTGTAAATTGCTGACAATATTAGCCCATCTACCGCAAAACAAATATCTTGAAAACAATATTTAAATTTGTACGAATTAATTTGGTTACGTTCATCACTTCGGGACCTTCGTAATTTAGTTTCGTTATACGTTGGATTTGATAAAACCCTTGCCTTTTATTCAATAACATAACGAGATAACAGGGCCCGTGGGTCCGGCTGTAAATTTGAGGAGTGAGTGCTTCCGTCTATTTATCTATTAGATTCAGTGAGGGACTCCCAATTTAATTTATCTATTATATTTATTTCGTAAAAGAAATTTTGATAAAAAGATGGACGAATGACATGAATAACAATTTTATGTTGAAAACAGGTAAGTTATAAATTAGTTTATCTTGACATTGCTGTTTATTTTATACATATTTATGTTTTCTTCTTTGTGTAATCCCTGTTAAGGAACAGTCTGTTTGTTTTGGATTAATATATGAGGTTGCTTTATATAATTAGAAATTGTATAAATATTGTCCAGAATATTGCTGCGCCCCGCAGTGCTACCTGCGGTTGTTGTTGTACTATTCTTTTTTAAGACAACTGCCGTATTACGAATATTAATCCTGTGTCACGGGGGACTTTACAAACATACATGAAACGGACACAAAGAACACCCAGACTCAGAAGAACAATTTGTGAATCACACAAAGTGAAGCCCTATGTATAAAAAAGTACCGTATATACTTAATATGCTATTAGTGAAAAGCTGTTAACTTAAAAGTATAGTCCATTCGCTTAGATCTGGTCCCAAAATCAAAGGGCCCGTCTGTAGCGTACGATTGCAAGCAAGTATGATTTGTCAGTTTATGTCATTTAATAAGTAATTTAATATATTCGTATTTCACAACAATAACCACCGACACTATCTAAACGAATGGACTATACAAAAATACACTTAATTTTTATTAATTTGGATAGATTATGTATAAAACATAATCTATTAATATAAAGTGGAATGAAGTGATTTCTTTGTCCATAAAGACAAGGAAATCAAGTAAACTGCTATTATTTATCTATTTCTTTTGTTTCTATATTCTAACTATTTTTAAGTAATTATAAAATAAATTTACGCTGTTAATAAATTTGAAAGGATTGAAGAAATACACATACTTATATATTAAGAAATTCAATGTGTTTCTTCATTATGCCAAACTGTTAGCAACCACCATTTGTCAGGTTCTTTATGTGTTTATTTTAAAAACGTCGTGCAGTTTACAAGTCGTTTCAAATATATGTTATGTTTATAATTTTTATTAAAAGAAACACAAATCGGATGCAGTTAAAAATGATGATTATTAATTTTGACTCAAAAAATGTTTAATGTTGAGAAATATTTTATTTTTTGTTAAATTGTTTGACATGCTATATTTTGTATAATCACTGACCCTTTTTGAAATCGTTTCAAGTATTTACACAATTTATAAATCAGAATGTACCAAAACATATGAAAGAAAGAACGAATATTTCGATGTAGTTCGTCTGAGACATTTTACATATGATTATTAGGTTCTTTCGATTTTGTTTTCTTCGTTCGTTTTTGTTATAATAATTTAGATACCTATTGAAGTAGTTTTTATTGAAGGGTGTATTTTTAAAGTGCGTTTTTAGGAAATAGTCGTTGATTGGTACTTGTAACTGATTTTACGGAGACTCTAAAGCGATAAGTCTTAATTACTTCATGGCTAAGTTAATCATCTCAAGTCACAAGCCTAATCCTCTTACTGGGAATTAACAAAGAAAGTAGGTAATCTGATATCTAAAATTTTAATATTTCAAATTCATTTATTTTTATAGTTTTGGAATGTGTTGACGTTACGAAATGTATAAATTAAGAGGAATTAATATATGACAATATATTTTTAAGGAGTAATGTAAATTAATATGTAAAAAAATTGGGTTGGTTTAGATACGTTAAAGTGCGTGTATTACAAATATTATATGAATATGTAATACAAATGTAAATTATTTCATACCATAAATTCAAATTTCGGCAAACGAACACTCAGGATTTCAAACAAGACCTTTTTGAAATCTTTGATAATCAAGTATGTTAAATACTTTTAATATCGCGTCTCTAAATTTATTTCATTTTATATTTTTACCTTAGAGAAGGTCTATGTTTAGCTATGGATATCTTTCGACTGAGGTGATGATGAGATACTGTAGAACTTAAGACAGGTGTTAAGTTGCCAGAAGACTAACTCTCTCTCTCTCTCTTAATGTTCCAAATTGAAGATTTTCGTTGTCTGTAACCGTTTTATTTTTTTGTTACGAGAGTGCTTGTTTAAAATGCAATATATGTATCTTAGTAGTATGTATAAACAAACATATTATGCCGTTAAGTATATGGTATTCCTTTAATAATAACCGTCTAGTCAAAATTGATCTCACAAGTTTGTCTTTTAAACTATGTGTATATATAACTACCACTATATGTATAGTGATCCACCCACTTGGTTTCAATCACATAATTATACCATATATACCATATAAAGTACTTTGAAGCCTCTTCAATATTTTGAGTATCTTCAAAAGCTGTTGATTAACAAGGATGTTCCAATTAAAACTGTCAGTTTCTCCATTGATCCAATAATATCAATATGATGGAAGCAAATACTCAATACTTGGGTTAAATTGAAAAGCTTTTGGTAATCCCACATAATTTAGTAAGGGAATTTGAACTTAAAGAGTTGTTCAAAAGATTGAACATCGATTGTTAAGAAATTTTCTGCGGGTTACATTTGGTTAACCCTTTGACAGGATTTAGTGATTTCTGTTAATTTATGAACTATTGAATAATTTCGAAATGTTCTTGTGACATTCATCCGGGTTCAACAATAAGCCTAAAAGACGTTATAGGCGTTAAGTCTAGATATCTCCTTTTTATTTGGAATATTGAGTTTTTTAATCTATAACCTAGATAACTATCTAGGGTTATAGATTTTCTTAAACCTTGATTAGTTTCCTGTTAAGTAGTTTATAGTATATTTCAATTAACTAAAAATAAAAATATGGCGAATAATTTTTATATTTCCGATACACTTGTTGTGTTGCTGTATTTATGCAAATTCAAATTCTAAATCATTTATTCAATTAAGACACTAAGTGACATTCACGAATGTTAAATTGAAGCTACAGTTAAAAATCATAGATCGTAATCGTCTCAGATCAATCATTCGGACCATTTTTATTCGCTTTTTGGCGTGAAGACATTTCTGGGCTTTTTATTCATTTTAAACTTTTTATACACAAGTCATTATTAGCATTATAATTGTATATAAAGGGCACCTAAGTAAACTACTTTAAAATAAATTAAAATTCTAGGAAAATAATAAATAAATAAATATTTCGGATATCTAACACTCAACGCCATCAAGTCCCAAGCTAAGCTGAACTTGTGTTATGAATACTAGACAACTGATATGAATACTCATTGATATGGGTTCTCAAGCACAGCAGTCGCATACGCTACCACAACGCCAAAGAGACAGTCAAAATCAAAATCCAATGACAATATTTACTATATTTACATACGAAAATTCCTGCAAATTATCGACTTACGGTAGCGTTCCCAAGATACTGGCAGCATCACAAATAAATAAACTATTTATTTATTTATCATTTTTATAGTAGGTTTACTAACAGCACACATACGACACACTATTAAAAAAAAATATATATATATATATCTACTTTTGTATATCAATGACCTACATACAAAAATATTATCTAGTATGCATGCTCAATACAGGTACGCATAACATTCACCATGTGAGATACTGAAGGAAACTTAATACTACTAAATTATAAATTACAAAACTACAATTAATATCTATACTAATAATAAAGCTGAGTTTGTTTGTTTGAACGCGCTAATCTCAGGAACCGCAGGTCCGATTTGAAAAATTACTTCAGTGTTGGATAGTCCATTTATATAGAAGGCTATAGGCTATATATCATCACGCTACTTCTAATAAGAGCGGAGCACCAATGAAGAATGTTTCAAAAACGGGGGAAAATGTTCACGCTACGGGCAATATAAGACGCAAACGAGGTTGCGTGGGTCAGTTAGTAATGTAATAAAGGAAGAAATAAAGTACGAAAAAGTTATCCATATCAAATTAGCTATATATTATTAAATCTGTGTACATACATGAGATCAATATTGAATAAATGACCCTGTTCTAACTTTTGACTGACACAAATTAGTTTATCCAAACTCAAGTGGCACTGACGACTTCCGTTGGCGGGAGGGTACCGATCGCTTATTGAGTTGTTTCATAAGTATATATTGTATTATATCGAGTTGTGATCGCATATGTGATATTATAAACACTACTCAGTAGCGTGTGTAGACTTTATAAATTATTAATATCTATCACGAACTGTATGGCCATGAACAATCTTTACTAATTCCCCGATGGACATAAGCCTCTAATTAAGAAGGAGGTATTGGCTTACGATACTTAATAATAATGAGGTACAACCAATGTGAGGATACCGGAGGCTTATCTCCCCATTCCCCCAAAGGTTAACAACGCACTTTTGACGCCTCTGGTGTTGCGGGTGTCCTTGGGCGGCGGTAATCGCTTAACATCAGGGCGATACGTCTTCTCGTTTGCCCCGTATACCATACAAAAAGGCAAAATAACTGTACTGATATAAAATTTTACCAAAAAATAACCGGCTTCAAGAACTGGACTGAAATGAAATGGGACTACACGGGATGCACTAGCTTTCAGGTAAAAAAATGAATCATCAAAATCGGTTTACCCAGTCAAAAATTCTGAGGTAACAAACAAAAAAAGTTGAATTGAGAACCTCCTCCTTTTTTTAAAGATAGTTGGTTTAAAATAAAATGCAATAAAAATAAAGTTACCGTCCACCGACGTAGACCTGTAGCACTAAATTTAAAGAAAAGATTACCTGTGCTCCAATATTAAATTCCAACTTGATGTGTATACGTTATCTAAATTATAGAATACTGTGATTGCAGTCATAACTCATTCTTTCGAAAATGTTTTCCTATAGTAATATCCTGCAATAACATGCGTTGGCCGCCTGATAAGATACCGACCGGTTGTAAATAAGAGGATTATGGGAACATAACAACTTTAACGTACTATGTTTCGTAAGGGTCTAATTAGTTCCACATTTTGAAATTTATACAACTGCTGAGAAAATAAGCATCGTTAATAACAGATATTTCCAAGATGTATTAAGAGACCAATAAAAAATCAGACCAGAGTATGTAAAATACATGCCCTAAGAGTTTCGTATAGTATACCAAGTAATATAATAGGTAATAATATGTAGTGGTAACAAATTTAGAATACAAGACTTTCACCACCTCTATAAATATTTTTTATATATGGCCCTGCCAAAATGACTCTATTCTGCCTGATGGAGAGCATTAGCAGAATTCAAGAGTGGTGATCACCATACTCATTGTGAATGCAAATAATGCAACAATGCAGCATGGCCCTCCCATCTCGCACTCACCAACGAAACATGACAGCACGAACGCTGTCATTTTACGTTGATCTTCTGTGGGAGGATAGTATTGCCTCGGTCGAGCCGGCCCGCTCGTGCTGAAATCAGCGTGGCTCTACTACCTTAAAAACATCCCGTAGCTGTTTTAAAGGCCGGCTAAGGTAGCTAAATACGGAGGGCAACAACAGAACGAAAACTTGACAAAAATCCTAAACCAACTCGTCTACCGGCTCGTTATGTTTGCCTAAACCTTCTAAGGAGAAACTTCTATCCAACAGTGCTTATGTACAACTAGTACAGATCGATAATGGTGATGATGAAATTATTACAAGTCTAATGTAAACTGTTCATTAAACATTTGATTCTGCAATATTCTATACATAAGGCTAAAGGCGTACATAACATCAAATTTTCTAGACAAACAAAAAAGTCTTAAAAATATTTTTAAAATAAGCTATCAACGCAAAATATTAAATCGTCCCGTATAAATTACACTGTAGTTAAACTAAATATGGATCGGTGATAACCCAGGTAAGGAAATTCCGAGCTATTTAATAACGACAACGGATGCGATTCCCTGTAACGATACATTATATTGCTATAGGAAACTTTTAACAACCAATAAACCTAATTGTATTGAAATAGTAGCAGAACCCACTTTCAGTAAGCAGCAATATTAGTTCATTATACTGATGGATAATCCCAGCTATTTGGAATTCAATCTAAAATCAGTTCCACTGGCAATTTGGCTCTGTCATATTTTAGTTAGATGGATTTCCGATTGAATTATTCGAATAGCGATTTGTCCATTATGTATTGAAATATCGAGATATTATTTACGATTCATATGAATTTTTGTGTAGTATATTTCCGATTTGTTAAGAATTTTCAATAATTGAAAGAGTTGTTGTAAAAACTATACCTATTCAAATTCTTATATTCTCTAAAACCATAACAACCTGTATTCTACATATATATTTTTACGATTTGGCGTAGATTGTAGTAAATGAGTCTTTTCTTAAAAAATATTAAGATTAATTCACGGTTATTCGTGTTATTTCGCAAACAATCTATTTCTAACGATTTTAATTTTATTAATAATAAAAGCATTGGGTATCGATGTATCTAAATTTTGTTAAGAATCTTCATTCGGTTGCTCGGTATTTTAATTTTAAAAGTTTAATAGCATAAGAAGATTGTGTACAGGGTCGCAAAGTAGGTAACATTCAATGACATGAATTATGTTGTAGTCGTAAGCAGATTACAGTATAACTAACCAAATTCTAGGACAATAACATAAAATATCTATTTATTACATTTTTATTGAAACATTAAAAAGGTGGAGTTTTAAAAAATCTGTAATACAATTAATACTTATGTAAACCGCATACAAAAACTTTCACATCACACAACATGCCCACTGTACAAACAATCAAAGTACCCGAAGTGTATAAAACTACCTACAAATAATAAAATATTTCTCACGCAGTGCATATGCGCCTAGACACATGCGTCTACACTTGCATATGCGTACGTCTAGACGCTGAACTTAAACAAACGTTCAAGGTTAAGTTTATAATTTATGGCCACTTGAACGATGACAGCCAAGTTTTGGTTCAAAATAATTGTTTGTAAACAATGGCTTCATTCAATAGAAGTGCCATTAAATTGTGCTTGCGTCTGCATATGTTTCTAATGACTGTTGACTAGTTGAGGAAGGTTACGAGAAACATAAACTTTGACGATAATTGAGATGACTATGACATTATTAAATGTAAATGATATGGATAACAGCTTATTAGACACAGTTTTGGTTGTGAAAGTAGACCTTCTAAATATTTCTAGAAAGTAGTAGTAAAGAGCACGTTAAGCCGTCGGTCCCAGTTGTCATGAACATCTATTGTAATCGTTATTGGGAAGTCATTGCCCTCAAATATACTGAGAACTAGTTAAACCTTTGAATTCAGTTTTCTGGGTTGTGGAGGTCCGATTCCAGTCGCTCCGTGGAAAAACTCATATTCAGGCAAAACTGGTTGAACTAGTAGCCGACCCCAAATAATCTTGGAAATAATATAGGGTAGATGAAGAAGAGTAGCAGTCTGTCAAGAAGTTGTATAATTAATATGGTTGTACAACTGTAGAGTAGGTAATTTAAGAAATGATTAGATCTCATAACTAGAAGAGCTGGTATGCGACCAGACGCCTTTCTGTCACGAGACAAACAAATATTTTTTTAATGAAAGCCTAACATATTACACTACCTAGTTAAACCTAAAGACTATCGCAACTTGTAGCACTCTAGAGAGTCGTTTCTAAAAGACACAAAAAACAGGATAATAATATTACAGTCAAGGTAACTTCTGTCATATTTATTCTAGAAAAGGCGTAGCGTAAACAAGCGTGGGTGGTGGAAGTCGAAAATAAGTTAGTAAAACTTATAAAACTCTCGTAATGTTATTTTAAGGAGTAGATGTGCCAACAATTGTAGTTAGTTTAGACGACACTCCAGAATATAAAAGAATTGTTGACTTTCTACTTCGAGAGCGTGGTTTGGATATATGTTTAGCAGCCACAGTAATCTATTCGACTTCATACTGTTGAATTTTCACATACTTACAGTATCAACACAGTTTATTAACAATTAATATTATAGAACTGCTATTAGAAGTACTTAGTATCTTAAATCTTGTAAGATAATAGATTTAATTCAATTAGACAATATAGAAAACAAGAAGAATAAAATTGCTCATTTACAAACAGAAAACAATACAAGCACTAGCTGCATCAAGCATTTACTAGATTTGTAGATATTTAACTTCAATTAGTTATAGTATTTAGTAAAGAGCACAGAGTAGTAAAGAAATTTGTGAAATGTTGTGAATTTAGATTTTCAGAAAATTCATGAGACCATACCTTAAAACATGCGGTCAAACCTTGGGTCGAATATTTGAAAATGTTATGATAGCTACCTTAAACGGTTATAGGAAAGTCTCACGAAACCTGCATGCATGTAACGATCACACGCGGTTGCTTTAAACGTGGGTGTTATTATAAAAATAAATGAAAACATACATATTGAATAATGTTTGTTTTGAAGAGCCGTAACTGTGGAGGCGGTGACGACGCGGACCCACACAAAGAGGGATTGATCGTTCAAATCCACTAAAATATGAACCGCTCTACTTTTGGAATTGATTAATTGTCAGTTGTGCGTAAGATGTGAGTGCCTATTCCAATTTAAGAACAGTCCCAAACGTATTTGTCGACAGCGCTAGTTTTTAATTGTTGGCATCATCAATCCCTCAATGCCGACGTTGATTTACAAGCCAAAGCTCCATCTTAATAGACAATCGGAATATTTAAAATAAAATAGACATTTCGTGTGAAAAGTGTTTGACAAGGGACGATTGCTTTTTTTTTGGTATTGCGACATGCTAAGATGGGCATTGTGTAGGTACTTTGCGTCGGTGCGTACAACTGAAATTGCACAAGTTTTTACCAAAGTTTTGGTACAAAGCGCGGCTCGTCGTTCACAATGGTATATTTTTGTTCGTGCGGTCGGTACTGACAGTTCGCGTGATGTATTGGACTTGGGTAGAGGATTATTTTTACCCATTTCACAAAGTTTGCATGCATCTATTGTACGCGACGGAAGCGGCTTTACAAAGCGTCCAAAAGATTATTGTTAGGGAGAATTTAGGATGCTTATGAATGATTGGGGATTTGAAATATAATATTTGCGATCTATAATAAGCTTACACATTTGTTTTTTAATGAGTGCTTTAAATTTAACACGTTTAAATTGAATCCACATTGTTTAATCTTCAAAATGATGTGGATGTTGACGGCATATCATTCACAGCTAACAAATGATAAGATTCCCCGAGACAGTGAGAGTTGAAAAGTAAATTTAACAAGCAAGTAAATAAAAAAGGGTTTAATACGGAGGCGTCAAAAGACCACATGTCAAGTGACAAAAAATAACAATGGGTTCAAAATTTTTAGACGCTCACTTTTATTGTGGTGCTAAATTGTATAGTGTTCATGCATGTATAAAATACTAAAAAGTCAAAAAAGGAAACAGAACTTTGAATAGCGTATTGTGTATATACGACTGCTACACTAGAATGCTGGCTGCCAAGTTTTTAAAGCTTGAGACTGAGGTTCAGGCTAATATGTATTTTTTTTCATTCTGTTTTGAAAAACCTGATGGTCTATATGCTAGTTTAATGCACGTATATATAATAAATATACACCTCAGATTATTCCATTAAAATAACATGATATTGCGGACGAACAATAATTGTGTGTAAAAATAGTTACATAGGTTTCATCTCTATGAAGTAAATATAATTTGTATCTTTTTACAATGTCTGTTTAATAGTAAAAATCAATGTTTTGCAATTGTAGTGCAATACTATTGTCATGTAGAGTTTGATTCAGTCCCTTAGGCGGCTCTTATAACACCCACAGGAATTAAAAATTATAAGCGGTGACATTCCATATTTTTAATACATCATCATACAGCATTTTATCATAGCTATAATAAATATTAGCACTTCTTGATCCAAATAAAAACTTCGTCGACAACCGAAACCCATCTATATAGTGGCAACTCTAATATCATAAATATTAGATAATACCAGCCAACTTTGATGTCGTTTCAAAGGTTGTCAAAACGGCCGAAGAAGCACAGTTTATGCCTGTTCGCGTTTACCGATCAAAGTTCTGGATTCCTTTGCGGTTGCCGATACTAAATATAAATATAAAAAATATTTTATGATATCATTTCATTTTATTGTACATTCGTGTGTAAGCCAAATCGTGTCGCTTTATTTTATATCCCAAACTTCGTTGGTACGAAACAGAATTAATACATGTTTGTAATTTAATATTAGCAGATCCTTCGTAAGCTTTTATTTAGTTTAATTTAACATTATTCTATCAAGCTTAGTCAATTTCAGAATATTCTTCATTAAGTCGATTTAGTATAAACACTCGTACTACCAAAAAATTGTATGTAATAAATTAATTTATTAGATGCAATTTTCTTGAATGGCATTCAAAATAATTTATTCAATTAAGACACTAAGTGATGATTAAATTGAAGCTGCAGTTAAAAATCATAAATCCACACAAACAGACGCCATAGCATGTACTGGATTGTCAAAGTAAATATGGTGAAAACACCAAAAGCTGCCTCGATCTTATATCGATAATATGACAAATTAATGCTTCTAAGGTTTTATTTGTAGCCAAATAAGTATTTCGGTATGACAAACCTTTAAGTGTTAATTTATTAAATACATTTCATAAGTTATTAATTAATAATTCCATTAACGGGATAGTTATTCAATTAACCTGTTGTTTGTATGAATGGACAATTATAGTTGATGTAATTAACACGTTCAATGCTTTTATTTAACATTGTTATTGAAACAGAGGGTGCTTTTTTATAATGAAATGTTCCATTCAGATAATGTCGCATAGCTATTGCATTAGATAACCTTTCTGATTATCCACGGTTATCTTTAAATTCTTGGTCTGTTTGTTAGGTGAAGATAATGTTTGTTAATACATAATACTCGTAGCGTTGGAATTTTTAGCTTGCTCTATGTGTGGGCACTTGCAAATATCTTGTATTAAACACTAGCTGACCCACGCAACCTCGTTTGCGTCTTTTATTGCCCGTAGCGTGAAAATTTTTCCCCCGTTTTTGAAACATTCTTCGTTGGTGCTCCGCTCCTATTAGTAGTAGCGTGGTGACATATAGCCTATAGTCTTCCTCGATAAATGGACTAATTTTTCAAATCGGACCAGCGGTTCCCGAGATTAGCTCGTTCAAACAAACAAACAAACTCTTCAGCTTTATTATATTAGTATAGATTATAATGATATCGATACTTATATTATTACTATCTGAATCCCGCGGTGCTACCCACGTTACGTCAATGACCGCGGGCGAGGAGAAGCTATATCTTTATAATTTGTAGTCTATAAGTTATTCTGATGTATAAACTATATTATTGTAAAGTTTCATCAAAATCCATTTAGGAGTTTTTGCGTGAAAGAGCAACAAACATATTCACTTACATACTCACAAACTTTCGCGTTAATAATATTAGTAGGATTTCTATTGCACACATTACTGTTGTAGTTATATAGTATACAATTATAGGGACACTTTTCGAAAGAGAGACCCATGTCCAGCAGTGGACTCGAAAGACTATTCATGAATCTGCATAAGGTAATCATTTTTGTGCCTAAGTAATTGCTACAACAATGCTGTAAGTTGTCAATAGTATAAAACACTAAACATGGTAATGATGTAAAGTCATCTTCTTTCTGTATCTATACTAATATTATAAAGAGGAAAGGTTCGTATGTAAGTATGTTTGTAACGAATTGGCTCAAAAAGTACTGGACGGATTTTAAAAATTCTTTCACAATTTGAATGCTACATTATCACTGATTAATATAGGCTATTTTAATTGTAAGAAAAAAAATGAAATTTGCAGCTACGAGTATCTCAAAATAGTTCCCAAGAGAGATTACATATTTTAAATGTAATGTAAAGTAACTTTGTCTATCTGTCCTGCTATCACAGCCAAACCAATGCTCCGATTTCAATGAAATTTGGCATAGAGGTACTTTCATTCTTGAGGAGGGACATGGGCTACTCTTTGATGCGATAACCGACAACCACGCTAGCGCAGCCGCGCACAAAACCTAGTGTAGGTAGATATATAAGACTAGCACTTTCAAATCAATAATAAAAATATTTAATGAACTTTAACTTCTCCCTAATCAAATTGACGTAACTAACACCTCATATTAACCTCATCAAACCTACAGATTATATTTACTCACAAAATACGAAAAAAAATTGTAAACAGTATCATTTTTTTTAAATAAATTTAAGTACGGAATGGAATTTTATATACGTACCTTTCTTTTGCGCGGGACCGACTAAAAACCGCTTGCCGTCTGGTATACCAGTAGCCGGAGTACCATGAAGGAGTTTTATACAGCTACTTTTTTTTTATTTTTAATCTTTATTTAAGGAGCTTAGCCACAATTTTGACTATACAGCGACTTACTATTGGTATGTGTACCAATATTCACAAATGATACAATAATTAAATTATTTATTAATATGTATTGTCCATACGATGAATGAAGGTAAAAGTAAAACATCAGTTATTTTTTGCTACTTTGAAAGATTATCTTCTTATGTTTTTTATTGACTAATAAAATAAATGCTCCAGTTTCTTGCATCTTAGCCTTATCTCATTTTGCTACTTCACATTGTTTCAAAGTCCCACGGGAACTTACATTTTTCCCGGATGTTATAAAAAGTGAGTTCATCTGGAAGTGATAGATCAGTCGATTTGTTAAGATTTTATCAGTGCCGTAATTTATTTTGTTTAGTTATCGATTATTATAGCTTGATCGGGACTATAGAGGTCGAAGATAGTAGACCTTTTGGTTGAATAGATTGTCAAAGAGACTGATTTAACGCAGTTAATGATAATATAGCCGTTTTAAAATTCTAAGATTAGCAAGATTCTATTTTCTACCGAACTACCTACACTTATTTTTCAATTAATAAATAAGCCAAGTTCACTATATAACCACATTTCTTTTAAATATATATATTTTTTTTTAAATACAACTCCCACATTAGGAATAAACATCCTGTGTCGTGGGGGACTTTACAAACATACATGAAACGGACACAAAGAACATCCAGACTCGGGACAACAATTCGTGGATCACACAAAGTGTTGTAGGTACCGCGTGGGATTTGAACCCACGACACTTGGCGCAGTAGCAAGCGGCATGGCGACCGCTGACACCACTCGGCCAACTGTGCAGTCAATATAATATATAAGTGTATAATGGAGTGTAATTTCAATTCAGAAATAAAGAACCAGGGTAAAATTGTTGACGAATTCTTAAGTTTAATAATTTAAAGTGCAATATTATGCACAGGGGACGTAATAATGACGTTCAGATATTGTTCTGAAAATAACTTCCTTTCGCTAAGACTTCCAATGAGCTTTTAACCTCGCATCGTAAAAGATTAGCTAAAATGAATACTTGCTGTTTATTATCGGTAGAACTGCCAGTTCAACGAGCAAACAGTTAATAAATTAATGAAAATATTTCAGCTTAAGTCGTAACACTTAGAAATTTAAGACCTATTGTGTCCAAGATATTTTGGTTCCACAGAAATTGGATGTTGAGTCTCATTTAACGCGAACAGTGAAGTGAACGACCTCATTTACCAATTGTTTTTACACAAATATTAATTAATCATAATCACACAATGACAGTTAGATGACATAAATTCTAAACGTGGTCACTCTTTAATTAAATTTATGACCAATTCGTAGAATAATAATTTAGCATGCATCTACCAATAAATCCCATTTAACCAACGCTTGTGTTAAAAAATAAAAAAATTCTTTGATAAATTTTAATTGCAACTTTTGAATAGTGTAATTTGTTTAAAGGGTTTAGAATTTAGCATAAGAACAGTTTCAACTCCCATTTATAAAAAGGTTATGATAATATGGCAGATTTGAAAGAAAATAACATAAACATGTTTGGTAGTACCCTATGTTTGATTTTATTTTTAAATTTTCAAGAAGTGTCTGCGTTGTGCATAAAAATCAAACACTAATATTTCGAACAGGATAAGAGAATTTGGGTTTCCAGATTCTACCGTATCCACACTAACTTTTTTTTATGGTGTAGTTGGCAAACGAGCAGACGTATCGCCTGATGGTAAGCTATTACCGCCGTCCATGTTCACCCGCAACACCGGGAGCGTCACAGGTGCGCTGCCGGCCTTTGGGGGATGGGGAGAGGGATGGGGGAGGGGTTGAGATATGGGCCTCCGGTATCCCTCCAATGTATCCCTACGTTGTCGTCGTGGTGGGGCTTGCGTGGGTCAATGATCTCTGGGGCTGTGCCGGGTAGAGCTACTCATGCCGGATTGGCCCAGGGTGAGACTCCAGACTAAATGGGATCAAAGACGGAGTCTGTTGAGACTGCCGCGAAGGGCATGACGCTCCAACGTCATGCCGCGCTCCAAGCGTCCCTCTGCTTTAGCAGAGGGCGTGATGGAGAGCGAGTAGATCAGAGGGGCTGGCACTTGAGTGTTAGTCCCGTCTGTGAGAGAGGGCTAGCCACCCTCTCGCATTCCGTAACCATTAGGGGCTCAACAACGACCTGACTGGTGGCTCCAAGAGGGTACGCTGAGAACCTGATGGCCGGAGGGCTTGCCTTGATTGGCCGGCCCATGACAAGGATAGTCTATAACACCCGACAGCTAAGTCGTAAAAAACCTGTGGATATCGGCCGACCTCCACAGTACATAGGCTTGCCCGGGTATTGGGGATCTCTGCCCGGGTCGACTCTTAGTTCTCCCCGACTCGTGGGTTTAGATATGGACTTGATAAATACTAAAAATAATAATACGACCGAAAACAATAATACGACGACCAATGGCAAGCATACAGGATCAGGATCAGTGAAAAGGAAGGAACGAAGGAACGCCAAGGGGCAGTTCCGGAAGGCAGACGAGCGATCGTCTGCCGATGAGGACACTGCGTCTGTGGCGCCCATCTCGGCGGGGCTCCCAGAAGTCAGACATCTGACTGCTGGAAGCCGCAGAACATCGGAGCGCACGCGCTCCAGGTCCGCCACTTCTGGAGCGAGTGTTAGCTCCAGTGCGACTGTGGACGCACTGGAGCCGATGGAGACGGAGGCATCGGACACCCGCAAACGCGCAATCTCCGGGGACATTGGCGGCGACAGCGACACGTCCCTGGAGATGTTGCCGCCTAAGATCTCGAGCGGCGGAAGAGGGAGGTCTCGTACTCCAGGTTCGTCAGGCTCCGCCTTCTCTAAGGCGGAGTCGTACAAGCGAGCCAGGGCCGACGGGGAGGTACAGGCGGAGGAGGAGATGTCCGGTCTCATGCTCAGGATCGGGCCGGTGGAGGGGGACGCAGCGCCCCAATCACTGGCCTCCTTGCAGGAGAGAGCGGACGCGGCGGTGGCCATCATCCACAAGGTGGCCACCAAGTCCGTAAACCTTAAGGGTTCCTTCGTTAGGGCCCTTAAGGACTCCTCCTCTGCCATGGCGGGGGTTGTTGCGACCCTGGTTGGGGAAGTGTCCAGCCTCCAGTCGGCCAACGATCGCCTGACGGGGCAGGTGGCTGAGCTCAGCGCTCAGTTCGCCCAGTTCCGGGCGGAGCGAGAGGCCCCGGCCCCGTCAACATCCCAGCGGGCCGCGACTGCATCCCAGCGGGCCCCGTCTGCGTCGCAGCCGTCCCCTGCCGGCACCGGGATAACTGACGCTCAGCTATCGGTTATCCTGGACGCATGCTGGCGTATGATCGAGGGTCGTACGGCCGGCCTGGAGGCGAGGCTGCCTGCGGCCCCTATCATGCGGCCGCCGCTTGCGGCGCCGAAAAGGGTGGTCGCGTCGTCGGCGGCGACTCCTCTTCCTGTGGTGGGGGGTCGCGTGTCGTACGCGTCGGCGACGGCACCACCACCACCTGCGGCTGCCCGAGGGGCTCGTCGGGCGGCTAAGGCTCCGGCCAAGACGGCTGCCCCGAGGCCTGGGCCGAAAGCGGTGGCAAGGGCTGGAGCGGAGGTTCCTCCGCTCCCCACTCCAACGCCTGTGCCTCTGCCTGGACCCTCCACGTCTGCCCCCTCCAATGAGGGTTGGGAGGTAGTCGGGGGGTCAAAGAAGGCCCGCAAGCGGGCCAGAAAGGCTGCCCGTCGGGCAGCCTCTGGCCCGCAGGCGCCACCGGTGGCAGGGGCCACCCGCAAGAAGCCGCGGAAACTACAGATGCCGAAATCCGCGGCTGTGGTGGTGACCCTGTCACCGGAGGCGACAACCGGCGGGCTGTCCTACGCGGCCGTCTTTAAGAGGGCCCGGGACAGCCTCGCCGGTGAATTCGAAACGGCCGGTGTCCGTCTGCGCCGCGCCCAAACGGGGGCTCGAGTTCTTGAGTTCCCTGGGGCTGATGGCGCAAAAAAGGCGGACACCATGGCTGAGAAGCTGAAGGGGGTTTTCGCCAGCATGGATGGTGTAAAGATCGCCAGGCCTACCAAGTGCGCAGAGCTGCGCATCTCGGGCCTGGACGACTCTGTAACAACCGAAGACGTCCGCGCTGTGGTCTGTGAAAAGGCTAGTTGCAGCGCGGAAAACGTCAGAGTCGGCACCATCCGCCCCGGTCCAGGAGGGCTTGGCGACGTGTGGGTGAGCTGTCCCGTAGCGTCGGCCAAAATTTTGGCCGATGCCGGCAGGCTCCTCGTCGGCTTCGTGAGTGCCAGGATCACAGTCCTGGCCCCGAGGCCGATGAGGTGTTTTAAATGCCTGGCAGCGGGACACACACGCTCGAAGTGCGCCAGCTGCTTCGACTGCAGCGGACTTTGTTTCCGCTGCGGTCGACCGGGGCACAAGGCGGCAGAGTGCTCTGCCGCCCCCCACTGCCCCGTGTGTGCGGCGGGCAAGAAGCCCGCCAATCACCAGATGGGGCAGGGGGGCTGCAGGCCCCCCCGTGCTTCTCAGCAGGCGTCGGAGGCTAGCCAGACGACCCTGGCAGCCTCCGACGTCGTTCGTGCGTCGACGTCATCGCCCATGGATGAGGTTGTAGAGACGATCCAGTAAATGGATCAAGTCTCCAACCTCCTTGTCCAGACGAACCTCAACCACTGCGCCGCGGCGCAGGATCTCTTCCTGCAAACCATGGCGCAGTGGTCGATAGGTGTTGCCGTAGTCGCGGAGCCCTACTACGTCCCTCCCCGTCCAAACTGGATGGGTGACTGGGACGGCTCTGTGGCAGTCGTCGGCTCCTCGGCGGCTCGTTCCCCGCCCTTGTCGCTAAGAGACAAGGGCTCTGGATATGTGGCTGCCGAGTGGGGGGGAATCACCGTTTACGGTGTGTATTTCTCCCCCAACCGGAGTTTGAGCGACTTCGAGGTCTTCCTCAACAACCTGGAGACCTCGATGCGGCGACTAGCGTCTGGGCACGTCCTCGTGCTGGGGGACTTCAACGCAAAATCCATTGCGTGGGGTTCCCCAGCGACGGACGCCAAGGGCGATGCCGTTGTGGAGTGGGCGGCTTCGGTGGGCCTCTGTTTGCTAAACAGAGGCGCCACCAACACGTGCGTGCGACAGCAGGGGGGGTCGATAGTGGACCTTTCGTTCGCTACCCCTGCTGTTGCCGCACGAGTAAGGAACTGGTGTGTCCTGGATGAGGTTGAGACGCTCTCGGACCATTTGTATATCCGATTCGAGCTCTCCCGGTCCCAGGGCCCCAGTAGGGGTCACGTGGCGCGGCATACCTCCCGCTTTCCGCGGTGGGCAGTTGCCAAACTCGACAGGGACCTGCTAGAGGAGGCGGCCATAGTTCAGTCTTGGCTGTCTCCGCGGGCCCCGGCCGAGGAGGTCGACATGGGGGCTGGCCGCTTTCGCACTGCGATTACGCAGATCTGCGATGCGGCCATGCCCCGCGTTCGGGGTTGTCGACCTCCACGGAACGGGGTCTACTGGTGGTCCCAGGAGTTGGCGGACCTCCGTGCGGCCTGCACTCGTGCCCGGAGGTCCTACACCCGATGCCGGCGGCGACGCCACCGCGTAGACGGGGAGGAGGGCCGGCTTCATGAGGAGTACCGCGAAGCGCGGAAAACTCTGAAGCTGGCCATTTGCCGCGCCAAAGAGGCAAAAAGAAAGGAGATGCTGGAGAGTCTCGATCGTGACCCCTGGGGTCGCCCATATCGTGCGGTGCGACAAAAGCTCCGCACGGCGGGCCCCCCCCTTACCGAGACTCTCCAGCCCAGCTTCCTGCAGCAGGTGGTCGAGGGCCTTTTCCCGCAGCGGGCGGAGCACACGCCCCCGTCGATGGCCAACTCAGTGGCCAGAGACGACGGGGGCAGAGAGGATGATATTCCGCCCGTTAGGGAATCGGAGATAGGGGCGGCTGTTCTAAGGATTAGGTCCAAGAACACCGCCCCCGGGCCGGACGGGGTACCCCCCCGAGTGATGGCCCGAGCCCTCGACCATATGTCGGACCGCCTCAGGGAGGTTTTGGACGCCAGCCTGGCGTCCGGACACTTCCCTGAGTGCTGGAAATGCGGGAAGCTGGTCCTGATAGCGAAGCCGGGACGGCCTGCCGATTCGGTCGCGGCCTATAGGCCCATCGTGTTGCTGGACGAGGCGGGCAAATTGTTCGAGAGGATTCTCTCTGCCCGCATCGTCCGGCACCTAAGCGAGGTGGGGCCCGACCTGTCGGACGCCCAATTCGGATTCCGAGAGGGGCGTTCGACGGTCGATGCCGTGATGCGCCTTAGGGCCGTGACCGAAGAGGCAGTGAGCTGTGGCGGCGTGGTGTTGGCGGTGTCCTTGGACATCGCCAACGCCTTTAATAGTCTGCCATTCAGCTGCATCAGGGAAGCACTCCAGTATCATGGGGTGCCAGAGTACCTGAGGCGGCTGGTGGCAGACTATTTGGAGGAGCGTACCGTCGTGTACGAGGATCGAGATGGCGTCTTGAGACGGCGACCCATGTCGTGCGGCGTTCCACAGGGGTCTGTCCTTGGACCACTCCTGTGGAACGTGGGGTACGACTGGGTCCTTCGTAGTCGTCTGCCCCCCGGGCTGGGCGTAATTTGTTACGCCGATGACACTTTGGTCACAGCTCGGGGGGCCAATTTCCAAGAGGCGGCGCGCCTGGCCACCAGGGGTGTCTCTCTGGTGGTTGGGCGCATTGAGGCGCTGGGCTTGCGGGTGGCCCTGGATAAGACGGAGGCCCTGTTATTTCATGGGCCCCGTCGTGGTCCACCCCCCGGCGCCTCTATCGAAGTCAACTCGGTCCTCGTACCGGTTCGGGCCCAGATGAGGTATCTGGGCCTGATCCTCGACGGTAGGTGGCTCTTCGACGAGCACTTCCGACAGCTTTCCCCAAGGCTAGTCGGCGCTGCCTCCGCCCTTGGGCGTCTTTTGCCCAACTTGGGTGGAGCCAGCGTCGCAACAAGAAACCTCTACACGGGGGTGGTCCGGTCGATGGCCCTATATGGGTCACCGGTGTGGGTGGGGGCTCTGACTGCCCAGAACAAGGCGCGCCTCTGGCGCCCTCAGAGGGTATTGGCAGTCAGAGCCATACGCGGATACCGCACGGTGTCCACCGAGGCGGCGTGCGCCTTGGCCGGAGCATCCCCGTGGGATTTGGAGGCGGAAGTGCTCGCCGAAGTTTATCGGCGAGCGGCTGAATATCGGGCGGAGAACGGGTATCGTCCTCCGCCCGAAGAGGTACGCGATTGGCGTGAAGCCGCTCGCCGAGCCACGATGGCTCGTTGGTCGTCCCGGCTGGAGGCTCCACGCGCTGGCTTTGCCACCGTGGAGGCGCTCCAGCCGGTCATCCTCGAGTGGGCAGGGCGGCAGCACGGGACCCTTTCCTTCCGGCTGACGCAGGTGCTTTCCGGGCATGGTTGCTTCGGAAAGTACCTGCACTCGGTCGCTAGGAGGGAATTGAGTCCCGCCTGCCACCACTGCGACTGCAGTGAGGACTCGGCCCAGCACACGCTGGAGATCTGCCCCGCTTGGGCGGAGCAGCGCCGGGCCCTCACTGCAGTCATCGGAGGAGATCTGTCGCTACCGGCCGTCGTACTATCCATGGCCGGTAGCGACAGCAGTTTTACCGCGGTCGCGACCTTCTGCGAGGAAGTAATCTCGCAGAAGGAGGCGGCGGAGAAGGCCCGAGAGGACGATCTCCACTCGGACCCGATCCGCCGCCGGCGCACGGGGCGGCGGAGGCGCGCTTATCAGCGCCTCATGCCGCCCTGAGTGTGGACGCGGATGGACGGGATGGGTTTTCCCCTCCATCCGCATTACAGGCCAACCGCGAGGGGGCGACGTACGCGTGTGCCGTGCGTCGCCTAAATTGAGATTCTAACATGCAGAAGGTGCCCGCTTCTGTGCGGGCAGGCGCTGGGAGGGGTCCGGTTTGCGTTAATAACAGCGATCCCGGACCCCTCCCTTCTCAGGCGCAGAGTTGGCACACCGTGTGGTTTTAGTCGGTTCGATTCCGACACACCGCCCCGCCGCAAACCCCGGCGGGGTGACGGCCCGAGGGGGTTTCCACACGTAAAAAAAAAAAAAAAATGGGCCTCCGGTATCCTCAGAAATATAATTCGAAAGTAACTTTATATATCTGTTATTTTTTCACGGTGTACCGGTCCCAATGGAATTTGGCATGGAGATATTTTAACAATTGAGGAAAGACATAGGCTACTCTTTACCATGATGACCGATATACATGCAGGTGGAGCCGTGGGCAAAAGTAGGTGAAAATTTTGATGTCGTGTTATTTTAATATTAAGTGACCTAAATTTCGCATAAGATGTGTACTCTTTTTCTATATATAAAAGCATTGTTGTAACGTAATTAATCCAATTCAGTATCTAATAGCATCAATCACAAAATAATTTAGCTGAATGTATTTCTCATTATGAAAGAGCGCTACGTCACTTTGTGGACCAGTCCAGACCAGATGAAAAGTCCAGAATCTATGTCAAATATATTACATGATATTAGTGTCCAATGAAAATAATCGTTTTATAATCACTAAACGAACAAAACAAGCAGTGATAGGTATTTAGAAGAACTATTTGGCACATCGCCTTATGAAATTATATCTAACCGAAGATTTGAAGAAAGTGGGCTGCACAGGATAGATGCGGACTGCCCAAGACCGGGATAGTTTTGCCTCTTGGTAGAGACCTTCGTTCAGCTTTAGGCGGCGAGTGGTTAATATCAACCGATATAAATGATTGAGCACACTGTAAATAAGAGTCATTACGAACGGTTGCCTTAACCGTCAATAGTGTCATTTTGCGGCAAAATGTTTTAATTGTAGAATCTATTACCAAGGGTGATGGTGTGCTTGTCTATAGCGAACATACAACACGAGAGATAGTTATTAAAATGTTTTCACGCTGTGGAATGAATATAACTCATTTAATATGTAATAAAACCGCTAAGATACCAGCCGCGTAACATTATTTCAAATTATATAGGCAATTAAAATATACAAATACATGTTTTGTGCAAAATACGTTACAAAAGGTAAGGCAGTTTATACAATAATGTGTGTTGCTACATAACCGACACCCGAAGCATTGAGGCAAGGAGGCAGCTGTGTATAAATCTTTTCGAGCCGTCAATAAAAATCTGAATAATTTGTGCCTCGCCCACCGCCCTCGGCCAAGTGTCAAATTTTCCACGTCATTAACCATTGCCCTTAACTTTAGAGTTTCAAAATTATTAAAAGCCTTTTTTGGTAATAAAGTTGTAATACTATAAAGCTGTTAAACATATTATTATTATAGTTCTATAGAATTTAAAAAAATAAGTACAACTATAGTCATCTGATTTATTGGATTTATCGCCTTCAGGTTTCGTATACATACAACCTTATTTTATTATGAGTTATTATTTTCTAAAGCTTAATTTATCTTTACCACACGTTACACTAATAATATAATTATAAATGACATGCAAAAACCCCCCAATCAAAATAGCTGACGCTCTGAACGATATACGAATTATAAAATATCTTGTTCCGCGAAACCCGCCTTTGATCTTAAGGAATTTCTCAAGTTAGCGGTTGATTCATCGTGGTGTATATTTTTGGCGCCTGAATACCGTGACTTATACGAGAGCGTGGCGAAAGAGCGGTTACATTTGTTTTGCTGGTACAAGCTTATACATACCGCAATGATTAAACATCCATACCACGGTTGCATAATATTTGACCACATGTTTAAACCCACAGCACCACGCGCACTATCAAAATATTGACCCTCTCATACGCATCGATGCTGCACTTCGCTTTGTACAAGTGTATCCAACTCCTTATTTACTTACCTTATTAGACAACACTTACTGTCTAGGCATACATCGTTTAAAGTATTAACTTAAGTGGTTCGGAGACGAGAATCGAAAAATGTCCTCTTATCAAACACGAATTTAAATTATCTGCGGCTACCTACTACGTTTTTTGTTTCGCTAAACTCCTCGTTAAAGTCATTTATTTAGGACGATTTTTTGTTCAAAAGGGACGTACTTAACCGTAAAGGGTGGGCTGCAACAATTAAGGAGCCGTTACAGCTAAAAAATGTCACTCTTTAGAGAGCTCTTTGTGTGTGCAATGTCCAAAAAAGTGGTCAATTTTTATCACCTGGGTTGGAAGTCACAAAATGTTTATCGCTACTCGACGCCATGTTGATTTATGTTTCCACCCCAAGGACGGGTCCCAACCGAAATGAATTAGATTGTTTAATTGGTCATTTATTTCCGATGATAACACCGGTCGTGGCGGCGTTGAATGATTTCAACCCGCTGGAATGGTGCTTCAACGAATATCAAAATTCGATTTGACCTCTTTCTAAAATTAACCGAATATTTTTGATCTGAATAACTGAGTTAATTGTGTGACATTTATAATGTATTTTAAGTAAAGAGTCTCTTTGCTTAACTGAACAAATATTCTTTCATCTGGTGTAGATATTTACCCGTTATACTAAACTAAAGATGATGGTTAGTAAAATGAATTGTTCGACACTACTTAGAGTATTACGATTACGTCATAATTTATAATTATGTGTTCATTTCGACGACTTACAAAACACATTTATATGTCCTAGATGTTCACGTCAACAAATATAATCGTTAGTTGAGTATATAACTTTGGTCCTTAGTGTGTAATAGGCATTGGAATAATTACTTCTATATACAGTCTGAATAAGTTTCCTTAAAAGTGTTTTAGCAGCAATATTGCAAGATAAGTCAACCCATGAGTCTAAGCAAACTATAGCGAGAAATACACTATTTTAAAACCGTTTGGAAGTAAAGCATCAGCTAAAAAATTGAACTTGAGATTTATTACACATAATTGCTATGAGGAGCATGTTCCCTCATGTATTATGGAATAAGTCCGAGAAAATATGATGTGCTTTAAGACAAAAGGTAGAAAGTGAACAAAAAGTGCCTAATGACTGCCTTACACTTGCTTTGAGCCCACCCGTGATGTAAAAATTAAAGGCTTATCTCCAATTATGTTTAATTGAAGGGTCTAAAATATAGATTGAATATCAAAGGCTATGATTGATAGCTTTGATTTTAATATTAATAGTTAGGTAGGTAACGGACTCCATTATATTTAAAAAAAACAGTTTGACTACCGCGAAATTTTCATTTAGATATCATTATTATTATTAAATATTGACGAGATTTTTATGTATGACTAGCTGACCCTCGTAACCTCGTTTACGTTTACTATTGCCCAAAGCGTAATAATTTCCCCCCGTTTTTCAAACATTCTTTATTGGAGCTCCGCTCTTATTTGGATTGGTCTTAACGTGACTTTATATAGCCTATAGCCTTCCTCGATAAATGGAAAATCCAACACTGAAAGAATTTTTCAAATTGGACCAGCGGTTCTTGGGATTAGCGCGTTCAAACAAACAAACAAACAAACTCATCATAATATGTATTAGTAATTAAATAAAATGAGTAGAGGAGATAAACGATATTTGATCACGAAACGATTTCTAACCAGACTTTAACTAAGAAACTGGTGTCGTAGAAAATCTATCTCGTTCAGCGGTCTCTTTCTAGAGTATTACAGCTTCTCAGCCCTCCTCACTGGTCAGCATGCACGAATGATTGCTAGCGGGGAAAGGTGTCGTCAGATTTGGCCGACTAGGACTTCGCGCTCAGAGGATCACGCGGGGCAGTCCTCTAGCGTAGGCTGAGTCCAAGGCAACTGCGCAGTGGTAGCATCTAAGTATACTTTTTTTTATCATAGTCCCAGTGATATTTGCATGGAATATTTTGTTTTTCTTGTGGCATAGCCTGTGGCGTCAATAATATTTATGTACATTTGAAATATTTATTGAAACCTAGTTCTTTTTAAATTTATTCAAAAATATTAAATATTACTGGCATGATGATCATAAGTTATATACGTTTATACGTAATATATACTCCTGCCTATTAACTTTTCAATAAAATATATTGAAATCAAGATTTGTCAGCTGGACAACGCAAAGAAATCAAAAAATAATTTGGATTAGAGAGAAATTTAGACGGTATGTAAACTAAATATTAATATTAAAAATCTTTTTTTTATTATTTGAAATCCTGCCAAAATGAATCTACTCTACTTGATGGAAAGCATGCATAAATCTAAGAGAGGGGGCTACCATACTCATTGAAGACAATACATCATAGTGACCCACAATATGCCAGCCTGTAGGTCACAGTTTTTGACTGCTCAAGAAGGAAGAGCCCAACCGTTTAGTTCAATATCGGATTTCTACTTCTCTGAACCAATTACTTGAAAAAAGGTTTATTCAGTCAAACTAGTTTCCTTATCCTCAGAGTATTTATTAACCTTATTATCATAAGATACGTAACATCGCGTAGTCACAAGGGCCCAACATTTTTTTATATCTACACCGATGTGAGGTGACCAAAATGAGTAAGTAGGATTATAAATTATAAAAAAAGCATTAGTAATTGATATACCTAATCTCCTTCTTTATATAAAAAACCGTATGTTGTAATAAAACTTTGGTAATAAATTCAGATGTCTCCATTTTTCAAAAAAATATTCGTTCCTTTATCAAACACATCAAAACGTTACAATTTCATTTGCTGTGTTAATATGTATAAGTAAGTACTAGTAGTCGCCCAGTGGTTATTTAGTTTATTTTTATTACACCATAAGTCTGTTAATTATTTTTTCAAATATTTTTAGCTTTCTGCACTCCGCCTTCATATAAACTTTAACTGTGCTAAATCTCATACTCCCCCGTTTGCATAATTATCGTACTTAACTGCCTCATTGGTCTAGTGGTTGACGTACGCGGCTGCCAATCAAGAGGTCTCCAGTTCGAATCCCGGGTCAGGTCAAAAGTTTTATTGAGTTTTTCTGATTATAGAAATACACAAAAACAGCTCGGAGTTTGACAGTTGGGGTCTGAACCCTAGTACCTCGGAGAGCACGTAAAGCTGTCGGTTCTGCGCCTGATCTCTCCCAGATCGTGTCGGCCCCTGCTTAGTTGGCTGGTCTCTGTTGAGACTGATCTCCTTTGCAGTTATCGGCTAGGAGAACATCCCAATTATCGTAAAGAGGGGAGGGGTCTTTTACTCTTTTTTTTGCTTTGTTTTTGTTTTAATGTTTAGATAAAATTTTCATAGACATCCATGTCTCTTTAAATAAATTTAGACGCTCTATAGCTGAGAATTTATTATTAAATTATCTTTTACTTTTGTTATTTTAATTTCTTTTTATTACATTATATTAGTAAGCGTATTGTAATTATAATTTAGTAGTATAAATTTCCTTCAGTACTTTTATTTTTGTGACTGTTAATTTACTCCTAACACTGTGTTGTTAGGTGTATCTTATCTCATATGGTGAAAGTTGTGGGTACCTGTAATGGGCATGCATACTTGATAATATTATTGAATAATATTTTTAAAAGTGTGTCGTATGTGTGGTGTTGATATATCATATAAATAAATGACACTAATAAGTGAACACAATGCACGGGTATACTGCTTACGAGCTCGAACTCGATATAGCCACATTAAAGGCGACAAATTCCCCTTAAGTGTTTAATATATTCAGGACAATTGTGTGTTAGAAGTTACTTGATCATTATGTTTATTATGAGTATCAGTTACACTATTCCCTTTGAGATAATATTTAAATAAATATATTTAACGTTAGTGCACGACGGTATAGTGCCATCACTATTACTAAAGTATGAATTTTAATATAAGTAGTATTTAACCAGACATGCTTTTAGCAGCATATCTGCCTCCCTTGAGTTCGAAACAAAAATAGAACAAAATTGACGTATGTTTTTTTGTGTATTTTTTATACTAAACCGGACAAAACATTTCAAAACCGTAATCAAATCCCGTTAATATTCAGAGCTCCGGTTTCACAACGAATGCTTTATGAATTCGGCTTAGAGACTCCATTATGTTATTTATGGTTAAATCGAACAAAATTTATGGTACAACTAATTACGTATATTTGCATTTTAGTGTTTGTTTGCCCATACATTTATTTCCTGTTTAATAAATCAGTTCGTGATATTGTAGCTTTAGGACATATATCATTGATTTAGTTGAACTAATTGCAGGAATAATACTAGCCTTTCCCCGCGTCTTCGCACGTAGTATTATCAATTTTGTCTGTATTCTATTCTAGACTATTATCGCTCTATTAAATTTCTTTCAATACCGTTCAGTCGCTGCGGACAAATGCTACGTAAATTGAAGTTTATTTATTCATCTTTTCAAAGACTTCAAAAAAAAGAAGGTTTATTTCATCTGCTTCGAAGTTAAGTTACAGGATATCTTTTGATTTCTTAAATCTATTATAATATCCTCTCTAAAGGAGGCAAATTGACTTGTGAATCATTACAGTTAGTCGATTAGAGTCTAAAGGTTCGAACGATTGTTAGGCAATAATCCCCTCATATTAGTTACTCATATGAAACCTGTATCTCATTACGATTTTTTTTGTTGAATGGTTTACATTTCATAAATTAATTAGTGAACTGAAAATAGTGCAGTATACGAAGGTATTTAGACGTTATATGTATAAATATTTACATTTTATGGTGAATGTGAAATAGTATATGTATAGGTATTAAATCCCTTGAGAGATATAATTAAGCAGCATTTACAAATTGTAATGTAAATTAGTGTAATCAAAAAGTTTAGTAACGTTATCTTAAGCTTCGACGATGGCTTCTCAAATAAGTCAAGACGAAAAGAAAAAACCTTTCATTTTCAGACATTCAATTTACTTCAGAAAGCTCCAACATTGTAACAAGAAACGTTTGTACATCAATACAAATTTCGCTTTATTCTCTGAAACTCTTTCGTTCCTCGCGTTCTATCGTTAAACAAGCAATACCTCCGAAACACTAAACTAGCCTGATCTTCTAACAAGAAGAAATTCAGACAAAAAGCTTTTAAGAAAAACACACTTTCTTAAAGATCCTAGCACAAAAACTCAATAGAGAGAGCTTTGTTTCAAGCATCTGTTGTTCCATGCCTTTATAGTTTTCTCAAGAGCTGTTTTTGTTGAACTAATTAAAGTGAACTGTTTCGTGTGTTATTGAAATTCACGGATCGCAGACGGCTCTTCATTTAGAAGATTTAGTGGGAATTAGGGAGAATAGTGCATGCATTGTACAGGAACACAATGTGGTATTGTTTTAGGACTTAAATGTTGAGGTTTTGTGTTAATAATTGTTTCACTGGGGGTCGGTTACGTGTTTCGGTATTGTTATGCTCTCAGCGGAGGTTGAAACATAAGTTTACTATTCGCTGAGGTTTATAATGGGTAAATTTTAACAAAACTTTTCTATTATGTCTGCTTATATAAAGACTTTATACATGTGATTACTTCAGATTGCCATGCTACTAACCGAATACTTATTATTCTAACAATCTTCATAAGGATTTAAATTATTATAAGGCTTTAACTAACACGTATGTTGAAATAAACTGATTGTCACTATCGCACTTCATTATTACCTACCGAGACCGATTCAATAGATTCATAACTTGGCAAAATGGGAATCTGGCTAGCGTCAATGGGGCGAATTGGACAAAGTAGAGATGGCTATCGGATGTGGGCGGGGAATGAGACAGTTAATTCTAATTATGGCCGTATTGTGCGGCGAAATTTTATTGCTATCTCATTGGCGCACTCATTACGAAGCCTGCCGTAGTAATTGTGCTCTATTGTGTAGTGTGCCGTTCGGCAGGCGACACTTTTTCCCCAAACCGTGTGAATCTGGACCGAGGGGGTCGTAATTTGCGTGAAGATCGCTGACTTCACTACATTTATTGAAACTTTGTATAATGTTCGTGGTTATTTCATAGTTCTGTTAACATATACGTTCAAAGTAATTGTGTTAAATAACATTTTTTAATCAAGCGCGTTGTTGGCAACGCCGCGAGACGAAGCTATATCTTTATAAATTGTTATTCTGCAATTCTGATGTATAAGCTATATCATTGTAAAGGTTTATCAAAATCCATTCAGTAGTTTTTGCGTGAAAGAATAACAAACATCCATCCATCCATACTTACGCACTTTCGCGTTTATAATTTTAGTAGGAAATGGCATGTTTTTTTAAAATATATACAAGTATGTTTATTAGCAGTTTCTTTATCATATTATAATATGGGCACCATCATTCGTATGTTAGTATCACAGTACCATTACTGTATTATATAGGCTCTACCTAGTTTGGGACTAGATAGCCGTGTGTGACTTGTGTGTAATAATATTATTTTTTAGGTTAAATCATGCAAATTAATAATAAGAAATTTAAAGTATACGAAGAAAGTTTTAAATGTTAATACTAACTAATACACTTCACTTCATAATTACGTAGGAAGTATGGTTAAAAAAACAAATTCTCGTTTTAAAAAACAAACCAAAAAATATTACAAAACTTCACAATAGCACCAACTAATCCGTTAAATTGATTTTATAATATCGCATTCATAAATCCAAGACGTTGAAATCCTTGTTCAAACATAGAATGCAGAGCGTTAAAAGTAACGATCTCTCTAGGGCTTTTGCTAAAAGGATAACAATATAAATAACTGCTATTATTGTGTTGCTATTTCTGAACACACATTGGCCTTTTAGAAGACCACTGATGGATTCTGAAGTTTCATCGCGGCCTGTCAGAGCGATTAGCACTCTGACAGCTAATTTATATACCCAACTTACCGTTCTATTCCCGGAGGGAAGGTTGTAGACCTCGTTACGCATAGACGCGCCAAATAAATTTGTTTAAAATAAACTTTACAATTAGTTCAATAACATTTTAAGTAGTCTAGAATCAATAAAACATTGCAGAGTGCTATTTTATATTAATTCAATCTAAACAAAGAGTTTAACCACCTCGTTGTAGTTATTAAAAAAAATGTTTTATTTCGTACTAGTTAATCCGTACAAATATAACATTTTATTAATATATTTTACAGGAATTAAAGAAGACTAAAGTCAATTAAAACAACCCATAAATTTATATGGTACGACCTAAAGCACCATTAACGATAACCCCCGATTAAAGTTAAAATTCAAAGCACATTTAAGCTTGTGACCACTAACGTCCACTAATAAACATACATATAATAACCATATTAATATGCCCGACAGCCAATTGCTATCAGTATCATAAATTCGGCTAAAACCAGCGCTTGTGTGGAACAACGATCATTATCGCGGCAGATGCAACAAACTCACACCTCATTGCTTTTTCCGTGACATCGCACGAAGCTATAAAAGATATTGACTTTTGTAATAATAGTACATTCATTTATTATAGCTATGAGCTGTGAACATGTCACTGCTTGCACATAATGCATCTTCGAAATAATATTTTCTTTGTTTTTTTATCCATAAAAAGTTGTTGAAAAAACTTTGGCTGACTATTAATATGAATATGTTTCTTTTCAACATCAAAAAGGTAGGCACGGTACTTGTTTTGTGTTCGTCATAGAATTGTTTACCTTTATTTGAATATTAAAAAAAATTTAAAACAGTCAGGATACAAAAGAAATATAGTTTAAGAGTCAGCTTTATTTCTTTTTTACTCAACTACGACGAATCCGAAAGGAAGAGTAATGGTTTTGCAGTTTCTGTATGTATCTTCAACCATAGCGCCTAACCTACTGATTTTAATGAATGAGGTGTCAATAGAGACGAAATAATAACCCGGGTTGGCATAAGTTATATAAATTTTATCAGATGTTTTTACGAAGTCGGGTTATAGCTTCTTAACCTTTTACTTGTTATTAAATAGACAAGTTAAAATATTTCAATATTTATTCAACTTTATGTACAAGGTATAGTTAATTAGTTAAGTCTAGAAGTGCTATGTAATGACGTCATTGATTTATAATTGATACTCTCTATTGTCGGTACTTGATAGAACTTGTTGAAATACACTACTCTACTCCACACAATTCTAGAACGTCATTGACAATTATATTATTGATTAATATTATTATTCTTATCATCTCTGAAGAAAATAAATCGTAGGTCTTTAAAATATTGATATCTATATCCGCAATTCTATGAGATTATTACCCCAACACTAGACGGCATTTTCTCAAATCGGAACATTGTCGCATTCGACCCCTTTGGCTCTAAATCGGGAACAATTTTCGGAATGGACCGTCTTCACAAATAATTTGAGGACAAATTGTTCCAACAGTTCAACTATTAAATGGTTTTATGTTGTTGAATATTTTCCCCCCTTAGTATTGAGAAATAGAGTTTTAAGCATCTGCGATTTGTGTTATAGCTACAAAGTAAGGACTAGAGAAATAACACAAAACTATTCTCTCATAGACACAACTTGTTTAAATATCTAAAAGTAAATTTTATACATAAATATATTTTCAGACATCTTACACATAATGCTGTCTAGTCCTAAACCAAGCAGAGCTTGTACTATGGGTCTGGTAATATATTAGTCAAGTGATAATACATATGTATCTACTTTTTTGTGAATACATTACACGGGTCATACAAACATTTGGTCCGTCCCGGGAATCGAACCCGATACCTCATGAACAGCAGTCGCATACGCTACTACAGTACCACCCAGAGAATGTTGAGATGATTTTATAAATAAATCACATTCTAGTTATAGTATATGTACATTTATTGACTGCCTCGGTGGCGTAGTGGTAGCGAATGCGACTGCTAAGCTTGAGGTCTCGGGTTCGATTCCCGGGTCGGACCAAATGTTTGTATGATCTGCAAATATTTGTTTCGGAGTTTGGGTGTTTTCTATGTATAATATGTATGTATTTACAAAAAAAAGTATTTAAGTATTTATATCAGTTGTCTAGTATCCATAACACAAGCTCGGCTTAGCTTGGGACTAGATGGCGTTGTGTGTTAGATGTCCGGAATATTTATTATTTACTAAATTTGTGTACCTAGTAAATAATTTTATTATAAACTAACTTCAAAGTAAAAAGCCGCAATGCTAAAGGTTTAAAACTAAGAAAATTCAATTTGTGATTTAAAACCTCTTATATTTTATAGGGCTTGGCCTCAAGCATTTTACTACCTGTTCTACTAAACACCGTAATTTCATTCAATATTTAGATCGCTATTAAGATGTTTCTGATAACCTACAAGAGGGATAAGGCTAATTTCGTACCGTCCATGTTTCTAAATTCTCCAAACTCGTGTGTGAATATCGTAGTACCATCACTTATCATCTTTAAAAGGACATAAATTCACGAAAAATCGTTATTCCAGGCCATCACCCTAAAAGCAGGGCTGCTTGTGTGCATTGCATGCTCGTAAATTACCCTACGACGACACACTAAAATAGCGTAACACCCCAATACCATGGGAACGAAAGACCCACCCTTCGACCTCACGTTAAATGCCTACAAATCTGTCGTACGGGTTCGAATCAAAAAGACATCGAGATAACGTGACGCATGACGCCTTGATTAGAAACGCCCGTTCAATAAACAATTTACAAGCGGTAAATAAAATTATTAAACACGAAAATGCTAAATGCATCAGTCATGTACTGAAAGAAGTGCGTAAATTGGTATTAAGTGAAAGGCTGAACAATGGAGGAGTAGGGACCCAGCCGGAAATTTCGTAGATTTTTCCCTGTTGTCCCAACAACAATGGAAGTCAGTCTCAATACTCACCTAGGTTGCACGCCGTCTTTTGTTTCATAAATTATCCAACGGACAAAATAATTAAGCACAAATTCGAGGTCGTGATTAAAGCCTCTCTATTATAAAATATTAATAATATCAGGTGCACATTGTTTGGTTGTTAAATGGAGGTAATTATCTCCGTGCTCCATGTAAATTTATTGCATGAATTTTATCAAAGAACACCCCCGTGGAGAATTTATTTGAACGTGTTTGTAAATTAAAATATTTAATTAGAGTTCTTTAGACTTTACATTTTCAATTAATGCTTTAGCATCGGAGTGCAGATATCAGTGATCAGTCACTCAGAGACAGGAGTCCCGTTGGGGTGATGGGCAATGGAGTGGGAAGCATCTATGGTTTCATGGCACCAGTGCTATCAATCAGTAACTAGGCAATACGGCCAATAGAGTATCGCTAACAACCCAACATTTAATTGTTGATGGATCGCTACGAACACCCGACTGGAGAATTATACGGTTGAGAATAATAATATCGTGCGAAGAATTTTTTCATTCGTTCCAGCCGTGCATATTCGATACGGATTTATTATTTTCATCTTTACATCTTACCCTCTTTTGGGCTCGGAAGTGATACGTGAAATGACGGAAGATATGAAGGGCGGTAATGGGGGAAAATTGTACTTTATTCGATTTTGATAGACTGGATGGCGGATTTAGGTCCCGCTGTCATTGAAGGGTTTGAATTAGCTGTAATACATTTTAATTATAAGCAATTTTCTGTTCAAATTAAACACTAGACAGTTTAAAATTTCTAAAATAAATTAGTGGAAAATAATCTTGTCTCTAAAAAAAGTCCTTCACTAAAGTCTACCAGAACCTCGATACCTCGTTACACACAAATGTGTAGATTACCCGGTTTAAAACAATAAATTAAAAAAAAACATAGTACTACCAATTATAAAATATGTTTCACGTTGGGTGTTCCCATTTATAGCTTTCATGACATTATTTTAAGACAACGCTATCTTAATTCAACAGAGACAACTTCTTAAGTAGCATTATGATATATTTGTCGTCCCTTAGAGATAAGCTACGAACTCAAATGTTAGTATCATCTGTAGACTGTTTAAATAGTTTTCTTTATAATACAAGTAAATAAATATTATATTAATGTTATCTTATCTACAATAAAAAATACGTTTTTTACTCATTTTGTCAAGTTAACTTTTGAATGTAATTCATTGCACCGGAAAGACAATTCATCCCTCATTTCATTTCATTATGCGAAATGTTTTTTATAAAACATGAACTATGAAAAATAAACTATTATATTAGAAAGAGTGGCTATTAAAGGTGTGACCATAGATATAATTTGAGGTATATTACTTTTCATATCAACTATTACAACCACATAAATATTTCTATGATTACAAGTACATCTACTATTTGTACTTGTCTGATCATAAAAGTTGCAATAACTCAAAAACTTTTAAATTCTTACTCAGTTCATTAGTAAAAAAATAATAAAGCCCTGTTATAGTACATCATAATTTCAAAACTCGTGTAATCAACGGATAATAAAAACGTTTAAGTACATTGTATTAAAAACTGACCTCAGGTCAACAAATAACGAAAGGATTTTACGCAGCAGATTTGTATCATTTAGTCGAAACCACTCGATGGAGTTAAGATTGTATAATTTAATTTATGGGTTGATATCGATAACCCATGCGTTATGGAAGCGGTCGCCCACATACCCAATTACCTATTCGATAAGCGACTTATTTACGACCGGAGCGGCGAAAGGAATTAAAATTCATTGTTTCTTATCCTGAAAATACATACCTATTGATATCCCGAGGTCAAGAGATATCTTCGTCTTATCTGTAACAAGAATAGCCTTTTAAAACGAGAGAGGTTTGATAGAAAGTAGAATAATTATGTAACCTCTCGAAATTGGAAATTTTCGATGCAGCCAGGATTCTCGAAGATCTATTTGTTTCAAAGGTAAAGTGATATCGAATTTCGTGAATGAATTTGAAGTTCATTTTGATTATAGGGTTTTAGATGACAATTGTCGATAAGGACCGTTTTATGGCTAAGATTTTCTCGTAAAGTGACAATAAAAGTTTCATTTCATAGAGTGAAATGCTTATCGCAACTGATTCTTTGTATCTACTTTTATTGGTGTGATAATATATTATTTGAATCGGTGTGCTTGTGAATTTATTTAGTCACTTTCTCTATTTTATAAATAATGGTTGTATTCCATTTAAAGAAAAATAAATTTGTTTGGAATAAAGGTGTGTGTAGATAAGGTCAAATCTAGATCGAAACATTCGTTAATCTACAAAACTCTAAAGATAAAGGTACAAGATAAATTTCTTTATATATTAAGATTTAGTTGTATAAATAAATATTTTCGGACATTTAACACACAACGTCATCTAGTCCCAAACTAAGCAGAGCTTGTACTATGGGTACTAGTACTACTAGACAACTGATATTAATACACATATACTTTTTTTGTAAATACATGCATATTATACATAGAAAACACCCAAACTCCGAAACTAATATTTGCAGATCATACAAACATTTGATCCGACGTCGTCGCATCGTCGCATACGCTACCACTGCGCCACCGAGGCAGTTAAAACAAACATTCAAGAATTATTTTTTGAATATTTGTTGATAAGTAATTCAACTGATATTATGAGAAATTCAAAGAACCACCTTATGATATGCCTACTATGATATTGAAAACCTTACATTTCGCAAACAGAACATTGTTTTGAAGAGGTTAGTGGGCAGACTGTGATGCTGTAAATATGCGCATGTATTTGTTCTGTATTGTATGTTAAGTGCGAAGACACTGTTACCGTCTGTTACCGATGACCCCGTATATTGCATAGATGTATATTTTTGAGAGAAACATGAGTCATTATTGTTAAGCTGCTGGCTAAAGATAGGTTTCAAATATCTAATATTATCATTAATATAATGAAAAAAATGAACGCACTACTTATTTCTAAAGAAGTGTTTTGATTTTTTTAATATTGAAATATTTAATATACACATTATTTCATGCCCTCCGCATTCTTCATATGTTTTAAGGTACAATTATTTTTACACTCTGTATTCATTATTTAAATTTTTTTTTTATATCGTCTTCAACAAATTTTAGTAAAACCTTTTGTGCACCAAAACTATTCTTAAAGCGTCGCTATGTTTAAACGTACCAATTTAAAAAGAAAAACATTGTTATTTTTTACCATCCCATCGCGATAAGTAAAAGGCATAAAATAAAGTATCAGATGTTCATGTTACAAGAACTAATGTATCTATTTGTAACTAGCGTTTCCGGCTTTTTGCTGTCCCGATGTGGAACTGAACAATTATGTTGATTTGTGGTACTGTTCCAATTAATTTTTTTACGGCTGAGCTAACTCTTTTAAGGATATGCAGAATCATTTTATGCTGTCTTTTATACTTTTATTAGGTTTAAGAAAGTAAATAACTTAGTATGTTGTGGTTTTTGGTTACAAATACTTCTTAACTTACCTTCTGTCTTAAGAGCGAGTTAAATCGTATTTTTAATTTAAAAGTTTTAATCACAATGTTTAAAAATTGCTAATTCTTGTACTATTTACTTTTCCAAAGATATCTGTTTAATGGGCATTTAAACATTTTTCTGAATTTATTTATTATTTTTCTTTCATATTCTGATTTTTTCCAAATATACATTCATTATGTTTTATTTTATTTGAAAGCAAATTCGAGTTAAAGCTAAGCTTAATATTTTATTAGATACTATCATCACAATTAGCCTACTGTTGTTGATAAATTAGCTCCACTATTACTTATTAAAACAGCTGGGACTTGGCAATGGAACATTTATCAAACTTACTCGTCGTACTTAAGTACTACAGTAACCTATTTGATCTATAATTCAATATCATGTTCAATTTACCTGAGTACGAGATCTAGGACCCACACACAGTCTGTGTATAGACTGTCTGATTAATTAAAGGATTCTACAGACCCTATCACAGACGCATTACATGATTGTACAGTTAGACAGATGGACTATTATTAATCCATCAAATGGACAAGATTAACACGTTTCACCTATTACAAGGTTTTGATATTTACAAATACACACATAAATTTATTCAGTATGATCAAAACTAGACCGCTATTCTAAGGAACTAGCTGAACCAAGCAGTGTTACCCGCGATACGACAATAACCACAGGCAACGCCGCGAGGTGAAGTTAGTATCTTTATAAATTGTAGCCTATGTGTTATCCTGATGTAAAAGCTATATTATTGTAGAGTTTCAACAAAATCCATAAGTAGTATTTGCGTGAAAGAGCAACAAACATACTCACTTACATACTCACAAACTTTGGCGTTTATAATATTAGTAGGATTATAAATTTAAAAAAATATTTATAACAGTCGTGATAATCATGAAAGTATTTTTCTTGGCTGACCGTCATGCTCGTCATAGTAAAGCCACCGACCGTGATGACTTATGCTCAGTTCCTATATTTGAAAAACGATCCGTTCTAGGTACGAATAGTAGTATATTATACGGGGCGTAAGCTAAAATCGTTCCTATAAAAAATAAATTGAGGAACGGTATTTACGACTCGTAGTCGGTTGTAGAAAATTTTTACACGATGACGATTCGTTAAATATAGGAATCGGGCATTAGTAGGTAGGTGTTAAGGTTTACCAACCGCTATGGGTATAACAGGCCGATTTTAAGATATAAGTACAGTAAATACGAGTATAACAGGTATGCTTATCAACATGTTCTTCGCGTTTAGCTATCGATGTGTAATGTGCCGTGTAATAACAACCATGTTTAAATTTTCAAGAAAACATTTTACTGTTTAAGTTTAAGATTCAATTAGAGTCGCTGAGTTATTAATATATGAAATATTTGACAGCATTCTAATTACACCCTAAACATTTTTGCATTACTCAAGATATGCTTGAATGAAAGGCAGAAATAATATGAAACAAGTATGTGCTTAAAACTATTCATTTAACTAACAGTCCACACTCCCCAATGACTCTTTTGTTGAATCAAATACAATAGTGGCTCGAAAACTGCAAGGAAAATAAACAGAACTAAATATTGGTGTAACAAAAATAATATTGCAGAGAAATTCATACGGTGTTTCAGTGTAAAGAGGTGTAGACAAGTGTATATGATCAATTCCTATTTTGTTACATATTTTCCCAAAACATGATAGTTTAATTCCCTATTTGTTTTAATTGTTTTTAATTTAGTCTGTTTATTAAATAACTTTAATGTTATTTTACCATAAACTTGTGATGCCTTTTAATTTGTTGTGATTTAATTTTACTGTTATGTGTAACTTACGTTTATTTATCGTTATTTATGTATGTACTCAGTAAGTTAAAAGTTAATTCATTTATTAAATAAACTTTATTAATTATTTATTAAAATCTTACGGTAAAAGTCGTTTGGAAAATTATAAATCACATATCATTTCATTAAAAGTAAAAGTGCTAATAACAAACCATTTAACCTTTCATTAGACATAGAACCTTCGAATGGAACCTAAACAAAATAGTATACCAGTATATAAAAAAAGCATAAGATGTGTATTAAAATCTACTTTTTCGTCCTTGTACACTTTTTGTACATTTTTGCTAATTCATCTCGTCGATCAACGGCGACGATAAGTGGTTGGCGGTTCAGCCGGAACTCACTTTTTCATCCCGCAAACTCTTGAGAACCTCGCAAAATGTCTTCGAAATGACTTTCTCCTTTAAGTACATTGAAGGTTGTTTTTTACAATGGTAGCACTTAAGCTTGGTGACGTTGGGACAAATGTTGGTAGTTCTCTAAAAGGCAAGTGATTTTTTTTTTCCATTTCGTTACACTAATGTAAATATTTTTCAAACTAAATTAAATTGTATAAATAATTACCATAAAATACATAGGCATATAAAAATATTTACTATTTTATTTGAAAAATAATAACTAATGCTTATTATAAACATGGGCATGCAATATCAAAATAATATGCATTTTATAAAATTTGAATAAAAAATCTTATAATTTTACTTACATGAATAATAAATCCAAATATTTCAAGAAGAAAAGTAAGTCAATGAACACAAAATCACAAAACAATCCACTCGAATTAAATATAACAAAAGTCACTTATACACGCACCGAAGTTTGAAATTCGCGCCAAACGCTCAATACGCGGCACACCCTTCCCGCACGAAAGCTGGGAAGCAACTAAGTAGTAAGTCGGTCTCGCCGTCAGTCTAGACAAGGGCGGCAAGGGGCGAGTGTAGGAGGGGGACAGCCAGGGCGAATCAACCCCGGCCAACATTTGCTCAGAAAACGGCCAAGCTCAAACATCAATAAGGAAGTATCTTATTAAGCATTAATAACGTCGACTTTGTACTTCAATTAGATAAAATCATTTGACATGATATCTTAAACAGAGATTTGAGCCCACAAGGCAAATCTGATGTAAGATAATTAAAGCATTTTCGGTTTTCGGAAACTTTGACTTCAGCAACTAAGCTTTTACTAATTGTTCAATTGTAGGTTTTCTAACCTACCTGAGGCTTTTAATACTTTGTTTTGAGATTAAGTTGTATTAAATTATATGCATTGTTTTCAAATTTCATCTAATTTTCTATAACCAAAAACTTGCTGATATTTTTAATTCATACAAAATGTTAATGTTGTCTGAACATGTAAGTATTTTTATCGTTTTAACATTACATATATTATTTCAAAATAAACTTAGAAGTTTCAAGTCCTTTTTTGCATAATTAATTCATTTTAGGCAATTTCATGAACTGATACATTTTTCGTGTTTTTAAACCTTCTACTCGCAGATAGGTATGCACATATATAATAACATTGTTTAAATGTAATTGCAATTCAACGTATTTATAAAAGTAGCACAAAGCAAAAAAGTTGACACATGATACCGTTATTTAGCGTAATAGGAAAATAAACAATCCATGGGAGAGCCACGCTTCGGCATGCATGAGCTGGCTCGACCGGAGAGATACCACGGCCTCTCAGAAAACCGGTGTGAAATAGCGTTTGCACTGTTTTTCACCGAGTGAGTGACGATACCGGAGGCTCATACCCCAACCCCTACATCCATCCCTCTCCCCATCCCCCAAAGGCCGGCAACGCACCTGTGACGTCTCTGGTGTTGCGGTTGTCCATGGAAGGCGGTAATCGCTTACCATTAGACGATACGTCTGCTCGTTTGCCTCCTATTCCATAAAAAAAGCAAAGATACTAATAAGTAACCTATGTTTAAATTACCATTTAAAATCAAAGATACAAAGTACCGTTTTATTACAAATGGCTTGATAAAAGTTCATTTGTATTGCAGCCCACGATCTCATCAGTCTGAAATAACTAATAGATAGGAATTCTATTAATAAAATGTCTGCATTGCAATGGAAGCTGAGAATAATCCGTATTGATCTAGTTTAAATTTAGTACGGTACAGTAAAGGAAATGCTTAGTGGTTCTGTGCGCGCAGACTCATTGGAATCAATTCGAAAATTGTTTAGATTAGGAACTGTTTTAGTGTTACAACTTATTTCATTTAAAAGCATTAAAATATAGTCTGTCGTAGAACTAAAAAGGATATATGGCAAAAGTTTGTATATAAAAAGAGAGTAGCCCATTTGCACTATTGTAAGGGGACAACAATTGTGTCTTGATTTTTTTATTCAAATGTTAAAAACTTATTAGAAGTGTGTAACATAAAAGTTTTTTTATGTTTTTGCTGCCAAAATGAATCTGCTCTACTCGATGGAAAGCACGAGCAGAATTCAGGAGTGATGGTCACTATCCTCAATGCTAATAGGGACATTGCAGCATGGTGACCCACACTATGGCGGCCTAGTGAGATGATTTTTCACGCTCCGTTTAAAGGACCCGGGTTCATAGAGGGAAACACGTACACAGGTAGTGAGTTTCAGGTTTTGACGTTAGTTTTGGTAAAAAAATAGAACGAATAAAACAAAGGTTATTAAAGTTGCGATGTAGATTAATGTCGAAGTTAATTATATTCTGTACAATTCTATACATAATGTCTTGGTGCAAATCTTTAACGGCCACAAATTGTAAGATTAAAGGACAATAATTAAATGATGTAATTTCAAACAGATTGTATATCTTCCATAAGTTACACAATAATTTTCTCGAATGGGGTACTATTTCGTTGATATCTATTTTGCATTGAAAATTTTATGTCGGTAAAATGATATCTGGAAATGAACATATTATATGAACGTAGGCAGGTACTATTATGTTTGAGGCAAAACGTAAGTAGTCAAGTATGCCTGTAGTTGTATATAGAAAAAACGTGGGTTTATGAATATCTTTGTGATCTAATAATTCTTGAGGAGACATTTCATAAAAGAAAAGCGAATGAATGTGAATTTTAGAATACTGAAGTTCAATAATAGTAACATTATGACAGTAACAGGCCCTTAAATGATAGTGCTCATTACCTAATATAGCTGAGTAGTCGGGGTCATTGATAAAAGGTCTAATTGGCCAGTCTACAGAAGCATATTCTGTACCAAATTGGAATAATAAACTGGCAGTGATGCAATATTTTAGATCTATTGAAGAACGATCTCCGTAATGATAATAGTTATTATATAGTTTAAAAATTTATTACTGCCTTGTTAGTCTAGTCTTTAGCGTGTACGACTGCCAATCCAGAGTTCTTGGCTTTGAATCCCCGAGTCGGGCCTTTTGTAAGAAAAACTGGATTTGGGTTATCCTTACAAAGAATTCTTAGTAACAACCCGGAGTGTGGAAGTTTGGCGGTGTTTAACTTCCGTTCGTCGAAGAGCATTTTAAGCCGTCGGTCCCTCTTGAACATCTATGGCAATCTTAATGGGAAGTCAGTGACCTCAGGGTTTTGGAGTTCGGATGCCAGTCGCTCCATAGAAAAACCGATATTCAGGTAAAACCGGTTGAACTAGTGGACCCTATGTAATATTGGACATTATAAAAGCTAAGAAGATGATGATATAATTATAAATGTTTTTTCTAATTTCAGCTGTTCTTAATCTAACTATTCATATGTGGCGACTTCCACATATAACACAACAATAACCTACTACAGCGCCATCTACCGAAGATACACTGAACTTCGAAGTAACGCACTACACGGAGTAACTACAAATCCTGAATCGCGCAATAAATAGATCTCGCGCCGATTATCATATATACAACATCCCAACATCAACTGTTGGGCCAGTAGCCCGCCAGGCATGATCACCTAACTTGGTCGGAGGATCCTCCCTTTGTGTTGGAGGGACATGATATCCGTTCCCCCACACATACAAACGTATCAATCAATAGAGCAACAGATCAGTCATATAACAAACAGATCTTCAAATACCCTAACTCTTAGTCAATATTACATACTTTTAAAACAACAGAACTGAAGATTAAGTAGTGATCCCACGTAATCCATTCCGTGTAGGAGATGCGGGTGAAATGACAAATTGATGCACTTATGACACGTCATTTTAATACAACGCAGTTTATACTGGCACTGAATAATAGAGTCGTGATGATAAAGCAAAAGTACAGTAGCAACAATGTGTATTTAAAATACTGACACTTGAATGACATATTATTAAGTGTATAACTGCTTTCTATAATTAATATTGTTTGGCAGAAACATATACTTATATATATTTGATAGTAAATTTAAAAGTAGCAAAAATTTCTCTTACTGCAAAGATGACATGGCCTTTCCAATACATCTTGGAATATTGTATTTGATTGAAATTTTATTAAAGAGTTTTGTTGTGTCATTGGAAAAATACTCAATCTTCTGTGTAATAGCAAAACAGATAGAAAAAGAGAGAGATGAAAGTTAAATTGACAGATATTATTGATAGAGTTTCCAATTCCAAAGCTATCGCAATATGTATTTAATTTAACTTTTTCCTGTTAAAGATTGTTGTGCTACGACGTGACGATTATGTTGGCAAGTATGCGGTTTAATTAATAACTGGTACTGAAAATATAAAGTATTTCACCACAAAAAATAAGACGCGCTTGAGACTATACCAAAAGTTCATGTCAATACATCTCTCCGCCTCCGTTCTAAGAAAAGACTCGAATGTTTACGTAAAAGTGTTCTGACATGTACAGACGGGTTAATCGCAAAGTTTACGTATTGCTAGTACCAGTTAATCCTCTCAGCTCACATAATCTTCTAAAGATAAAGCTCGTAGCCGGCCTTACGGCGCCGCTTCGTATATTTCATTATCTTTTGTGCATACATGAATTTTCTATCAACACGTCGTTAATGTGAGATGCTAATCAACATGCTTATAAATGATTTTGAAATGTACTCAAATAGATAAACGACCTTGGAACAAAATATCTTAAAATATTCAGTTTGTTACAATTCAGAGGTCACACTTATAATCTTCCTCTATCAGTAATTATATTACCGAACGAAGGTGCCATTACAAAGTTCGCATCACATCATTATATGAATAATCTTTTAAAGTCCACTGCTGGCCATGAGGCTCTAAATAGAAAAGAGCCTTTTGGCCTATCATACCACGCTGGTCAGATGTGTTGTTTTGGGGTGGTTGTCAAGTTGCGTTGTTTTGTTACCTTGGTCGGCTCTTGCAATACTCACGGGATATAAAAAAGTGGCAACACTCTGTTTTCTTAACCCATGTTCACACAGACAGTGTTCATACTATACACAATTTTTTCCAATCAATGAAATGTTTTTTCATATCATTTTATAGCTTTTAAGTAACTAAAGTGATATCGAATCTCTTTTGACGGTTTTTATATAGATATTAAAGTGTAGCATCTTTTTTCATTGGTCAAGCTGTTTTCTTTTTTTATTCAGTAGTTCTATGGGCAAGCTTTAGAGTTATCCGTTCGAAAAAAAACAAAAGTTTTTTGGACCGTCGCATCGACGGGACCTTAATGTTATAAAACTTTGTGGTCTCAGATATACAATACCCAAATGTTTAAGAGTGTATAAAAATGTTAGAAATATACTTCTTCTTCTTATGACGAAATGGCAACCAGCCGGATCACTCGAATCAGCTATTTTTGCCAATATCTAGAAATATACTACTTCGTATATGATTTTTCTTCTTTCATTAATAACGGTTTGATTTTGGGTTTCTAATATTCATTTGTAATAATAAATAAATATTTCTAACATCTTACACACAACGCCATTTAGTCCCAAGCTAAGCAGAGATTGTGTTATGGGAGTACCCATAACACAATCTCTGCTTAGCTTGTCTAGTAAGACAACTGATATAAATGCATACCTATATACTTTTTTGTTTGTAAATACATACTTATTATACATACAATAATAACAAACTTTCGGATTTTGAACATTTGTGATGTGAAAAATCTTAAAGTATTTCTGTCTGAACGGATTCTTTTATACAATAATCATCATCATTACTTTTATTTCTTAGGTATTACCGAAATCGAGCAATTTGTAAAGTTGCTCATTTTGGGTACATCATAAATCATCATACATCTTAAATGAAATGGTTTACGCTTTCAAATAAATAAATAATAAATAAATAAATATTCCGGACATCTAACACATAACGCCATCTAGTCCCAAGCTAAGCACAGCTTGTGTTGTGGGTTCTAGACAACTGATATAAATACTTATATACTTTTTTTTTGTAAATACATACATATTATACATAGAAAACAACCAAACTCTGAAACAAATATTTGCAGATCATACATTTGGTCCGACCCGGGAATCTAACCCGAGACCTCTCAAGGTTGAGGTCAAAGGTTGGCCTTTTAGCTGTTAAGATTTTTAGTTGTGTTTAGCAACAAGTAACCCGACTTAAAGTAAATCAAGGCAAACTCTTCACTTGGTGGCTATTTAGTTTAAAAAATATAAAAGGGTAAATTAAACACTTTCCAACTTTCAATAACTCTTTTAGCTTTATATTTTATTGCCGTTTGAAGTGCAACATAGTTAGTTCAGCTATTAATATCGTTCAAACAAACGCTTTATGTCAGTGCTACTAAAGAAGGGCGTACGTATTGTTGACAGCTAGAGACAATAAAACAATAGTAGATACAGTCGGACACGCTTCCTTCCACAAACCATTAACTCAGCTGCTGCCGACGGATTTAGGAATTAATAATTATTCGATAGATACTTTATGTTAGCTCATCAATTTTTAATATACAGTGAAAATGACAGTAAAATCTAAGCTAATGTATACAAAACAAGTGAAAGGGATAAGATTTTTTCTACTCTTGATGATGTTCTTCGCAAATATGTACGTAATATGACTTGCGAACCTCAATGTACTCTTAAAAGTTCTGACCAATAACACCCAGTGTAGTTGACCAGCAGTGTTATAGATTTCAGATTAGGTGCCGCCAATTCTTAAATAGATAATGGTGAAGGAGAAGCACACAATTTTAAATAAGTGGATGGCTTAAAATGTCTTGGAGCTCTGTCAACATCAAATACAATCAAAGCAAGGGACAACGTTCCTCAGTAACGTACGTAAACTCAGATTTACTAAATCCGACTAGTAATGAAAACTCCACTACTTTAAATTTAACGTTTGTGATTAATAATGACGACAGAAAGAAAAGAAAGACTCGGATTTTTCTTAATTGAAATAATTAAATTTAGTTCGTTATTCTGGTATAAAGTACTGTTTTATAATGTGAAAGGTAAAATAACCCAATTTAAACAGGTAAATTTATCAGTCCAAGGATCCCCCTCGGACTAAGATTTAACTAATTAAATTAATGCTCTCTGAAGACTGCAAGTTAATTAAAACTCAATTGAAGTAAAGTTTCTAATCTGGGACAGGCAACAATTTATTTCAAGAGATAAATAGTACTCCTGTTAAAAGTCGAACAAGGAAATAAGTTAAGTTTAACGAGATTTTTTTCCTGTCCATAATTAACTGACAACTAGGATGTGATCCTTACGATATATACACACACGTGTAGGTACGAGTATAACATAATATTTATTCATTTATTGTGTAAATCCTCCTTCAATGTGTAAAGGCTAAGTAGAAATAAAGCCAGTATCGTGGTACTTTAAATACCGTTTTATTTACAAGACATACATTTAATTAGTCTTCATCGTCCTTTTTGTATGTTTTGTAACATATTTTAAACAGAACCATGTCGAAAATAGGTATAGGTATATGGGGAGAATCTGCATCTCGCATTCAAAGACAAAAGAAATATAAGAAGTTAACTCAAGATAATCTTGAACTGTAATGTTGAAACGCAAACATTTGCACACGCAAATGCATTTGCTTAGTGGTTGAAAACTGAAATTCGTATTATTCTATTAAAACATATTACAATTCATCGAACTGTATAGAATGGAGTAAATTTGCTTACTCGAAGTCATTAGGTATCAGCAAAAAGTAAAAAAATCTAAAGTTAATTAATTTCTAACTTAGTTCATTATTTTACCTTAATATTATTAGCTTTATTCTGCAAAATTTGACAACTTACAAGGCTAAGAAGCCAAAAATTAAATAAGATGAGCCTAAGTGATGCCGTAAGTAATTTACTCCGTAGTAATTTTAATTATATACTAACAAAACGGTCACTTCATTTTAATAAGTACACACGAGTAATATTATATTTAACTGCTATTGAGACCTGTTTAGGAGTGCGTGTCGCCTTATTAACTTACATCACCGTAATAAATTATTTTATAACCCTAAATATATTGTTCTACTTGTTATGTACTTTCGTTAAAATTATAAAGCTATTTTTTTATTAATTAACACTCCTGATTTAAATACTTTAGACGAAGATAAGGCGATGAATTACGCGATGAGAAGTGATTACATCACTTAAACAACTGCAATTCAAGGCTCACAGGGACGTTAATGATCTTACTGTAAATTCTTTTCTCAAAGGCTAGTAGTTGACCGAGACTTAATTTCTTAAAACTGCTTGTAGTTGAGATTTTATATCTCAAATGATGACTAGACTCAAAATTTAGTTTTAGTCACAATTGTAATTAAGAAAAACATGATTCTGTTTGAACTTGATGTTTAACCACGTTTGTTCAACACGTTTTAAATCTTAGGTAATCAATCGATTTATTATAGTCACTCAAATCATGAATGTTTCCCTAACTATAAAAATATAGCTAAAACTATTTTGGTGTCCAAATACGGACTTCAAAAGCCATTGAATTGCACATTGAGAGTTTCGTGTGTCAACAAACAAATCGTCTTATCGATTTTAACTTAAGGAACTTTAAGGTCTCAAGCATTACTTTCGCACTGTATTTACTTTTATATGTTATTCTTAGCTAACAGAAATGTGAAATGCGTTTTTGCAAAAGTAAAGTAAAGACCTGACTGCTTTACCTCATTTTGTATTTTAGAGATAACTTGGTTACTTCATATATATTATATTAAAATAGAGTACTTAATTGTCATTTATAGAAAACAATAGAAATATTTAATTTAGACAAAGAAATTTTATCACATTTCTAAATATAATTTATTGACTATCGATCTTTGTGACTTCTTCCTTCAAGTCTTCTTTCCAATATTAAATCTACTATGATAAATCTGATCTTCAATTATTTACTGCCATTAAAACTCCACAACTCAAGTTTGTTGTTGTTGTTTCTACACAAACACTTCACAAAAGCAATTAAATATCAGAAAATCAAGGTATACGTTAACAAAACGAAACAGTGACCGTAATAATACAGCTTATAAAACAGAACACTTAACTAAATTGAATAGTTTTATCACCGCTGCAAGCAGAAGTCGCAAACACGATTGTCAACTGGTCAACTTCCAAAATGTTTACAAGACATCTTGGAACCGTTCCAAAGTTTCACTACCTCTCATTACTGTAGTGGTGTTAACGTAAAATGCCCCTGAAATCTTTTAGCGAGCACTTCACCTGTTTTAATTCTGTCTGTCTGTCCGTCCACAGAGCTTCGTTAAGCTCGAGAGGTTGTTTGGCTCATATTTCATACTAGTAGTTCGTTATTTAAATTTTGTTTCATGCAGAGAGCTCTCATTTTACAATTATGACTTCAGGATATGCTTGTGTCCAGGATGAAGTGTTAAAAGTGAAGTATGTATGTAAAAATCATTGAAAAAGTGAAGCATATTTTCTTTAACAAAAGAAGTAATAATTGCCCACTTTTTCACTTAAATGTGTAGTTTGATATAACTTTATCGTTTTCGTTTTAATATTATACTATTGAACAAGAAAGACTACAGCTGAATGGGTATTACATGTTTGGCAATTATATTATTGAATGGGGAAGCCAGAGCTCCCTTATGATTATGTGTGGTTTGAATGAGTTTAGTTTTTGAACAAATGCAGAATAATCTACCTACTCATTTGTAAATTATATAACGTTAAAACCTTTAGTACTACAGACCACCAAATTATATTTACTAAGTTCGTTGTTTATACAAATAAATAAAATTGTAACTAAATGTACATGAAAGTATAACATGATACTTACATAAATCAATAAATCATTTTTTTCCATTTAATCTGTTTCTTTGTTTAACGGACTGATGGACTGAACCGATTAGATGGGACTTTCACTAGTAGGTAGATAGATTGTAAAACTCCCGTCAAAAAAGAGATGATATAAGTAGTACCTAACTTAGGCTACTTTTTAGTGTTCCGTACCTCAAAAGGATAAAAAAAGGAACCTTTATAGTTATAGGATCGCTTGGTTGTCCGTCTGACCCTTTTTCTCAGGAACGTGTGGATCAAGCTGAAATCGAAATCAAATAGTCAGATCTACTGTCTTTTGGACCTGAAAAAATCAAACTTCTAAGCTAATGCTATCAAAAGATACAGCCGTTTATGCTGCAAATTTTCGACACTCGTAACGTAATCAAAACCTACAGGTGAATAGAATCTTGAAATTTGGTACGAAGCTACGTCTTATGGCACATATAAAGGAAAAATTGCGAAGAGCATAAGTTGTTAGTTACATCATATAATATACCTACTGTAGGTAGTACTGTAGTAGGTTTAGTACAACAATAACCGTGGGTAATATAAGGTAATATCGCGGGGCTCAGCTTTACTAGCTCAAATAAAAAAGAGAATATTTAAAGAACTAATATTTTTATGGTCCTGTATTTTACGTATACTTATTTCTCTATATCTGTATATAGCCAAATATTTAGCAGATAAAGTTCCTTGCTGTTAAAACCCAAGATTAGTAAAAAAATCATTTTTTTTAATAAACAATTTGAATGACATCTAAGAATCTAACAACCAATAGACGTTTAGCATCCATTCAAACATCTAAAAAGCATAAAAGAGTACGACCATTAATTTTGTTTTATTATCTGCGTTCCTTCTATCAGTGTACATACCACATCTCGGTCCAATAGACATCCTTTCCAAAACTACAGCTGCCATCGAGAGGGAGTGTATTCCCGATGGTCACTTATTGTTCAACACCGACCACGAACAAAGGATACATCACAGATCACCCGTCTCTCGGCAACAATGCAACTTCGGTTTTGGAATAAGCTTTAGGATCGATCACAACTATATGGCTCAACAATAACACTTTTTTTTCAATTTATACTGATTTTGAATTTTGTACAGGGTGTGTTATAATATTTTCTTTTACATGTGTTGTTTACTAACCATGTTTTTTTTTGTTATTACGCACTGAACTTGTTGTATATACATAATAATTATGTTGATTTACGAAAAAGATTGATTAATGAAACGAAATAATTTAACAAATTGCCGTTCAGCGTTCTTTGCCCATTTAAGTTTTTTACTAGCCAAACACCAGAGTTCTACTAAACAGATAAGTTTTTGTATCATATGCTAATATCAAGATTATAAACAAAACATGTGATTCCAAAACGAGAATACAAAGTTGATGTGCATTTTTATCAATAAAAATATAGACAAATAACATAATATTAATTTTCTGCCACGCACAGCAAAACTGTGGAATGAGCTGTCGCCTGCGGTGTTCCCGGACCGATACGACCTTCAAACCTTCAAGAAAAGAGCGTACTCCTTCCTAAAAGGCCGGCAACGCACTTGTGACGCATCTGGTGTTGCGGGTGTCCATGGGCGGCGGTAATCGCTTACCATCAGGTGATACGTCTGCTCGTTTGCCCCCTATAAAATAAAAAAAAAAAAAAAAAGACATCACAAAAACATTGTGTCAAAATTATAAACTCACCTGTATAAGGGCAAAGAACGTTATTGAAGAAAAATGGCCTTATAGATACATATAGATGTATTGGTGATTTATTTTAGCCGAAAGAGTGTTTCTCGATGTGTTATATCCCCATGTTACGCGTAGGTTGACGTCGTAGTATTTTGACAACGAATGTGAATGCCCTTTGTTATCTTTAGTATAATATATCAACCGTTGATACTTAATTCTCTATGAAAAAATATAATAATAGAAACTTTTTCAAATGTGAATCGATAAAGTTTAAAATAGTCAATACTGAATGGAACATATTCAACTTTTATCGGCACTACCTTATACGCATTTGTGATTCTATTTTAAAAAATTCTAACCTCGTGTGACGATTTACAGTTGTCAAACTAGTGGGAAACTGTTCTGATTTACATAAAAATGTCACCTGTTGTTAAAGTAATAATTAAAGAAATAGATTCAACTGATTTATCATCACACCAATAGAATTTCAATAGAGTCGACCACCCGCCGTACGCACTAACGATGTCATTCCGTAAACAATAGTTCGTGGTACAATGCAAGAATAACGACCTTCCCAGACACTCTGCCATTGATACTGATGCTAGCTAAACATCCAAAAACAAAAGACGATTATAAATCACTGGATACATGCGTCCAAATGCAAATAAACTGGTCAAATATCCATCAAATAAAGCACTCTATCGCTATGTACCTAAAGGTCTTTTTTCCAGTAACATAAAATTGGAGTTAAAATTTTGAATTGTGATGCTAGCAGTTACCGCTTCTGTGTAAACAATGGTCTTTACAATGTCGGCATTATTACGCTGGTAACATAATTATTGTTCTATTGTTGGTCTTACATTTCTCAAAAACGCACCATGGGTGTTAAATGTTTCTATAATTGTGTGCGGGTGGACGAAGTCCGACAAAATATTTTTACCGCAACGCGTAACAAATTGACTATAAGAAGGTTCAATTGTATTTTTTTAAAGCATTAAGTTGAAAGAAGACAACTTTTGAAACTGTTAAGTTTAATTTATGGTCATTAGGCTGAATAAAGAAATAAGGCAAAGTTATAAATAGTTTTTAGATAAAGGTATGTTAAGTGTGGCAGATTTATTGTCCTTTATTATGGAGTTTCCTTTGCTAAAGTTGTTCTTATGTAAAGTTTGCCTTTTATTGTTCAACTGAAAGACTAGAGTTCTTTTATTAAAATCTTGAAAATGTTTTTTTTAAATACCTACTTTTGATTCAAGTAATTTATACTTAAAATGATAACAAACATATTATTAGTAGTCAAACAAGTAGATCCCCTAGGCCAAGTTGCAGTAGCTTTCGTTGATTCTCTTTCTATAATCGCTGACGTCTGTCTCTATTATCTTGTATTTGTGACTATTATTTTGTTTTGACCCTCCGCGATGACACAATTCCTATATATTTGTTTAGTTTCTATTAAAGTTTACGTGTGTAGAATGCAACTTGGTAAAGGGGGCTGGTGGAAAATGATTACCGCTGATCATGGTACTTGCGACTCATGGGTCGCAAGTTACAGATATTTGGGATTCCCTTCCATCTCTTATAGGAAAGGGGTAAGGGAATGGTAGGCCTCCAGTACCTTGAGTGGTAAGTTATCGCTAGAACCTTTAATATTTGACTAACTTTTACTCGCAACTTGAATCAAAGTATTTCCAAGTTTCATTAAAATTGGTTCAGCGGTTTAGCCATGAAAGCGTGACAGACAGATTTAATTTCTCATTTATAATATTGATATTTTTTTGTTCACATCAATATAATGAATACCCCAAATAATAACAAAAAGTCATTAACGGCAATTTAAGTAAATATTTTCAGTGTAGCTCGAGCTAAAGCAAACTCGTAAACCTGACCACAGCCCGAGCCTAATTACCGCTATTCTTGTCTCCTTCACTGTCTAAGCATCGGACAGGGAGAGACAATTCGATAGACACCCCCTTGCCAACAGTTTACGGGCGAGGAGCGTTGCTGTTAATCTAATTGGCGCTTTCACGTTTAGTTGCCCGTTGCCTTGACCTTAGTAAATGCGTTTTGTATGTTTTGTAGCCCTGACGTTTAACAATTAACCACTTTGACACTGAACATAATATTGCGTTCAGAAATTTTGGGATCGATTTCACTCGAAACTTGTATTCGTTTTACATTTACATATAATATTAGCACTAGTGTAAGTATATTATTTGACGAATGAACGAATAGATGGATGCGGATGGGCCAAAACCGGGATAGGTATTACCCCTTAGGGGAGATCTTTGCTCATAAGTATTCAAAGTTATTTTTATTTTTTTTATTATTTTTATTGAAAATAGGGCACATAATATTTGATTTATTCGCAGTTACCCGTCATAAAGCTAAACCACTCAATCCTTAGCAATTAAATTATATTTTATTTAACTTGCATAGCTTTTTCACTCCACGGAAACAATATTAATATTGAAGATGTTTAAAACCTTAAATCATTTATAATATTAAACAACACCGTGATATTAAAACAAAACCATTTCATGTCCATTACAAAATTACCTACAAGGACACTGCGAAAAGAACGAGCCAATAAACTTGATAGCAAAAACAATCCAAGACTAATTAGAAAACCGTTTTTTTTATCTCATGCACGCAAAACGGAATTGCGTGTGAACCTTTTGTAAGCATCCCCAACCCAGACATTGTTGTTACTCATCGCATGACAGACCAAATTAACACATCATCCGAGCTCTGTCCATTTCATGTTCCTACCAATGTTCTTCGCACACATAATTATGTACGGAGGTATATTTTGTTTATCGTAACAAGCTTCACTTATATTCTTATTCATAATTACGTGCGGTTCTGCATGTGGGTCCGAGATCGGCTTAAGCGATGAAAGCTTCTCCTCCTTATCAGATACTCTCGGTGGTGTTCTACGCAATAAATTTAATTTTAATAATAATCATCTATTTAACGTATGTCATTTAAACGCCCAAAGTGTTCCTAGCCACTATTCTGATTTGTACGAGGCGTTCAGTGATGTTAATGTTCATGCCGTCCTGGTTTCTGAGACTTGGCTCAAACCACATCTTTTATCTACCTCTTACTCGCTCCCTGGCTTTATCCTTATCCGAAATGACCGGATGGAGGGAAGAGGGGGCGGCGTGGCTATTTACCTACGCAGTGATTTTTCTCATAAAATTATTTCATCCTCCTCTTCTGGTGCCGCTGCTGAGTACTTATTCTTAGAGGTTTGTGTCGGGGGCGTTAAAACTGTCCTTGGTGTTACCTATTGTCCCCTTCTGTTGACTATTTCACTGAATTCGAATCAGTCCTTGAATCCTTGGGTACAGAGTATGCTCATCACGTCATCATGGGTGATTTTAATACCAATCTCCTAGATCAAACCTCCCGTCGTTCCTGTAAACTCCAACTCCTTCTTGAGTCGGTCAGCCTTAATGTTCTGCCACTACATGCCACTCATCACAACAATAACGGCGAGGACACTTGGCTCGACCTAATCATCGCCTCCAATCCTTCCCTTGTTTCCTCTCATGGGCAACTAGATGCTCCCGGATTCTCACATCATGACCTAATTTTCCTCTCCTATATCCTCAAACCCTCTAAACCCAAACCCGAAATCCTACACAGGCGTTGCTTTAGGAGAATGAACATCGATGAATTGAGTGGTGATGCTTCATGTATTGACTGGACACCCTTGATCGACTGTTCTTCCATAGATGACAAGGTAAACATATTCAACGAACTAGTCACTAAGTTGTATGATACTCACGCTCCAATTAAAAAGGTTAGGGTTAAACGACCGCCAGCGCCCTGGATGACCAGGGATATACGGACGGCCATGAAACACCGAAATCGAGCTTTTAGAACTTTTAAGAGGGACCGTGTAGAAGTCAACTGCCAACTGTATAAGACTGCAAGAAATCGGTGTAACCAGATGATACGGAACGCTAAACGCCGCCATATTCTAGATAATATTTCTTCTTCTTCTCCTGCCGACGTCTGGAAGTTCCTTGGAACTCTTGGTGTCGGCAAATCGCGGCATGTAGACTTTCCACAATCAGTAAGTCTCGATTCCCTGAATCAACATTTTACTACATCTTTTATTATGGACAGTCTGTCTGAACATAATACCCTTAACTACATTAATAGTCTACCGCGCTCTAACTCAAGCCCTTTTCACTTTGCTCCAGTCGCGGAAGGAGAAATTGAGAAAGTAATCCTATCCATCACATCCCAAGCGGTTGGTTGTGATGGAATTAGCCGGAGAATGATCACCACATTAATAGTTCACCTCCTCCCTGCTATTTCCCATATTATTAACTTCTCCCTTGTGTCCGCCACATTTCCTTCTCTGTGGCGTAAAGCGTATGTACGCCCATTGCCTAAAATTCCTAATCCGTCTCTTCCCAGTCATTTTCGTCCTATTTCTATTCTTCCTTTTCTCTCCAAAGTGCTAGAAGCCTGTGTCCACAAACAGTTCTCTCGCTTCATATATTGTAACAACTTACTCAGTCCTCTTCAGTCTGGATTTCGACCAGGCCACAGCACAGTTTCTGCCCTTCTTAAAGTGACTGGTGATGTTAAGGCGGGAATGGAGAATGCCAAGGTTACCACCGTGGTACTGATTGATTTCTCCAATGCCTTCAACACTGTCAGTCATGAACTCCTTCTCGCTGTCCTATCCAATTTCTCAGTCTCTCAAGAAGCGCTGGACTGGTTCTCCTCTTACCTTCGGGATCGTCAGCAGTCAGTGAAGATGGAAGATTGTTCCTCTAGCTGGTGCCATCTCCATGCTGGCGTCCCCCAAGGCGGTATTCTTTCACCTCTTCTCTTTTCAATATTCATTAATCTCATCACGTTAAGACTTCGGTGTTCCTATCATCTGTATGCTGATGACTTGCAATTATATTATCAAACTGATTTGTGCGATGTATCGTCCGCGATCTCGATCGTAAACAGTGACCTGGGAGCCATTAAACACTGGTCCGATATGTTTGGCGTATCGGTAAATCCAAATAAATGTCAGGTTATCATCATCGGAAGTAACCGTCGCATGAGCCAGTTAGACTTTGCTTCGCTTCCACCACTTACCTACGATGGTATGGTTATCCCATACTGTGAAAATGTGAAGGACCTCGGATTGTACATCGATACAACACTCAGCTGGCAAAAACAAGTTGCATCTGTGTGCCAGAAAGTCACGGGCTCGTTACGAACTCTCTATAGGCTTAAAAACTTTCTGCCAATGAAAACTAAGGTAATGCTTGTCCAGACCCTAATATTCCCAATAATCGACTATGGTGACGCGTGCTACTTTGACCTGAATGCAGATCTGCTCAATAAGCTCGACCGTCTTCTCAACAATTGCATTCGATTCGTTTTCAACTTACGGAAATATGATCACGTGTCCGAGTATCGGTCTTATTTGAAGTGGCTTCCAATTCGCCAACGTAGACATATACGGGCATTAACTACTCTTTATTCTTTACTCTTCTCTTCAAGCTCTCCTTCCTACCTAACTACTCAATTTCATTATCTAGGTTCAAACCACGATAGGAACCTTAGGTCTTCCAACAACTTGCTTCTACAATGTCCCACTCACCGCTCTGATTTTTTACACTCAACCTTCTTCATACAAGCTGTCCTACTATGGAACAAGCTCCCTCTCACGATCAGGATGGCTAAAACTAAACAAAATTTTAAACACTTGTTGCAGAGACATTTCTTGAGCACCCTATCGGATCCACGCTGATTTCATCATACTCTCTCCCCTTTTAGAATTTATATTATGTATGTATTATATGTTTGTGTGTATACATGTATATATATATATATTAGTACCTATGTATGTATAAGTATTTAATACGTATATGTTATGTGTATCTATATAAATTATTACTAATTATTGTTTAATTTATTATTCTTAATCTTGTTGATTTCTCGATGAGAAATTTATTATTAATTGGTGAATTCCTTGTCGAGAAGTCGGTATAAATTTTTAGTTTGTGCATCTACCTTGTTTGGCTCTGCATCGCCCTAAGGTCGTCTGGTAGAAAATGCCTACGGCATTAAGTTCACCTTTGTTACTATAATGTGCATAAAGTATAAATAAAAAAAAAAATAAAAAAAAAAATAATTAGTCGAAACTTTTATTCAAGATTCAAGACTTTGAAATAACAGGTATAAAATGAAGGCATCATACATTATACATCCCTTTCTGACATAAAACACAGAACCATATACAAATACCACTCATGTATGTCACATAGTCACTGGTGTTCTTGATAAACTACATCAATTTAACGTAACATATTTGTAACGTCTGTGATCGATCAATTTACACTAGTATCAATTCGTCATCTGAAATAGGGATCCCCTAATATATATTAAAGAAAATGAAACTTCACCGCCCAAACCTATCAACACAGTATTCGCTCATCAATCGGTAATGATCCACCTGTGAGAATACATAACACTACGTACCACCTACGTAATCTGTTAGTATTACGAAATTTTGGTATCGCGTGCGCAAACCTGGGGGGTTGATCACGCGATCATTTTCTTTACCGAAGAAAACTCGCGTGAGTTATCACTACGCTTTGTATTGCGAATGTTTTAGGTAGACGTATGAAGGAGTTATGCGAGGTATTTTTGCCCAAGGTTCAATCGTTTCAAGGCGAAAATACGTATAACTTGTGCTCGCAAGTTAGATAATAATAATAGGAATCTTTCTTTTGTGTTGGATTTCGATTTCATTTGTTGACTTTATTTTAGCTAGAATTCATATAAAGATTTTTTATTTTGATTCTTGCTTACACGCTTTTAAACGGGTTCTTAAACCACACTACAGGATGACATAAAACGCACTACAAGAAAGACTTATTTTGTAGTGCATTTTCAAGGTTATTATTTCAGCTAACGCATAATTTATGCATGGTCCATTAATTGAGAGTGGATTAGTGATTACTTGATCGCAAGTCCAATGCCGTATTCACCATTTTATTGTCTTTAATCAGCTATGTAGAGCCTAACTGGACTGGGATTTATAAATTCACTACTGGAATTGTGACTATATGGTTTGCCAAGTGGTTTAAACGATCGCCACACATTTATCTACTGTGTTAAGTGCCTATTTGGGATTTCAACCTTGTACTGTGCCCATGTGGGCTCAAATCCCACATGGGCACAGCACTTTGTGTGATTGTTCCACAGATCTGTGGATTGCTCTAAGTCTGGATGTTCTTTGTGTACCTTTCATGTATGTTTGTAAAGTCCGTCGCGACACATTATGTATATTCCTAATGCTAATATAAGTAATAGGTATGTATGTAGTCTTAGTTAAGCAGCTTAAATGAATAAACAGTACACAATTCTTCAGACTAATAACGATTACTATTTATTTAATGGTGTCCTTTAGAAATAAATCCCATGTAGCGCACGTGGCAAACAATAGCTCCCTGAGCTAAATCACATGTCATAGTGAATGGCGAGTCTTATAGTATTGTTATCTGGGATTTTCATTTCTATATCCTCGAATTCTATTATGGAATATTCGGTGCCTCAAATGTACATTATTATTAAACTATTAACTTGGGCATTGTATATGTCAGCTATTTATTTTAAAAAGTATTTTACTGAAAGTGTATTTTTTTAATAAAAGATAAAAATAATGGTGCACTTATGTTTTAATAGCATCTTATCACAAGAATAATACACGGGACAGAGATCCTTTCCTTTAAACAGCTACAGTATTAGCCCTATTTCCCATCCGAAGCTTAAACAATCCTTTACACTAAGGCTCTCACACTATGTGATTTTCTTATCGAATTCACCTTCTTTATTAATCTCGTTAGAATCACATTTACGAGATATATTGAAAAACCTTTAAAAGCCGTCCTTTGTTGTGTTCATAATATTGACTTTCATTAGGTACTCTATCATGTTACTGAATTTTGATTGACTGCGAAATCATTACTAAATGATTTAAACGGTCTGTTTGCACACACGGCTCATTACTTGTGATCACAATCCATGTTATTCAAATAACAACATATTCCTAATAAGTTATTTAGTATTGAACACGATAGATAGCAGGATTTTTTATAGAAGATGTTCTTAAATAATTTACTAACGGTTGAAAATTATAGTTTAAGGTTCGAAAGATTTTGTAGTCTATTTTTTTATATTTTCGTTTAAATACGAATTAGCCGTTGTCAGCAAAAAAAAATACTAAAGATTTATTAACAGTTATTACAAATTATGTTACGAGTGCTATAAATTATTTTTTGGTTTGCTATACAACTAAATTTATAGGTAACTAAGGTACGTATTTTTTTTTATTTTTGCAACTTTGCTGTAATAAATAAATAAATATTCCGGGCATCTAACACACAACGCCATCTAGTCCCAAGCTAAACATAGCTTGTGTTATGGGTACTAGACAACTGATATAAATACTCATATACTTTTTTTTGTAAATACATACATATTATACATAGAAAACACCCAAACGCCGAAAAAAATATTTGAATATCATACAAACATTTGGCCCGACCCGGGCATCGAACCCGAGACCTCAAACTTAGCAGTCGCATACGCTACCACTATGCTACCGAGGCAGTCTTATCTTTTGGATTTATATCTCCATTTTCTTTAAATTGTGTTTTTGCATTCCATTGTATTGTATTGTATATTCCAAAAAAGTTTTTATACCACTCAATGTATTTTTTTCAAGGCTAATCCTTGAAAAAAATACATTGAGTGGTCTAAAAACTTTCTTGGAACACACTACACTTCTCTTAACCGAGAAAATTAATGTGACTTTTTTAATTGAAATAAAATAAAAAGAAAACAGTACTGGCTGCGAATAATTGATGATAATGAAAATGAAAAGCAGTATTAATTGTGAATTTTGACACAAGAGTTTCGCGTACAGTATAAATAAAATTCGTAGTTTAAACATTCCGGTAATCATGACTCTTAATTAATTACAAATATAAATAAATTAATGGTAAGTAAATGATATCGATTAACATTACTTTTAACTTGCAAAGAAAAATCATTCTAAAATTAGCTTCTAATTTTTCTCGTGTTTTAAAGGAAAGTGTTCACTATAGTCGTTCCAATAGTTTATTTAACTTTTGACAGCTCTAATACTTAATCAAATAGTGATACCCTGACCCGTTACCTATTCGATTTCTTTCATCGATCGATTTTATGCATTAAGAAGTTTTAATCGATTTAACAAACTCATTATTTTATAGATAATTTCGTACTTCATATTTCTATGTGTTTCAATGTGCGACCTCCTTTGTCAAAATAAAGAAGAAATGGATTAAAAGAATGTTGTTCAAATATGACGGTTCTATGTCATGAAAAAATATATAAAAGGAACTGAATTGTCAAAATGTATTATTGTATTGTGTTGCAATTCAGTGGTTAATATTGTATTTGTTAAACTATTGATGATCTTTATTAAATCTCTCTATGTCTATTTTAAAATAATCTACAGTATTTCAATGAGTAACCTTCAATATAGTTGAGTATTTATATTCCTCCGTATTGATTTATTTGTGAATTCTCACGTTTGGTTGAGTTGAGCGTATCGTTCCTGCCTTCGTTACTGTCAAAATGCCAAAAAAGAAAGTACTCAAAGGACAAACAAGAGAGTTTGTCTTGCGACTTCGTGAATACTTTGAAAAGGAAAGCCGTAATGGTGGGCCTCTTATACCAGTGACTCAAGTTAGAGACCGTGTTGCAGCAGCATTAGGTATTAGTGCTCCAACAGTGGCAAAAATAACAAAAGAAGGCTACGGCAGCAGTGGCATGGAACAGAATAAGCTATCTACACCTAAGAAAAAACGTCCGCCTAGTAAAGTTACAGCCGTTGACAATTTTGACGCTGATGCTATTCGTCGTCATATATACGACTATTACCAAAGAAAAGAGATTCCAACATTAAAAAAACTAACACAATCTCTTCGAAATAGTGGTTTGTTCCGTGGTCAAAAATCTTCTCTGACAAAGGTATTGAAAGACATTGGAATGTTATTCCAAAAATGTGACAAACGAAAAATTTTAATGGAACGCAATGATATTGCTTTGTATAGATGCGATTTTTTAAGACAAGCAAAAAAAATAGAAGATTGGTCGAATGTTGTTTTCACAGATGAAACTTGGCTCAATGCGAATCATACGCTGTCAAAAACTTGGACTGACAACACCGTTGGCTCCACTTCTACAGTACCAATGGGAAAAGGCGAACGACTGATTATTTGTCATGCAGGAACAGTAAAAGGATTTGTGCCAGGCGCTCTATTAGCTTTTAAATCCCAGAAAACAGGAGATTATCATGAGGAGATGAATTCGAACGTGTATGAAAAGTGGGTACATCACTCGAAGAGCCATCAATAATATTTATTGATAATGCACCTTATCACTCTCGTCAAATTAATAAAATACCAACACAGGCCAATTTGAACTTGAACTTGAAACTCGCGGGCTGGGTCTCCGCAACTCGACGTCTTCATTGCGCTCAGGCCAACAAAAAACATGAAATTATAAACTGGCTCCGTGACAATGGCGAAGAGGTGAATGAGTCCCTACTAAAAGTAGAGTTAGTAAAGATATTAAAAACAAAGAAGCTGCCAAAACGATACGTCATAGATGAAATGGCAGCAGAGCATGGGCATACCGTCCTCAGAATTCCCCCATATCACTGCCAATATAATGCAATTGAAATGATCTGGGCACAAGTTAAAGGATATGCTGCGAGGAACAATACAACTCCTCCTTTCACCGCAAGAAAAATGCTGAATTTACTGAAAAATGCGTGTGAAAAAGTAACTCCAGAAAACTGGGCGAATGTTGTAGAAAAAACAAAGAAGGTGATAATGTCGGATTGGGATCGGGATGTTGCATTCGACAATTTATCTATCCAAGAAATGATAATCAATATTACTGAGAACTCAGGTGATGATGATTCCTGGTCATACGAAGAAGACGATTCTTTATAATTAAAATTAGTATTACAGTACCTCTTTTGGTTGTTTTATTTTTAATCCGTAAATTACTACGAATTTCAACATTTTGTACCTGTTCATTACAAGTAGGTACCGCAGGTAGTTTTTATTTGAACCAACTATAGTAAGTCTAAACAATTATTTTAGATTCATTAATTTGCGGCGAATACATTCGATCCCATTACTAGGTACGAGTACGATGGAACTGTTTTCATTACGCAAATTATTTATGCATTGAAACAGAGACATTTAGGGCATTTTAATGCAAAATAATAAAGCTTTTTACGTGATTTGATATAAAATATAATCACAATAATTTTATTGTATGTTTTATTAATATAATCGATAATCGATTTATTTCAAAACCGTTTTTATAGTCTGTGGTCATTAATTACGAATGACACATCCCTAAGTAGGCGGAGCCCGCCCATAAAGTACAGTATTATCTGTAGTACATTGTATCAAAAATTATTACAAAACTTTATGTGCGTGATCTGTCAAAAGTTAAATAAAGTATTGGAACGACTATAGCTAAGTATTCTTGCATGTCACGCCTTCGAAAGAGAATAGTGGGTGCATAACTCCTGTTAATTGCATACCACATTAAGTTGTATTTGGTTGTATGGTAAGAATAGATTTTAGGAGTCGTCTAAGTATGCATGAATACTTAAGGTAGTGCTTTCAAATGGGGTAGGGGATAAATTATGAAAGTGTTATTTCTTCATAGTAATTTGTGTTTATCTTGACAAGTCTATTTAAAGCCTTATGTACCTATGTTTAGATAACCGCGACTTTCTTCTTTCTATATATAATAATAATCTTCTTTCTTTTAAAATACAACACCCGCATTAGGAATATACATCCTGTGTCGCGAGGGACTTTACAAACATACATGTAACGGACACAAAGAACACCCAGACTCAGGACAACATTTTGTGGATTACACAAAGTGATGTCCCACGTGGGATTTGAACCCACGGCACTTAGCGCATAGCAAGCGGCGTAGCGACCGCTTAACCACTAGGCCAACCGTGCAGTTTTTGTTGTATACATGTACATATCTACTATTGTTTTGGACGGTGTCGAACAGACAGTCGCGTATATTCTCATGGTATATCTAGTAACAATACGGGATAGCTGAAGTTTGACTGCCCATTTTATTTGGAATAAACAAAATGGCGTAATAAACAAAATGGGGAATCCCACGTATATTTTTATTTGTCATAGTAGTGTCATGTAGGTACATGCAACTTTCACTCAGTTTATTAAAGGGACCGTTTTCATCACTGTGTTCATACCATAATGTTTTCCTTCTACTTTAATAATATTTATTTTCATATGACTCAAATATCTGCGACCAAAACCAAACGTTCTGTAAGTTAGAATAGGGCTGTTTTTTGAATTTTATATAAGATGGGCTTAGGACTGTTTTGGGTTACGTCAGTCCATTCCTTTCGCCGCTTATAATAATGTTCGGTGATTTATCAAATCGCAATTTTGTAATAGATACCAGGTTAATGTAAAGGATAATAACTTTATGTATTAATATTGACATTTCATAATGTCAGATACATTTGATCAATATTATATGAATTATGATCATAGTTAGTCATTCATATTTTTTAGACCAGTTTTAGAAAACGACCGGTCACTTAGTACTTTCTAGAAAATATATACATCGGTTCCCGTCGGTTTCTAAACTAGGCAAGGCCTTCAAAAAATACACACGTGAGTAAAATTATGTAAAAAAGGCAATATAAATGTAAAATATTAGCCACGAAAGTTTTTAATGAGAAGTTCATCATATGCTCTTTCGCTTCATTCTACATTTGAGATACTTCTGCGAGTGTGCAATATAGACTATTATTGACATTCTCATACAAAGCCATAGATAATAAAGTAGTTATAAACTGTTACTATGCCTTTTAAGTATTACTTAAATGTTGCCATAGACTGGTTTCGTCATTTCTTATTTATGTAACCAGACAGCAATAATTGCATTTGTGATATTACAAAATAGTTTTTATTAGCAGAAAGTAAGATTCAATAGCGATCAAAATGGCAATAACAAAGTCAACTGGAAAAAAGATTTCATGAATTAACAACACAGAATCTCAATCTTTTGTACCATTTTACGAAAGCGAATATGAATTTGTACAAATCTCAGATAAGTAAAAATAGGTAGACACATGTAGTATAAGAAAAAGAAGTCATTTTTTTAAGTATGTGTGAGTCACTCAAGTGTTGGCATTTTTTTTTAAAAAACGTCCCTTGAAATTGCATTAATAGGTAATATTTAAAAAAACTGATTGTTTCCTATAAATTCCAAGTAAATTATACATATAAATTATAAATGATACATAGGAGGCATGTGTGTAGTGTGTAGTGTAGAAAAAGTATAAGAAGGTTATTTAAAGATTGTTTTATTGTGTTTATAATTTTATGTATGTCTGTCTGTTCCCTCTAAGCTACTTATAATAATAAGTATTTTGGACTTCTAACACACAACGCCATCTAGTCCCAAACTAAACAATTTATTTGATATGAGATGCAAAGAAAAATAAGTGCCATAATATTTAGTAAAGTTGAAAAAATTTGGATAATTTAGTGGTAGGTGATAGTATTACATGCTTAAGGATACTTCTCAGACTATTTAATTGAAATCACTCGTTTATATTCATTTAAATTTCTTTATAGGTAAGAACCTATAAATATCAATAAACAGAACGTCATAAATGGTATTATGTTATGCTAGTTTTATCGCACATGTAATTTTTAAACCTACATTGTGTTATCAGTACAACACCGTTGAACCTCTCCGTAAATAGGGTCAAATCCCTTTCAAAAAGAAATAAGTATTATGTCGTAACATTTATAAGAAATAAAAAAACCATAAAGAAGATTAGTATAACTTTCAATGTATTATAATAAGTGTTACAAAAATAATTTAACAATATAATGTCAGATATTATGTACACAAAGACACCGAATAAAAGCGTAGGCCGTATATAAACGTAATAATATCTTTTGTTACAGCCTTTGTATCCCGCTATCTGTTTTATCGCTACCTTTGTGAAACACCAACTGTAAAATTACAACCAAATTTTTTACTATCTTTCTCAAAACTATAGGTCGTAAGGTTTACTTTCGCGTAACACAAAACATCTCACTATTGTTTTCTTTAGTATACTAAAAGATGACAATAGATTTAAATGACTTTATTCCTGATGGCTCGTGTCCGGTTTTCTCGTGTTTAAAGGCGTAAGTATTTCATGTTGATCTTTTTTAAATTCGTGTTTGGTGATGTTGGTACAAGTGAAACAGATAGGGTCTAAGAATAATATTTGAATAATCGTGAGTCGGATCTCGTACTGATATTTTGTTTGCCGATGACCTTTGCTTTTGTATTCACGGCTTCAAGGAAAAATATGTTCGAAGTTCGAATATGGGTGGTATTTTTTTCTTTTAACATTTATTTGATATTCGATTTGAAATTATACGCATCCCGAATGTGTTAATTTTAGTGTTCTTTATTTGATCTTTTAAACTCTAAAGCTCCTCGTACAATACAAATGACAGGTTCATTGCGCATTCAGTATCTCATAAGATAATACGAAATTTATAGATTCTAAAAAAACTATTCTCTTTTTGGAGTTAATAAAGTACATATTATTATTTTTTGTTTTTTAAATGGCAACTCCCGCACTGCGAATAATCCTCTGTCGCGAGAAATTTTTAAAACGGACACAAATGACACCAAGTCCACACTTTGCGAAATACCAATTTGTTGATAACGCAAAGTATGGTCCCATGTGGGGCTTGAACCCGCTTAATGTAATAATTTTATCCTCTTTAATATATCTGTTAATAAGAAATAAAGTATGTATAAAGACATGTGTATTGTTAATTATTTAACTGTCAATGTAAATAGCAATAAACACAATTTATTTTTGTAACTATTTCAACATTATACAGTTAACAGCCACTAGATTTATTCACAGGAATATAAAACATAGACACAACAATTAAGCAACTGTTATTAATTAATGAAGACTTAACCGTTTTGCCAATTTGAACTTTCTCTATACAAAGGCCTCACTAATACTCTTAAAGATTAATTGCTTTTGTTTACTTTGATTTATTATGACTGAATTAATTAAAATGCCTTTAGTGAGGTCTGAAATCATATAAGAATTCTTTTCAAACAATTCTATTCTTAACTGAAGACTTATCATCAAACCTCAAAATATTACGTACCTATTGGTTTAATGGCTACTTCTAAACCGAAGACTGTGTAAGCGATTTCCACTCAGGACAAATAATTTTGTGATGAGTGCGATCATTTATTCTGTGACATCAAATTATATATCAATATTATCAACATCATGATCAGCCTATTGCAATCTACAACTGCAAACAGGCCTTTCTAATCGCACACTACTTAGGCTTATACTATGTATATTTATAAATATATATTATATATAAAATTTTACCTTTAACTTTTCTCAAGAATCAAATTATCTGCATGCCATTTTTAGTTGTTATCGATGCAGCGGTTTAGCCGTGAAAGCTAACAGGTAGACAGAGTAACTTTTGCATTAATACTGTAGTGTATTTGATATTATTATTGTAGGTACATAGAAACAAGTTAAGACTGAGAAATGTACAGACATCTCTCTTCTCATTCCAGAATAAACTGTGCCCTCGTACATACGTCTATTAATTTCTACCTGCTACCGATATTATATTGGCGACGAGGACATTCATGTATTTTTTACTTCGTGTGTTTAGTGGCTAAAATGTATGTTAAATAGCAGTCTGGTAACAATAGCACAGATTTTGCCTGACTTTGCCGTGTGCTAGATGTGTGAGGTTATTAATTTTGTTTAATTACATAAATAAGTTTTGTAAGCCTAAGTTCACCTAATTATCTTTGTAATTATGGCATTTTTATAACAAAACAAATAACATTTACAAAGGCCATTAACAAATAATATCACGCTACGGTTGCGATTTTATAGGTCGTTACCATGCACCTTACAGTGGATTGTTCCATAACTCCATGTTTCTAGCCTGCAGTTTTATTATTTAAGGACATAAGAATAGTAATTTAAAAACATGAATGCAGCTTACTGCGGATATATAATCAATAATAAGGTTACTGAGCTAAACACGTATTTGTAATATAAATGAAATTTATGAACTTTAAAAGCTTTGCCAAGCCGTACGTAATATTTAATAAAATCGTTTGTATCTCACTGACATTTGAATCCTGAGTTAATACAATCTATGCCTCATTATATTTCATGGTTTTAAATGCTATACTTGTACTAAACATTCATCTATCTATTAATTTGTAGTAAGGCCAATTAAAATTATTTTATCTACAAATATGTAATAAAACGTCGTGAGTTCGTTAGAACTTGTAATTACTTTACATATTAATTTACTGTAATTTTTAAATGGGCATCGGTAATGTTGTTTAAATCGAAGTATTTTAAATGTGTCAATTTTAAATCTAAATTGTTTTTTCATAAATAAAAGAAAAGAGTTTAAATTATTGTTAAAAATTTTGAATTAAATAACTGGAACTGTATAATATTTGAATATTAATATTGAATATTAATTAATAATTTGTTATTAACAATCCCTGCACTTTTTAACTGCAAAAACCTTTTTGTAGAATAAAATAAAAACTTACCACAAACATCCATTCAAAAAGTCCAAACACAAAGTCAGTTCACAACACAACACTAAAAAATCGACGTTACGTATTCCCGGGGGCGGATTCACCGCCCAAACGCGTGCACCCTATCTGGCAGCCGATGTGGTACTGAGGGTAGCTGAGGGGAGGGTTTCAGTGCCCCAAAGGCTAGACGCGCGCATCCGTACCTTAAGCTGTATATTAAGGGCTCAGCCTTCATATGTTAGAAGGTACTAGGACTCGCAAATGGTACAGCTGTTTCTTCAGTTTACGATCGCTTGGAACAATTCAGAGCGGGATAAGGGCTTGCAAGTTCTAGTTGATTTTGAATTGAAATCTGTTAGGGAGATTGTCTTGGCAATTCTTACAAGACAGAAGATTTTAAATTTTAGTGTTGATTTTAGATTAAAAATGTAACTGACTTAAATGCTGTAAAACAATTAAAATCTCTTCTTGTTTTCTTTTAATGACTAAATTTTGCTTTTATCAATGACGAGTATGTCGGTTAAATTGTGGCTCATGTCCTTTCTCAAGTATGCATATCCATGCCAAATTACATTGAAATCGGTGTAGCGTAAACCGCTAAACGACAGGAAATCGTAACAGATAAAATTACTTTCGTATTTAAAATATTGCTAGCAACTCGCCCCGGCTATATATTACCCCGAGAAGATGTGCCATTTACTTTATACTTTATTTCTTCCTTCACAAAGATAACATAACATAATTCAACAAAATCGTGGAGATCAAGCTAGCATTGTGAGAGACTGGTGCCTGTAGTAGGTATATGCTAGAGCACAACCTGTATTACTGGTCACCAGGCCCCACCCGCAGGAACTTTGATCCACATAGTCTGTCGTCAGTTAACAATTTTTGTAATCAGGAAAATGATGGAAGACAAAATTGTTGAAAAAGAATTAACCAACAAAATTTTTGAAAAACCAGAAGTTTTGAGAGTGTATAATGTGTACTGTGATAGCGTAAAGTAATGAGTGTAAAGTAGAAGTATTTGTATAATGTTAATTGAGGAAGTGTGTGAGTTTGAACTAAGTAAGTATTGTGTGATGCGAACTTTAAAAGTAACAAACTTTGACAGGTAGTAACATAAGCCAACAAGTTTGGTTGATATTTCGAGTAAGACCCACTGAACAGGAGTTAGCTTTTAGTTTTTAGCATCTAATCCAAATCCACCACTATACGGGTGAAGTCAGTAGTTGTTCAGTTGCCTCATAGTCAAGAGTTTTCAGATATGAAGTTACTACACCTTTGCATTTCAATCTGGTAAGAGGATAAATATTTAATTCTTTGTTTATAGTCGTTCCAATACTTTATTTAACTTTTGACAGATCACGCACATAAAGTTTTGTAATAATTTTTGATACAATGTACTACAGATAATACTGTACTTTATGGGCGGGCTCCGCCTACTTAGGGATGTGTCATTCGTAATTAATGACCACAGACTATAAAAACGGTTTTGAAATAAATCGATTATCGATTATATTAATAAAACATACAATAAAATTATTGTGATTATATTTTATATCAAATCACGTAAAAAGCTTTATTATTTTGCATTAAAATGCCCTAAATGTCTCTGTTTCAATGCATAAATAATTTGCGTAATGAAAACAGTTCCATCGTACTCGTACCTAGTAATGGGATCGAATGTATTCGCCGCAAATTAATGAATCTAAAATAATTGTTTAGACTTACTATAGTTGGTTCAAATAAAAACTACCTGCGGTACCTACTTGTAATGAACAGGTACAAAATGTTGAAATTCGTAGTAATTTACGGATTAAAAATAAAACAACCAAAAGAGGTACTGTAATACTAATTTTAATTATAAAGAATCGTCTTCTTCGTATGACCAGGAATCATCATCACTTGAGTTCTCAGTAATATTGATTATATTATCATTCACATTCACACGCATTTTTCAGTAAATTCAGCATTTTTCTTGCGGTGAAAGGAGGAGTTGTATTGTTTCTCGCAGCATATCCTTTAACTTGTGCCCAGATCATTTCAATTGCATTATATTGGCAGTGATATGGGGGAATTCTGAGGACGGTATGCCCATGCTCTGCTGCCATTTCATCTATGACGTATCGTTTTGGCAGCTTCTTTGTTTTTAATATCTTTACTAACTCTACTTTTAGTAGGGACTCATTCACCTCTTCGCCATTGTCACGGAGCCAGTTTATAATTTCATGTTTTTTGTTGGCCTGTGTTGGTATTTTATTAATTTGACGAGAGTGATAAGGTGCATTATCAATAAATATTATTGATGGCTCTTCGAGTGATGTAAGCATTTCTCTGAACCACTTTTCATACACGTTCGAATTCATCTCCTCATGATAATCTCCTGTTTTCTGGGATTTAAAAGCTAATAGAGCGCTTGGCACAAATCCTTTTACTGTTCCTGCATGACAAATAATCAGTCGTTCGCCTTTTCCCATTGGTACTGTAGAAGTGGAGCCAACGGTGTTGTCAGTCCAAGTTTTTGACAGCGTATGATTCGCATTGAGCCAAGTTTCATCTGTGAAAACAACATTCGACCAATCTTCTATTTTTTTTGCTTGTCTTAAAAAATCGCATCTATACAAAGCAATATCATTGCGTTCCATTAAAATTTTTCGTTTGTCACATTTTTGGAATAACATTCCAATGTCTTTCAATACCTTTGTCAGAGAAGATTTTTGACCACGGAACAAACCACTATTTCGAAGAGATTGTGTTAGTTTTTTTAATGTTGGAATCTCTTTTCTTTGGTAATAGTCGTATATATGACGACGAATAGCATCAGCGTCAAAATTGTCAACGGCTGTAACTTTACTAGGCGGACGTTTTTTCTTAGCTTTATTCTGTTCCATGCCACTGCTGCCGTAGCCTTCTTTTGTGATTTTTGCCACTGTTGGAGCACTAATACCTAATGCTGCTGCAACACGGTCTCTAACTTGAGTCACTGGTATAAGAGGCCCACCATTACGGCTTTCCTTTTCAAAGTATTCACGAAGTCGCAAGACAAACTCTCTTGTTTGTCCTTTGAGTACTTTCTTTTTTGGCATTTTGACAGTAACGAAGGCAGGAACGATACGCTCAACTCAACCAAACGTGAGAATTCACAAATAAATCAATACGGAGGAATATAAATACTCAACTATATTGAAGGTTACTCATTGAAATACTGTAGATTATTTTAAAATAGACATAGAGAGATTTAATAAAGATCATCAATAGTTTAACAAATACAATATTACCTAACCACTGAATTACAACACAATACAATAATACATTTTGAAAATTCAGTTCCTTTTATATATTTTTTCATGACATAGAACCGTCATATTTGAACAACATTCTTTTAATCCATTTCTTCTTTATTTTGACAAAGGAGGTCGCACATTGAAACACATAGAAATATGAAGTACGAAATTGTCTACAAAATAATGAGTTTGTTAAATCGATTAAAACTTCTTAATGCATAAAAACGATCGATGAAAGAAATCGAATAGGTAACGGGTCAGGGTATCACTATTTGATTAAGTATTAGAGCTGTCAAAAGTTAAATAAACTATTGGAACGACTATAGCTTATTATATATAATATATTTTTTCCGAAGTCTTCAATAAATATCGTAATATTTTAGCCAGTATACTCAAAAATTTTACATATTATAAATGAAATCCTTCCTCAAGAATCACTCTGTCTATTGGTGAAAACCGGATCAAAATATGTGCCTTAGCTGTTGAGTTTCTTACGAACAGATAGACAGACGTAGCCGCAGACTTTGTTTTATAATATGTGGTGGTTATGGATACTAATGATGTTGAATTATATGATAATAAATGCTTGATATAAAATTTAAAAGTTTCATAAGCATTTAAAAAATAATATGAGTTTCGGAGACAGAATTCGCAAGTTCTACTGACCGCTAGTAGGCACCAATGGAAATCAGATAAGAAATCAATACAAAAAGGATATTCAAATTTTTGTTATTAAAATATGTACTACAAATCATACAAAATATCAAAACTTACAGAGAAATAAATATGTAATGGTTTGCAAAAATTAACAAAGTATATTTTATTGCTCTCAAGATAAATGCTTTCATTGTGTCACGTGTCTACTGAAAGCACGATATACGAGTGTTTTTGGGGGAAAGAAAAAATTACGCACAATAAAAACTTGAGTTACCCGCAAAATTAACGATGTACCAGTTGACAGCACAACTCGCCTTATCTGCGGTTTTAATGGACCGGGGAAATTAATGTATATTTAGCTTACATTACCAAAAATAGCTGCTAAAAATAAAATAAAATATGTAGCTGTTTAAATATTATTTAACCACGATATAAGGTTGTTGTAGTAAAAAAAAATGGATATTACAATCTAAGAAGATATCGTTTTATGATTAACTAGCTTTTGCCCGAAACTCCACGCGTGTGTATCGGTTATCACGGTAAATTATAGCCTGTGTTATTCCGATATAAAAGCTAGATTACTGTATTTTTTTTTATAAATTTAGATGGAAATCTTTTAAGTAATTTTTGCGTGAAAGAATATCAAACACCCATCCTCGTAAACTTACTCATTAATACTATTAGCAGGATCATGTCACACGATAAGTTGTGTTAAAGTTAGTTAAGTTTATTCACTTTATTGTGTTCAGTTAAATATAAAACCTAAATAAGCGTGCACACTTTATCGATTGTGGTATATATTTGACTTGAACTTAGAAGTTCCAAAGTGTCTTTCGGCTGCCATACATTTTCTCTTTATTTTATTTGTGACAATATGGAAGTTGCCTTGGAAAGTTCCAAGACTTGTGTATAGTGTTTGTATAAGTTGACTGACTTTACGTTACTTTACTGAAATAGGATACCTGATGTATATTGATAGCTTTGGAAAAATATAATTTGAGTAAATGATAATAAAATAGAAGTAACTATTTACTTCAATGATATATAATAGTTATCAAAATTATGTAAACAGTAAAACCGGCAAAAAATATGTGAGACGAAACAAGAGAGAATGTTTTAACGTAAGCTAAAAATGTTTTGGGTTAAGTATCGTTGTGGTTGCCTCAACACTTTATTAAATACTTTCCTTTTTTCAGACAATTGAAATGTTTTTGTTTTCCATTTCCAGTCAACTTAACATTGTGTATACACTACAGTAAGGTGCCCAATTTCTAGTAAAAAAAGTCTAAAAGATAGAATTTTTATGAACTTTAAATCTGGTAATAAAATAAAGTAGACAATAAAATAAATTGTTACACCTCAGTCATATTATATCCTTAATACAAATAATGTGGCAATGACACGAGTGATTTCGTTTAGAGCTTTACCACTATACTGAACGCACTTTTGAAAGCACCTGGTAGTCCAAACTAACAAGATCCATGATCGTACATCCTTTTACCCCTCACTGTCAGCAATCTAAACGACATAGCAAAACGAAGTAGTTCATTTAACACTGGTCGTGGAATAAAAAGTGAGATACATGTTCCTCTTTGGACTATTAATCAATGTCCTCTAAAAGCCTCTGTGCTACACAAAAAAAGCCTCTGTGCTACACAAAAAATTAACGCAGTACAATTGTATGGGAGAAAAACGATGCGTTCATATGTATGTACCTTTGTTATAGAACCTTTTATCTAGGTATAGTTATGTATATTAGCCATTTTGTTATCCTTAACGGTCATCTGTAGGAGTGAAATGGAAAGAAAAAGGTACTTATTTGTATGTCGTTAATCATCCTTTGTTTTAGTTTTTGTGTTCTCAGAACCAATTATTTCATTTGGTCACTGATACGAAGAACATAAACAATGTTTTGTGAGCTGTTAATTTGTCATGTTATCATAAATCATTAATGTTCCAAATCAACTTTTTGTTTTTATTAATTTAGAAATTATAATACCCTAAATTAAAAAATGAACTAAGTTCTAATATTGTTTATGATCAAAGTTTATTGGCCGAAATTTAATTCAGTTAATCTCTTTTAATTATCCAAAACTAATTTGCTTATTTAATGTGTATATTTAAAAGAAAGAAAATTTATGTATTCCTGTGTCGCGAGGAACTTCAGAAACATGAACAGATACAAAGAACAACCAGACCCAGAACAACAAGGTTTGAGTGTCGAACGCAGAACGCTTAGTGCAGTAGGTGGCGGCTTGACAATGATTTAATTTACATAATGAACAGAATTAATCGCAATTAATCGTCAATGTAAAATATTAATTAGCGTTACAGTTAATAATGACAAAAATAAAGCCTTTTATTCTTATGTTTCTTTAATTTCTGTTTCTACTAATTAATCGCTAGTACACTGATCATAGTGAGTCCCAAAGTTCGATGTGCCGTACGGCATAGGCCTCTTCCAAGGTCTTCAACTGCTTCCTATTGGTTGCAATTCTTAGCCAAAGGGGCCTAGAGTCATTTTCAGATCATTTTCCCATCTTCTCACTTTGCAACCTCGACCTCAATGAGCGTTACAGTTACATTTAATTAAATTAAACTTATTGCTTTTGTAATAATTTATGAAATAAAGACCTACTTTTGTGCCAACAAAGTTAAAACGTAGCTGCTATGTCACATTCAAACGTCACAATGACATCTAATCCATTTGTTCTCCGGTTCCCCATCGAATTTTGTATATAATACTGTAACAAATTTGATGGCTGTTTAAGTTACCTAAAGATTTTAGAAAGTTAATTTTGAAACTCAAAGCTATATTTAAGACACTTTGTAATAATAATTATTATTTCGGATATCTTACATACAACACCATTTAGTCCCAAGCTAAACAGAGCTTGTGACAACTGATATAAATTTATATATACATCTTTTTTATAAATACATACATAGAAAACACTCAAACTCCGAAACAAATATTTGCAGATCCTACAAACATTCCACCCGGCAATCGAACCCGAGACCTCAAGCACAGCAGTTGCATACGCTACTACTGCGCCACCGAGACAGTTAAGTTTAGTTTACTTTATTCTTTATTAGCTGACCCATGCAACCTCGTTTACGTGTCCTATTGCCCGTAGCGTAATAACTTTCCCCCGTTTTCCACGCTCGAGTATAATTTTTTTATATATATTTATTCACCTATTAAACCTTCCCTGGACTAATACAAATGTTTCAAAACCAAAATCAGCTAATTCGGCCGAGCCGTTCTCGAGTTTTAGCGAGACTAACGAACAGCAATTCATTTTTATATACGCGAGTGGTAGCGTAAGCGACTGCTGTGCTTGAGGTCTCGGGTTCGATTCCCGGGTCGGACCAAATGTTTGTATGATCTGCAAATATTTGTTTCGAAGTTTGGGTGTTTTCTATGTATAATATGTATGTATTTACAAAAAAAAAAAGTATATAAGTATTTATATCAGTTGTCTAGTACCCATAACACAAGCTCTGCTTAGCTTGGGACTAGATGGCGTTGTGTGTTAGATGTCCGGAATATTTATTTATTTATTATTTATTTATAATTACCAACTTCATTAGAAGAACAATAAAAAAAAAATTTAAGCCATGACATCTAATAAAACAAACTTAATGTAACGCTATGTTTTTATTTTCCTTAAAATCAACACGAATATTGATAACTGGTTTCAATAGCTTTTAACTCTATCAAAAAAATTATATGACTACATTTTTCAAAACTTTCCAACGAAATTTCACATTATGTTTAGTAGTAACTACATAAAAAGGTATATATATAAAATAACTCAATATCTCACTGGCATAAAACAATACCTACCACTTTTACTCAGCGAGATCGTATGTGTAAACGATCGCTTTATTTTGGATATAAAGTGCGGTGCAGTCGGACGGCGGACGACCAAGCCTACTCCCATTACGTTGTCTAGCGAACATCGGCATCGCTCCGACTGCTGTTCGATAAATAACTATACTCTCTTTGTTGGAGAACCTTTTTAGCAAGTTTTGTTTTTGAAATTTTTGTCTCTTTTAATATATTCTTGTAACCTCTTCATACTTACATACATTAATTATATTGGGGTTGGGGTACGGGCTTCCGGATTCCTCACAAGGTGAACAATATGCAAATCTATACTAATATTATACAGAGTACCTCTATCCGTCTGTTACGATTTCATGCCTGAACCGCTGCACCGATTTCAATGAAGTTTATAGCTGTTGATACTTTGATTTTACAGGAAATACATAGACTACTCTTTACTACGAAAACCAACACATACGCTGGTAGAGCAGCGACTAACGATAATTATATTATTTATACAATAGACATTTTTTCTTACTATTAGAATATTTATAGTCACCCTTATTCATTACCAGGGCTTCATTCAATGCCTGATCCTCTTTTTGTGGAATAGGGGGCAAACGAACAGACGTATCGCTTGATGGTAAGCGATTACCGCCACCCATGGACACCCGCAATACAAGAGGCCTCACGAGTGCGTTGCCGGCATTTGGGGGATGGGGAAGAGGATAGGGGAAAGGGTTGGGGTATGGGCCTCCGGTTCCCTCACTCACTCGGTGAAACAGCGTAGGCACTGGTTCACATCGGTTTTCTATGAGGCCGTGGTATCACTCCGGTCGAGCTGGCCATTCATGTCGAAGCGTGGCTCTCCCACGGTGGTTCAAATGGGAAATCTCTATATATATATATATATATATATATATATATATATATATATATATATATATAATCTAACGATAATCAATTGTGGGTAACCATTAATAGTCGATTTTTACAAAACTGTATCTTTTCCTGTCTTTTGTACTAGAATCAATAATAAAACACAATGATGAAGATTTTCACTGTGTTTTAGTAATATGATCTCTGTATTTCTGGAACGAAGCTCTATAGACACCTGATTTAACCGCAAATCATTTACTGTAGGGAAAAAACAAATAAAGTCGTTACGATCAAAAAATGTAAACTGAAACCCCGACATTAATGCAAAATACAGAATAAAAATGTTAATGGAAAGAGTAAGAGATAACAAAAGATTTATGATAGCCAAACAGGCAAAATAAGAATCGCCGAATCAAAAATAGGCAGGCGGAGGCCGCATAAAATGTGGAATTTAATTCTGTATAGTGAAGTAGCTCGTGTAATCTGATAGGCGTTAGCTTAAAAATGGTTGTTTGTTACTGAATTTTTGTTTTAGATTGACATGAGACTAATATTTGATTTCCATATTTGAAATACCTTTTGTTCCATAATTAAATTGCATGTTGAAATATCTATCTTTACTATAATAATACTATAAAGCTTGTTTGTTTGAAGAGCTTGTTGCTTATTTGCTTTGCTTGGTTGAAGACGCTAATATCAGGAACTACAGTTCCGATTTGAAAAATTCGTTCTATGGAGGAGGCTATAGATATTATTACTCTACAATGAAAAGGAGCGGAGTATCAATGTATATTGTTGCAAAAATGAGAAAAAGTTATTCCTTTAATAAATATTTGTTCTACTTTAAAAGTTTTAAAATAAGTTGGGGAAAGCATATGTATACCTTTTAAGATCGGAGCACTACAGCCTTTTCTATGGTAAACAAATTCGTATATTCTGTTATAACATCACGCCACGGGCAATATGAGACGCAGATGAGGTTGCGTGGGTCAGCAAGTACGAGTACAGTAATTTATTTATATCTTTATTGTATACTGAAAATTAAAAAACATAAGTGAGGTCTTATCGCTCATGGCTATTTCTTCCAGAAAACCTTAAAATGTCTTTTAGGTGTTTAAGATTTTTCAGGCAGTACAACAGTAACACACCAGAAAATAACAAAATGCATACGTACACCTACACATATACATACACCCATATATACATATACACAGACCACAATATTTGCTACGTAGAATAAAACTAAGAGTATTCATAAGGAAGTAATATGTGAAACAAAAACTTTGAACCTCTTTTTACGAAAATTATGTGAACAAAAGAGTATGAAATTGGATATAGTTTACGTTTATTGGAGGAGAAGTACATAAAACTAAAAAACATAATGAAATGCATTCGCCCACTAGTTTTAATAAACATAGTTCAAAACCAGTGTTTGCCATAATAAATAATTTAAGAGATAACTTATGATTTATCTACATTCTATCAACGATAAACTGACTGATGATTCCTATAATTAAATAAATTAAACGTATTTCGTAAAAATATATTAAAAATCTCAAATATTTAATTATCAATGTAATGATCATTTTATCGTTTGATCATTTTGATTCGTAAGTTTTGTGTTTTACTGAAAAATAAATATTTTGAATTATACACTTATTTTTAGCACGAATATAAAAAAAATATGAGTTTAAGCATTGAATATTTCACTACAACTTTAAACATGTATTAAAATTTACGCTGTTGTCGTAAATTTTAATAAAGGTGCGGGTTCTTTTAATAATTCCTTTTTCGCTTCCACGATTCAGGATGTTTTTTTCAATAATTGATTTTGTAATTAGACGTTGTAGGTACAAATAACAATGTGCACGAAAATTATAAATCTGGTATTCAAAAATTATAACTTATTTAGTATCTTGCTTGTCATTCTCCATAGGAATAACATTTTAGAACCGCGCAACTAGAGTCGACGTTTCGAAAGTGCGTGAAAAGGGCAAATTAAAATAAAGCTCAATGATTTTGATTATAACTAGTAACAAACGATTGAAACAGAACTGTCTTAATGAACCCCACAAAATGCATTGAAAACCCGCTAAATTTCAAAACGAGAGGATGCATTAATTAATAAGTTGCATAATTAAAAAGTGAATTTCATTTAAAAAGGCTTTCGTCTGGAGTTTCTCAGTTCTCTAGCGAACACTCAATGACGCGCTTAATCCCATCGCTGGCCATCGAAGCCCGAAAAAGTGTTGCCAAGCGTTGAAAATTGGGATTACAACTGTAATCCCGAGTAATGCAGCAGAATATACAGCAAACTGTCAATTTACTGATGCAGGATTTTCATCGTTAAATTGCTTGCTAAAGTTGACCGGTAAATAAAAAAATATGAGTAGGTATGCTGTTTTATATTGATTGATAACTATAATATCTTAAAATTTAAAAGTGTATTTTTATTTGGTTATAATTTGTTTAATCCGACCGTTTATTTTTAAGCTTGAGTAGCCATCACCTCCAGAAACCAGTCCTGAAGTAAACATGTATCTATCTTTTTTTATTATGTAACGAAACGAACAGACGTATCGCCAGATGGCAAGCGATTACTACCGCCCATGGACACCCGCTACACCAGAGGCGTCACACGAGGCATGAGGGAGGGCTTAGGGGCCTCAGTTATCCTCCTATGATGAAACGCAGGCGCTGTTTTACACTGGTATTCTGTGAGGCCGTGATATCACTCCGGTCGTCGCGGCCCGTGCATGCCGAAGCGTGACTTTCCCACGATAAGTTTATACCATCTATCATATTCTCATTTATGATAGTCTTCGTATTTATATTGAAGAGACCTATGTCCAACAGTGGACTGCGATAGGCTGACGATGATGATGTACCTGTAAATAGTCAATTAGTTCTTTAAAAGAAGTGCTCTATAGTAAAATCTACTGGCTAAAAGGCTCGGCATTCTCAAAACATACACGTGAAGTGAACAGTTAGTCTTAAATAACCATGGACGTTATTATAATACATATATTTTATACTTTTTATGTGAGAATAAAGACTTAGTGAACACAAAGTCTTTGTTCTTAAATAAAAAGTCAAATTAATGATACGAATTTCAAACTAACAGGTTTGATGGACTTGCAGTGTATTCTGCAACATTACACCTTTTTTTATTTTTTTTTACAGTTTTAAACATTGTTTTTGTGTGTAGGTACTAATTTAATTTTCTAATGAATACCAGCATTTTAATTTCACTCTTCCTAACTCTTTGCGTAATTAGCTACCATATCGTATTTTACTTAACTTTATCGATGTCAAAAAAAATCGCCTTTCATGCTTTAATTAAAACAAGAATTCGTACATCGTTTAACACACTTTCTTTGGTAACAAAGCAATCACGTAATAGATATACATATTTTAACATTGTAAGATTGAAAATTACATCTTATTCATCATCGCACGTTTGCAATTAAATTTAGAAACCCCTTTGAAGAGTTTAAAGTACAACCTACCTAGAGGTGAAAACTCGAAATTCGAAACAAATTGTGTTAAAATGTAATAGAAACTCGTTTCCCGTAAAAGTTTCCATCAGATTAGGACGCAAATTCAATATTTAAGATTGATTTGGGCAGATGTTAGAGGGGCATGTCGTCTAACGAAAAGGGCAAGGATGGTTTCAGAATCACCTTTAACTTTTTGTATGTAAACGAATAACAATAAATATTTTAGTATAGCGTGTATTTATTAATTTTTTAAAAAGATTAATATTTTTTTACTTTTTTGCTATAGAATTCCTTGGAGTCATAAACGCTTGATTATCTTCACAAAACCTATTTACCGAAATAGATCCGCCTAAGGTCCTATAAAAATAATTTTGTCAGAAATTCAAACGTTACTTCTATAATAGATAAACTCATATTATCCATTTATGTTGTAATAATACAACAGGACATTTATCATATATAGATCAGCATAAAATAACTCAAAAAATTTAACAAATCTATTTAAATATAAATTATCTGTAAGCTTTAAACTCATATTCTATTACAGACTATTTAGAACCATTAGAGGCCTCATTTTAAAAGTATAATGTATAAAACGTCTCATTCAATTAAGCATTTAGCTTGAGAAATAGTCAAGCCTTTGTGAACTTTGTAAGCGAGACGAATTTAAAAGCATTTTTACGATATGACCCGAAATTCTACGAAAAAGAAAGGAAAAATAAAGCATTTTATACGAAAAACTTAGTAATGCGAAACATATTCGATGGATGAACTCGATGCTAGGAGCATTTCGGACAAAATTATTGACGAGTTATTTAACAATCATAATATGGCTCACATAAGTTTATCTCAGATGTTTCGAATCGAATCAGTGATATATATTCAAATGATTTTCTATAAAAAAGATTTCTCATATTAAGCCTAGAAACGGTTGCTGAAACACCATACAGAGAACACTTTATATTTTTTTCGTTTATTTTTCGTCACCTTTTTTCTCTTATATATAAACAGTGTGTAAAGTTTAAGTACTCGTAAGTTTGTATACCGTCGGAGTTTAAGACCCTGGAGATCCGTCATACAGGTCTTAGAACCTAGTGCAGACTCCAGCTTATAAAGGTTTACCTAAACTTATGCGGCCATGATGTATTGTATTAAGGTTGTGTACTTTTTTGAAAGAAATAAAAAAAACATGATTTGAAGAGCTTTGTAGTAGATGGTTTTTGGTTGACATATATGATAATAAATAAAAATCTCAAAATCTCTCTTGATGTTTTGTCAACAGAAATTGGAAATCGTATAACTTTCTCTAATAATGCTAAAACATGTTTTTCTTTTTATATTTCTTTGAATTGGCTTACTCGCTGGAAAGATATTTTTATTAAGTTAAATAAAATGAAAAGTATTCAAGTGTAAATATAGCATTCACATTTTAAAATGACAAAGAGTAATATGGGCTTCCTCTCGTATTTATACACGTACGTACTTAATACATTTTAGTTTAAAACGTAGAGATAAATTAATACGTGAAAATACTGTAACAACAGAGACGACAAAAAAGAAAAGATTTAGGACATAAATTTTACCGCTCTGAAATTATACCTTACAATTTGTTTCTTTTTTTAATAATTATTAATTTTATACAGTATTTATGTTATTCACTAAACCTGAAATCTAATAATGATTATGTCATCACTTTTACATGTGGAAAGAAATGAAAACAAATTACGAAATTCAAGACCTTTACAAGCACAGTCATCTTCAAATCCACTTAGTATTTCCGAGAATCGAATGTATCGAGTACTCAGTCGGTAGCATCCCTACCCGAGTCGTAGAATTTGCATAATATTACAGCTCATCTGCCTTTGCGAGCTTTGTGTACAGTACAGCGGTAAACGATCCGAAACAGAATTTTGAATTTTTCCTTTGAATTACTGAAGAATTGCTAATTAGATCGGCGGTATTTCTGGACGAGGAATCTCTTTTAAACTGATTTTGACTTAATGGTATCTCGGCATTTTCATATTTAAATATTCCATTTCGCAACTTCGTTTGGCACAAAATGTATCTAGAATTAGCCTTCGTTTTTGATGAAAGGCCCACGAAGTTATCTCTGAATGCTTATTCCTTTCGTATCTCACAAACTGAAGAAATCAATTAGGCGAAGCAATAAGTATTTTCGCTAACAGGAAAAGTTCTGCGAAGTAAAAGGGATTCGAAGTTTTAGTTCAATCCCCGAAGGAGGTACGCCACTTTTTGCCGACCTCTTACTTCCAAACATAGAAAACGGAATTTAACAGCCGTTACTAGCTCTACTTTGCATTAATGTTATCAGATTTACTTTCTACAAATGCACATGTGACACTATTTACCATAAAGTCTTACTGAGTTTTGCAAAAACGCTTCTCGGAACAAAAGAACGTACGTAACAATATCGCACAGAATAGTGTACTCCCTCACTACAAATGAAGCGTGTCATCACAGTTTGAACACACACATATATATACATGCAGTGCGTGTATATTCTAATCGTCATTCTTTTTGTCTGTAAACGCCCCGAAGCGTCCAATTTACAGAAAAAGAATCCCACAAACACAGTGTTATTCGCTCCAGATCACACCATGCACTATTTGAATTTTCTCCTTAGGGAGGGTGGAATCAATTTAAATTTTAACTCACACTTAATACACCCTTGTTTGGTGTCTAAGTGGTGTGTTTGAGTCACCCTCTGTTTGGTGCGAATAATAAGTTGGGAAGACAACGTTGGTAAAATACTCTAAGCGAAAATTCTACTTGAATTTATTTGTATTTACTTAGTTGTGTGTGTAACGGTATAGGGTGCAGTCGCTTGTTGGAAAACTACGAGTATAAACCTTACCTACATCGTGTTAGTAAGACCACATAGTTCATGTTCAATACATTCGAATGCACGTATGGCGAAGTGGTTGCTCCACCACGTCGCTCTCTACTGCGCTGAGTGTTGTGAGTTCAAATCCCACATAAGACCATACTTTGTGTGATCCACAAATTGTTGTTCTGTTTCTTAATAAATTGATAATTAATTACTAATCTAACCAAGGTGACATTTGTGCATCTAAGAAAAAAATATTATTCAGGGCACAAACGCATTCATAACATCTGTACACTTAAAAAACAGTTAAGTAAAACATACCATTCCCTTTCAAATATCGCACGAATGTCAATAGGCCTTATCACATTAAATATAATTATGTTCTGAATAGGCAAATCATTTGTAACGGTATTAATTACCTTTTTTTATTATGTAATAGGTGGTAAACGAGCAGACGTATCGTCTTACCGCCACCCATGGGCACCCGCAACACCAGAGGCGTCACAAGTGTGTTGCCGGCCTTTGGGGAATGTTTATCTTTTACCGTTATCCTTACTCACTCTCGGTGAAACACAGTGCAGGCGCTGTTTTTAATCAGTTTTCTGTTAGGCCGTGGTATCACTCTGGTCAAGCCGGCCCATGCATGCCGAAGCGTGGCTCTCCCACCTTTTTTAATATTGTAAAGTACAATTGAAACTATATTATAATAACATTACTTATGACATTTCAGATCTATTGTTATGACTTTCATGTGTTGTGGAGAGCTTTGAGTGAGGGTACATCCAACAGTGCACGTCCTTCAGGTGAGATTATGATTCTGATGTCTGTTTAAAGTCTGTAATTTGTCTGTTAATGTTCATTGTGGGTGTGGTACCCACTTCGACTGCCACTCTAATAAACCTATTAACCATAGTTATTAGATTTTTCTAACAAACTAGCTGAACCCCGCGCGTACTTAAGTACTACAGTAACCTATTTGATCTATAATTCAATATCATGTTCAATTTACCTGAGTACGAGATCTAGGACCCACACACAGTCTGTGTATAGACTGTCTGATTAATTAAAGGATTCTACAGACCCTATCACAGACGCATTAGGTACATGATTGTACAGTTAGACAGATGGACCATTATTAATCCATCAAATGGACAAGATTAACACGTTTTACCTATTACAAGGTTTTGATATTTACAAATACACACATAAATATATTCAGTTTGATCAAAACTAGACAGAGCTTGCAGTATAAAATAACTAGACCGCTATTATGAGGAACTAGCTGAACCACGCGGTGTTACCCGCAGGACGACAATAACCACGGGCATCGCCGCGAGGCGAAACTAGTAACTTTATAAATTGTAGCCTGTGTTACTCGGATGTATAAGCTATATTATTGTAAAGTTTAATCAAAATCCATTCAGTAGTTTATGCATGAAAGAGCAACAAACATCCTCATATACATACTCACAATCTTTCGCGTTTATTATATTAGTAGGATATGCCGAATTGAAAGAAATAAAACTTCTAAATTATACTATGCAACCAGTACATTTTCAATGATATTCACTTTGCAGCGTAGAAATGTTATGTTACAAGTACTAGAGCTAGCATGCAGCTCTAAATCGCGCTGAATGAGTACTTAGCGAGCAAATAGAAATCTAAATTTCCCAAATGCTTAACTGTTTACATATTCTCATGTTCTTCCAAGATCTCTGTACTTATATATAATATGTAAGCCAACTCGTGGGTAGATCTACATGAATTTGTAATGGCAATATTTTGTTTGTCAAATGCTCGTATTGCTTTATTGTAGTTAATAAGAATTGTCATGTCAAAAAACATTATTACGGGTTTTGATAAATTTATGTAACTCATAACAGAAATTTTTCAAAACCCGTAATAAAATTTTTAAGAAGTAAATATTACACAAAGTTTACTTTACAAACAAGACAAAAAAGCTTTATATACGATTATAATAAAAATATTTCCATAAATATATTTTATTGCTATACGAGTAGGTATTCAATAAGTTTAAAGCATTTTTTAATTTTAAGATAGGTATTTTTCAATGAGCAATCATCTCAAAAATGGATCATAAATTTTTAGCATTGAAAATTTTACGTTTATAACTATTTTCTTTAATTTTTAAGTAGAAAAATAATTCTTGCTCTATAAAACCAGGTCTGTGAGATGGTTTAAACATATTATTTTTATCTATAGTTATTATGTAGTAAGTTGTATGTACCTATCACATGTATTGCCTAAATATTAATTTTAAAAAATAGACAAAAATATTAATAATAAATAATATTGAAATCGTTTTCTATTTATAGTAATAGCTTACTATCTTCAAAATGTAACGCTGGGAGAACACTATCTCACGAATTACAGGTACCCTTGTTCGAAAGGTTGAGTCTCGCATTATTGTAAACAATTTACTACAATTAATAAACTTATTCTTTTTTAATATAGCTATTAAATCATGGCGATAAATTAATTTCTAAATGACATGCGAGAGTAAAATTAGGTTAGATACCAAAAGTGGATGGATATCATAAAATATCACTTTTAAATTGTATATATGTAATTACTAACTGACCCTCGCAACCTCGTTTACGTCTACTATTGCCCGTATTGTAATAATTTTCCCCCGTTTTTTAAATATTCTTCATTGAGTCTCCGCTCCTATTAGTCTTAGCGTGATGAAATATAGCCTATAGCCTTCCTCGATAAATGAACTATCCAACACTGAAATATTTTTTTAAATCGGACCAGCGGTTCCTGAGATTACTGTGTTCAAATACACAAATAAACAAACTCTTCAGCTTCATAATATTAGTATAGATTAATGGACAGGAATTAACACGATTAATTAAAAGTGTTTGACGTTAGACAAGGGTGCATTGTTGTTAACAGTATTTTTTAATTAGAGTATAAATTGTCTTCGGTAGATTTAAGGAGAATTCTAAAGTCCATTCTTCTTCCATCTTTTTTTTTATTGAATGAGGTGCAAACGAGCAGACGTATCGTCTGATGGTAAGCGATTACCGCCGCCCATGGACACCCGCAACACCAGAGGCGTCACAAGTGCGTTGCCGGCCTTTAGGGGATTGGGAGGGGGATGGGGGGAGGGGACGGGGTATGGGCCTCCGGTATCCTCACTCACTCGGTGAAAAACAGCGCAAGCGCTATTTCACATCGGTTTTCTGTGAGGCCGTGGTATCACTCCGGTCGAGCCGATCTCATAACATTCAACACTGTAATAAAAGTATTTCTCTTCCTGAACAAACCAAAATAAAGAATCGCGTAAAAATAATACAGATGCAAAAAGGTTACCCATCCATGTGATCCATAATAATCCACTACCTTTCAGTTTATCCTACAAAACATGAGCTCCCAACATGCTTGAAGGCATATCCTTTGTTTTCATATCAACATGCATTTTATCATGTTGTACGCAATACGGTCTAGCGGTTGAATTTATATGCTTTTAACACTGAGACCACTATATTTTATTATTAAAAGTATATAAATACCACCTAACACTTTAACGCCCGTTGCCGTCCAATACTGGACATAAGTCTTTCGCAAATAACAGCACTCAGTCAGGTCTGTAAATATACATATTAATATAATTAGAATTAGGTCACATCTCAGATATTATTTGTCATTCTTATCATTGATTTATATATATACACTAGCTGACCCACGCAACCTCGTTTGCGTCTTATAATTGCCCGTAGCGTGAAAATTTGCCCCCGTTTTTGAAACATTCTTCATTGGTGCTCCGCTCCTATTAGTAGTAGCATGATGATATATAACCTATATGCTTCCTCGATAAATGGACTATCCAACACTGAGAGAATTTTTCAAATCGGACCAGCGGTTCCCGAGATTAGCACGTTCAAATAAACAAACAAACTCTTCAGCTTTATTATTAGTATAAATATACGAGTATAGTATGGATGTTGTAGTAAATATTGTAAGATTATTTTTGGATCGTTTTTTTCTTTTTACCTAGTCAAATAATGTCTGCTGCAGGACGTAGGTTTCACACATGTTTATCTACAACAATCGGTCCTGTGCTATGTACACACATTCATCAGGTCGTCGGACCTCCTTATGGGGGCCTACAATCACCATCTTTCAGTACGAGAACGGATGATTGGATCGTTACAAAACTTTTATCTTATAACACATCAATTAATTAGGAAGATCATCTTTACAGAAATTAAAACAATACTCCTATCTTTTCAAATGTTATTTTCTCTCATTTACAGTCTTAATTGTTCAATTAGTTGTGGCGATATAAAAGTCATAAAACGTCACGCATTCTGATAAAAACAATTAGTTTATGGTAAAGTTTAATTAATGGTGGCCTTTCTTGAGACATGTTAATTAAACGATAATATTAGATGTCTGGGTTTGATGAACTATCATTTTGCAAGTTAATATTAGTGTGAGACTGCTGGGACCAAATACAAATTAGCTCTAATGTGGTGTCTATGATTTTATAGTGATACTAGCTGAACCCCGCGGTGCTACCCGCGGTACGATGATAACTGCGGGCAACGCCGCGAGGCGAAGCTATATCTTTATAAATAGTAGCCTATGTGTTATTCTGATGTATAAGCTATATTGTGGTAAAGTTTCATTCAAATCCATTCAGTAGTTTTTACGTGAAAGAGTAACAAACATCCATAGATACATACATCCATACTTACAAACTTTCGCCTTTATAATAGTAGTAGGATATGTCAAAGTAATATGTTAAAGAAATGACTGCATAGAAAATAAATCTTTTTATACACAACCTAGATCTAATTATAAATAAATATCATGGGATAATAAAACAAATCATTTTTAAATCAGATTATAAACAACAGGCTTTTAAAAATCAGACATGAAAATATTTGTACTGTCGAATTGGGGACTCCTCCTGTTTTTAGGTCCATTGTTTTAAAAGTAAACTCCCGTACTTGGAACAAATCCTGTGTCGCGGGGAACTTTACAAACATACAAGAAACGGACACAAAGAACACCCAGATTTAGTACAGTAATTTGTAGATCACACAAAGTGTGGCGTGTCGACCGCTTAAGCCACTAGGCTATACGTAAAGCAGTGCAGTAATTACAATAAAGTTATACTAAACATAAACAGTATTTTTGTGGCAGTACTAATAGAACAGTATAGCCAATCTCAATAAAACGTAATAAGATCGCAGTTGAAATAAGAAGATCCATCTAATCACTCCATTTAGTTCAGCAAAAATTGCTCAACACATCCAAATTATTCACGTTCATCAAATTATGTCAAGTTCCTCGTAAAGTGAAGGCAGTAGGTATATAATTCCATCGTCAATTTACCATGGTAATTCGCCATTCAAGTGAGAATAGCCTCTGAATGCAGCCGGTGCTCTGCAATTGCTTCAAGATGTTTAGCATAATACGGTCATACCATTACGGCACAAAAGATTTCCAAGAATCGAGAGCCTGCTCAAATGACTGCTAGAAAACGACCAAGTACTTATATATATGCATAAAAAATGAACTACATTAAATACTGGAGAGTTATTTATCGAAATCAAAATAGGTCTCAGAACATATTTTCAGATACCTTTCAAAGGCTACACATTTTTTTCCCAGAATATTTCATTTATTTTAACTTTATGACCACTATAACTCTAAGAAATAACTATATACTAAATAATAATAATAAATAATAATAAAGCCTTTTATTCGGACAACAGATTTACAATTTGTTTCTTAAACTAATTCACTATAATTTATGTATTTTTTTTTCTATTTTTTTTTTCATTTAAAATTATTCTCGTATTTGATGCTTCTTTACTTTCTGTAAGTCCGTTTGCCAGTTGGCAAAGGCCTCCTCCAACTTGCTGCAACATAGATTTTTGATCTTCTGTGACTGTTTTCGCAATTTTCGTAATTTTCGTAATTGTCGTAATTGTTTTCCTGTGTTGTTGGAGGGTTATAGGTTAACTATATACTACTAAATATTAACTACATACCAACTATAAGAAACGCATAATGATGTATTGAGATGTAACTAATTGTTTTATTACATTTTAACAATGTGTAGGTCTGAAAAATTTACGTTATGTCAGAGATGGCATTGTCCAAAACAGTTTTTCTTCTTTTAAGATTAATAACAAATATGGTACTTATGCGGTTTATATTAGTAAAATATTATAAAACCTATGCATTCTCTCAATTCTTGATAAATAATACCTACATTTTCATTCGTGGTTTATATAGTTGAACGAAATATAGATTCTTTTAAGACTATATGTATTCAGACGCTCGTTTAGTGTCTAAACCATGCCCCAAGAAAGCATTTACACGCCTTTCTTTTGTACAGTCAAAATAAAGTTTATATAATGTGTTAGGGTTGACTGTTTTTAATGTTTTTATACTCATAAGATTACCAGCATTTTCTTAGATAAAAGTGAAGAAAAACATAGCTCCTATATCTAAAAGCACACCATCATCACTCGTCGAATTTTGCTGCTACAGCCTAATCTTAAGAAGACTCTCAAAAATTTTGAACACATACAAGAGTTGACAGAAACCAACAAATCTTCAGCAACCATAAGAATACAATTATAATAACAATGATAGCGTTCCGAGTGGCTAATGGGTACTTAAGTGCCTTATGCAGGTGCTCAGGTATTTATTTATTCAGATTTTAACCCGTTACGACAGTGTGTGCACAGTTGCCAGTAATGCCGTGGGAGAAGCACTGTTTTCATTATACCAAAGTCCCTGTGTTTTCTTTTGTGTCATTATTAAAATTTACGCCCGCACTTTCATGAGAGTGGCGTTTTTTAGCTGATTTTATAGGACAACATTAAGAAAACACGAGGAAAATGCATAGATTATAATACTTTTATTCAAATTGACTTGAAATGTACTTTTCTGTAGATAGATATATTTGTTGTTGTACACATAACATCAAATAAATTTGGATTGAAATAGTCATAAAATTAAGATCGTCCACGGATGGAAAAAAATCAATGATATTTAACAAAAGTTTGTGTAAACTTACATTCAGAAACCGGATTTAAGTTTACACAAACTCCTGTAAATCTTCTATAAAGTCGTGTTGTTTTATCGATAAATCTTAATATATATAAATCTCGTGTCACAATGTTTGTCCTCAATGGACTCCTAAACTACTTAACCGATTATAATAAAATTTGCACAACATGTGCAGTTCGTTATGTCAGAGATGGCATTGTCCAAAACAGTTTTTCTTCTTTTAAGATTAATAACAAATATGGTACTTATGCGGTTTATATTAGTAAAATATTATAATACCTATGCATTCTCTCAATTCTTGATAAATAATACCTACATTTTCATTCGTGGTTTATATAGTCGAACGAAATATAGATTCTTTTAAGACTATATGTATTCAGACGCTCGTTTAGTGTCTAAACCATGCCCCAAGAAAGCATTTACACGCCTTTCTTTTGTACAGTCAAAATAAAGTTTATATAAAGTGTTAGGGTTGACTGTTTTTAATGTTTTTATACTCATAAGATTACCAGCATTTTCTTAGATAAAAGTGAAGAAAAACATAGCTCCTATATCTAAAAGCACACCATCATCACTCGTCGAATTTTGCTGCTACAGCCTAATCTTAAGAAGACTCTCAAAAATTTTGAACACATACAAGAGTTGACAGAAACCAACAAATCTTCAGCAACCATAAGAATACAATTATAATAACAATGATAGCGTTCCGAGTGGCTAATGGGTACTTAAGTGCCTTATGCAGGTGCTCAGGTATTTATTTATTCAGATTTTAACCCGTTACGACAGTGTGTGCACAGTTGCCAGTAATGCCGTGGGAGAAGCACTGTTTTCATTATACCAAAGTCTCTGTGTTTTCTTTTGTGTCATTATTAAAATTTACGCCCGCACTTTTATGAGAGTGGCGTTTTTTAGCTGATTTTATAGGACAACATTAAGAAAACACGAGGAAAATGCATAGATTATAATACTTTTATTCAAATTGACCTGAAATGTACTTTTCTGTAGATAGATATATTTGTTGTTGTACACATAACATCAAATAAATTTGGATTGAAATAGTCATAAAATTAAAATCACCCATGGATGGGAAAAAATCAAAGATGTTTAACAAAAGTTTGTGTAAACTAACAACAATCAGAAACCGGATTTAAGTTTACACAAACTCCTGTAAATCTTCTATAAAGTCGTGTTGTTTTATCGATAAATTGTTAAATATAATTTAAAATCAACTACGGGAAAAGTATTTCAATAATGATTATTTTAAAATATGCATATAATAATTCCTTAACCTTATTATTTTTATTTATTACAACTGTAGTACAATCCCAGCTTTATCAATGTTTTCCATTTACTTTACATCAGTAACACCATGCCAGATTCCAATAGAATAAAAACAGAACCGAATATTACCATAAATGAAATTTATAGCATTTCTAGAGCAGATACGGAGATAAACCCAATCGAGATATGGAAACAACAAAATAGTAAGAACACATGTTGCCGGGAGCGGCACCAACGAACCTGAACGAGGTTTATTTTGTGATCATTTTATTTATCGAATAGATTCTAAACACGGAACACTACTTCGTAGGTAAGTGTGTCAATTGCCTCAGGACACATTAGTCTCCTGGTGTTCGCAAACGAGCGATTTTACTTTCAACTCCTGTGGGCATTTTTAAAGTACCTGTCAGACGATGGTTCGGAGAGAGGTGTATTTTTTTTATGTATTACCTGCCAAAATGACTCTACTCTCCCTGATGGAAAGCATAAGCAGAATCCAAGAGTGATGGTCACCATACTCATTAGGAATGCATAAAATGCAGCAATGCAGCATGGTGACGCACACCATGGCAGCGTAGTGATTTTTCTGCATCATGGGGCCTCCGGTCTAGCTCTCGCCAACGAAACACGACAGCACAAACGTTGTCGTTCTACATTGATTTTCTGTGAGAGGGTAGGACCGCCCCGATCGAGACGGCCCGTTCGTGCTGAAATCAGCATGGCTCTACTACCTTATAAATACGAGAATAATAAATAAATAAAATTAAATAAATAAATAATAATAAATATTTATTTTCCGGACATCTAATAAATATTTCGGACATCTAACACACAACGCCATCTAGTCCCAAGCTAAGCAGAGCTTGTGTTATGGGTACTAGACAACTGATATAAATACTTAAACACTTTTTTTGTAAATACATACATATTATACATTGAAAACACCCAAACTTCGAAACAAATATTTGCAGATCATACAAACATTTGGGCCGACCCGGGAATTGAACACGAGACCTCAAGCTTAGCAGTCGCATACGCTACCACTACGCCACCGAGGCAGTCAATTAATCAAAATATCTTATGAAAGAATAATCTATAAACATTGCGTTAATAAGATAGTAATACTTATTCAATAATTTAAAGTAAATAACGTTTTGGTAACAAAACCACACTCTTATTGCCAAAGTAATATATTATACAGGCTGAAGTTGTACAACCGTAGCTGCCTAGTTGAGTTTCTTCTAAATATAAAAACAATTAGCAATAAGCATTACAGATTAATCAGATAGATGGCGTAAAATATGCTACAAACAGTGAACCTTCATAAGCGTGTTTTCTTTGTAAAGGTCTCAAAGTTAATGCTATGAAGGATCCACAATTTATATTTTTGTTTTAGCTTAATTTTACTAAAAACTAGTAGCTGACAAGCAGGGGCCACTTCTGATTGTTGATTTAGTTAGCTTGAGTGGTAGTTACCATCAGTAGATCGTTAAAAATAAACGGCCAACTGCGAGTCGGACACCTGCAGAAAGAGTTCCGTACCATTATTTTTATATTTCTAGCATCTACCTGTTTATTGTATGGGACCCCCTTAAATATTTTGTTATTCTGTTTTGAGCATTTGTTGTTACAGCAGCAATAGAAATACTCACAGTTCACATAATCAAGGTTCATGAGAGACAGCCTCGTGACAGACAGACGGACGGACGGACATACATACAGAACGAACGAACGAACGGACGGTCGGCGAAGTCTTAGTAATAAAGTCCCGTTTTATATACAGAACCTTAATAATTGAAAACGCTCGTCTGCATCTTCAAGAAAATAAAATTTTATTTCCTTAGAATGATGTTCATTGAAAGCTCTTTACGCGATAAAAATATATTTTTAAGAGGGATCTCAATTAGTTGTTAAACTTATCTTAATAAGTAAGATAAGATAAAGAAATACTATTAAGTGAAATGCTTTCGTGCTTAGAATACTGATATTAGCTACAAAGAGTATATAACAAAGTTGATTCTTTCAACTTTTTGTGCTTAAGAATACTGTATTTCGTAATGAGTAATAAAATAGAAGACTTTCTACTGTAGAAATATTTAATATTAAGATAGAAGTATCTAAAATTGTAGCGTCTAAAATACATATAAGGCCGTATAAGAACATTATGTTTTCTGTTATTTTTTCTATGTGCTTTTTCATTGGCAAAGAACCATTTGTGAACGTGTTTACCAATAAACCAATGTCTCGGGTTCGATACCAAAATGTTTGTATGATCTGCAAATATTTGTTTCGGCGTTTGGGTGTTTTCTATGTATAATATGTATGTATTTATAAAAGAAAAGTATATAAGTATTTATATCACTTATCTAGTACACATAACACAAGCTTGGCTTAGCTTGGGACTAGATGGCGTTGTGTGTTAGATGTCCGGAATATTTATTTATTTATTTAATGTGATGAAATGTTTAAAAACAAATAAAATTTTAATGTCTGTTTGTATTTTCCAATTAACAGATTCTCACTAAATGCATTTAAAAGTTCAGACGATACTTACAAATAAAAAACATTAAAAAAAAATGTCCATCTATTTGTTCTGGTTAATCTGTGGAACGGCTGGATCATCATTGACGAGACTTTCACTGGCAGATAGCTACTGATATAAGAAGTAACTTAGGCTACCTTTTTATATTAGCTTCGCCCTACGCCATTACCAGCTGTTGTTGTTGCAAAGGTTTTTAATTTAAAATTGCAATAAAGGAGTTTGTACTTAAAGTTGAAAGTAGGTATATTATTCCAACCAATTAAGAAACGTGGATAAAAGTACTGATAAGTATTTCTTATAGTCATATTGACTTTGCTGCATATATTCCATAACTTGGACCTAATAGACGTCGAATGATCTCGGTAGCATATCCTTTGTCCGTCCTTAGACTGCACACTCTCCAAGGATTTTTGCATTCGTTTTTGAGAATGGTCACGAAATATTATTAATAATAATAGATTACATTATTGTACACCACATGCATCCCAAGGTAAGCTTAAAATTAGAGAAGTACAATTGGCGTACTTACCGCCTTATTTTACCCGGTCAGTATTTGTAGTGTTAACTGCAGTAGCCAGATTAGCCGGTGGTGCCGAAATATAGATCTGGAGATCATCCGCGTCAAAGTGGTAGGAAAAAGTCAAATTATTAGTGATGATGTTAATAAAAAAGAAGATAGCTTGCCGCCCTGGGGTACGCCAGTGTAAATGCTACACCAAGAAGATACAGTGTTGTCAACGCTAATGCGTTGCCGGTGACCAAACAGGTAGTTGTAAAACCAGTCAATCGCAGTTGGAGATATATTAAAAGAGCGTAATATACATAGCAGTATCAATATCAAAGTCGACAGTGTTAAAGGCATTATTTATTTATTTATACTTTATGCACAAATGTACAGAGGCGGACTTAATTCCGTAGGCATTTTCTAACAGTCGACCTTAGGGCGATGAAGAGCCAAACATGGTAGATGCACAGAAAATAGAAATGTAGGTAAAGATATCATACATATAGCTTATATACACACATATATACATATATACACACACACATATACATACATATATATACATAAAAATAATAATACCTACTACTAAATAAATTTATTTACATACCTAAATACATATAATACTAATTCAAGAGGGAGAGTATAAAATTAAGATGAATCTGATAAACTGTTTAGAAAATGTTTCCGCACTAGAAATCTGAACGTTTGTCGAGTTTTTGCCATTCTGATCTCGAGTGGAAGCGCGTTCCATAACAGAATTGACTGTACCAAGAAAGTAGAACGTACAAAGTCAGAGCGGTGAGTGGGACAGTGGAGAAGTATGTTGTTTGAAGATCTAAGGCTTCTGACATGGTTTGCACCTAAATATTGTAATTGACTAGTTAAGTAGGAAGGAGAACTTGGAGAAGAGAGTAAAGAATATAGAGTGGTTAATGCTCGTACCTGTCTACGTTGGCGAATCGGTAGCCATTTCAAATGGGAGCGATGCTGAGACACGTGATCATATTTGCGTAAATTGAAAACAAATCGAATGCAATTGTTGAGAAGACGGTCAAGTTTATTGAGCAGATCTGCATTCAGGTCGAAGTAGCACATATCACCATAGTCGATTATAGGGAATATTAGGGTCTGAACAAGCATTGCCTTAGTTTCTGATGGAAGGAAGTTCTTAAGTGCATAGAGAGCGCGCAAAGAACCTGTAACTTTCTGGCACACGGAAGCAACTTGTTTTCGCCAATTAAGAGTTGTGTCAATATACAGTCCGAGGTCCTTAACACTTTCAGTGTATGGAATAACCATGGCGTCATAAGTAAGTGGTGGAAGTGAAGCAAGGTCGATCTGGTATATAGAACGGTTACTCCCGACGATAATAGCTGGCATTTATTCGGATTTACCGATACCCCAAACATATCCGACCAGTGTTTAATGGCTGCCAGGTCACTATTAAGGGCCGAAACCGCGGACGACACATTGCACAACTCCGTTTGACGGTATAACTGCAAGTCATCGGCGTATAGATGGAAGGAACACTGAAGTCTAAGGGTAATAAGGTTAGTAAAGATGGAAAATAAGAGAGGTGAAAGAAATACCGCCTTGAGGAACGCCAGCAGCAAGACCAAGCCAGCCAGAAGAGGAATCTTCTACTCTGACAGATTGCTGACGATCTTGAAGGTAAGAGGAAAACCAGTCCAGTACTTCTTGAGAGGCTAAAATAAAGGATAGGATAGTAAGGAGGAGTTCATAACTGACGGTATTGAAGGCATTGGAAAAGTCAATTAGTACTACCGGTGTAACCTTAGTACTCTCCATCCCCGCCTTAATGTCGCCAGTTACTTTAAGAAGAGCAGAAACTGTACTATGGCCCGGTCGAAACCCTGACTGGAAAGGACTGAGTAAGCTGTTACTGTAAACAAAGTGGGAGAACTGTTTGTGGACGCAGGCCTCTAGCACCTTGGACAGGAAAGGAAGGATAGAAATTGGTCGAAAATCAGTTGGAAGAGAAGGTTTAGGAGTTTTAGGTAATGGACGCACATACGCTCTTCGCCACAGAGAAGGAAATGTGCCTGACATGATGGAGAAGTTTACTATATGAGAGATAGCGGGAAGGAGGTGAACTAGCAGTGTTGTGATCATTCTCCGACTAATGTCATCACACCCAATCGCTTGGGATTTTATAGACAGGATGATTTTCCTAACCTCTCCTTCTGTAACTAGACTGAAATTAAAAGGGCTTACGTTAGGACGCGGTAGACTATTGATGTAATTATGAGCTTTGTTAAAGTTTATATCTAATTAATCTACATCAAATACTGCTATCGACATCTGTTGTCACTAATGTGAAACTACCTACTACCTACATTAGTATTTGTATATTTTAACTGTGGCACTGAATAAAATATAGTTCTCTTTTGAATCTCAACGTGCTTGTTTTATTAGAGGTTATGGGCCCAGAATTACGTGTATTTTTTCTTTCTCGTTAAAAAACTTGCAAGTTAGTGCTGTATAAGTTTGTGTGGACTGAAAATACACTGTGCCGGTGAAAATGAGTTCGAATTACGTTGTGAGCGTGCCAAAGTTAAAAGGTCGCGAGAACTACCAGGAGTGGGCTTTCGCCGCGGAGAATTTTCTAATACTGGAAGGTACTTCGGACTGTATCAAAGTCACGAATCCAGATGAAGCCGCAGCCGATGCGAAAACCAAGGCAAAATTGATTCTAACAATTGACTCGTCGCTATATGTACATATCAAGGGTGTCGAAAATACGAAGAAACTATGGGAAAAATTAAAGCATTTATTCGATGATTCAGGATTTACTAGAAGGATCAGCTTGTTGAGAACTTTGATATCAATTCGTCTTGAAAATTGTACAAGTATGACGTCCTATGTTACTCAGATCATAGAAACGAGCCAAAAATTGAGTGGATCGGGCTTTCATATTAATGACGAGTGGGTAGGATCATTGCTTTTAGCTGGATTATCTGAAAAATATTCGCCAATGATAATGGCGATTGAACATTCGGGCATCAATATAACGGCCGACGCCATTAAAACAAAATTGATGGACTTGGAGGAAGACAGTGGCGACGTTAGCGGAGCATTTGCGAGTTATCGAAAAAGGTATGGCGCCAATACCGGAAGGACTCAAACGTCAACGTCAATGTCAAAACAGAAAGTAATCAAATGTTACAAATGCAAACAAACGGGACACTATCGTAATCAATGTCCGAAGGATGTAAAAGATTCATCAAATAACAAATTCAGTGAACGTAAACAAACAAATGCGTTCAGTGCCGTGTTCCTAAATGGTTGTTTTTCGAAGAATGATTGGTACATTGATTCAGGTGCTAGTGGCCATTTGACAGCGAATGAACATTGGATCACAAATGTGTCGAACAATCATACAGTCCAAGAAATTATTGTTGCGAATAAAGAAAAGGTGTCTGTCAAGTGCTCTGGTTATGTGAGATTAACAACATTGACAGATAACTGTGAGTATGATGTGGTTGTAGAAGGAGTATTATGTGTACCCAGTTTAACCACGAATCTCATCTCCGTAAGTCAATTGATCGCAAAAGGCAACAAGGTTCTGTTTAAAGATGATGGCTGTCAAATATTTAATAAGTGTAATGAGCTAGTTGCTACAGCTTGCTTATTAAATGGAGTTTATAAGTTGAGAATGCCTGAAAGGCTGGCTGCAGTGGTGACCTCAAGTGAAATTTGGCATCGTCGGCTTGGTCATGTCAACAGTAACTGTTTAAGTAAAATGCAGGAAGCTGTGGAAGGTCTTACACTTGATAGAAAGGCAGAAATATCGAAGTCGTCATGTATAGTGTGTTGCGAAGGGAAGCAAAATCGTTTACCCTTCCCACATAATGGAAATAGGAGTGATGATCTCCTGCAGATAATAAATACGGATGTATGTGGGCCATTCAAGAATGTGTCGCTTGGCGGTTCCAGATATTTTATTTTATTCATTGATGACTATAGTCGCTACATCTATATTTATTTTTTGAAAAACAAAAATGAAGCTTTTGAGTGTTTTCAAATATACAAAGCTGAGGTGGAGAATAAATTAAACAGAAAAATTAAGATTCTTAGAAGCGACAATGGGAAAGAATTTGTGATAAAGAGTTTGATAATTATTTAAGTAAAGCAGGAATAGTTCATCAGAAAAGTAATCCATACACACCAGAACAGAACGGCTTGGCAGAGAGATTTAATCGTACTGTGGTGGAAAAGGCAAGGTGTCTGCTCTTTGATGCTAAAATGGACGAAAGCTTTTGGGCTGAAGCAGCCAATACTGCTGTATACTTACAAAATAGAATAGTGGCGGCAAATTTGAATGGAACACCTTTTGAGATGTGGAATGGAGTAAAGCCAGATATTAGCCACTTAAGGGTATTTGGAAGTATAGTGATGATGCATATTCCAAAAGAGAAGCGCCTCAAATGGAATAAAAAGGCTGTAAAAGGGATTCTAGTTGGTTTCCCAGAGGATGTAAAAGGTTATCGAGTCTACAATCCAAGCACTAAGGATATCACAACAAGCCGTGATGTGATCATTATAGAAAATGCTAAACAAACAGAAAGTTTAGTCCAGATTGAGGAAACTGAACAATCACAATCAATTGAGGATTCAGTGGGAGACACATCGTATGAATCAGGAAGTGAAAGTTTTCATGATGATGATGAGACTTATGTACCAGATGATTCTTCTGATGACAGTGTGGAAAGTGTTGTGGGTGTCAAAAGAAGTGATTCCTCTAGGCAAAGGAAGAAGCCGGACAGGTATGGTCATTCTAATATGTGTTTAGAAAGTAGTGTTATTCAAAACATTTGTGAACTTTCACTTGATGAGGCTCTAAAAGGACCAGATAGGGAACAGTGGTTAAAGGCAATAAGGGACGAATTACAGTGTTTTGATGATAATGATGCTTGGGAACTTACTGATGCACCTAAAGACAGTACTATAGTTAAATGTAGATGGGTTTTGTGTAAGAAATATGATAGTGAAAGTAAGGTTAGGTTCCGCGCCAGACTTGTAGCTAAAGGTTTTTCCCAGAAACAAGGAGTAGATTATACGGAAACCTTCTCGCCTGTTGTTAGACATACAACATTAAGACTTTTGTTTTCACTATCAGTCCAATTAGATCTTGATGTTACACATTTAGATGTAAAAACTGCTTTTTTAAATGGTAACTTAGAGGAGACTATATACATGCAAAAACCTGAATGTTTTAATTCCCCAGATAACTCTAAGAAAGTATTAAAACTTAATAAAGCCATCTATGGCTTAAAACAGGCGTCCAGGGCCTGGAACAAAAAGGTAGATAGTTGTTTAATTGAAAATGGTTATAAGAAATCTAAATTAGAACATTGTATGTATACCAAGAAAATTAAAAATATGGTAACTATAGTGGCCCTTTATGTCGATGATTTTTTTATTTTTTCCAATAATAAAAAGGAAACTAATAGCCTGAAGGAAATATTGTCAAATAAATTTAAAATTAAGGATTTAGGGCAAGTAAAACAGTGTCTTGGGATGAATGTTAAATTTGATAAAAAGGAAGGGTCTGTTACTTTAAATCAAGAAAGTTATATTGAGAGTTTATTAGAAAAAATTCAAATGACAGACTGTAAGACTGTTGAAACTCCAATGGAGACTAAGTTAAATGTAAACACTGGTCAAAATGTAACTAAACAAGTGCCTTATCAGCAGCTTATAGGTAGTCTAATGTACCTGTCGGTTTTAACCAGACCAGATATAACTTACTCTGTAAGCTATTTAAGCCAGTTTAATATTATTCATACTGATGAGCATTGGCATTATGCCAAAAGGATTTTAAAATATTTAAAAAAGACTAAATCATTTGGTATTAAATATTGTAAGAATGGAAATAAAGAAATTAAAGGTTTTGCTGATGCTGATTGGGCAAACAATACATATGATAGACGGTCATATACTGGTTATTGTTTTTTGTTATCCAATGGAGTAATATCCTGGGAGTGTAAGAAACAAAAAACAATAGCTCTTTCAAGCTGTGAAGCTGAATACATGAGTATTTCAGAGGCATGTAAAGAAGCCATATATTTAAGAACTTTGCAGTTTGAAATCACAGATAAAATGTATACTTTAAGTTTGTTTAATGACAATCAGAGTGCACAGAAGTTGTCGATGAATCCAGTATTTCACAAAAAATCTAAGCACATAGATGTGAAATATCATTTTACCAGAGAGTGTGTTTCAAATAATATAATCAAATTATACTATTTATCGACTGCTGACATGCCCGCTGACTTGTTTACTAAAAGTTTGCTAAGAAACATTATGTCTTTATGGAGTTGTTAGGATTGGTGATTGCGTAAAGTGTTACCTAATATTTTTTTTGTAAATGCTTATGTTTATGATTATTAGATATAGTGGGAGTGTTAAAGTTTATATCTAATTAATCTACATCAAATACTGCTATCGACATCTGAAACTACCTACTACCTACATTAGTATTTGTATATTTTAACTGTGGCACTGAATAAAATATAGTTCTCTTTTGAATCTCAACGTGCTTGTTTTATTAGAAGCTTGAAGTTCAGATAGACTGCCCAAAGTGAGAGAGGTGGTAAATTGTTGATTAAGTGAATCAAGGCATATTGATTGTGGAAAGTCTACATGTTGCGTTCTGCCGATACCAAGAGTTCCAAGGAACTTCCAGATGTCAGCAGGAGAGGAAGAGGAAATATTTTCAAGAATATAGCGGCATTACTGAAGTCAAGAAGTGTAAGGACTGTGAGCTCACCGTTATCCATAGCGGATCTGATGTTCTCCGTAATGTGAACTAAAGTGTTATGCCCGAGTCGAAAACCGGATAGGAAAGAATTTAAGAGCAGGTTTGTGGACAGAAAATTCGATCATTGAGTGTGAATTAAATGCTCGAGGACCTTAGATCGAATAGTTTAATATGTGACAGATGACGCAGATATTGAAATCACCCATAATTATAGCATGATTGTACAAGGGAGCGAATTGTTCTAAGAAAAGTTCAAATGATGAGAAGAAGTCAATGGGCAAGGAGGGCAGTAGAAGTCACCGAGAAGAACTTCAAAATGAAGAAGTTCAACAAAAAAATAGTATGCGTATTAATTTTATGTATACTTTCGTGGTTCGTTTAGAACTAATAGAAAATCTGAGTACAGAAAATAAGAAAAAAGTCCCCTATCATTAGTTTTTGAGCGAAATTTACTTTTTTTATTCGAAACGACAAAAGTTTTGCTCTCTTGAGCTGGCGTCTACAAATCACTTTAATTTATAGAGACGAAAGCCAAGAACACTTTAGGTTGCGGAATTACGAGCACGCTATTAGGGTTGACGAATGTTACTTTGAAACGACATACAGAAGTTGTTGTAATTAATTGCCTCTTACAAATTACAGTCATTTGCACAACAAACTTTGAACGCATCAATTTTATGCTAAAAATTAGCGTAGGGCCGTAATTGATAACTTCTTCAACTTTATACTCAATTTATTGTTATTTGCCACTGGTTTGCCTTATGTATAGATTCATTTCGATCCGTGTAATGGTGGATACGTATGAGTGTAATGGTTGATACGTATGATGACGATCTAAGTATATGAAGTGCCACATTCCCGATTCATCCCGTGGGTATTGTAAGAGCCGGCTAACAGTGCAAACTATATAGGACAATAGCAATTCAAAGAGATGGGCAAATTTACCCAATACTTAAACCAACGAGTTTGGCGAGCGTAGTACAGTAGGCCAAAACCTATTTTCTAAAGAGTTCTCTTCGTCCAGCAGTGGGCTCAAAAAGCCTGTTGATGATGAAGGCAAAATTGTTTTTGAAGCTGTATTTCCTATATGTATTCTTATCACAACTTACTAAACTTACTAATTCAGTTACTTGACATTCACTTTAAATAATTCTCTATTATTTCTTCGATAAATAAGAAACAACCTAACAAAATTCTAATAAGTTTCTTTGTTGGTTAATTGAAAAGTAACATTCAGTTTTTTCTGTAAAATGTTTAGGAACTCAAACAAATAAAGCGAGCACTTAGAGCGAACCAACTTCAGACTACAGACGCCAAACTTTAATTGTTCTCTGGTCTTTTACTTAACTTGCTTTTGATGTTCTTATATAAGAGCCTCTGGATTTGAAATAGCTGTCCAAAGTTCACCCAAACAAAGACTTCTTAAATTTCAAATTTACTTTATTTCCAAGAAACATTTTCGAATAGATAAAATTACTTATATCCAATAAATTAGCTAATTAATTTTACAAAAAGTTTTTAAACCTCGGCAATTCAAGGTCTACTACCTTGAATTTCCGAGGTTTTAAAGCTGATTTCAGCACGAATGAAAAGTCTCGACCGGGGCGGTACAACTCTTGCACAGAAAATCAACTGTACTGTACTGTCGTGTTTCGTTGGTGAGTGCGAGACCGGATACCTATAAGAAGAGACTATGACAAGCGATGATACACATCGGCATATATCATCATCATCATTAGCCTATCACAGTCCACTGCTGGACATAGACCTGGAATATATACAAAATTACATAATCCCTTTTCAGATCCTTTTTCAAGCTATTCTAAAAAGCGGATCCTATTGTGGGGTCCGCTTTTTAATCTACTACTACATCACTTTGCAGTATACTAATATTATATTATATCAACATTAGCTAGACCGATAAATTGTAAATATCGATATATTGGTATTTCCGCCCAAAAAAACAATATGACATGCATCAAATTTGGAAAAAAATAACTTTAATACCAAAAATTTAATGTTATGAATACACATAGGATATACCTAGACATACCTACATATAGTATAGTATACTGATTTTGTCCACACTAACTGAGGTGCACGTTGGATGTTTTAAATTTAACTTTTTGTTAGCTGTACCGTTTATGCGGCTTGCGGCTTTTTACTCTATCTTCATTAGCGGATAGCTGGATAAGAGCGTGGAATAGTTTCAATATTTTTTTATTGAAACTATTCCACGCTCCAGTGTAATTTTATTACAGTGCAATAAAATCAATAAATGAAGAAAGAGATGAAAACTTCAAATTACTCTCTCTCTATCTTAAAAAAGAGGTAGGTTAACTCGTTTCAGCCGTTTCTCTTTTAACTCTCAATTGCTACATTAATTTTGCTGCCAATAGCTGATTCGTCATAGCAGGGCCATAATTTCAGTTTTTAAATATACAATTACATGAATGGACCTTTTGTAAGAATCGTCCAAGAAAAAACGAAAACAAAAACGCGATTCACGAATTAAATTGTAAACTCCCATCTACAAATGCCTCAAACTTATAACACCCCTCTTTTTACGTCGGGGGTTAATTAAAAGTAAACAACGTCTAAGAAAATATTTAATATATTTAGTCAAAATATGCGTAGTTACCTATAAGTGTAATCAGTCCTAAACCCTTTAAGACATTTAGGTTAATTTTTTGTTCGCAACCATGTTATGTGTTTTGTAAACGTGAATATAATAGAAAGTCGTGTCACGCATTGACGATTTTTTGTATCATGTTCACAGCTTTTCGCCTTAATTTTTTGCGTCTCTTCTGTGACCCTATTGTTGTTATAAATTATGTAAACATTGCGAAAGCTGCCTGCTTTGTTCATGTACATAATATACGTGTATATATATATATTCTACCAACTTTGGATGGTTGGTAAACTAATTCTAAATACGGTATTGTTTTGTGGTCAAGCTTAAACTTGTCAAAGGACAATAGGCATATATATGAAATACATTACAAACTGGCATATTAATTTAGTAATGACTACTTTTATGAGCTTTACTTATTTATATACTCAATTTATAGAATTCAAGTGTACTTACGATCGTACTTTTATATGGAATTCTATACATTTAAAGTAACTCCCGCACTACTAACATATTTTGCATCGCGTAGGACTGTGGCGACATCCACATACAGCGCCATCTACCGAAGATACACTGAACTACGAAGTAACGCACTACACGGTGTAACTACAAATCCTGAATCGCGCAATAAATAATTCTCGCGCCGATTATCATATATGCAACATCCCAACATCAACTGTTGGGCAGTAGCCCGCCAGGCATGATCACCTCGCCTGGTCGGAGGATCCTCCTTTTGTGTCGGAAGAACATGATATTCGTTCCCCCACAGGCCTCTTCTTAGATAGAAGGTTTTGGTCTATCATAGCAAGCTGAACAGATAAGTTAGTGTAAGGTTTGATTTTAGTTTTCCTTCTCTTTGCAGTAATGTTAGCCTGCATATTAAGTCGCCTCTTGCCACACCGGTGAGATAAATAAGAGTCGTGACACTTGTATTCTTAATCAAACCTAGCAATTAAATAATTTTGTGAACCGTTAAATAGCAGAACTTTATGAAACTTAATTGCGGCACAAGCAAATAAACACCGAACATGCAATTTCGAATTCCAAATCCATGATCACAAGAAAAAAAGACAGATTTAATACAATCTGTACAGAATCTGAACATCAAAATTTTACCTCAGAAATAAAAAGAAAATATCGAAACATAATTGTAAGACATTCGTTAGAGAAATGGCTTCATTAAATGAATGTTCCAGATATGTTATAATTGAGATCGAAGTAGATCGAGTTCATTTGATACTGAGTTACAAAGTAATTACCGTCGTTATCTGCTACGAGATAAAACATATTCTATCGTACTACACTAGTTACTACGTCGTAGCCCGTATAAAGTTTATAGATAACTAGCTTTTGCCCACGTCTCCGTCCGCGTGTACCTTGGTTATCGCGGTAAAAAATAGCGTATGCCCTTCCTCAAGAATCAAATAATCTCCATGCCAAATTTCATTGAAATCGATGTAACGGTTTAGCCTTGACAACGTGACAGACAGACAGACAAAGTTACTTTCGAATTTATAATATTAGTATGGAGTTTGGATTATGTATTAGGTTTTCTTTTTTAGAAAAAAGCTTGTATAAATCTTTATAAGCCAGTATTAGTAACATATTTTTCTTATATTCTAGATATATTTTTATAATGATGATTTTGCAAAAAATGTTTGAACAAATAACGTAAGGAAGTGCCAATGAAGCTATAAAGTTCTAATCTAAATCTTAATGACAGCATATTTGGGCTACCCATAAAATTGACAATTTGCGATTCACACAAAGTTTCCTAGACTATAGTCGTTCCAATACTTTATTTAACTTTTGACAGATCACGCACATAAAGTTTTGTAATAATTTTTGATACAATGTACTACAGATAATACTGTACTTTATGGGCGGGCTCCGCCTACTTAGGGATGTGTCATTCGTAATTAATGACCACAGACTATAAAAACGGTTTTGAAATAAATCGATTATCGATTATATTAATAAAACATACAATAAAATTATTGTGATTATATTTTATATCAAATCGCGTAAAAAGCTTTATTATTTTGCATTAAAATGCCCTAAATGTCTCTGTTTCAATGCATAAATAATTTGCGTAATGAAAACAGTTCCATCGTACTCGTACCTAGTAATGGGATCGAATGTATTCGCCGCAAATTAATGAATCTAAAATAATTGTTTAGACTTACTATAGTTGGTTCAAATAAAAACTACCTGCGGTACCTACTTGTAATGAACAGGTACAAAATGTTGAAATTCGTAGTAATTTACGGATTAAAAATAAAACAACCAAAAGAGGTACTGTAATACTAATTTTAATTATAAAGAATCGTCTTCTTCGTATGACCAGGAATCATCATCACTTGAGTTCTCAGTAATATTGATTATCATTTCTTGGATAGATAAATTGTCGAATGCAACATCCCGATCCCAATCCGACATTATCACCTTCTTTGTTTTTTCTACAACATTCGCCCAGTTTTCTGGAGTTACTTTTTCACACGCATTTTTCAGTAAATTCAGCATTTTTCTTGCGGTGAAAGGAGGAGTTGTATTGTTCCTCGCAGCATATCCTTTAACTTGTGCCCAGATCATTTCAATTGCATTATATTGGCAGTGATATGGGGGAATTCTGAGGACGGTATGCCCATGCTCTGCTGCCACTTCATCTATGACGTATCGTTTTGGCAGCTTCTTTGTTTTTAATATCTTTACTAACTCTACTTTTAGTAGGGACTCATTCACCTCTTCGCCATTGTCACGGAGCCAGTTTATAATTTCATGTTTTTTGTTGGCCTGTGTTGGTATTTTATTAATTTGACGAGAGTGATAAGGTGCATTATCAATAAATATTATTGATGGCTCTTCGAGTGATGTAAGCATTTCTCTGAACCACTTTTCATACACGTTCGAATTCATCTCCTCATGATAATCTCCTGTTTTCTGGGATTTAAAAGCTAATAGAGCGCCTGGCACAAATCCTTTTACTGTTCCTGCATGACAAATAATCAGTCGTTCGCCTTTTCCCATTGGTACTGTAGAAGTGGAGCCAACGGTGTTGTCAGTCCAAGTTTTTGACAGCGTATGATTCGCATTGAGCAAGTTTCATCTGTGAAAACAACATTCGACCAATCTTCTATTTTTTTTGCTTGTCTTAAAAAATCGCATCTATACAAAGCAATATCATTGCGTTCCATTAAAATTTTTCGTTTGTCACATTTTTGGAATAACATTCCAATGTCTTTCAATACCTTTGTCAGAGAAGATTTTTGACCACGGAACAAACCACTATTTCGAAGAGATTGTGTTAGTTTTTTTAATGTTTGAATCTCTTTTCTTTGGTAATAGTCGTATATATGACGACGAATAGCATCAGCGTCAAAATTGTCAACGGCTGTAACTTTACTAGGCGGACGTTTTTTCTTAGGTGTAGATAGCTTATTCTGTTCCATGCCACTGCTGCCGTAGCCTTCTTTTGTTATTTTTGCCACTGTTGGAGCACTAATACCTAATGCTGCTGCAACTATATTGAAGGTTACTCATTGAAATACTGTAGATTATTTTAAAATAGACATAGAGAGATTTAATAAAGATCATCAATAGTTTAACAAATACAATATTAACCACTGAATTACAACACAATACAATAATACATTTTGAAAATTCAGTTCCTTTTATATATTTTTTCATGACATAGAACCATCATATTTGAACAACATTCTTTTAATCCATTTCTTCTTTATTTTGACAAAGGAGGTCGCACATTGAAACACATAGAAATATGAAGTACGAAATTATCTATAAAATAATGAGTTTGTTAAATCGATTAAAACTTCTTAATGCATAAAATCGATCGATGAAAGAAATCGAATAGGTAACGTGTCAGGGTATCACTATTTGATTAAGTATTAGAGCTGTCAAAAGTTAAATAAACTATTGGAACGACTATAATGAACATCAGTAAGAATGTTCACAGACAACCTATATTTATCAAGGACGTTGGGGTACCTGCTTGCAACATGATACTTCAAATCAATATTTCTTTTCTTGGATGGTTCAATTATAATCTAAATATTTATATTGTATTGGTTGGACGGTGCTCGTTTAGAAAGCAGAAAAATTAAACCTTCAATATTTTTAATCTTGCCGCTATTCGCCCAAACGCAGGTAGAAGCTTACAAATATAATTTGTTATGATTAAAAAAAGGTTGGAGTGGAAAGAGATTGGTTTTATTTTGGCGGAAAATTGGAGCACTCTTTGCTTTTGCGATCACATGAAAATTATTTATTATTAGTTTGACTTATAATTGTGTGAAATTAAAGGGATAAAATTCATTTGATCATAATGCAAAGGTTTAAACAGATAATATTCATAATCTTTTGACAGAAAAATTTAAAATGAACTCGTTTGAATTAGTTATAGTGGCGTAGATAGTTGCAATTATAAATTAATATGTTTACCTAAATTTTACTTTATTTGTATAAAGCCACAAGGATTAAGTATATATTTAACAAGGATTTAGTATAAACTTTAATCGAATAAGGATCACATGCTGATCTCTAGTATTTTTCTACATCGCGGCGAAATTTTTTAACAATAGTGACAATTTCACAAGCATTTATATTTATGTAAAACTGCTTCAAATATATTTAGAACCGCTTTCTAGATCTTTGATGTTGCTTATAAATTAGCCAAATGAAAACTGAATAACATCAACATGTTAGGATATGCTGAAATTTGATGATTGAACATATTACCATGTTTTATTAAACATATCAGCCGGGATTCTAGTTAAAAAATATTAAGCATCATTTTATGCACTGTGTTTTTTCCCTATAATTTAATAATTATGACAACGTATCTACCACTAAAATACTCTTGCTTCTTCGTATATTATATTAAAGCTCTTAAAACAGCGTGAATTTATATTGACCCTGTAAACCCAACCACGCAAGCAATGTGGTATCTACCAAAGCTATTATGTTGCCAGTAAACTGTTTAAACAAAAGATAACTCCCATACTTTTGCTTATGATTTTTCATAAAACTACAAGAACACTTTTATCCCCCATTCTCTCACGTTACACAAAGCCTATTCTCTGCTGGTAACTTGTCGGCTGATTTCCTTATTGTAATTTTTTCCCCGGCTGCATATTGCCAAGGGCAGGTGGTTGCTGGAAAATATTAATTGAGTAACACTTTGGTTATAAAAACAGCTGTTGTTGATATCATTTATTTTTGACAACTTGCTATACATTTTGGTGTTCAACGCAATTATGTTTAAAGCTAAAATTTGCAAACTTTGCTTATCATAAACTTACATAGGTTCCGTCTCTGTGTAATCTTAGCATTCGAATTTTTAGTTCTTAGGCTAAGAAACTGAGTGAATGCTAAACAATAACTCAGGAAAAAATGATTAAAGTTTCAATTTATATAGCATATTTCTTTAAATTCCAGGTATTTCAAAAACATATTCCAAGTAAAACAGAACGTATCTTTACTATCTTTGACGTGTCATTCAAATGTTTTAACGAAATTTGAGGTTGTCTCGAGTTCTATTGCAATAAATTACCAATTTCTTTTCACCACAGAAAACATTGTTAATATATAAATTACTTTTTACTTTGATCCAGGCATGCCCATGCGGACTTCTGTTACATTACTTTCAAACTAGATAATGTATTTTCTACCTGAACAATCGATACATCTCTACGAGCGCGTAAGTAATCGCTAAGTCAACGATTTCGGCGACTATGCCTAAGCATTTGCTCAGCTTGAGCTATGCATAGTGACTATAAATTTCAATGCCCACTTAACTCATGAGGTAAGTCTAAGCAAAACCTAAGCACGCTTTATACATTTAAGTCCAAGTGTTTTGATGTATGCATTTAAAAAATAAAGTAATTCTTTAAAGTAAAATTTAGAATGTGTTATGTTGACTATTCCAGATTCATGCATTCTTTGATGCACCGTAGAAAGAAAATATCCTGGACATCATAGAAAACAAAGTATGAGAACCGCCTGCAAAATTCCGAACAGAACAGAGACTTTCTATACAAAATAAGAAACGAAACATACACACTTTAGAAATGCAGTAGTTTTTTTGAACATACTCGTACATTTGTGACAAGCGAAGGTATATTGTTGTATATTCTGGAAGTAGTAAGAATGTTCTAATATGCTTCGCATGCATTCAATATGCCAGGAGGGTATACTAATTGTTCAGTTATCAAGTAAGTAATACTTATTCATCTCTCTTTTAATTCATCTGTCTGTAAGCTCATCTATCGACATGCATCTCTATATAAACCAGTTAGTAAGGAAATTGTCGTCGAGTATTAGGAAATAATGTCATTAAAACACTGCTTACGCGACATGATTGATGCGACTTCGTTTATTCTTCATCACCGGTTTGAAATGCCGGTAATAACGTTTCGATGTAGGTCTTTGTTCGTGACTGAAATGAAAGGTTAAGTTAAAACAGCGTAGTAGTTGAGATGTTTAATTATAAATAAGCTAGTTTAGTTTAAGGTGGTGATAAATTAAACTATTTTACTGTATACGGAAACGGTGCCGTGGGAATAAGTGTAAGCAGCTTAGTTGATAGTTATTTATCAGTACTCCTAGGGCACTAAACTTATTTTCTAAATGAAATGTGGGTATATCCTGTATCTTTTTATTTCCACAGCAATGAGAATTGAACGTTAAGCTATCGGATATTTATTTAAGGTGTAAAAATATAACACATGATAAAAAAAAATATCTGACTGCGTAAAAGTATCTTCTAATAACTTTAAAACAAAAGCTTAAAATAATACAAATAATATTGTCGGTAACCATATTTTATATTTATATTAATAATGCTGAGAACACTTTCTTCAACATGTCCAAGGTTACATGCGATACAAATATCCCCCTTTCCTTTAAGGCAGCGCGTCATAAAATGCTACGTTTGGTCTGTTGTATGGGTGTGAGACGTGGGTTTTAAAGAAAGACATCTGTAATTGCCTGCAAGCCTTTGAGTTGTGGTTTTTGCGAAGATATTCAAAATACCATGGTCTAGATTTACATCCAACGTCAAAGTGCTGGAACGAGCCATGTGCAAGAGGGAACTGATTTCTAATATAAAACAGGAAAGTGGCCTTTTTTGGACACATACAAAGGTGCACTCAATATGAAATCTTGAGGCTTCTTTTAGAAGGAAAATGGAAGGAAGTCATCCGGGCGACCAAGAAGGAAGTGGATAAATGACATTAGGGCCTGGCCTGGACTGGACTAGAAAAATATCACCGATTGAAAGAGGCCGCTCATGATCGCGAGGGATACCGTCTGCTGACCTCCAAACTTCATTTTGAAGATGGCATCTAATGATGATGATTGATAATGAAATTATTTTAATGTTTATTAATTTAAATTTCTTTCTACACTTCTGAATTGAACTTGTTTTTATTTCTTTTTATTTTTCGTTTCGGGTAACCAAAATAACTCCAACGATTTATTTATTAAATAACTTTATGCAGCAATTTTAAAAACATGAGTTAATAACAAATATTACGAGTATAATACAAGATACGCGAAAAAAACAACAATTTATTGGCAGTCGGGTAAAAACACAAATTGACTTAAGCATTTACATGTAGAACATGCCGAAACTTTCATATTTTTTTAAATTTTCCATTTACTAGATTATTGTCTAACACGTTATAATTAATGTACTTTCATTTATCTTAATTCTGTGAAATAAACAAAGTGTATATTTACATTTATTTGGAGATATAATCACTTGCATATTGTTTTTGTTAAACGAGAGTTTATATTTAAAAGAATGTTTACTTCAGCGAATCAATGAGGAAAGAAAAAGTCGATTCACTGAAACAGCTATTACATTATGCAAAGAAAACACATCAGTCACCGTTGTACCGACACATTTTCGTACCCTTTCAGCGATATTAAATTGAAGAAAGAACTTGCAACTCAAATGTATTAGTTCCCTTATGAAACAACTTTTGGGCCATCTTGCTGTTTTCTTGCCTTTTTTGCACAAAGTTTTTTTTATCTCGATTTTTACAGCTATTACGAAATGCAACATAAATACGAGTATAACAGTTTTTTATACATGTATCAACTTGTTAAATGCTAGTTAATTTATACACTGGTTTCCAAAAGGACATCAAATAAACTGCTCCAACTGAAAACACTTATTTTTCGTTTAAATATTTACAGGCCAACTGAGTAGCTTTGGTGCCGTAATTAGAAAACTTTTTCAAACCATAATTACGAATGGTTGCGTTGGAAAATTTGTAAAATTCTCTAATAATATTATCGTAGAAGTTTTGTGATTTAAAATTGCGTCGTTTATCGGGTTGTTGGACATTTGAAACTTGTTTAGACCAAATTCAAATATTATTTAATTTGCAACATTTAATGTTGAAACATGCTTTGTTTGATACGCATTTGAGTACAGATGCCTATTGTGTCTGTGTATGTACGTGTATTAAGCAAGCAAGTTAGACCGTTGTGACCTCAAAGGAGTTTGAATGTGAACAATGTAATTCTGTTTCTCTGATCATCTGACCAGACGTTATTTAATTAAAAATAAAGTCTGATTAAGATATAATCTTATAAAACTTAAAAGATAATGAAAGCTTGACCGCAACTAGTATCGATTATTGAATTTTACATACAAGTAAAGATACTATGATACGTAAAACATAACAGAACAAGAAACTCAAAAGCAGATTATTACGCAAAGTAAACAAAATTAATATCGAAGCTTTGTTCAGAATGTACCATTTGTATTTACAATTTGGTAATATTGCACAGCGAGCTATTAATTTAAGCCGAAGCGTTCTATGCAAGGAGAAATCGGTAATATAATAAAGCCTCCCCTCAACCTAAGTTCTCGTAGCAATTTCCCCTAAAAAATTGAATTAATTTTTGCCAAACAATCGAAGGCATCAATATTAATGAGATATGTAACTGGAGAATTTTTTGCTCATTTGTGTTCATCTGAATATTTGTGAGTATGTAGTGGTTTTTTATGTTATTTGCTCTTTAGGTTAAAATATACCTTTGCGTAAAGCAGTAATCTCAGTTACACAACTGAAATAAGAAATTACAATAATTATCTATATTTTTTGTTACTTGTGCTAAAAGAAAGTGTAATTATAAATTCATAAGGAAGGCGCTGAAAGCTTTAAAGTTTATATTTTTTTTTTCTTTATTTAATATTATTACGGCTGATAACGTTACCATGTCAACTGAAACATAAATGTCGTAGTACTTGTTTCTTAATTAAATTATTATTATTACTTCTCTTCTGACTTCAAACTTTATACAATTCATAATTATTATTTTTTTTACATTAAGGCATCCGTAACAAATCTTGTAATTACATTTGCAACCCAAAACTTATCTTCAATTGCATATCTACAACATTACAATAGCGGTCCCAGAATAGTTCCCTGGTGCACACCAACGTTTAGTATTACATCATATTCTTATCTCTAGTATAGACACGTGCCATAGATGTCGATACAGGCTTAATCCATCACCCCAAAACTCTTTGATGTTGTTTGCAATAGGGGATAGTTACCCAACTGAGAGATAAAGGTCTGGACAGTGAGTGAAATGTACCGTATAGAACATGTTGTTGGAATAAAAAGAAAACTTTTTTCAAACTACCCACAATTATCGAATATTTTTTAACTTACGAATGACATTGGATCAAGTTGACGTAATACCGTATTTCTACTGAAGTCATAATATGATAGAAGTTATAATGATGTTGTCGCCTATTATTTCTATTTTATTTATTTTTTTAATCGTAATTTAGTTCTAGTTCTATAGAACTGAATTAGATTATTAACTAAAATTATTTAAGAATACGTACATTATTTGCTGTGATACTTTAGGATATTAGGATAAAACACGTCAGTTTATTTCTCTCTGTAAATTTTTTTGGGTATTGCAGTAACTACCATCGACGTTAATTATTGTTTTAAGCGGATAATATAAGCATTTTTTTTTTAATGACTCAAACTAATATAGATGTTACTGTATTTGGTAAAGTATGTAAATAATATGAAATATAAAAGAAAATAAACATATAGTGATATAAAACAAATAAAATTATAATAACACGAAAAACGAAGTCACACTTCTGCAATAGCAAAATATGAAGTTTTTAAACAAAACAATCTGAATCCTAATAATAAATACAGCTTAATTCGAAGGCGCAGAGAGTAAACCGTTAATGCAATCCTTGATTATCCCCTATCTTAGTGGTGCTCCCTATTGAGCTAAATGTTATAGATACCGCGGATAAACATCGCAATGTAATGTTTTTATTTGATTTCATTGGGGTGAAAACCAAGGGTGTTGTGTGTCACATTGACCGTCTCATGTCTGTCTATTAGGGACTATAAACGACAAAGTTATCGTAATGTCGATTCTGAAAGACGTGAATGAAAATATATTATTCATATTGATTTAGGGTTTAGTTGTCAAATTAGGAAACTGCCAACAACATGACCAGCTTATTTTCGACAGTTTTTTTAGAATATCCCCTGGGAAGTAACTGCTCATGTTTTTTTTATCTAAATCATACGAACACTATATACATTAGCAGACAATAATATTATATACCTACCTAGTGGTCTACAAAACTATATTTTCTTCTGTCTGTTAAAGCGTGTTGTCCTAGAAATTCAACTGTTTCAATCTAATATTTTGCTTTATATTCAATTTGTTATATAATTATCAAACTAAGAATTTTTTAGGGTACTCTTTACCCCTTTTTCCCCTGACTTTAGGGGAGCAACTCCTTGGACGGCAACGCACTTTTCACTTTTAAGTTCTAGGTGTCCATGGGCCACGGTAGTTACCTGCCATCGGGGGACCTATCTCCACATTTTCTCTCTTATACCCCAAAAAACCGGTGTTAATCACAAATTACGTTAGTCTAAATATGATTCGACCAAACTACTTTGTAACATTTTTGAGCTGAAAACTTAAACTAATGTTAAAATTAAAAAAAAACGCATTTATTTCATAAAAAGTTAATAGTGAAGTCGGCTATAGATTTTGTTATTTTATAGTCATATGATGACATTTCCTTTCCAATCATTTGATAAGACGTTTAACCTCCCAAACAATTGTACATATTTGCACCGAAACATGACAGCACAATTTCTTTCGAGGTTACTAATGTGACTCTTGAGACTTTTCAGACATTTATGTCTGGGCCTGGTCGACCAAAAAACGAAAGGGTAAAGTACGATTCACTGTGACGGATTTATAAAATAAAATATTACGTATATAACAAGCCATTATTTTAAACTAATCATTATACTATAATTGCTAGGTACAGGTCAATCTGAAATATGCCATATTATAAGGATTGCAGGAATAAAATATTGCAAAGATTGGGCTATATGTAGTCTGAGTGCCATTGTACCAAGATGACGCAATGAAATAACCTAGTAGAGCCACGTTGTTTTTAGCAAGAATAGGCCAGCTCGAGCGGGATGGTACTACCCTCTCACTGAAAACATCCTAAAACAACAGCATTCATGCTATCGTATTCAATAGTGAGTGTAAATGATGCGTCTCAATAGGCTATTATAGATAGGGTTATGCTGTATTGTTGTGTTGCATGTTTCGAAATGAGTATGGTGATCTGACTCTTGGATTCTGCTCATGCCTTCCATCAAGCAGGATTTGGAAGGCACATATATGGCTTTCTCATGTTCATAACCGATTTTGGTCTATAAATATACCTATATCTACTTAGATACACCTTTGATTATATTTCCTCTGTTATAATATTAACGCCATTGTTTTTTATATTATAATTGTTTAAAGGTCTACTAGAAGTAGGATCTTAGTTTCTTTTTTTTATATTGAATAAGCGGCAAACGAGCAGACGTATCACCTGATGGTAAGCGATTACCGCCGCCCATGGACACCCGCAACACCAGGGGCTTTTGGGGGACGGGGAAGGACAGCTTATGTTCTGTCGTAGATGTAGATTATGTCAGCTTAGAAATTCTCTAATATACTTAACAACTATATTTGCTCTTCCTTTTTAACAAATTAAATATAAAAAACAGTTTAAAATAATCGTTTAAATTGCGAAATCTATGAGACTTACTTACTTGTAACATTTACAGTTACGCTATTCAAGTCGTTAACATATCTACTACCTCAATTTTTATTCGTTCAGTATCCAGGGAACTTACACTAGCATTTCAAACCACAGACCGGGGCTGGCGAGTATAACTGAACGACTTCACGTGACTAAACTTGCAAATCATTGCATAGAAAATGGTAGGAGGTGATTTATGTTGTTGGTTTAATACCTTTTTATAGAAGTGTTTCGTATGTTTGCAGAAATGCTCTGTAACTGCCTCTGTGGCGCAGTGGTAGCGTATGCGACTGCTGTGCTTGAGGTCTGGGGTTCGATTTCTGGGTCGGACCAAATGTTTGTATGATCTGTAAATATTTGTTTCGAAATTTGGGTTTTTTCTATGTATAATATGTGTGTATATACAAAAAAAAAGTATATATGTATTAATATTAGTTTTCTAGTACCCATAGTACCCAACTCCGCTTAGTTTGGGATTAGATGGAGTTGTGTGTTAAATGTTCGAAAAAAATATTTATGTATTTAATGTAAAAGTATGTTTATTTAAAAATATTTGTGTCGTATGGCCGGATATACGTTTATATTTAAGTAGGATTTAAAATATAGTAGGGGAAAGTAGTCGTTTGAAATGGTTCTAATTACCTCTTCGAAGTTTAATCGGAGATATCAGTGAATGTAGATGTATATATAAATGATTAATGCTTTCTTTGGACAGCAAGGTTTCCATAGAGATAATGAAACTTAACAAGTACACCATAAATAATACACCAAGAGCAGCTTATATCAATTTCTTCTATGCCGGCAGGCATAAGAAAAAAGTTTGGATAAGCAAAAAAAAAGACGGTATTAACTTATCAAACTATAATAAATAAACAAATTTGACTGCACGGTTGGCCGAGTGGTGTCAGCGGTCGCCATGCCGCTTGCTACTGCGCCAAGTGTCGTGGGTTCAAATCCCACGCGGTACCTACAACACTTTGTGTGATCCACGAATTGTTGTCCCGAGTCTGGATGTTCTTTGTGTCCGTTTCATGTATGTTTGTAAAGTCCCCCACGACACAGGATGTTATTCCTAATGTGGGAGTTGTCTTTTTAAAAAAAAAAAAAAAATATATATATATTTCTGAAACCCCTATCATCATTATCATTTCAGCCCTATGCTGCCCGCATTTGCCCCAAGTCTAAACTAACAAAGAATTTTTATCCAAAGAATACTTATGTACTCACGAATACTTAATCCTTTTAAATATAAAACATCTGGTAACATTATCCAAAGCAATACCGTTACAATGTAAAAGTACCAAAGTCAAGTCAATTACCCTCTAATTATTTCGCTTCAACAGCCTTTAACAGTGCATTTATAAGTAAGTAAGAGCAGGTAAGCAACAATAATTTTTAACTAAACTTGGCACGGGCGGTAAAGCCTAAGTAAGATTAACGGCGGGGCGGGCGAGGGCAGTAATTACAGACATTATTGGCAATCGATGGGATCCGCAGATTTAGTGGACGACTTACCACCGTGAGGTTCGGTGAGATAGGCAACGTTTGTCTTTATTTGGAACTCATGATGATGTTTAAAGAATTCGGTGAATTGAGCTAGTCACATTATTAGTATGAATATTAAATTAGAGATGATGGCTTTTGATTCACATAGTTTTTTAACATAGCTTAGACAGTTTACTATTTGATCTTGCTAAACTCTAGTATTTTATTCATGTTAGTAAATTTTGATATAGTTGACAACTCATTAGACTCGTATGAGCTCGACATCTTCACATCTATATATATAAAAATGTTATGTTGGTTTGTGTATGCTTCAAAAACTCAAAAAGATCGAACTGAAATTTTAGAATGATATATAATCCGCATCAAGGATTGTTTTTATCTAATTTTTGCATCAGTCACATATCCGGGACCGCGAAAAACACGAAAAAACCGACATAAACGCGGGCGGAACCGCGGGCAACAGCTAGTATGCTATATACGAGTTACATACATTTCCTGATACTACTCACCTGAAATGTTATAAAATAATTTAAGATTTCTTTACCGTATCTTATTTTTTGTAAGGATTAAGGGCCTATAGATATTATAGTGATATTTATTAATGTCCTAATACTCAAGTAATATAAATTATCATTCTTTTGTGCGGATATACATGGATACCACCGACTGGTTTCAATGTCGGACACGAACCGAGTACCAGGAGCTGCGAAACCAGGTGCACCCTCGAAAGGAAATCCCTGGAACCCCGACGTACGGTTTGAAGATGGCAACCTCCTGTGCAGGAACCCCGATGTTCCATTTCTGCTCAGAAAATAAGCGCTTGTGCCACCACCCGGCCTTCTTCTGTTAGGGTGACAAGTAGCGGTACCGTTCCCTTGCCCGGGTCTGGCATACCGGGAGAGATCCAAACATCTCATGGTCCCGTTCCGCCGTTACCTACGCAAGCATAACTTGCTCGCAGAAATAGACAGCGGAGTTCCACGCACTCTCGCTCCACAACATAGCCTCAATCATGTTACTGAGCAAGAGAAACCCTACCCGATGGCGGCCACGAGATCTTGCGTCATCTCCCTCTACGCTGGATATTCTGCCTGCATGTGGAGCGCCGTGTTCACGGTCTGGCCATTGCAGTGGTGGCATTCAGGCGCTGGCTCCTTACGGATCAGACACAGGTGATCTCCGAAGCATCTTTTTTCGAAGATCACCTGCGTCAGCCGGTATCAGAAATAAATGTTATAAACTACAGTCTAAGGTGACTACGTATCATAAAAGAATTTAAATAAGATTTTGAATTTAAAATTATTTTGTGTCACATTTGATACATAATAAAATACATTATAAATGTACCTACGTCTCTTGTTTTCATAGGCATACATAATGTATCTTTCTACCTAACCAGGCTTCAGTTACGGGTGCAGATCATAAATCATTAAACCTTCACATTATTCTTGACCACCAGTCGTAACCACAGTCGGTGCGACACTTTATCTCCCCGCAAAGGCGTAGAAATTATTCTACCCGCATCCGTTTGATGACAACCTTGACACTTAAGTGGACCAGGTTAGGTACTAGAGTAACCACGCTCAAAGAGAATTAGATATCTGAAAAATAAATGAAAATGTTCGGTTTCTAAAATGTTTCATAAGCAAAAGTTATGTGCTCAATCGAGTGTTGATACACTGAAGAGCTACAAAAATAATTGAAGAATCTTTGCAGCCTATACAATAATACATTCATTAACTGTTGTTTAGGTTTTCACGACTTTTACACTTATACATAGTTTTTATTTTAAGGCTTATTCGCGATAAAATTATTTCAAAGGTTTTGGTGTAAGTAACAAGTTATATCGTTACTTAAACCTCGTGGTCGGGGATTAGCGGTATAACTCGTTCGAAACGTCGGAAAATGGAAGGTATTTAAACCTTCTTAACACTTAGCTCGCACTTTCTCAATATTTTTAATATAAATCCCGCTGTAAAACAAAAAAGATGTGAACACATTATTTGTATAAAATATTTTGAAAAATAAAGTTCTATAGAATTATTCTTTAGACTAAAAATGGGTGCTTATCCTACATCGTATCAATCTATGAGAGACCATATCGTCAAGTATATAATGCCAAACGTTGTCGTAGTCTTTACTCTCCTATTACTTACGCCTATTGATAGTTTATTCGCTGATAAATGATTATAGTTGTAAGTGAAGGATGAAGGTCTCCAACTTATAAAAACTACTGATAATTTGAATATTAAATTATTTACGTTGGTCAATTGTACTGACTAATCGCCGGCGCCAAAAATACATATGCCCCGCTATGGAGGCTCGATCTCAAAGTCAAAGTTTATAATGTTGCTACCCTTCTTTTTTTTTCTCCTTGCGGCAATCTCCTCGAATACCTCCTACTGGTGGCATGTCGATGTCGAACCGACTAAAACCGCACGCCGTCTTGGGTACTAGGAGCCGGGGAGCCAAGTGCACCCTAGTAAGGTAAACCCTGGAACCCCGACGTACCTCGGGCCACCTACCAGCTTGTACGATACGCAGCGTCCGCGCCGATATCTAGGCATGCTTCTGCTAGGGTGAAATTGTTACTACCCTACCAAAATAGATGTATCGACATTTATTAATATCGATAAATTACAAAATTATGGTAAATAAAAATAAGTCTTTAGTGTTTCATACAATTACATAATTATTTAACGTGATGCTAACATAAGGAGCTACCGGCTACAATAAATACTATTTTATATAGGTATCTAAAAAAAAAAATATATATTTGATGTCAACATATCCATTTACTGAAAGAAATTATTTTCAGCAATGAGGCCGTCTTTCGGAGTATTCTTAAAAAAGGTTTATTTATGTTCTATTTAAAACTATAGCGAAACAAGTACCTTAATAGAAAAATAAATTATGAAGACACTAAGCAAAAAATTAAAAAAAAAAAAAAACAAATTGATATTGCTTCCTTTTTGTTCCAAGAATATTAAATCGTTGACCTGTATTATTTTAAACAAAAAAAACAGTGCACAAGTATATTACCTTTTTAAATACACTTTATCGACATTTAAATTCTAATTGAACGTTAAAATAACTGAGCTACACTAAACAATGTCTGAACTGCTACAACGAATTTCTGAATAACGGTTACTTTCATGATGTCACTTTTTGTTCAAAAACTATAACGTTTTATTGACAACTATTTTTATCAAAACAGCGACAAAGCGTTCAAGTACAACATCGGAACATATCGAAAATATTGACAATGTTAGGAGTCGAGTCAAATAACGTCGGTAAGCACTATCTTGCGGCTTTTCCGATTCATTGGCGGCGATGCATAGGGAACGATGACGCGTGAAAAAATATCACCGTTCACAACAGGCATTAGCATGAAGATAAAATTGGAAAGTTCTTAAAACTCATGCGTAAGGCCAACTATAATATTCCTGAACTAACTTAAAATCCTACTAATATTATAAACGCGAAAGTTTGTGAGTATGTAAGTGTTTATGTTTGTTGCACTTTCGCGCTAAAACTACTGAATGGATTTTGATGAAACTTTACAATAATATAGATTATACATCAGAATAACACATAAGCTACAATTTATAAAGATAGTAGCTTCACTTCACGCCGTTGCCCGCGGTTATTCCCATACCAACAACGGTAGAAACGCGGGGTTCAGCTAGTATTAAAAAAAAAAAATCGACGGGTTGCACTCCGGGAGTGCCGGCAGAAGTGAAAACTTGAATATTAACGTTGTGCATTTTTGATATTTTGGAATAGTTAGAGAATAATTTTGTACGAATTGCTTTCATCATCAGTATAAAAGTACTATTATTTATGTGGTGGAATACAATATTCATTTATTGCGCTATCGTACACAAACATGACAATTTATATTACATACACACATGAACATTCGCGTAAGCGCCCTGCGCCGCCTGTCCTCTCTCCATCCGTCTTACGAATTTTCGATCAGGTCACGTGACCTGACGCGAGTTTATACGTCCTCTCTCCATCCGTCTTACGAATTCTCGATCAGGTCACGTGACCTGACGCGAATTTATACATTTTTACCCATTCCAAAAAAGAACACAGCGCCGCTAAAGAAGTTTTCACTTCAAAAAATGGCTGAACTAATTATGATGATAACATTGACTTTTTAGTAAAACATTTCTTTTCATGTTTATTTTCGAGCAGTCACTTTATCAAAAAGAAAAAGATTCTGTTAGTCTTTATTTAATAAAGTATTTACACCTTTGCGATAGACTGTTATATTACTGATCATCGTGTAGTCACTTTGAATATTTCATGTGATGAATAATTTATTTAAAAAATATTAAATTCATTTTTGGTATTTAATATTTTTATCCCTGTTTTGTAAAAAATACAAAATATTGAAGGTTAAGAAAAATTATTAACCGTACAATTAGATCTGAACATATTTGAGGTAACATGACAAATCCTTGCGTCGTGGACAATAAAAGTTGACAAATCGGCAATAAATGTGTAACAATGACGACGAAATGTGTAATCCAAATGAGGCAACAATGTTTGACTTGAGGAATCTTTATTTACAAAGACTATGCTAAAAGGATTCATATTTCAATCGTTCTTCTGAGTCGAAAACTTTGCTCCGAATTCCAAGAAAATCGAAAAGGTCTTCGAATTTCAAATGCTTAGCATAAATCACGGTCTGTAATCACAGAATCCCATTAGTTGAATGTCCGAATGTCCTAGAGTTTGAACAAGAAGGTTTTTCCTATCTAAAACGTTTTGGCTGTGTGCCAGATATCGAGCCGAGCCCTTATTTATTACAAGTTAATAATTTGCTTCAATTTATATCTTTCGAAAACATTTTATGTTTCATTTTGCTGAACAATTTTATGGTTTTCTGTATCAATATGCATTGGATTTTTTTCTTTCTTTTATTACTAAACTACCGCCACTTGACTCTGAACCGCGGCTTGTTTTATTTCTTTCTCTGTAGATTCTATATATAATTCGACATGTTATTGAAATATTATACACTAACTAGTGGTCGCTTAGTAGACGAAATTCGGCCATAATTATGTTTTTGGCTTTCTGCATTCCTCCTCCATGTAGAATCAGAATCTCGAAAACGGCTTCAACGAATTTTATGATATTTAGTATGGATGGGCAATAAATTGATCTAGCTAGGATTCATTTTACACATTTTCATGTTATACAACTTTAACTATACCAAACTTCATATGAAAAATCTAAAACGAATTTCCTTCACCAAATTAAAATTAAGACAGAATTTGAAAAACTTTTACTTTATAAAAGCGTAACAACAAATATCAAACTTGGTTTTAAATACTCTGGGAAAAACACTACTTCTGATAAATCAAATACAGATTGATTTAACTCTATTAAAAGTACAACCGGGAGCAAAGCTTGTTTTATTGATAATGATATATATTATACTGGTAAGTATACCTTAAACAAAAATAGTATCAATTAAATTCAATACTTCATAACCATTTCCCTAGTTATTTTTTGAATTACCGTTCCACAAACATATTTTACACAAAAGAAATTAGTAGACACATTTAGTTCCAACATAGATAAAAGCTATTACAATGAGGTATGCGCTTACTCGAACGTATTCAAATTACTCTACTAGAGAAACCTAGCGGTTCGCTACGTGCCCAGTATTTCAGAGTTCATCCGATAAATCAAATTCTTGTAATGAAACGTCCGAATTTAACCAGTTCACTGCACATTCAAACGTTGTAACAAGTTGTGCTCTATTTTATTCGTTGTATTACCTTTGTTTTTATATTAGAACAGTTGAAGTGTTTAAGTACTTGATTAGATTGTGAAATACTTCTATGTATAATTCGATACTAAAATTAGTTTGTTACCTAGCTACCTACTTTTATGTACATAATCTCGTCATATTAGGAACGTTAACGTTCCAGACGTTCTGACCGACTCTTCATTCGTAGTTACAGGTGAAGTAATTAATGTTTAAATGACGAAATTATGATACAATAATAATAAATGTTTCGGACATCTAACACACAACGCCATCTAGTCCCAAGCTAAGCAAAGTTTGTGTTATGGGTACTAGACAACTAATATATATACCGTTACACATACCGAATACACATATATATCGTTTTTTTGGAAATATATACATAGGTATTTCATTGCATTTGCATAAAACAGGATATAATTCGCATTCTTCTCAGTCATTCTGATACGGAGAAGAGTAGAGTAGAGAGAAAATATTTTATAAAATTGTGCTGGTTTATCTAATTTATACATTTTCTTTAAACGGAAACTCTCTGCCTTTAACTGTTAGAGAAGTGGAATTGAACCTTAACATGGCTATGTTCCTACACGATTGTACCGCTAATGGAAAACAGTTGTGAGGCAATCAATACATCCCTGTTTTGTACGGGTTATATTGATGAGGTAGTAAAGGTGATTAATCGAATTGTTTACATTAAGCCTTTATAATAATACTAGCAAATTGTATTTGCATGTAAAACTAAATGGTTTTGTATCCATTTCTCGTATTTCAAAAGATATTGTTTATTGCGAATTACGCATGTTTACATCACTTTATTTAATTAATTATTGCTAAGTTTGTAAAAACATTCAATTTTATTGAACTAAGTTGGAATCAAGCATATGGGTCGCATAATTAAAAAAATAATTTTCATTATTATAGAGTAAAAAAACTACAAATCGATTACGTATAAACTTTTGATTAATTGTTTAACCTGTGTAAAATGTTATCCTTCCTTGGGCTTTGCGTTGATCTGTTAAAAAGAGAAATATTCTGTAGTATGAACGTAGATATTGATAACCAAAGTTGATGCGTAGATCATTATAGTGACATAATTATATCGCTTCAGTCAGGTGTAACTAACGCTTCAATGTCGATTGAAAGTTTGTCAAAGTCCCTAGTCCCTCAAGACTATCAACATACGAGTAATGTAGTAGATAGATAGATAAGATAATAGATTCAAATGGTCCAAAATTCCAGGCATCCCAACTTGCCATCAGATTTAGATTTTTGAACTTGAAAGTATTCTTTGAACTTGAAACAAACTGAAACCTTATTTAAAATACTTCAGAGTGTCGCCGTAAAGAATACAGTGTTGTTTTACTGTTGTTATTTTAAAAAATACAATCTACGAGTTTATTTATGATGTCGAGCACATTTCTTATTACGATCCGAGACTAGGAAGTTGTACGTTGTTTTTATTGCCTTCTCGACAAGCGCTCATCCGTGAAACTTGTGAGTATGACTCGTGTAACTAAGTAAAGGTGAGACTTTTCTCCATCTAAAGGAAAATATCGTCGTGTATTACTATTTTTCTTGTGTGAAATCATTTGTAAGACAAATATGAGAAGCATTTTCCACAACAAAATTTTCATTTTAGTATATTTATGTGGGTTTCTTACGACTTTTAAATTATAGTGCTAGCTCAATCGGAGTGATGACACGGCCTTATAGAACACTGGTGGCAATTGGTTCTTCAGCGGTTAACTGGCAGACCAAACTCCTAATACCAACGGGGAGAGACCACTCTAAGGACAGAAATGCGTTTGTGAAATAAATTAGTAGTCAACAGCTGAAGATAATCACTTACCATCAGGTAATGCAACTGCTCCTTCCCATGTAATAAAAAATTACCAAATGACCTTTATTTTGAAATTCTCTACAAACCTAATAGTCAGTTCATGTTTAAATACTTTAACAGCACTTTAGGCTATTCTATCCTGTATTAACTATCCCTGAAATTGCAAGCTCACGAAACCGATACAATTTATAAAGCAATTTTAAACACCGTCGATCGTCTATAAATCAATGTTGAACCGAAACTAGCCCCACATTTATTATGGTTAAAGGATGAAAAACGTTAATACATTTACGTAACCACTTTAAATAGACCCTTCGTATAAAAAAAACTTGTTTAGCAGATGTTTCAAATCATTATAGTATGCAAAAAAATGAAAACTAATATTTAGTTTATGTTTAAGAAAATAAATCCTTAAGTCACTAAGTATTTACATCTACGTAGCTAAAAAATATACTAAGATAGTAGCTAAGATAAACGTAATCATTAAATTTATCTATCAGGTAATTAAGAACTTTAAAATCAAAATATTATCATACATACAAAAAATATTAAAAGCCGCACAATGAAATGCCCAAAAAAAAACTAAGTGCCAAAGAAAGACAATTTGTGTCACTTAATTTTAATGTCAAAGCTCACTGTCAAGCTGGCGTAACAGAATAATTTCTCTGGATTCTTAAAAAAGTGAGTTGAACAAAGAAACCACTGAAATATATAATAGGTAACCTGTACTGTCATTGGAGGAATTGCATTTTTGTTTGACCCGGGGCCTCCTTAGATGTCAGTGGCACTTTACAGTATTTTACTAACTTGAGTTACAAATCAACATTGTGACAAGTGTTTTTCAAATTCATCAAACCGTAAAGATTGTATTGATGGATATGTGCTACAACTCAAACTTCATGCTAACAGGTACGATTGTTTTTTAAAAAAATAAGAGACTGTCTGGGATTTAAATGATTTTTTATTACACTATACAGAACCAAGGCATACACAGCCATAGAGGACCATGTCAGTAAATTCCAGCATGGTGTTCAGATCGATAGCTACTACAGTCGCGACGCCTCGTTAGGGCTACGTGATCACAATCGGGATTGCCTATTTATACACATTGTCGGCTTCAACGGCACTCCCGACTTCCGACGTCATAACCAGCCAATGCTGAACTCTCATAACTTTAATACTAACGTTTCTACTACCTTAGTACCTACAGATAACGCGGGATGTGGAAGGTCTTGGTTGCTGGATATTTTTTGAAAAAAAATTGGAATGAAGCAGTTTTCGCGAATTCGATCGGGATAAAAAAAGTGGAATGAAACTAAGTTCGACGTTAACTCAGCGATGAATGGAACTTTTCATACGGATAGTGATTACTTGTCAGTGTTTATTTTTTCATCGTTCCATGCAATACGAGGAGTGCATTCATTCCGCATTGAGAAAGTAGTTGGATGAAAATATGGAAGAGTTATTATAAATTCCTAAAGTACATGTTTGATTTTTACTATATCAATGAATAGGTAAAATATTTAAATGAGGGGTTTTGTTGTAAATTTATAAATGAGTAGGTAATGTTGTCTTTTTTAAATTAGCATACCTACTAATCTAGTGCGTATAATCCGTCCCATTATCTTGTTTTAGAAAGTCTATTACTACTATATTCTAAGTTATTTGGAATATAACACGAAGCAGCGAGTATCTATTAGTTTCATATTATTATTATTAATTTCTATATTTTAATTATTCTTTAATAAGTTACAAATTTCCTTAATTTTTATTTATCATTGCTAATTAGATGGGAAAAAATAACAAGCGTGAATAAAGTTTCAAACGACCAAACTTTGCCTAAATCAATATTGTTGTTACATACACCAATCTATGTAGGTATTTAGAAATGCTGCGACAAGTTATGTCATTTCATAATCCCATAAAGCGTCAACCATAATTACTTTAAATGAATGAATGAGTGAATTTATAAGCAACTATTTATAAATTGCAAATGGCTTATCAATTTTAATAAAATATCCAAAGTATTTCTGCCAATTAAATCATTTAAAACGTTTCTATCATGCACGCAATTACGTAATTAAAAACATTCATTGAAATTCAGCCAATCAGAACGCCGCGTTTGAATGAAACTGGCCAGCCATACCTCGTACGACAAAACGCACGTAGGATTAATATAATCGGGCTTTTGGACCCGTCCAGACAGGGTTGTACGCAAAATGACCTGAGTTGAATACTAAATTGGAAATACGGGATGTAATATGTCCGTAAATGCAGTATTGGATGCTTTAAACGAGAATGAGGTCCACAAAAGGGTGGAAAATATATTGAGAACCGAGGGTTACCAACTTAGATTAGAAATTATAAAAGCTATGGCTTTAAATTATTAAACATTTTAATTTAATCATTCATAGTTGTTTAAAGCTACTAATATGATTTTTTTTTATGAAATAGGGGGCAAACGAGCAGACGTATCGCCTGATGGTAAGGGATTACCGCCGCCCATGGACACCCGCAACACCAGAGGCGTTATAAGTGCGTTGCCGGCCTTTGGGGGATGAGGAAGGGGATGGGGGAAGGGGTTGGGATAGGGCCTCCGGTTTCCTCACTCACTCGGTGAAACACAGCGCAGACGCTGTTTCACACCGGTTTTCTGTGAGGCCATGGTATCACTCCGGTCGAGCCGGCCCATTCATGCCGAAGCGTAGCTCTCACACGGTAACAAAATTATCATTAAAAGAAAGACTATAATAAATATGAATATATTTTTTAAAAGATTAGCATGAACAATATTTCATCTTCATCATCATCAACAACCCATAATGTCTCACTGCTGGGCTCAGGTCTCCTTTCATTATAGGGTTTCTTCTTTCATTACATTAAGACCATACGTCTCCACGCTGGCCAAGTCTAGTTTAGGGACTGACAAGGCTACGTAATCTTGCCGTTGGATGTTTTAAACCGCCCAATGGTCTCCAACTAAGCTTCACGACTGTTTCTACCCTATGACGACAACCGGGACCGAATGCTTAACGACTCTGAATCATGGAGACGCTCACTATGATCGTGCCACTAGCGATCTTGCGGGTACTAACAAGATTTGGATAAACAATATTGGTATTTTTAAATGGGTTTCTCTTCCGATATGTAATAACTGTAAAATTAGATATTAGCGAAGGAAATATGTTATCAAATTTTGACTATGTCGGTGGCGCAGTAGTAGTGAATGCGACTGCTGTGCTTGAGGTCTCGGGTTCAAATCCTGGGTCGGACCAAATGTTTGTGTGATCTACAATTTGTTTCGGAGTTTGGGTGTTTTCTATGTATCATATGTATGTATTTATATGTATTTAAAAAAAAAGTATATATATATATTTATATCAGTTGTCTAGTACCCATAACACAAGCTCTGCTTAGCTTGGGACTAGATGGCGTTGTGTAAAAAAAAACAGTTACAATTACAGTTTTGAGGTGGAAATAACATTTAGCTCATTTAATTATGTATACACAAAAAACTTAACATAATTAGTAAAATTGTATATTTTAAGCCATATTGCACTAATAAGTACATTAGCTATCTTTAAACTGTGTTTCGCACAGATCTTGATTCTCGTATCCCGACAAACATTTATGGGTGTCTGACAATTCAAATGATAAAAAATAGCAATTTCAATTTGGAGAATTGTTTTAAATCATTATCATGATAACTTTCTAAAACATAATTCATACGAGTATTTATTTTCCACTTTACTTTATCTGCTACATGACATTCCGAAGTACATGACACCATCTAATTAGAAATACATGACATTTTCTACACAAGAAAATATTATCATCGCACATAGCAGCAACGTAATGTCAAAAAACAACCAGTTTCAAATTCCAAATATTCCACGTTCCATATAAAAGTGGAACATAACAGCGTGCCAAGTGCGAACGGTGAAGTCGAAGCACCTCGAATGCATCGGCCATTGTTCGCGTGTCTCCGTACCATTATCCGAGTATCCGAGACGAACCTCTTGGGGGCTGACCTACTTCGAGCTATATCCCTAAGTGCTTACGCATCTAGGTTATTGTTCTATAAGAACGGTTTCGCTTGTATATTGCTGATTGAACCATATTGAAGTATTGGTTAGTAATTCTCCAGTGACTTAGGAATTAATTAAATATTGTAAACACTCTTAAGTATAATTTCAAGTTTAAAAAACACTAATATAAACTTAGTTGATTTACAAAACATAACTGCTTGAGCCGAAGCTACATATAAGATGAAATAGTTGTGACTGTTACGATCTAAGCAGGTCTCCCACGTTTTCACGTTAATGCAAACATTATAATTAACAATATAATTAAGATACTGGAATTCACGCACTGTTCCTAAAACCCTAAATATAGAGAAGAGTTAAACACCTCCAATGCAAGTAACGAAAGCAGCTTGTCAATAGAGCTACAGAATAACAAATTACTGTAACAATAATAAAGTCAATAGTCTGATATACTGTATCGAATATCCGATGCTTTTAGCGCAGATTGCGTAAATGGAAATCTGGATTTCGTATCGAGAAAACAATGTTCTCTTGCCAAATTGACGCGGTTATTCCGTAAAATAAAAATCTCGATATTTTTTCGCACAATATGGTTTACAACCACGCATATTACGCACTACACAGAGTGCATACTGTAATAGTAGGGGGCTTTTAATCACTAACAACTATCGATACCCATTAAGAAGCATATCCTATATAACTTAATCCGTTACTTACAAAAAGTTACGTACATATTAAGACTCTTTGCAATCAAGGGAAATATTCTATTTTAGTAACAGCATCTAGTTGGCATGAAGTTATTTACTACTTACATATTGTTTTAATAGCCATACAAGAATATTGTTTTTGATTTTTAATCCTGCATATCAATTTATTAAATGTGCTTATTGCAAGCAAGAGAAATGACTATCGTGTTATATATATAATCTCAAAACCATAAAAAAAATCTCTAACTACACTTCGTAAACAACCTTATCTTTGCTTTAAAAGCTTACAAGTAATAGATACCCTATTTCCCTGCAAATCCCATGATAGTTGAGACCAGTTGCATTGTCAACTCTTGTTACCAATAGTTATACTAATGCACATGTTCAAAATAATGCCAAGTAATTTGCGACTTTATTTTCTAATAAATAAGGTTAGAGCGAATAAATTTCGATAGTGATTTTATCGTGGTTGATATAGAACAGACTAATGCCAGCACGTGGCGCAGACGCAGTCCTGTTTAATCTTCATCCCTTGCTTTTGATGTGAGCGGTCCCCATGTTTGTCTAAACACCGGTTTAATTACAAGCTCATTTATTTTGTACTATTTACCGTTGAAAGAAGTGCCTGGGCTTTCAGGGACGTTGAATTACTGCCGACCATAATTTGGTGAGTAGATACTTTGGGTTTGGCGTTCATGTTGTTGGCAAACACATCTATGTTTAATTAGGCATATCGATCACAGGATTCGGAATGTGTGGTTCCTTATTTAGTTAGTTGCTAGTTTATATTCCAGGTGTACGAATATGGCTTGGTAAATAGTTGTTGATGCATAGACACTTTCGATATCTACCTTAGAAGTGTTAAATCATTGTGGTATAAGGTAGAACACTTTAGAGGTTATAATTCAGGTATTGGAAGAGAAATTTGATGATAAATTTGTTGTTATGTAAAAAAGTTACCTAATCTTGTAATTATTCCTTTCTTCATTATCACAAACGACTAGACGAGTATTTTTTTTAAAACAGCAATATCAATATACAGAGGCAAGAACAAGCTTTTAGTTCAAATTGCTTGGTTGACAACTTCATTTATGGTATCATAAATATGACAGGGTCAATTTTGGCTAGACTCCAAGCATGAACACAGCCATAGTACATTCACAGGACATCAAGAAATATTTCAGAACATAAGCGTATGTTGTCAACACAATAGTGATTCGACTCGACAATAGAAGTCTAGAAAAAAGAGTGTACTTTTACCGGATAATTATTTTAAAGTGTATGATCAACTGCCAATAAAGTTTGCATCTTTGTCTATTCTAAAAGGATACAATTATTATAGTTCTGGTTTTAATATCAACCATTGTAAATTAAATAAAATTACCGACACATATATTTTGCATATTTTCAAATTACCATACTTACTTACAAACATACTTAATTGCCCATTATCCACACTTCCTACATCTTTATTCATTACTGAAAAAATTTAAAAAAATAATGATATTTAAAAATAATCAATTTTACCCGATATATTTATTCTTTTTAATTTCACAAATTATTGTTCAAACCAAAACCATTTCTGTAACGATAAAAAGTGCACTTACATAACATAATAATTGTTTCACAAAAACACATTTCAGAAAACTTATTAACTATTATCTTAATTATCTTTATAGCTTTGTTTCTAGACAGATACAAACATGATACTGTCCACCACAAATCAAACAGTGTGACAAATATTGACCAAGCGTCTGCCGATACCAATGACTCTTTTTTCATAAATGGTTGATATTTATTTGTTTTCGCGTTGCCATTACGTTGTGTGTAAATTAAAAAGTAAGCATAACAAAATTTGTAATGTTATGTTAATTAATTGTGGTTTAATTTCAGTTTTCATTGTGATGCTTTGATCGTTTTGTGTTTTTGAAGTGAAACTTCTTTAGAATCGTTGTGATTTCAAACCCGATGCAACGGAAAAAGCGACAGGTAAGAGAAACAAATACATAAATTCGCCTGTAATTAGTGAGCCAGAGCAAGAGAGCAAATGTCGGTGTGTATGTATAAATTAATCAAAATACTTTCATTTTTAAACAAATAAACTTTGTAATCCTTGTTATATATATTCATCTCATTCTTTTGTCGTTTTACTGTAGTTTCACTTCTATCGTGTGTGAATCGCACACACACCTTTTTTTTAAGTTAACTTTTCCTAAATAGTTTGCTGCTTAAAAGATTTAGAGGCTTGAAGGATTCTCTAAATCATATTAAAATGTAATGTAAATAAAAAAATATTTTATATTTAACAGGTTAGAATTTTTTATGGTTTCTGCTAGACATTATTACGAAAACATAAGAAAGGAATTTAATAGAATTTTTATAGTCAAAATTCACAATTCATTTAACTAAAAGTATTGAAACAAAACACAAACAGTTACTACATATACAATCAAAACCTCTTCAAAACAACAGAGAGCGCAACTAATTTGCATAAATAAATACCGAGCATCTCGTTGCAACCACCGCATCACCCCAGACAAAAACGAGTAAGGAAACTTCTAACGTTTATTTAATAGCCAGTCGCCTCCTGCAATAATCCTTATAATGACACAAAATGCGCAAACTGCGTACTCTGTTGCATACTGAACAGATGTTTCCAAATTAGCATTGTTTGCGACACAAGCCAAATTTGTTATAATTATAGTGATTCGACACGGGTGGCTTCGCGCTAAGGTTTCTCAGTAATGAATAAAGATGTAGGAAGTGTGGATAATGGGAAATTAAGTGTGTTTATCAATGAGTATGGTAATTTGGAAATATGCAAAACATTTGTGTCGGTAATTTAAAAGTAATGTGCAATCATGGCTTTAGTAGAGATATGTTGAACTTTAGCAAATTTACAAGCAATAATATTAATATTATTTCTTCACACATCACATACACTGCTCTTTGGTTCCAAGCTAGGCAAAGCATATACTATGCTAACCAGTCTGTTGATAAACATACTTATACATTGCCAAATACATACATATTAAAGATAATTACAACCAGTCCTTTTTTTTACGTTTGGAAACCCCCTCAGGCCGTCACCCCGCCGGGGTTTGCGGCGGGGCGGTGTGTCGCAATCGACCCGACTAAAACCACACGGTGTGCCACTCTGCGCCTGAGAAGGGAGGGGTCCGGGAACTGCTTATATTAACACGACCGGACCCCTCCCAAAATTACAACCAGTCCAGCCCAAGGTAGTAGAGCCACGATGTTTTCAGTACGAACGGCCCGGCGTTGTTAATTAAAATCTAATCCTTAATTTTGAAAAATCTATTCATAATTTAACTTAACAAGAAAACTCAACAAGTAACTTACATACTGTTATTTATTTTGGTCTAAGTCTTGGACCATGTTATGTTCATCGTAATCTTTTGTTATATAAAAATTAACATAATATTAAGTTAAGTGTGTTTGTGAAAAATTACTAGGAGTATTCAACATAACATTTCACAAAAGCACTTTTATTATATCAATCAGAAGTCAGAAAGTTTTCGCGAAAACTTAACATCAACTTACACTTAATATTCGAAACTAGTTATTAAATAGTTTAATAAATTACGTTTAATCCTATTAATCACAATCCCAACTCATACAAGTTCTCTGTCATTACTAACTCGTATTAATCAAAATGAATCAAAATGTCTACTGAATTACGAAACCCGGGTAAAGAGAAAATGTTCGTATTGCGAGTGTTATCTTCTGAAAGCAGAGCAGGTGACGTTTTAGGGTTGGCAGTAACAGTTGTGACAGTTTTAAATCGATTTATGTGGGAAGTGAAAATAATTAGTTTTGCATATTACTTGTTTATATTAAGCTAGTTGGCTTGACTGACTGCCTATTATATTTAAATATCAGTTTATTTTTTGTTTTCAAGCTCCAAAAAGATTTCGTTTTTGTGTGTATATATAGTAATACCACATGCAAATTGTCAATATACCTGACTGCGAAAGAAGGAGGGTTTTGTTTTTCAAATTGAATAGGAGCAAACGAGCAGACGAATTGCCTGATGGTAAGCGATCACCGCCGCCCATGGACACACGCAACACCAGAGGCGTCACAAGTGCCGACCTTTTAAGAAGGAGTACTCTATATTTATTTTTTTTATATTAGAGTATTGGTCCGGCAATACCGCAAGCGACAGTTCATTACACAGTTTTACAGTCCACAGCAACAAGATTACTATGTAATCCCCTGATGTTGTAAAGTCCACAACCAGCGTGACAGGGGTCCGGATGGCATGAATATCTATGACAATTATGACTACCTAGTTTCATAATTATATTTTACCTAAAAACTTAAAGTGCAACAGATTATTAATGTGTAGGTACAGATAATAGTATATTTTGCTAGGAATAGATCTACAAAAATATTGACTGAAGACGAGAAGATTGAAATTCCATTTTACGCCAACTGTAAGAAAACCTAATCTTATATATGAAGACTTTATTTAATATTTTAAAGAAGTTTTATAGTATCTTACTAGTGTTTGAATGTTTCAAAAATAGATTGAATAGATTTTCCTAATCTATTTTACGTTTTTCAAAAAAACGATTTAAATCTTTTCTCATCCCTATTCAAACGCGAGATAATAAAGTGTCCGACAGTAGTGTCGGACATCTTGCGACATTATTCATGTTTATCGCCTCAATGCCGGCCGTACGACGCCGCAATTAGAGGATTTCCTTCTCTCGCTTTGTACACAGAGCCTTTTAAACTGAATGTTTTTGTTTTTAAATGCGTTGATGCGGAGGAGGGTTGTCGAGGGAATGAAAAATATTTTTACGGGAATGTTTTTTTGGTACTTGGTAATTAGACGTGAATGATATGAAAGGATCACTTTGCTTTTAAAGGTACAAAATGTAGGTTATGAATAATATCAGCTTCATATTCTGACTGTCAAAATATATTTCCATTTTTCAAAATTTAAATGGTAATCTATTTATATAGCCAAAACCTACTTTCAAAGGAGATTGTTAAGAAATATTTAGGACGATACTGATTTATATATGTAATAAAATAGTAATTAGGTATTTTCTGATTTAAACATGGTTTGTAATTAAATTAGGTACTATACTATAACATTAGTGCAATACCCAATGGTACAATTCATGTATATAAATTTATCATCGTTTTAATAATTTAACGGCTTATACAAACAAATTCTTTAAATCAACTAAGGAGTAAGTTTTTCATGTTTTGAAATTTGATGAAGTTAAAAAATGAACTATTTTTATATTCTTCATAAATTATTAAACTTCATTAATTAATATTCGAATATATTATTAAATTAATTTTTATTTCACGAGTTTGATCATGGTTTTATACTAACATGAAAATTAAACAATTCTAAGATTAGTACTCCAGTCTGTTTTGTTTGGTCCATTACACAATTTAATTTGTCCGTCTGTCGCCCACTTAATGGGTTACACCTCAACGTACAAGCTTACTAATTAAAACAAAAACAAAATAGCGCAACAGAAAACAAAACACGTTCGACAAAGTTGGAATATTAATGTAGCTTGCGACAACGGTCCAGAATAGGGCTGCCATGTAACGGAAAATTGACCGTCAATTTATAGGCATATTTCAATTTCAATGATTCATTCATTCATACATTGTTATAAATAATAAAAAAAATCGGACGTCTAACACACAATGGAATATACTTTCAATTTAATCATAGCAGTCGCATACGCTACTACAAAATCCATACTAATATTATAAATTCTGAAGTAACTCTTTCTGTCTATGTATCTACCACTTTAAAAAATAAATTGTAAAGAGATTCATGAAGGATAAAGCCCCATCTTTAACCCTAATAATCTACATATAAACGCGGGCGGAGCCGCAGGCAAAGACAGTTACATATATTTTATTTATTTAAAAAAATATACTGAAAGGATATTCTTTTTTCAATCTATAGCAGATATTATGTCTAGCGCAACAAAAAAAACATATCAATTTATAGAAATAATAATGTCTGAAAATGTTAAAACAGTTAGACATAATATCACTTGCATTACTAAGTCAAACATAACCAGTTACCTCATAGTCTCTGTCAACTTAACGAGAATTGGGGAGCCATTTTTGTGAAGAGAGGGGGACAAAGCTTGGCAGTATACTTGTATGATGATAGTCTATTCCCATCAGGTGATACATCTGCCTCTTATACTATAAAAATGCAAAGAAAACGAACAAACAAAAATAGTACTTGCGCAAGACTATCAGAGAAAACGTGCGGCACAACACTAGTTTCATTCGCAGACCTCACTAATACCAATGATCTCTCTATCGAGGTAGTTGTGACCGGATAAATCCCCGGACGAAGTACCGGCACGTCTAATGCGATTATTCGAACTTTATACTATGTTCGTGAATTACTTACAAACGACAAATGTTTTTAGAGATGCTGTACTTTTGATTTAAGTGAGTGTAATCTGCGAATAGTTTAATATAAATAAATATCAATATTACCTGTCTTTTGACTATTTAGAAAATTAAAAGAGAGCGGTCAACTATTATGAAATTTATATGGATAGTTTTTTTTTTTTTAAATTTGATATTATATTATTGAAAACCACCATAGTCACCGAGATTTTATTGAGAACAGCAGTACTTTCAGTCGATTTAAAAATAGAATGACAGGTTTTGAAAATTCGTCCTTTGATTTCAAACGAAAATAATGTTTTTTAACAAGATTAAATTCACTTAAAGGAAGATGCACTATAATACAAAAAATATAAAATATTTGAACAATTCTTCGGGGTTCAATCGCATAATCATATCTACAAGGCGAAACATCAAAGATAACTGTAAATAATTTCTCAAAGCCTTAAGTAAAATGAGCAGGCGACACCGCAATGCCCTTTATTTTCCCATTGATTACCAGTCCTCTCACCTTAGGGTAGGATAATACAATTACAGTCAATCGATGCCTCCCTGTGAGCCCAACATGCGGGAGCTAGCATTTTTTAAAACGCTGCAATAAAGTTACGTTTTCAAACTTCAAACACACAAGGTGCACTCTGCTATAATTTTCAAAGAATTTTACGAAAAATTATATGTATGTGGGTAGGTACCAATTTTTACCTAAGGAGCTGCACAAACTTGGACTTTTTATGTTGCCTACAGCATAGTATATGAGGGAACCGTAGTTGCTGTGTCATGTTCTAGCCACAATTCATCGCTTGTTTTCCGTCAGTCTTACTATGGACATCGTGGATAGCTTGTGTCGTACATAGGAGACGGATACCAAATGCAACACCTTCTTTTGGCCAGCTCAGTACAATTTTTAGGAAATTTGGTAATGGTTGTGTCTTGAACTAACGACTTTTAGTTTCCATTTACCAACACTGAACACTTTTTAATCGTCATGAGTATGTGTTACTTAGAAATAACTAGACTGAATAAATGGTTACGAATGGGCATGGAGTATACGTTTTAGCTGTTTTTGCACAATCTAATAATGTTTATGTAAAATGATCAATTTTTTTGTTATGGAATTGTGGGCAAACTAGCAGACATCACCTGATGGTAAACAATTACCGCCTCCCATGAACATCGGCTTCCTCAGAGGCGTCACAAGTGCATTGACGGCCTTTGGGGGATAGGGAGAGTGATGAGGGAGTTTTTGGGTATGGGCCTCTAATACAACTCACTTGGTGAAACACAGCGCAGGCGCTGTTTCACACCGGGTTTCTGTGAGACCGTGGTATCACTCCGGTCGAGACGGCCCGTGCATGCCGAAGTGTAGCTCTCCCACGTAAGATAAGTTTATTTTATCCACACTTAAGATCCACTATCCAGTATCTCATAATCTTATGGATGGTGTACTTTATTGTGGCAGAGCTAAGCTTCTACAAATACGGGTCGATTCGTTCGAAGCGCCTACCACTGTCTTATGGAAAGCTGATATTTGACGAGAGTTTCCTTCATTACTAGAGTAAGCTAGAAACTCAACTCCCTCTTATCCATTCTTATGGGGAATGGAATAGCCTAAATTTCATCGTACCCTAATTAATAGATTGATGATGCTAGTGTACTATGCTAGTTCTGTCTTTAAACTATGTTGTCCTCAGTACGTAAATAAGTAGGTACAATGTAGAAGGGCAAAGTGTATGATGAAACAATGACACTGAAGTAGTCTGCTAATCTTTGTAAACAACTAAACGAGTTCGACAATAGAAAGGCTTGACCATGAAGAAAGTATCAAGTTAAGTGGCACATTGACGTCACAGAAACCACTCGTTTTAGTGCCTGACAATTTAGGGCAGATATGTTTGTCGAGTTCAACATAAAGGTAATTTCTATTTCTAACACATTTTTGCTTCTGCGCACGTCAGAGCATTATAGTTCTACTGTTGATATGATATTAAAACTTTTATACGTCTCTAAAAACATTTAAGTTATTGAATTTATGTATTAGGATCTTTCCAACTGATACATGAAATTTTAAATTCAAATTGAAGGTTTTGTACTTTTTTATATAACTATTACTTCCATACACATGAGCTTTTGCTCAATCGTGTGCAATTAGATGGTCGATACTGGAAAGTGTCAGTACTTCACACGTGAAAGCTTCAAACAATATTGCAAATAAATCAATCGATGGAAGCCAGCTATATGTTAACAATTGTGTTAAATTTTCATACTTACCTTACATACTTACCTAAAATTATAAAAATTTTGGTAAGTGTAAGTTTTTATAACGACTCGTTTTTCAAAATTATGTTAAATATATATACCTATTTAACTAGCTTTTACTGAAAATAATCGATATTCGGTTAAAAGAATGCAGTCCTGCAAAGTCAATCAAACAACATATTTTAATGGTTAACCGTCGGACACAGTTTCCTTAGAAAGGAAGTTTCGGCTCACTTTCATAAAATAACGTGCGAAAAATCTATTTAAAAATATTGTTGAACTACTCAGAATGCATAACCATATATTTATTGATCATATTCTATTTGAAAGCTAAAACATCATGACTTAAAGCAACGTACATCCCAAAAAATATTTCAAGCGTTTTATCACTGGGAAAACGCGTTATGTATTCGGAGATATTCTACAGATCGCGATTCTAAGTACGAATGAAAAGAACAACATCATTCATCACGCAAGACGGCTCAAGGGATTGCCGGTCTATTCCATTCAGGAGTGAACGAAATCTTTTTGCGTTTCGCTCGCGGTTCGCTTCGACTTTGTGTGAGATGACGAATGTGAGCTCGTGAATTGGTGTCACTGAGTAGATGTAATAGGCTTTTGGGGGATGCTTAACTTATTCATAGTGATAGAACATGTTTTGTTTTGAAGCGCATTGTGTTCTTAGAGCTGTTGAGCTTGATTGAAGGGTAAGATCGTACTGAAAGAAGAATATGTATGACGACTTCTATATTTATTTATAATCAGCTTTTCCTAGATGCTTGGCTTGAGTAAAAGTATCCTTTTCGATCTTACAATCTGTGCCTCCGTTCCTAATGTATAAAAAAAACGTACGGTACAGTCGATTTGAAAAAATGAACAAGCAACCATTTAATTTAAATAAATGTGTTTGTTCCTGGGCTATCCCTGACTATAGATGTAGCCAGTATGATGTTGGATGCGGAGGAGACCTATTTCCAACAGTGGACGTCTTTCGGCTGATATTACAACGACAATATGAGGTCCCAGTTGAAAATCAGCCCCGGGTACCCGTTTCAAGCTGAACTTGAATCCCTTCTTGATGCTTAAACTTAAGACAAATAAATCGTTATTACTGCCGAGAAAGTCCAGCTGGTCCCTATTAATGTGTGCATTCAAAGTTATTGGTTCGATAATCGATATCGAAGTATAGTAAAAGTTAACAACTGCTGCGTCATTACGCGTCGACCCTTCAGGGGTCACCGACCTTGACATTCGAAACGAATATCCGTATTCAAACATCGAAGGCTTTACTGATCAGTTTGCGCGCTTAATACGAAAATATACGACTTGTTTAAATAAAAGGAATGAATTTTACCGGTTATGCGAAGCCCTCGAAAATTCTAAATATACGGGTATTTAGGGATCCTGTTTAATCCCCTATTTACGGCGTTCGTCAGTATAAATAATTTTCGCGGGCCGGACACGCCGCAGGATTAAATTCGGGCACGAATACAAAATGGATGCCAGGTAGAGTTAAAACTTCTAATGCAAGTTGTAGCGGGAAGCACGGATTATGAAGTGTTGAATAATATAACGAACAGTGCATCTTAAAAGGGAAGAGGCGCAATTTAATAAATTATACTCATTTATTATGTACCTATTACGTAAAACGTTGTTTTCCCTACGTGTTCAATGTTTATTTTATTTGATTTTATCAAGTTGAGTTTTAACTGCTTGGTGAATTTTATAAAATGCCTATATTTGTGATTTTCCTAAGCCGCATAGGCATGATGCTTGGTTTTATTTTTCTCAATAATAATTATTTAGTACAGAAAACTGTTTTATTATTGCTCGTTGAAATATGCTTAATCATATCGGCTATACTAATTATTCATATCTTTACAACTGCATGAATACTATGTTGTCGATAGTTTATTTTAATTCATGTTTGTTTAGGTACATATGTATGAAAATTACACAAACAGAGGTGTATGAAATTTAGCAGAATTAAAGTTTTTAAAGGAAAAGGAGTGCAGAAGGTTAAAAAAATGATACTCAAATTTCAATCACTGAACTTCCAGTAGTATTCTATAAAACAGACAAGTAAAATGAAATACAAAAGTTTAATAATATGAATTTTAGAGGTGTTTGAAAAAGTTCATTTGAAAATAATCTAAAAACTTTTTTTTTTTAATTCACTTTATAATAAATGTGTTACTTATGTGTACTAACTACCCAAAAAAATTTAAACACTTGATATCAATGATATGGTTGTCGGAAAGAGATCGATGTGAGCGATAAGACCGCCAATTGTATTTATGTATTTTGTGACTCATTTTATGTATTGTTTTGTGTTGTGTTCGCAATAAAGATAAATGACTAAAATTATCCATAAGGGCTGCTTTCATTGGAATAGTCATTTACATAAGTAATTAATACTACGTATATTTATAAATAAACCTTGTAAATAATCAATTTCCTGTGACTCTCCCGCTGTCAATGATGCCATAAATCCCAATCGTGCGTTAAATTTTTACTCAATAAACCGGTACATAAACAATCAGTTTCAGCAAAATCACAGGGCAAATTTAAATAAAATATTCAGTTGCGAACCTCAACCATCAAACTAGGACCGTCACGTCCACCAGGCGATAGGGGAAGAATGAGACACCGCTTGATTTATTCGTTGTACGTCTCGCACGCTAAAGGTAGCGTGTTGTAATTCGAACGTGCGCGTAAATCTTAGTGATCTTGGAACTATTGGTCACTAGATATGATGATATTCAAAAAGGACAAAGTCAGTATGTTTGTATATCTAAAACTCTGAATGCGCAAAACACTAACTCACAACAATATATGTAATTCCTCAATTAAGCAATTCTACAATGACAGTACTAGTGCAGTTTAAGACTGCACAAAAAGAAAATATTGGTATTACTATATTCGCAGAAAAAAAATGATTTAAGACTGTTAAACCCTTTGTAGAATAGTAGATGGCAGTAAAGCATATAAAACCATCATGGATCAAAATTAATGGTTACTTCTAGCAGTTTTCAAATTCAGAAATAGAAAATATTGTGGTATTTATTGTTATATAAACTTTGATAGCTTTGATTGTTGTAAAACATGCTCTCTATGTGGTAAAGAATACCGAGTACCAAGACCCCTATTCATCTTGTGGGTATTGTGGGGAAATGGGTCTCATGTCCCTCCAAGATAAAGGGAGGATCCTCCGATCAGGCGAGATGATCATACCTAACGGGCCACTGCTCAGCGTTTGATGTTGGGATGTTGTATTTATGCTTATCGACGCGAGCACTTCTATTGCGCGATCCAGGACTGGTAGTTTTTTCGTAACACCGTGTAATGTTGTTGTTTGCGCTGTATGTGGAGGTCACCGCAGTATCACAAGAGCTGGTCAAGGAGTAAACTAATTTTAATACCACAGAAGAAGCAATACTTTAAAGTAGTAAGCAATAACCATATTTCTTAGTGGATGCCTATATCCAGCAGACTATTCAAAGCTGTTGATGATGAATGATTACTATCAAATAAAAATGTTTTAATAGTGATGGTTATGACTATCCAGAAAGTGTACATCCTTGGTTTGTTTCTAACCGCTGATGGCGGATATTTGTAGGAAACGACAATACACCGTGATAAACTGTGTGCCCTCAAGGTATTTACGCGACGTTAATAGGGCCCGCTGTTTCCCACAACTTGCGTAACGATATTAAGTTCATGTGATATATAATAACATTTATATAGGTACGTGAAACTTCGTTTAGAAACACATTAAGTTTGTAGATAAATTTGCACTTTTTTAAATTTTATTATTTATTAAATGCTAAGTTGTTTAAAACGAAAACCTAGCAACCTTTGAAAAATAGTACACGCAAAGGCCCATAACTCCTTGAATTGCAGTTGCATTCATAAGTGCCGGTATCTACTTGACATTAATTTGACTACGTTGAAAATTTTGTGACAATAATTATGTGTTGTCACATATTATAATATTTTTCATCTCTTTTTAGAAGCTAACTTAGTAGACTTTTCACGACGAATTCTACAAACACACACAAAAAAATCAGGGTAATCAGCTATTTACGATACGTATGGAATTAACACGTACAGATATTTTCTATCTTCCTTAAATACCGAAAAGTTGTAGTAAATATTCCTATAATTTTAATATTATTAATAGACGTAACTGTCATATTTGAATGCAAACAGAACTGTACGTTCTAATAATAATAACCACAACTAATTTCTTAGTTTTCATCAAATAACAGTGCAAAGTTTTTTTTTTTTTTTTTCCTATAAATGCCGTACATTGCAAGTAGGACATTGCTATTACGATCTAGTCTACTGACTAATGAGTAATTTTACTTTGACCTAAATTATTAAAACAAAACTATAATAAGATTGTGTCCACTAACACTTTTCTTATTGTCTCTAATTAATTGAGGACACTCTGTTCGTGTGTTCTTGTATTACACTGCACTAAAATAGTAGTATTTTGTTCACTTCGCACTTTCACTTAACTAACTCAAAGGGTTTTAACCTTTTAAGTCTCCTTGTAATATCCTATCAAATAACAGTGCAAAGTAAAAAAAAAAAATACTCAGAAACATATATCTTGTAGATATAAGTAAATACAACAGTGCAAAAATGGAGCTGTCGCTACGGCTACGGCGTAGGCAGAGCTACGGGAGCTTACATCACTTTATGTCGACTTATGTAGGTAGTATACATGTACATACATATGTATGTGTATATGAAAACATTGGGGTGCATAAATCATGACCAAGGTATGGTTGTGGCAATGAATATCTAAGAATAGTGGAAATCAAAATATTGAATACTACTAAGTTAGTTTAACACGATTAAGTATCATACCAAGCTAAATATTATAGGTCACTAATAATATTATCTATTGATAAAATACCTATACAAAACCTTTATCGCCGGGAAACTATTTCTTCTCAAAGGAAATGATTTCGTGAATTCATTAAACTAATGAAATGGACAAAACAAAGTTATAACAGAACTAAATAATGTTCTATTGGTTTAATTTGCATAAGGTTGTATAATGATATATATAGAATACATTTACTATTTACCTCTTTATCAAGTATCCTTACTAAATCTCAAGCTGTTACTATAGTTCAATAATACTTGTTCAAAATATAAGCAGAAATTTATTCAATCGTATTGAGACATATAGTACAAAACATTATTAACATATGTTTAAGTCTATAAGAGTCTAAAGCACTAGTCTAGTAAATGTTTGTCCTTCATAAGTATAACCACACTTATCTTTTAATTACTAGCTGACCCACGCAACCTCGTTTCCGTCTTCTATTGCCCGAAGCGTGAAATATTTCCTCCGTTTTTAGAAATATTCTTCATTGGTGCTCCGCTCCTATAAGTTTTAGCGTAATGATATATAGCCTATAGCCTTCCTCGATAAATGGAATATCTAACAATGAGAGATTTTTTCAAATCTGAAATGAAATGAAATGAAATGAAATGAAATGATTTATGAAATGATTTATTTCACATAAATAGAGTACATTTACAGGTGTTGTTACAGTTTGAACTTAAGAGACCGTCTATTTAGCCACTGGTGGCATGTGAAAATGTCCTTATTTAAAATTCTATTAATTACATAAATTTTAAAAAAGTAAAAAAATATAAATTGTCAAAAATGTCATTTAAATATTATTTATTATATTGCAAAATAGTCAAATTAAAAGTGAGTCAATTAAATATTACACATGTCAAGCTGTATTCTCATTTTCAATAAAAAATTCTTTGAGTGAATAATATGACTTTTCCAGAAGCCATCTCTTGAGATGGTTCCTAAAACGACACAGTGGTAAATCCCTAAAATGGTAAAAGACTAGTGGTTCTTCAGATTAGCACGTTCCAACCAACAAACAAACTCTTCAGCTTTATAATATTAGTATAGATTTAATATGAATGAACAATTTTTCTCATGCGAAAACGTTTCAAATACTTGAATCGACAATATTGCATACCTACACCCAGACTGCGAGTGTTACTGCACCCTCTATAGCTATATAAGTATATTTATACATATACAATAACATCGGAGATATAACAGTCGGCAAGTCTTAAGCGGTGTTTATGTCTAAATCGACAAAAAATCCATAGGAAGGTCCCCTTCTCCTTAAGTTAGCGACACCTGCGCTGCAACTTTACCGATGTACTAAAATGTTTTTCTTTTGATAGTGTATCAGAATGGTGTTTTTTCATGTTTATTTTTGATATGACACATAAAAGTTTCTTTGTTAATTTCCGACAAAACTACTTAATCACGTTACACAGTAAGGTGCTTTTTTGGTGCTTCAAAGCAGACAGACAAAAACCGCTTTAAACCAATTTAATAACATAGATATTAAAAACCTTTTTTCTCATATTTTTATCGTTATCGTAAAGGCAAAAAAGATGTTTGAAAGTGATCAAAGAAAAACACTGTACAAGAATTCTGGTAATACTTAAAACAGCTGGGGCGTTTTAATTTTCTAAGAACGTTAATTTTCGTAATAGAGCTAAACATTTCATATCTTTTCAAAGGTTTTTGAAATAAAATAAATATTTTATCAAATAACCCGTTACGGCATTTCCATCACACTAATAAATTTATATTCACTACTAAATTTGGCTTATTCTATAAGTTGTTAAGGAATCATATCCTTAAGAGTTCTCTTCGTACGTTCGTGTAAACATATGTACAGAGGGCATCGCGCAATTTTCTACCCTCTTCCTGATGATCCGCCAAGCTGTGATATTTGAACTTTGAAATATTGTTTTGAATAATAAATTATTGTCAAGGTAATTTATTTAACTACCACTTATAGTTTTATATTCATACTGTTTTAGTTTCTCCATATTTCGATTTGTATTTCGACTTATATATATATAATAGAAATTATCGTCTGATATGATAAAACTGTAAAATAAAAAAAAAATAATAAGTTTTTTAAATTTAGAACCATAAAGGTTATGTGCCAGTATTCAATCATCTAACTGACTAATTTCTTGCAAGGACAGAGAAAATAAGCAACTGAGCGGCAAAAGAAGATATTCACTAGACATCATATTTATTTTCAAAACAACATAAGACCGCTTATCGCGAAGAGCCTTAGAGGGTTCAATGTTCAGGAGTGGACGTTCTTTAGCGGAGGTGATGATGGTACGAAACATAGTTTGTAAATAAATTATAATATTTGTTTATAGTTCGTGTATAATACTGTAACAAATTTCAACGTAAACTTGTTTATATTCCATAACTCTAACTAAAACGATTATCAAATTTCTACCTATAATGAATGTACGAACCGATTTATCGTTTGCTAGTAAATCACTATATGTCACCTGTTACATTGGACTAATATAATCAGACCTTTCTCACTCCGATAAATTCTCTTCCGGGACCTGAAATTATGTGAGATTGGAAGGGGATGGTAGGTCTCGTATCGTTGGTACTGGCAACACCTCCATGTCGATATTAATAAAATTAATTAGTGCGAGATAACATGAGTTCGTGTCATACTCGGGCGGCATAGTTGGCTAATAGTCAAGATAGATAGTTTACTGCACACTAGGTATATCCTGTTCTCTTTATTATTATAAGTACACATTTTGTGTACAGTAAATTACTCAAAGAGCCAAGCTAAGATTACAATTTCATTATTAGTTGATAAAGATGGTCATAAAAGTCATAACCTTTTTCAACCACAATAATAATAATATGTTTTATGAAATAGAACAGAATATAAAGTTTTGTTGTTATTCAGAATACATTATGAATACTTTTCAATTTAATAATCACTGAAGTATAAATTTGAGTAATTAGACATCCCAATATTTCATTTTATTATACCCCCAAACGTACCACGTATAAAATGTTGTTGAAACATATTATAAGAACTCCATAATTAAGACTGCTTAGTTGTAAAATAATATGACATCCCACGTGCTCCAACCTAACACTAAAGAACTACGTACAAAAAACACAATGTAATTTAACGTAGGTATATTTTTGAGATTAATTAGTTTAATTTAACGTTATTATTTTAAATGTTCTTCTATTTCAAAATCATTTCATAGGATAATCATTGATATTGTTAGTGTGGCGACTTCCACATATAACACAACAATAACCTACTACAGCGCCTACCAAAGATACACTGAACTACGAAGTAACGCACTACACGGAGTAACTACAAATCCTGAATCGCGCAATAAATAGTTCTCGCGCTGATTATCATATATACAACATCCCAACATCAACTATAGGGCAGTAGCCCGCCAGGCATGATCACCTCGCCTGGTCGGAGGATCCTCCCTTTATGTTGGGTGGAACATGATACCCGTTCCCCCACATTAGCAAATAAATAGTTTTCAACTTATAATTACAATTACTTATACAATACATTGATACTTTGAAATAACATAAAATTTTAAGCACGGAGTTGCCGACTTTACGACTTTGCTATGTTGAGTGGCTGTGAAACCTTCCGCTTCCAAAACTCAATGCTCGCTATTGAATCTAACATTTCTATTTCCGGTGCAACGTTGAACCGCACACTGTTTTGAATCACCACCAAAATTAAATCAAAAATAAAGCAGTTGTGCTAGTAATGGATAATATAACTAATTAACTTCTTGTAAAGTTAGAGAATCTAACAACCGACCTGTAAAAGATGATATTCGGTAGACATCATATGTTTTTTCAAAACAACACAAGACCGCTTGTCACGAAGAGCCTTAGGGGGTTCTGAATGTCCAGCAGTGGACGTCCTTCAGCGGAGGGGATGATAGTAAGAAACTTAGTTTGTAAATAAATTAAAATATTTGTTTATAGTTCATGTATAATACTGTAATCAATATCCACGTAAGCCTGTTATATTCCAAAACGAAAACGATTATCAAATTTCTACCGTAAATGTTAAATTTGCTATGTTGAGTGGCTATGAAATCCTTCGCTTCCAAAATTCAATGCTCGCTATTGAATCTAACATTTCTATTTCCGGTGCAATGTTGAAACACACACTGTTTTAAATTACCACCAAAATTAAAACAAAAATCATTTAATATCGAGACTGTAATATGTGAGAAAATAATTTTGTATTGTTACAATATGTTAGTAAATATTTTTACAGAATTGATGATTGTTGGGAATCAAAACCATCGATTTTATTTTCTAGAAATTATTAACAAGAAATTTGTTTGCATAAAAATCAGTCATCAACCTTTCATGTTGATGTTTTAAAATCAGCTACCGGGACTAAAATAAATAATATTTAATAGTAAATATAAATATCAATTAAATAAAATCAACTTAAGTAATGCTAATGAAATATCTGGCCAAGGTCATCGCCATCATGTTATTCGAACATCAACATCATTCATGATTAAAACACAATTGTGTTTTACTTTTGTTATATGACTAAAAACTGTCTAGGAATCAACTCTACGTCTAGAACACACACAATAAATTTTCGAAATATATCTAAATTTAAAAATAATACATTTGGTTCATATAAAATTCTATTCACTACACAGTGCATGGATTTCACTGTCAATCACTGCCTCACGGGAAGCCGTAGGGACTATCACAGTTCGTCATCAACACGGGGTGCTTTTTCCGCCTCTCTCGCTCCCGCTGCAAACGAACGAGACAAACGATCTTGGATTCAGTTGGTACCGGATATTTATTCCGGATCTTATTTACTGCTTCAACAGCTTGCTGGAACAGAATTTCATTTTCATATGCATATTGATGCATGTTCAACAAACGTGTTATCCTCCTTACTAGGTTCTCATGCAATGAATTCAATGTCAAATTTATATTGAGTAACGTGCATTTCTATAAGGAATGCAAATTATAATTGTAATAGGTAATGAGATTTTTCTATTTTAATGAATTTCTATAATAATAATAATAGATAATTCTCATGTTATGTTGCTCACAATGACCTATACTATCTAACCGACTTTTACGATTTTTTTTCAAAACAAATGTGTTTCTAGTATTAGATAGTCAACATAACGTTTAGACCAGTGAGACGAAGGAGACTGAAATGAGATTCAGATGAAGTTTTTCGTGTCAGCTAGTTTATAAAAAAAATTGAAATTAAGATTTGTCAACAACGGTTTGGTTTTGTTTAAATTCGGAATCGATATTAATTAATCGATAAAACACGCAATACTTCCGAAACATATATCATTTGGTCGTCACATCAGAGTCGCCACATATTTATATCCCTGGGGCTGCATAGATCACAACACGCAGACATGTCAAATATATTATGTAGGCACAATAATAGTAGCTGGCAGAGTTGTTACAATATGGACAGCAAAATAATAAAGAAAACGATGAGGAAAGTAGTCCAAAACGTGTAACTGTAACCAAAAAACGTGCAGACTAGTAAGTAAAAACTTTATTTTAAATTTCCTTACTATTTTGAGCAGTGGCAATACATAGACTGACTTCGACTGATAGATAGATTTGTTACCGTGGGAGAGCCACGCTTCGTCATGCATGGGCCGGCTCGACTGGAGTGATACCACGTCCTCACAGAAAACCGGTGTGAAAGTGCGCCTGCGCTGTGTTTCACCGAGTGAGTGAGAATACTAGAGGCCCATACCCCAACCCAAACCCCTACCTCCATCCCCCAAAGGCCGGCAACGCAGTTGTGACGCCTCTGGTGTTGTGGGTGTACATGGGTGGCGTTAATCGCTTACCATCAGGCGATACGTCTGCTCGTTTGACACTTTTTATATAAAAAATAAGATTCTACAATTACTGATGACTATCAATCTAGGATTTTAAATGCATTAAAACACCGAAAGCTCTTGGCAAGTATAAATAAAATACTTTGCAAGGTCTATTGGCTACAAATCTATCAGCGAATTGGTGTTATGATTATATACAAATAGTTCCGTTTAATCTATACTAATACGAGTATTATAAAGCTAAAGAGTTTCTTTGTTTGATTCTTTGTTTGTTTGAACGCGCTAATCTCAGGAACCACTGGTCTGATTTCAAAAATTCTTTCAGTGTTAGATAGTCCATTTATCGAGGAAGGCTATAGGCTATATATCATTACGCAAATATTAATAAGAGAGGAACACCAATGAAGAATGTTTCCAAAACGGGGGAAAATTTTCACGCTACTGGCAATAGAAGACGCAAACGAGGTTGCGTGGGTGGTGCTAGTTCTAATATATAATTATGTAGCTATACTTTCATAAATGATAAACGATTACTTCTTAACCGATCCTAAATTGATCTAAAATTAGTTGACCATCCTCAAAATACACGTGTGACAAAAACTGTAATCATTTCTATACTTGCAAAAATATTTATAACAATACATATTTAATAAATATCAAGTCTCATATAAAAACTATTACATCGACAACGGCATTAAAATATAGCAGTAATTGATATCTTTACGAATACTAGTAGGCGATGATGTGAAGGATTTTTTTGGCGCTTGTATGTAAATAGTTTTAACATGATTATTGTATTCACTATAAAGATTAACTTACTTAAAAATTTGCAATATAGATTTTTAACCTTTACGAATTAGAAAAAGCAAATATTTTCATTGCCCATTCAAAGAATGTCTGTACCATCAAAGCTGGCTTTAGGATGACACAAAAAAGAACATTTCAAAACATTCGGAGCCGGAACCGAAGCATACTCCGTATACTGAATGGACTGGACCACTGGACTCAGTGGGTACCAAGCTAATGAATGCGACGTTACCCCATGTTTGACAGCCTCACTAATGAATATAGAAAGCTTGAATTGGAGATATTATTATGTACGTAGGTATATTTCATGAGTGAAAGAATTATAAATGAAAGTAAAAATTGAATTTGAGATTTGTGTTCATCATTTCAATTGAAATAATAATCTATTAATAAGGCTGATAAAGGTAATTAAAGAGAATATACTTTATTTTTATTTTTTTTATTGTATCAGGAGTACGCTCTTTTCTTAAAGTGTTGAAGGTCGTATTGGTCCGGGAACAGCGCAGGTGACAGCTCATTCCACAGTTTTGTTGTGCGCGGCATAAAGTTTCAGGAAAAGCGCACAGATGTGGACTGCCAGCCATCTAGATGATGGGGATGAAATTCTTGAAATTTCTGTCGCGTAGGACAATAGCGGGAAAAATTAAATATTATATTCTATATAATATATGAATAGGTACGTTAAAGAGATAATGACATAGTTCAATTAAAAAAAACAGACTATTGTCAGCAATAACTTTTAAATATCTTATTTTAAACGTAGGTTCCATAAAAGGTCACAAAAAAGAACAAGATTGTGTATGCTGAAAATTAAGGTACCTTAATAAAGATAAATTTCAGTTATATTTCTTCAATAGAATTAATTTGTTTTGCCAGGGTGGAGCAGTGATACCGAGCGACTACTGTGGTGGACTAAATGTTTGCAAATATCATTTCGGATTTAGGTGTTTTCTATGTACCATACTTAACTTAATATTCAAAAAATGAAAATATATATTTATATCAATTGTCTAGTACCCATAATACTAGCTTTGTTTAGTTTGGGACTACATCGCGTTGTGTATTAGACGGACGAAATATCTATTTGTCTATTAAAACATTTTCATGTATTGGCTATATGCTTTACCTTATTAATAATAATAAAATACTTGTAAAAAAGAACGTTTTCACCCTTTTTTCAGCAACACAAACATAATAAATATTATAAAGCCAAACCGATAAAGGGGTCGATCACAAAAATTTGATTTAGAACAACGAAGGTGCAACATCGTAAATACAAATAAGTTTTGCTCGTAACAGTATAACAGTGATATAAAGTTATGTCATAAAAACCCTCTTAAAATCTTTGAGGCTGTAAAAATTCACGACTGTGTATCGGAAACGTTATTTAAAAGCGTAGGCCTTTGTTGAAATTATGATGGATGAAAACCAGCGATTTCGCGGTTTCGGTTCTCTGTGTCGAATCCCTTGAGCCTTCCAGTAAGACGCCATTTGCCCCCTTACCATTGGAATGCCAACTTTCTTTTTCTTTTAATACTCGTATTTATTTAAGCAGGTTTTGTATCGATGATTAGTTTTAACAGTTTGGTGTCTAAACTCAATACTTGTTTTAATTCTGGCAACATCACAATCTAGCTGAAGTAAAGCATGTTTTCTTATTAAATAGTTTTTAGATAGGTATTAATTTCAGTCTATAATTACACTATTTATAACATAATTGTTTCTGTTACTTGGGTATAAATAATTAACGTAAATAATAAGAACCACATCACAGACAAACACACGTACTTATATTTATTTATAAATTCACAAATAAATTGATGTTACACAAATGTAAATGTTCACAAGTTTATTACAAAGTTAAATCACAATTTAAACATATTCTTAATAACTGATTTCAGTAACTCTTGAAATAGTAAACATTGAGAAGAAATTAAGTACATATATTTTTAACTATTAATGGCTAATAAAACATTCAATTACATTAATGATGTTATACGTATATATAAATTACTTTTTTTACTGTTAAAATACCTGAATCCAATAAAATAATCAGTAAATTTATCAGTAGTGTTGTTCCGCCGTAATTAACTTCAATCACGATTGGTTGCATTGACAAACGCCTGGTAAGCCCGGTGGTCCTGGTATACCAACTGGACCAGGTATTCCCCTGTCACCCTTCATACCTTGATATCCAGGTTGCCCTGGAGGACCGGTTCTTCTAAACATGTCTTCGTCTAGGATTAACCTGCAGCTTCTAAGTTCTGTGTTACATTGTCCTTCTGTGTTTATAACAGGTATAACCACCACTAGAAGTGACATAAATAATATAAGGTTTAAAGAGACGTCCATCGTTGAACTCGTCTGTAGCTAAACTGAATTGGCTCTGGGTACGAGTTATATTAATTCTTATTCTGTACACAATAAAACAATATTATTTTACACATAACTTGATTATTTTTTGTGGTCATTTCTGACCCTTACTGAGAGATATAAAATAAACTATGTGGTATAGAATATTATCTTTTGTTTCTTGTTTTCCTGTTCATGGCTATTTTATACAAAATTATACGTTGTAAGTAATGAAACAATACAATACGAGTATGTCACTATTAAAGAAAAACAATACACGAGTATTAGAAAGACTTTTAAATATTTATTTACGTCTAAGTTTGTACTAAGACACTTAAAAAGTGTCTTTTGTGACTTACGTTTATGCATTTTACTGCCACGGTGGCGTAGTGGTTGCGTATGCGACTGCTGTGCTTGAGGTCTTGGGTTTCATTTCCAAGTTTGACCAAATGTCTACATGATCTGCTAATATTTATTTCATTTGTTTTAGTATGAGTGTTTTCTGTGTATATTATGTATGTATATTATGTATGTTTTACAAAAAAGGTATAAATGTAGACATATCACTTAATATGTAAGATCTACTTAGTTTGGAACTAGATGAAGTGGTGTATTAGATGTATGAAATGTTTATTTATTTTTACAAATCCTACTACTATTATAAAGGCGAAAGTTTGTAAGTATGGATGTATGTATGTATGGATGTTTGTTACTCTTTCTCGTAAAAACTACTGAATGGATTTGAATGAAACTTTACCACAATATAGCTTATACATCAGAATAACACATAGGCTACTATTTATAAAGATATAGCTTCGCCTCGCGGCGTTGCCCGCAGTTATCATCGTACCGCGGGTAGCACCGCGGGGTTCAGCTAGTAAATAAATAAATATTTCGGACATCTTACACACAACGCTATCTAGTCCCAAGCTAAGCAGAGCTTGTGTTATGGTTACTAGTCAACTGAGATAAATACATATATACTTTTTTTTTGTAAATACATACATAGAAAACACCCAAACTCCGAAACAAATATTTGTAGATCATATAAACATTTGGTCAATAGAAACATATTCTTAATTGTGCACCAGTCTTGTATAATCTAGAAATGTATTAAGTAAGTAGTACAATATAGGTGGACTATATTGTATAGTAATATTTAATTAATTAATAAATATAACAGAGTTTGTATTAGAATTCAGCTGCAGAAGGCTAAGTATTTGCATTCTAAAGAATGCCTGTCATGTATTTCAGGAAAAACCTTCAGACTTAAATACCAAATCTTTCGCCGGTTTAGTATGTTGTACTGTTTTCTTTTTGTTTTTTTCTCATAAATATGTTTTCCAAATTTACTGCATGTTTGGTCTAGAGGTTAAGCGGTCACCACGCCGTTCCTTACTTCGCCAAGTGTCGTGGGTTTAAATCTCACATGAAACTACACTTTCTGTGATCCATAAAATTGTTTTTCTGAGTCTGGGTCTTCTTTGTGTCCGTTTCATGTATGTTTATAAAAATAAAGTCCCCGCGACACAGGAGTAATTACAAGGGTGAGAGTTGTCCTAAAAAAAAATATCAGATCAATTTTGAACCCTACAAATTTAATGAAATAACTAAATTTCATATACGATAAACACGATTCATAGATCTGGCCCGACACGGGAATCGAACCCGAGACTTCTAGATTGGTAGTCGTTGACATACGACGCCATTTGAGACAACCAACTATCTTATTGTTGAAGAAAATCTTAAGTCATTCGAATAAATAAACAATATAAATCCTTCTTCCTTTAGTTTAATTATTTATTGTTTGTTTTTGTAGCGGTTTTAGTTATGATTATTAGACAAGGAAATGTTCTCTTTTAATTTAAGAGAGACTCACGCCAATTGATAATTTTATTGAGTCCAACGCTTCTAAGAAATTCAATTTGAAATAACTGTTTTGTTTAGTCAATTTTAACCAGTTTTATTACTAGATTCTATTATGATAGAAGCTAATGTTAAGCTAATAATAAGACAGTGTATTTACCTGGTATGGGGCACTTTAAAAACATAAGTGAACTGGACACAAGAATACTCAGATTCAGAGCAACAATTTGTAAATCACACATAGTGTGAAGAATTTGAACCCACCTCTACAACCATTACACTTTTCGTGCAGACATATCCATCTATTAATAAACTATTTTTAATATGTAATGTAATACTTAATAATAAATAAAATTATATTATGATATCCATCTGGTAACCAAGTAGTTTAAACAATCCACATTTCGAAAGAAAGGAAAAGTTGTCAGATTAAGGCTGAGGAAGGAAAATGTTGTCTTTTGGTGGAGAGGCGAGTGGCGAGTAGGCTCAAGGGATTAGATGAACGAGATGAAGGATGGAACTATCAACATATATAATGGTAAGTTTGTATACGTGAATTATATTTTTATGTAGTTTGTTAAATTAGAAAGAAAGAAAGAAAAAACGTTTATTCTGACAAACACAAGACAGAGTATGGTTCTGAACAGAGATTAGTTTATAGGATGTAAGCAGTTATCTTGTGTAATGCCAGAAAAGGCGCCCATCTCAGCATATTGCTGCAGTCAGAGTGACTGCAGCGCTGGTCTTACGATAGGGCCCGCGCCCGGTGTCGCCAATCTGCCCGTGTCCAGTGCTGTATATTTGTGTGTTAAATTTGATGTGATATATATGTATATATATACCTAAATATATAAATCCATACACATGCGTAAATAGTAAATAGTAATATATTTTGTGAGAGATAAAATAAAGAGAACTAACAAACAATGTTACATACTCTCAGCTTGCGGCTCAACGACAGACCAAATATTTTTATATGTAATCTGTGCGAGCCGCGCAGAACATTTGTTGGGAATTAGCATCACTGGCAAATAAAATCACTGTGCATTATAAAAATAATATATCGAGACTTTTTTTGGGCATGCCAAAGTGACTCTACTTTGCGTGATAGAAAGCATAAGCAGAATCCAAGAGTGGTGGTCACCATACTCATTGTGAATGCAGATAATGCAACAATGCAGTATGGTGACCCATGCTATGTCGGCCTAGTGATGCTTCTGCACCATTGGTCCCATAGCATGGAGGCCAATGATGCAGAAAGAAATACACATACATATACAGACATAATGATATAAACTGCACGCCTCGCAGGGTCTATATGGGTAGCAGTGAGTCGCTAAGAACTATGTAACACACAAAAATTAACACTCACAGACTTAAATCCATGCAACACATAATGTTATTTACATTCGGCAGATAGTGGTTTTTCATTTTATGTTGGAACTTATATAAATATAACTTATACCTCTTTATTTATATAGTTATCCGTCACGTATGGAATCATATTGTGTGCACACACACGTACATCTGACTGTGTGGTCGACATAGGCAACCACACAGTCTAATACCAAAGGCCTAAAGAGGAACCCCATATAGGAACAATGGACCGCACAATGCAATCATACAACTATGAAGAGGAGTCAGAAGCTGTGACGATTACTCCTGTGATATAAAAAACACATCTCCATATAAACCTCACGTTTACGATATTTTTTAAAAGCTTTTATTTCGAATAAGTAATCTGTATAACAGGCGTCTATTATGACTATCACAGAATCAGCATTTTGATATTCTCAGGTGGGGTCACAATAACAATATCAGCGGAACAAGAAAGACAAATAGCGGCACGCCAAAATGAAATAATGCTAAATAAGCAATATGTAAAGTGTTAGAGAAGGACTGAAGAATCAATATAATAGCAGATACAAGTCATAAACTTAAGTCCATTGTTTAAATATTTTTCCTTCAATTAAGATTAAAGGTTAAGGAAAAATGTAAAGCATTCGTTTAAAACTGTATATCGGTATATTTACAAATAAATTACTAAAACTATTTAAAACTTGTCATATACGTATAAAATAAGCAAGTAGTAATAATGTGGATAGATTTGTTTTAAATTCATGCATAGGATTTTTAATTATGGTCATTAAGATACGTTGTATTGCACTGCATAAACATTTATGAAGTTATTGAGTTAACTACATTTAATATTCTGTTTTGTTAAAGGTTTCATGGCATTTTATTATTGAAAATTAAGTTTTTAAATAATTAGTGAAGTAATGTGTACATAAAGCTCAGCATATGTACCTAAATAACACGTTTTCACGGCAAACATTTCATTCAGTTTTCTTTATCTTGAAATAATACCTAAATATTAACATGCACTTAATGGTAATGGATGAATTAAAAAACACTTTCTATACTGCATAGAGTATCAAATTTTGACTTCAGGTACGGAGCAGTGACTATGAATGCAGACGAAATTGCCGCTATCAGTGAGTGTTAAAAAAAACGCTTTACTTTTATTACTTGCGCTCCAAACCTAAAGGTTAGGTTAAGGGTAACGGAGCAAATAGCTTCAGGGTAAGTAAATACGCTGACGAAGACACGGGTACACCCGCGCTACCAAATCCGGCGTTTTTATCTGTCACCGGCAGCCGTGGGCAGAGTTTAGTTGAGTCCTTTGATAGCGTTGACATAGCCAAGTTTGTCTATAGTTGGTTTACTTTTACCCTCACCTTTTAGGCCGCCCATTGTGCATTTTATGTTTAATAATACCTGTATTTAGTTTACCAAAGTAACTACTTATTTACTTAACAGCAAAACGTCTGAGCATTAGCAAACCACTATTAGTATTGTTTGCTATATGTTAAAAAACAGGCGCTTGACTAATTTGTGTGTTTGTATATTTCTTTTATTTTTATTCCTCTACTTTAGGCCGTAATTTATAAGCAATAAGAATAGTATACATTTTGTAAGACTCTATGGTTACCAATAACCTGATACGGCTAGAATAACATAGTCTTTGTTACCAGCGTGACAAAAAAGTATGCGTTCCCATAAAACTGACTAAAACCACTGTCATCCGACCCTATGCCTTCTTCACACTCTCCAACTAAACACCAATAGGCAATAAAGCTTTCTATACGCAGGTTCAGTAGTGTAAGTTGAACGTACAAACATACATAGATTGACAAAATTGTTAACACTTCCTTTTGGCTGAGCCATAGTCGAGTAAAAACCAGCTACGAAATAAATACTCTTATTTATTAACACTTATTGCACATGTTATACTCGTACAAAGGTAGCTTAATTCCTTGAGGATTGTCTCCCAGTTGACCTTCAGGTGATATAGAAAAAAGATCTGGTAGGTGCAAAGAGTCTTATTACAAGTTTTTACTCAATTTTGTAATGAAATTTGTAAGTAAAATTTGACTTATGTCCCGATTTTTTTCTTATATTTAATAACAAAGAACTAGCTGTAATAATTACATTTATACATGCTATAATTAGAGTGTATGCGTACATGAAAAACTAAAGATAGGCACAATTCTATATTAGCCTTATCTAAGCTTTGATTGTTTGTATGGAATTACGCGGAAACAGCAAAAAACCACAGAAGAGGATAAACTCTAACAATATTATTTTATTGTTAGCTAGGCAACAGAATTGTGCACTCTTTGTTTTCAAAAGTAAACTTTAATTTGTAGTTAATATAATTCAATATTATTTAATTACAGGGTAATCACATTTTTAAGCTGTCACATATATTATTGTAACAGTGTAACAACAAATATATTACTTTTTTTAACTAGCTAACCCACGCAACTTCATTTACGTCTCCTATTCACCGTAGCGTAATAATTTTCCCCCGTTACTGTAACATTCTCCAGTGGTGCTCCCCTCCTATTGGTCTTAGCGTTATTATAGCCGATTTATCTAGGAAGGCTATAGACTATTCTATAGCTTTCCTAGATAAATCGGCTATCTAACACTGAAAGAATTTTTCAAATCGGAGCAGTAGTTCCTGAGATTAGCAAGCAAAAAACAAAAAAAATATTTCACCTTTATTTATTAGTATACAAATGTATACAATAAATAAGACATAAGTTACTACTTAAGTATAATCTAATACCTTTAATCGAGCTAAATACATATATATTTTTTTTTTTCTGAATCTCGTAATTTTTAAACGATTTTCGTGAAAATTTATATGGAAGGGGTTTCAGGGGTGACAAATCGATATAATTCGGATTCGTTTTTAGAAAATTTACCCAAAAATACAAACCGAGCAAACTTCGGCCATTCAGGTACTAACAGCAATCAAAATATTTATAATTGCATTTATACGGCTTATTACAGAAATTATATGTTCATATTAACATTCAACTTTTCTGTAAATTAAACAATTTAAATGGGTAAAATCTTAAATCTCTTACTCCGAGAAATGTTTTAGACCAAAGCGGACTGTATACCTCATAATATTTTATTTTTTGTGCCGTGCCGTCGGAAATTTCATGCTCTACAACAGAGAATTAATAATTATAATAGATTTTTATATAGCTTAGTATTTAAGAAGTATAAATTTAAATAAAACCGTTTAAAAACTAAAACTCGGTGGCGTAGTGGTAGCGTATGCGAATGCTGTGCTTGAGGTCTCGGGTTCGATTCCGGGTCGGACCAAATGTTTGTATGATCTGAAAATATTTTTTTCGAAGTTTGAGTGTTTTCTTTGTATAATATAAATATATATGTATTTACACAAAAAAGTATATGTATATTTATATCTGTTTTTAATGGCGTTGTGTGTTAAATGTTCGAAATATTTATTTATTTAAATCCTGATACGTAAGATTTTTTACAAAATTTATACAGCCGTAGGTATATATTTTATGCACCTGGACCGTTATTAAAAATCTATTGATACCTCATTAATTATAATCGGTTCCGTGGTTTAGGCGCTACAGTGGAACTTACGAGTACATACATACATATACTGCTAAAACTATTACCCCTTCTTTAACTTTACCGTAGTCGGGTATAAAATAAATTTGAAGTCAGTTTTGTAGTATCTCCCACTAAGTTTCACCATGAAGCCTTCTTACTTGGTAATAAACAATTGTTTGCCCGTATTCACCAAATTCTTATTACCTTAATACTTTCGGTCTGGCTTATTGCCCATACAAAACACTTGACTAAAGAGACCGTGACGGAATCCACCCCATTTGCTACGTCAGCACTACAGGATTGAGAGGGCGTCTGTCGAAGCCCATTGGCGTGTAACGACCAATGTGGGAAGGATTAGTGACTAAAATATTCCAAATAAAGCTTTCATTTTCAGTGCGTAAACTGGGTAATTCAAGTCAGTCATCGTGTTACTCAGATATTTAATGTATTTGTTGCTGTTGATTCTGATGTAAATGAGCCACAGTAAGTAGTAAGAAAAATAAATTGCGATAAAGAATATTGTTTTGTGTTCAACATTTCTTACGTACCTTTAGAATCTTTAGATGGACAAATAAGATGGCATATAATCTATATTCAATGTGCAATTCATATACAAATATTTATTTAATTAAATAATTATGAGATAAATCAAGTCTTCCGTAGCCTTTGTTATTCCCAATTGTTATTGGGGTCAGTTACCAGGTCAGCCGGTTTTACCAGAATATCAGGTTTTTTACGGAGCAACTGGCATCGGACCTCCGCAACCCTGAGTGTTAACTGAATTCGAAGGTTGAACTAGTTCTCAGTTTATTTGAGGGCATTGACTTTCCAATAACAAGTGTCATAGGTGTTCATGATAACCGGGACCGATAGCTTAATGTGCTCTTCGAGGCACGGGCGGGAAACAACGGCATCTTTCATACTCCGAGCTGCTATTAAGAATTTCTTGTAAGAAAATCCCAACAGCAATCGCGTCTCGTTATTGGACCCGCGACCTCTTGATTAGCAGCCGTTAACGCTAACCGCTATATCAAAGCACTCAGGTATATAATATAATGAAGTATATAATAGATATTCATTTGATGAGGTTATGATTTCTTCTCGTCAGCTTAGCATCAGGTAATGTTAAGTGGGATTGGTACTGTTAGCGATTTAAATGAAAACTGAGCTTTATCGCGAATTTGGTGTTATCACCATATTTAAAAATTGTTAGAGGATTATGTCGATAAAGATTTAATAATTCCAAAACTGCTGAAGTGCTCACTTCAGCAGTTTCACTTCACTAAGGCATGCATGAATATTCCTCATTCGCATAGCAAGTAACAAATCGAGCAACATTAAATAACTGTCAGAACAGTTCATCAAAAACTTTACAGCGGTTAAACTTCAAGTTTACCAAAAACGATTTAACCAAAACTGTCGCATTCACTGGGGTGTCCATACGAAAGAATTTCCATTAGCGTCAGATAGGGTGACCACGCGGTACCCACGTCGGCCCATGTCACTAATAGAACAAGGAAACATGAACCCTCTGTTGTTCCAAACTCGTTATTGTCATGTCTAAATTGCATTCTTTCGATTTTAATAACTTTTCAAATTATAGAGCGTTCTTCACGTGGCCAATTTTTTACCAAAATTATAGATAATTTTATTATCTTTATTTATTAGTATACAAAGATAAGATTTTTATGCATAGAAATAAGCGTTTGAGTTCTTCATTTTTTATGAGCTTGTTTTGTACGCCCAATGCTAGGCAAAGGCCTCTTGTGCAACAAGCCACTTGTCTTCCATTGCTCCTTGGCAAACCTTGAGCTTGGACTTCAGACCCACTGTCAAATACAAAGTTTGGGCGCCGGCGTCGACGTTTCAAGGAAAGGGGAAGATCCCGTTTCATATACTGTTTCATGGACCAGTAGCTCTTCCAGGCTTTATCGATTCGGCGATCGATTTCCTTTTCTTGCTGTTCTCGAAAGATCCCAACTGGCGCAGGTCCAAGTATTCTTCGACATTGTATTATATCTTCTGCCCGTCGACAACGTGAGGGGTCTGCTAGGCTTCTTGGAAGAACTAGGGTGGCACGAATAATGCCATCCCACCACGCAAAATAGGCGCACTGATGTCGTCGAGTTGCTCAAACCCAGCCCGCGAATTTCGAGTTCAAGTTCTGCCCGTCGACCTCCACCTTACATTTTCTGCCGTTCATTTTAAGTCCAACCTCAAAGCTATATATAAGATACATAAAACTTTACATTTGATATTCTGTGTCAACCACGCAAATCATTCCTACACGTAATTCGTAAATAACTAATGCCTCTCACAGTTACTTTTATCGATTCATCTTACAACCTTTGTATAAATAAAATACCACGGGAATCGTAAATAGATCTCTGTCTTTTCCAAGATGTGCTTATCACTATAGCTAATCAAACGCTACACTTAAACCGAAGAATTCTAAACAACGAGGAATGTTATAGTTCTAGTGCAAATACGTCTGTTTTATTATGTATATAAAAGTCAAGTAGGTAGATCGTAATATAGGAAAATAAAGAGAGGATGGTCGTGTTCGTTTCAATTGTCTTTATACGCACTTATGGCCGTTCCTACTGGTGATATAACAGATTTTATAGTGACATCTCACAGTGATAGCATACTAGAACATTTATAAGATTTTTGTGGATTGCCTTTTCGTTTTTCTTTAGTTTGGTAGGCGTTTGATGGTAGAAGTAATATATCATTAAACTCTTAAACATATTTGTTACATATGTAAGTCCATGACTTAGTCTTAGATCATGATTAATATTCTAATCATACATTTGAGTTTAAGTATTTGCCAAATGCAATATGCAAGTATTTACAAAATAAAGTATATATTATAAGGATTCTATCAGTCAATCTAAATTTTATATTACAAACTCTGCGCAGTTTGATGTTAGATGGCGTTGTGTGTAAGATCTCGGTAATATTTAATTAACTATCAAAACAATACAGTTTATTTTTCTTTGATACTGTCTACTATTATTGCATAACTTTCTCAAGCAAGTATATTGAGAACGTAAAGAATCAGGTAACTCCTGTATTCTTTGAACTGTGTTACAAAAAGAACAACAACGTTTAATTTTTATTTTCTTTCTTTACAACACGCCTTATCGTTTTTCTTTAGTTTGACTGCCTCGGTGGCGTAGTGGTAGCGTATGCGACTGCTAAGCAAGAGATCTCGGGTTCGATTCCCGGGTCGGACCAAATTTTTGTATGATCTGCAAATATTTATTTCGGAGTTTGGGTGTTTCCTATGTATAATATGTATGTATTTACAAAAAAAAAGTATATAAGTATTTATATCAGTTGTCTAGTACCCATAACACAAGCTCTGCTTAGCTTGGGACTAGATGGCGTTGTGAGTTAGATGTCCAGAATATTTTTTTTTTTTTTTTTTAAAAACACAACTCCCGCAGTAGGAATATATATCCTGTGTCGCGGGGGACTTTACAAACATACATGGAACGGACACAAATAACACCCAGACTCAGGACAACATTTTGTGGATCACACAAAGTGATGTCCCACGTGGGATTTGAACCCACGGCACTTGGCGCAGTAGTGAACGTTTAAACCACTAGGCCAACCGTGCAGTCAATTTTTATTTATTTATTTAAACAAAATTTATTTATTTATTTATCAATGTTTGATCATAAACGTTAAGCGTGGAAAAGATTATTATTAAAAATATATTGCAGATTACAGTATCAAAATTATAACGAATAATTAATTTAAATTCAGAAAATTCAACACCTACCTAATTACAACACACGAATAGGATCCATATATAATGTTTGATGAGGAAAGGAGGTCCTTACAAACAAATTGATTCAGTTAAGGGAATTTAACAACATAATATTAAAAGTTTATAACAAATTTTAATTTGAAAATTTTCGCAATAAACAAGATCGTATAACACTCTAAATGAACTTTTAATTAATTTTCTAATCATAACTTGCATGGTTGATGCGAGTGAGCAAACTCATTGTTTTGTTAGCTAACAACAATATTTGTTGATGGTAGCACAAGTTGTTCTATCGTAGCGCTACGTGAGCCGCAGTGTTCGCTACAGGCCGCTACTAACACTACGGTATTGCTACGTAATATAATTTAGATTAGTGTTACCTTTACTAAGGTCTATTTTATTAAAATTTGTTTTAATTAATAATAATACTAATTTGTACTGGCTACTTTAGTATCTTAAGTTTTGTACACTATGTCAAATATTATTTTATAATTTAAATTTATGTAACAATATCAAATGGTTACTAAGATGCAAAATATAATAAACTAGCTGATCCACGCAACCTCGTTTGCGTCTTATATAGCCCGTAGCATGAAAATTTTCGCAAAATAAGTAACTTTTCTAGTTGATTTTTACACCTTGTGTCCGAAAAACCCAAAAATCTTACGGAACCCCATTTTTTTCCAAAATAAAATATAGCCTATGTTACTCGTGGATAATGTAGCTTTCGAATGGTGAAAGAATTTTTAAAATAGGTCCAGTAGTTTTTGAGCCTATTCATTACAAACAAACAAACATACAAACAAACTGCACGGTTGGCCGAGTGGTGTCAGCGGTCGCCATGCCGCTTGCTACTGCGCCAAGTGTCGTGGGTTCAAATCCCACGCGGTACCTACAACACTTTGTGTGATCCACGAAGTCGAGTCCTTGTAATTAGTATAAAGAAATGCTCTGACGTTTATCAGAATCATCAATTTAATATTTAATCGGCACTAGAATTTATGCAAAGCTTTCATGAACACAAATTGCGACCTTAAAACAAGTCTTGTTAGCTACCTTTTCGTAACACGATGTTTACCTAAAACATATTTTCCCCCAAAAATGTCTTAAACCTTGTAACGGTTCACAAAAGTAGATAATTATATTTTCCAGGAAAAGCTCCGCCTCAAACTATTTAGGTGTGTCGCGCCACCCGACAAATAAATTGACGAGTGAACAAACATACGTCACATCTAATGATATTATTTCCTTTCCCTTAACGTTATGAAAGGGGAGTATTTCAGCGAAGCAATAAAGATTTTAATCTTCGAGTGTTTTATGGTATCCTAGTACCAACCATGACTCTTTTGCATAAAGATTTATGTAAAGGATGAGTATGCGTAAATACATGTTTCAAGTAGGTATCTATACTATCCATTTATATGTTTCATCATCTTCCTAGCCTTTATTATTCACAATATTATTTGGGGTCGGCTACCAGTTCAACTGATTTTACCTGAATATCAGTTTTTACACAGAGCGACTGGCATCTGACCTCCGCAACCCTGAGGGCGAACTGAATTCGAAGGTTGAACTAGTTGTCAGTATATTTGAGGGCACTGACTTCCCAATAACGATTGCCATAGCTGTTCATGACAACCGGGACCGACGGCTTAACGTGCCCTCCGAAGCATGGGCGGGAAACACCGCCATCTTCCATACTCCGGGCTGCTATTAAGAATTTCTTGTAGGAAAAACCCAACAGCAGTCCGACCCGGGAATTGAACCCGAGACCTCTTGATCTGCAGTCGCTTACGCTAACCACTAGACCAACGAGGCAGTCTATCCATTTATATGTTTAAATATTATAAATTTTAAAGTGACTCTGTCTATATAACTGTCTATAACGTAAACCGCTGAACCAATTTGGATGTTTATAACTGTGATTTTTTGATTATTGAGCAAGGATATAGATATATTTACAGCGATAACCGATATACACTTGGGGAAGCCTTTAATAAATCTCACTTTACAGTCAAATGTGTATAAAGACAATTGACTGTGTATGCTAACAGTGACTTTTAAAATGACTGTCAAAATCTCCTTATTAACTGTTGCTTAATATAGGTTGTGCTTTTAAAAAATATATACAAAAAACAACTTAAATGTATGGTTTGAGACATATTTAAAAGATTATATTCACAATTTCCAATTCTCTTTGCTTCAACAAAAAGAAACCATGTTATTTTTATCTTTATATGTATGTAAAGGAACACATAAGATTCCTTTTACTTATTGTTAAATTAAGGCGCCCTTTTTGTTAAATGTCAATAGATGGCATTAGCTACCTAATTTTGTTACAAGACTAATGACTTGTAGCTCTGTATATTATCTATGCGTGGGAGTCTATATTGTTTACTGACATAAGCAATTGAATACGAAAACAAAATGGTGTAATTGTAAAAAGACCGACAATAAAACTTTTTTTTTTTTTTTAAAAGACAACTCCCACATTAGGAATAACATCCTGTGTCGTGGGGGACTTTACAAACATACATGAAACGGACACAAAGAACATCCAGACTCGGGACAACAATTCGTGGATCACACAAAGTGTTGTAGGTACCGCGTGGGATTTGAACCCACGACACATGGCGCAGTAGCAAGCGGCATGGCGACCGCTGACACCACTCGGCCAACCGTGCAGTCAAAATGTCGTTTCTTTGTTTTACAGGTAAAATTTGTTATTATTTCTGTAGTTTATTGATTTGTGTGATTTGTGTTTAGGTAAATAATTAATAAATAAAAACTTTGTTTTACAGAGAAACACGTTATTTTATTTGTCGGATGCCCACAAAAGAATTTAAAGACAAATAGTCTTATATGTATTTATGTAATAATAATTGCAGTTTAGGTTAAATTATATAAAACTAGCTATTGCCGGTAGCTTCACTCTCGTGATTATTTCTCGTATTTTTTTATATATGGCCTGCCAAAATTACTATACTCTGCCTGATGGAAATCATAATCAGAATCCAAGAGTGGTGATCACCATAACTATTGTGAATGCAGTATGATGACCCACACCATGGCGGCCTAATGATGCCTTTGCATCATTGGGCCTCCGGTCTCGCAGTCATCAACGAAACACGACATATTTGCTTACTTTAAAAATTATAAACTTTTATACACTAGAAGATTCATGTAGCCTATGGCACTCACAAATTATATGGCTTTCAATTAATAACAGTAATTAATCGGTTCAGCAGATCCAGATCCTACAACCTCACCCACTTTACCTTTTTTTAAACCCATAATATTATAAACACGAAAGTTTGTGAGTATATAAGTATGTTTGTTGTTCTTTCACGCAAAAACTTCTGAATGGATTTTGATGAAACTTTACAATAATATATTAGTATAAAATTAAGACCATGTAAGTATTCTACTATTAAGCAAGTATGTTATTATTAAATTTCTTATTTTAATTATGTTATGAAAGATGAAATATAAGTTAGTAAAACTAATATCAGCGGAACAATAAGAACATCTGCTTTCCAACTTATCTATTGCCTAAAAATTAGCCTACGAACACCCACAACACCAGAAGCGGCTTTTAGGGGATGGGAAGGAGGATTGGGGGAGGGGATTGGGTATGGGCCTCCGGTAACCTCACGCACTCAATGAAACACAGCGCAAGCACTATTTCACAGCGGTTTTCTGTAAGGCCGTGGTATCACTCCGGTCAAGCCCATACATGCCGAAGAGTGGCTCGTGGTATAAATTTTGTAAGATAGATTGGATTTGGTTGATGCGTTGGACCTGTAAAATAAAAAATGTATCAAATGAATAAATGGTAAATATCGTTGGCACTTCAGGAATAGTATGTACCTATTATAAGTATATGTTTGAATAAACAAACTATGATTGAACTTCTTTTTTCTATTAGCAAAGTCAAAGCCATTTATTTCTTTAAATAAGTTTTCACAAAGACTTTTGTAAGTTACGAATAAGGCAGTTGCAATAAGGCAGTTTAAAAAAATCTCCGATTTTAAATATTTTATGCGGCATCCATGTTTTGACCTTCAAGTTTTAGAAATAGCTTCTACTACGGTACGGAAGTGTTTTAACTTTTCCCATTTTCGTAAATGACAGGATTTCGTGACTCCATGTCACGATGAGTACTTTTTGACGGGCATATCATTGAAAAGACTGATATTATTTGATGTATCTAATCATACAACTTTAGTGACGGAGGATTACATTTAATGTTATATTATATTAATAGTAGGGTAGCCATATTATCATCAGAACGACTTTTGTGTAAACGACAACGCACTTGTGACGCCTCTGGTCATCAGGCGATACGTCTGCTCGTTTGCAGAAAATTATCTGTGTTTTTAACACCTTCCCACACTAAAAAACCAATGACAATGCGTTGCGTAACAGCAGTTGGCACTTGACGTTCACTGATGGTCGTAGCACGCACTTAAAACGTGCGCTTCCGACGAAAACTATTCCATGTAAGGTACCCAGCTATCCAATACTCAAGCCACGACCTTCAAAACATACATTCGCGCCATCTACAGCGTTTGTCTCCATCATATTTGAACAGCCTTAGTAGCAATATCTTCTAAAACTTCTACTTTTTAATGCTTCAAAACAAGCAATAACACCTGCCGTGGGAGAGCTACGCTTCGGCATGTATGGGCCGGCTCGACCGGAGTAATACCACGGCCTCATGGAAAACCGAGTGAGTGACGTTATCGTAGACCCATACTCCAACCCCCTCTGTTGCGGGTGCTCATGGGCGACGGTAATCACTTACCATCAGGCGATACCCCTTACCATAAAAACAACATTTAGATATCGTTAATAAATATATATTTAAAGAAAACACAGTTCGTGTAATATTACACAGATAATAACTACGACTGCGTAGACTATTATTATACCTACATGTTCAGTACCTATAAAATAGACTTACATATATCATATAACATGTATAACTGATGCGAGACCTGTAAAGCCGTGTTCACAGCGAATTTCCATCAACCGAATTTTAAAACCGAATAAAATTGAAACACATTTGCGACTCTTGAACTCTGTACTTATGATTAACGTACGTATACGTCATATTGTCTGTAGGATTGACGTAGTGGTATACCAGAAGCTTCATCGCTTTCTACAGCACTAAGTATTGGCTATGACCACATGGTCCGATCATTTCGTCCGACTGGCTTTTTTTTCTTGTAGATCTGACTAATCGGACGATGTGGACTTATTTTTTGATTGGTTCGAATGACCAAACAAGGCGAACTTATTTTCCTGTTAACCCCAGTGATCGGACGATGTGGACTTGTTTTTTGATTGGTTCGAATGACCCCACAAGGCGAACATATTTTCCTGTTAACCCGAGTGATTGGACGATGTGGACTTGTTTTTTTTTGTTGGTCAGTCGGACGAAGTGATCGGACCACAAAGTCATAGCCTAAGTGTTGTTGGTTCAAACCCCACTTTGTGTGAGCCGCAAATTCTTATTCTGAATCTGTGTGTTCCTTGGTTAATATTAAATGCATGTTTTTAAAGTTCCCTGCGACACAGGAACATTTCTAGTGCGGGAGTTGTCTTTTCAAAAAACAAAAGAATATATCTTAATAATAGACTGTGGTATAATTACAGCGTGATGTAATTATTTATTAATTCAATTGGCACAGAATATCTGTTTGGGCAATGTAATAAGAAAAAATGTAAGGAAGGACCTGAGTTCCGATTTTGAAATATTTAGACCTTTTTGTTCTAGAATATTTCGTATGAATTTTGAAATAAATGTATTAACAAGATGAAAAAGACGTTAAGTAAGCCTTTACCGGCTCTCTTGTTTGCACAATAAACTATTTATGTTTAGGTGTTTTTTGTTGAGACAATTTTTGTGCCAAATCATGAGCTGTTAACGCAGCTTTAGGAAACAAGGCTTTCAAACCAAGTCATTAGTCTAAGGCACTGTTCAGAGTTGATTAGGTACTCGGCATTTGGCACGAGTGCGTAGGACAAAGCAAACGCATTAGTGCACCGATCTAAGTTTAATATGCCCCGGCTTATTGAATTGGCCGGCACAGATTTAGCTTTCGAATAGCTTAAGTGGTTTTGTGAGAAATGGTTTCATCTTAATGTTCGGCATAAAATCGTCTATCCTTTATATTTTCGACTAAATGGTAACAACACAACAACAAAAAAACGAAACAATCATAAGTTTTTCCTTATTACATCAGCTAGATAGCTGATGTAATAAGGAAAAACCAGTCCCGTCATAATCGGTTCAGCCGTTCATCTTCAGCAGAGATTAGCCGGAACAAACAGACAGACAGTCAGACAAAAATTGAAAAACATGTTATTTTGGTATATGTACTGTGTATACATACAAATGCATTTAGTAAAAAGTGGTTATATTAATGTTACAAACAGACAATCCACTTTTATTTATTTGTATGTATATAGATTTATAGATATAGTAGATAAGATACTAAAGTATTTTAGTCCTCTTCAGGTGTGGTGACGGATTATGAATTAGGAGTGTCACCAGCATTATTCGTCTCATAGGTGTCGTAAGATGCGACTCAGGAAGCAAACCTACGCAGCACTACGTCACTGCAAAGAAAATAAAAATTGATAGCAAACCCTATACCACTCGGTCTGAGTAGGTATTAAGGCCAAAACTTATTTTCTAAGGAGAGGCCTAAGTCCAGTAGTAGACTAATAAAGGCTGTTGTTAATGATGATGAAGATGCACGTTTGGCCTAGTGGTTAAGCGGTCGCCACGACGTTCCCTACTTCGCAAAGTGTTGTGGGTTCAATTCCCACATGGAATAACACTTTGTGTGATCCAGAAATTGTTGTTCCAAGTCAGGTCAGGTAAAGTCCCCCGCGACATAGGAATTACATATTTCTAGTGCGGGAGTTGTCTGTTTAAAATGAAAATGATAAATGAAATGAATTATTACGCTCTTCTTATGATCATAGAAGAACTTTTCATTTGACGAATAAGCACAAGGTACAAGAGGAGATATTTAGATGATTGATAAGTGATCATGTGTCACACACTATATGTATACAAAACTGTACATAAATGACTAGTTAAACAAACGATTGCCAGATTGTTTTCATGAAAATCCTTCTAAATTCGCACTCTGCTTTTGTATCTCATTCCATTTGACCATCATTATGTCACGGTGTCTATTACCTCCGCGTCCATATTGTTCCCTACACGGAAACTAATCAATTAGTAATCAACGCACAATGTATTGACTTTACAATATGTACCAGTGTACGCGTATAATGAGGGGAATGTTCAACATTAATTGGTTTTGCAAATCCAATTAGTTTGGCCTAGTACGTATTAAGCACGTTCAGATCATTATAGATCTCTAATGACCCGCTAAACCTGTGTTGCTATTCTAATTAAATGTTAATTCCTTGTTTTTCGTGTAAAATAAGTTTGGAATTTGGATGATGTTTAACCTGAAATAAAAATAGAGTTTTCAAATCTTAGTGATATTGTGTAAGAGGGTGGACTAAGGCAAATAAAAACCATCAACTCTAATGTTATTACTTTACGAGGCTTGTCATGTGTCGTGTATTTTATTATTCTAAATATTATTTTAGATCCGCATTATCGGCTGAATTGGTTTTACCCCAATATCAGCTTTTCCACGGAGTTACTAACATCGGATCTCCACAACTCTGAAGGCGAACTGAATTCCAAGATTGAATTAGTTATCAATATATTTGAGGCCATTGACTTTCTCAGTTACATTTACGATTTGAATCCTATTAAATAATTCCAGTATAAGTCGAGAAAACTCAGCCACATTAATTACTCTCCACATAGTAGATACTTACTAAAATAAACATTAACATAAACGACTTTTATGTATTGTTTTGTGTTATGTACGCAATAAATCTTTATTGCGTATCTAATTGAATAAATACAAATAATATGAACAATTAAAAGGCTCAGAGTGTCAAAATTGATAGCAATGAGTTTTGAGTTCTTAGATACTTGTTGTGACTTTTGAGTGCAAGTGCCCATAGACGGACTTATACTTCTCATTTAGACCCGTTATACGAAGTCAAAAAACTACAGATCTTGAAACTGCGCTTACAGTCGTAAGCGCAGTTTCAAGATCTGTAGTTTTTTACTACTTTTACTATGCATATATCCACATTCATCACTAAGTTACGAAATTACAATGTGGGGAAACCGCACAGACGCTCCTACACTTTTTATAGCACAAAAGAAGTTGATTCGTGTTCTATTTAATTTAGAACCAACGAAAAGCTGTAAGCCTTTTTTTACAAAACACAATCTTTGTCAAATGAATGTTTGTCCGAAAATATATTACATTTTTCACAACCCGCGAAGTAAAAAATACGAACCGATCTCTTAGGCAAGAGAAAATGTTAATGTACAAACTTCCCGTATCACGTTACATTCAATATGTGATGTCCATCAAAATATTCATAACTTGCCTGCTTCCATTGAAAATGAAACTAATGAGATAAATACACATAGAATTAAACAAATGCCTTATAACATTTATCATCTTCCTAGCCTTTATTATTCCCAATATTATTTGGGGTCGGCTACTAGATCAATCGGTTTTACCTGAATATCAGTTTTTACAACAAAACAGTTGTGACAACCGGGACCGACGACTTAATGTGCTCTCCGAGGCCGCCATCTTCCATTCTCCGGGCTGATATTAAGAATTTCTTGTAAGAAAATCCCAACAGCAGTCTGACCCGGGAATCGAACCCGAGGCCTCTTGATCGGCTGTAGCTGACGCTAAACGCTAGCCCAAGGAGGCAGTTACAAAATAACATTGTGAAATGCAAATAAATGATATTCAATGACAGATCATCATTCTAATGACATTTTTACAATAATATTCTGACGATTCATCTTTCGAAACCATTTTGATTTTTTAATGACTAATATTTTTTTTTCTTAGCTGCAAAAATGACTCTGCTCTGACTGATGGAAAGCGCGAGCAGGATCCAGGAGTGGTGGTTACCATCCTCAATGCTAATAGGGACAATGCAGCATGGTGACCCACACTATGGCGGCCTAGTGAGATGCTTTTTCACGCTCTGCTTAAAGGGCCCGGGTTCATAGTGGGATGGAAACACATACGCAGGTAGTGAGTTCCAGGTTTTGACCGCTCGGCACAGGAAGGAAGAACCGAAGCGGTGAGTACGAGAACGTATGTCTACCACTCTGAAGCAGTGTCTTCCAAGACCGGCACGTGTTGTCCTGTAGAGGAAGGGAGAAGGGGGGACCAGTTGGAACAGCTCTTCAGAACACTCTTCATGACAAAGGCGATAGAGGACTGTTTCATAGGTACACATATACATATAACAAATAGGATATAGTTGTTTAAATAGTCAAATATTAATAGGCGAAAACAATATGTAATTAAATCAGTAATGTAACAGACATCTAGTATATCTTATCTAGACATGATATGACATGAGAAAGATAATGAAATAAGTAATACCAACTAAATATTAAATTGATAGTATTTCACATGATAAATATAATTCGATAAAACTAATTAGGTATGATCTAAATACACCAAAATGTAGAGAGCAAATTCTCGAATATGATAATACTATGAAATTACATATGACGTATCTACTGTATTTTATTGTGATTTAAACTTCACGACGTAAGTCCTTAACCCTCTCCTGAGAGGAGACCTGAGCTCAGCAGTGGGACGTTATGGGTTATTTATTTATTTATTTATTTAATGGTTTACCAGTAGTTATTACACCAAAACATACGTAAATACAAAACAAAACACAGTAAAAGTCTTTATCTAAGTGCACAAGTCATGTAGGTGAACACTGCATGCATAAATTGTAATAGAATTAAGAAAGAAAAAAGAAAAGCACTTGATATTTACAGAGGTTGTCCAAAAAACAAGAAAATAGGTGTACATACAAATTGGTGTCTATCCCTATCAGGGACATTAATTAGTTATTACATGGTCAATCCACGATAAGAGCGTGGACCTGGTTCCTAAATCGCTGAAATGTATCAAATATATCTGTCTGACTACTGTAGTTGTTATATATCTTACTAAGCCGTGCAACGTAATATTGATGAATACTGTGTACTAATATATCCTACAATCTATCTCTGTGCCAAATGTTATACAGATCTGTTTAGTCGTTTTTAAGTTAAGAAGTTACAAACATTCATACAAACTTTCGTCTCTGTTATATTCCTAAGATGTATCCTTTATGGCATGTATAAAAGCCAAACTAACGTTATTGCACCCTCACAGCAACTTGGTAAACCGTTTGTACATTATGTATATTCAGTATTGGAGTACTGGCATTATACACTTGCTTTTGAACTAGCAATAATTTGATTGCTCGTCTCTTGCAAGTTTCCGCCTCGGTTCAATGGACAAACTTGCGTCTTGCAGCACAAGTTCTACTAAAGATATATATTTAGGGATTATTTTGTTAATATTTGTATAGATACTAAGTATTACACAGAAGTAACTGTATGTAATATTCTTAATCTTTTTAGTTATAGTTCACGCTACTGCTGTTTGAAAACAAACTAAATATATTGAGAGAATACTCATCTTTATTATCAGCCTATCATAGTTCAATGCCGGAAATATTCATGGCATATGTCAATGGCATGGTCTTTACCGAGAGCACGCAATGTTTGACGAAATTCGCCAGCCGGCTCTCCGGGCTGCAAAAAAAGGTACATAATCCACTAACATAAAACATGAATATATCGTTTAGACAAGAAATATACTATACTAAACCTACTAGCATTATTTAAATATAAGTTTGAAATACCTTCTTTCAAGATGATTAAATATATCGTACCAATCCTGAGAAAATGATGTTATGCATAAACACATAAGTGTAACAAATCACTAGCGAGATATCAGATAAAAAAATTAATAAGCATTGTACGCTCATCAAATAATTATTCATTTCTTTTTCCTCGTATCTTATCGAACTATGATTCACTTAACATAGTTACTGACGCAGTCTAGATATAATCTATTACCGACATGCTAAGTAACAAGTACATCCCTAATTCAGAAATGAGGAAATCAGTATCTGGAACCAGCCTCGTCATTACAATAACATATTTTGATTAGTGTTGTACTTAATATAGTTGTACTTCATGGCAATTGATAATTTTATTGATTACTAGCTGACCCACGCAACCTCGTTTGCGTCTTCTACTGCCCGTAGCATGAAAATTTCTCCCTGTTTTTGATACATTCTTCCTTGGTGGCTCCTATTATTATTATAGCCTTCCTCGATAAATGGACTATCCAACACTGAAAGAATTTTTTAAATCGTACCAGCGGTTCCTGAGATTAGCGTGTTCAAACAAACAAACAAACAAACTCTTCAGCCTTATATATTAGTATATATAGATTGTTCTTAGAAAGTCCCTTATATCGTATATTATTAAGGACTGTTAACTCCATTCAATTACTGACATAGTTACATAGTTTGTATGTCATTTAAGTAATCATTTATTATAAAATTAACGCCAATCTTTCTATACAACATATAATATTAGTTATCTAGAAAATAACGTGCATTTTTTATGGAATAGGGGCAAACGAGCAGATGTATCGACATGTCGATACATCTGCTCGTTTGCCCCTCAAGGCGATCCTGATGGTAAGCAATTACCACCGTCCATTGACACACGCAACACCAGAGGCGTTACAAATGCGTTGCCGGCCTTTTAGGAAGGAGTGCGCTCTTTTCGTGAAGGTTTGAAGGTCGTATTGGTCCGGGAACACCGCAGGCAACAGCTCATTCCACAGTTTTGTTGTGCGCGGCAGAAAGTTTCGGGAAAAAGGCACAGTTGTGAACTGCCAACCATCTAGATGATGGGGATTAAATTTCTGTCGCGTAGGACTCTGGCGGAAAGAGGCGGCAGGGATCAATCCGAACAATTCCTCGGAGCACTCCCCATGGTCATTGCAGTAGAAGATGCACAGCGAAGCCACATCTCTACGCAGCGCCAGAGTCCTGCCGAATTGGAAGTTCTTGGCAATCGACTGTAGGAGGAGCTGGTATTGGGATGCCCCTGCCCTAAGATAAGGACAGTATTCCATGTGAGGCCGAACCTGCGCCTTATAAAGCCGAAGGCGGTGGGCTGGAGTGAAATACCGCCTCGATCTGTTGAGCACACCAAGCGTTTTCGAGGCCAATTTGACTTTACTCTCCAAATGGCCACGAAACTGCACTTCGCTCGATACGTCGACACCAAGTATTCCAATATTGGCTGAGGCAGATAGGGGAGTGTCTTCACAACGAGGACATACGACCCACGGTAGTTTTATATTATTATTTTTTTATGCTATAGTATTTTTGGTATACGGACATTTTGATAGAAAAAAAACCCAAAAAAAAGAAAAAATAATAAACTATAAAAAATACTGTCATAAGCAACTTATAAAAAGAAATTAAATCCCACCAAAAACATTTTATGTAAAATATTGCCGAGCCGACTGCATATGGCTTACCCTGTGAAAAAGATATCAGATCTTATATAAAACCAAGCTTCTGAATCTACACGCCCTAACTCTACCAACCCTAACTTCATGAACTCTACATCTCAGTAAAAACGAATGTCATTAATGTTTCACGATGTAAAAAAAAATTAGCAATGCAGACGAGACCGGCGAAGAATTTCGGCGATTATTTTTGACCTCCCGTAAGACATGTTTTTTAAATGTTTTGAAAAGCTGTATATAAACTTTTTATATTCTATTTCATTTCACTTACTATTTTTACGTATAACCAACATCCCAATTACCAACCAAATCTTCAACTTTTCTTCTACTCTTTTGAAAATGAAACCACAATGCTATATAAAAATGTATGTATCTATAGCTATCGTAAAAAACCTATCTTTGCAAACAATTGTCGTGTATTTTGCCAGTCGGGGTTGACAATTTGCATCGCTGTGTTCCGATTGCTTGATACTACCTGAATACATGCCATCGTTTCTGTCTTTGGAATAGTAAACGTTTCAGTATTATTGTGTTGGGGTTGTCGCCTAACATTTAACTGCAATGAATTGACACGAGTAGATATTACAGTTGATAATTTTGAAGGTTATATTGATCAGTGATCATGATATGTCCACATATGAACCTTTGTATCCTGTGTAATGTCAATAGACACTAATTTGCTAGTGACTATATTTATCGCGTGATTGCGGTACTTTTATGTTCACTTTGTTATTATGTTATTTAGCGTGTTATATGTCGAAAAAGCATTGAAAAAATATATTACATGGGGGATTTTTCCCTTTAATTAAATCTGAACGGCTATAAAGAAAGAAAATATATATAGATAAGCCGGAACTAAGTTACAGTGTCTTAAATAAAAACATTTATGCCACGAACTATTCAATAGATACCAAAATTTTGTGCATAGTATAAAACAAAGTCGCTTCCGCTGTCTGTCTGTTCCTATAATTGCTTAGATCTTTAAAACTACGCATCGAATATTGATGCAGGTTTTTTCAATAGATAGAGTGATTCAAGAGGAAGGTTTATATGTAAAACTTTGCCTGGTGGCGTTACCCGCGGTTGTTGTACCGTAGGTATCACCACGGGGCTAAGCTAATTATTTAATAAACTATTTTACGGCTACGTAAGTTTACAGTTTGTACCTAGATGAGTAATGAAACATTATTTTAAGCGTACTAAAATAGTTTTTTCGATATAAAGTGCCAATTCTTTGAACTGCTATAAAGCCTAACAACTTTTTTAATATATACACACACTTAGTACTATGATAAAAACAAGTCAATAAATATTTACTCCCTTTACTTTATTTTGTACTGAACTAAGGAATAGAGTTGTATAATTTTTCAAACATTACGGGACCAACAGTACCGTACTTCTTTCTCAAATGAATCGAAAGGCTTGTTCTAGGTTAGACGAAACACTATTGAACAAACAACCGAAAGCACTCGACTGCAGGCAGTTCAAGTTGGTACTGGCTGACGTCTCGTTGGTTGCTTGAAGGCTTGACATCATCGAAAGTATATGAATTAAACATTATCGCAGTCCACTGCTGGACATATTCGTAGGCATTATATAGTGTTTCATACATACACACAGTACAATTATATTTATGTTATAAACAGTGTATTCTACTGCTGTTATTTTTTTATTTGATTTAAGTAAACTATTATAGATAACTTCACAAATGACTGTCAGCCCTATGAACTATCTGTACTGAATCGCTTACATAAAGCTAGATGTTCCGACACGCTACTAGCGCCGCGGTGCGGCCGGACGCGAAGGCACGTGACAGATATTTTTATGTGCGGAAACACTTGCGAAGTTTATTGCGGAACTATCACCATCGCCGTGTCGGCGTCTTCGTGACGTAAGGCATCATAAAAAAGACATATACCTTCGTCACAACGACAGCATTTAAGTCTTGTAAGATGTTTTGCAGTACTGAAATCCGTTTTGTACATGAAAGTACTAAGGAGAATAAATACATATACAGAAGACATTGATATTTGTATCGTAAAATTGAGATAAATAGATGTTTTTTATGTTTGAACCTGCCAAAGTGATTACGCTTACTGGTGGAAGGATCTCTGGTGGTGGTCACCATACTCATAGCTAATGCAGAGAAGGCATCAATGCAGCATGGAGACTCGCACTATGGCGATCTATTGAAATGCTTTTATCATTGAACCTCCGTACGGTTTGATTATTAGATGCATTTTACGTGTATGTGCATAGTGCCTTATTTTTATGAAACAATCATTTTGTTCGTCAAATAATCTTACTGTTCTTTTTTCATAGAGAACTTTCTTTTTAACTTTGAGTTTATCATTGTCAACAGCTTCACTGGTATTTTACTAGTCCGTTGCTGGACATAGGCCTCTCCTCGGGTTTTGTTTTTTTTAATATATGTAAGGTTATATATGTCTATTATGTAAGGGGCAAACGAGCAGAGGTATAGCCTGATGGTAAGCGGTTACCGCCGCCCCTGCAACACCAGAGGCCTTACAAGTGCGTTGCCGGCCTTTTAGGAAGGAGTACACTCTTTTCTTCAAGGTTTGAAGGTCGTATTGGTCCGGGAACACTGCAGGCGATTGCTCATTCCACGGTTTTCATGTGCGCGGCAGAAAGTTTCGGCTTACGAACGTATTGGTATAAGCTTTGTTTTAAGTTTTCCTTCTCTTTGCAGTGCTGTTGTCTTGCGTAGTTTGCTCCCTTAGTTGGCCCTTACGACATCCACGTGATGAACAGAACATAAGCATTTTTCTTAATTTTGAAATAACGTATTTATTTTATATGGATAGACATTTGTTTTGGATGGAATATGTCAAATGAGGTTTTATGAGATATTTTACAGGTACTATTGCAGATTCTAGTACTTACTTCAAAAACGACAAGCCATATTGTGCTTAAAGTGGGAGAATATTCGTTACAAACATATGTCTCCGAAGGTCAATTAACTATATTGTATTTAGATTATAAATTAGGTTGTAAATTAATAGTCTGAGTTCTCTTTACTGTTTAACATGCAGCAAAGCCGTGAATAAAAGCTTTTGGTTTTTAACCCTAAATTTAAAGAAGATCATCCTATCTATTCGTATATTACTTTTTACGTAGGAATAGTAGGTAATTCTATCTACAATAACCATACAAAGGAGAGTTGATAAATGAAAGGTTTTGGTGCTCATGCCTTGTACATTATTTATTTATTTTATGCAACAATATATTAAAATCAAATAAGTATATTATCATCGTATTATAGATGAAATATAAAGAATTTGATATGAAAATTAAGAAGTTCAAAAATTCAGACATACGGTATGAACATGTTTTAAGTTCAAATTCTTTTTTATTGTGTTGTTATCATAATATTTCAATGTTTAAATAAAAAACAAATGTTTTACGGCATTTTTCCTTATGTTTATTTATTTTAATCTCATTCAAGAGTACAAAACGTGTATAAGCAGCACTTCGGTGTAGGCACTCGTTTCAAAAGTGAAAAATACCAAAGTTAAACGTTAAAATTACAAGTAAGGAATAAAAAATTTAAAAAAATGGAAAGATCGACAAAAGGTTCTCTATCAAAAGTATCATATACATATTTTAGATAAATGATGGCGCAAAAAACTTGAACATAATCCTAAAATACAAATATTCTTAATATAAGAAGACATGCTTGCTTATCGCTGATAAGTGCCCAAGTAGGAGTTGCAGTTGGGGCAGTAGTGGTCTGCATTCTGACATGAATTCACGCAGTAAGGTACACATACGCATGGCCAGCACCTAGAACAAATAAAAAACATATTATTACAAAAAATAATTCATTATGTATGTACCTAAAACTAGAAATCGTGTCATGTCCCTCTAATACAAATGGAGGATCATTTGAATAGGCGAGGTGATCATGTCTGGTGGCGTTAACGTTGGGTAGTTGTATTCAATCTAATTTCTATATTGCGATGCAGAATTTAGTTCCTAGTTACGTGTGTCTTTGCCATCTGCCGATGGCGTTGTAGTATGTTTTTCTTGTACTTGTGGAAGTCGCATTTCTTTTTCTATTTAATTTAAATACTGAACTAAAGAAGATTATATACGAAAACGTTAAAAAACATGAATTTTGTCATCAGTCTATCAGTTCATCGCTGACAACATAGAACTCTCCAATTAGATGTTTGTTGGTTCGATCTCCGGCTACAATACTAGAGTTTTTTATTAATCACTAGTTTTTGCATGCGCTTCCGCTCGTGTCTATGTCGAATATTACGGTAATCAGTTTCGGGTTTATATATGGCCTATGACACTCACAAATAATGTGCTGAAAGATAAATACCTTTCTTATCTTTCGTGGTTGTATATCATACATTATACACTTATTATTTGTTATAATTATTACTCAATATAAAGTACAAAGTTTATTTGAAAATGGTAATGCAAAACTTTATACAAGCAAATTTAATTGTGCGTACAAGTTTATCGAGTTTAACGAGTTCACGAGATGTAAAATTAATTCTAACATAACAATTTACATCTCATTCATCTCTTTCTGTTCTATTAGGCGTAATACAAAAACAGAGTTTATTTTTGTTCCACAGTGAATAGTTTCTTTTTCTTTTCTTTTTTTTGAATCTTTATTTAATGAGCTTAGCCACAATTATGACAATGTCGCTCCATCATAGCCACTTTTTTATTTTACATTATTCTTATGTATTCAGCATACAAATCATATAAGGCCTTAGCTGTATCTGTCGAAGGACTGGCCAGGATGCTGTTACATCTTCCAACATCCATCAACTTATCACTAAGCTTAGCATAGCGTAGACGATAAGTGAATAGTTTCGTAAAATAAATAAGGTAGATATGGTAAACGTTTGATTATTTTAAAATAAGAGGGATTTCTCTGCATAATCACAGTCCAAATCATAGACTCACTATTTATAAATTTGGCTCATGCTTCACTTCCTCGCTGGGGATTATTACACGTGTATAATATAGCACATTAGAATTAGGTATTAGGTCAATAGTTCTTCCTTCCTTCTAATGGAGAGTGGTTCCTGATAAAATAAATATGGACGGAGAAAATTGTATCTGGTGCTTTTTAGAAGAGTGATACAACAAAATAGTCGTCTGATGATAGGAAATTGTTCCTTTCCCAAGAATCAGAAGAAAGGAGTTCGGTAATTTCACTTTAACCGTAAAAAGCAATGAAAAAAATTGGTTAACACCGGTTTTCTGTTGGTGCTGAAGCAAGGAGTATACGTGTCTCATGGTGGTATATCTTCCAAGTATATACGAATTAACATAGATATCTAATTCGCAATAATTTATAAGAAAGATTATTCTGAAGAGGATAATGTATATTCTTGAGTTTTGGGCACAGTCCAATAAATGTGTAAAAATAAACACCAACGTCCGATTTCTATATTCAATGCAAAATAAAACTACAATGATAAAACTTCGATGATGTCATTAACGGTGTGAGATAATAATAAATTATTTTTGTTGTTGAATGGAAATAGGACTCTTGAAATGAAAGCCGTTTTATAGACGCATTTGTCGGGATGTAGGAATACATTATTCGTTTACACGAAATCAATCGTGCAGATGAATGTCCTATTTGTATATATGTGTATTGTGATATATGTACATTTAATATTAGGTTTCATTATACAGAATTATTTCTATTGAGTTTTATTCTAGATTCAATAGGCAGTATATTCCGGACATCTAACACACAACGCCATCTAGTCCCAAGCTAAGCAGAGCTTGTGTTATATATAGTAGACAACTGATATAAATACGTATATGCTTTTTTTTTGTAAATACACACATATTATACATAGAAGACACCCAAACTCCAAAACAAATATTTGCAGATCATACAAACATTTGGTCCGACCCGGGAATCGAACCAGAGACCTCAAGCTTAGCAGTCGTATACGCTACCACTACGCCACCGAGGCAGTCATTAAATATCTTTAAAATGCACTCATAAAGTTCTATTAGTACTATATATCACCACTGTAACAATTCTTATGGTTTTTTGGCTCCTTTTAAGAGTCAGTTATTTTCTTACAGGTGCATGGGGTAAAATATCGCAAAGGACAATGTTACAGAGGTTGGTTCTGGGGTATTGTTGAAGTATGCAAGATAAAATACATTTCTAGCCAACACTAGGGGGTCAAATTGATACCGAACACCGTTGACCGCTGTCTAGAAGTTGAAACTGGTACTGGAGTGCCAATGCCTAGGTATGAAAACAGTATTCGATTTACAAACTACATGTGTATCCTGTAATGATTTTTTCTACTACTTACTCAATTGTTTTAAAATATCATTGATTTTACTCAAGTCTTTTTTAAATTAAATAAAAAAGGTATAAAAATAAGATAATAATTCTGACTTATACCAACGAATGACTAACGATCAAACAAGCAGATTCAATTATAGACGTCCAATTTTAAATTCTCAAATTAGCAATTTATCCTAAATGTCCTTTGAATTGGCTGACATTTGGATTGATTGGCTTTGGCTGAGGTCATAAGCTGACTGATTTGTTAGCTGACGGACTAAAGACGGAGCAACGTTGAAACTTCGGGCACTTCAAACGTAGGTATTACCGCTACCAATTAATTGCTTTAAATTCTATTTATATTATATACTACTAACATTCACGCTAAATATTTTTCATATATATACCAAAGTATATAGTTGTCATTTGTTTATGTACATGTCTATTAAACGTTTCCGTACCCACTTTATATTAAATATTACTATCAACATCCGTTCACCCGTTCCATTTTTTCAGTGCAAACAGAACTGAAGGTCAGGATGATGTCATAGTGTAAACGAATAATAATGGTCTGTATTTTGTTGATAAATGTAAAGTCATATGAAGACTTAAACCTTTTTGTTTACCACAGATGGTTTGAATGTTGTTATACATACTAATCACAGTTTTATTTACAACTTTAATTTATTAATATTTACAATTTAATATTTTCTGACTCATACAACGTTGTCTGTGTCAAAAAATATTACAAGTTTTTGGGATATGTTCAATTAATTCTCGGCTTCTATTGCATTTTATCATAATAGTATATAGCTGTCCTCCATAAATGGATCATCGTCCAACACTAAAAGAGTTTTCAATGTCACGCTTCATCAATAAATTATAACGTCCCACTGCTGGGCTAGGGTCTCCTCTCAGGAGACGGTTAAGGCCATACGTCCCCACGCTGCCCAAGTGCGGGTTGGGGACTGGCAAGACAACGTTGTGGCTACCTAATCTTTGCCGTTGGATGTTTTTAAGCCGCCTAAAGTTATTCTAACAACCAGTACCGACTGCTTAACGATCTCCGAATCACGGAGACGGTCATGGTAACATGCCACCAACGGTCACCAGTCCAGGTACTGACCGCGCCGTCGTTGCTTACCCTTGGTAATTGTTTCTAATCACCGGGTGCAACTGGGCTATGAGCGCCTGCGTCACACTTAAACACGCACAATAAGCTTCAAGTAAGTCTTCGGCTTTATAGTATTAGTATAGACTACATAAAAATCATAAAACAGTAGTAAAACAGTATACTTTGCGTTCCATAGGACCTGCAAGTGTTGTGGTCCAAGTCAGAATTACTAAGCTAGAGATAGAATGAACACGAACATTTGTTCTGTGACTGTGACTAAGTATTTCATAGTATATAAATATGTTTTCAGCAGTCTGGTATAAAAACGAAACCATGTATGTAACCACGTATGACTTGTTTCATATTAAATTGTGATTCAAACTATTGTATTGGTTTTGAATTCCATTTTCACTTGAAAAACTATGATGAACAAGTTCAATGAAGTCTAATGACTCATAACATGTACTAACTTAGTTATGGGGAAAGAATATAATTGAAAAGCAACAAAAGAACATTAAACAACAAATCCAGTTACAAGTATAACACACGGTAACACTATTGATAAAATTTATATCCAGCGATCCGACCGCTACAGGTTTGCACGATAGGTATGTTTGAAATTCTCCGATTTTCTTTAAAATTATATGCATGTGTTACACGTATAAACATTCCTCTTCAATCATTATATCTATTGCTGAAAATGACAAAAAAATTCATTGAGTAGTTTGACAGCGGAAGCGACTATTGACACATTACTAATTACCTAATCGGTTCAGTAGTCTAGGCGCTGAGGAACATTTAAACAAACTTACATTGACTGCAAGATCCTTCTATTTGGCTTCGCCGTAGATGAGTAGAACTAAGTTAAATCCTACTTTAATGATAAATATAAATCAAGGGAAACTTCACAAGGAATTTAAGAGTTTGTTCACAATTTGGTCTAGAATTCTGAATCCATACATTAATCTTCTCTCTTCGAAACGTTCTAATTCCTAGTATCTTCTTTATTTGAATTTCATGGTATTCTAATTAAAGTATATAATATAACATACACACATAGTTGCTAACATCAAGAGATAACTAACATTTTAAAATGCAGAATGTCTAACGACATGTCGAACAGGATCTTACACCGTAAGAACTTTGAAAACAAGAATAAATCACTGAGAATTTTTATGCTTAGCTTGGGACTAGATGACGTTGTGTGTTAGATGTCCGGAATATTTATTTATTTATTTTTTTATTTATATGTTACTAAAATACTTGCTAAATAAGTATTTATAACTTTGTAAACGTTTTGGGGCCACAATGGGTGTGAATTACCAAAACCATTCGGAATATTTGCATAAATTGTCGTCTTTTAAAACCTGTTTTATTTAATATCAGTCCTTAAATAGCGTAACGTTAAAGTTATCTTAAATTATAATATTTTAGATAGTTTGATTCAAGTTTTCCTTGAAAAACCTACCCTGATAAATAGAGATGATAAAACTCCGTATTTTTAATCAGTCTGCAACGAGATAAGACGCCTAAATTCTGCAGTAAACTATAAAAAGCTTTCGATGCTTAGATAGTTGAGTAACGTGAGATTATAAGTAAATGCTAGCAGTAGACATAACATTGAGACTATACGATATTCCAAATTGGCAATTAGTGAGAATTGCTATAATAGGGAAAAATATTGCACAGACGTTAATCTCTTATTTCTCGTCTACAAATTTAATGAAGATATATACTAGGTGACATAGATTAAAATAGGATAACCCTCAAGGAATTGCTGACTCATAATTCCATACTACTGCAAATTCGAATGTAACTGGGTCTTGAGTCTTAACAGCTAATCCACTGAACTGATTTCAATGAAATTTGGCATGGATATACTTTGATTCTTGAGGAATTGTGTAGGGTACTCTTTACTGCGATAACCAATATACACGTGGGCAGGGCAGTCTTCTCTTCCAATCCTCAAACCCAATATTACTCAAAATCTGTATCCTTTTAAAGTAAAATAATCAAAGAGTTCCAACAAGTCGATTTAGTAGTAAGAAATTAGAGTAAATTAAATTATGCACTATAGAAAATACAAGAAATATGTTCATCTTATACATTTATTTTAAAAAGTTAAGAAAAATGGTACTTTTTTTCGACCACATATTAAAAGTTACAGTTTAAGAGAGTGTTGCCTCTGCCACTATAAATTTATTTATTGAAACCTCTTTTATTCAAAAATCTTCGAAATTTTTGAAATGTCAAAAACTAAACTTCATGGAAGTGACACATACAGTTTATCTTATAAAGATTCTATTGAATTGAATTAGTATTTGGAATTATTTTGTCACTTTTGACCGCGGCTCCGCCAGTGTCTACGTCGGTTATCGCGACAAAATTATCCTGTATAGTTCTCCAAGGTTCAATCTTTCTCTATACCGAAATTCATCCAAATCGGTTTAACTGTTTATCCGTAAAAGCGTAAAGGACAGACAGACAGAGTTCCTTTCGAATTCATAGTATTATTTTGGATTTAAAATGTAGGTATACTTAACATTAAACATAATTTAGTAATATAATTTAAGAGTTGAGTTAATTGTCGTAAATTATTATAAGGAAAACCTACACAATAACACATTAATATAAAAACCCAAAGTAAATCGTGACCACTAGAACAAGATAAAGTGTTTGAATGTTTGTGCTGAAATTATAAGGTATCGTGAATGTGTTTGGAGATTCTTACTTTAATCTTAATATAAAATTTTCGTATGTATTCTAATACGAACATTTGCAAATATGTTGTAAACTTTGATTTTTTCGATATTTTACTTCTCTTTAATTGTGCCTAGTTAAAATCATCGTGCACGCAATATTTAGTTTCATGTAAAGACGCTTACAACAATAAGTAATAACTGAGTATTTTGTTATAAGCTGGTCAAACAGTATACCAATGCAATGGTTGTACTCCTAGATAGATAAACCTCTAACTTGTATTCCTGCGTGAACGCAGTGATATCTGTTATCAGCCGAGCAAATTCAATTTCAGAATCGGCTGCTACGCTAATCAAGGGCAACAAGACCAAGTAAATTTGATATAAAATTCTACTTTAAGTAAAGTCTATATCCTAATGCCAGTTTTAATGCATATTTTACCTTATATAAGCTCTAGGAAGACATAAAACTTTCAGCGTTATGGAATTTTCCTTGTAATTGTGGTAACGAGTAATATTACGAGTATTTACAATTTCAAGAATCACAGCAAATTGACTTATATTCTTAACACTACAAAGTACAATAGTAAATAACACCTGCATAGTATTTTATTACTGGGCTCGTTAGAGTTCTGTGACGGTGCGACACGTTTACCAACGCATGCGTCAATTGGTATCATTATGCGCTTATAGTAAATAATAATAATTTCTTACTGCATCGGTTGCGCAGTGGTAGTGAATGCGACTGCTGTGCTTGAGGTCTCGGGTTCAAATCCTGGGTCGAACCAAGTGTTTGTGGGATTTACAAATATTTGTTTCGGATTTTGGGTGTTTTCTATGTATAATATGTATGTATTTACATATAAAAAGTATATATGTATTCATATCAGTTGTCTAGTACCCATAAAACAAGCTCTGCTTAGCTTGGGACTAGATGGCGTTTTGTGTTAGATGTCCGAAATATTTATTTATTTATTTTTAGTTGATACCATTATCGTGAAGTCCTTCATTACTTCTAAGATTTTATTAGTTGTGGTTGGCTACTTGTTCAATCAGTTTTACCTGCAACATCAGTTTAACCACGGAGCAACTGGAATTGGACCGTAATCCTGAGGGTGAACTGATTTCGAAGGTTGAACTAGTAGGCAGTCAGTATATTTGAGCTCACAGACTTCCCATTGCCTATTGCCTTAGATTTTCATAACATTCTAAATAACGCACAGTAATATGTAGGTTTGTCACTGGATAGCTTTTCCATTATCAAAATCCCGATATCAAAATAGATTAAATATAAATGAATTCAAATAAATGTTTTTATTGTTTTATTATGATCATAAAGTTGCAAATGTGTCTCGGGTGGTTCTGTGTAACTAATAATATACCTACACAGATAATACAAACCACAGTAAACATTTGTTTAACAAAATGTTAAAAGCAGGCACTCACAACATCCTATAATGAAGATAAACTTATCCGGGACTGACGCAAGCGCTTTGTTCAACCATCATGAATTTAATACAATTTAGTCTATTTCATTTCAGCCTTTGGTGCAAGATAAAATTAGGTGTAATTATGACGTCAATAGATTAAAATAGACGTAAGATTTTCCCGCGAGAACATTATTAATGTAAGTATTGTTTTTGAGAACCATGATCGCCTCTGCTTCGAGGCATACTTCAGTTTTTAGATTTTTAATAACCGCCTAAAGAAAACTTCTCAATCCTAATTGATATCTTAATGTATGCAAAGGAAAAAAACGTATATTATACACGTTATCTCAAGGCTCTCGAGGTAATATTAATTCTCAGAAATAACTAAATTAGAAATAGTGATATTAAAAAACTTGCTCCGGCATAGTCCGACTGTAAATATTAAACTGTCACTGTCTTAATATTCATACCAATTCAAATTCGAGTTCATTGATTTTATGATACTAGAACATTTAAGGACTTTGAAAGAACCATTTTAAGGAAGAAAGATGAATAAAATTTAAAGAAGGGTTAATTAAATGGTGTAAGGGGACGAACCACAATCTTTCGCTTCCAGCCAACCTCACCTGCACGCGGTGCACCCTGCTGACTGACAAACGAGGCTCTGGCGACCGATCGATGGCGGTATATCCACGCCTCTTGGCGTAACTAAATACAATAGGCTGGAGACGGGCAGCAGCGTCTTCGGTGCAACAAGTTACGCCCTGCGATCACCAACCCGCCTGCCCAGCGTGGTGATTATGGGCAAAGTTCCTCCATGCATAAGCAACACAAGCCACGGCCCCTAGTTCCCGGCAGTCTCGCTATTCCTGGTCATGGTGGCGGCCACGGTAACGGCGTGACAGGGGGTGCTAAGAATCACCGGGTTACGGAAGGCCACCGTAAACGACTGACCCTGGCTACGTTTAACGGCCGCACGTTACGGCTGGACTTGCATCTGGCGCAGCTCGAGGTGGAACTTGGGAAGATTAGGTGGCATATCTTAGGGTTATGTGAAGTCCGAAGAGAGGGGGAGGACACCGTAACTCTCGACTCAGGCCACCTGATGTACTTCCGCGAGGGAGACCAATAATCCCAAGGTGGCGTGGGGTTTCTGGTAAACAAGTCCCTCTCTGACAACGTGGTAGAAATGTCCAGTGTGTCGAACAGGGTAGCGTACCTCATTATCAAACTTACCGAGAGGTATAGCCTCAAGGTAGTACAAGTATACGCACCGACTTCGGCTCACTCGGATGATGAGGTGGAGGATATGTTCGATGACATATCGAGGGCCCTCCACTTTACTACTAAAACACACTATACCGTTGTTATGGGTGACTTTAACGCCAAAGTGGGAGTACAAACTTGCAGCGAATCGGTAATAGGAACCCATGGATTTGGAAGCAGGAATCATAGGGGGCAAATGCTCGTCAATTTTCTCGAGCGAGAGGGGCTGTTCTTGATGAACTCTTTCTTCAAAAAACGGCCCCAAAGGAAGTGGACGTGGCGAAGCCCCGACGCTATGACTAAAAATGAGATTGATTTCATCTTGACGGACAGAAAGCACATATTCAGAGACGTCTCAGTGATCAATAGGTTTAACACCGGTAGTGATCACCGTCTTGTCCGAGGCTCTCTGAATATCGACTTTAAGGCTGAACGTGTCCGTTTGATGAAATCCAGGCTCCGACCAACTCTGCTCCAAACCGCGATGGGATCTGAAAAATTCCAGTCAAATCTGGAAAACCGATTTGCTGCCATGGAAACCACAAGAGACGTAAACCAGAACCTTGAAAATGTGGTTCGGATTCTCAGGGACGAAGGTACGAGATTTTGTAAAATGCAGCGTAAAAGCGGGGAGTCGAAGCTTTCAGAGAGGACATTAGGGCTAATGAGGGAACGACGTGAGAACCCACTTGCCACTTCGTTGGCAAAACGGGCTCTAAACCGAGAGATCACCAAACTTGTGCGACACGACCTCCGATGCTCCAATACTCTTTCGATTGAAAGAGCGATCGAGCAGAATCGGGGGTCAAAAGTGTTCGTGCAATCTCTTGGAAGAAGCCACCTGACAAAGTTGACCACATCAGGAGGAGAAGTCGTTGCTTCCAAGCCGGCCGTCCTTTCGGAAGTCGAAAGCTTCTACGGCAGCTTATACGCTTCGCATACATCTCGACCTGATCCCGAAAATGAGGACCCTAGAGCTACATTAACACGCCACAACACCGAAGATCTGCCAGAAGTCAGCATTGATGAAATCGAAATGGCTCTTGGGCAGCTGAAAAATGGAAAAGCCCCTGGAGAGGATGGCATTACAACAGAGCTGTTAAAGGCTGGAGGTACGCCCGTATTGAGGGAGCTCAAAAAGCTTTTTAACGCTGTCCTGTTCGAAGGGAGAACTCCAGAGGCGTGGAGTAGAAGTGTGGTCAACTTGTTCTTCAAGAAGGGTGACAAGACCATGTTGAAGAACTATCGGCTTATTTCCCTTCTAAGCCACGTCTACAAGCTGTTTTCGAGAGTCATTTCGAACCGTCTTGCGCGAAGACTCGATGAATTCCAACCACCGGAGCAAGCTGGGTTTCGGAGCGGATATGGCACCATAGACCACATTCACACAGTACGGCAGATTATACAGAAGACCGAAGAGTATAATCAGCCCCTGTGTCTTGCATTTGTGGACTATGAGAAGGCCTTTGACTCGATAGAAATCTGGTCTGTTCTGGAGTCCCTGCAGCGTTGCCAAGTAGATTGGCGATACATACAAGTGTTGAGATGTCTCTACAAAGCCGCCACAATGTCCGTCCAAGTACAGAATCAGCATACAAGACCCGTACCATTGCATCGAGGAGTGAGACAAGGGGACGTTATATCCCCGAAATTGTTCACTAATGCAATGGAGGACTTCTTCAAGACGCTGCACTGGAAAGGACGCGGAATCAACATCAATGGCGAATACATCTCCCACTTGCGATTTGCAGACGACATTGTCATCATGGCAGAGACGCTGCAGGACCTACAACAGATGCTGAACGACCTTGCTGACTCTTCTGTACGCATCGGCCTACGGATGAACTTGGACAAGACCAAGGTCATGTTCAATGAACACGTACTACCGGAACCCGATTGCGGTACAAAATACGTGTACCTCGGGCAGACTTTGCAGTTAGGGAGAAACAACTTTGAGGACGAGGTGAACAGGAGAATCCGGCTGGGTTGGGCAGCGTTTGGGAAGCTTCGTCGAGTCTTCTCATCATCGATCCCACAGTGCCTAAAGACAAAAGTCTTTAATGAGTGCGTCCTACCCGTAATGACATACGGAGCCGAAACGTGGACACTTACGGTACGGCTGGTCCACAAGTTCAAAGTTGCTCAGCGTGCTATGGAAAGGGCTATGCCCGGCGTTTCTCTAAGGGACCGTATTAGAAACGAGGTGATCCGACAGAGAACCAAGGTCATCGACATAGCCCACAGGATTAGCAAGCTGAAGTGGCAGTGGGCTGGTCACATTTGCCGCAGAACCGATAACCGTTGGGGTAAACGGGTTCTTGAGTGGAGACCGCGTCTCGGCAAACGTAGTGTAGGACGTCCACAGGCCAGGTGGAGTGATGATTTGCCAAGACGGCTGGCAGGAGCTGGATGCGAGAAGCCGAGGATCGAACTAAGTGGCGTGCTATTGGAGAGGCCTATGTCCAGCAGTGGACTGCGATAGGCTGATGATGAATTAAATGAACTTGGCAAGTAACAATTTTTAATAAAAAAATGGTTGTTTGTAAAGTCGATTTAAGGACCATAGTTTCTTTTTTATTATTATTATATAGAGGGCAAACGAGCAGATGTATCACCTGATGGTAAGCAATTACCGTCGCCCATGGACACCCGCAACACCAGAGGCGTTACAAGTGCGTTGCCGGCCTTTTAGGAAGGAGTACGCTCTTTTCTTGAAGGTTTGAAGGTCGTATTAAGTTTTAACGTAACAAATTCATAACAAAACATTGACGAAATAATGAAATACTTTAATGAATAAAACTAGCTGAACCCTGCGGTGCTACCCGCGGTACGGCAATAACCGCGGCAACACCGCGAGGCGAAGCTAGTACCTTTATAAATTGTAGGCTTATAAGCTTTATTATTGTAAAGTTTCATAAAAATCCATTTAGTAGTTTTTGCGTGAAAGAGAAACAAATAGCCTCACATACATACTCAAAAACTTTCGCGTTTATAATATTAGTAGGATTGCGCAAGCGTACAATGAGCGTAACGGGACAATGAGTCATCCTTTTTAAAGGAAACTCATGTGTGTGATATTGTTCCTAACACAAACAACAATATAAATTAAATTTAAACCTAAATCCTGTTCAATAAAGTCCATTATCCAACATAAATATCCTTCAAAAAATTTTCATTACCAAATCGTAATTGAATATAGTACACTCATTGTAATACGAACTACAGGATATCGTATAACTTTTGATACGTGGAATGTCTGGTGTTGATATAATTATCACGCTCTTGTTTGAACTCCCATAAACACTGGGTATGCAGAACAAAATTACTGACATCGCAACAGGACACTGCGCCTTCTCACGTTTCCCACAACTTGATAATGTTGTAAGTAGTTAATTGCCACATGTATGAAACTTCATTCTGAATTATTTCTCTTCATTCGTTTCACCACTCAAGATCATTATGAAATACTAGTTTTTGTCCGCGGTTTTGCCCGTAAGTGTATCAGCTGTTTCGGTTAATAAAAATATTTAAAAAAACGCTTTTATTGAAAATTATGTACTAAAAGCTAAAAAATAATTCGGTAGGTCTAGGTTTCAGTCACCTCACCCTACCCCTCTTCCTCATCAATCTAAGGTATTGATCAGACAAAATAAAATCGTTGGGCGTTACGTAAACTGAGTTGACTGGATGAGAGAGAGAGAGAGAGAGAGAGAGATGCTTAGATTTGACCCAAACAAACAAATAAATAAACCAAACAGTGCCAGCTAAATAAAACCGTTTAAAATAGGTCATGTTCTTGAAGAATTAAAGTACCTATCTCTATGGCAAATTTTATTCAAATCTGTGCAGCGGTTTAGCCGAACTAATAATGTTAAAGCATTATCCTCAAATGGTATTATAAATAAAGATGCCTGTTGCTTCAAATGACCTCACACACGACAGTCAGATGCCAAACATAGCTGAGTCATATGGTAACCAGCTGCTATCAAACATACTTAAATATTTGTATATTTAATTAAAATGTTAATCAATTACACCCAGATATTACACACATTATCGTTCTCCTTACCCAATAGGCTAGGATGACATTAGTCAAATCAGTTAATTTTAATTATCTGTTAAAACTAGAACTTTGTATTTAAAATGTATTAAAAAAACTTGTAACGTCACTGTTTTTGACTACTCAATTGAGCAAGATTTTTTTTTTCACTTTTTTTCACTGTTTATTTGATTAAAATTTGTAATCGCCATGAAAACTATAGTGAATTATATTCTCAACTAGCGACCCGCCCCGGCTTCGCACGGGTGCAATGCTGATACTAAATTAAATACACTACAGAAAAACTATGAACGTTGTATATAAAACATAGCGACCCGCTCCGACTTTGCACGGGCATAAAATAGAAACCTCTAAAATTAGCAATGTTGCCTTAGTATATGATGCATGTATTATACATATAAACCTTCCTCTTGAATCACTCTATCTATTGGAAAAAACCGCATCAAAATCCGTTGCGTAGTTTTAAAGATTTAAGCGCACATAGGGATATAGGGACAGAAAAGGCGACTTTGTTTTATACTATGTAGTGAAGATGTTCTGTAATGTTCGTTTTAATGAAGGCGACATAGGTATTTATTTATGATATATGATATATAGTCATATAACCTATTATCACTATTCCTGGGTAAGTATTGAACCCGGTTTAAAATAATTATCACCAACCGCTAAACCGATAGGCCAGTTAATAATTAATAATTATTAATGTTTGACCAAACATTATATATCTGTTTCACAATTTATTACGGTTTTTGTTCACTTTATTCGATATTTTTTACTATATCTTTGTTTTTAAATCAGTTTTCGTGTAACCCTATTTTTTTGGAATAAAAGTAGCCTGAGTTACTCTCCCAGTGAAAAGCCATTCAAAATCGCTTCAGCCGTTTCAGAGATTAACCAGAACAAACAGACGGACAAAAAGTTTTGATGTAAGTTACGGATACCTATACTTTCACATGCATTAAGGGAAACGCTGTTAATTTTGAGTTACGTTGCATGGATTATTTTAGCTGTTACTATGGAAAACTAAATAACATTTTCTTGGGCAATACTTTTTAAAATTAGTGTTCTGTACTTCGAGAAAAGTATTTTATTTTGGATAAAAGAAACTCAACTTGCTTTTCTGTACTGCTGTCGTATGAAAGTGTTATGAAGATAAGATTGAGTTCTTCAATCACTTGTTAGAATGTATTACCATGTTAGTTGGCTGCGTACATCGTACACTTCAATGCGATGTAATCGATGCTGAATGCTTACAAATGTCGTGCAGCAAATATGTATTTTAACCTCAAAGTCGGTCACTCATGCTATATGTTACTTTTGATAAGTGCCTGTTATAATTAATAGGTATATTGACAACATATAATTATGCAATCTATATATGAGGACAGGTCTATAATTGAAGTGGTATCTATGTAACAATAAGTATTATTATTCGCATTGCCTCGAAAATAATGAAAAATATGTGATAAGACAATAAAAAACACCACTCATTGACAAGTTGATACGAAGACAAACACAGCTTTATTTTTATATTCTTTATCTTAATCGTTTATTTTATGAACTTATTCAAAAGTCCTACTAATATTAAAATGTGAACGTTTGTTGGGATGTATGGACATTTGTTACTCTTTCACGCAAAAACTACTTAACGGCTATGGACGAAACTTCACAATTATTATATACTTCATATATCAGAATAATACATAGACTAGGTATTTATTGCGATAACCCGTATACACGCAGGCGGAATCGCAAGTAGCTAGTTCGTAATAATTTACGTTATATTTTAGTGAAAACGGTGGCCGGTAAAGAGATTCATTTCTCCCTTGCTCAATCCTTGCCTCGGGTGACAGAAATAAATCTTAATACTCTTGTGTAATAGTATTATATGTATAGAAGTGGAACTTCGTCAGCCCTGTGTAATTAATTGTGCCTTTATATGGCCTCCACTGAGACTGGAGGACGAAGCTGACCCCACCTCGGACATCTATTCAGTGACGTAATAAAAAAATATACTAAAGCTTACTTTTTGATGACGAGAAAGATAAATGCGTGATGAGTAAGGCAATTTCTTCTGTCTAGGTAGAAATTTATCTGTTATATATATGTATTAGGCTGTGTATGAGATTATATCAAGTATTTTGAATATTTTTTATAATGACAATTTAGTGATTTGTAGAATGCAGATACGTCTTGCAGTATAGGAATTAAGGGAGTTCAAAAATAGGCATGCAACGGATACAAAACTACAATTTATATTTCAAACAAAGTGTTGTCTCAAAGTTAGTCAAGTTATTCATTGTTTAAAACATAATTGACTATTGTTTTGAAACTTTAATATGGAGACATTCATTTAGTAAATATGTATGAATAAGTGCGTATTAGTAAACTCGCTAAGAGCGAACCAAATGTTTGTATAAACTGCAAATATTTGTTCCGGAGTTTGGGTGTTTTCTATGTATAATATGTCCTCACACCAAAAAAGTATATATGTATTTATATCAGTTATCTAGTACCCATAACACGAGCTCTACTTAGCTTGGGACTAGATGGCGTTGTGTGTTAGATGTCCGAAATATTCATTTATTTATTATAACCATTTCACGTGAAATATTTTGTGTTGAGTATTTATTGATTGATGATTGTATATGTTTATGAACGTCGGTAATTAATTATTACAGAATAATTTATACTTACAGAAACAAACAGAGTAGAAGAGCTATGACGTGGGTCTTTGTCGTTGCCTTCCTTTCTACTTTTGTGACGATCACTGCCCTGCAAGATGGGCAGGTCACCTGGGAGGGGTCAGGTCCAACGGGTACTACGTTCATATTGGAGTCTGTAAAGGAAAATAGATACTTTTAAATTATATTTCTTACTAGCGCCCTGTCCCGGTTTCCTACGGCAGTCTTTTTAATTCTCGATTTTTCTCTTCTAAAATAATATGCATGTTTCATACATTGCTGTTATTTACAGAAACTTTTCTAATGAATCATTTTTCCTACTGATAAAAACCGCATTAACATTCGTTGCATAGTTTAAAATGTTGTTTTATACTAAGTAAGAAAAGATTATCCAATTTCGTAAGATAGCACCATGTCGTAACGGTTATTGGTTGTTGATAATGCCATATGGATACCAACAATATCAGTGGCATGATAGGTACTTTACTTTATCACCCTATTAGTACACAAGTCATAAGTGTATAGATAAGATATCAATTGCACATTAATACTGTCACATTAGGTCTGTCAACTAGGTACGAGTATATAGGTATGACAGAGCAGGGCGCCTGAGACTGGCCACCGGAGTGGTTTTAGTGGACTCACCACAAACTTGGTTCTTCAGTCCCACCCAACAAAAAAAAAAAAAAAAAAGGTATATAGGTATGACTATAGCATATACATCCTTCCTAATCTCATATATTCAAAAGTAACTGTGTTCGTCTATCTGTCTGTCCTGTCTATTACGCTTTCATGGCTAAACCACTGAACCGATTTTGGCAGAAGCGGGCAAAAGGCTAGTATTAATATAAAGATAATATAGGAGACATTATATATTATGAAATGCATATAGTAGGTATTTGTAGTTTATTTAACCACCAGCACCGGTTGTTAATCTTAGTTTTTTTTTATATATAAAGGTCCGTCTACCTCTTGCATGACAAGAGTCTTTTGTCTGCTTTCATACAATCAAATTCAATTTTTTGTTTAGCTTTTAGGATTTATTGTTAAATTTTTGTTTTGTTTAAGATTTTTCTTGTGCTTATTTATTCTTACTAATTACTATTTTGCAGATTTTTTCGCCAAACTTTAGGAATGCGGTCCGCGTCTCCTTATTACTTAGTAGCAGGTGTGCTACTTCTTCAACCAGCTGTACCCCCTGTGTTCTGTCTCGTACCTTAAAGTCTCGAATACGGGGCACTTAAAAATCACGTGCAGGACTGTCTGCTCCTGGGCTGACGGGCTCTCTCGACACTTGAAGCGATGCAAGTATTGGGAGAACCCCCATGTCCCGTCAGCTTTTGCGTGACAACGCCCTGTGGGCGGATCTTCTGCACCAAGCAGTATGTATCCTTCGCGTCAGAGAAGAACACTTTCGTGACGGAGGCGGTGTGGCCCGGCTGGTATAGACGGTTCCACTCGTCAAGGGACTCGCCTCGTATCTGACGCTTGACGAATGAAACCGGACACAGGTCGTAGTCGGGCCTTCTTCGGCACGAAAGTGCCGCTTCCTTAACCAGGGGGTTGGCGCGCTCGTTGCCATCGATCCCGGCGTGGGCCTTGATGTTAATCTTAGTTAGATCTATATTTATATTGCTTATCACATTTTGATAATTTTATCCATAAATTAAATACAGCGATTAGCCTCTTAATGCTCAGATTAAATATAAAAAGGTAGATAACGCACGTAGAATAAGAAAATTAAGTCATTTTTATAAATATGTTAGAGTGACAGAAGTGTTGCCAATTTAAAAAAAAAATGCTTGGAAATTGCATTAAAATAAGTTCGTTTCTTATAAATTGCAATTTGATTGCACTATAAAAGTACGTAACTTAAAATAAAGAAATACTTGTCTCACTCTCTACTTCATTATTTGATTTTGAATTTACCTATAAATTATTTACCCACATTTCCTGGCTTTTTAGGAATACGAACTCCTAACAACTCTCTCTAACTACGTCTTTAATGTGTATTTATGTGTGAAATGTTATCCTTTTAGACTTTTTTTCACTTTTTTGACCATTTCATTACACAAAACGGCATTTTGTAGGTAAACTTACTGTACGACAACTTGTACGATACAAACGAAAAGTAGTATAGTTTGTTGCATGTGTGTGTGTCAACCTGTGTGTTTATTTGGAAGTAGCGTAGTAGGCCGTAAGTTATCTACCTTTATTTAATCTGAGTCTTAATGTTTATAAAATAGTTAATATATCAAATAGCTATAGCCGGCACGACTTTGTTTTTTTCATAATTTTTTTTTTCGTACCTACCTCTCTGTGTCTTGGTCTGAATAACAAGAACTTTTTGGTTAATTTTTTTTTTATGGTTATTTTGGGTAACTAGGTATTAATAATGTAATCTTTGTGCGTCTAACTCACACGGTTTGACTACCATCCAAATGTTAACTAGAAGAGAATGAAGGGCATGAAGCCCATCAGTGTACAAACGTAAAAAGTAAATAAAAACAATAAAAAAAACCTATTCCTATTGTTTCGATCATGGCAGTCTCCTATCCAATCTATTATAACATAACATCGATTTTCATATCATTTCAGTTCATTTATGTGCTTAAATGGAATGTCGCACTACTAAACAAGTAGATCGAAAGGGTCAACTTTATTATGTTAGTGTGTAACACACACAGCTAAGGTTAACTTACACTCGTTTACAAATGTCATGCGGCATGACACTCGCTGTGATAATTAAAAGTAACTCAGTAGTCAACAACTGGATACTTAATTTTTTCGAGGCTTCAACATTTTTAACCTTTAACTGGTGACAAGCGGTCTCACAGGCCGAGCGGTGTCAGTGAAACGTCATTTCACCCCCTTCCCCGCGCTTCCTTTGTTTCAACGTCTGAGTAGCTTCAAGTTTAGTTGCGTCCACGCCGCAGATAGTGACAGTTGCGTCGTATTGTCATATATTGGTAAATTACAACAACATAAAATTCGGCAGCGGTCTCTCAGACCGTACGTCACCACTAACGTAACTTTTTAACGTAATTTTGCTATATTGTTTTTTCGTGTTTTTAAGGTAATAACTAAAAATGAGTAATTCTGCACCTCCAAAAAAGAAGCGTAGGGAGTCGGGAGTTGGAAATGTACTGTCAAATACTCAAATTGAAGCGTATCTGGTACAGGAAGATTCAAGTGGGTCGGAAGCAGAAAATGTTCCCGAAAATTTCATCCCGGAGCAAAGTGATCACGACTCGAATAGCGAAGAAAGTGCTTCTGAAGATGAAGAACCAATTCAAGAAAATCAGCAATCAGAAAGCGACAGTGATGATCAACCTTTATCAAGGTTAGTTAGATGTTTCGTTGGCAAAAATAGGTTCAAGTGGGCAAAAGATCCGCCAAACAGAGCTGTGCGAACAAGCCATCATAATATTATAGCTCGAATGCCAGAGACAAGGTTAGATGTACATGACGAAAGAAATCCTTTTTCTCTATGGCAGAAAATAATGAGTCTGGATATATTAGAAGAAATATTGGTGTGGACAAATGAGAAAATTTGTGAACTCAAATTGAAATACAGCAGAGACAATCGTCCTGAATTACAAGATCTAGATATGATCGAATTGCATGCATTCCTTGGTCTTCTTATGTATACAGCTGTGTTCAAATCAAATCACGAAAGTTGTGAATACTTATTTGCAACTGATGGGACAGGGAGAGACATTTTTAGATCTGTAATGTCACAAAAAAGGTTTCTCAATTTGTTGTTATGCTTGCGGTTTGATAATGGAGTAGACCGACAAGAAAGAAAAGAGAATGATAAGCTAGCAGCAGTTTCCAACATATTCCGAATATTTGTGCATAACTGCCAATCCCTATATAACATTGGAGAGTGTGCAACTATCGATGAAATGTTGATAGCTTTCAGAGGTCGCTCTTATTTTGTTATGTATATGCCAAATAAACCATCGAAGTACGGTTTGAAGATGATGTGTATGTGCGATGCCAAGACTAGTTATTTTTATAATGGCTATATTTACTGTGGTAAGGGGTCTGATGGTGAAACGTTGACAAACGAAGAAAAGAAGTTTTTAGTTCCATCACAAGCAGTGATTCGTTTGACAAAACCTATACACGGTAGTAACCGAAATGTAACGTTCGACAATTGGTTCACATCGATTGAATTGGTTGACGCTCTAAAAAAACGAGGTCTGACATGTGTAGGTACTCTAAAAAAAAACAAAAGAGAAATTCCCAAAGAGTTCTTGCCATCTAAATCAAGAGATGTAGGATCGACACTCTATGGATTTACCAATCAAATGACTTTGATTTCGCACGTGCCAAAGAAAAATAAAGGTGTGTGTTTAGTTTCTTCAATGCATCATTGTGAGTCTATTGATGAAAATACAGGCAAACCTGAAATTATCGCCTATTACAATTCAACAAAAGGAGGGGTTGACGAGATAGATAAAAAATGCTCCATCTACACCTGCAGTCGCCGAACGCGAAGGTGGCCCATGGTGATATTTTATCGAATGTTGGACATAAGTACGGTGAATGCACATGTATTATATCAAGCTGATGGTGTCAATGCTATTGATCGAGGACAATTCATTAAAATTTTGGCTAGATCTGCGGTACTATCACACATGCAGCGCAGAGTTTATAATGCTCACATTCCACGCGATATACGCGTCAACTTAGCACGTATTTTGGGTTCTGATTTGCCACCTGAACCACAAAACTTAGAGGATAGGCCGAAAACACGGAAAACCTGTGCCAGTTGTCCTCCTAAATTAAATCGCAAATCAAATTACCAATGTAATACATGTAAAAAACATGTGTGCTTGCAATGTGCCAAACAATTATGCCCCGACTGTCAATAAAAATAACCAAAGTTTGACCAATGCCAGTTTTTTTTTGATACCTGTGATTAACAGAATTATTTTTTTTATGTTGACTAGAGTATCGTAACTATAAGGAAAAAAAGTATTTTTGTTATAATGATGTTGATTTAATTTTTTTTTGTGTGATTATTGATCTCATCTTTAGATTTTTGATTTTTGTTCCTACTTACATTATAATAGCATGTTAATAATTAAAAATTACATTCAGAGTCTATTGGGTGGTTTTATTTTATCCTTTTATACATTATTCAACTGTTTTTAAAAACTGAGGTAAGCTAGCATAAATACTTTCGATGCTATAGCCCATTTAACAGCAGCGGCTTCTCAGGCCGCGCGTCACCAGTTACGTTACACAAAAACCATGTCACCAGTTAAAGGTTAAAGTCAAGTTAGACCTACATACAGCATATTGATCTAAGTTTGACATGTCAACATACAAATTCTACTTATCTGTTTCAGAATGAGATATTTGTTTTAGAAAATATAAATTTTATTAAGTTTTTTTAGTTTATATTATTTATGGGATCTACGAAATTACTGAATTTTAAGTACAGCTCTCTGCAATTTTTGATTTTATTCGTGTTACAAATTCTTGAAGTGAAACGTCTGAAACAAGGAATTGAAGCCGTAGCAGTATTTATGTATTTGTTGTGTCACTTCTAAAGACTAACAATTTGTATTTATATCTATCATTATATTTGTATTTCTGAAGTGAAAACTTCTTTAGCGGCGCTGTGTACTTTTTTGGAATGGGTAAAAATGTATAAACTCGCGTCAGGTCACGTGACCTGATCGAAAATTCGTAAGACGGATGGAGAGAGGACGTATAAACTCGCGTCAGGTCACGTGACAGGACAGGCGGCGCAGGGCGCTTGCGCGAATGTTCGTGTGTGTATGTAATATAAATTGTCATGTTTGTGTACGATAGCGCAATAAATGAATATTGTATTCCACCACATAAATAATAGTACTTTTATACTGATAATGAAAGCAATTCGTACAAAATTATTTTTTCAAACTCAAACTCAAACTCAAATCATTTATTTCCATAGGCCCCAAAAGGCACTTGAACACGTCAAAAATACAAACATAAAAACATAAAACAAAACTCCTAATACTAAATGCACTGAGATGATTTGAATTACCGGAGCTTAGATTGATTTCGATTCAACTCATATTCTCTAACCATTCCAAAATATCAAAAATGCACAACGTTAATATTCAAGTTTTCACTTCTGCCGGCACTCCCGGAGTGCAACCCGTCGATTTTTTTTATTGTTTTATTGTTTAGGGGTTTTTATCCTTTTGGATATGACAACCCCATTGTAACCATTTTAACTAACATTGATATCAGCATATTATTATGTTAAAACTAAGATGGAGGAGTCACTGCGGGCTTAGTCATGCGACAGAGTATCCTTGCTTTATCAGATATAGGCGACGATAGAATTATTTGAGGGATTCCTATGTCAAACGGGTTTATGGGGTAATATGACTATTTGTATTTACGGGTATACAATTTTTACAATCGTGGATACGGCTAATGTACCTTCACGCATTACATAAATATGAATCAAGCATCTATACAACAACGAATTAAGTAAATTTCTTGATTTAGGTACATGTTATATTTCATGAATAAGTAAAGCTATGCCGAGGATTCACTGTCAAAACATCGCTGACCTTTTACACGTCGCAATGTTTGGTTACAAGACATCTAATGTTACATAAACATGTATAATAAACTATAGAGTGTGGCTTTTAGTGTATTCTCGGTGCGGCTGCACTCACAGAAGAGGTAAGTCAATTTGTTTATTGATAAAAGACCTCTGCCCGTATATTTTTAATCGAATTAATAAAACTTTATAAAAAGACATTTTTTACATTTATTACCTTACAATTCTGTCATGTCTACTACCTATCTACATCTAAGATCATCATCAAAGTTTGAGAAAAGGGTTAAAACTAATGAACGAAAATTAAATAAAATATCAATAAAGGAATAAGGGAAAGTGTATATTGCAGTCGGTGATAACTACTTTCTAATTATTTTTTATTAACAGTTTTTAACAATCCACTGCATGACAAACCTCTCCTGCAGAACGTAATTATTAATTTATTTATATGAATACCACTCAGAAGTATTTCTATAATGTTAGATTGGATCAATTATCATTAAATTTAGAGTAATATTACACTAAAAATCGTACCAAGACGGCGCATGTCCTTTATTAACATGTGCTTGCCACTAAAGTACGTTGAATTTTGATAATATTTTAAATGACCTTCATCCCATGTCTTGCCCTCTGTAGTTGTTCGAATAAAGCCAAGGTTATTCAGCGATGTATACTGAATGACGAGCATTACAAGTACTTTTGAATATGCTTAACAGAACTCAATTTTATGCCAGCAAATATGGAATCATTTATTATGCTTCGACTCGTCGTGGGCGGTGGTACCTACATGATGTAGTCTAAAAAACGTTTATATAATCCACGTATATCTAAAATTATAACAAAACTATCAGTTAATACTAGTATAGCAAGTTTTAAACATATAAATTAACAATAAAAAATTTCGGAAACGTTTTCAATACTCTTAGATCATTATTAAAATAAAGTTCCACTAAAATGTCACATAAATAGTGTTCACATGTTTTAGAGATACAATATTTTTAATATGTTAATAAAAATTAATTGCAAAAGCACAGGAAGGTTCTTATGTAGACATAAAACGTAAAAATTACGAGGACAATAGTAAAATCAACACTTATTTACTTTTTGTTGGATTTAGACAGCCCAATAACTCTTAAAAAAATAAGTATGTTAGTGCAGCTAGTAATGCAGTCAAAATATAACAATCGGTCTACAAAAGGCGAAAAATATCAAGTTCAAAACCAGTCCCATTTGCAAAAACATGTGCAAATTTTTCGCGTCGATTCTCATATTGGCTAATATTTTGTTTTGACTACGTGACTTAGCGGTTCAGTTTGGTTGTTTTACATTGTTTACAATTGGTAAGATTAAGACGTTGCCAGACGTCCGACGATTTGGCGGAACGGCCCGCTGATTTAATCAAAATTGTAATATCCCACGCGGGACAGGTTTTGTCCCGGTTTTAGGAGATAACTGCCCAGACGCACAAATCGAAGTTAGTTAGTGTATCGTCAATAGGATTGGCAGGAAATAAAAATATAAAAAAATCAACCATTACATTACGAATAGTAAATGGCACTTCACTAGTTATTTCACGAATGAGGGATGATTTAGCAGAAAAACCAAAATGTTGTAAATAACCTTTTGTTTTGGTCACTCTTACTTATGTGCCGTAATTTCTGATTAGATGCGATACGTGTCCCGCTTTTGACGAAAGAATCTCTTTTTTTTTATTAAAAAGTCTCAAAAACTCGATTTGAAAAATCTGGCAACACAAAGTTGACAAAGTTACTTCCCCTTGTTACAATACATTAACAGTCACTTACGAATAAATAGCCATCCAAATAAATATTAATTTTTAATTAGCTTAAGACGTGTGTAATTGGTTTAGTGAATATCAAACATGTATAGGTGAGACACACTCATGAATATCCTCTTTGGCGCCATAACCAAATAGTGACGTCATTTGTCTGGCTATGCATAAGTATATTATTACACCGCTTCTAAAAAAAGTCGTAGTACTTCGTAAAATAAATAGTCCATGATAACCGATGTTAATACATACTTGAATCCACACAACGTCACGTTCACAAAACGTTGAACTGTTTTAACAATGACGCATACATACGCACCCGTTTAACTTTAAGGGAATCCCCTGAACGTTGATTTGGCGTGTACACAACAGTCGACAATATATCCTGTATATTTAAATGTTAAAATCTTCTTTAACACAAGAAGTCTCTTCTAACTTTTATGAAACACTAGTTGATCCACGCGACCTCGTTTACGACTCCTACCGACGGCTTCCCCTGTTTTTGTAACATTTTTCAATGATGCTCCGCTTGAAAATCATTTTTTTATATCTATTCACATTTTAAACCTTCCCCGGACTATGACAAATATTTTAAAACCAAAATCAGCCAAATCGGTCCAGCGGTTCTCGAGTTTTAGCGAGACTAACGGACAGCAATTCATTTTTATGTATATAGATAGAAGATATACTCATGTATTATAAATTACAAAGCTACTACATGAACTTATCACACTGTTTATTCCGGTGCGGCAAGCTTATCGTTAAAACAATATCGTCAGTAGCACTATTGACGGTCTCATTGTTTTGGGCAATTCGACATAAATAAAAACTAAAAATCTTGAAGTGGAATATGTAATTGTCAAAAAATTTCAAGTAACAAGTTGCCCTTCAACAAATTCAGAACACTATCACTATCACTATCAACACACAATAACCAGAGCGAGCAATGTACATAAAACTTTAAATTATATAATCACGTGTTTCAATTTCACGTCTCGATGGAGCAAAACAACAAAATGCAACGGTATTATGCTAGTGTGTAAACATACAGCATACAACATAACTAACACACACAGTGACAGCAGCTGCCAGTTTATCTAGAGTTCTAGACGTACTAATGATCTAAGGTTGTGTTTATTATCTAAGTATCAAGAAACGGTTGTGACACTACCATTTCCTAGCAAATAATAAATTATGATTTGCTCAAAACACATTTTAAAGCTATAACTATGTTCACAATTTGATAATATTCGATTCATGATTATTGAAACCAGTTTTTGTGAACAGCACAATACAGTCTCATGATTTCGCGACCTAGAACTGAATAAAAAAGCCTTCCGTATCAGGAGATCAGATACTTATTCTTTGATAAAGCTTACGTTATCGATTCAGAAAAAAAAAGTATGAGGAAAATGTAACCATTGCTTCAACTTCAATCTAACGATGGTTGTAATTTGTAGTTTTACAAATACCGGTTTTCTTAGTGACCTTGTAAGAATATTCCTTTGTCTTAGTCACTCCATATAAAACCTTCAGTTTTTAACAGCAGCATAGCATCTGAATATCTGATTTTAGTAGTTAATTCAGTTTGCGTGTAATTTTAAAACGTTTCGTTAAAAAAAACATTTAATTATTTCATGAACAAAATGGTGGTTTTTGATCTTGGGTAACCCGTATAAATAGTAATTTAATTGAAAACACTGTAAATTACCCAACTAAAATAAACTGTTTGTATTGTATTGTTTGTGTGTATTGAATAAAATATTTTCGTATCATTGAAACCCATCTTTAAACAGCGATTTGATGACCAGAACTGGATTTCACAAAAACATTTTCCTCAATATGAAACAGCTAATATTTCACATGTTTATAATTTTCAAGAGATTGCTTTGCAACGTGTCGGCATCTCTGATCATTACAAATTTACCTCAAATCAATGTAATTGCTTAGTGTTAGTGCAATATCCTTCGTATTCGTTCAATCAATAAGAAGATTTTCAAAGCTTTTCTAAAGTGGATACTAAAGAAACTGTTTATCTGAGAACATCACACAAAAACCATAAAAGATGTAAATAGTGTTGCGTTTAAAGACTTAAGAGATAGATAAGGCTAAAACGTCCCTGATGTTTATTTTTTCTTGAAACGATGACATTAACCTGATGTCTGTATTTGTGTGGTGTACCGGCGCGGCCTGGCAACGTAATATTATATTGAAATCAGTAAAGTACTATGTACAATGGGTTAAAACTTATTAGGCTGACACATTTCAAATTATAACTCTAGTAATCTATGTTGCATGAGAAGAAATATTGGATGTTTTTAGGGTTCCGTACCCCAATAGGAAAAAAACGGAACCCTTATAGAATCACTTTGTTGCCCGTCTGTCCAGACCCTTTCTCAGGAATGCCTTGAGGTATCAAGCTAAATACTCAGGTCTATTGTCCGTTTATGCTGCAAATTTTCGACACTCGCAAGGGAATCAAAACCGGGTACTTCCCATAAACTCAGTAGTCTTGAAATTTGATATGGAGCAACATCTTATCATCCGATTCGTACTTGGCCGGATTTTTTTTATTTTAATTTAATTTCAAAAATGTTTGTCCAAGTTCTTTTCTCGAAACAAAATAATAATATAATCTAGTTAATCTTTTGAAAAGGTTTGAGGTTTTGGGATGTACAATTGTACAATATACCTACCTAATTTCACATAAGTTTTTAACCGTAAGTTCCTAATCTGACTGTATGTAAGTACCTACATTTGATACTAAGGACGTAGCCTTCTTTCTAAGAAAAGGCCTATGTCCATCCGTGGGCTATTCAAGGCTGTTGATACCATAAAAAATCAATTAACAATGAGTTAGAAAACTCAAATATATTGCGCATCTTCCAAAACCTAATACCATGCAAAAACTGGTTTCGGTATATTACAAGAGACATATGTCATTACTTAAAGGTTGTGGCAGACATTGGGCGTGGCGGAACCACGATGCAACTGAAGTGTCGCCTTCATTCCATTCCAAGTAATACATTGGAACCTCTTACGTCGCGTCGCCATTCAGCCCCCCGCGGGCCCCGCTTGTTCGACTCGGTCTTACAATATAAGAATTGCAACAAAACAAGAACGCACGTGTAAATTCATAAAAAAGAGATGAGATAGTTCTGTCTTTGTCTGATGCAGAACAGTGTTGTGTCTATTTCTAATACTATCCGGAACACGTGTACAAAATATTATTCTTAGCAAATCAATATATTTTATTTGGTTACTTTACTTGATAAAAAATACAGTTGTAAGTTTCATTTCATTTTTAATTCGTGATATACTTTCTGAAGTGTGTTTGTTTAGTACTTAAGAGTATTTTTTTATAAAACAATGTACCTACCTACCTATGCTATGCTACATTAAATTATCACGAACATTCTGCACGTTCAATTATCCAAGTCAAATAAAATTTACGACGCGAAATATAGTTTAACTTGTTCATAATCGTCGTTCTTGAAAATCCAATAACAATAGACCAAATAGGTAAGTTTACAAACCAGTAGAAGTGTACCGGTTTCTTTAAAAGAGGTTATTGATACCTATATTGTTCGTTCTACATCTACATAGCTATACGGGACAGGAATTTAAAGACGTGTATAACAGCTAGACGGGATCTAAAAATAAACAAAAATCGTGTTAAGATTGTACTACGAGGCGCTTCTTACACTAAAACGATGTTTGGCCATGAAGAATTAGGTATATATATCCACAACGTATGAACGAATTAAAATACCATGCAATCTATTCAAACTTACCTAACATGCGAATAAGTTCACGGTGTTCCGCCATTTTGTTTCAATTATATGTATATAAAACATTAGACAAATTAAAAATAAACATTTGTATTTATTCTAAATTTGAGTGCGCGTGTACCTACCATTAACAGAAGAAACATCAACATGTTACACTCTAATTAAAAACTAACAAAACTGAATCATTTACAATTTTCGTTTTACGGATAGTGATTACGAAAATTCACTTTTTGAGATACTAATTGTTTACTATACAAAGATATACATATATACTAGAGAAACCTATGCACTTTATGTAAACAAGCTTTATAAAAGTAAAAAGTTAAGACAACCTACAACAAAATCAGTTTACAAAGGCGACACATTTACCTACATTGTTGAATCGTGTCGCGTGACAGCACCATGCCTTTAATAATTCAAGCCACGTTTCCCACAAATATAACTATATAGGTAAATATCCACAGGAGTACCTAAATACACCGTTAATATCTGTACAACAAAAATTCAAGCACAAAAATTTTCATCAAAAACTTCTTATAAATATTCTTAGGAATGATTACCTACACTTTTTCATGGCCGTGGCTAAGATCGGTCGGCAACAGGCAACCAGATATTATTGTAAACATAATCCAAAAAGTCTCCAATCACTGAAATATTAACTTAAACTAATGACACTTAGTTACGGAATATGCACATTAAATAAATAAACGTACCTCTTTAAAGATTAGACTAGGAAGCGGCAATATTTATTTTATAACTCCGAAGCGAGCGCACAGAAACAGTATCGACGCACTACTGCTGGCGTTGGACCATTTCTAGTCGGTTGAGCACGACTCATTATTATACTCTTCGGTAGTAAAGTGAGTCACTCTTTATGGGCGTTTCACACTTGTACGATTACTTTTAATTGATTACATTTTGTCGACTAGAAAAAGTGGAAAAAAATCATTATTGTGAGTGTTTAATTGAAACTACTGAACCTAAAAAAAAATAATGTCAAATTAAAATTATTTAAATCATCGAATGAAATGTAGTTATTTATAACACAGCATAACTGCATTTATTTTAAACTTATATACACGCAAATTTAATTTAAATTATTTACTAAATAATATTTTATTTAATGCTGCACTTACAACTTCTGACCATCAACATCAAGAAAAAAAAATTTGAAAGATATGAAAAAATATATTATTCAAAATTGGAATTATAAAGTTTCATATCTGGATTTTATAAAAACGAAAATCCATGATTCATAATTGATAACAGTATTGTTTTACGTGCACAATTATTCCCATTTATTAAAAAAGATATATCAATAACAATGTTGCTACAGAAATTACATCTCATTGAGATGATTCCTGAACAAATATGTAGGTACTTGAGCATCTAAAGTAGAAACCAATTACAAACTAAGTTTATTAAACCTTAGGTCAATATTACATTCGTTTGCGTGCCAGATTACCAACTGTTGATTCAAGTCTAGATAACCCACTTAAAAAGAAGTTCAACTTTCGCGTGTTTCATTGAAATGCTTGTAATAAAATTATAATTTTGACTTTCGTCGCTCTATCTCTCTCTCTCTTTTTTCTCTCTAACCACGATAAACTCTACAATTATCTTGCAGATTCTTATACAGTTTTTACCCGACTGCGAAAGAAGGAGTATATACACTCGAAAAACACTATGTTTTTATATATATTTTATTATATAGGGGCAAACGAACATACGTATCGCCTGATGGTAAGCGATTACCGCCGCCCATGGACACCCGCAACACCAGAGGCGTTACAAGTGCGTTGCCGGCCTTTTAGGAAGGAGTACGCTCTTTACTTGAAGGTTTGAAGATCGTATTTAACTGTTTCCTAAATGCATTTGTAAGTATGTATACACACTACACTTTTTTTTTAAATTTTGCTAAGCTTTCACTGTATTTATTTCAAAATACGAGTAGATCATTCTACTTTGCATACATGAAAACATTTAGTAAGGTTTTAAAAATATACCTAATATTTTATGATCAGCAGTTTTCAAGAAAATAATGTGTGTTCTAACAAACATTGTTTTTATTTTAAACATAATCAAATAAAACACAAAAAATATATCATAGAGTATGATGTATTTGGACCTTAATTATTAAAGCCTTCATAGATAAACAAGGAAAATAAGGAGTTCGTTTTTTGTTTTTTCGAAAGACGGACCCCATTTCATGTCATCCACATTTTATATATTTTTTATCATTAATTTCATCACGACGAAGACTTGAAGACTCGAAGACTGATAATTGAAGACTATAAATACTAGACATTGGCAGAAATAGCTGATCCGAGAGATCCGGCTGGTTTGCCATTTCATCACAAGAAGAAGACAAGGAAAATAAAAGCTTGTCAACATATGCACGTTTCGGCGCCAAAAGTATGAGCCCTTTGTAGTGACGTCATCACGTCGCCGTCGGTTTATTCTTAAGATTGGTTTTGTTGTCTACATTATTTTTGGATAATGTTGCTGGCTTCGATTCTGCTATTGAGTAATGAATGCTGCAATGATTAAAGCCGTTAATTTAGTTAATTAATTTGTTATGAGGTATTTGGATGGTTACAGGAAATGTTTAGTAGAATATTCACACGTACAATTAATTAAGTAAATTGCAAATATTAAAAAAGTACCTGCATCCAGCGTTATTACAGGCAGATAGAGGTATTTGTTTGTAAGTAATAGTACTGTAATATCCGCGACTAACAGGGCGGAGTTTAACTAGTCTTTAAGTTACTCCTTAAATCACCTGCTATCTCCTAAAGAAGTCACATGAAAATCGATACAGCCGCACCAGAAATTAGGCGGAATAAACATACAGATACACAAAAATATTAAAAATAGATTTTTTTAATGTAAGAACCGTACACGTAGACTTTCATATTCAGTGAAAAGCTGCTCATTTGAAATTACAAACACTTTAAAAAAAAGTGCGTGCGTACAAAGTACACATGTCAGAATTGAAACTTCTTTGGTAAACTAATTAAAGAGAATTATTAAAACTCATTTATTTTATATTGTTTAAAAAATAATATAGTAAAATCTCAGATTACGAATATGATATTAAAATTCGCTCTTTCTCACTCTCTCTCCATCGGTATCAATCGCTCTCTCCCTCTTTTCGACAAAAACGCTGCATATTTCTTGACGCGTTTCATCCGCAAAAAAATTACCCTCATGCGCCTAAAAAAAGTTTCACTTCAAATTTTTTTATATAAAGATGCAGTTTTATAAGAGTAGTCAATAGATATTATAAATTATATTAGGATGTAATTATCTTTTACAATAACTCTATTTCAAGTACACAGTTATTCGAAATTGAAAAGTATAGGAGTCCAACCAGTCAAAAACAAGCTTAGCTTATTGTCAAAGGACCTTATTTGATTCAGAAAAAGAAAATATAAAGGCATTGAGAGACAAACCAATTACAGTAATGCAACATTGAGCATCTGATTGATATTTAACGATACGAACAACACGCCTTTCTGACGTCATCTCGTAAATAAAAAGCCTTCCGCGCCTGCGCCCATTGGACCAGTCAAGGTCAGGACATTACCAGCCCCGTGGTATAAAACTTACGTCTTACCTTCCTATTGTATTTCATATAACCACGCTTTACCTCGCGGGCAACGCCGCGAGGTAAAGCTAGTATCTTTATAAATTGTAGCCTATGTGTTATTCTTTTTTTTTTTTATTGAATAGTGGGCAAACGAGCAGACGTATCACCTGATGGTAAGCGATTACCGCCGCCCATGGACACCCGCAACACCAAAGGCGTCACAAGTGCGTTGCCGACCTTTGGGGGATGGGAAAGGGGATGGGGGAGGGGTTGGGGTATGGGCCTCCGTTATCCTCACTCACTCGGTGAAACACAGCGCAAACGTTATTTCACACCGGTTTTCTGTGAGGCCGTGGTATCACTCCGGTCGAGCCGACCCATTCATGCCGAAGCATAGCTCTCCCACGGTGATGTATAATATATATATATTCTGATGTATAAGCTATATTATAGTAAATGTTCATCAAAATCCATTCATCCATATTATATTAGTAGGATAATTATAATTAATGAAATTCTTTTTTTGGGGTGCGCCTTTGTTGTCTTGTTCCTTGTTTGCTTGGTCTTCTTACAATCTGTCCATCAAAACTGTATGGTTATTGTAATGTTATATATAGGCTACTATCTGTACCTACCCTGCCAAACTTTGCTGCAGCATATTATTACGAAATAATAGAAGAAAACAGTTCTTGCAGTGACTTGTGCAATGGCAATGTGTAACGACAATGGCAGGCAAGACTTGTACAATGGCAATGTGCAATGACAATGGCAGGTTTGTATGGGACTTTTGTACCGCCTTGCATACCTACCTGAAGGTAGAGATTGTATTTGTATTTATTAAGTTAGTTATATCATCAACAATTTATTTTGATTTTAATTGCCATATTTTTAGAATGTGTTCTACATTCTTCCTCTTGAAGAATCGTTGTAGATCAGTGAACAGTAAACCAACTGTTCACTGATCTACAACGTGGGGGACTTTACAAACATACATGAAATGGACACAAAGAACATCCAGACTCGGGACAACAATTCGTGGATCACACAAAGTGTTGTACCGTGTGTGATTTGAACCCACAACACTTGGCAAAGTAGGGAACGGCGTGGCAACCGCTTAACCACAAGGCCAAACGTGCAGTCATCAGTATTTATTTCTGAAGTTCCAAAAACAAAAAACTCACTTCATTTATTTTTCAATAATAATTGTATAAACTTCACATGCCTTAATTATTCCTTAATTAATGTTTTGTAAAAAAAATCGTAACCCGAGTACCTGTTAAGTGTTTCCCTTCTTATATTATCTGAACGTTTATAGTTAACCGTCACAAAGTATAATAAATGATGTTTTTAAGTGGCACCTAATAAAGACTGACTGAAGTGGTATTCGGATTGTTTGCGAACGTAGTTGACATGTAGTGAAGTTAGGACAGTTAAGTAACTTTTGTCCTCCTCAACACGGTAAGGTAATACGTATGAAAGAAATTATGCGCATTCCTTGTAATTATGGTCTAAGAGAGGGTGAAGATCGACTTAGATCCATATACTAATACTATACTATAATACGACCTACAAACCTTCAAAAAAAGAGCGTACTCCTTCCTAATAGGCCTGCAACGACTCTGGTGTTGCTGGTGTCCATGGGTGGCGGTAATCCCTTACCATCAGGCGATACGTCTGCTTGTTTCGCCCTATATAATAAAAAAAAGCTAGTTTAAAATGAAGTCGCTGCCGCTGCCTGTTCGTTTAGATCTGTTCAACTAATCAACGCATTTTAATGCAGTTTCCAGCAATAAAGTGATTCCAGATTCCCCCTTAAGTGTAATATACCTACACATGTTATAGTAGAGGAAATCCGATAATTTCAAAGATATCCGTGCGAAGCCGGGCCGGGTCTCTAGTATAGTAAAAATTTTACTAAATACTTGAAGAGAAGAAAGGTAGGCACAATTTTTATGAATATTGGACTTTTTTGTTTCGTTTGCAATTATTTTTGTTTTTAATGATGAGGTCAAATGATATGTATGTTTTTGTTTATATGATACCACGGCCTCACAGAAAACCGGTGTAAAACAGCGCTTGCGCTGTGTTTCACCTAGTGAGTAAGGATATCGGAGGGCCATACCCCAACCCCTTCCCCTAAACCCCTTTCCATCCTCCAAAGGCCGGCAACGCACTTGCAACGCCTCTGGTGTTACGAGTGTCCATGGGCGGCGGTAATCGCTTACCATCAGGCGATACGCCTGCTCGTTTGCCCGCTATTCCATAAAGAAAATAAAAATATATTAGACCATCAAAATCCATACAACCATCATAATATTTTAACTTCATAAATATCGCCATTTGCAAGTAGAAACAATCACTCACTTAAAACTGAAACACTCAAGAAAAGAATAAACGCTACAAACAAAAATTATATCAGCATTTCAAAATTTAACGATACATATATTTAAAATAACATAAAAATATAAGTTATGTTGTTAATTTGTTTGTTCTGTCTGTAAAAGATAACTCGTATTAGGAAGTTGAACTGAAGCAGGCACAAAGAACACTCTAGACTCAATCAAAACAATTTGTGGATCACACAATGTATTGTCACACTTGCCACATGTGGGATTTGAACCCACAACACTTAGCGCAGTACCAAGTATTTCAGAACGTAATTAACACAACACTTAACAACATATTGTTATGAGATTTTTGTCAGGCGTTTACCATTTCATGCACTAATTTCTTCAAGGCTTGTGTTGAAAATGCAAATTAACAACCCACGCCGATTGCACGTTTATCAGAACACATCATGCTTACATTCATGATATTTTTACTATTTCATATAACAGTGATTTGATAAAATTGTAAGAACTAATTTTTGAAAAATACTTGAAGGGAAATTACTTATAACTTATTTAATCAAGGTATTACTAATTGAATACCTATAGATACCACAGAAATCACTTAATATTATCCATATCTACAACGTACGAATATATTACGGTATACAAATCTTAAAAAGCTAATAAATCTTAGCTATAGTTTAATAAATATTTTGAAGATGATTATTTCCGAAACAAGTACAACATACCTATGTTATATTCGTTCACATATTTTCTATCCCACATTTTAGCATCTTGTTCAGCTTATACAAAGATTTATTACAAAAATATTTGCATAACTATTTAACGTAAACCTTCCTCAACCTTCCTCCTAAATCACTCTATCTGATATTGAAAACCATACAAAAACCGTTAGAATCTTTTGGAGTTTATTTCATAATGTCTAGCGATAGTTTGTTTGTTTGCTTGATTGCTTGAACGCGCTAATCTCAGGAAATACTGAAGCAATTTTAAAAATTATTTCAGTGTTATATAGTCCATTTATCGAGGAAGGCTATATGCTATATATCATCACGCTATGACCAATAGCAACGGAGCACCAATGAAGAATATTTCAGAAACGGGAAAAATTATCACGCAAACGAGGTGACGTGGGTTTTTCATAATTTAGAATACGCGACTTATTAGATGGCTCGCCGGAGCTGGTTGCGGGAAGCTGAAGATTAATCTAAGTGGTGCACAATTGCAGAGACCTAAGCCCAGCAGTTGACTAAGATAGACTGATGTTAATGATGAACTGATGATGAGAGTTTATAAGAGAGGGACAAAAGCGTGTGGAATAGACTAAAGAAAAAAAAAATTACATGTTTTTTCGTCCAGTATAGGTTTCTTCAATATGATATTTGTTTGTATGGAGAGATCTTTGGGACGTGTTTCCATTTAGAACTGATTAACAGTAACGTACGCCTTTGACACGAATTTGTTCCAATTATAAATTTTAATGATCTCGACATTTTCCAACAACAGCTTAGCTAGATAGTGTGTACGAATCAAATAGGTATAGGTATTCATGTTTTCTTGATAAAATTATCAGTTTAGTCTTCAGTAATTCTTATTATTGCCACATGATCATTGTTCTTGTTTTTACTTTTTTTCTCTCTTTATTATTGTTTTTGTTTTAACATGTAATTATATTTTTACTGTTTCTTATTGTTACTGAACTGTGTAATGTATACAATGAGGTTGTACTAATAAATAAATAAATACAGATACGCTGTAATAAAATATTATTTTGAACGCTAAAACCAATTCAACTGCACGTTTGGTCTAGTGGTTAAGCGATCGCCACGCCGTTCCCTACTTCGCCAAGTGTTGTGCGTCGCCAAATCCTACATGGAATAACACTTTTGTTGTCCACAAATTGTTGTTCTAAGTCAGAGTGTTCTTTGAGTCCGTTTTTTTTTTTTATTGAATAGTGGGCAAACGAGCAGACGTATCACCTGATGGTATGCGATTACCGCCGCCCATGGACACCCGCGACACCAAAGGCGTCACAAGTGCGTTGCCGACTTTTGGGGGATGGGAAAGGGGATGGGCCTCCGGTATCCTCACTCACTCGGTGAAACACAGCGCAAACGCTATTTCACACCGGTCTTCTGTGAGGCCGTGGTATCACTCCGGTCGAGCCGACCCATTCATGCCGAAGCATAGCTCTCCCACGGTTAAATTTCATGTATGTTTGTAAAGTCCCCCGCGACACAGGAATTATTCCTAATGCGGGAGTTGTCTTTTTTAAAGAAAAGAACAAATAAAAAAAAATACCATAGATAAACCCCATAACTTTATTTATGTATGTATTTCAGAAAAAAATTACAAGATAGGATAAAAAATAAGTTATAAATGTATTTAAAGAAAGGAATAGTAAGTCACTGATTAATACAAAAATATATAGAATAAAGAACGTTTAATGTTTAAGGTTTGGTATCATACCACCAAGTTTCAACCCTTGTAACTGCCTAAATGTAATTTGCAGGTAGGACAGTAGTGTTCTACATTGTTGCAAGACGGTATACAGTAAGGAATCGCGAAGCACGGCCACAATCTGTAAATAAATAAAATAGTATTGAAATTAATTGAAAATTAAACGAAAAATAAATAATGTAACAATCAAAAAATACATTTAATGATTGAATTAAATTAAAATACTAGGAAATAATAATTAAAAAACAACATTTAACAATTTTAAATAAACAAAATATTACTTTTGAATTTGGAATCTCTCATTTTTATACGATTGTTCTTTGCGTTTTATTATTTTCGCGCCAATATATTGTGATATTAAAATATTTTGTGATATTAAAATGGAGTGGGGTGATAAAGAGAACCGAATGATTGCAATACATAAAGTATGTATGGAGCCAAAGACAATTTTTAATCCTCCACACACACACATGTCACACACAACGCCATTTAGTACCAAGCTAATCAGAACTTGTGTACTAGAAAACTGATATAAATACATATATACTTTTTTTTTGTAAATACATGCATATTATACATAGAAAACACCCAAACTCCGAAACAAATATTTGTAGATCGTACAAACATTTGGTCCGACCCGGGAATCGAACCCAAGACCTCAAGAACAGCAGTCGCATACGCTACCATTGCGCCACAGAGGCAGTCTAATGTTCGTGTACCGGGCTATTGATAGGTACAATGAAACTTCCTCTGTTTGTGACAGTAAAGGATCTTACCGTCCACGTAGTGTTCATACGAAAAAGGCGATCATAGCAGTAAGGGAAAGAAAATCCTGTCCGAAAACAAAAGATTTCATCTCGGGAGATGAAGGTAGCACCTAGAACCATGTCACGTATTTTAAAACACGACTTAGGATTTGCAGCCTATAAGATATATATAAAGTCATAAAGCCAGATAATAAAGCTCGATCCACCCAATCTTGGTTAGAAATGAACGTTCTGGACTTCACCAGAGTTGAAGACTGGCCGGCATCTAGTCCTGATCTTAATCCACTGGATTATAATTAATGATCAGTTTAAGAGAGTAAGGCTTGCTCTAAACGCCATGATAATTTTGAGTCTCTAATACAATCCATACGATTGGCATTGAATAATTTTCCCATAGAAAGAGTGCGTTCTGCTATTGATAACTGGCCTCAACGTTTAATGGACTGTATTGTAGCCAATGGAGATCACTTCGAATAAGCTTTATGTATTTCTAATGATTTGATATTATTGTATTAAACTAACAGAACAGACTGCACAGTTGGCCGAGTGGTGTCAGCGGTCGCCATGCCGCTTGCTACTGCGCCAAGTGTCGTGGGTTCAAATCCCACGCGGTACCTACAACACTTTGTGTGATCCACGAATTGTTGTCCCGAGTCTGGATGTTCTTTGTGTCCGTTTCATGTATGTTTGTAAAGTCCCCCATGACACAGGATGTTTATTCCTAATGTGGGAGTTGCCTTTTAAAGAAAAAAAAAAAAAAAAAAAAACATACTGTATAGGTAGTAAATGTTATGTACAACAAATAATTTTTGTTTTTCATTGCAACAGTATTAATGGCAAGACTAGGTATAATTTAAGGGTGAAGGAGTGTAGAGGCTTAATGGTTGATGATGTTGCTGGCATGATGTAAACTGGTTACATATTCATACCTGTAGTATACTTGTCCAAAAATAATAAGTCAGTGTCATGTGACATTGACAGACGTTGTTTATTATATTTGAACAGGTTTTTTTTTGAAGTGAAAACTTCTTTAGCGGCGCTGTGTACTTTTTTGGAATGGATAAAATGTATAAACTCGCGTCAGGTCACGTGTCCTGATCGAAAAAATTCGTAAGACGGATGTTTATTGTTAACAGCGCCATCTACCGATATACTTTGGTAGCATTCGTTTTTCTAGATAGTGGTCCTTTCTCAATATGATTTTATATACTTAAAATTAATATTTCAGTATCTTAAAGTGATTTACCTACAATAAATTTAAATTAACTATTTTCTACCTACACAAAACCTTTTGTAAATCAAAAAGATTGTTTACAATTTTTTGAAAACAGGGACATCTATTGGAGTATCAAAGCTTTACTTCCATTTACTACTTACAATCATTATAATAAATGAATATTGTATTCCACCACATAAATATTAGTAGGTACTTTTATACTGATAATGAAAGCAATTCGTACAAAATTATTCTCTAACCATTCCAAAATATCAAAAATGTACAACGTTAATATTCAAGTTTTCACTTCTGCCGGCACTCCCGGAGTGCAACCCGTCGTTTTTTTTCGAAAGACGGTCCCCATTTCATGTCATCCACGTTTTATATAGTTATTATCATTAATTTCATCACGACGAAGACTCGAAGACTTATAATTGAAAACTATAAATACTTGACATTGGCAGAAATAGCTGATCCGAGTGATCCGGCTGGTTGCCATTTCATTAAAAGAAGAAAGAAGAAGTATATTTGAACAGGTATTCAACAATACTGTTGGTCTAATCGACATGTTAGTAGTGGTTATTGAACCTGACTATGTCGGTTATCGCAATAAAGAATAAACTTCCTCAAGAATCAAAGTATATCCATGCCAAATTTCTTTGAAATAAATGCAGCGGTATAGCCAAGAAAGCGTAACAGATAAACAGACTTCGGAATTATATTTGGAAAGTTTATTAGTAGATTAACTATCAATGTATAGGATCTGCTTACTTCGAGATCAGACTGCTGTTTGTGAGATGTATGTGAATATTCAATACCGGAATGCTCTCAACATAAACTTATACCTCAGTGGTTTAGACTCCACGTAGATATCTAAATCAGTCAGCCAGGGCAAATTGTTTTGTATGTATAACAGACTAGCTTTGCCTGCAGCTCAGGCAAAAGCTAGTCAAAGTCAGGCTCAAATTAAGGTAGTTTATGACACATACAAATAATGCGGTTTTGTACTGGTAAAAAAATTTTCGAAATCGCTTCAGTAGATCTAGAGATTATAACCTACAACTTCACAAACTTTACCTGTTTAAAATATGAGTAGGTATAGATGATTAAATACCAATAGTACTAAAAGAGTCGAAAAATAGTTGGTGTACTAAATACTAAACCTCCAATGCTAATAACGAATGGATGATCTTTAAATAATCTTCGATATTTTTCACAGTAGCTACAATGAGCCAGCCAGCAGGTCCTCCGCCTTACGAAGAGATATACTCACACGGGGTTAAAACAGAGCCAGTTAAAAGCCAACCTGAGCCAAGACCCCTCTATATATTAACATCACAGATACACTTGGTTGACAATAACGAACCCGTCCTGATCGAAAAAATTCGTAAGACGGATGTTTATTGTTAACAGCGCCATCTACCGATATACTTTGGTAGCATTCGTTTTTCTAGATAGTGGTCCTTTCTCAATATGATTTTATATACTTAAAATTAATATTTCAGTATCTTAAAGTGATTTACCTACAATAAATTTAAATTAACTATTTTCTACCTACACAAAACCTTTTGTAAATCAAAAAGATTGTTTACAATTTTTTGAAAACAGGGACATCTATTGGAGTATCAAAGCTTTACTTCCATTTACTACTTACAATCATTATAATAAATGAATATTGTATTCCACCACATAAATATTAGTAGGTACTTTTATACTGATAATGAAAGCAATTCGTACAAAATTATTCTCTAACCATTCCAAAATATCAAAAATGTACAACGTTAATATTCAAGTTTTCACTTCTGCCGGCACTCCCGGAGTGCAACCCGTCGTTTTTTTTCGAAAGACGGTCCCCATTTCATGTCATCCACGTTTTATATAGTTATTATCATTAATTTCATCACGACGAAGACTCGAAGACTTATAATTGAAAACTATAAATACTTGACATTGGCAGAAATAGCTGATCCGAGTGATCCGGCTGGTTGCCATTTCATTAAAAGAAGAAAGAAGAAGTATATTTGAACAGGTATTCAACAATACTGTTGGTCTAATCGACATGTTAGTAGTGGTTATTGAACCTGACTATGTCGGTTATCGCAATAAAGAATAAACTTCCTCAAGAATCAAAGTATATCCATGCCAAATTTCTTTGAAATAAATGCAGCGGTATAGCCAAGAAAGCGTAACAGATAAACAGACTTCGGAATTATATTTGGAAAGTTTATTAGTAGATTAACTATCAATGTATAGGATCTGCTTACTTCGAGATCAGACTGCTGTTTGTGAGATGTATGTGAATATTATTTATACTTACCCACAACAACACAACGTCAATGCACACATGTGAGTCCTCATCGCAGGTCTGACCACATTCCGAGTTTTGATCGTTTCGTTGCATGTTGGACATACAACATAAGCTGGTTCTTCTGTGAATACGGGTTCGTTATTGTCAACCAAGTGTATCTGTGATGTTAATATATAGAGGGGTCTTGGCTCAGGTTGGCTTTTAACTGGCTCTGTTTTAACCCCGTGTGAGTATATCTCTTCGTAAGGCGGAGGACCTGCTGGCTGGCTCATTGTAGCTACTGTGAAAAATATCGAAGATTATTTAAAGATCATCCATTCGTTATTAGCATTGGAGGTTTAGTATTTAGTACACCAACTATTTTTCGACTCTTTTAGTACTATTGGTATTTAATCATCTATACCTACTCATATTTTAAACAGGTAAAGTTTGTGAAGTTGTAGGTTATAATCTCTAGATCTACTGAAGCGATTTCGAAAATTCTTTTACCAGTACAAAACCGCATTATTTGTATGTGTCATAAACTACCTTAATTTGAGCCTGACTTTGACTAGCTTTTGCCTGAGCTGCAGGCAAAGCTAGTCTGTTATACATACAAAACAATTTGCCCTGGCTGACTGATTTAGATATCTACGTGGAGCCTAAACCACTGAGGTATTCTTACCGTGGGAGAGCTATGCTTCGGCGTGAATGGGTCGGCTCGACCGGAGTGATACCACGGCCTCACAGAAAACCGGTGTGAAATAGCGCTTGCGCTGTGTTTCACCGAGTGAGTGAGGATACCGGAGGCCCATACCCCAACCCCTCCCCCCATCCCCTTTCCCATTCCCCCAAAAGTCGGCAACGCACGTGTGACGCCTTTGGTGTTGCGGGTGTCCATGGGCGGCGGTAATCGCTTACCATCAGGTGATACGTCTGCTCGTTTGCCCACTATTCAATAATAAAAAAAAAAAAAAAAAAAAAAGGTATAAGTTTATTTTGCTTGAAGCTCAAGCAGCTGATGCTTTTTAAGTTGTAAGCAGTTGATAAGATGTTTTTTTAGCCTAAGTTGGAAAAATAAGAGATTCAGGTACTAAGTGAAGTGAAGTTCGACATTTTCTAAGTTAAAGAAATTAAATTAGTAATATATTTTATTAATAATATGTTGAGAGCATTCCGGTATTGAAGGTGTGTTCATTCAATAATAAAAAACATGTCTAAATCGATATTCACCGGCTCTTTGGCTATTAAATTAGGTATACATAATTTAATATTTGAAATGCGTAAAATATGGACAATAAATATAGCTAGATAGGTAATAAATACATTGTTATTCGTGACGCGTATTGGTAAAAGTTTTATCATTATTGAATGAAAATTACATAAACCAAAAAATACCAATACTAAATTTAGACAAAATGTTTTTTTCCTAAATACATTATTATTGATAGTTATTACAATATGGCCTTAACCCTCTCTTGAGACCCGAGCCCAGCAGTGGAACTTTATGGGTTGTTGATGAATACAATGCATGAGGAAAACATATATTATGTTCAGTAGTACATAATCTTAGCTAGTATGTATTGCGTAGTGGTTGAAAAATTAACGAAACTTGAAAATCAATATCATTTCATTGTTGAGATTTGCAAAGCAAATATTTACCTAAACATCGTCACTGGACAGCGATCATTTCTAATCGCTTTGCTAGCTTTTGTCTCGTCTTTATTGAATCTTACCAAATTAACAAAAAAACTCAATTGCAAAAAAACACTTTTCAGGTTAGGTATGCGTTCTTAAAAATATTTATTTTTATAGAAAAACGAATTACAAGAACTAGACCAAATTGAAATGGGACCACACGGGAAGCACCAGCTTTAAAATAAAAAATAATCACAAAGATCAGTTCACCCACAACGGTTGAACACGGTTAACACACATAAACAAATGCGATCGGATTGAGATCCTCCTCCTTTTATGAAGACGATTAAAAACAATTTTTACTCCATATTCCCCTAACGACTGAATGACATGTATAATTTCAAACCAATAATAGAGGTAAGCCAAGCCCAGCTTTTTAATATTATTAATTACTTTTGCTTCCTACGTACGCCATTTTCAGCACGAAATTACTAAATATTGTTGTGTTATTATTTCATAAAAGAAAATAATTAATACCTACATACTCACAAAAATTCACAAAATTGTTGTGTTGCTTCCAAACTAATTAAGTTTTATTATTGTAAACCAAACAACGTTCTACTTTTAGTAGAATTCACGTTATTTAACACTTAAACAAAGGTACGTAGGCAAAAACGGGAACATAAGATCACTTTTATTTAAGCTCTTTTCGAGAATATCACTGATTATACAAAAATCTGTATCGATAATGAAATGCTTTTATTGGTTACATGATAAATTGTGCAAACATAACGATAAACGTAAATCAAAAATAAATAGAAGGTGCGATTATAAAGATAAAAGCTGTTGTTACAACAGCGCGGTTCGTTAACACTTTTTTATCAGTTTGAATTCCCTCGGATTACTACCTCCTGGCGTCGGACTACCTATGTCGGACTTGAACCGACCAAAAACTGCAGTTCAGTGCATCAGTCCGAACAATTCCTAGGAGTACTCGCCATAGTAAATGCGGTAGAAGATGCATAGCGAAGCTACGTCTCTACACAGTGCCAAAGAGTTCAGCCGAGTTGAAACTTTCAGCAGTCGACGATTCGAGTCGCAACTGGGGTGCCTCCGCCCAAAAATGAGGACAGTATTCCATATGAGGCCGAACCCGCTCCTTATAAAACAAAAGGCGGTGGGCCGGAGTGAAACATCGTCTGTTCGATCTGTCAAGCACGTCAAGCATTTTAGAGGCCTTATTCTCCAAATGACCACGGAACTGTAATTCACCCGATATGTCGACACTAAGTTTTCCAATGTTGGCTGAGGCTGATAAGGGGGTGTCTTCAAACCGAGGACATGCCACCCACGGCAGTTTTTTTTAGCGGTGAACGCACAAATTTGTGTCTTTGTGGGGTTATCTCTCAGCCTATTGCCATCCACTGCTGAACAAAGGCCTGCTCCAAAGAGCGCCAACCACCCTGGTCCTGGGCAGTTTGCATCCATCCGTTGCCAGCCATTTTCTTCAAGTCGTCGGTCCATCGTGCCGCAGGGCGTCTTACATTAGTCTGCCTAATCGTGGTCTCCACTGTAACACTTGTCGATTCCAGCGACTACCAGTCCGCCTGGAGATATGACCGGCCCACTTCCACTTCAGCGTGCTGATCCTGCGTGCAATATCGGTTACTCCAGTTCTCTTTCGGATTGTCTCGAATCTTATCTAGTAGAGAAATACCCAGCATCGCACGTCATCCATTACACGTTGAGCGATCTTGGATTTATGGGCCACGTCTTGGCTCCATACGTCATTACTAGCAGAACGCACTGGTCAAAAGCCTTGGCTTTCAGTGATTGCGGGATCGACGACTCGAACGTATGACGAAGTTTCCCATACGCTGCCCAGCCTAAACGAATTCTTTTATCGGCCTCCCGATCGAAGTTGTGCCGGCTGAGTTTAGTAGTTTGGCCAAGATAGACGTATTCTAGCACAACCCCGATAATAACTCCATTAACGTCCACGGGACTCGGAGGCACAAGACTTTGGTCTTGTCAATATTCATACGGAGTCCCACTCGTCTTGAAGAGTCATCCAAACTATTCAGCATTTCCTCGATATCTTGCAAAGACTCTGTCAAGACCACAACATCGTCTGCAAATCACAAGTTTGTGATGTATTGACCGCTGATATTGTGGGGTTAAAATGGACTAAATTAAGTCTACCCCAATCTGAGACAATAATATCAGACACAAGTTTGTTTCGATTATCAATTTCGTTTCCCCGAGAAATATTAGCGCAGCCGGTGTAGAGAGCATTACCCGTACTGTCATCCGCATGTATTGAAATTAAGGCAAATAAATATATAATCGAAATAAAAAAAAATCATTGCAATATAAATAAAGTGTTGCCATTCACACATTTTTTCCCCCAAATTAGTAGGAGAATATGTATTTATTTAAATAATATTGCTTTATTCATGAGAATGAAGATATACCTATTACGTATTAATATAATAAGATTTAGCATTGGATTACTTAGTCATCACAGTCATATTTTTAATAATTGAGAATATAATAAGCAAATTAATCGTTGTCTTGAAATTTCATGTACGAGTATGTGAATTAAAACCAACGTATGCGAAATTCCATTGCTTCATACGTTGAAGCTGTACATTTATACTAATTTACGCTATTATTTATACATATGTAAAAATAAAATTGTATCTTGAAAATAAGTTGTTCACTCAAACCTACAAAACAGAATCTAAGAAGACAATTGTTTACGAAGCTGTTGCTTTAGATGCTTTACAGCGTTGTTTGCATTTTTATAAACTTTTTAACAAAAAGTGTTTAGCTGTTTTATTGGCATCCCTATTCCACTTAAATACATACATACCTATAAGTTCACAATTTAGAATAATTTTAATATTTTTACTCGGTTTTTATGGGTAAATTTTCATAGTGTAGTTAATACTGGTCCGCCATTGTCAATATGCTTTGTCTTTGTCTTATCATAGCGACGTTATTGTTCTTGTAACGCGTGTAAGTGAGACATGCGTATGTTCAGTTTCAAATGTCTAATGGTTTCAAAGCAAACATCATCATAGTTCAAAGTTGTTACATTTTTTTGCGACGTGTGGTAATGAAGTTTGTGATTCTGTAGGTATATCTCAATGGCTTTATACGTCACTTTTAATTTCAAAGAATTGATAAGGCGAAATCAGTTTCTGATTAAGTTTGTACATGCTGGAATAACTTCTATTTTTGCCTCATTTCATGATATTGTGTAATTTATTTAAGTATAGATAGTAATTTATTTAGATATATATACATATTTGGCCTATAACAGTAACCTAAAATAGATAAGAAACTTTAAAAAAATTTACTGAAATAAATCTATTGAAATGGCGTTCGTTGTATACACGTTTATGTATCATCACGCGTGGTAGGACTAAGAGCTTAAATTAAACACTAGACGAGAATGACTAATGTGCTATTATGATGTTAACCAATTAGATGGTTCATCATGTATTGATGTGTGAGTGACTACCACTACATGCAAACACTTGCAACTCAAAAATCATAAGTGCGTTCGTCAACTTGAAATTCTGCAATCAGATTAGGGGAATAATATAGGAAAAAAAAAAAACAAATTTTGAAATACTGTTTTATGATGTTCGCAAGTATCTGCTACAGATATTTCTACAAAAAATAAAGATTTATTAGGAAAAATTGCGATTTAATTTTAAGTTTAAAATTCATATCAAAACGCTCGCTGGTGTCATGGCGTCTTTTCGTGACGTCACGTCCTACTATTTGTCAACCAGTTTTAATTATAAGCAATTAGAGTTCTTAAAAACAGTATAGTAACCGAACAAAGTGACCTTAAGTAACTCACTCTGATTGGTGTTCAACTTAACATGGCGGATTTCTGCATTTTGTAGTAACTATTAATAATGTTACCCAAACCAGGAAAACCACCAAATGAAGTTGCTTCCTATTGACCTATAAGTCTTCTGCCGTTAATGGGTAAACTCCTTGAAAAGATACTACTTAAAAGAATGAAGGTACATCTAAATGAAATTATTCGAAATCATCAATTTGGCTTTCGGCAGCATCACCGAACGACTGAGCAAATTCACCGCATTGTCGACGTTATAAGCAGGTCACTGGAAGAAAATAAAAATTGCTCAGCAGTCTTTTTGGACATTAACCAGGCGTTCGATAAAGTATGGCACGAGGGCCTTCTTTATAAAGTTAAGAAGAACAAAGAAGTTCTAATCTTAAAAGTTTTATACTTGCGCCTAGAATAAATAAATAAATATTTTGAACATCTAACACACAACGCCATCTAGTCCCAAGCTAAGCAGAGCTTGTGTTATGGGTACTTGACAACTGATATAAATACATAATATACTTTTTTTGTAAATACATACATATTATACACAGAAAACACCACTAGAAGTGTCTGCCTTACAAGTTTAAACTACGGCTAAGAGAAACTCTGACATTCCAATCTGACATATTAATAAATAATGAAAATACACACATAATTAGAAAAGTATTTTAACTTGCCAAGAATATAACAAAAAAATGGTTACCATAGCACGTTGTTAGATAACTAAAAAGGCATCAACTTATGTCAAAATAGTTGGATAGTTGCTTTTTTTTTTCTATTGAATAATGGGCAAATGAGCAGACGTATCACCTGAAGGTAAGCGATTACCGCCGCCCATGGACACCCGCAACACCAAAGGCGTCACAAGTGCGTTGCCGACCTTTGGGGGATGGGAAAGGGGATGGGGGAGGGGTTGTGGTATGGGCCTCCGGTATCCTCACTCACTCGGTGAAACACAGCGCAAACGCTATTTGACACCGGTTTTCTGTGAGTCCGTGGTATCACTCCGGTCGAGTCGACCCATTCATGCCGAAGCATAGCTCTCCCACGGCTGCTCCCATAAAAAGGTAAGCACAGAATAAGGTGATTTTCGATCTCACATCTTTTTACGGCAGATGTAGTGCATTGCGAAATTTGTTTATTAAATATCTGTACACGTTATGATTTTAATAGGTTCAAATCATGCTATTATTGTAAGGTATTTTGCTAGCTCAATAGTTAATTAACACAGTTTTCCTTTTACTTTGACGCAGTTAGCAATAACACCATATCAATATATTTATACGCATTATAAGTGTTACTTCTATTATATTTTCGTAAGGAAAAACATCTAAATAACAAATACAAACTGAACGAAACATACGAAGTACAGTAATATTATATTAAATCGAGTATGTGTTGTGTATTTTGTGTTTTTATAATATACTTTTGTATTCTGTTACTAACGGACAACCCTTGTCACTTTTGGGTTTACTATTATGTACATATGTGTATAAACTTCAATAAAATAACTATTCTCTCAATATTGTTTTTCTCTTTATTCGATACTAGCTGACCGACGCAACCTCGTTTGCGTCTTTTATTTCCCGTAGCGAAAAAATTTTCCCCGTATAGTGTGTCGCGGGCTTTTTTGTAGATATTTATAAGATCTACGATTAATTAGAACATTTTATGGTTCTATCTTTTACAGTTTAGGCACCGTACGCAAAATAAGTAACTTCTGGTTGATTTTTTACACCTTGTGTCCGAAAAACCCCAATATCTTACGGAACCCTATTTTTTTCCAAAATAAAATATGGCCTATGTTACTCGTGGATAATGTAGCTTTCGAATGGTGAAAGAATGTTTAAAATCGGTCCAGTAGTTTTTGAGCCTATTCATTACAAACAAACATACAAACAAAGTTTTCCTCTTTATAATATTAGTATAGACTAGCTGACCCACGCAACCTCGTTTGCGTCTTATATTGCCCGTAGCGTGAAAATTTTCCCCCGTTTTTGAAACATTCTTCATTGGTACTCCGCTCCTATTAGTAGCAGCGTGATGATATATAGCTTATAGCCTTCCTCGATAAATGGACTATTCAACACTGAAGTAATTTTTCAAATTGGAACAGCGGTACCTAAGATTAGCGCGTTCATACAAACAAACTCTTATTATGATAGATACACCGTTTATTAAAATCCCTATCCACTATCACCATCGACCATCGCTTAAAGACTGAATAATGTCCAAAAATGATAATGTCGAGGAATATTAATTTTACACATCTAAGTATACAAATAAATAAAATTGGAGTGTCTGTTTGTAATATTAAAATAACCGTTCTTTACTGAATGAATATGTTTGTATACACATATACCAAATATCTTTTTCTTTTTTTTTGTCTCTCTGTCTTTTGTTTGATCCGGCTAATTGTCCCGGGAAGTTAACTGGTAGGTAGCTGATGATACAAGGAGTAACTTTGGTTACTTTTTTTAGACTAGCTTCGCCTCGCGTCGTTATCCGCCATACGACAAAAACCGCGGTTCAGCTAATATGTCAATTAATATACATGTCCTAAATGCCAGAACCAGTATCATAATGAGCTTACTAACTTCTCTTTCGTCATTTTCGACTCATATAATAGTATGACTTCTTGATTGTTACATAAGTTTAATAGACCAATTGCATGAAGAACTATTATATGAAGACACATCGAATATATTATTATATATGTCAAATTATACTATTTTCCCTTACGCACCTACCACATCATATTTTCACATCACCTTAAAGTTGACTGGCAGAGAATGCCCTAGGAATTAAGTCCGCCTTTGTACAAAATGTGCAACAAGTTTAAATAAATAAATAAAAAATTGTGGTATGTCAAATAGGCTTTTGAAAAACGTTAAGGATAGTCTGTACAAACTGTCAATAAAAGTGAAAAATACGTAACTTGTGAATGCGTGCGGTGACGATGATTCGTGTTTCACGCTCGTTATTCCCCCAAAACGTGCTCAACGCGCCTAAAGAACTTCAAAATCTGGAGAGGCGCTTCTTAAATACTCATGTGCTGTTCTTATTTTATCTACTGTATATCTTGTATAGCCCAAAATCAGGGTCGTGTACAATTGGCCTATGCCCAATAGTGACTGCAATAGACTGATGAAGATGATCCTGTTAGCGTAGATAGCCAAATGTATTTCCACAAATCAGAGAGAGCACATTGCCCCCTTAAAAACCAACCCAATCACTAAATTTCATGATGGAAGTCAACTTCTAAGTTGAAATTTGCAACTAGATTTTCGTCAGTTTTATTAAACTTTTATTTACCGTATTTACTGTATCAACTGTGAACGAAACAGCTATCTCATCTCCGGAATATCACGAATTTTTCTGACGTCCCCTCCTTTGAAGTACCTGTTTCTTGCACTAAATATTCCAAACACTTCGACCCTTTTCTATCAGCTTACATTTCTTTTTCTTTCCTTGATGGGATGGCAACTAGGCGAAAACTAATATATTTAAGTCTTATTAAAATTTATGATAAAAATATAAAAAAATGTGGATGAAACTAACGTCTTTCCCAATTTAGGTACATTTGTAATATTACTTCCAAATGTTATGACATATATCTCAGTACAAGACCAGAGACAAAATTAAAAACATATGAATGGTAAAATAAACGCCTCTACAAAGAAATAGAAAAGTTGTTGAAAACATCAACAAAAAATTATTTTTAATTAATAATATTTTTATTTTTATAATTTATAAATAATTATTATAATTATCATCAACAGGTTTTAATAGTTTACTGCTGAACATAGGGGTCTCATTAGAAAGGAGGTTTCGGTCTACCGTATCACGCTGGTCAGACGGATTGACGTAGCATATAGGGTTTATTTCAAGTTTTCCTTATCTTTGCAGTGATGTTGTTCTGACCAGCTTGCTTCCTAAGTCGGCTCTTTCGACACCCATGATATATGAATAGAAGTATTGAGACTCCGTGTTCTTAATTTGTCACAAACAAAAAAAAATCAGTTTCATATAATTGAAATATACAAAAAGAAAAATATAAAACACTATTGAGATGTGTTGACCCATGCCTCTTAGATATTCGGCCTTAAAATAATAGTCATGCGTCTTACTTACATGTGTTATTAAAAAGAAATTGTCAATATCATCCATATATATTTCAGGGGCGGTGTTTATATGCGTTTTCTAAAAGTTTAGTGTAACAATAACATTCTCACTCTCTATTTTTCTATCAATATAACCTCGATTTGTTTTCTGGTAATTCCCAGCTTCAAATTATTTGTTAGCTACTACTTAGTAAGTAAATACCATGCGGGCCATTGTGAGAATATTTCCAAATTACATATTTGTAAAATAGTGTTGTTAAATGTAAAAGTGTAATGTATATTCTTGGAATCTGTTACTAAAAGGACGATCCATACAACGTGCTAGTATTATACCGGCTATAAGACGCTATTAGAAGACCGTGAAAGAACCAAAAGGCTTCTATCAAGAAGGAAGGTTGGCTTACTGGCCAATTACGCCCACACGCATAAATTTCACTTTCGTCACCACTACAAAATCTTTAATTAGCTGTAAATGCCTGGTAAAGACCTAATAATTTACAAATCATCCTTTAAACCTTCAAGAAAAGAGCGTACTCCTCTCTAAAAGGGCGGCAACGCACTTGCTTAATCGCTTACCATCAGGCGATACGTCTGTTCGTTTGCCCGCTATATAATAAAAAAAAAGTAATTAGACTTTTATTGATTATATTTAGATGAATTTATAAATATACTATAAACATTCAGTGCCAGCATTTAGCAATAGTAATAACTAAGGTTATAGAATGGAATCTTAACGAACAAGAGCAAATGAATGATCGGTCTACAACTTGGATATCAGATGGATATTTTTTTACTTTAAATACTCGTACTACAAAATATTCTTATCACAAATATTTTTTTGTAGTCTTATATCTCTCTCTCTCTCACACACACACACCTATACATATTACTAGTCTCTACTTTTCCTTGTTGTAACAATAGCTATTGTTATTATTATTTTTAAGTAATATATTTGTTACCGATACACAAATGAAGCTCTTAGTAGTGTTACAGTCGCCCATTGGGGTTACATTCAAATTTGTGGATTTTACACAAGTTTAAAAATTGTTTTCTCTAAAACGAAATAGTTTTTTTATGATCTGAATTGAAAGTAAATAGTGTTTTTAGTGCTTATTTCAAATAATTAACTTAAACCTATTTTTAAATTCCCAATTCTTTTCCTTTAAGGTAAGTCATAATATTATTAATACGGATATTAAATGTCAGTTTATGTAAAATTAAGTAAAAAAAGATTTTTTATTTTTTATAAATGTAACAAAACCCTGACAGGAAAAAACAATTCAAATAAATGTAGTTAGACATAATGGTTTACGTTGAAATAGATTCAGAAGAATATTGCATTCACAACCTAAACTTAAATACATATTACGTTACGTATTTTGTTGATTTTACAGAACTGTTAATTCTAAGTAAAATCTAAATAAAACGACCTATTTTAAGATTTTCTTTACAGTTTATTTCTTAACATACTAGTTTTGAACATTGCTAATAATAAGATGATGTCGTCTTGTGACTTAAAGTTCTTACAATGTAAATTAAATTGGTGATAGATGTAAAACTGAAGTTGAAAAAGTGAACTTCGTCCAATGGCCGTTGACCAAAAGTGATTGAAAATAAGTCAAATGTAGTCTACTTCTTTTTGTGTAGATTGGGATTAATATTGTGACAAGTAATTTTCATATATTAAACTAAAATGAATATTACAAATTCGAAAGTATCTCCATCTGTCTGTTACGCTTCACGGCAAAGCCATTGTTCTGATTTCGATGAAATTTGGCATGAGGCACGAAACTTCAATCTTGAAAGACAAACGACATACACGCGGACGGTGCTAAAAGCGAGTATTAAAACATACTTCATTTACTTAAATACTTATTAATAAATTGACTGCCTCGATGGCGCAATGGTAGCGTATGCGACTGCTGTGCTTGAGGTTTCGGGTTCGATTCCTGGGTTGGACCGGTAGATTTAAATAATTTATGTTTGTATGCTTCCGAGTTCCGTGACCGTAAACGGCGTTACCATCGGGGTTGTGCAAGAATACATCTACCTTGGCCAAACTATCCAACTTGGTCGGCACAACTTCGATCGGGAGGCCGATAGAAGAATTCGTTTGGGCATGGCAGCGTACGGGAAACTACGTCACATCTTTGAGTCGCAAATACCACAATCATTGAAGACCAAGGTATTTAACCAGTGCGTCCTACCCGTAATGACATACGGAGCCGAGACGTGGACACTCACCATTGGACTGGTCCATAAATTTAAAGTGGCTCAGCGTGCGATGGAGCGTGCGATGTTGGATGTGTCTCTATCTGATAGAATTCGGAACGAGGATATTCGACAGAGAACTAGAGTAACCGACATCGCGCGGAGAATCAGTACGCTGAAGTTGAAATGGGCCGGTCATGTCTCTAGACGTACTCGACTAAATGTGCTCGAGTGGAGACCGCGATTAAGCAAACGTAGTGTAGGGCGCCCTGCGGCACGATGGATTGACGACCTAAAAAGAGTGGCTGGCAGCGGATGGATACAGACTGTCCAAGACCGGGATGGTTGGCGCTCCTTGGGGGAGACCTACGTTCAGCAGTGGACGGCAAATGGTTGAAATGATGTTCATATGCATAGTAGCACTCAACGATCATTTTTTTAAAGGGTTTTATCTTTTTATTTATAAAAATCAATCGCTGTGCGTTTGTCTCGCTAAAACTCGAGAATGACTGAGCCGATTTAGCTGATTTTTATTTTGAACTGTTTGTCGTAGTCCAGGGAAGGTTTTAACGGTAAACAAATAAAAAGTGTACGAAGTAGCTGGCACAGCTAGTTACAAATATATCCTAATAAAGATGAATCATTCTCCATCACTATTAACCAACCACATAGTGTCAAAAGGAGAGGTTCTCAATTTGGACATTTTTTTTCAATGTTTACTATCTCATAACCCTGTCATTTTTAAACAGATTTTGAAAAATCTTCATAGAATTAACCCTTTCCCACAAATTTTATATACCTTTCCTGTATACAATCCTAAAAATGGAATCCATATATACAATTATATTTATTACAGGTACAAGGAAAAGGCACTAATTATGTCGTATGTCGCACCAATTTCGGTAGGGCCACAGCCATCGACAACGGTCTGCCGATCTTGTAATGCTCAGATTCAAACCAGAGTGGATTTCGCCACCCAAAACAAAGCCCATATCTGGGCGTTCATTCTTTGTTTATGTGGGTAAGGATTTTGAAATACTCGTAAATTTATTCTAAACCAATACGCAAAAGGGTTTATTTAAATTCTGGAATACTAACGATACTTATGGTAAGCCTGTACAAAATACTAATAACCCCCATAAAAAATCCGATAATTTCCAAAATAAAATAGAATTGATGATCATTAAATTTAAATAGTTTTAGTCTCTTTGAAAGGAGATGAAAATAATTTGGAATCATAACTAAGAACATCTTGTTCCAAGCACCTTTCGAAAACAATACTGAAATAAAATCATTTTTATCCATTTATGACGTCAATAGCGAATACAAACATACACAGAAGTTAAACTTTTATAGCCTTACCTCTGTGCATATAGTGTAATAATGCGACTGACATAGATGTATAAACACTTATCCAAAATTTTGCTATTCGTAATTTATTACCACTCAGATGAAAGAAACATACTGATAAATTTCATTAAATAGGAGGATATATGCTTTCATTAAAAATTTATGCTTACAAATATATATCAAAATGATATTTGATTTTCTTTTTCATAATAGTTTTTTGAGCCAATTTTTTTAATGTAAAGAAAGACAGCATGAGCAGAATCCAAAGTAGTGGTCACCATACTCATTGCGAATGCAGACAAAGCAACAATGCAGCATGGTAACCTATTCAAATGCTTCTGCGTCGTTAGGCTCGTAGGCAACGAAACACGACAGCACGAATGCTGTCATTTTTGGTTGAAATTTTGTGAGAAAGTAAAACCGCCCCGGTCGAGTCGGCCCGGTCGAGCCGACCCGGTCGAGTCGACACGGTCGAGCCGGCCCGGTCGTGCTTAAAATTAGCGTGGCTCTAATACTTTTAATCAATTTTAGCTCAACTGTTATTCACATTTGCACTAGCTTAAAAATTTTTTTGCAGAAACCTTGTGAACGAGTGAAAATTAATGATTGAAGTTTCACCATCCTTGTGCCAGATTTTTCTGATATTTCGTTTTTTCCAGGTGCTGGCCTTGTTGTCTGATTCCATACTGTATGAATTCATGTAAGAATTCTGTTCACTACTGCCCCAACTGCAATGCTTATATTGGCACTTATGAACCACAATAATTGTCTTCTAATCTCAATAAATCGGTGAGACTCGAGTAACCACCTGAATGAATTTTGTTAAATAAATTAATAGTATATTCTTAATTTTATTATTTCCCTGCACTGAATAATTGATTGTCTCTGGAACTTATAATAAATGAAACCGACATAACAGGCTTTGGCACAAAGAAAACCGGTGTGAAACAGCGCCTACGCTATGTTTCACCAAGTGAGTACTGGAGGTCCATACCCAACCCCTCCCCTCATCCTTCTCCCCATCCCCCAAAGGCCGGCAACGTACTTGTGACGCTTCTGGTGTTCCGGGCGTCCATGGGCGGTGGTAATCGCTTACCATTAGGCGATACGTCGGCTCGTTTGCCCCCTATTACATAAAAAAAGATAATTGCATTTAATAATATGGGGTAACCAGGCTTCTAATTAATAAAGAAACATATTTCTAAGGTAATACGTATTAAAGAGATTATGCGCATGCCTTGTAATTATGGTCTAAGAGAGGGTGAAGGTCGACTTACACCCATATGATTACAAGATGATTTGTTTGTTTTTTTTCAAATTGATTAATTAATGAAAATACCCATGAAAGTTTGCCTATTGCAAAGTTGTCTTTACTACTTTTTTAAAATTACTTTTTATTTATTCCTTTTTTCCAAGTCGAGCCTATAAATCATTAGATCGGTGTACTTACCTATATTATACCTATAAAAAGTCTTCGAATTTATGAAGTGATGCTGTAGCTTTTTAGAATATATGTTATAGAGAGCGTACTCCTTCCTAAAAGGCCGGCAACGCACTTGTAACGCCCCTGGTGTTGCGGGTGTCCATGGGCGGCGGTAATCGCTTACCATCAGGCGATACGTCTGCTCGTTTGCGTCCTATATAATAAAAAAAAATATCTAAACTGTTCCATTAATTTTTACTAATATTAACAAAAATAACAATAACTAAACCAATACCTAACGTAATAAGGAAATTCCATAATAATATTGAGGAAATTCCAATAAACAATGCGTTGAAAAAAAAAAGCAATTGTCGCATATCGCAACACAGTATTTTGTATTTCTTAATTAAAACTGGGTTTTTAATGTTATATTGTATATCGTAGCCAATTAGCATAATTAGTCGTTAAATTCACAGCCTAGCTTCTTTACCAAACAACGCCGTATAACAAGCGGCCGTGTTACGAATGGAGGCGAAAGGGAAAGGTAAGGGTTGCCGTTGTGTTAATAACAGCAGTTTCCGGACTCCTCCCTTCTCAGGCGCAGAGTGGCACACCGTGTGGTTTAAGTCGGTTCATACCAACACACCGCCCCGCCGCAAACCCCGGTGGGGTGACGGCCAGTGGTATCCATAAGTAAAAAAAAGGCCAGTAATTGAACGGATAATTAAACTAGTTGGCTGTGACATGTTTATTAAATATTATATGAAACAATTTCCTCTTACTTTCACAGTCCTTGATAGTCCATAGATGGACTTATGCCTATTTTTAGAAATAAGGTTTTGGCCAGAAGAAAACATATTAAACTTTGCATTTAACATTTTATCTCTCTGAGAGGTGTTGTCTCACGTAGTTGGCTCTTATGACACGCATAGTATGAATAGGTATAGTGACACTATTTTGTTACTTCATCTCCACATGGATATGTTTCCTTATTTTTGCTATTAAACTAGTTCTTGGTTTCGGATTGCCAGTAACACATCTGAATATAAACTATCCAGAATTATACAGAAGCGTTTGACTGTTAACATTAACAATGTTTTTTCATTTTAGTTTACATACTATGTGCGTCGATAAAAACCATGTTTAAACATTGAAGAGCTTTAACATCATCATAAACAATATTTAACAGTCCTCTGCTGGAACTACCTTATTCGAAAGAACTGCTTGATTAAGAATACAGAATATCATATATCTATTCATCCAGGTGTCAGGAGAAGGGACTAAGGGAACAAACTGCACAGGACAAAATCACATGCCAACTATTTAACCCACGTGGTGTGTAGGCCAAAACTTCATTTCTAAGGATAGGCCTAAGTCCAACTGTCAAATTGTAACAGCTGTTGATGATGATGACTGTAATAACAAAGATGAATTGACTGCAACAGGGACAACCCGTCCTGGACTAATACGAAATGAGACACCGACACCCACCAAGGCGTTCAAAGACGACGGTAATTACTTGTGCTGTTAGTTTGCTATTTTATTTTATAACTTTATGCCAAAATACATATGCTTCAAAGTGCTGGGATGTGGACAACAATATTGGCAACTTTAGTAAATTTGTTTTCCATTCAAATAAATCCAACAGAGAGGTAATCAAATGACGCGAACACGCAGTTAACGTTTCCTCATCGTTAGTTTTATCGGTGTTTAGGTCAATGGGGGTATATCTGATAACAAAGCCTTGCGTTGTTGTATTAGGCGAAACAACAATATCGTCATTTGCACAAAACGCTCTACGATGGTCTAATGGTCTCAAAAAGGTATTGATTTTGTGAATGTAATTTTAGTAGCCTGTCATATAAATATATGTCTTAAGAGGCCGGTGAACCAAGCTCGCAACTACAAGTTGAAATGGATTGGCAACTGTTTAGTAGCACGATGCCTACTATAGCACTTAGTCGACTTCGTAATAATTTTAAACAATTTTCTTAAACAACTTCATTAAATCTTTATACATTAGACCGCACTATGCCCCCTTTTTTGCTTTTATCGCATTTATATCGCAGTTCGCCATCCTTTTGGAAAACTTACTCGCGATAGCACAATTTAAGTATAGTTTAATATTAATTATATAGTTTAATATTAAAGACTTGAAGACTCGAAGACTTATAATATAAGACTATAAATACTTGACATTGGCAGAAATAGCTGATCCGAGTGATCCGGCTGGTTGCCATTTTACCGGTTGGTACCGGTTCAAGCCCAGACACCTCATCTGGGCCCGAACCGGTACGAGGACCGAGTTGACTTAGATATAGGCGCCGGGGGGCGGACCACGACGGGGCCCATGAAACAGCAGGGCCTCCGTCTTGTTCAGGGCCACCCGCAAGCCCAGCGCCTCAATGCGCCCAACCACCAGAGAGACACCCCTGGAGGCCAGGCGCGCCGCCACTTGGAAATTTGCCCCCCGGGCTGTGACAAGAGTTTCATCGGCGTAACAAATTACGCCCAGCCCGGGGGGAAGACGACTTCGAGGGACCCAGTCGTACCCCACGTTCTACAGGAGCCACATGACATGGGTCGCCGTCTCAAGACGCCCTCTCGGCGGAGGCCCATACCCCAACCTCTCCCCCATCTGGTGGGGTAAAGCACCTGGTGGGGTAGTCTCAAAATAGACAACAGAGGCAACACCATGGCTGGAGCACTCGGGGACATGAGACTTCATATCCTAAACAGCGGTGATACCCCGACCTTTGACACGATCAGAGGTGGACAAAGGTACCACAGCCATATCGATATCACGGCCTGCTCGGTGGATCTTTTAGACCTTGTGAGCAATGGAGGGTGGAGGAAGGTTTGACGAGCTCGGACCACAATGGCATCCTGTTCAACATTCGGCTCAAAAAATCTAAAGGACTAGCTGTCTCCCGGACCACCAGAAGGTTCAACTCAAATAAGGCAAACTGGGTTGAATTCTTGAAAGAATTCAACCTGTCTAAATTGGAGTTTAACATAAATGAGCATTACATAGGCGGAATAACAGCCACTGGTGAGTTGGAAGCAGCAGTCAACAAATATACCAAAACAGTAGTTGAAGCGTGTGTGGCGTCTATGCCGCTAAAAAAGCCGAGTGAGGAGCTTAGGATGCCGTGGTGGTCTGAAAGACTCGCCAAGCTCAAAAGGGAAGTTGCCACTAGAAAACGCAGGATTAGATGCGCAGCACCAGTCAGGAGGTCGAAGGTCGTCGATGAATACCTTAAGCTGAAGGAGGAGTACGAAACCGAGGCTGAGAAGGCCATTATAGCAAGCTGGAAGGACTTTTGTGCTAAGCAGGACAGGGAAAGCGTTTGGGAAGGGATATACCGGGTAATTGCGCGAACAAAGCGTAGGGAGGAGGACCTGCCGCTCGAAAAGGACGGAACTATACTGGACTCTAAGGGATCGGTAGCATTGCTCGCAGAAACCTTCTTCCCGGAAGATCGGATAGAGGAAGACAATGACTACCACCGGAGTATTAGGTCCAGGGCGGACGGCGTGAATGCGGACGTTCAAGATGAACCTAGCGACCCGCCGTTCACGTTGACCGAGCTCCATCAGGCGTGCGGTTCCTTCAACCCAAAAAAGGCCCCCGGGAAAGACGGCCTCACCGCCGACATCTGCTGCAAAGCAATAGAGGCGGATCCTGGGGCTTTCCTTGCCCTGCTGAATAAATGCCTCGAACTCCGCTATTTCCCCCAGGAATGGAAAGAGGCAACCATTGTCGTCCTGAAGAAACCCGGGAAGGACACGTACCATATGCCCAAAGCCTACAGACCTATTGGTCTGTTGCCCATTCTGGGCAAAATATTTGAGAAAATGCTTATGACTCGAGTCAAGCATTATATCCTGCCGAAAATGTCCACGCGTCAGTATGGATTCATGCCCCAGAAGAGTACCGAGGACTCCCTCTATAACCTAACAGAACATATAAAGAACAACTTAAAGGATAAAAAGATGATCGTGTTAGTATCCTTGGATATAGAGGGAGCCTTTGACAGTGCCTGGTGGCCGGCCATAAGGACTCGTCTCGCCGAAGAAAAATGTCCGAAAAACCTCAGGCGGGTAGTTGACAGCTACCTTGCGGATAGAAGAGTGAGTGTGAGATATGCAGGAGAGGAATATACCAAGAACACAAATAAGGGATGCGTACAAGGTTCGATAGGTGGACCTATATTGTGGAACCTCCTCTTAGATCCACTCCTCAAAGGCCTGGAGGATACCGGCGAGTACGTGCAGGCGTTCGCGGACGATGTCGTCTTGGCGTTTACCGCCGATAGCGCCCGGCAGATAGAGATCAGCGCAAACGCCGCGCTTGAACGTGTTCGAGAATGGGGTGTCGAAAACAAACTCAAATTTGCCCCGCACAAGACCCATGCTATGCTCATCACCCGCAAGCTGAAATTCGACACTCCAAGGTTGACAATGGGAGGCACCGAGATCTCCATGGTAAGGGAGATCAAACTGCTGGGCGTTACCATAGACGACAAACTTTCGTTCAAGCCACACGTAGCTAACATTTGCAGGAAGGCTTTGGGTATTTATAGGCAACTAAAGAGAGCGGCAAAAACAACGTGGGGTCTGCATCCGGACGTCATCCGGACGATTTATGTGGCGACGGTCGAGCCGATTATACTGTACGGTGCCAGCATATGGGAACCTGCAGCACACAGGGCGGGTACAATAAAGCAGCTCAACACAGTGCAACGTGGTATAGCACAGCAAATCAGCAAGGCCTACCGCACGGTGTCACTCAATTCGGCATTGGTGCTGGCGGGGATTCTCCCCCTGGACCTTCGCGTTCGGGAGGTAGCCTCCCTATACCGGGCTAGGAGGGGGGAGCCCCAGCCGATGCTTTGTGGGCGTGAAGTGGAGATGATGTCGTCGGCATTACGAGCACCCCATCCGGCCGAAAGAACAGATATCAAGATTGGAAGCCTGGTAGACCAAGGGCAACTTGATGCCAGCGGTGAATGCGACATGTGTGTATTCACCGATGGCAGCAAGATAGAGGGTAGGGTTGGCGCCGCGGTCTCTATATGGAAGGGAAGGGTAGAGACCAAAGCTATAAAACTCAAACTTGCGGACTACTGCACGGTCTACCAGGCCGAGCTCCTGGCCATTTGCCGGGCAACCGGCGAGGCCCTCAGGAGCAAGGTGACATCGTGCGGTGTCTATAGCGACTCCATGGCAGCCCTTCAATCGGTCCAGAATAACCGTTGCCTCCATCCACTTGCAGTTGAAACAAGAAGGAACATAAGAACACTGTCTGGACAGAACAAGTTATTATCCTTGTTCTGGATAAAAGCGCATGTTGGAATGGAAGGCAACGAGAGAGCCGATTTACTGGCCAAAGAGGCTGCCAGAAACACCAAGAGAAGGCCAGACTATGACTGGTGCCCGGTATCATTCGTCAAGCGTGGTATACGAATGGCCACGCTTGACGAATGGAACCAAAGATATACCACTGGTCAAACAGCTGGTATTACTAAACTGTTTTTACCGGACGTGCAGGCAGCGTACAGTATAATTAGGAAAATGGAAATAAATAACACCATCACGCAGGTTATGACGGGGCACGGGGGCTTCTCTGCGTACCTGCACCGTTTTGGGTGCAAGGAGAGCCCGTCGTGCGTCTGCGACCCGACAGTAGAGGAGACCGTCCCACACGTACTTTTCGAATGTCCAACCTTCGGATTGCAACGATACGATCTGGGACAGCGGTTGGGTTGTAGTATTAGTCTGACAGAGATTCAAGAATTAATGAGTGATGGCAATAGGGAGAGTTTCTTTAATTACTGCAGAACGGTCTCTAAAATAGTTATTGATAGAAATAAAACAAAAACATAATATTTAGTAATGTCTATTGAATATTTTGAACAATATTACGATTAGGCATAAAATAAAAAATGTATTAGAAAATAAGGAAATAGAAATAAGAAAATAGAATAAGCTAGATAATAAGAAAGTAATATGTAATAAGCTGTTGGACTAACCCAATTGTGTACAATAAATAGAAATAAGAATTGTTGTAGTGACAAACAATGTAAATAGATTAAGAATATTGTATAAATAAAAGTAAGAGTTGCATATTTAATCCCCCCAAAATAGAAATAAGATTAAAGATGGAAATAGACAAAGAGCAAGACAGAGCAATTAATGTAAAGTAGGCTTAGATGTGGGAGTCCCACCCACTAATGGACTGATAAGGAATGTATGAAAGAAAGACAAAGGTATGCGGAATGAAATTACGAGAGGAAAGATTGATAGAACTGGCATGAGAAAGAGAAGTAGTTTCATAAAGGCTCCGATTATGTTGGAGGTAGGTTGTATATTTAAAAAAAAAAAAAAAAAAAAACCTCTCCCCCATCGTCCTTCCCATCCCCCAAAGGCCGGTAACGTACTTGTAACGCCTCTGATGTTGCGTGTTTCCATAGGCGGCGGTAATCGCTTACCATCAGGCGAAACGTCTGCTCGTTATCCTCTATTCTATAAAAAAATACATATAATGGCCAGCAATGTTCGCTATACATATTAGGTATATTACTAGTTCACAAGGTTTAATTAACTTATTTTTCCTTTCTGGTTATGTGTGAGTAGAACTATTTGTCAACATGTTTTTCCGCATTCTTGAGTATACGATGTATGTTTCACCACCTTTTTGAATTTATATTATCTAAATGTAATATGCGATGCTAGTTTTTGCCCGGAGTTCTGCTCGCATATGTGTGTGAGTTATCACAGTAAAGAGTAGCCTATGTCGATCTTCAAGAATGCCGAATTTCATAGAAATCAGTGCTGCAGTTTAGCAGTAAAAGAAAAACAAAGATACAGATTTACTTCCGAATTTATACTAATATTAAAAGCTTTTTTGTTTATTTCCTAGTGGACTAATGAATTGATTAAGAACTACAATAAGACCTATTCAAGAACTCTTAGGAGGTTGAAGACAGATTAATGTAATGGAAATATGTATTAAAGTACACCTCTAAAATAAAAAGAATAGATGTTTAAATCATGATGCACTCAAGAAAGTGAATTTTATATATTAATATTTAATTCGTTTATGTTTTTATTTAAATGTAACGAGAATGTGTCGATCATCATTGTTTGCATAAAAATGTATGTAAGTAGCTGAAACGACCTGGGTTATGGTATTACCCGAATATACAATTTGTACACTAAATAAATATTTCGGACATCTTACGCACAACGCCATCTAGTCACAAGCTAAGCAGAGCTTGTGTTATGGGTACTAGACAACTGATATAAATACGTCGACACAAATATTTGCAGATCTTACAAACATTTGGTCCGACCTCGGCATCGAACCCGAGACCTCAAGCACAGCAGTCGCTTACGCTACCTCTTGCGCCACCGAGGCAGTCAATTGGGGGCAAATGAGCAGACGTATTACCGAAAGCGATTACCGCCCATGGACCCTTGCAACACCAGAGGCGTCACAAGTGCGTGCGTGCGACCTCTGGTATCCTCACTCACTCAAAAATACACCGCGCAAGCACTATTACACATAGGTTTTCTATGAGGCCTTGGTATCACTCTGGTCGAGCCTGCCCATTTATGCCGAAGCGTGGCTCTCCCAAGGTAAAATTTCAACAGACATAGAATTCACTTTAATAATGAACCAAAATATTACAATTTTATAGGTTTTTTTTCAAAATGTTCAATTTAGTCACTACAACAGTTTGATTAAATATTTACAATTTATGTTTTTTCTGATTAGAAAAAAGGGCCGGCTTAATCTGAAGTGTATTTACAACTTAGCTCCACCTTAAATGATAAAACTGTGTTTCATCTTGCACGGAACATCGTAAAAGATTCAAAACCTCTAAAAACTAGTGACATAACATACTCGTATTTGGAACACTTTATTATCTGGATAATAATATGACATTTTAATCATGTAATCAATCATAATCAGTCAACGTACTGTATATTTTTGAGGATGGATAAAATCTAATACTTCTGTAAAAAATCTAATAAAAGTATTAAAAATATGTCCCAAGTATCAGCATTATCAAAAAACTTTAAAGATAATTAAACCGACTTCAAAAAAACACCAAACGTAAACTTCCTGCCTAGAAACACTTAAAAAAGTAAAATAAACTGGATCTCCTTAAATTACTATGTGGCAATTGTTGTGTATTCCAAAGTATTTATTCATTTAAATAAAGTTATATTATAATGTGAGGTAGGTATCTAATATTATATAGATTAATATTTGTTTCAAGTGTTTCTTTTGTGCTGTTGTCCTACGTAGTTCGATCCGTTAGTCAGCTCCATATGGACAATGTGATGGAACGTATGGAAACGGATATCTCAAGCACATCAAGTCCGTCAAGGGTTTTGCATAAGGTAGATTTATTAACATCGAAATCATAAAGAGTGTCTGAAATATGTTGATCTTATTTTTTGTAAGTCAGAATTTTCAGTTCTCTTTCTCTCTCTCTCTCTCTTTGCTATTGCCGTCCACTGCTGAACGAAGGCCTCCCTCAAAGAGCGCCAACCATCCTGGTCTTGGGCAGTCCGCATCCATCCATTGCCAGCCATTTTCTTCAAGTGGTCGGTCCATCGCCTAATCGTGGTTTCCACTCTAACACTTGTCGGCCCCAGCGACAATCAGTCCGCCTGGAGACTGTACTGGAGAATTTTCGGTTAATGGAAGGGAAATTTAAAAAAATAGTAGAGCTACGCCGATTCCAGCACGAACTGAGCGGTACTACCCTCTCACAGAAGGCCAACAAAATTGTCAACATTCGTGCTGTCCCTATACTGCATTGTTTGTTACATTATCTGCTTTCGCAATGGGTATGGTAACCAGAACTCTTGAATTCTACTCAAGTCGTCTCTCTTTAGCAGGCTCATATCAATGACCCATAACATCCCTCTGCTGAGCTCGGATTTCCTCTCATGAGAGGTTAAGGCCTTAAGTCCCCACGCGGGCCAAGTGCGGGTTGAGGACTGGCAAGATAACGTTGTGGCTAATCTTGCCGTTGGATGTTTTTAATAATACTAATAATAATTCTTTATTTCAAACACAAGGTTCATAGGTAAATTACTCGTATATCAATAGATAGAAAAAGAAAGAAAAAAAATATACAAATACAAATAAAACAAACTTGAACATTCGAAAAAATAAAAACAATATCAGACTACTGTTTTTAGCCAGTGCTTGTACATAGAGGACGTAATATTCCTATCTGACAGACTTTTAATGATGGAATTCTTACACCGGTTAACTCTGGAAATGAATCGAGCCATGCGAATTCTCTGGATGGCTTCAAAAGAGTTAACTCGCGCCTCAAAGAACATACCGGAAGCGCTACAGTATCGTGGTAGTCCCATGAGTTGCCTAAAGATGTTGTTATAGGCAACTCGAATTCTGTTAATGGATTTTTTATTATAGTCTGTCCAAAGTTGACAAGTGTAAAATATCTGACAAAAGGAGCGAAACAATGTAACTTTAATATCTGGGGAAGACTTACAATATTTCCTACAGATCATATTGCCTACAACACATAAGGCTCTCCGTTGACGTTCAATGTCGCTGTCATTTTTTAAGTTTGACGTTACAATAAGCCTCCCAAAGGCCTCCACCTAAGCTTCACAACTCTTATCCTATGATGACAACCGAGACCGACTGTTTAATGTGACCTCCGAATCACGGAGAGGCTTATGGTAACATGCCACCAGTGGTCACCCATCCAGGTACTGACCGCGCCGTCGTTGTTTACCCTCGGTAATTGTTTCTAATCACCGAGTGCAACTGGGTCATGAGGGCCTTTTGGCAGGCTCATATAAATACCAAACTACTAAAATCAAACATCTTTTATTCTTAGAACTATTGTTTCAATTATCTTCCATCTAACAACAAATCAATAGCCAAAAAATTCAAGGTGAATTAGTTCAATTTTAATAAGTTGAAGCAGAATAACAAGTTGTCTTATGTTTTATTTATATCTACACGTTGTGTTTATACTTCTTGTTACGCTGTAGACGGCTTTGGTTAGTCTGTGTTGAATCATACCAAGCTGCTATCGTTAGTGATAAGAAATTCTTGTGCATTTTAATCCGTGATGGAAAAAATGGAATTGAGAGACAGTAAGTATTTGGTTTTTGTCTTCTGCATTTTGTCAATAATCAATGTGTGATCTGTCATTTGTGCGTGTGCTTATATGAAATAGAATAAAATTTCTAATATGTACTGATAATCTATTACGTAGTGATTAGTAAATTAGATAACTATAGTTTTGCTCAACCTTAACATTGTTTTTACTTTGGTTTATCTTAGTTAGTTTTAGTTATCTTCCTTTTAATCCTAATATTTCTGAAAAAATGAAGTATAACGCTTTTACTGAGGTTTTTATTATATCATTCGTTTCCTTATTACTTTTATTCAACTACTTTTTAAATATACTAGTTTTGGACAATATTATATGCATATATGTTACTTCTGGTGTCACATTGTTTCTCACGATGAACTCCGAAACTATCTTCTAACCGATTTAAACGTTTTTTTGTGTGTCTAAGACCTGGTAGTTAACATCACGCTTCGACTAATAGGAGTCAAGCATGATGGAGAAGAGCCGCACATGAATTGGAGTTGGTCACCGAGTAATACTTCGTTAAAATACTTTAAAATTCAATATCTATAGATAATGCGTTCTTTTGAGTTTCAACATCTTTGAGCTGATAAATCTTAAATGTTCTTATCCAGTAACTTACTGAAATATTATTCATCTAACTTTAATTACCTATTTAATTACCTATTTATTTTAGTTATAGTTAAAATCTGGACAAAATCAATGTTGATACATTTATTATGAAAACAGTCAAAATCTTTAGATATTTCCTGTAAAACATTATCGAACATTCTTTGCATTTGGCATTACACAATCTAAAAATAAAGTCTATGCAAACAGTTAGTCGGTTCGGATTTTAGGTTTACACACATAAAATCCGCGATAATGAGGAAACATTCTGTAGGAAATCACTGAAAAATAAATAATAGTAGGTGTGGTTCAACACTGTTCATTACGGAAACAAACGTATAACTATATCACGATGAAAGTGGAACAAATTGGTAGTAATGTTGTCCTTCACCAAACTAGATGGCGTTGTACCACTTTTCTGAATCGCGATATAGTTACGTTACCGGGCTCATTGTAAAAACCCCGAATGTATACAAAGAGAGAATATATAGCTTGTCAGATCAGCAGATCAGGTCACAGTGGTTTTATTATACAGAGTAATCCCCTAGTGTTCACAACACTTGAGTGCAATACGGCGCTTAACAATACTGATTCAATCTTCTTTCCTTATTTAAAGTTGAGTGTAGCATACTGTAAATATTATTGCCATTTTATGTAATATATTTCTTCTTAAATAATAATAATAATTCTTTATCGTAACAAAAAAAGGATTACATAACTCTGTAGAGCCCTGACTCCCAAAATTGCGTTAGCTGTGTGTTGGGAGTCAGTTACCCTCCAAACACAAGAAATACAATTATTACAATGCAATGGTGGATAAAATAAATAGATATGCTTGTATACGAGTGTGGGTTAATGTGTATAAGGTGTGTATGTGCGTGTGTGCTGTGTATTTGCAGCTGTTAGTTAGAATGTGTATGTGGTAAAAGGTAAAGGTAAAGGGGCTGGAGATCTGTGACACAGGCCTAGAGCCTAGAACGGACTCCAGCTCTTACCAAGGAAATTTTAGAATCTTTTTAATTTTAATTAGATTAACTTTAGCTAATTTGTACCTTCCTTTTGAGAGAAATAAAAGATTTATTTATTATTATTATTTATTCAAGCCTCCATTACTTCACTATTTCTAAAATGCTTTCAACATCATCAAATTTCAGTCCCTTAAACCACAATTTGATAATTTGTTTTATTTTAAAATTAGTTAAGGTTTTAGTTTTATAAATTAAATTTAGTTTGTTATAAATGATTTATAACTCTCAGGGAACAGACCAAAACCAAACCCTTTCAACTATTTGTGAACAAATCTTAAGTAAAGAATCAAATACACTTTTAAATATTCGTAGTATTTCTCGAAGATATAACGTCAGCTAGATTTGCTAAAACACTATTTTTAATCAAGTCGATTACATACTAACAACGAAGACTACGATACCTGCATCTAGTTTTTATAGTTACTAATTATATTCCTGTTACTTAAACCCTAATCAATCATGTTTTGTGGAATTTCGATTGATGTAATCAATTTTCATTTTATATATATCAAATCCAAAACTAAAATAATTTTGACTGTAGCCAATCTTCAAAACAAAGCTTTTACTTAAGAAAAATAACCGTCAAAAGAGCGAGCTGTATTCGCACACGATGGGTTCTATCCATAAAATGGCAAAAAACCATGTTTGTTGTATGGAAGCCCCCTTAAATATTTATTTTATTCTGTTTTCAGTATTTATTCTTAAAGCGGCAACAGAAAAACATCGTCTGTGAAAATTTCAACTGCCCAACTATGACGGTTCAGGAAATACAACCTGGTGACAGACGGACGGACAGCGGACCTTAGTAATAGACCTCCCTTTGAATACGAACCCTGAAAATGGTTAATTTTATTTGAATATGACATGCTTTTAAAGTAATAATGAAATTATATAATATGATAAGAAACCTGATTATAATTTAATTAATTTAACCAAGTTTAGGAACAGTTGTGTACTTGCCGTGGGAGAGCCGCGCTTCGGCATGAATGGGCCGGCTCGACCGGAGTGATACCACGGCCTCACAGAAAACCGGTGTGAAATAGCGCTCGCGCTGTGTTTCACCGAGTGAGAGAGGATACCGGAGGCCCATACCCCAACCCCTCCCCATTCCCTCTCCCCATCCCCCAAAGGTCGGCAACGCACTTGTGACGCTTTTGGTGTTGCAGGTGTCCATGGGCGGCGGTAATCGCTTACCATCAGGTGATGCGTCTGCTCGTTTGCCTCCTATACAATAAAAAAAAAAAAGTCAAAGTCGCACCTCGGCACTACTGCTAATCCTGACGCAAGGCTGCACCGTACAGCATAGCAAGGCTGAAACGTCATGCACTATAAAGAAAGACACGCAACTCTCCATATCCTGTGCGCAATTACAACAATAATTGCAAATTATCGTGCTATAATTATTGTATAGAAAAATTAATCTTAAATTAACTATATATAAGGGTCTGAACACCTTTTCAAAAATTTCACAAGGAATTATTGAATGTTTTCAGTCAACTGCTATACCTTCATTTTATAATAAGGCCTTTAAGGACTAGTAACATACTCGTCTTTATCGTGTCATGACCCCTTGTGTGTCGCAAGAGTTGAAATAGGTGCAAACTGCGCTGGACAAAACAGTGATACATAAAGAAGTAAAACTTGACCCAACCCAACTCAACCCTAGACTAGTCCACCTGGTCAGCGTAGTTTAGTAAGCCAAAACTTGCTATCTAAGGAGCGGTTTATATTAAGCAATGGATGATGATGATGATACTAATGTGGTGACTTCCACATGCAATGAAGCAGAAACATACTACAGCATCTTTAACTGAAGATAGACCATACTACAGAGTAACGAACTATCAAGTAGCTAATAATTCTGAATCGCGATTTAGGAATACTAGCTCTTATTAGCATATATACAACTTCCTAACACCAACCGTTAGGCCGCGGCTCGTCAGACATTATCATCTCGTCTGGTCGGAGGATTCTCCCTTTGTGTTAGTGGGACATGACACGCGTACCCCTACACTAACATTATGGTAAACCTTTTAATTCTTGAGAAAATGCGGTAAACCTATTTTGGTAGATTAACTGATTATTTTCGTATGCAATGAAGTAGCAATCTTTATATCTAGGCCGGCAACTATGATATGATAAGTTTTTCATGGATCATTTCAGACATTTGCCATCTAGCCTTAAACTAAGCAGAGCTTGTACTATGAAAGCTAAAGCTTTTATGTAAATATATACATGTATGTAAATACAAAAAATAGCCAAATTCCGAAACAAATATTTGCAGATCACACAAACATTAAGTCCTATCGACACCAAGATCTTAGCACAGAACTCGCATACGTTACAGCGCAGTTAAAGCGGATACCACGCCTGGATTTCGCTAATTTTCTTTTATTATATGAATTAAGAGACAAATGTTTTAACCCTTACTTTTGTATACAGTGTAATATGACGATTTACAGTTATCTAGTGATCGCTCAGTGGTCGAAAATTGACCATAATTATTTTTTTAAATCTCCTAAATTTATTTATTTATTTATTTATTCCAACAATATAAGGTACAAGAAATTTAATACAAGATGCCACATAAACTCATTTGAGTATTTCCGTGCATCCGTATCATCACCAAATCATATTTAATTCTACTTACATTTACAATACAATTGCTTTACACACGATTATTGCCAACTTCATACATATTCATGGTTATTGAATAAACCAGCATTCTCAAACTCTACGTTTTAGTAACACTTAATAGAAGAAAATTACAATAAACAGCACTGAAGGACTAAACCAAAATATATACAGTCACTTATAAATTAGAGCTACCCAGTCATAAAAACTTTAATCTGTCAAATGTCATACTCTTCGGTTAACATTATTTTTGAAAGTGGTATAAAGTTACTAGCAAGCATATTAGCTTTATATACTAAATAATATAGTATATAAGTGGCTCATAAAAACTTTGATTTTATTAACAGGTAAAATGGCAGGTGGCCCACCGGATAGACCGCCACCGTATTCAGAAAGTTTTCAAAATCCCGTAGCTCCTAATGTGACGCTTCCAACGCCACTACCACTAAGTCGACCAGTTGTTCATACAGTGATTATGCAGCAGATGGGACCTAGGTCAACAACCATTTTATGCAAATCCTGCAATCATCAGATTCAGACCAGAGTGGAATTCCAACCATCTACGAAAACGCATCTGTTTGCTATCGTACTATGTTTAATAGGGTAAGTTTTATCTTTCGTATTAGTGACTTATATAGGAAATTGGAATTTAGAATACTCTACCTGTACGGTCTGTACCTCACCACGCTGAGGCACTATACTGTACAAACACCAAATAAAAGTAATTTCTAAAGCAGGTTGTATTTCGCATCGAAATATGCGCTCAATCGATGCAGAACTCACTAACTTAATACTTATACATACATTCTATATAAATGTATATAGATTTTGGGAAAAACCTTTCATATAATTTTATACTAATTACCATAATATAGGGTGATACCTTGTGGCGTTAGCACCATTAATGTAATCAGCTAGGTACTGATTAACATAGTACAATTACAGGTAATTTTGTATGGCTACGTCACTTATCTCTTTGATAAAGATCCTTATGTGGATAGACAAATATTTATGTCGTTGCTTAACGTTCAGTACTCTGAATATAATTATATTAGAAATTATAGACTTAGTTATGAAAACTACCCGGTTTCTTATTTCTCCTTGTACCTATTTAACATCATTGACTAGACTTGACTCCCTCGGTGACGTAGTGGTAGCGCATGCGACTGCTAGCTTGAGGTCTCGGGTTCGATTCCCGGGTCGGACCAAATGTTTGTATGATCTGCAAATATATATATATATGTATTTACAAAAAAAAAGTATACAAGTATTTATATCAGTTTTCTAGTACCCACAACACAAGCTCTGCTTAGCTTGGGACTAGATGGCGTTGTGTGTTAGATGTCCGGAATATTTATTTATTTATTTATTATTGGCACTATGTTTTTCATTGTTTAGCATATCATATCATATATGTACAATTTTCGTTAAGATTTTCTGTTTTGTTTGTAACTAGCATATCTTTCTGTTCGTTTTCAGATGTTGGCCATTTGCGTGTTTACCCTACTGCATGGACTCCTGCAATAGTGCTGACCATTATTGTCCAAGCTGCAACTCATATATAGGAAGTTACGTCAACTAAACTTATACAATGCAACTAAGAAGTTCACCTTTTTGTAATGTAAAAGTAATCTCAAGTTACTATCAACGTTTGGGGTCTTAGATTTATTTAAGGCGTTTAACTTCAAACACGACTGTGTTAATTATAGTTGAGTCCATTATATGCTAATAGAGACACGATTGGTAAATAAATACACCATATATATCATTGTTCTATTGTATATTTTATTACGGCAGACCCCCCGCGCCGCAATCTCCAGTTAGGTATGGTATATCAATACATGACCATTTTGAGCATTAGGTACTTTACAATACAGCCTTAACAACATACTGTCAGAGACATCCAACTATATTCTAAGAGATATAGAGTTGCAATGCTCGTTCCTGAAGTGTGATATTTGACGAATACCTTCGGTGAAAGACTGCGGTGGTATGTCGGACTCGAACCGACTAAAACCGCACGCCGTCTCGGGTACTAGAAGCCGGGGAACCAGGTGCACCCTAGAAAAGAAAACCCTGGAACTCCGATGTACCTCGGGCCACCTACAGTTTGTAGACGGCCCCCTACTGTGTGGGAACCCCGATGTTCCCATTACTGTATTATCCTAATAAAGCAGAGATCATTACCAGTAAAAAAATATGTATGTCAACTGTATTGATCATAAAGAAAGTATCGTTATGTATGATCTGTTTTTGCCCATAACTTACTAATTAATATAATATACCATAATATGAGAACAATGTCTGTACCTATTCGGATTCGCATAAAATATTGTTCGTTTATAGATGACGAGTAATAAACTTTTCTAAATCGATTTATGGGTAACGATTTTCATTTATATTTTGTTCTTGTTACCTACCTTCCTTTTTCAAGATAGACAATTGCTATTCAAAATGGTCATTACTCACCTGCAACCTACAATATACATTATAATCTATGCCTGCAACATAAGAGTCCCAGATACATAGTAATACACTGCATAATCCATACTGGTACTAGTAATGTCATAAATTCAAAACTAACTCCATCTGTCTGTTATAATTTCATTGCTTTTAATGAAATTTGGCATTTTTGGATTACTCAATTCTTGAGAAAGGAAATAGGCTACCGTGATAACCGCGAACATGTGGTCGGAGCCACAGAGAGTTAGTTAAAATTAAATAAGGAATTTACTCAATTCAGTATGGCTGTTGTTATAGGCATAACAAAATTTGTATGGAGTGTGGTATGTGTTAAAAATATTAAAATAGTATTAAGTACATAGGTAGACTACACGGTAATAAAAACGCCTGACTGAGTTCAAATTGCAAAAACTTATAACTAGGTATCACTTGACCTTGAACTTTTCCCCAATGTTAACTTCAATTTCTTTTGTGAATATAAACTCAAACCAATCAATTATTATTTTGGTGTATTAATAAACAAGATCATGGAAAAAAAATGTAAAGGCAAACTATAGGATCATAGCTTGTATAAGAGACCAACGAAATATTAATTAACAGTTTAAGATGCGTTTACCAAAATTTTCCTGGCTACATGAACGTTTTAAGTTATCAATATATATGTTACCGTAATATTGTCAAAATTATAATCTAACAGTTTAGTAACATAGGGTATTTATGCAATGGCAAACCGTCTCAACGGAGACCAACCAACTACGCAGGATAAATTATAGGGCACAGGTGTGTGCGCAAACACAGGAGCACTCTCTTTCTTTCTCATAATCCGATGGAACCCACAGTTTTAAGTGGAACTAAAATTCTAAGTGACAACTCTTCCAGACTTCAAGCTGTTATTAAGTACTTCTATAATCAGAAAAACTCAATAACACTTTCGACTCGACCCGGGATTCGAACCCGAGACCCCTTGGCCGGCAGTCGCATACGTCAACCGCTAGACAAACGAAGCAAATGTTGATACTATAACACTATTATAATAATCGTAATCTTCACACAATACCACAATAATTATAAATCAACACACTACCATAATGGTTTTCACAGACTGTATCGCTGACACAGTCAAATGTTAATGTGAAGGTCGCAGGAAGCCGTTGTTTGGAGGCAGCACGGTTCTAGTAGCTGTAGATTACGGTTTTCTCTTCCTTTGTCATAGACAAAAGAGAAGCCCAACAAATGTTTTTGTACAAATGTATATGAAAGTATTTGGTCTGTCAATGAGCCGCAAACTGGGAATGTGTAACATTGGCTAATAGTTCGATTTATTTTATTTCTCATAAAATATTTATTTTTTTACTATTTATATATGTATATGGATATATATTTACATTTAATTTAACACATTCTACACAAATATACACCGGACACGGGCAGACTGACAAAACCGGGCGCGGGCCCTATCGTAAAACAGATACATTCAGAGTGACTGCAGCGCTGGTATTACGAGACAGGCGCCTTTTCTGGCATTGCACAAGTTATGTCCTATAACCTTAACTCTTTTCAAAACCATGTATTGTCCTGTGTATGTTATGTCAAAATAAACGTTTTTTCTTTCCTTCCTTGGGGAGGTTTATGACCATCAGAGGTCGTCTTTCGACTAAGATGTTCAATGTGATGAACAATTACAATAAAATAACACACCTAAAACACAAAAGCATATCTAAAACTTTTCCCCAATGTTAACTTCAATTTCTTTTGTGAATATAAACTCAAACCAATCAATTATTATTTTGGTGCATTAATAAACAAGATCATGGAAAAATAAATGTAAAGGCAAACTATAGGATCATAGCTTGTATAAGAGACCAACGAAATTTTAACTTTATGGATATAAAATTAGCAATGCAGCACATGAAGAAAGCTAAGTAAGACATTGTGGTTAAAGAATTCTTTTTTCATATATGCGCCCACAAAGTGGCTTTACTATGCCCGATGGAAAGGTAGAATCCAAGAGTAGTAGTCAATGCGAATGCTTGCAATGCAACTATGCTGCCTGGTGACCCACATTATGGCGACCTATTGAGATGCTTCTGTAACAGTGGGCCTCCACTCTCGCACTTACCAACAAAACCCGACAGCACGATGGCTGTGTGGCGACCTCCACATACAACATAACATACTACAGCGCCATCTACCGAAGATACACTGAACTACGAAGTAACGCACTACACGGAGTAACTACAAATCCTGAATCGCGAAATAAATAGTTCTCGCGCCGATTAGCATATATACAACATCCCAACATCAACTGTTGGGCAGTAGCTCGCCAGGCATGATCACCTCGCCTGGTCGGAGGATCCTCCCTTTGTGTTGGGTGGAACATGATACCCGTTCCCCCACAGCTGTATCTTTGGGTTGGTCGTCTGCGAGAGGGTAGTACCATAGAGCTAGTACGTTTGTGCTGAAATTACGTGGCTCTACTACCTTATAGATCCAATACATACCTCGAAAATTACAATATAAAATATGGAAATAATTAAAGAAATGATTTCGTTTGTACAAAGACTGTACTTAACCAATGCATTACAAATTCATAAATCATTATCAAAGATTTGTACTTTCTTGTTTCTTCGTAACTATCTACGGTCACTACTATATTTCCACACTCTTCCTTGGCTCTTCATTCTTAAATAATGGTTGCAGCTTCCAACAATTCTCTTTGCTTTTAAATTTTTCTTGACAAGATATAACATACAATACTAAAATTCTAATAATAAAATTGTAAAGTTGTAAGACAGTTAATATTTAACCTTTTTTTGCTAAAATGGTAAACTAAAAACTAACCGATTATTTTGCTAAGTTATTTTAGGATATATTACCTAACCCAAATATCAAGATACAGATTGCATACTTCCTTTCTTTTTAAGTACAATTTCATCTGTTTAGAAGTAATAAACACGATTTATTTCGGTAACTTTAATTTAACAATAAAAATCACATAAAAGCGATAAAATTAGTAACGGTTTTGATGTGATGTGTATGTCATGTGTAAAATTGTAGTCCAATCGGGCAAATTTCGTGAATGAATCATGATGCTTTTTAAAATAACAAATTGTTGAATCCAGAATTAGTCCATTGAAGATCTTGCCAAAAAAGACTGGTCATTTAGCTGATATAACTGCCGATATAAGCGTTGCAGTTGGGGCAGTAGTGTTCAGCATTGTAGCAGGAATCGATGCAGTAAGGCACACATGCTAACGGCCAGCAACTAAAAATAACCAAAAAATATTTTTATTCCAGTATTCATAAAACAAAACATTAAACAGAGGTAATTTTTTCGGAAAAAATCCATTCTTCGAGAGCATTAAATTCACATAAACTAACCAGCAATTTATAAAGTATACAGCAGATGTAGAATGCCATCATACGGAAATATTATCTTTTAACAAAACAGAAAGTGGTTTAATTTAGTATTCGACAGTGCCTTACTGTTCTTTAATTTTTAATTCAATTCTGGCATGTTCGAGTATTTATTATTTTGAATAAACAATATTACTTACCCTATTAGACACAGCATTATTGCAAAAAGATGTGTCCTTATCGTGGGATTCATTTCAACTCGCGTCACTATTTGCATGTTACAGGACTTGCATACTACGCTTGTTGGCACAGGGCCCATTTGCTGGACTATCACTGTTTGAACCATAGCTCCTGGTTGTGTTGTTATATAGACATGTGATTGACCTGGTTGAGGAACAGCTGTATACGGGACTGAGCCTGGTGTTGCAGTTGCGTAACCCATATGCGTCTGCGGACCTAAAGGTGCAGCGGCATATGTCGTTTGTCCTGTAGGTTGAGCGGTATATACCGTTTGACTTGAAGGTTGAGCGACATATGACGTTTGGCCATGAACTTCGGCAGGATATGAAGATTGGCTTGGAGGTTCAGCAGTGTAGGGTGGAGGATTATCTGGACGAGGCCCGATTCTAGCTGAAATGACAAAAATAGATAGAGTATTATTAATATATCTTACTAGTGAGACTTTAAAGGCCACTTGCACGACCTTAAATACATTTAAGACATACTAAATGCATTTAAAAAGGTTAAACACAATTAGCATCTTTCAAAAGGCTAAATGTTTCGCTAAACATATTTAAAATACTTCCGAAGTTAAATATTCAAATAATATATATATTATTTGCGGGATGTCCGGTATTTGTTAGTTCTATTAAAATTAATCGACATTAAGAAACACAAATGATCGTAAAGTAATAATCCATAGTTCCTTTTAAATGTATTCCAATATAAGTCTATAGTTTATTACAAAAATATCTACTTAAAAAAAGAATATTGTTCCACTATCCCAATTTTGCAAACTACGATGTATTTTTTTTTTTTTTATTTATTTATACTTTATGCACATTATAGTAACAAAGGTGAACTTAATGCCGTAGGCATTTTCTACCAGTCGACCTTAGGGCGATGCAGAGCCAAACAAGGTAGATGCACAAACTAAAAATTTATACCGACTTCTCAACAAGGAATTCACCAATTAATAATAAATTTCTCATCGAGAAATCAACAAGATTAAGAATAATAAATTAAACAATAATTAGTAATAATTTATATAGATACACATAACATATACGTATTAAATACTTATACATACATAGGTACTAATATATATATATATACATGTATACACACAAACATATAATACATACATAATATAAATTCTAAAAGGGGAGAGAGTATGATGAAATCAGCGTGGATCCGATAGGGTGCTCAAGAAATGTCTCTGCAACAAGTGTTTAAAATTTTGTTTAGTTTTAGCCATCCTGATCGTGAGAGGGAGCTCGTTCCATAGTAGGACAGCTTGTATGAAGAAGGTTGAGTGTAAAAAATCAGAGCGGTGAGTGGGACATTGTAGAAGCAAGTTGTTGGAAGACCTAAGGTTCCTATCGTGGTTTGAACCTAGATAATGAAATTGAGTAGTTAGGTAGGAAGGAGAGCTTGAAGAGAAGAGTAAAGAATAAAGGGTAGTTAATGCCCGTATATGTCTACGTTGGCGAATTGGAAGCCACTTCAAATAAGACCGATACTCGGACACGTGATCATATTTCCGTAAGTTGAAAACGAATCGAATGCAATTGTTGAGAAGACGGTCGAGCTTATTGAGCAGATCTGCATTCAGGTCAAAGTAGCACACGTCACCATAGTCGATTATTGGGAATATTAGGGTCTGGACAAGCATTACCTTAGTTTTCATTGGCAGAAAGTTTTTAAGCCTATAGAGAGTTCGTAACGAGCCCGTGACTTTCTGGCACACAGATGCAACTTGTTTTTGCCAGCTGAGTGTTGTATCGATGTACAATCCGAGGTCCTTCACATTTTCACAGTATGGGATAACCATACCATCGTAGGTAAGTGGTGGAAGCGAAGCAAAGTCTAACTGGCTCATGCGACGGTTACTTCCGATGATGATACCCTGACATTTATTTGGATTTACCGATACGCCAAACATATCGGACCAGTGTTTAATGGCTCCCAGGTCACTGTTTACGATCGAGATCGCGGACGATACATCGCACAAATCAGTTTGATAATATAATTGCAAGTCATCAGCATACAGATGATAGGAACACCGAAGGCTTAACGTGATGAGATTAATGAATATTGAAAAGAGAAGAGGTGAAAGAATACCGCCTTGGGGGACGCCAGCATGGAGATGGCACCAGCTAGAGGAACAATCTTCCATCTTCACTGACTGCTGACGATCCCGAAGGTAAGAGGAGAACCAGTCCAGCGCTTCTTGAGAGACTGAGAAATTGGATAGGACAGCGAGAAGGAGTTCATGACTGACAGTGTTGAAGGCATTGGAGAAATCAATCAGTACCACGGTGGTAACCTTGGCATTCTCCATTCCCGCCTTAACATCACCAGTCACTTTAAGAAGGGCAGAAACTGTGCTGTGGCCTGGTCGAAATCCAGACTGAAGAGGACTGAGTAAGTTGTTACAATATATGAACCGAGAGAACTGTTTGTGGACACAGGCTTCTAGCACTTTGGAGAGAAAAGGAAGAATAGAAATAGGACGAAAAGGACTGTACCTCTGAACAAGAAAATTCATAATGATATATTTCAATAAAACATTAAACCAAACGTATCCTAAGGTATTTAGGATGATTCCTTTCGTCTCATAGAAAATCTAAGATAAGTTTTTGAACTAGTTACAAATATGTAAATAGTTTGTATATTCACGAGGTATCTAAAGATGTGTGTGTTTGGAAATAAACGTAGGTGTATATTGCATCATGCATTGAAGACTCGGGTGGCGGCGCGGACGCTGCGGAGCGTGCACGCTTCGAGGGACAGTAACGGGAACGTCGGGGTTCCCACCCAGTAGGGGGCCACCTACAAACTGTTGGTGGCCCGAGGTACGTCAGGGTGCACCTGGTTCCCCGGCTCCTAGTACCTGAGACGGCGTGCGGTTTAAGACGGTTCGGGTCCGACATGCCACCAGGAGGTAGTACCGGAGGGGATGTAAGCACGGGAAAAAAATGTGTATATTGCGTGTAACATCACACAAACAATTATTGTGGTACTGGTAGAGATTACAATGTTTATTCTATAGTTATCCTTAAAATTTCGATGTAAGTAATCATACAGAAGTACTTTCTACTAAGTACTATGTAATTTTTGGATTATCATGAAACTCGTTGACAAAGAGATTTTTAAGATATTGGTCATTATTGTGGCTTTTAATGAAATGTTCTATTGTACCTTTTTCAATGTGTAGGTTGTACAAATCCATAAAAAAATTTTACATCAATGTAGATAAGTATTAACAACACGTAATGACGGTTGGTCAATTTCTAATAATATATAATATTTTTATGACTTATTCAGAAGTATTTTATATGTATAAATTACTTTATATATAAAGTAATTTATACATATAAAATACCTCTAATAAAGATAAAAAAAATAATAAAGCCATTCATTTGGAAATATGATGCACATATGATTCTCACACTACTGCACTGTTAAATACATATATGTACACTACATAATTAAAATTATTCGCGTACTTGATTCTTTTTTACTTTCTGTAATTCCGTTTGCCGTTTGTAAAACGTTTTAAATATACGGTCGTAAATAAGTTTATGCCCATATTGTGATGTTATGTTCCATTATTAAGCATTTGCTAAATGTATATAAAAATACTGTGTATGTGCAGAAGTTCACAGCCACAAATATAGATGGCGGATGTTACGAATATTTCATTGAAATAACTCTTTCTAAAATTGTAATAAACTTCACCCAAAACTGAATGTTATACATATGATACATACACTCATGCTAATAAAGCTTTTAAATAAATAAATGTACTTACTGTCTTTAAGGTCCATTTTATATAAAAATTAACACTGTATATATGTATTAAACGTTCTTTGTTATGAACTATGAAATATAAAGCATGCGATATGAAAGAGACTGAAGTAGTTGTGGTGTGATTACGAATTCATAGATAAAACGTCCATAGATAAGAGCGAAAAATGTTGGTAGATAAGGCTCTGAGCTGGCTTTGTATGAAGTAACGTATTACTAAAACCTATATATAACCTATCAGTCTATATTTACAATACTTTAATTGATATACAGAATAATTTTTTTTTTTTTTTAAGTTTTGTTCGAAAAAAAAAATGTTGCAATCAAGCGATGTAAGGGTTTTAGTGGTGAACAATTCAATTTTTAAGAATGTTGTCAACAAACACACAATATTTTCAGTAGTTCATAATATTTATTACTCATAATTGGCATCATAAAGGTTTTCATAACCTAGAAACCCATTTACTTTATAGATTGAGAAATTTCAGTGTATTGACAGATTAAGAACAAAGTGTCATCCCATACGTGTCGTAATAGTCGACGATCGCAACCAATTTCTATTTAAAATTCTAGACAGTCTAAATTTACAATACTTTAATTGATATACAGGATCTTTTTTTTCTTTTTTGAAAAGTTTATGAGGCAAATTCAAGCCGATTCAATAACCTTTCTCCAGCTTTAACTAGAAATAGATTATTGAAAATGGTCGTAACGGAGCAAACTATGCACAGGATTGCATTATAAAGAGCGGTTCTTATCAGTTCTTAGAGTTTTAGAGATATCTTGAACTAAATAAATAGTTGAACCCTTTAAGTTATGGCGATGATATTCATGTAGAATAACATTATCATAGGAACAAATATTCTTTAGAATAACATACATATTTTAATAATATAATAAGATTGCCGTGCATAAAAAAAAACTTTGAATGCCAGCAATTTTTTATGAATGAAAAATTAATATTACATACAAAGTTTCTAACTTCTACAAAAGTTTACACTCTTTAACATTTGCTTGTAAATTTACGTAAATTAATATTGCACAAATCTTTGTAAGAGCTTCTTGGCAAGCAAAAATTCTCTAGGTTCATCACTGATGAAGGAAATTTTATTCCTTTGAGGAGAAATTTGAGAAATTTGGGTGATTGCCTTAACGATCAGATCGGTAAAGATTGTAGTCCGTGTTTACCGATTTGCAGATCTACATTTAAGACCTGTCAAGAATAGTTTGTAATACACATACATACAAAGAAAACCCTTAAATATTTACTTCAGCCTACCGCCGTCAACTGCTGAACGATGGCCTTCTCTAAAGAGCGCCATCCATCCCGATATTGGGCAGCAAGCATCCATCCGCCGCCAGCCATTTTAAATATATTAAGACACAACAAAATATTCTTGTAAAATAATTTATGTAACTAAATTATTACAAGGAATAAAAGAATACCCAAGTGTAGTACTTTTCTTAAGCTAGAATACTAAATTGTGATAATAATATATCGTTATGATACAACAATATTTATCATTTGAATTATGATTAGTCGCAATTCCGAATTATCTTGATATTTATAGATTGGTAAACGTCATGTCTATTCCAACATATTTTGAAAAAGCACTTAAAGTATTTCGAATATAATTAAATTTATTAATTACTGATAAAGATGACGATTCCCGCTCCAGCTCGTTCCTGGTCTCGTTACAATATTGTCAGTAGTGCTTTGCAGTCATGGGAACTTTTGGGCCGGAAGGTATGCTAGGCGGGTTATATGATTGCACTTAAATGGTATAAATATAACCCATATCCCCATACTAACTTCTCTGACCAAGGATTTCTGACTATTGGATGTGTGGCGACTTCCACATATAGCGCAACAGCGACACTATAGCGCCATCTACCGCAGACACACTGAACTACACAGCAACGTACAACACGAATAAACTACCAATCCTGAATCGCGCAGCAGAAGTTCTCGCGCCGATTATCAAACGTACAACATCCCAACATCAACTGTTAGGCAGTAGGCCACCAGGCGTGATCACCTCGCCTGGTCGGAGGATCCTCCCTTTGTGTTGGGTGGAACATGATACTTGTTCCCACCATAGATGCCTAAACTTTCTTTCTAAGAAGTTCTTCTTACTAATAGTAGACTATAAAAATCGTTAATGAAATGAGATGTATTTAAGTGTTCATAACAAAGATATAAAATATATATATGTACCTGCTTTTATTATTATTAAATTTATTAACAATTGAGTTACAAGTACGCGACCTTGATCTTTTTAAGCAAATAACATCCGTTTCCTAGCATTCAGTATACTACAATATTCTTAGATTTCCCGGTGTTCATCAAGTGGATTAAAATTATTTTATTTCCTATTCAGCACCTGGTTCCCCGGCTCCTAGACCTCGAGACGGTGTGCAATTTTTAGTCGGTTCGGGTCCTACAGAGTCCGACGGTGATAACCGGGGGAATTCCCGCGCACAAAAAAGCAGACTAAAAGTAAGTGTTGGCAAGAAAATAGGTATTTATGAACCTTTGCCGTATTATAAAAGACGACGTATATCATTCATATGTAAAATGGTAATTTTCTCATATCAGTTATTTAACATAAAACTTTCTGATAAGATAAAAATGATAACATAAGATATCAGAATAATTGACAAAATATTCTAAACAATCAATATTATATCCGCATCTAATATATACAAAATACTATTACACTACTTCTAAAACAAACTGCGTTCCATAATGTTTAAATACAGTTCCATTAAGTTCAAATATTGTATTTACGGGAATTAACGAGGTCACGATAGGTATTAAGTATAGACCTCAATTGTCTGATGTATCGACACGGGTTTCGACACGGGAAATTGTCGAGTCAGTCTGTAACCACGATTTGTACAAAATAGTCCAAACGTCCTAGACCAATAGTAACTGAGTTAATTCCCGTAAACACAACACACACAGAAATGTTTGTTTGATCGTACATATTTGGACACAATTTTATTCCATGGTAATAATGTCAACCCTTTTATAAGTCATATACTATTTATATATATATACTATATAGGTATATGACATATACCTATGCTAAAATAACTCTGTTATAAGTTTAACAATATCAAAGAAATTTCAAAACACTAATCATAAAGTAATTGCCTATTTGTAAATTATGAACATCACAAAAATATGTAAAATGTTGAAAGCAACTCGGACCTCGGTGGGATCTGCTAAATATTCGAACATCTGAATAAAAATAGAAAACAAAGTTTTAAATTTTATTTCGCTTTTTTCCTTGTGTATGAACAATACATACAAATTCATCCGATGTAAGATATTTGTGAGTATTTTTATTTACAATATTATAACAATTAACATCAAGAAAATTATAAAATAACATTCTACTCATTTTTGATTTCTTTCTTTGATACTTTAAAAAATTGATAAAATATCAAGAAAAATTACATATATACAAATCATTGACATCGTCCTAACATTGTGGCCTTCTATTCGAATACAATCGGGACGAAAATACAATGTTCCTACGTAAGAAAAATTTAACAGTTACAAATATAAAATAATTAAAAGTTCAGATGTTTAAGTAATATCGCTATTAGTAACTAAAGAATATAACAGTTCCCTTTATTGTCAAAGATACTTTCTAGTCTTTAGTCAGAATAGCTGCCGATGTAAGCATTGCAGTTAGGACAGTAGTGGTCAGCGTTTTGGCAAGAGTCCATGCAGTAAGGTACGCATACGCAACACCAACATCTGAAAACGACAGGTAAAACTTACATTTTAGATTTTTTCTTTGCTTTTTTGCTTTCTTATATGACTAAAAACTAAATAGTTTAGTTTTTAGTCATATAAACAATGCAGGACTACACTGCAAAGTGAAAAAGACTTAAAACAAATCATATACCAATCCTTCTTACCATCATAGTATATTAAGCTACAACCTTCTTTTTATAGAGAGGCCTATATCTAGCTGGAGATAACTGAAGACTGTTTATGATAATGAAGATTTTTTTTTATGATAATGTGGGCAATCGAGCAGACGTATCGCCTGATCGTAAGCGATTATCGCCGCCCATGGAGACCAGCAACACCAGAGGCGACACAAGTACGTTGACGGTCTTTGGGGGATGGGGAGTGGGATGGGGGAAGGGTTGGGGTATGGGCCTCCGGTATCCTCACTCACTCGGTGAAACACAGCGCAAGCGTTATTTCACACCGGTTTTTTTGTTAGGCCGTGGTATCACTCCGGTTGAGACGGCCTATTCATGCCGCACCGTGGCTCTTCCAAGGACGGCACGGACGGAAGATATAAGAATATACCATCGTTAGTAGATTGTAGGTTATCTCATCACACTTTTATTATCATATATTGATTAAAAGAATGCAATCTATGACTATATTTATGATAATAAAAACTTGACATATCTTACACTCTCAGTCGTCTAATCCCAATCTAAAGTCAGGATCGTTAATTGCTACACCAACATTCATATTCCATTAATTTCGATATCGTCTCATCAGTTATTCAATACATCTATCCTTTAATAGCTACTGCTGAATATAAGCCTCTACATAGAAATTGCTATATATTTGTAGTATATTTACAAATCTATATATCTATACAAATAAATAAAGTCGGAGTGACTGTTTGTAATATTAAAATAACCGCTTTTTACTAAATGCATATATACGTATACACGGTACATTTACCAAAATATTATTTTGTTGTTGTGTTATGGGTACTAGACAACTGATATGAAAACATATATACTTTTTTTTGTAAATACATACATTTTATACATAGAAAATACTCAAACATCGAAACTACTCTACTCCTACCCAGAATTTGCACAGCAGTCGCATTCACTACCACTGCCCCACCGAGGCACGTATATATGTAGCATGCATATTGGCAGGCCGAATCATGCGAAAGATAAACATAAGAACAAAGAGATCAGAAGAAAAATGAAGCCAGTGTTTACTTACCCAAGAAAGAAAAGTAAAAGCGCAAAAAGATGTGTCTTTGTTGTAGTTTTCCTCTCCACTCTGGTTATAACTTCAGCACGACAGGCTGGGCATGAAGTTGGAGCTGGTTTTGGACCCATACGATGCCCAACAACAACGGGTACAACGATAGGAGTGTTAGTCTGGATTACCGGTGGGGATACAACAACACTAGGCATTTGAACATGGGCTTTTTCTGGAGGAAATTCTGAATATGCAGGTGGGTACTCTGGTCTGGAAACTTTTTTCCGAAATTAAAATATACCATTTATTAAATCCATTTGATATTTAGGAATAAACATGAAATTATTCTTATTGGAAGTTTGCTCAGTTCGAAAGCCTTTGAGATCTGATAGTTCAATTTAGTAACTTTTTTTACAATTATGACTTATTTTTATAGAAAATAAAATATACTAGTTTTGTCCGCGGCTACGCCCGCGTGTATATCACTTATTGCGGTAAAACGTCCACGTAAACAGATGTGTCGATGACATCTGCAGACGCATCTTACTACGTGTAGAGGAGGCATTACAATATGTAAAATTTTACTTATCACACTGCAATTATTGTGCACGTTTTTATACTTTTATTTATTCATATAATATTATTACTATTTATTAATTCATTTGATTCGTATTTTCGTAAACAATAATGTTCTACTTTGTTTAAAGAAAAAAAGACTAAAGCTTTTATTGTTACAACTCCTATTTTACTATCGATGTTATTTTTATATTATAAATCTGAAAGCAATTATTTAGCGATTGGTTTATTAACCTTTAAATCTAAAGTTCTAAGCTAATATCAGAACTGTTCACATTGTTAATAGATTTTATCTATTATTACGCTAACAAACAATCACAAACTATTGTACTAGTATACTGAGTAATTTAAAGTGGTACTCAGAAAGGTACCTATATATTACAGGCGATAGCCCGGTAATAAAATTTTGACCCTATAAATTTAGTTTTATCTTAAACTAGCTAAATCCTGCAACCATGCCGTTGTCTCCTGTTGTTAGTAGCGTGATGTTATATAGCGTAAACAAATTTGGTTACCATAAAAACGGTGTTAAAAGGGGAACAATTGTTTCATTAATGTTTTTGTGAAACGCACACAATGGAAGCTCTCAATAAGATTAATTTTCTCTCCTTTTGCAACATATTTCATTGGTACTCTGCTTCTTCACTAGCTACTTTAGGTCGCAGTGTGATGATATATAGCCTATAGCTTTTTTCGATAACTGGACTATCTAACAGTGAAAGAATGTTCAAATCATATCAGTACTTCCTAAGATTAGCGCGTTCGACCGAACAAACTCTTCAATTTCATAATATTAATTTACATAGGATTAAACTTTTATTATATGAGATATCTGTACCATGATAGATCTATTAACTTCTTTATAAACATATTGTTTAATGGATGCATATTTATACGTATCAACTTTTAGTATTATGTATTTATTTATTTTAAAACTTCATGCACACATGTACATCGGCGGGCTTAATGCCCTAGGCATTATCTACCAGCCAACCTTTGGGTGATATAAAAATTATATTTCTTTGTTGGCGACATTTGCCTTAAAAGGAAAAATATTTTCACACGTCACAATGTCTAGATAAGATATAGTCTACAGCTACATATGTTTAGCTGATAAATAGTTGAAACGGCTTATCAAATAATATCAGAAGTATTGACTGTGAAATTTAGCTACACGGTATACAAATTTCTACATATCAAGAAATAGTACCTACCAGTAGACAGCATAAAAAATATCATTTTTATTTCCAAACCTATATTAAATATAGCTCAGCCCGCTCACTAACTAAACATATATATATTTAAGAGTGAAATTTTCAAGCATAACTTGTTAATCTTTTGTAATTTCTATAGTAAGACACAATAGCATTTAATATTTTAAAACGCCTGTACTAATTCAATTTACGTTTACTAAATGTAACTGCATCAAAACGTGCCAGCCATCTTTAGGTATTCAACGTTTAACTTGAATATTCAACAGGCTTTATTTCTAAATAACAATATATTAAATAACACTTGCCATTATTTGATTCCATTTTCACAGTATCATAAAAGGATTACGCAAGTGTTTAAAAAATATTTAACTCCAAATTCACTACCAACTTTTTACGGTTGAAAACAACACTGAACTGAATACATTGCCCAGCATACAAGAGATTAAAGTTAAAAATAAATGTCGATAACAGGTGATGAGTAACAGATGCTGAAACAGTGAATCAATAATTTTATCTAACTATAGTCCGCTACATCGAGGCCGTATACATCACATCACATACATCATATTCTAAATTTTTTGTAGCTCTTAATTGTAGTAAAGTCGTTATGAATATTTCGAGCATCTGACAGACCATTACCTTGAAATTAAACCGAGACAGTCAAAGTTCTCAAAAACTTCTGTCTGTCTGTTTAGCGACTGCAGAACCTCCTTTCAAAGCAGAGAATTACATCTAGCAGTGGATTATTAGATGATAATAATAATAGTTACATCAAAGCTTATAAAAATTCTTGAACCATAAGAGGAATGTACTCATAGTGCTTATGTAGGTCGGCAAAGGTTTTTTTTATGAAATATGTGACAAACAACACCAGAGACGTGACAAGTGTGTTGCCGGTCTTCAGGGGATGGGGAGGGAGTTTCAGGGTTTTCCCGTTCCAGGGTTTTCCTTACTAAGGTGCACCTGGTTCCCCGGCTCCTAGTACCTAAGACGGCGTGCGGTTTTAGTTGCGACATGCCAACAGGAGTTGGTAAAAGGTCCGCAAGGAAAAAATGGGGAGAGGGGTTCCCCAACCCCTATGTGCCGCCGGTATTCTCACTTACTCAGTGAAACAAAGTGCTAGCGCTATTTCACACCGGTTTTCTGTGTGGCCGTGGTACTCGTATCACTCCGGTCGAGCCGGCCCATTTATGCCGTGAAGCGTGGCTCTCCCACGATAAAAGATACAGTTAGATTAATAGTCATTGAAGTAGTTCCACGTGTAGCAGATACTCAAATATTAATGATGATTATAAGGTGTCTCATTCGCTGATAGAACTTTTGTGTTAATCCGTCAATTTGAGAAACTGTATTCGAATCACAAACTCCTGATCCGGCTCAGTGAGTACGATCTTAGATGACAGTATCAGAATGACTGAGGTACGCTTCGCTCGTTAATATTTTTCTGGATAAATTTTATAAAAATGAAACTTAGTTAGATCGATTTACCGCATCCGAAACCCCTAAATACCAAATGAAAATCGTTGGAGCCCTTTCCAAGATTCAAATTATGAATGTAAACTGTATGTACTAGCATAATTAATATGTATATACAAGAATTGCTCGTTTAAACGTATTAAAAGTTCTACTTGTAATTAACTTGTTCGTCCTTTAGATCTTCTGTTAAAACCAACATACTTACACATAAATTTGAGAAATCCCTCACCTCCCTCTTTTTTTAAATTTATTTTTTGAATATTAATAGTGATATCTTAGAATATCAGAAATACTCGCCACTTTTGCATATATACCAGATATATATATTAAACCAGATATATACCAGATTATATACATTTACATTTTTCTCCTTAACTTAGTGTCGTATTTGCTTACATTAAATATAATATTTTAAAAAAAACACACAAGCCAAAGTTAAAGTGTTGATCTTTAATTGAGAAAACATAACTTTTAATAGGATAAACAACAAATATCAATAATGTAATTAATACACAAATTATTACCAGGAATACGAGGGAACAACAGTGGCCTATACGAAGCGAAGCCTACAAATAATTGAAATTATATGTTCAGACACCTTTTTGCATTTAAAGAACCAGGGTTTTGATGTAACAGAAGGCTGAGTTGTACAAAAACGGTTGCCTTTCTTTTTAGATGAGGTGTTCCACTGTAACTGCCTGGCTGCCAGTAAGTTTTCTTTGGGAAACCTCAGAAGGTCGTAGTTATGGTGGATGGTCGCAGTTTCGGAAAAGGTGTCAATTTTCGGATCGGATATTAAAATGCCACATAAAATGTGACGTGTTGAAATATTGCAATGTACTCTTTTCCATATATGATAGTGCATAAACTGCATGAATAAAAAGAGAGTTATTTAAGGAAATAAATTAAACAAACCATATTGTTTAACTTTTAATTTAATTGAATATGACTTATACAACTACTTATTATATTTCAACATTTGCCCTTTAATATATATATATATACCTACACTTCGATGTAAACGAAACATAGATAAAATAAATTCTTATTAGCAAAACTAATTTATCACAGATAACAATAACTTCATAAATAGGTCTTATAAAACAAAAGTGTAATGCTTATCATCGGATTATATTTTCATGACGATAACAAAACAGTATACGAGCGTATGTGTAAAAACAGTTTTGATTAATAAAATTGATATTTCTAAATACTAAATGACGTTTAAGGAAAAAAATATGTTACACTTACACGCATACACACACATACATATATACACACACATACATATATACAGTAGGTTGTCGCTAATCAATATGAATATTATTTTATGAAAAGTTTCTAGTTGTCGGAAACTTCTCCGATGTACTTTACGTTTCCGAAATAGGTACTAAAGATATCAGTAAATTCGTCATTTGGCACTGACGCATTTACTTGCGTCAAGGCGAAATAAGTCTAAATGACTTTCCAACTCTTGCTCATATATTATCTAATAAAGTTTTTAACTGTCATAGCTTCCAAGATACGAGTTGCAGTTCGGGCAGTAGTGATCAGTGTTGTTGCAGGAATCAACGCAGTAAGGTATACACACACAAGGCCAACATCTGAAAATTAAATAAAAGTACGTTACATTAAATTCTCGATTGCCTATTATAAGTGTGATAGTGGTTCACGTACGTTATTTAAATAACGAGATAAAGAGTATCACTATTAGGTGAGCTGAAAGCCCCCAATACTCATTTTATAATAAATAATAAATAAATATGCCGGACATCTAACACAAAACGCCAACTAGTCCCAAGCTAAGCAGAGCTTGTGTTATGGGTACTAGACAACTGATATAAATACTTATATACTTTTATTTTGTAAATACATAGAAAACACATAACACATAGAAACACATAGAAAACACCCAAACTCCGAAACAAATATTTGCAGATCATACAAACATTTGGTCCGACCCGGGAATCGAACCCGAGACCTCAAGCTTAGCAGTCGCATACGCTACCACTACGCCACCGAGGCAGTCTTATTTTGCTTTTGGTTAAATATTAAATCCAACTTCAATATTTCTATTATTTGTATTCAATTCGCATTTGAGGATAAAAATCACAACTACAACCTGCAGAACCATTACTATTTTTTTGTGAGATAAAAACCGCTTAATAATATCGGTATTAAAAAATTAAACGAAAAATTCACAAGAAGGCAGATAAAATAGCTAATAAAAAGCTTTTTAGGTATTATCTGATAATTGAGGTTGGTTGTTTCACTTGTTAAAACGATATCATATCACTTTTTTAAAATAAATAAGAGGTAAGCTCGCAAGCTTAAAACAAGCTAAAAATCATTTACCCAATAACGCAGAGTAATAGTGCAAAAAGATGGGTTTTCGTTGTCGGTTTTGTTTCTATCCTGGTAACAATTTGAGCATGACATGATTTGCAAACAATTGGAGTTGGTTCTGGTCCCATTCGTGCTGCTACTACGACGGGCATGACGACAGGTGCAGCGACATACGCTTGTTGTGGTTGAACTGCTTCTCCAGGGTACTGAGAATACGGAGGAGGCTGGCTTATTCTAGTATTTTTATCTGAAAATAAATCAAAAAGAATCTTATAAGCATAGGTTGTATAGGAAACTAGCTGACCCACGCAACCTCGTTTGCGTCTTCTATTGCCCGTAGCGTGAAAATTTTCCCCCGTTTTTGAAACATTCTTCATTGGTGCTCCGCTCCTATTAGTATTAGCGCGATGACATATAGCCTATAGCCTTTCTCGATAAATGGACTATCCAACGGTTATCTACTCCAACGCACATACGTACACTGTTTTGATAGATATGATTGAATTTGAACTTTGAATAGCGGTAAAAAAGTGAAAATTGAGTCATTGACGTTAGGGACACACCTACATTGCTTAGACAACAGTGAGTGCTTGTAATATATGAACTTTAAACTTTACGTTTTAGTTAGAAAACGTTTGTATGGAAAAAAGGCTGTTTTTAGGGTTTTTCCGGCCAATTTTCGAATTTTTCTCGCCGTAAAATACATCTTTGAATTTCAACGAACATTAAAAAAAAAGAATTGGCCAAATTGGTCCAGGCGTTGTTGAGTTATGCGCTTACCAACACATTGAGCGATTCATTTTTATATTATAGAAGATAGATACTAGTATAGGAGAACTAGTGTCCAACTTCAGTTGCATTAAAATTCTGTACTGGTATTATAGATTCGAAACGATTTCTTTCCGTGGGAGAGCCACGCTTCGGCATGAATGGGCCGGCTCGAAAACCGGTGTGAAATAGCGCTTGCGCTGTGTTTCATCATCCCCCAAAGGTCGGCAACACACGCTTGTGACGCTTTTGGTGTTGCGGGTGTCCATGGCCGGCGGTAATCGCTTACATCAGGTGATGCGTCTGCTCGTTTGCCCCTTATTCAATAAAAAAAGGAACTGTCTGTTTGTAAGTTCAAGGCCAAACCGATGCACTCATTTCGTTGAAAGGCATGAAGATACTTTGATTCTTGAAGAAGGATATGCACGCGAAGCAAAAGCTAGTAATGAGTAATTCTGTTTTAGATCTTTGTAGTTATTTGTGAACAAGATATAATTTATTTTATTTTATAACGTTATGTACAAGATGTACAATGGCGGACTTAATACCATAAGCATTCTCTACCAGTCTATCTTAAGGTGTTCCGGAAATGAGTTTTCATAAGTTAAATTTGTTAAATAGACAAAAAGAACTGAAAATTAAGTAAAGCGATATATTTAATTCGCTTGTATATTTAAGGTTTCCTTTTTTTATCAACCTCCACAGATCAAGGTTAACGGTGAGGTGGTACATTGGAATTGAACCACTAATACCGTACGGTGTTACTGTATAAAGACGTCTATTGCACGGGACTCGAATAAATCCTGGGAAAAAAAATTCTAAAGAGGTTGTGTCTGTCCGAAATTTGACTATTCACAGTGATAGTCAATTTTCAGTGTTATCATTATATTGATAGTCTACCAGTGCCCAATAATTTACTATTTATTAAAAAACAGAGAAAATCTATTTTTATTTTGGTAAACCAGTATCCTTGATTATATAAAATATGTTACACACATATTTAATTAGTCGTATAGTTACTCAACATTTTCTGTAAAGTTATAGTAAATTCCAACACTGATTCTGTTTGTGTGGTAGAAATTAACTAACACTCGTTATTGAATTTCTTCATCGAGGTTTTTAAGTAAACTAGTAGATATAAAAATTGTCCACTTACCATTACTGGGATCCATTTTACGTACACAAGTATAAAAATTAACAATTTAAATTTTGTATTTTTGGCAAGGCCAGTCACCAACTACTTTAACGATTTCAGTATAGGAACTAAAGGATTGACGATATGATACGATTTTATAAGCACAAAATACCGATATTTTTTTTATCGTTAAGTGGTGACGAATGACGGATAACCAAAACGTTATCATATTTGTCATAGTCTGATTTATTTATTTATTTATTTATTTATTTTTTATTGAATAGTGGGCAAACGAGCAGACGTATCACCTGATGGTAAGCAATTACCGCCGCCCATGGACACCCGCACCACCAAAGGCGTCACAAGTGCGTTGCCGACCTTTGGGGGATGGGAAAGGGGATGGGGGGAGGGGTTGGGGTATGGGCCTCCGGTATCCTCACTCACTCGGTGAAACACAGCGCAAACGTTATTTCACACCGGTTTTCTGTGAGGCCGTGGTATCACTCCGGTCGAGCCGACCCATTCATGCCGAAGCATAGCTCTCCCACGGTAGAAAATTTATTTCCTTGGTTATTAAGCGAAAATTAAAAAAGTAGTCTTTCAATTTAACATACTGCATCTGATCATCAATTGTTTTAATCAGTCATCAGCTCTTTTTGGTTTGATGATTGATCCACTATCGTAATCAGACATTTGAATCCTCCATCGCAACGCTTGAACTGCCATTCAGTTGGAATAAGTACCTCTGGAACACTACGCATTAAAAAGGCGCCACTTTGGCAGGCCCATACATAAAAAAAATAATATACATCCTCCTTTTTTGAAGCCGATTAATAATTAATTTCAGAACGTTTGGAAAAATATAACGCGATATACATTGATAATGACAAAATAAGAAAATATACCTCAATGTCCCTAGTACGAGGTCACAGACATTTGGTTGCCAAATTACATACTTCCTGTTATTTTTCGAGTTTAATGAATGATAAAAAATCTTGCTATAGGGATATCATATTATAATTAAAAAAAAATATTAAACATCTTTATTTTATTCTTCCAGTGCTAATTACATATTGACTTCATGTGTTTACATGTTAAGAGTTTACTTAACCAATCATAATAATATGCTACTTTGAGTGAGGATTTCGGAGAAGCATACCCAAACCCCTCCCCAATCCTCCAAAAGCTGGAAACGCACTTGTGACGGCTCTAGTGTTACGTACGATGGCGATCTGGTGATACGTCTGCTCGTTTACCCCTTATTCCATAGAAAAACTTCGCATAAGCCGTGTGACTACAAACATTCACTATCAGACGTCATTGTACATACGATTTACGAAATCCTATACATTGGCAGGTCTAAATTGGTTTATATATCTAATATAACATATGACAAATTAATAATTTAGGCCATACCTCGACTACCAGACGAATTCTAGGTAACAATTAATCTTTCATGTATTTTGGAACAATATTTATTTGACTGTTTTCCATGTTTCATCACGTTTAATAAGTAACCAGGATTTGATGTCAGCGTTTGTAAATTATGATACTCATATTTTAGTGCAAGTACACGTAGGTCTGAACGATCTTAGTGGTATTGTCTACGTGTATTGTTTGCCACTTTAGTGGTTTCAAAACTGTTGAGATAAGTAAGTAGTCTTGCCTAATCTTACACCGATACGTTATCTATAAGAAGGTGAGTCATGTATTAGTCATATTTTATTGTATAATCAGTCAGTGTCTCCTTGGCGAAAAGTCTTTTAAAGTAAAAGTTCAGCTCTGAACAACATGCTATAATTTACATTAAGATATATTTAATAGGTTACTTGTAAAACTTACGCGCCTCTTTAAAAAGGAGCTGGTTAGATGGTTTGACATAGAGTTGATTTAAATTTTTAATTCTCTTTTCAGAGTGTTGTCCTGTATATATTGCTCCCATAATCGGCTCTTAGGACACAAAGGATAAACTAGTTATTGAAACATAGCTCAATCATTCAGACTCCATAAATTTAGCGTTTCGTTCCCAAAGGGTTAAAAAAATTACATACTAATATTTTTTTATGTAAACGCCCTTTATTTCTTTCTGTTTATTATGTGAATAAAACAACCAACACGACCTTGACCTTTAAGGAAAGAGCGTAGGTACTCCTTCTTAAAAGGCCGGCAAAGCACTTGTAACGCCTCTGGTATTGTGAGAGTCCATGGGCGGCGGTAATCGCTTACCATCAGACGATACATCTGCTCGTATGCAATATATACAATTAAAAAACTTGTGAAAGTTTTAAATTTAATACTCCTGTCAATCATATGCGTGTTTTCTAAAGTGAAATTTAATATTAAAATAAAGTGAATTTAATTTAAAGTTCATTTGCAGTCTTCTGCTTCTGGCATGGATCTTAAAGATGTTAACAATGAATATTTCAGAAAATATGTTTCATTTTAAAGTTTAAAGTAATGAAAAACTACTTAGTTAATATAGACGTTATCATTATATACAGTGTAACCTGTTTAAAAAATGTATCTCCCCAATCACTTTTCCTCGAGCCCGGACTTACATTATTATAACTCACTTAGGTTTTTATTTACCTACTTTTATAAACAAGGTAATTTACGACGACTGTTGTATTCTAACTAAGACTGGTCTAATTAATTAAAAATGCATAATTTCTTCTTATAATTTTATTCATTTCTCACAATATTACAATATTCATCTTCGTGTGCTACCTGTAGTGTATGGACTTTTTGGTATATAACTCTGTCGTCTCGAGGTACCACGCGTGGTGCGCGGGGCTGGGGGACTGCCCTATAGACCGCCGCGGAATGAAGACGTATGCGCTTGCTGCGAGCCGATACGTATCAGGAGTACCTTAGGTAAATAGAAAACATCACATGTGTACATTACACTACCAAAAGGAAATTAAGGTTGTCTTCAGTGGCTCTTCTGCTGCTAGTACATCACTAAAATCACCTTCCATGCAGAAAAAAGCCTCAAAAGTGCACTGCTAGTTATTTTCGCTCTACTATAAGCGATAATGATTTGGTTTCATTCTATGTTTCTGAATTGCCTGCTACTTGTTGTAGTCAGGTACTTGATTTCTTTTTAAGCTAATTGCCTACACTATATGAAATTATCAAATGGATAGCAATTGTTGATTTCAGCTAAATTATGAGCTTCTGTTTATTTAAAGATATATCGTACGATTATTTTCATAGTAAAATTGTTGATTATACAATAAAGATAATTTTCTAGTACCTTCAAGAGTTTAATATAATAATCGTTAGCAATACGTAAAGATGATCTTGAACTTAAGGATTAAATCGGTCCGACAATCGTAGATTTAAGACCGATTCATCAAAATTGAAGATATTATTTTGAGAAAAGATATGTAATATAGCTAAAAAGTTTCAAATACACTGATTACGTTCATCGCTGTCGAGAATATTTATTTATTTAATGGTTTACCAGTAGTTATTACACTAAAACATACGTAAATACAAAACAAAACACATTAAAAGTCTTAATCTAAGTGCACAACTCATGTAGGTAAACACAGCATGCATAAATTCTAATAGAATTAAGAAAAAAAAAGAAAAGCACTTTATATTTACAGAGGTTGTCCAAAAAGCAAGGAAATAGATATACTTACAAATTGGTGTCCATCCCTATTAGGGACATTAATTAGTTATTACATGGTCAATCGACAGTAAGAGCGTGGACCTGGTTCCTAAATCGTTGAAATGTGTCAAATATATCTATCTGACTACTGTAGTTATTATATATCTTACTAAGCAGTGAAACAGGAGAGTTGGAACCCAAAACTGTCCTTCGAAAAGGTGGATGTAGGAGCATAATTGGTTTTCTGGGATACTTATGAGGGATACTAAATTTAAATTTTGAAGGAAGGTTTGGGCAATCAATATTGCTGTTAAGTGTTTTAAATAAAAATAATAAATCAGATGAGTTTCTGCGTTTCTCTAGGGAGTCTATCTTGAAATACTTAAGGCGTTTCAAGTAGCTTGGTTGTTTCCTTGCAATACCCTTGGAGTAAATCAGATGATTCAAGAAACGCTTTTGGATTTGTTCAATTCTTGGGCTATGTGTAGCATAGTGAGGACGCCATACTATAATGCAATATTGAAGTAAGCTTCTGACGAGGCAAAAATATAGTACAATTTTGGTTTGAGAAGAACGAAACGATTTAATATTTCTTATCAGAAATCCTAAAATTTTTGACGCTTTCTTTAGAACAATATCCATGTGGGGAACGAAAGTTAGTTTAGAGTCAAGTATTACACCTAGATCTCTAACAGTGTCCACACGATCAAGTGGTATGCCATTTATATAATATTTATAGTCCACTTTACTTAGTTTACGGGTGAAAGTTACTAGAGCACATTTTTTGCGTTTAGCTTCATATTATTATTTTTATTTCCATTTATTATTATTTACATTAAAGAAATAGTCTTGAGTTTTGCAGCATAACAAATTGACCGACCGAATACTTAATGAATGGGTGACTCCGCCTATGAACACCTGCAATTTAAAGGTCACAAGTCCGTTGTCGCGGCTTGATTTTCCTCCCCCATGTTCAGGAGATTTAGGATTTGTTCTTTGATTACCTCAGTCACAGGGGGAAAAACCCAGAAAAAATTGCCCTTTTTTTTCTGTTTTTTTTTCTCGTACGGAAATCCCCTCGGTTACCTCCTCCTGGTGGCTTCTCGGACTCGAATTGACTAAAACCGCATGCCCTCTCGGGTACTAGATGCCGGGGAACCAGGTGCACCCTACAAAGGAAAACCCTGGAACCCCGACTTACCTCGGGCCATCTACGATTTGTAAATGGCCCCCTTTTCTGTGGAAATCCCGGTGTTTCCGTTGCTGTCCCCATAAGTTAGGGCGGGAGTGCTGTGAAGAAAACGCGCCCCCCACCCAAGCCTTCTTCTGCAAGGGTGACAGATGGCCTCATGTGTCACCCTCAGGCTTGCGCTTGTGGAGGACGGAGATCATTTTGCAATCTCCGTCGCCTGAGGCGTCTGCGATACCTGGCCCGCTCCCGGGCCTGGCGGACCGGGAGAGTTCTTTACCTCTCTCGGTCCCGCTCCGCCGTCTCCTTGGCAAGGATAAAGCAAGGAAAAATTGCCCTGATGTTCTATATTCATGACACAGTGGTCGGAACCTCCCATATGTCAGGCCTATTGATCTAATGGTTGGTGATGCTCACTGCTAAGCTAGAGGTCGCGTATTCGTTTCCTACTCAGGTTTAATCTATGTGTGATGAACTTGATTATTTATTCAGTGTCCCAGTGTTTGTTTTCTATGATATAATTAAGAGCATGTCCATCAAAAGTCATTTGGGATCAAAACTCCATGTGTGAAAATATTATTAATATCTATAAAACTGTAAAAATACATACATAACAGGACATCAACAGAATTTAACAATATATGGCTGGAAATAGATCTATGAATACTTCTAAAATATAGAGCATTGTCGGTATCGGGTACAGGGACCAAACATTCGGTTTAATGGTACTATTTATAAAAAAAAATGTGATGAATGTTTGTGTTGAAATGTCTCACTTAGATAAGTTCTAGTTATAAATTTACCCGTTTTGCAACGACTATCTATATAATGGTAAGTTAACTATATGTTACAAAGAGTTAAATAAAATATAAAAACTTTTTAACTGACAACTTCTGAAAATTATTATGTTTTATTAATTTAAATAAAGGCGAGGAAAACTTAGTGGGATAGATTAACGAAGCCTGTGTTTTGTAGTGGACTGCGATTGGCTTATGACGATGATGTATTAATCAAAAAGAGAACTATTTGATAAAATTAATATTTTTAAATTACTTTTCTTGATTAGTGGCAACTGCATTGGAACTATCTAGAGTAGATAGTTTTGATGTAGTTTGATAGAACAGTTATATATACGAATAAAGTACACATTAAATAACTGCATTCGTGCCTGACGAATGCGTTTAGTTGCAATCCCAGTTATTACATTTTTTTACAGTACCATGGCAGAAATGTACGTATCCAATATGGATTATACATTATAGTATCTAAGATACCCTTAGAAACGCCCTTTACTAAAGTAGCTGTACTACTAATAAACATGCATATATTACGAATAAATTAATAATAAACATACAACAAATAATTGCAGTTATCACACAAATATTAATCCTGAGGATGAATCAAAACGCACCACCCCTAACTCAGCAATCACAATTATACATCAAAACACCAGATCCTACGATTTTATAAGAAATTTTTATAGGATAAAGTTTCTAATCTCGTTCTTAAAAACAAAAAAAAAGTATAATATGTTAAATAAAAAACATTTAATTTACTTCTTATTTTAAAACAATATTACAAATTACATTAGTAAATTGACGTTTAAAATCACACTTTCAAAAGAGATACATATAATCTTAATACAATAAGTTTGTAGAAAAGCGATCTCCAATATCTCAATGAAACCTCACAGAGAAAAAATATCTTTAAATATTTCTACTGGAGCTATCGTGCACATGTCAGCGCAAATAAACATTTGCGCTGACATGCATTTCTTACACATATTTAATAATACTCGTAACACATTTCGGGTGATCATGTCCATACACGTAAATTAACGCAATCACGTAAGAAGTATTAAATACCTCTGAACTGCTGAAGGTTTGACCAGGTTGCACTGATAGTAACACGTTCCTGTGTATGAACATAATTAAATATCATGGAAAGTACTTCGAATAATCTTCAAGATGTTAAGTAACACAGTTGTTGTTATTAAGACTAAGAAGTTTAAACAGATAATTAGAAAATCAATTGTCACATTTGCTGCTCATACGCATTTAACATTCGACACTTTATTCGTAGTCGACGTAGTCGATATATTTGTAAACTCGTATATGTGGTCAACTTTTATAAGCCATTCTAAAATAATGTCTCATGATGATGTAAAAATTTAATGGTTATAACTGCCGATGAAAGTATTGCAGTTAGGGCAGTAGTGATCAGCATTTTGGCATGAGTCAACACAGTATGGTATCCAGAAACAGCACAAACCCCTGAAAATAATAAAATATGGTTGTAAGTAATCACGAACAGTTCCTTGCATGATTATAGTTCTTGTTCATAAGTAGTATGCTGAGATTTATTGAACTAAAATTTTCGGCCAATGTCAGTTCGCTCAATACACACACACATCGGTGATTGCCTAATTTCCTAATAATGACTATTTTGACGAAATTTATAATTTATAACAAATGTAAATTTGAAAAGTGATCTCTTAGTTGAAGTCTTTACCTTGAAAACTGCTCTAAATATAAATTAATAGAAATATCAACTGTTATGTCATCCGAATATCATCATAAAGCTTTGTGATAATGTACTTACCCTATAAAGCAAAGTAAAGCAGCGAAGAGATGGGTTTTCGTTGTGTTTTGATGTTCCACTCGAGTTACAATCTGTGCACGGCATGACGGACATACCATTGCAGCAGGTTTTGGTCCCATCCTAGTTTCTACCACAACAGGCACCATGATAGGGGCACCAGCATGGAACGGAGCAACGCCGTCTGTATCACCTGACTTACCAGCAGAAACTTCATTTTCAGCTGAATTATCTGTATATGGGGGTGGGTTTTCAGGGGCGAATTGTTTTTCTGAAATGAAGGAAAACAAGTTTAAGTGGTGATATACAAATAAACGAATAAGCATTAGTAACATAGTTTTTTTGCGCTCTTTGGGGGAGGCCTTCGTTCAGCAGTGGACGGCAATAGGCTGAGAGAGAGAGAGATAACATACTTGGTTTTTTTTTTTTTTTTTGTTTTTTTTTTTTTTTTTTTTTTTTTTTTTTTTTTTTTTTTTTTTTTAATAAATACCCATGCCATAAGCATGGCCTTTTTCTATCGATACTATTATTTGTCGCTTGTTCATTTCAGTTCTCTCTCTCTCATCCATGCCTCTCGCACTCCCACTCCACATTGTCCGTCTTTTTCTCATCATCTTTCTTCTTATCTTGGGGTAGGACTTTTATCTATCCTTCTTATTTGTCCGTCTTATCCGTTTTTATAGCAAAACATTTTCTTTTCCGTTTCACAATTTCCTATCTCAAATTTCATTTCATTTTACTACTACTACAGCTTATGCTATTTTTTCTTTATTACTTTATTATTTATATGCCTATACATTATATTCCTAAATATAAGTTAACCATATTTTTAATTAACTATTTCTTTTTTTGACTATTTTAATTATTTTTGTGCAGTATTCTAAAAATTTTGTTCTTCCTTTTCCTGAAACTAGGGCATTGTAGTTTTCTGGTGTTATCTCTACCTCTAGCAGTATCTCCAATTCTAGGCGCTCCCTAGCAAAAACAGGGCATTTGGATATCACATGGGTCACTGTCTCCTCCACTCCAGGTTCGCAGATACACGATGGGTCCCCCTTACACTTGAACCTGTTCAAGTATGCGGAGAACCCACCGTGCCCTGTCATTAGTTGAGTTGTCTGAGGGGTAATGGGTATCTTCCGCACGATCCCGTACGCCTCGGCGGCACTGGGGAAGAACAGCTTTGTGATTGCGGCTGTAGTACCAGATTGGTACCTTTTGTCCCACCTGTCAATCGTCTGATCGCGGATCTGACGCCTGACAAAAGAGACCGGGCACCAGTCGTAATCCGGTTTCTTTTTCGACCCCAGGGCAGCCTCCCTCGCGAGCTCGTCCGCCCTCTCGTTCCCCTCTAATCCCGCGTGGGCTTTGATCCAGAACAAGACGACAGTTTTGTTCTGTGAAATGCAAGATCTTATGTGTTTTCTAAAGTCAACCGCTAGTGGGTGGGGGGAGTCTGGGTTTATTACGGTTTGGAGAGCCGCCATGGAGTCGCAAAAGATCCCGAATGTTGTCGCTTTTTGCTTCATCACTTCGGTTGCCGCTCGGTTTAGCGCTAGGAGCTCGGCCTGGTATACGGTAGCATAAGACGGCAGAGCAAGTTTGAGGGCCTTGGTCTCGGCACTACCATTCCATAATGACAGCGCCGCACCGACCCTGCCCTCAATCTTGCTGCCGTCGGTAAAAATGCGCACTTGCAGGTCTTGTGTGGCATTATATTGCTCCTCGTTCGTCAGTTGCTTGAAATCCAGGCTTACTACCTCGGCAGGATGCGGCAGCTCCGTTGCCAAAGACATCCGTTCGATCTCTCTATCCCCCAGCATCGGCTGTGGCACCCCCCTCCTGGCCTCGTATAGTGAAGCTGCTTCACCAACTCGCAGATCCAGGGGTAGCATTCCAGCCAGAAGCAGCGCGGAGTCTAGAGAGACCGTCCGGTAGGCCCTACACAGTTTTTGCGCGAAACCTCTTTGCACTGTGTTTAGCTGCTTGCGCACCATTAATTTTTGTGCCGACGGCGCCCACGCACACGCGGCGTACAGGATCGTTGGTTCAACTGCTGCTGTGTAGATTGTCCTTGTTATTTCCGGATGCAATCCCCATCCAACTCGCGCTGCCCTAGAGAGCTGTTTATAAATGGCAATCGCCTTCCTGCAGACATTCGTGATGTGAGTATTGAAGGTGAGTTGTTTGTCGATCGTCAGCCCTAGCAACTTTACGTGTTCCAACATGCCAATGCCGACCCCGCCCATGCTTAGGCGCGGTGTGTCGAATTTCAGCTTCCTCGTCATTGTCATGGCACATGTCTTGTGTGCTGCGAAATTCAGCTTGTTGTCGGCACCCCACGCCCTCACATGCTCGAGGGCGGCACCGGCCTGCCTTTCCACTTCAGCCGCCAGTTTCCCGTCAAAGATTAACACCACATCATCAGCGAATGCCTGCACATAGACCCCGAGCTCGGTCAAGTCTTTTAGGAGCGGATCTAAAATAAGGTTCCAGAATATTGGGCCACCTATAGACCCCTGCACACATCCCTGCGACGTATTTCTGCTGACCTCTGACCCCGCATACCTTACCGTCACCGACCTGTCGCTTAGGTAACTATCTATGACACGCCTCAAGTTCACGGGGCAGTTTTCTTCCGCAAGTCGCAGACGTATTCTTGGCCACCATGCGCTGTCGAAGGCACCCTCTATGTCCAGTGAAACCAACGTCACTAGTCTCTTTTCCGCTAGTTTACCACGTATATGGCTCATCAGGTCATAGAGGGCGTCCTCGGTGCCGCGCTGTGGCATGAAGCCGTACTGTTTTGGACTTATACTTGGTAGTAAGTAAAACTTGAGGCGTGCGACCAGCATTTTCTCGTACATCTTGCCCAGGACAGGCAAAAGCCCAATCGGCCTATACGACTTGGGCACGATGTACGAGTCTTTCCCAGGTTTCCTGAGGATCACCACGATAGCTTGTTTCCAGATCCTCGGGAAATATTGCTTTTCCAGGCATTTGTTTAGAAGTGACAGCAGGTAGTCAGGGTCGCACTCCATCGCCCGTACGCAGATGTCCGCCGTGAAACCCTCCTCTCCGGGCGCCTTCTTGGGGTTAAAAGACTGCGCTGCCCTTTGCAGCTCGCCCTTGGTGAACGGGGGGTCATGGGTTTCATCATGGCCCCTTTCGTTGGCCTGGTTCGCAAGCTGTCGGATCCTTTGATGTTCAGCGTTGTCTTTGGTCATGTCGTCCACCGGGTAGAATGTTTCCGCCAGCCACTCGGCTGACTGCTGTCGGTCCAACATGACGCCTTCCCTTTGTAGAGGCAGGTCCTCTTCCCTCTTGTTTGTCCTATTAATGACCCTGTAGAGTCCCCCCCATACACTTTCCCTATCCTGCCTTTCACAGAAACTCTTCCAGCTCTCGACTTGGGCGTTTCTGGTTGCGTCTAAATATTTATTTTTATGTTCCAGGTACAGCTTCACCACCGTGGATCTCCTTATCGGCGCTGCGTTCCTGATTCTGCATTTTCTTCGGGCAACCTCCTTCTTCATCTCAGCGAGCTCTTCGGTCCACCACGGCAAGGTAAGTGTTTCTGTGTTCTTTTTGTGTGGTATTGTCTGTCTGCATGCATGTGTTATTGCTTTAGTGTAGGCCTGGAAACATACTTGGATTAATCGAATTAGGACTCGCTAGCGCTTTCTTTAATTGATCGATTACTTCATTGAAGCCTCAAAACCGTTCAGAGAGTTTGGATGTTTTCAATATTTAACATGTATCTATTTACAAAAAAAGTTTATATGTGTTTAAATCAGTTGCCTCGTTGGTCTAGTGGCTAGCCTAAGCGACTGCAGATCAAGAGGTATCGGGTTCGATTCCCGAGTCGGACTGCTGTTGGATCTTCCTTACAAGAAATTCTTAATCGCAGCCCGGAGTATGGAAGATGGTGGTGTTTCCGACTCGTGCCTGGGAGAGCACATTAAGCCGTCGTTCCCGATTGTCGTGAACATTTATGGCAATCGTTATTGGGAATTCAGTCTCAAACAGAACAATTGAAAGTAAAAAGCAATTAAAGTAACCAGAAACCTATATAATGTCATCGTAATAATATATAATTTAATGTAAACCTTTTTTTTTATGAAAATTAAAAGGTCATGGGTTAAGGTAAACTTTGTGGGTGGAATGTCGCTTCGAATCCCCGGCTAATCGGGGACGCCGACGTATTTCCACTTAAACTACCATAGAACCACGAAGGCCATTCTTTCCCGGGATCGACGCCGCACCGCACGCGGCACTAACCCGAAAAAAACCAACAAATTGTTAAGCGTTTATTGTCACTCCTAAAGAGTTTATCATCGTTTCCCTATTATTTATCAAAATTCTTCTTGGGTTTCGGGTAATTACTAACATTTTAAATCTGTCTGTCTTCCTCATAACTGTTACCACTTTCAAGATAGGGTAAAGCAGAAGATGTAAATGGGGGATCAAATACAGGATCAAGGAAAATCCCTTTGCATTTATTATATGTTTAAATGTAGATTATGTAACATAGATATATTCGTGAGATTAATTATAGTAGTAGCTGATCTAGTATTGAGTTCATTTTCATATATAAATTATGTACACGCACTTGAAATATTTTATTGACTTTTGAAACTTATCTAATTTGGACAATACATAATGGATATCTTACAAATAATCACTATAATTATAATGTACTAATAAAAATATTTACAGATAACGTTAACTCAAAGTAATAAAATTATGTTTTTCCTGTATCGTTTATCAGATACGACGATAAATCGATTGGATATTTTGGGTATTAGATATAATTGTGATAAGGCAGTTGTTGTCCCTGTCCTAATAACCTCTCCTACTATATCTATACGACGTGATATGTACGTGTACGTACGTACATTACGGGTACATGTGTCCTTAGTCCCAGACAGACAACATATACTCATGAACAAGCCCCGACCTTCTCAAGTTTCTTTCCCTTCCTTAGTAATGTTATCTTTCCTGAGACTTGTGTTGTTCTTCTTACCTTAGCTTCTTTCTTTATTCCGCAATAAAACGCATTAATTTCATGAGGAGGGTTAACGTCAAAAAAACAGCCGGTCGATAAAGAATCCCGAAAAATCCTTTACAATATTACATACTGGACAAGATTCAAATAAACTTAGAAAGCAGTAACAATTAATTTATTAAGTAATTCTATACCTGTATGAAATTGATAAAAGAAGACGTTTATGCATCTAAAATAGTATACTACAGGTTCTCACGGTCTGTGATTCGTGATATTATATCATCACTTTAATGAATTACATTAAATAAAATATGATAAACACAAAATATAAGCGATTGATAATCCCATGCATCTTTAAAGTTTAAGTAATACCTAAATACCACTATTTTATCGTCTGTTGAAACACACATTACATTTGTCAACGTTGTTTAATAAGTTTTATCTTTGAATAAATATTACATAAAATCTTACAGGTTAATTGTTAATCAATTCATTTTGGGTTAAAAGTTTTTCGCTATATGTAGTACGGTATAGATGTGTAATGTAACTAGAAGGTACTTAGCAGCATTTTCAGTTGTGTCAATGTTAAAGCACTATATGATTTATTTTTATTTATACTTAATTTATTCTAGCTACACAAATATTAAAGTTATTTATAAACCACTTACCATTTTTTGACTCCATTGTACGATAATAACAAAAATTTATCTATATTTAAAATTTCTTGTGTAACCTATTGCTAAAACTTCCTCAGACTGAACAGAAAGCAAGTAAAATGCGTGTGATATAACTCAAATATATAAGTGAAAATTTTAGGCAAATGGCTGAAGTATTCCGTTGAGGGTTCCGTTGCTATATATTTTTATAAATTCTGTTTCTTTCAACGTCAATTTATTTATACATATATAATATATAGCATCATTTGTTTTATATGTTACTAGCTGACCCACGCAACCTCGTTTGCGTCTTCTATTGCCCGTAGCGTGAACATTTTCCCCCGTTTTTGAAACATTCTTCATTGGTGCTCCGCTCCTATTATTAGCGTGATGATATATAGCATATAGCCTTCCTCGATAAATGGACTATTCAACACTGAAAGAATTTGTCAAATCGGACTAGCGGTTCCTGAGATTAACGCGTTCAAACAAACAAACAAACTCTTCAGCTTTATATATTAGTAGAGATTGAAGCAAACTTAATTCTATCTACGAGTATATATAAATAGCAACACAACACGATGCAGTGAGTTTAAGAAACCCAATGTAAAGGCTTGAAATTGGATGTTGCAAACAAACCAAGATAACGAACCTGTTAGTTTTTAAAACTATAGGAAAAATATAAAACATGGTACAAACTAGGACTGCCAAAAAGCAGTACAAGTACAAATCGTTGTAATTGTAAGAAGATGATGTTATCGGTACAACGTAAAATCGACTACGTTTAGTGTCTACTAAGGTAACATAATTATTTTCAGTAGATGAAGGTGCGTATTATAATGTTTATTGCACGGATGTTTTGAATTCAAATGCTTAGTATGGATTTATGACCATGAATTGCATTTGCAAAACGTTAATTACACAAAAAAGGACACACACATAAATATTTCACCCAGATGAAAGTACTTCACGCCCATGTATTGTTATGTGTTAAAATATTGATACAAAAATTTTACTCGCAGATTTTATTGAAACATTTCCTGCCCAGTGTGGTTAAAAAGTGCATCCTTTCTAAGGAGTGGTTTATGTCCAACAGTGGAGTGGTTTATGTCCAACAGTGGAGTGCTAAGTAATTTTTCATAAGGCTGTTAGTGATAGTCAAAAAATATCACTGGTGCTATTGCAACATAACATGTAAGATAAGTGACTTAAATTTTAATTGACAACGTTGTATATTTCTAGTTTTTTAACAAACCTATGACACTCAGTTTTTATCATTAAAAACCTATGACGCGTGTCGGTTACAGCGGTAAAGAGTGGCCAAATGTATTGCTTCAAGAATCAAAGTATCTCCATGCCAAATTTAATTTAAAATCGGTTCAGCAGTTTAACAGAAAAGCGTTAAACAGATAGTTACTTTCGAATTTAAAATAGATAGTATGGATTTCCAATTTTACGAATATACTATTTTGCCGAATATAATATGTCAAGGTTAATGTTTCAGTTCAGCTAGTGAACCCTAAATATTATTTTAGATAACGAGTGACGACTAACAGATAAAGGTTAGCTTTACCTGAATGTACTCGTAGCAGGCTCTTTCGTAGCCGAATTCAGTTGTTTTTTCCTCAACTTGTTGTAATACTTTTATTAACCGAATAATTATTCGTGATTTAACCATAACGAAGTTAAAATAAATAAGTCTTTAATTAATCAATGTCTAAACAATAACTATACTTACTTGTAATAAATAAATAAATATGCCGGACATCTAACACACAACGCCATCTAGTCCCAAGCTAAGCAGAGCTTGTGTTATGGGTACTAGACAACTGATATAAATACTTATATACTTTTTTTTGTAAATACATACATATTATACATAGAAAACACCCAAACTCTGAAACAAATATTTGCAGATCATACAAACATTTGGTACGACCCGGGAATCGAACCCGAGACCTCAAGAGCAGTCGCATACGCTACCACTACGCCACCGAGGCAGTCAATTAATAACTGTAACCGGTCTAATTTTTGTAGGTTACTGTACACTAAAAATATAACTTTAGGTCCGTCTGTAAATACTCGTACTTTGGAGTTAAATTAGTCTTAACATTCATCATCATCTCAGCTGACGTCCACTGTTGGACTTAGGCTTCCCCCAAGGCTTCCCATAGCAACCGGTCCTGTGCCGCTTGCACACAGCAATTTCGAGCTACCTTCACGGGTCATCGGACTACCTTGTAGGAGGCCACCCACCTGCGTCGCCAGATGTCCCGATTTTTTAATCCAAATTTTCCAGCGCGGCACATGGTTTGTCCCCCTTTTTAGTGATAACTGGCCGGACGCTGAAAGAGCAGTTAGTTAGTTAGCCGTGGTGCTTTATCGTCAATAAAATTGGCAAGCATTAAAATAATATTAAATTAAAAGGCACTTCTGCCTTATACAAATCAAAATGGCACCTGGCACCATGTCTATCAAGAATGAGGGATGATGTAGCAGAAAAACATAAATATTGAGAACGACCTTTTCTTTGTCGCTGTCGTCTTAATATCTGATAAGATACGTTATTTTTACTTTGTTCCGCTTTCCTGCTACTTTCACTAAAAAGATTCAAAATCCCGATTTGCCAAAAAAAATCTAGCTTCACTGCCCACACTCCGCCTTCAGTTTGCTCGTCATAAAATTATTTAGACATAATTATAACATATTGATAAACATACTTATTTTAGTCCTTAAACGTTCATATTACCAATTAACTACTCTTAGGCACAAAACACATAATCATAAATTTTACATACCTAAGTATTTGTCCTGTATGTACACAAGTAGTCATAAATTATTTTATTATGACTAAAAGCCAACATAAGCCCAAGCGGGTGAACTTCTGATCTCAAATTCAAACAAGAAAAAGTTTTGAAAGGTATAATCGGAATACGCAAAAGCATTTGAAAAAATGAAAATAATGCATGTTATCCGGGCTATTTTTACGAATCTATTGACATCATCATTCATTAAAATATGTTCTATAGTTCAAGAGCCACTGTTAAACACACAAACAAACATAGACTGCCAAAAATATTAGTCTTCGTTTTGGTTCTGCCGTAATAGGGAAAAAAATTCAAGACACATTTAAATATGTAACTAACAAACACGTACGAATTTGAAAATATTTATAACTTCCATTACTGTCCCAGAATTGGTTTAACAACTGGACACGCTGCTTATTGTATATGCGTTTTGTAGCAAATAGTTGGCAAACTGATAGATATAGAAATACGAGATAATGTTATTACTGGAATCGAAACTTCTCCTGTCTCTAATTCTAGGGAAGTGGGGAATATCTAAAGACGAACACACTTTATTACTCTTGTAAATAAAGAGGAATTTCGGTACCAGTAATACGCACTTGTGACGCCTGTGGTGTTGCGGGTGTCCATGGGCGGCGGTAATCCCTTACCATTAGGCTATACGTCTGCTCGTTTGCCGTTTACTGAATAAAAAAAAACAGTATACTGGTGACGTCTGCTCGTTTGTCACTATATAACCATAATATGCAATGATTTGTGTGCTACATATTTTTAAGACAACTCCCGCATTAGGAATATACATCCTGAGTCGCGGGGAACTTTACAAACATACATGAAACGGACACAAAGAACAACCAGATTATGTGGAATTTGAACCAACAGTACTTGGCGAGGAAACCATTAAGGCAATCGGCCACCTACAAACAATGGGTGGCCCGAAGTACGTCGGGGTTTCAGGGATTTCCTTCCGAGGGTGCACCTGGTTCCCCGGCTTCTAGTACCCCAGACGGTGTGCGGTTTTTAGTCGGTTCGAGTCCGACATAACCACAAGTGGTATCAAAGGGGATTTCGGCTCAAAAAGGGCAACCGTGCCTTTGTCACTGTGAAGATAAAAATGATTTTGATGCTTTAGAAGTTTCCGTCTCTGAAATAGTATTTTATTATAAAGTCAGTATAATATAACATCTTCCAAGTATCAGCTATTTATAAACTTCGTGGTAAAATATCAATTTAAATAATTACGTTATTAAGTAGAGCTGATACTCCGAGTTCCGAGAACTTATACTTATCTATCAAAATAAAACGCGGTGGAAAATATAGTTTTGGTTCTAAATTAAATATTTATATGTCATATTTCATATCTACATCTATACAAATAAAATTGAAGTGTCTGTTTGTAATATTAAAATAACCGCTTCTTACTAATTGCATATGTATGTTTACACTATACATACACAAAAGTAATTTTTTTATCAATTTTTGTCTGTTTGTTGTGCTAATTTCTGGAACTGCTGGAACAACCGCAGGAAACACCGCGGGGTTTAGCTAGTCGTAAATAAAAACCTTACTATATGTATAAAACCTCTGCACACCTGCCTTATAAGATTTCTGCACCACCCGAAGATTGAGTGGAAGAGAATACCCTGGGCGTTAAGTGCGCTGATGTACATTCTTAGTGCATAAAGTTAATAAATAAATACATCAATTTTGTTTAGCAACTAAAATACATTTTTTTTTTTAAAATCTTCCTCAATAACCTTGTCAAGGACCAAACAGAGCACAAATACAGTATTAGTAACTCCGCTTTTAGCAGCTCATAATTGGCTCAAATGTTCACGACTACCTTAAATCAAACGAAAAATAACAGGCGGTGTGTCCCTCACATTTTCCTGTAGTTTAGAAGTCTCTCCTAAAACCACGACTGTAATAAAGACGCAGATTAAGCTCAATCAGATGTAACTGCTACGTTGGAAAGTCAGTAATTTCAGTGTGGACGAGAACTATTTGGGTTCAGAAGCGTGTTCGGAATAAATAATAGCAACTGATTAGACCAGCGCAGGTGTTGGGACGTGACTTTGGAGCCCATTACATACCCGCTCCTGTCGGAAACACGAATTTTCCGTGGTCATACCCAATATTAAGTCACGAATGACATGTAAGATAGAAAATGTACAGTATTTTAATTAAGGTTGCCTCACGGCTGCAACTTTTTGTTTTTTGACTACTATTAATGCACCAAGCGTAAAAGATTTGTATATTTCAAGTTGAGAAAGCAACTTTGAACAATCTAATGTAAAGTGTGAAGGACAATGGTAGAAACAGAAAATTGTTTTTCTTGTATTTATTAACCTGGTAAAGTCCTAAAGTTTTAGAACTATGGAGAGATGAACTATTTAGAACTAGCGTGGGAGAGTCACGCTTTTGCATGAATGGGCCGGCTCGACCGGAGAGATACACGGCCTCACAGAAAACCGGTGTGAAAAAGCGCTTGTGCTGTGTTTTACCTAGTGAGGATATCGAAGGCCCATTTTTTTTTTAACGTTTGGAAACCTCCTCGGGCCGTCACCCCACCGGGGTTTGCGGCGGGGTGGTGTGTTGGAATCGAACCGACTAAAACCACACGGTGTGCCAACTCTACGCCTGAGAAGGGAGGGGTCCAGGAACTGCAGTTATTACACGACCGGACCCCTCCCAGCGCCTGCCCGCACAGAAGCGGGCACCGTCTGTTGTTAAGTCTCAATTTAGGCGACTCACGGCACACGCGTACGTCGCCTCCTCGCGGTTGGCCTGTAATGCGGATGGAGGGGAAAACCCATCCCGTCCATCCGCGGCCACACTCAGGGCGGCATGAGGCGCTGATAGGCGCGCCTCCGCCGGCCGGTTCGCCGGCGGCGGATCGGGTCCGAGTGAACGTCGTCCTCTCGAGCCTTCTCCGCCGCATCCTTCTGCGAAATTACTTCTTCGCAGAAGGTCGCGACCGCGGTAAAACTGCTGTCGCCACCGGCCATGGACAGTACGACGGCCGGTAGTGACAGATCTCCTCCGATGACTGCAGTGAGGGCCCGGCGCTGCGATGCCCAAGCGGGGCAGATCGCCAGCGTGTGCTGGGCCGAGTCCTCACTGCAGTCGCAGTGGTGGCAGGCAGGACTCAATTCCCTCCTAGCGACCGAGTGCAGGTACTTTCCGAAGCAACCATGCCCGGAAAGCACCTGCGTCAGCCGGAAGGAAAGGGTCCCGTGCTGCCGCCCTGCCCACTCGAGGATGACCGGCTGGAGCGCCTCCACGGTGGCAAAACCAGCACGTGGAGCCTCTAGCCCGGAAGACCAACGAGCCATCGTGGCTCGGCGAGCGGCTTCACGCCATTCGCGTACCTCCTCGGGCGGAGGACGATACCCGTACTCTGCCCGGTATTCAGCCGCTCGCCGATAAACTTCGGCTAGCACTTCCGCCTCCAAATCCCACGGGGGTGTTCCGGCCAAGGCGCACGCCGCCTCGGTGGACACGGTGCGGTATCCGCGTATGGCTCTGACCGCCAATATCCTCTGAGGGCGCCAAAGGCACGCCTTATTCTGGGCGGTCAGAGCCGCCACCCACACCGGTGACCCATACAGGGCCATCGACCGGACCACCCCCGTGTAGAGGTGTCTCGTTGCGACGCTGGCTCCAACCAGATTGGGAAAATGACGCCCAAGGGCGGAGGCAGCGCCGACCAGCTTCGGAGAAAGCTGTCGGAAGTGCTCGTCGAAGATCCACCTACCGTCGAGGATCAGGCCCAGATACCTCATCTGGGCCCGAACCGGTACGAGGACCGAGTTGACTTCGATGGAGGCGCCGGGGGGTGGACCACGACGGGGCCCATGGAAAAGCAGGGCCTCCGTCTTGTCAAGGGCCACCCGTAAGCCCAGCGCCTCGATGCGCCCAACCACCAGAGAGACACCCCTGGTGGCCAGGCGCGCCGCCTCTTGGAAATTCGCTCCCCGAGCTGTGACCAATGTGTCATCGGCGTAACAAATTACGCCCAGCCCGGGGGGCAGACGACTTCGAAGGACCCAGTCGTACCCCACGTTCCACAGGAGTGGTCCGAGGACAGACCCCTGTGGAACGCCGCACGACATGGGTCGCCGTCTCAAGACGCCATCTCGGTCCTCGTACACGACGGTACGCTCCTCTAAATAGTCTGCCACCAGCCACCTCAGGTACTCTGGCACCCCGTGGTAGTGGAGTGAGGATATCGAAGGCCCATACGCCAACCCCTCCCCCCATCCCTTAAAGGCCGGCAATGCATACGGCATGCAAGGTGATACATCGTTCCCGTGGGTAAATACAGCGCAGGCGCTGTTTCACGCCGGTTTTCTATGAGGCCGTGGTATCACTCTAGTCAAGCTGGTGGTCCATTCATGCCTAAGCATCTAAAGTAAAAAAAAAAACAGAGTATTGTTACTTTAATAAATTATTTAATATTTACTTAAACTACAAATTAAACAATGGACTGGGCACAGTAATCGAAATTTAATTCCCTCTTTACAATTTGCATTATTTGGGGTATCACTAATTGCATGGGGACAACAAACCTATAGGAACTTAAAAGCTTAGACTAAATTCAAATTAAGGATTAAATGAAAGAACACAGTCATATGCAGGGCATATAATATATATTATTTATATACTTTGTAACAAGCAAAACTTCATAGGGCGAAAGCCCAACTACGTAATTTTATTTGATACCGTGCTACGGTGGAACCTAGGCTGTCAAAACTATTCTCCTTAAGACTTATTAACCCTAAATTTTATTTATTTTTTTATTTATTTTTGAATAAATAAAAAAATAATTAGAATAATAAATAAATAAATACTCATTCTAATGTTAACTTGCTAATTTTTATAGTTTTTAGATTTACAAGTTTGTATTTTGAATTGTATTTCTTTAGGTACATCGCTAAATAGTTTTAAAGGTTGCAAATAGTTTTTCTAAATATTCTATCACTTGTTCCCTTCGAACTAACAATGTTCAATAGTATTTTACCACAAGCCTAAAGTTGCGCTTATTCTGAAACTAACTACTAATTTACTCTCAGAAAACCCGTGTGAAACAGCGCTTGCACTATGTTTCACCGAGTGAGTGAGGATACCGGAGGACCATTCCCCAACCTCTACCCTCCCCCTCTCCCCCAAAGGCTGGCAACGCACTTGTGATGCCTCTGGTAATTCGGTTGTCCATGGTCGGCCGTAATCGCTTACCATCAGGCGATAAGTCTGCTAACTTGCCGCCTATTCCAAAAAATAACTGAATCATAATCTGGCTACTGCAGTCCACTGCTGGACATAGGCCTCTCTTATTGAACGACACGCTGATCGGTTTTGGCTTCCAACATCTGCCAGGAATTTTGCGCAAGTTGTTACTCCACCTGACCTGAGGGTGTATAAAATAAAAATTTGACGAAATAAAACTATCGATCTATAAGTCATTTATTATACACTTTATTGTATATAGTATTTAATATGTACTTGCTGGTAATTAAAATCGAAAATTCCAGCAAGGATCCAGTAGAAATTGACCCAAATCAAACTGCCTGAGCTTGCACAAGCGAACCAGATTCTCAATTCCTTTCAAAGTGTGGGTGTATACGTTCAATTAGCAAGTAAGCTCGTCGTTGTGCATCGTTGTTTAGATATCGTGTCGGACCAATTTAGTACAGTCTCACTGGGACCACACGAAGTTGTTTCGGTACAATATTCGTATTCGCGTGGATAATTGTGGCGCGTCTGTTGGGACAACCTCGTATAATATTGATTTGTTCTTTTCAGTTCCAAAACTATTACGAATTTTCATATCACCTACTAATTTTATTTTCTATAAAAATCTAATTAGATGCACCAAAAAGGAACCTCAAAAATAAATGGGAGTCAGTGCCAAAGAAAGCATATTAGTGACTTTGTCTGTAAACCTTCGTCTGTCTCATTCAATTTTGCTCTACTCCTAGTTTAGTACGATATTTCTTAATTTTACAACTCGCAATAGTGACCAGGTCAAAATGAATTATAAAACTTAGAAAATAAATTAGGTATTGGTGTCCCGGATCACAATATGACACATGAAGACGACAAGGCAAGTGACCCAAATGATAAATAAATTTAGATATCAAATATACATTCAAAAAGTATTTTATACATAAGGCAGAGTAAAGAAGGTGGACTGTAATTTTTTATTGGTTATACTGTATTGTTGATTGAATTGTATAAATAAGTATTTGAACGGCTCGCCAATACCAGATAAACCCTTAGAGGTTGTCGTGGATTGGCTATATATTCTTAGTGCTTTTAAGACTATTGATAAAATAATAAACAAATGAATATTGAAAAACGCAACTTTCGAAAATTACTGTTTTTTTCCTTTATTTATAAACAACATAGACATTTTTCACAAAGATATCGCTAGCGTTTATTTTTTAACTGCAATAACGAAGGGTCCGTCCATTATTTTTTTTGCGTCAAAAGGCTATAGTGTCCCTTTTTGTGTTTAGTTTATGGCCGTTCAATGTTGTGGAAGTGTGTGGAAAGTCGGAGATATGGTGGTAACATAACACACCATAAATACTACGGCCAATATACGAATTTATTTCACATAGACCGACTTTTGAAGGAAAAAAATTTAAACTGTGATATATGTGCATCGTTGTGGGTTTATTTACGAGTGTGTCTCTCTTCTTTTTTTTTGGAGGGGATCCGCTGGCGAGCTTTGACAGTGTGTACTGTATCAACTAAACAAGGGAGTGCGAGTCCTACGGCTACTAAGTCTTTATGACTGTTTGTTTTTATTTATATTCATGAGACGTTATCGTGTAAAAAGTTGCGTACCTCCTTGGCCATTTATCTTTTGTTTAGACAGTGATTTTGCCTCTAAAATAAAAAATATAAAACAGTTTTTTATTAGAACTAGATTTATAAATTTAATATTTTTTTAAGAAAGCATAGACTATAAGTATACCAGAGAAACACATACTAATATTATAAATTAGATAGTAACTTTGTCTATCTGACTGTCCGTTACGTTTGCACACATGACATGCCAGCGAGGGGAGCCGCAAGTAAAAGCTAGTCTTCTTATATAATTAATAATAATAATAATTTATATAGGACAGATCTCTAGATATTTGAACAAAATGTTTTGTATTAAAATCGTTTTTTTATTACAAAAGAACATTTTTGATGGATAGCAGAGCCAATTCCACTTTTTATTTTGAAAAGAAATATAATTCAGGAATTATTAAAGAAATTTTGACTAATCACAATTTCGACTCCATACTGGAACTTCAACACAATCACAATATATCTTGTGCCACGAAAAGGCAAACCTTACAAGCGTGTACTGTTTATGTTTCATTAGCTCGTTTTGTTGAGTGTACTTAAGAGTATAGAGCTCAGGTGTGGAACTATTTGCAGGGAACAGAGGTCATGCTGCCAAATAACGAAGGGTGCCGAGAACAACGAAAGATGCAGAGTCTCTTTTTAACAAAATTAATTTTGTATAATTCTGTTGCTTTAGTTAGAAAAAAATAAAAGAATACAACACTGATAAATAAAAAGTAAAACCAAAAATAAATTAACCTTTATATGAAAATATTTTAAAACTTTCAGTAAAACTTTAAGAGCCACGAAATAATACTTTCTATTTCAACCTAACCTATCTTTCATTGAGAGTACCTAAATATAAAATAGAAATAAGTAATTATTTAGCACATTATTTTAAGATATATATATACTAAGCTTTAGTATATGTTTATATTTACAAATCATCGTGTAGGTTATAATTTTGAAGTTGTTACTCAATTTGTTTAAGTAAATACTATGCTACTTTATTTTCTATTAAAACTATATTATTATACTATTATGCTGTCATTAATATATAATAACTTAAATAAATAACTTAAATTATAAAAACAAGTTTATTAAAGTGTTAAGCATCCACAATAACAGTAATTTAATTGCAAATATACTAGTGTAGTATGTAGTGTTTATTACGACTAGCGGAAATGTGACCTGGTTGACCTTTAACGGTATACTAGAAGGGTCCGAGAAATAAAACTACATCTGTATAAATGATCTAGCTAGATCTAGCGTATCTAGCATTTATTTATACACAAACCAAATTATCTCATACTACTGGTGGTAATCTTAATGTATTCATTGTAATTTTATTCATATTATACAAGGTAAGTATGAGAATAGACTCATGTTTAAATTATGTAGAAGCTTTGAGCATTTTCTGTTTCAAATTCTTCGACGATCTTGCCTGTAATGCGTATGCCAGTATGTACATGGAGAAAAAATAATAATTGAGAAAATTAAATAAGCAGAATGGACTCTCCAAGTATTTCCTTGTCCAATTTGAAAATTACGTACGTCGAAGATTATCGCTGTCAGAGCCCTGTGTGGACCGGAAGCTGCACAATGCTAGGGTGGCGTGCCCGACCACGGTTATTATCTACCTGCAACGTCACTTCCGGATGGACTCACCCGCTTGGTGCCCTCTCGCTTCGTTGGGAACGTTGGGGTTCGATTTTTGAGAGTGCATGTTGAATGTTGCTATTGGGGCTTTTACCCGTAGAAAAACTTTACGAATGGATGCCTGTAAAGAGAAAATATTTTGTTTAAAATTTTGTTCTGATCCTTGTCAGATTGTTTCAATGCGTTTGTTTGGAAAATAAATATCCTTTTTTTTTCTAAACTAGGCTGTCAGTTTTCAGTTCTTAATGCTCTTTGAAATTTTGATGTTCAAGCATAATGGGCAGTTCTTTAACGGCCGATGTTATTTTTAAAGGTAAGCATCTCCAAATCAGTTCAAAGTCTTACTAAGACAACCATGATAACTATTTTCGCATGTATTTCATATATTTAATTTTGTTTAATATTTACAAAAATATGCTTTGAGTTCTAACGGGTGTTTTTTTAAGCTAGATAGAACTTTAAATTGTAAAAAGTAACACAAAAAATTAAATTTTGATGAAACTTTTTTTTTTATTTGTTTCAGTATACTCTGACAAATCATCATGAATAGACTCACGCTTGAACAACGCTACGAAATTATCCAAATTTACTTTGAAAATCAGTCGTCGATTCGCGCAACTTATAGACGACTGTTTTATCGCAAAATTGTGTTCAGCGATGAGGCGCATTTTTGGCTTAACGGGTTTGTTAATAAGCAAAATTGCCGCATATGGAGTGAGACCAATCCACAACAGACCCTACAGACTCCATTACATCCAGAAAAATGCACCGTATGGTGCGGTTTTCACGCTGGTGGCATCATCGGACCTTATTTCTTCAAAAATGAGCTGATTTTCAAAGTAAATTTGGATAATTTCGTAGCGTTGTTCAAGCGTGAGTCTATTCATGATGATTTGTCAGAGTATACTGAAACAAATAAAAAAAAAAGTTTCATCAAAATTTAATTTTTTGTGTTACTTTTTACAATTTAAAGTTCTATCTAGCTTAAAAAAACACCCTATAGAAGATTTAGTACACTGTATACATATAGACGTGTATTGTATAACGTATATTAATTTCAAGTATATTCCTAAGATGTTGGAGCATATTTCAATGCTTCTGAATCTTTTTCTTGATGCAATATAAATGTTTTACAGCTGTGTGAATCGTGACTCAATATCGAAATAACGTCATAAGGTAGTAAAATCGTTGTAAAATTCTTGGATTTTAGATAACTTCTCATTGGATTAAATCTATTTATTCCTTTAGTTAGAAAATTGTGGAAGAGTGAAATTGCTTTATCGTCAATTTTCGTCATTCTATTTTCTCTGTTTGGAGAAACAGTAAAAACTATGACGCACAATTTTTTTTTTATTGAATAGGTGGCAAACGAGCAGACGCATCACCTGATGGTAAGCGATTACCGCCGCCCATGGACACCCGCAACACCAAAAGCGTCACAAGTGCGTTGCAGACCTTTGGGTGATGGAGAGAGGGAATGGGGGAGGGGTTGGGGTATGATCCTCCGGTATCCTCACTCACTCGGTGAAACATAGCGCAAGCGCTATTTCACACCGGTTTTTTCTGTGAGGCCGTGGTATCACTCCGGTCGAGCCGGCCCATTCATGCCGAAGCGTAGCTCTCCCGCGGAACTATAGTTCAACTGTAGCTTAAATTAATGATTAATTATCTTGTTCTAAGTTAGTGACTTTTATATTCAATTGTAACACCTAGTAAATGAGACTTTGAATAACATAATTATGGATGGATATTTGGCTATAGCTAGCTCAAGCTAATGTGAACCTGATCTGCTCCATCTATTATTTACATATACTTGTTTGAATACTAAAAACACATTTTTCTCTGATTACGTTAGTAAAATTGAACTATAGTTATGAAAATGCAAGCATTTTCTATTTCTACGATATCATACACCACTATCTATTTCCACGAGAATCGAGACGCGAATGTTATGTGTACATAATTTTCATTAGCAATATTTATTTATTTATAAACTTTATTGCACATCACTACAGTAAATATTTGTACAGAGATACATATACGAACATCGACATCAGGTATCACTTTCACTGCCTCGGTGGCGCAGTGGTAGTGAATGCGACTGCTGTGCTTGAGGTCTCGGGTTCGAATCCTGGGTCGGACCAAATGTTTTTGTAATCTGCAAATATTTGTTTCGGAGTTTGGGTGTTTTCTATGTATAATATGTATGTATTTACAAAAAAAAAAGTATATATGTATTTATATCAGTTGTCTAATACCCATAACAAAAGCTCTGCTTAGCTTGGAACTAGATGGCGTTGTGTGTTAGATGTCAGAAATATTATTATTATCACAATAGGCGGTCTTATCGCTCACGGCGATCTCTTCCAGACAACCTTTGTACGGATATTATAAAATGATCCTTTGGGTAGTCGGCGGTGTACTTCGATAGATCTAAGTTATAGTACACATAAAGCTACCTACTTACACTAATATATACCACATATACTACATACATACTAACATATATAAATCCATACACAAATATTACCATAATTACCACACCTTACAATCCATGACGTACCACACATTTACTACAGTATTCCAGAATACTTTACATGGTCAAGTAATAAATAGTGACATTTATCTTAAAGGTATGCAGAGATTTAGATTTACGGAAATACAGCAACTATAATTAATACACACAAACGATTTCATTATCAAAGTGCTGACAGAGTTTTCAAGCTTACACAGTTGCTAACTTCAGTTTCCACACACCTTTAAATTCAACTAAAGAGAGATCTTAATGTTGGCATTTGTGACTTATCAAGTCCCTCTCGATTACGAATAACGGTCTAATTAAACGTTTCCTGGCTCGCAGCCATGTGTCTTCAAGTTTGCAGGTATTTGTGACATACGGGTGTAAATTTTTCACTTTAATCAGTCACAAATACAGTTTCAAATTTGTATTAAAGTTGTTATCAAGTCATTGATTGCATTTATCAGACTTTTATTATAACCTATCGATTACATGAAAGTATTACGACTACAGTGCATAATTGCATATCCTACTAATCTTATAAATGCAAAAGTGTGTGAGTATGTAAGTGAGTATATTTGTTGCTCTTTCATGCAAAAACTGCTGAATGGATTTTATGAAACATTACAGTAATATAGTTTATACATCAGAATAACACATAGGCTACAATTTATGAAGATACTAGCTTCGCCTCGCGGCTTTGCCAGCGGTTATTGTCGTACCGCGGGTAGCACCACGGGGTTCCAGCTAGTTGATGATATTTGTGCTTGACAAAAGTTAAGTGCAAAATACAATGACTGAACGTTTAAAATTTAATACGTAGTAACGTAAGTAGATCTGTCACATTTTTTTAATATTTAGAGAAGCTGGCTTTCTCTTTATTTAAAGGTCAGTTTCAGCTAATTAACACAAGTCTAGCATCAACAATCTCTTAATGTCGCAATATAATTCTATAGCTTCTTTTAATCGTTGGCTCATACATATATTTGTGAAAAAAATAATATAGAAATTTGAAAGACCTCACATGCCCCCCTCCGATCTCTAACTAATGAAAGGTTGTATCATGACCCCTGACGAACATCAACAACAACGCCTATCATATAATTGTTTGTCCCAGATGTGAATTTAACCGGATTGAGTAGCCATTAGTAGAAATATTAGCTCCACAATCAATATCTTAAAAGAACGGTAGGACTCTAGACGAACATTCGATCTTTGAAATAATTCAAAATGAAATTATGCACTTATTTAATAAAATAATATAATATAGCCGTGTGTAAAAGTAAATTCAACCAAAATTATCTTGTTTTGCCCCAATGAGGAGTTAAACACGGACCCCTTCTACTGACTTGTGTTTTCGCATCAGTGCGCAAGAAAGGGTCTGCCACGGGATGCTGTTAGAAAGGCACATCTTAAGTTTTTAGCCTGTCAGTTGAAGTTTTGTAAAGCTGTTTATAATGAATACACCTGTCTTTGTCCTCACTTCTGAGTTATGAAGATGAAAGGAAGGCCAATAGGATCTTTTAGTTTTAAAACATATGTTCATAATGCGTAATACCTACAAGATTGTTGACGTTTTAAGAAAAAAACATTTTTTTTAAATAGATTGTTCACTTGTTGATTGGCTACGTGTAGTAACAATTATATTTTATGTTTTAACACATATTACACTTGTAATATTTACTATATTAACACGAAATAACATTTAGGTAGAGAGATCTAGTATGCATACTTAAATACCAAAACCTTTTATTCATTTTGAAAACTTGTTAAGTATAGAACAATAAATCAAATTGACCTCATTAAGAACAATATCATAGATCCTTTTAATATACACTTTTCATCAAAAACGAGAAGTGTAGTTTGATTAAAAGTTAAACGTGAAATAAAGATGGGTACGTAATTGGAATTGAAAATCATCAATTTCAATGGAAACATTTCTCATCAAAATTTTTATTTTTCTGCTATTTGGTACAATCAATAGCAAAAACAATCAATCTACATGAAATTATCTTATCTCAGATGACAAATGACTATGTGGTAGGACAAGGTTGTAATGGTTCGTAATCTACACACAGCTTCCGAAAAGACTGGTCAAATCTAGCACATGATAGAGAGGGGCAGACGACACAGACTAGCATAAATTTTTTATCTTATTAATGAACTATAACGTAACGTTGGCATTTGTTAAGAACCTTAAAAACATTTCTTATTTTTTGCAAACTTTTTTACTAGAATAATATAATCACTAAGCCTAGCGGGAACATTGTTGTGGCTTAATAACAATTACTATCCCGCTGGGTTGACCTTAATCTATACTAATATTATAAAGCTGAAGAGTTTGTTTGTTTGAACGCCCTAATCTCAGGAATCGCTGGTCCGATTTCAAAAATTCTTGCCGTGTTACATAGCCTATTTGTCCAGGACGGCAATAGGCTATATATCATCACGCTAAGATCAATAGGAGCGGTGCACTAATAAAAAATGTTACGAAAGTGGAAGAAAATTATTACGCTTCGAGCAATAGGAGATGTAAACGAGGTTGCGTTGGTCAGCTAGTTTGCTTAATAATTTTGTTGAAGTCGCCTTAAAAAAAGATATACTATTTACACATTCAATACTATGCTATAATCTAATAACTAAACAATTATTCGTGTATATTGTAGCAACATATAGAGAACTTTTTGGTTAAATCTATGCCGAGGAAAGATTTCAAGTTCCTCTATTAAATACTAGCTTTTACACAGAGCTCCGCCTACGTGTATATCGGTTATCGCGGGAAATAGTAGCCTATGTGTAATTTTGAAATTTAAACTACATGACTGTAAAGATTAATCTAAATCCGTTTAGTAGTTTTTGCGTGAAAGGGTAACACACATCTATATATCCTAACAAACTTTCACATTTATAATACTAGTAGGAATATTGGAAATGTCCAAAACTTATAAATACACAATTATAAATATACAATTACACTCTAACTCCTTAAAATACGGGACTTAAACGGGTGAATGTAATCATTCATGATCAGTCATGATTACTGGTTAATTGATTGTCCGTACCATATACAGATAATATTAGTTCCTATATTAGGTAACGCCTATTCTATCATTCTCTCAAGGAATGCCAGTCCATTAATTTGGAATTTCTTGATAATTTTTACCCGCAAGAGGCTAGTAGTCAGTGTAACCACTATATAGTATATAATCCCTTTAAATAATATCGGTAAGCATTCCAGATCATTTCATGGTTTCCGTTCATATAATCGTTGACTAAATATGTGATATAGCCGCATAAGGTGTACATATTATGGTAGCCCACAGAATATTGTTCATCTACACATCTGGATTCCATTAGCAAATATGGTTAAGCCCGTCTTACATGACCCAGTTTTCATTGACCTCCCTCTATCCCCACAGCCGTTAGATAATTAGATGTGTTATGAGTCGGGTGATGTTTAATCAGGGTTCTGTTATGAGTGGTTGTATCTAAGACGCAACGAACGCCTGAGGTGCCATCAACCAGGTAACGAGTAATAGGGTTGTCGAAATGTTGCTATTTTGATAGCTACAGGTATTCCATCCAATACTTGTGGTATAATAATGTAGAGCGCTACCAAAACTTTTATGTTATGAAGCTTCCTACGATACTAATACAATGGTTCAACAATTTATATTCTTATTACCATCCATCTAACTACAATTGTACCAAAACGACCCTCAAACCTTCAAGAAATGAGCGTATTCCTTCTTAAAAGGTCGGCAACGCACTTGTGACGCCGCTGGTGTTGTCCATGGGCGGCAGTGATCACTCACCATCAAGTGATACGTCTGCTCGTTTGCCCCATATTCATAAAAAAAAAAAGTTGTATCTCTTCTATACAGATATATCAAATTAAAGTGTTTGTTATGTAATTTCTTATGAATAGTTTTTTACTTAACGAAAATATATGCGGTACTTTTATAGAAAATCATTTCGACAAATTTTGTTGTCTCTCTGTTTGTTCCGACTTATCTCTCAAACTGCTGGACCGATTTCAAAGGGACTTACCCTGGCAGCTGATGATGTAAGGAGTACCCAAGGTTACTTTTGTTCTAGACCAGCTTCGATACTCGGTGTAAATTACGATTTTTATACAAAAACCACGTGTAACACCGTGGGGTGCAGCTAGTATTGGATAAAACGGACTTACTGCTTTTTAATTAATGGTATTAGGATTTCGTCACATATCCTATATAAATATTGTTCATATCTTATAATTAAATCAAATGTATACGTATATCCCAGTTAGTATTAATATCGTTCGAAATTAGATCTTGATTAAGTATTTTGTGATTATTCACAAAATACTTAATATATATAATCGTCGTGTACTCGATAGCTAACGTTGTTTGCTCTTCCAAAAATAGTTTCTAATAGAAAAAAGTTAGAAAAGTGGAAGTGAAAAGCTAAAAGCTTTATTACTGCAGCAATGTGCGCCGTGCAGTAACTTTTCGCGCGTAAAACGTACTGTAAAAGTTCTTAACAAGGCACTCGTCCAGTAAACGAGCACTCATATAACTATTTAGAATTAAAAGGACAGTGTATGTTAAGATTTAAATAAATGACTAAAATTCCTAATATTACGTACGCCCATAAACCGTGGAAGAGCCACGCTACGACATGCATGGGTCGACGCGACTGGAGTGATACCACGGCCTCATAGAAAACCGGTGTAAGACACCGCCTGTGTTGTGTTTCACCAAGTGAGTGAGGATAACAAAGGCCTATAACCCCAACCCCTGCCCCCATCCCTCAAAGGCCGGTAACGCACTTGTGACGCCTCTGGTGTTGCGGGTGTCCGCGGGCGCCGGTGGTCGCTTACCATCAGGCAACACGTCTGCTCGTTTGCCACCTATTCCATAAAAAAATGGCACAAATCTGTTGTTTATTCTTTGTAATCATAGAGCAACAGACTACCGAACGGAGGGAATTTACCTTAGCGTCTTTATCTAATTCTAAACAGTCTGTATTTGTCACATTTTAGACTAATATACAAAAGCAATCACCTGTCACTACCAATTCACAAATTAGAATTTCACTCACACATTTAAACATTTTTAGCTGAGTAACAAACATCCATCAATCCATCCATCCATACTTACAAACTTTCTATTAATATTCAAAACTAGATATGCTGTCAGCATACACTGAAAACCGTTGACATAGATTTAGAGCCTTTTGAATGCGTGGCGACATCTCAATTAGACGATTGCCTGCTCAGAGTTAGCGCGGGACAAATGCGGCTTTTGTGAGGGCTCACAGTACGAGCTCTTCATGCAACGAGAACACGCCATGAGCTCATGCTCTGACAGAATTGTTCATGAGTGAATTTGACGATTATTAGCGTAATATTAGGTGGAGAAATTATTTATTAAAGATTTTCCACTACATATTTCGAATGCGTCATTTATATGAACGTAGGTATTAATCAACAATTTAGTTTATGATGTCATGAAATGATTCACTATGAAAGTGAAGATGCAGAATACAATATTACAAAGATTGAAGCATTGCGAGAAGTCTCGCAGATGTGATAAAACTTAACTATTACTACATATTACACAACAAAGTCCTCAGACACGTCTATCTGTCTGTTTGCGATAAACTCAAACATCCATCAATCCATCCATCCATACTTACAAACTTTCGCGTTTATAATATTAGTAGGATGTGTCAAAAGGTGTTGCTATATGTTTGTAATTCAATTGTTCCTTATTTGTATAATCTTGTTTATATAATTGAGGTAAACAGACAACAAAATGATTATATGTATTAACTATTTTCTTAAACATGCCATCCTTACAAAGAGAAACATGTCAGTTAGTCCGTTTAATCTTGTTCGGATCGCGACCACGAATTTCATAAGTGCTTCGTTCACTTAATGGATGAAAACATAAGTCCTCAGGGCAGACGTAGTTGACTTACCCCTGGTGTTATGTAGACACATTTGCATATGCCATTTCGGGTACCTTTGCCACCCCTTAAAGTCATGTATATAACACAATTCTGTCAAGATTTACTTTGAGAACCGTTTAATCTTTAACATGTATTTCAACTACTAAACACTACTCGATTCTGGGACAAAAGAGAGTCGTTAACATATACTTACCCAACTATGGCGAATTATGTAAGTTTGTATGTATGTTCCACCGTAATGTCTAAACTACTGAAGCGACTTAAATGAATGAGTTGTCAATAGATGATGAGTGAAATTTTATCAAAAGTTTTAATGTACTCGAGTTATAGTTTTTTAAACTTCTTTTTGTTAATCCTTATTTCAATCAATTCTTTTTATTCTGTGAGAGGCTTATTTAGAGGTATATTTCTTATTCATCGGTCTGCTCCAAGGAAAAGTGTAAAGAGTGACCATCGTGTTTTGATTTTTATCAATAGACCCTGAAATTCGTGTTTAAATAAGTTCCACCTTAGATCTTTTACAAACTACTGTGAAAACTGACTAACAGGAAGGAGTATGCGTGGAATGAGCTGTTGCCTGCGGTGTTCCCGGACCAATACGACGTTTAAACCTCCAAGAAAAGAGCGTACTCCTTCCTAAAAGGCCGGCAACGGACTTGTAACGCCTCTGGTGTTGCGGGTGTCCATGGGCGGCGGTAATCGCTTATCATCAGGTGATAGGTCTGCTCGGACCAATACGACCTTCAAACCTTCAAGAAAAGAGCGTATTCCTTCCTAAAAGGCCGGCAACGTACTTGTAACGCCTCTGGTGTTGCGGGTGTCCATGGGCGGCGGTAATCGCTTATTATCAGGTGATAGGTCTACTCGTTTGCCCCGATACAAAAAAAAATTAACATATTTTTTAACCATTTTACTATCAGTCTGTACAAGAGTTATAAGTAGGGGCTTAGCCGTCTACCCTGGTCACCATACATAGCATACGTTTCGAAGCAATAACAAAGTTATGAAACATTCGAGTTCAGTTTAGGGTCACTTGGAGTGTGTCGCGAAAGTTTTTGAACGGCCGTTACTGCTTCACGACTGTTTATTTTCTATTTCACTTTTACCCTTATATTGATATTCGTGATATTAATTCAAATGTCAGTATTATACAGGGTGAAGGAGTTTCTAAAGGAGTTTTTATGTTGTCAAAAGTGATTCAAAATAAATTCAAAAGAGAAAAGGGGAATTTTACTTCAAATTCAGGATTGATTTAAACTAGTTTGTCAGTGTTATTATGCTATGCATTACATATATATTATATACTAGCTTTCGCCCGCGGTTTCGTTCGCATTTGATAAAAAGTATCCTATGTTACTTCTAATACCTCCAAGAATATGTGTACAAGTTTCGTGATGATAGGTTGAGTGATTTTCGCGTGAAAACGTAACAAAGAAACTTACATTCACATTTATAATAATAAGGATGCAAGTACTACAGTTTATTTGTTGAAGTTTATTCGTCGAAACTATAACCTATGACGTCGACGAATAAGTATTATCAGCAATTAAAGGTTGAATTATCATCTGATTCTGTAAAAAACTACGTATCCAAAAATTCCACAATTCACATCCTATTTCTTGTTTTTTTGTTTGATGAAATTGTAACCAGCCGGATCACTTGGATCAGCTATTTCTGCCAATGTCAAGTATTTATAGTCTTCAATTGAAGTTCGATTCTTCAAGTCGTCGTCGTGATGAAATTAATGATAAAAAATATATAAAATGTGGATGACATGAAATTGGGACCGTCTTTCGAAAAAGCAAAAAACGATCCATCCGATTACTTAAAGCCTGCTCATAATAATGTTAAAGTAACAGATTTGTCAAGTTAACAGAGTGGTGTCAAAAGTGTTCGAACTTCTGTAATGAGCGAAAAATTAACTAATGAAACTCGAAAATTTGAATGACAATTCACATCTCGCTTTGCATGAATGGGCCGGCTCGACCGGAGTGATACCACGGCCTCATAGAAAACCGATGTGAAACAGCGCTTGCACTGTGTTTCACCGAGTTAGTGATACTGATACTGGATACTGGAGGCCCATACCTCAACCCCTCCCCCATCCCTCTCCTCATCCCCCAAAGGCCGGCAACGCACTTGAGACGCCTCTGGTGTTGCGGGTGTCCACGGGCAGCGGTAATCGCTTACCATCAGTTGATACATCTGCTCGTTTACCCCGATTCCATAAAAAGAAAACAACTGGCGTATATTTGAAGAGGCTTTCGTCCAGCAATGGACTACGAAAGCTTTAGATGACGAAGATATGGACAGTACATAATATATATATATAATTAGCTTTTATGCGTGGCAATGCCCGCTTGTATGTCAGTTGTCGCTTATCGCAGTAAAAGGAGCCTATGTCAAATTACATTGAAATCGCTGCATGGAGTATCAGTGAAAGCGTAACAGACAGGTATAGTAAGTTACTTTCGAATTAATAATATTATTATGGATTAACATGACAAGCATACGATTGTCCAAACTGATCCAAATCTTTTGCTCATATTTTGTCGAGAGCAACTGTTTTTTTTTTTACATTTGACATTAATATTTCAATCGTTTTGATACAATTAGCAGTCATGCTGACATTTTCGATAACCTTACCATTACTTAATTCTTTCCATATACTGCTTTTTATTAACTTTGATGCTTAGGTATGGGTTCTAAATGTCAAAATTAAATCTATCTCTTTTAAATTATTACTACTACTATTTCTTAATAGTGAATGGACTTTAAAGCGTTTTATTCAGTGATTTTATTCTCAATATATAAACAAGTTAGTTTAGAAAGAATACCTTGAATTGAATCTTACCAACGATTTTCATCGCAAAACATTCAAAAGGTTCAGATAAAACTAGATATGCTGTCAGCATACACTGAAAACCGTTGACATAGATTTAGAGCCTATTGAATGCGTGGCGACATCTCAATTAGACGATTGCTTGCTCAGAGCTAGCACGGGACAAATGCGGCTTTTGTGAGGGCTCACAGTACGAGCTCTTCATGCAACGAGAACACGCCATGAGCTCATGCTTTGACAGAATTGTTCATGAGTGAATTTGACGATTATTAGCGTAATATTAGGTGGAGAAATTATTAATTAAAGATTTTCCACTACATATTTTGAATGCGTCATTTATATGAACGTTGGTAATCAACAATTTAGTTTATGATGTCATGAAATGATTCACTATGAAAGCGAAGATGCAGAATACAATATTACAAAGATTGAAGCATTGCGAGAAGTCTCGCAGATGTGATAAAACTTAACTATTACTACATATTACACAACAAAGTCCTCAGACACGTCTATCTGTCTGTTTGCGATAAACTCAAAAGTTACTGTGCACGGGTTTGACCAATAGAATCAATCTTCAGAAGGGTTTTCGTATATATTTTCTTAAATTATTAAGTGTATTTTATAAAATATACCGATTTTTGTTGAAGACATCGGAAAAAGTTAAGCCGCACATCTTCTCAGAGTAACATAGGTTTTCCGTGATAAACCCGTGCAAAACCGGGGTAGGTTGCTAGCTTTATATATATAATGATTATTAAAGGATGGCTGTACAATTTTACATCATAACATATGCTATTACATGACATGGCAACGTATGACGTCTCAACCACGTCATGCGTGGCAACGTGTGACGTCTTACTCACGTCATGCATGGCAACATATGACGTCCCACTCACGTCATGCGTGGCAACATATGACGTCTCACCCACGTTTTTAGATATTTGGTACAAATGACTTAAACAGTGAGTATATCATGTAAATGAAAACACAACTACATGATTAACCGATTAACCAGTTGATAGCTTTCATACAGTATCATAACTTTATTAATATGTAAAACGCTTGCCAATATGGCTTTAAGTTCAAACTTGAATCAAATTTAGTTAAACAGTTTTCTAAATTACTGCAATTGAGTTAACTATTAAGTATCACCACTTTGACTTGTGTTTATATTATAATTAATACGTGAAGTAAAAACTTCGTACCTCGTTGTTATGAAAATTATACGAACAAAGGATATGAAATTTGGCATAGTTAAATTTTATATGAGAAGTGCAACAGTTTAAAAAAAAAACAAAATCAAATTATTTGATAGAATGTTGGCCCCTCGGCGAACACTAGTTAATATTAAATACATAATCAAAGCTTTTCTTTTTCAACCGATTTAAAAAAAAAAAATCGTAATCCGTCCAAACAAAAGCTTCACTTTATCAGAAACGCAAGAAAAAATACATTGAGAGTATTTTTATACTAAAACAAATGAGTTCTTCAAACCTCTAGTGAAAATGTCTTGTTGTTTTTTTAGTTGGTAGGCCACCTACATTTATGATGAAAACCTACGTTAATACTCGTAGCTTTAAAATCTAATGCTTTGAAGGGTACGTACTTTAAGTACTCACGAATCCAATATATATGATATTTTTACAAAGGTGACCGTTTAGAAACTTGGTGCGAATCTCGAACCTTTACGCACTGCGGTACGTAAGGGAGTTGGAACGTTCTAGAGACATATACAAGCGACTAGTATAAGTACGATACCTAATTTAAATTTCCTAGAAAGGGTATGTAGATAAAAATACTTCTTTGCCTCTATAAAGTATTAAAAAAAATGTAGCCCTCTTGTGTTTGCGATTACTATTATAATTTTAAATATTACCAGGGAAAGAATTCTGTACATTGAACTATAGGGGTATACGACCCTAATCGTTTCATTTTCTCATGGTACATGAGATGAAGCAGATCGATAAAAAGGAAGGTTATTAGTCTCCTATTTGATATCTTCAACATTACAATGAAGGTATACCTATTTTTCTCCAAAAGAAGATTAACAAAAAAACAAGTGATTAATTTAAAAAGATTTTTTATGAAAACAAGCTTTACGTGTTAATAAAAAATACTTTAAGCCCTTCCATTTTATAACCCATTTTGGATTAATAATAATACCGATTATGCATAATTGTATTGTCATCAGAAAGAACTAAACGTATATTTAAAATTTCATCTCAATCGGAAATCGGGAAGTGGATCAAATTTAACTTGCAAGATTTGATTACAGACAAACATCGGGACAGGTGAAACTAAATAAAAGCTTGTATTAGTACCAGGAGGTATTGGTTATTATCAAATGGTTTCTTTTAGAACTATTTTGATTTATTTTTACTTACTATAAGCAAGTATACTGAGCAAGTAATGCCACATACTAAAGTGAACTCAAATGTATTTTTTCCGCGAGCACAGATGCTCTGAATAGTTCGACGCTTTACGATCAAAAATATTACTTTTTGGATACAAGTAACGTTTGTAGGTAAGTACCTAAGAAGTCGAAATGTGTTCTACGTTTTACTAGAAATATTGTCATTATGCTTTTTTTTTTTTTTTTATTGAATAGTTGGCAAACGTGCAGACGTTTCACCTGATGGTAAGCGATTACCGTCGCCCATGGACACCCGCAACACCAAAGGCGTCACAAGCGCGTTGCCGACCTTTGGGGGATGGGAAAGGGGATGAGGGGAGGGGTTGGGGTATAGGCCTCCGGTATCCTCACTCACTCGGTGAAACACAGCGCAAACGCTATTTCACACCGGTTTTCTGTGAGGCCGTGGTATCACACCGGTCGAGCCGACCCATTCATGCCGAAGCATAGCTCTCCCGCTTAAGTGCAATGATATTCTTATAAACAGTGGTACTATAAAAAAATTGTGGAATGTTAAAATCATGTATAGATTTATGTTTTCTACTGTAAACTATATTACTTAACAGAGCTATATTACTTTATAGCTAAAAAGGGTTGGTTTAAATTTATACACTTACGAAATAGATGTATATTCAATCACAAGATCAATTACGTCATGTTTATTGGGTCCCGTACCGTTTCGTTTGTTGTCCGTCTGCCTGTCTCTCAAGACCCTTTTTCTCAGGAACGCGTAAAGGTATCAAGTCGAAATTCATATCAAATACTCAAGTCTACTGTTTCTTGGAGCTGAGAAAAAATCAAACTTATAACGCAATCAAAAGAAACAGAAATTTTAGCCGCATATTTTGAATATTTACTTAAGGATACTTCCAGTCGACCTACAATCTTGAAATTTGACATGAAGCAACGTTTTATAGCACACATCAAGGAAAATTTGAAAAACCTTAAATTTGTAGTTATTTTTTTTCATAATTATAAATTTATTAACCTTTTCCTCATGAAAGCGTACAGGTGTCAAGTTGAAATTCATATCAAATACTTAGGTTTAATTGCCTTTAAGCTGTGAAAAAAAACTTTTATATATCTACAGGTTTGTATGGAATCCTCGGTACGCAAGGTCGTTTTTTTTCATTAAACCATTCATAGAGCGTTCTTACAATGTCTTACCCGTACAGGGCATGATGAGGAACTCCAAGCTTAGAATTAAGCGACTATTTCCGCGGTTGACCTTTTGGACACTACTCCCTGAAATTGTAAAAGGTTTGTATACAAAATAAATTGATCTGTTATGTTATGTACTGTATCGTTTTGTTACAGTTGTAGATTCATCGTTTATTACGTCTCGTCTCAAAAGGTACGATGACCGAATATTCAAATGTATTCAAATAATACAAATTTGACGTTCCCGTTTTGCCCACAATCTATTTAAGTAATTGCATGGTCGTTGACAAAATTATATCGTTGATTGTATCCGCTCTTGCGATCCCCTCTTACCTGAACGTGTGCTGCATACAGATCACAATAGCAAACAGTTCGGTTTTTCCATATATTTAATATAAATGGAAAAGGAATTATCGAAGGTTCTTTCCCGTAGTTCTTGTCATTCTCCTTATATAGAGTAGCCTATGTGGTGACGTGGGTAGAAGCTAGTTGCTTTTATTAGGTCTCCTCCAAATCTCGATGTTTAATTTCATCGAAATGCAGAGGTTTAGGCCGTGAAACCATGTCGACCTAGTGATGCTTCTCCAGCATTAACATTATTCTGCTGTCAATATAGGTTGATCTTCTGTGCGAGGGCAGTACCCCCGGGTTGAGCTGACCGGTTCGTGCTGAAATCAGCGTGGCTATACTAGTTTCAACCTCTATTTTCCTCTATTACTTCTAATTGCAACCAGCTTTGCAGAGTAAGAAGATATAACTTATAAGAAGTTGTAAATTGTTGCTTTAATTGGAAGTACTGGGATTTTAATCTGTGACATATACCAAAAAACGCATAGTCGAGTTAATTTCGTCGTTCGAAGACTCTCTACACTAAAAATCACTAAAATTGAATTCCGTCCTGTCGTACGACGTTCCTAATGGCAAAAAAAATTCTAATATCAGATTATGTAACACTAAAGATAGGCTTTATCAATATAAACAATACAAAAAAAGCATTTTGTAAATTACTTTACAATTTTTTTGGTAGTGGCTTGGGTTTTGGGCAGTGGCACGCCAGGCATGATCGCCAGTTCTTCGTGGGAGAGCCACGCTTCGGCATGAATGGGCCGGGCCGGCTCGACCGGAGTGATATGGCCTCACAGAAAACCGGTGTGAAATAGCGCTTGCGCTGTGTTTCACCGAGTGAGTGAGAATACCGGAGGCCCGAACCCCAACCCCTCCCCACATCCCCATTCTCCAAAGGCAGGCAACGCACTTGTGACGCCTCTGGTGTTGCGGGTGTCCATGGGCGGCGGCAGTCGCTTACCATCAGGCGATACATCTGCTCGTTTGCCGTCCTATCAATAAAAAAAAGAACTCAACTAAGAAATAAGGATATAATTTTAGTTGAGTGACGCAATTTGTAAATATCGTAAAGTAGGCTATGGATGTGGTTTGTAAAGAAGATTTACACTTGAAAAGGTTAGGGCCCTTAACTTTTTTATACCAAAATAAACACACTGTCACACGAAAATAGCCACACTATAAATAGAAATATGATCTTTGAACGCACTAAGAATTTTTTTATTACGACTTAGTCATAATAAATTAAATAGCATGTACTTATGTTATCTGCGGCTATAAGACTTATTTATTACGCTACTAGATAATCCAAATACTGCGTTGTTCGATACATAATGTTTTAGTGTTATTAGTAATATTACATTTACTTATTCACTTTTACACTAAAACGTTCTTAGGGGCAACAGGATCTCCTTCTTCGGACCATCTGATAAGCACAGATAATAGTCATTAAAGTGTTTATTTTATCTACTGCAATGCCAAATATCCGATTGTGATTCAGTTTCATAATAATTAATACATTCAAGAATCGCCAAATGTTAATTGACGATAACTCTTCAACGTTTTTAGAAAATAAACTGACGTTATTAATTTATTACATTTGTTTTTACGTTTATGTTTCTGAAAAAAAAATACTGCATACTACTAAACAGATATAACATAATTATATTTATTACTAAGTATATACACACATCAGAGATAAATTATATTATGCCTTTTTCGGGGTTAGGGTATGGGCCTCTGGTATCCTCACTTACTCGGTGAAACACAGTACACACCGGTTTTCTGTGAGGCCGTGATATCACTCCGGTCGAGCAGGCATATGTGCGTTGCTCTATTTGCAAAATGAAGCGTGGCTCTATCACTTTCAATGCCTATAGTATAAATGATAGTGCTGATCACACAATCATTTTTTCTAGTTGGAAATCGAACCACGACCTCTGGCTTAGCAACTGTAATCATTAACCTCTAAGTTAACAGACCAGCCAAGAAAACCGTGACTGGTTTTGGACTGAAGCAGTGAATAGACCTTCCAGGTCGAAGTCTATCTTATGTAGCTCTGTAGATACAATAAAAATGAAAATCATTCATTTAGAACGAAATATTATACAAGACTAAAACAAAATGGTATCGACAACAGCTGGAGAAATATAAAACTGTGGTACAGCTACCAACGCGTCGTCCTTGATAGGAAAGTAAGTTTTTCCAGATAAAGCTAAATACCTACATTAGATTTGAAGTTCTCTTAACACTTAACAAAAATTATGTAAACAATTAACAAAAATAACAAAATGATAAAATAAGGTAAAGAATAAAGTATGTGCATTTTCACACACACCCAAGTTTGGCTTTTCTATGTTCTATTTAAGAAGTTGAAGTAAACATATACTTCATTATCATTAGCAACAGCCTGTAAAAGTCCACTGTTGACTATCGGTGTCATCTTCAAAACGTGGTAGTTACTACGTACTAGCTGACCCGGCGAACTTTGTACCGCCATATTACGAGAATATTTTCCAAATTGCCGAAAACTTTAACCTTCAAACCTTCAAGAAAAGAGTGTACTCCTTCCTAAAAAGCCGGCAACGCACTTGTGACGCCTCTGGAGTTGCGGGTGTCCATGGGCGTAATCGCTAACCATCAGGCGATACGTCTGCTCGTTTGCCCCCTATATAATAAAAAAAAAGAAACACATCAAAAATATTATTATTCAATTTGGTGCCGTCAATCGAAAGTTATGCTCGTGCATACATTTTTGTGATTCATTTATATATAGAGATAGATTGTACTTGATTATAATAAATGAATATAACATATTTAATTTATACTCTCGATTGTCGGTTCTTGATAGAACTTGTTGCAATACATTCTAGGGTAAACATAATTGGAATAAGGGAATAAGAACAAGTGATTTCGATTCTAGAATGTGTAATATATTTACACATCCGTACTCCAATTACCAAAAGGACAATAACAAAAATTAGGCACAAACTCAGTACAAAAACTGTTCCGTTAAATGATGAACTGAGCGGCCATGTTTCTCAATTAGTTAAATAGGTTTTCCATCAAGATTAACTTATCTGTTCTCTGACAAACCCCTCTAAGTTATTCATTGTTAGAAGTACGGATTGCGTGTTTGTGTTTCTTGAGTTTGATTTAGGTAAATATAAATTTGTAGGGTTCTCGGAATGAAGATTATGGTGCACGTACGCAAAACGCGTCAGCATGTGTAGATAAGAGGAGAGTGGAAATATAGGTATATCTATTTGGCATTCGTAGAAATACTAAATATAGTAATCCTTTACATTTTGCCGCAACCTATTATGTAAGAAGTTTCGAAATCTTAATGCGTATGCATTAAGACGTCTAAGTGTTTTATGAATAACATCGTTAAATCTCTTCTGAAACCTGTTCAATTAGATTGGTCTAGCTAGAATTATCAATAACTAACTAACTAAAATAATAACTCTATGCGCTTCATGTTCACTTCTTAAAAGTCAGTATCCGACCCATATTCATCGCTTTCTAGTATACTTACGAAATCCACTAGTAGTCGCTAAGGTTCGAAATTCGAACATAATTCATTATTTTTTTATTTCTTTTTAGCTTTCGGCATTCCCTTTTATGAATTTTGAAATACTTAAAGTTTATATAACCTCCATTCGCATTTTTAATGTGTGAACCTGCCAAAATGATCTAAAGTATGAGAAGAAACCAAGAGTAGTGTTTACCATTCTCATTCCGAATGCAGACATTGCAACAGTGCAGCATGGTAAATCACACTATGGCGGCCCATTGAAATGATTCTGCATCATCATTTTTTGTAAACAGGGGTACAAGGTTTTTGCTTCACGTATTAAGATATGAATACATATGAGTGTGTATTATGTTGTTAAAGTTAGAAACGTGAAATAAAAATAAGTATTCACGCCAGTGAGGCCGAAGGCGTTAGCTACTTTATTTTAAAAATCATGACAGATTTTTTATTTTTGTTATAATTGACATATTTGCATAACATTATTATAATTACAAGTATTGCGCAATATTGTAGTACAAAACAATTTCCGGTAATACATTTATTTACCTGTTTACAACATGATTCATATTTGAAGATAAATTAATAACACAGAAAACGTTATCATGTTATCGATTTGTATCGTACACTTATCGATTTAATGCGTAAGGTTCGAATGAGTCATACATAAAGGATAAACCAGTCTGAGAGCACTATATCTATACCTACATTGTATAACAAAAATCTACAATTGAGGTATTGTGTTTCTTCCAAATAAATTGAACAAAAGAAAACAAGGAAGGTCTGGATTAACGTGCCTTCGTGCATTAATTAAAGAAGAAATACATGGAGCAACACAGACCCGCGGATTGAAAGATCATAGCTGTAGCGACTTTTTTCAATATAAAACCGGCTATCATTTTTTACGGGGGAAAATCTTCACACGTACACAAAAATGTAGAGTCTAAAAAGACGCACTACAAAAAACATCGTCCGTCACTACAAACGCACACATAACAATAAAAACAAAACATTCAGTATTTCACACACACTTATATAATTTATACGCGGTAGAAGTAGGAGCGAGAGGTATACCAGCTAAATCTCTCTATAACCTTCTGAAAGACCTTGGCCTGTCGAGATCTGCAGTAAGTTCTATTTTAGATCGAGTATCCAAGGCTGCACTAACAGGTTCCTACCAAATTTGGCTAGGTAGGGCGGGAAACTCGAGCAGTGAAGGTGAGCGTTGATGCGCATCTTAAAGGGGGCCTCCTTAAACCTACATCCAGGTCGTAAGTCCTGGGAACTGCTTTGAGTTTCTCCCTCTGCCACACGATGGACCCGGCACCCGCACGGTGAATCCATGGAGTGCTAAGAAGTTTGTCTCATTCTGTGTCAGAAAAGTGTAATGCAGAAGGTAGTAGAGCCACGCTGATTTAAGCATGAACGGGCCGGCTCGACCGAGGCGGTACTACCTCGCACAGAAGATCAACGTAAAATGTCAGTGTTCGTGCTGTCGTCGTCGTGAATTGTAATTCCAAAAATAATGAAAAAAAAATGATATGGTCTCTTACAAACAATATTTACACTGATATTGTCAAATTACAAATTTCATTTAATACTTCATTATTTAAAAACTTGTTTTTTCAATTAAGTAATTTTAAGGATGTAATTTTGGAGAAATACTTTAAACAGTACATTATAACCTGCCTGATTTCTTTCCATTTGAAAGTATCCCTTGAAAAAAAGGAAAAAACATAAATAGCTCTTTAGAACATGTAGCAATAAGTGGATGTTCTCATAATTAGGTGATGATATCTATCGATAAGATAGATATGCTACTTTCAGCAGCAAAATAACTTTGAGTTACAGCTAAAACTACTCCCGATAGAGTCAGCATTCCAGTTAACAAAACTAAATCAAAACCGGTTTATCCGGAACTATGATGATACAGATAAATACACAGTTACACCTTAATGGTATAACATTCATCCTTTTATTGCTGATAAAAGCTTGCGACAAAAAGATATAAGTCCACTGATAAATAACCATACATTACTAAATAAATACCCAATTTTCGTAGATAACGGAACGTTTTTGACAAACAACTTTGTATACAATAAATAATAGGTACACATCTAATAATATCCATTTAAAACATTTGTAAAAACCAATGTCATGATTAAGGGTTACATATTACAATTTATTAAAAAGAGATATTTAAAAAAATACAAAATATAACACATTCTACTATTGTGTTTGTGTATGTACGATCTTGTTAACATAAGAATGTTTAAAAGAAATTGAAAATACAGTGCCGATGACTTAAAGTGCTCTCCGGGGCAGGGACAGGAAAAGTCATTTTCCATACTCATAAAGATTTCGTATAAGAAAATCCCAACAGCAGTCCGACCACGGAATCGAACCCGAGACCTCTTCATCGACAGTTTCTTACGCTAACCGCTAGATCAACGAAACTTTCCTTCACGTCAAAAGTTGCAGAACAAATACAACTAAACTGAAATTTTGTTCATAATAATCGATTCGGAAAATTTATACTTTATATTCTTGTTGAGTTTTGAATATAAATAGAAAATAAGTTCACGTGTACCGCAATCTTTGTTTACTAATAACTGACGTCACATCCTTTGATTAGTACGAACACATTGTCAGCACTCGTACTAATCAGAGTTATCTAAATCTTTTGTTTTTTAATTAGTTTTATTTTTTATTTTTCATTATATTTTTGTTTTTTTCTAATTCAGTAAGGTTACTCCCGGTCCCTTTAATTCCGTCGGGTCATACTTGTGTTATCGTATTCGCATATCGCATTTAATAAATAAAAGATATTGAGTTTGCAGTCAAATACTATGTAAGAAAGTATTGTCGCTATAAATGGACATAATCGTTCATAGATATTTTTTGTATGATTATTACAGATTACATTTTGTCACGTATGTATCCACGTTGAGTAGGAAATCCAGATAAGGTAGACACAATATGACTATTGCTTGTAAGTTCTTCAGATTTAATAAATAAAAGATGTAGTGATTGTGCCGTAAATACTGCGTAAGAAGATATTCTCGTTAAGCATGAATGGGCATAAGCATCCATAGAAATTTATTGTTGATTACAAAACATTACATTTTGTCACGTGTGTGGGGTCACGTTGAGTAGATAAAGATAAGCTAGACACAGCTTGACGATACTTGTAAGTCTGAAGCATTACATTCTTTTTTAATGTCTTCAGAAACGGTCTGTCTAAATACTCGTACTATAAAATTTTCCGTTTACCGAAAAAGATCAAAAAAATACAAGATAGAAGATGTTATATAAACAAACAATAAAAAATGCACTAATTACTAATTCAACGTAGATAAGGATAACTTAAAATTATTAAAAAAATACACCAAAAAATATTTAATGTGTAAAATCTGTACCATTTACAATCGCAATCTGAAAAACTTTATAGAAGGACACGTGTATTTTAAATTACGAAGCCTAAAAATGCAGTTTAGACACAAATATCGATTATAACCACAGTAAATTTAATATTTATTTAATGTACAACATAATTCACAAAACTGCACGTTTGGCCTAGTGGTTAAGCGGTCACCACCCGGTCCCTACTTCGCCAAGTGTTCAAATCCCACATGCAATGTGTGTGTGATCCACAAATTTTTGTTCTAAGTCAAGGTGTTCTTTAAGCCCGTTGCATGTATGTTTGTAAAGGCCCTCGTGAAACAGGAATTATTCAAAGGGCGGGATATGTCTTTTAAAAAAAAAAGAAAAAACTTTTATTGTAAGTACCTACTTAAAAGCACTTGGTTTTCAATTATAAACCTTTTTAACTACGATTTAGTTTGTGTACTATGACTTATCATATAATGTATATATTAGAGTTATATACCTATATATATATAATAATATATCTCTCGTATCATGTTGTTGCTCACGATGAACTCAGTCTCGTTTCATCAACGTCGGACTATTTTTTACTTTTTTTTAATTGTGTGTGTTGCTGGCCTGCTTAATTAATATATTTATTTATGGTTTGCTTACAGTCATAACATTATTACTTACTTTAGGTTACATCTACTATAATTTAGGATAATGTACACAACAAATATATGAATGAAAACAAGAAAAATATGTAAAATCTATTGAATTTTTATTTATAAGAGCTTATGAATTGAAATCAAAACTACCGATTACCCGACAGTGCCAACTCCTCAACTCGCATAATTAGAAGGCATACTAACAAAAAAGCAAAGCAAAGCAAACATGCACAGAAAAATGTTAATGGTACAATTAAATGTCGAATTAGTTGTCAATAAGGGTGTTAATACACTTTCTGAAGTTACACAAAGAATCACTGAAAGTTTCCAGTGAACTGTTGTACTTATTAGCAAGCTTAGTTAGACGACAGATTGGAGAAGATGGGATAGGTAACATTACATTTATACCAATAGGAGACGAGCATGATGGAAAAGAGACTGAGATGAATTTTCGTAGACCAATTAGAATTTTCATACAAACTTTAAGAAATGAACAGAATTACGTTAAACTACGATAAAGCTTGCTACATACATACAGATAAAACCAACCTTTATCTGTTGGTCGTCACTCGCTATCTATAATAATATTTTGGGGTTCGGTAGATAAGGCGGAATACCATTCTTGATATTGTACTCTTTTAGTTATTATGATAAAAACACTTTATCTGGAAAATAAGTATACTCGTATAAATATACATAAATGTTAAGCTGGTATGTTTACGCTTCAAAAATTCTAAAGTTGACTGAAGAATCAGCCTATTTTTTCCTTATTATATCCTATGTACTGGAAAGCATGGCAAGTCCAGTTAGTTAATAATAATACTAAGATCTCAAGATGTCGTGGGTCCAACAAGAAACTAAAGTGCTCTAGCATATTCATCCAATGGCTTTTATTACCCAACTGCAGTGAAGCCAAAAAAAAGGAAATAGTTATAGCAGTATACTCGTATCTATACTAATAATAAAGCTGAGGAGTTTGTTTGTTTGAACGCGTTAATCTCAGGAACCGTTGGTCCGTTTTGAAAAATTATTTCAGTGTTGAAAAGTCATTTATCGAGGAAGGCTATAGGCTATATATCATCACGCTACTACTAATAGGAGCAGAGCACCAATGAAGAATGTTTCAAAACGGGGGAAAATTTTCACGCTACGGGCAATATAAGACGCAGACGAGGTTGCGTGGGTCAGCTAGTGTATTTATATATTAGTGTGCTTCACCGTTGCGCCTTAACTACTGGACCGATTTTAATGAATAAACTGTCACTAGATTTGAAATAATTTCCCAGGTTTTAATTATTATGTATAAGTTCAAAGTTACAGGCTATTATTTTTGTATGTGAGACTTAAATTGGTATATGTAATTGGCCTAAAAATACAGAAGCATCACTAGGCCAATATGGTGTGGGTCACCATGTTGCATTGTTACATTGTCAGCATTCGCACTGAATATAGTGACCACCGCTCATGGATCCTCCTTATACTTTCCATCAGGCAAAGTAGAGTCATTCTGGCAGGCTTATACATAAAAAATGTGAAGATTTTCACCCGCAAAAAATGACAGACGTAATGGGTACTCCCCTCCCGTCCGCCGGTCCGTGTTGCTCTATGTTTAGACACATTGAACGTTTACTTTATATTGATTCCATATAAGTATTAAACTGTCCGTCAAACCTTTAAAGCGATACCAATGTCGCACTAATGTATTTACAACATATTTTTATAAAGAAACAGAAACCTAATGTTTATGAACTAAACAAACAAAACACCAGCTATCTTTAAATAACTTAAAATACTATTACTTTACACGTTACTTGGAGGCCGTCTTGTATTGGATCGAGTAAATTATAATATGAAATTGTGGAATAATTTATACACCTTTTAATACAATAGGTTTTGTACTTATAGCAATATTTTCTCGAAACAACAATGTCTGTCACTCGTTTTCGGTATTGCTTTTAGTAACAACATGTACCCACGTGATATATTTTTCGCAGATTGATTATTTAATGTATTAAATATGCCCTTGAACTACTGAGTCTATTTCAAAGCTACGTAACTAGTTCGTTTTGTTTTAATTTTGAATTTAAATATATATGCTATCATTTCAAAGTGCTTCACATTTTGATGGACGGTACTCGCAGGAAAATCAATTTAAATGCGTGTCTATTGAATTCCTTAAAACATCCCTATTTCTCTATAACCTTGAAAGAAATAGTTACAATATTCAGCACGAACAAACATAGGTACATACATGCAACAAGTCAGATAAAAGCTTGTAAAAATATATTTTCAAAACCGCAGGAGTTTTTTTTTTTTTCGAAAAGTCATCTGCCGCACTAGGAATAATTTCTGTGTCGCTACTCCCGCAATAGGAATAATTTCTGTGTTGCTACTCCCGCACTGTTCGGTTCGCTCGTGCGTAGAGTACTGTTCTCATCTTTGCGATGGAGCCGCGCAGTATATGTTCGACGCTCTCGACCGGTTGCAGCGGCGAGCCACCCGCATTGTCGGCAGTCCCCAGACCACCGAGTCCCTTGAGCCACTGCAGTTGCGTAGAGATATCGCCTCTATGGCAGTCCTCTATCGCCTTTATCATGGAGCATTGTTCATTGTTCCGAAGAGCTGTTCCAACTGGTCCCCCCTTCTCCCTTCCTCTACAGGACAACACGTGCCGGTCTTGGATGTCACCGCTTCAGAGTGGTAGACATACGCTCTCGTACTCACCGCTTCGGTTCTTCCTTCCTGTGCCGAGCGGTCAAAACCTGGAACTCACTACCTGCGTACGTGTTTCCCTCCCGCTATGAACCCGGGTCCTTTAAGCGGAGCGTGAAGAAGCATCTCACTAGGCCGCCATAGTGTGGGTCGCCATTTTATTTTTATTTTTATTTTATTTTACAATTATAGGCTGCCATGTCCCTATTAGCATTGAGGATGGTGACCACCACTCCTGGATTCTGCTCGTGCTTTCCATCAGGCAGAGCAGAGTCATTTTGGCAGCTAAGACATAAAAAAAAAAAACTAGGAATAGTTTTTATACAACATGCATAAAATACTTCAGGTAATCCCGTGTAGCATGATTGGATAAATGACAGCATTCATGTTGTCGTGTTTCTTTCGTGATCAGAGATCCAATGATGCAGAAGCTACTTAATAGGTTGCCATAGTATGGGTCATCATGCTGCGTTGTTGCATTGTATTATTCACAATAAATATGGTGACCAGTACTCTTGGATACTGCTCCTGCTTTCATCATTATTTGCATCAAGCAAAGTACAGCCACTTATATACGAGTATATATACAAAACAAAACAAGCAAAACTGCTGCTATCTCTCTGATGCATTTTAATCCATCCTAAGGTTGCCTGGAAGAGATTGCTTTCGGCAATAAGTACACCCTTTGTACATTACAATATATTTATATGTTATCTTACGTCATGAAAATATGTAAAACGGTGTATAAATAAAGAGTTTTCTATCAATCTAAATATGCCGAAAAACATTGGTTGAATAAACGAACAAATTTTTTTCACGGAACCCTCTGGGCGTTATCGCTTTCGCTATTATTTATCTAAATTTTACACTTATAAGTTCGTGTTATATCAGACAGGTATTAGTTCTGCTTTGTGTTCAGTCCGCGGAAGTTATAGAGACAGGTCAAGAGATTTTAATTACAACATCTTTGTTATTTTCGTAATAAAATGGATTCACACAACGGTAAGTAGTTTTTAAATAACTTTAATGTTTTTGTCGCTATACCGAAGTATACCGAGACAGTTTAGAAAATCAAAATAGTGAACTAACATGTTAGTTAATCAACTAAAATACTAATATCACTACCAATATCTACCTGGTTAAATTATCAGATAAGATTAAATATGCTAAATAGCAGTACTATCGATCGAATTACATTTACAAAAAAGTTTTATGTAAATGCGACGATTAGATATAACCTTTGACAACCGAAACGGGAATTTATAATAAGCAGCGTTCTGAGACGATCAAGTTAATTCATACTAATATTATAAATTCAAAAGTAACTCTGTGCGTCTGTCTATAAGGATTTCACGGCCAAGCCGCTGAACCGATTTAGATGACATTTAAAATGGAAAATCCTTAAGGAAATATATAGGCTACTACTTACAGCGATAACCCATATTCACGCAGCCGGGGCCATGAGCAAAAGGTAGTGATTTATGAAAGAAATACATTTAATGATCAAAACGATAAATAACTTTCACCTACAAATATTTTGTGTGTTTAATCGAAAATAGTCTTAAGTCGTACATTGAAGGTTACACCGTTATCTAAACACCGACCTTAAAGATACATGGGGATATCGAAAGTTTGTAATTTGTGTATTTATTATTAAATGTTTCGATTCTCAGGAGACTTGATGTGATAAAAAATCACACAGGGTAAGAATCTATAGAGTACATTTCACATCACATAAACAGTTTTTAACAGCCCACTGCAAGACATAAGCCTCTTCTTAGATAATCACAAATTTTAACAAAAAAACAACCGATTTCAAGAACTGGACCAAATATAAAATAAGCATAAAAATCGGCTCACCCAGTCGAAAGTTATGAGGTAACAAAAATAGAAAAAAAAAACAGTCGAACTGATAACTTGATCCTTTTTTGAAGTCGGTTAAAAAGAGGTTTTTACTGTAACACGCTGGCCAGATGAGTTGATATATGGTCTGTTTCAAGTTTGCCTTCTTTTGAATTTATGTTGATTTGAGTAGTTTGTTCGTTAGTCGGTTCTTACAGCCAGAGTCACCCCGACTTGGTGACACACTGTATTTCTAATCCGTAACCACACAGACAGAGTATAGGGAGTGTATATTTAATTAAATGTATGAATGTACTCATTGTATTCCTTTTTAGTTTACCGTCTAACAAATTGTCTAATACATAAATTGTTTGTGGTGGGAGAAGTTATTAGGACAGCGATAGCAACTATCTTATCACTGTTATATATATTACACAAAATATTCAATCGATATATTATCATTATATCTGATAAACTAAACAATAGGTTATGAGGAAAAAATAGAGTATTGTTTTAAAACTTTAGGTTTTACGTTATCTCACTTGTTAACTCTTTTTAAATCAATCGAAATCATTATCATTGAGAAATGATTCTATTTATTATTTACTTACTTTTGCCCGCGGCTCCATCCGTGTGTATGTCAGTTATCGCGGTAAATAGAAGCATATTTCCTTCCTCAAGAATCAAATGATCTCAATTGTGGATTTCATCCAAATTGGTTCAGCGGTTTAGCCGTGAAAGCTTGAAAGGTTTAGCAGTCAGACAGAGTTAGACTTGAATTTGCAATTTTAGTAAGGAGTATGGTTGATTATATTATACATTCTCGAAGTTTCAAAGTTTGTTAAATATACCAAATGCCTATGATAGCCGAATGTGTCTATATCTAAACTCGATATGAGACCGGTTACAAATTTCAATAAATTAATCCATACATGATCTACATTTACAAATAAAATCTTAAAGTTTTTTTCCATAATCTTTTGTTTGCTTAAACTATACTATGAATAGTTCCAGATATTATAGAATATCTGAAACTATTCATAGTATAATTTATTGCCCAGTAGATGCCTATGTCCTAGAGGACGCACACCAGTTTCTATTCTTTTTACCCATCCAATAGGCCGGTACCCTCACTAACACGTGAATCACAGCGCAAGCGCTATTTCACACCGGTTTTCTGTGAGGCCGTGGTATCACTCCGGTCGATCTGATTTAAAAAAATACATATTCATTTTTACATAGAACATGACAACAAAGTTTTAATGTTGTGTGCATTCATATAATACTTACACTAATTTTATCTTCATTTCAGAAAAAACTTTTGGGGCTGAACCTCCCCCATATACAGACGGTTCCCGCAATATACAGCTTCAACCTTCTGCTGGCATGGCTGTGGGTGCTCCTGTAGTAGTTGGCTCACCAGCAGTAGTTCATACAACCACTACTGTATTGCCTATGGTAGTAGGTAGCACGATGGGACCAAAACCTGCTCAATATGTTTGCCCATCTTGTCATGCCCAGATTGTGACTAGGGTGGAATATAAGACTGTGACGAAAACACATCTGTTTGCTGCTTTACTGTGTGCCTTAGCGTAAGTATTTCATTATTATCTTTAAGATAATATTATATAGATATAGAGCATTGTTAGTTTTTTTTTTATGTATTACCTGCCAAAGTGGCTCTGCTCTGTCTGATGTAAAGCATGAGCAGAATCCAAGAATGGAGGTCGCCATCCTCAAAGCAAATAAGGACAATGCAGACCCACACAATGGCGGCCAAGATATATTTAGAGCAGTAAGCAACTTGTTTTCAGTAGCTCCACATAAAAATCAAAGTTCAACCGTATTATATGAAAAAACTAATGCCACCTAAACGCGGGTTGCTGAACTAAAGAGACAAGCGTGATATTTCAAAAAGTCATTAAAAGTTCTGGTATTTATCGATAGATGGAAAAACTAAAAAGTATCACCGCTGTGCCGGTCGTAGTGGGGGGTGTTAGGTTTTTTTCGTTATGGAATTTCTGGATTCGGCCTCCACGCTCAAGGCCCGCGATAGAAGCTATGCAATAGCTTTATAAAATAAACTTACGAAAATCTAGTTTAGGGAAAAGGTTCGAAGAAAGAAGAAGAGCGGTGTTCAATTTGAAATTCTCCAATAAGTATTTGGTTTTCAAAGTTAAATTTATTACTAATGAAGAATATCATCAAAATAATCAGTGTTACTTTAGGAGACTAAAGGAACAACACCACACGGACAGTACTAAATACATATTATTCTTATAATAATTAATGGTTCATTTTATTTTCAGGTGTTGGTGTTGTGTGTGCATACCTTATTGTACGGATTCTTGCAAAAATGGCGATCACTACTGCCCCAATTGCGACGCTTTTATTGGAACCTACAACCGCTAAAGATTTATGCATAATTCTGAGTTATTGTATGAAAACGGGTATTTATCCACAGATACAAACAAAGATATACGACTATAAGTAGCCATCACCATCATCATCAATAGTCCACTACAAGGACATATACCTCTTTAGAAAGGAGGTTATTAAAAAAATTGTGTCGACTGTCTATTGTAAATTAGGAGCGAATATAAAAAAATATTTTCTTGTTACTGAGCTAAATTTCTTAGTCTTAATAACAGAAACTATATTATTTAACATCTTGAAGAATATTCGAAATACATTCACTTTCCATGATATTTAATTATGTTCATACACAGGAATGTGTTACTGCCAGCGTAACCTGGTCGTAGTCAGCAGTTCAGAGGTATTTTATACTTCTTACGTGATTGTCTTAATTCACGTGTATGGACATGATCATCCGAAATGTGTTATTATTAAATATGTTTAAGTAATGTGCACGATAGCTACAGGAGAAATATTTAAAGATATTTTATATCTGTGAGGTTTTAGTGCAACTCTAATATTTGAAATCGTTTATGTACAAACTTATTGTATTAAGATTATAATTGTGTTTCTCTATTGATAGTGTGATTGTTAAATGTTAATGTAAATGTAGTTTTTTATTTAAATACCACTCCCGCATTAGGAAATAACATCCTATATCGCGTGGGACTTTACAAACATATATGAAACGGATGCAAAGAACACTCAGATTCCGAACAACCATTTGTGGATCACACAAAGTGTTGTATTACGTTTTACTGTATATTACTGTATAACTACTGTATATGACTGCTATCATTAATGTGTAAGAAGAATAAAGAACATACTTACATATATACTTTTACTTTTACAAATATACTTTTGTTTTTCTTTAAAGTGATATTTTTTAATTATAAAAAAAACTCTATTTACCTAATTTCACACGCGCAGTAAACTAAGTTACATCAAAAGAAATTATTAGCAGGAGAGAAAGAAGATAAGATGTTGTAAGGGTGGCTTATTACGTAATAACATAAGACAGAAGGTCTCTTAAATAAGGACTGAATAAATTAACCAACTTGGTATAACACGGTTTCACAAATTTTTACGATAGAAGAACTGAGTTGGCGAGACTTGTTTTTTTACAAGCACATGAACTTAACTGAAACACTAGTATTCTACAATGCGACTTAAATAAGAATAGGAACGTCAATGACCTCTATCTGTCAAATTTCCCTCAAAAACAATTTAAAAAAATATTATTGATACGTAAATAAGGTTTCGTTGCAGACCGTACTTTTCAAGTGACATTTGACAGATAGAGGTCATTGACATTGCTACTCTTACTTGAGTCGTACTGTACAAGTTAACATTTAACTTATTCATATCAGAGCTCTCTCTTAAACGACAACAGACTTTTGGAGACGTTAAAATTTACGTTACAGTTAGAATTTGACTGTAATCAAAGGAGATAGATAAATAATAGGAAAATAATGAAGAAAGAAATATGATTAAAAATTACAACATATATGCATAACTTAATTTAAATAATAGCATTGAAACTTTTAATGACTGCCATGTTTCCACTGAAAACTACTCCGACAATCGGTCTTAGATACTTTAGAGAGATTCGTATCATTTTAATATTCCGTCATAATCTAAATGATAATAGAAAACAAACAAATTTATGTGAATGACGTCTTTCAACGCTAAGTCACGTGGTTAAAACTAAATACTAGCTAATATTACAAAAGATTAGAGCCATAAACAATTGTAGAAAGAAATTTTACATGAAACACTTGCATCATGGCTAAGGGCAGGCTCTTTCCCGAGATGTAAGCATCCTCCGCCAATCGGCTTAATCTAATTATGTCGTGACCCGAACACGTCTTGATTCGATCATCTAGCTACATGCCACGGCACAGATGTTGCCTACATAGGTCACATAAATCGAATTGTTTTTTAGGACTTCTATTCTTATTTATAATATAATAGTTACAATATGTTCTGTAACCGAAATTACAATAAGAATTAGTATAAAAGAAGGATTCGGGTATTTACTGTCTTGTTTCGGAGGTTCTGGTTATGCGTATATATATGGCGCCTTAAAATAAATATTTATAAAGAGCAGAAAAAGGCATTAATATTACGATGAAGAATATAAAAACAAGGATAAAATATAGAGGATATATTTTTTCCGGTCACTTATTAATTCTTCGGTTTATATTTATCTGTTCACAGAATTAGATAAGGCTGATAACACATCGATACGTAAACATATCTATCGATACCATTGGTTACTATCAACATTTGCCATTTAATTAAGTAAACATAGTTCGATAAAAAATATCCATGCCTCTATGCTTATGAGAACATAGGCACACACACTATACACTATGAAACGGTCAAGATCTGGCTATGATTTAAGCCGTGCATTTTGAATCATCTGATTTCTTCCAACAATATCACCATTAACGGCCCTTAATAGCCCATCGCTGGACATAGGTATCTTCTTAGGCAGGAGGTTTTAGGCCTACTAAGCCACGGCTACCAGATGGATTGGCTTGTTGCATGTATTCCTTCTCTTTGCAGTACTGTTAACTGTATTTTCTCAGTCGGATCTCTCTCTCATACACCCATGATATTATTCATAATCTGTCATAAGGTTAATCAAATTAACACGGGTTTTATTAAAGCAACTTACAACAATGTAATGAAGGGAATACTTATTGGTTTAATAGATACTAATGACGCAATGACTAATACAGGACTGATTTAGTTAAATTAACCAACTTATACAATATGTTCTTAATGCCATTTTGGATTGGTGTAACCTAAACTGCACGACCCGAAATCCTAATAAATGCTTACATATTAAGTACACCCGCAAAATATTTAGTACACGTCAATAAAATTCGTGATTTGGGTGCTACCGTCTATGCGCGCCTAACCTTTACATCACTCCACATTGTCAAAATTGTAACAGAAGTAGTACAAATACTTGATTTTTTGGGATAAAAAAATTCTAGATGTAAAAAACTAGATACAATTACACATGTATAATACTCTTGTCCGCAGCATTCCTGAATTTTCAGGAATTGTATGGCCACGATGTTTATTCCCATAGAATTAAAAGTATTCATCGAACCTTAATCAGAAATTTTGCCTACTCTTACAGTGGTTTGACTCATAGGATTCCTTATGACCAACGGCTACCCAAGTTTAGTAGTTAGAAGTAGTACAAATACTTGATTTTTTGGGATAAAAAAATTCTAGATGTAAAAAACTAGATACAATTACACATGTATAATACTCTTGTCCGCAGCATTCCTGAATTTTCAGGAATTGTATGGCCACGATGTTTATTCCCATAGAATTAAAAGTATTCATCGAACCTTAATCAGAAATTTTGCCTACTCTTACAGTGGTTTGACTCATAGGATTCCTTATGACCAACGGCTACCCAAGTTTAAAATGACCACTCTGTCTAATCGCAGACGTAATTTGGAACTATGTGTTCTTATTAAAGTAATTAATAATCGTATACCGTATAATTGTCTATTAGAAAAAATACCTTATAAAATAGTTAAAACATTCGACACGCAATTTTCAAAAACTAATTTAGACCAACAATCACTCATAATTAGAGTCTCAAACTTATGGTCAAGACATTGGAATCCTTAGTAATTCGTTTAATGTATTTAAAACCAAAATAAGGAAAATATTCCATGGTCATACAAGTTTAAACTATCAAGAATAGTAACAATAAATATAGTTAGTTATTATTTAATAGATCACTGTTCCTACATTACAGTAAATGCTGTCTGACAATAGTTTTGGCTAAGCCATATCATCTTTCCATCGCGTTAATATTCATCCTGAAAGTATTTCTTTAAGAAAGTTCCTTTTGCCCTACTTGTTCAGATATTGTATTTTATATAATAACAAATTATATAAAAAAAAAAAAAAAATGAAAATAAAACTTTTACTTTATTTATTACATTCATGGCCAAACAATAAATATTTTACCTCTTTGACGTTTTGGTAAACCTACTCATATCATTGCTCTTAAGCCCATAAAAATAGAGTTCTTTAATTACAGACACCGGACAGACTTCGTTCTGTCAAAATTTATTGGCCTGTCGCAGCGCAATGAAAAAATAAACAAGTGTTGTTTTTACTATTTTCTTCGCAATTTTTATGTTTTTCTCTCCATAAGAACCTCTCTTGTATGTTAAAGAAAACATTAAAAAAAAACCGAATTGATCGAGCGATTCTTGAGTATTGCACTCAGCAACCCATATGGCAATGAATTTTTATTTGACAGTCTCGGCTCTTAAAAGTAATTTAAAATACCTACGTCTTTTATTTTTTTTTTGTTTTACTATGATCTTCTGTGTGAGGGTCGTGCCTGCCCGTTAGTGATGAAATCAGAGTGGCTCTACTACCTTCTGCTTGGCTCTACAACCTTGATTTCAATTTTTATTGATTGAATTTAATTTTCAAACAATTCAGACAAATAAATGCTTTTAGAGGGCTCGGTATTTCAAGTATCTGGATCCTAAACAACACTGATTTAATTTTGAAATTATTTTTAATATTGTCCGCTTTGTTTATGGCCCCACTACTTTAAGTAATGGACTTATCTTCGATGACACGTGACCACGCCTATCTGCCGGCCGCTTTGATGTAAGCTCTTGTCCACTCAATGTTGTCTAAAGCTCTGTTTAATTGCTGTCTCGTTATTTTAGGATTATGTATACAGTGAAAAACGATTTTAATCACAACGTTTGTCTAATTGCGAACGATCAAACGGACTTGTCCATATGGTTGTTAATTGCCGTTAAATCGATGCACGATGCACTGATTTTAATTATAAAGGGGAAGTTTTGTTTAAAATCATTTTACGATTAACTCTCATAACGTATTGTGTTAAGGTTTGTTTTTATCTGCATGGCTCATGAAAGGTAACTGCGAATTTTTCGTTGAAGTGATTATGTAAAAATAATAATAATACGAATAATACAAACTACATAGAGAACGGTTGTAAGCCGATTTGGATGAAATTTAACACATAAAATATTTTAACTAAAATTATAACTATATCGTTGATTCAAATAACCCGCGAATAACTCATTTCTTCATAAAAAAATGAGCCACCCCTTAACAAATGAGAAGTAGAAAATGCAAATCATGGTTTGTATTTTCAAGGTCATATATTTTCTGAGATCAAAATTAAAACTAAACTATGATTTTTGGAAAATTCTTACCCTATTTAGTAATCAACAACATGTTGTAGTAGTAGCGGCAATTTTATATTACTATTTAGAATCTGAACACAACAAAACCTATCAAAAGTGATTGTGCTAAGCATTGTAAGATTGTAGGTACATTTGGTCACATACACACATACACATTTGGTCTAAGACAATTTGTTTATTTGTTTTTCAAAGCCAAATTAACAAGGCAATTTTCAAATTATCATACTCCTCTTTTATATGCCAATAGAAACAGTTACACCATGTATATTTATTTATACACATTAAATTTAGCCTGTCCATAAACTACAGCATGTTCTAAAATAATATCATCGCTTTTATTTACAGAATGCTTCTGTTAAAAAAATCCTCAGCTAGCAAAACTCTAAACCGTGCAACGTCGTTTAATAACAAATATGGGGCATTCGTATACGCAGTTAATTCGTTCTCATTGTCTACCTTTTTTCGTTCTTCTAATCTTGTTAAGCAAATCCGGTGGAAGCTTGCGGAATCGTGACAAGGGTTCAGTAGGTATTAACACGTATATTTTTATTATCTGTTATGTGTATTTTATTTTGAAAATACACGTGAAAGGTAATTTTTGTGCTACATGCTTTTGTTCGATGTAAATCTTCTAGTAACCCGCCCAGACTTTTTACCTATTTATAAGTGATGTTCATTTATACAAAAAAGGGGCATTCTACTCATTCTTCGGCACAAATAGGCCGGTTTTTAGAAACTAAGGGCTCTTACACACACATGACCAGCGGGTCAGGCTACAGAGCATTAATTCAGTTACGAATATAATCCGTCGGCCATGCCGGCGGTTGGCGGCGGTATGATTTGTAGGGAGCCTAAGATTTTACGGTCTCCCAGAAACCCTATGTTAAGAAATTATTTCGCCGACCGAGTAAGGTTTTAAGGTTTTTAAGGTAAAAGGCAAAAATATATGTAACAACACAACACAAGTATCCTATTCTTAGTCTAATATTGAGAGATGACTATTTTTAATTCTCAAAATATTACTAAGAGTAAGAATATGTTGCTAGATGTAGACTTATAATTGAAAGTAACACTCACAAAGCAAATAATAAACAGATGATATTTGCAAAAAACTAAATAGTTGGACAATACCTTAAACGTACGATAACTTTACTTACCTCGTTACAATAAAAATGAACCGTGATCCCCTATTCAGGGTCCAATTATCGTGAAGTACTTATTATTTGCGCATCTCTAAAAATATACAATAAGGTTTAAAAACGCATGTATAGACATGTCTAAGTCGAGTTGAGTCGGCTAACAAGACAAACTTACGTCTAGTCGCTAACAAGTCTGCAGAGTGCTAGGGGTGACTGTCACTCGAATATTGTAATCGGCTTAGTTACTCGTACCAGTGCAACCCTCAAAATAGGATTATATCTATATTATGTACCGAAATATTGTGATACTAAATTTCTTGTTATTGTGTATTAAGTCTTTAGATATATTTCGTTTGTGGATCTCGTTTCGTTGTCAGAACGTAATCCTATTTAATGAAATATCGAACATAAATTTATTAATAGTATTTTGCTATACTTCGTAAATATATATTTGTTTGATTAATTAATTATTGAATTATTGCCGGACATAATAGAAAAACAAGTATTAATGCTGCTCTTAAAATAATAACTTACCTACTCAAGGTGTGTAACGTCATTTTATAAAGACCGTGGCCTTATTAATCGAATACTAAATCCATTCATTTCTCAATTCCAATTGTTTGTGTCCGAGAATACACGTAGCTCTGTCAACCAAACCTATAAACTTTGTAGAGTTTATTTGTTGGTTTGAACGCACTTTATAACATTGGTATAGATGTATCGGCCTGACCGGGGAAATGTTACTAAACCACCCTACGTACCTTCGTAAACTTACAGTTTTCATCACTGACGTCAGTTAGAAAACAGATATTCCAGTTTTATACTTTTATATCCGATTGAAGTTTCTAAAGAAATTGCTTCTTTAGAAAGTTTATAAGTTAGGCCCCTCGCCCACGGCGATGCAATAGCGATACAGTCGCGCGTTCGCATCGATACAGTTGCGATGCGGTCGCGGTACTGTTGCGTTTCTGTTGCGCTACAAGCGCGTTTCAGTAACGACACAAACATGCCTGTGACCGCTACAGTTGCAAGATGGACTCCGTTGAGGCAACATTAGTCATGTTGTTTTTCTTGCTGCTTTTACGTAAGCAAAAGCAAGAATCGAAAGCAACCTCCATTCTTCCCCCGATATCGGCCACGCATTTTCATCGATATAATCGCGATGCTGTAGCGCGTTGGCATCGCTTTTGTAGCGAAAAAGAAAAGTTATGCGACTAAAGCGCGTTAGTAGCGATGTTATTGTGCGTGTGTGTGTGTTTGGTTTTTTTTGGCGCGAATTCATACCAAATTCGCTGCAGATCCTATTTTGTGACCCTGTATTAGTGTGTTATTTAATAACCTAATCAATCAAGTAACGATACTTTTGAGATAGACCAATGCTATGGTTTTTATCAGGAAATACGAAAAAGTTTATTAAATATCTTAATTTTTCACACATTTTGATTCCAATTTAATCAGGTTCCTCAAACTATACAAATAAATAAAATTGAGACGTGCGTTTGTAATTTTTCTAAATGCAAGCAATAGCTTTTTTCGAATGATTAGTGAGGTAGGTATATACGGTACTTCCCTCAAGACAAAAACATTTAAAAAATGACTGTCTGCCTGTTTGTTCCACCTAATCTCTAGATCGATTTTGATAATATTTTCACTGATAGAAAGCTGATGTTTTAAGGAGTAACTTAGACTACATTTATTTTAAAAAACAAATAGCGGTACGCGAAAACAAAACAAAACCCATCAGTTATAGATACCACAATAAAAATATCAAAATTAATATAAGACCGTTTCCATATGGTTGCTATTATGTCACAGAGACATAAAATACTTCAGTCGTGGGGAACCAAAAAGACTTTAAGCTTTTGAATTCCTTAAACACAAAGCGTTTGTCTTTGTTTCTAAACAAACAAATATTTCCAAACTTGGAGACAGCAGAGCACTTGATCTTGGAGACTTAGTGCATTATCATCGATCGCCAACCTTGTCTCGAGGCTGCACAATAAAAGATAAGCAGATATAGAGCTGCCAAGTATCCCGGGTTTGTGGGACTCGAAACATATTACGGGACAAGTTTATTCCTGGTACGAAATTTATTATTACTTTTTGCACTGAATGAATATTATATTGCAGTGTTGGATAGATCCCATTATCGAACAAAGTTATGCCAGACCAAGGAAAATTTATTCTTCTCTTTTTTTAATAAAAGAAATTCCTTGAATTTCAACTTCATAATATTTACTTTAAACAAATTGTTAAATTACAAATTATATAATTTCTTCAATCAATCCTTTTTAGCTTCATTCTGAGTCACTTGCATAGATATGAATGCAAATTTCGAAATCGAAAACTCTTTTTTTTATTCTAGTCTAATTTATTCAGTTTTAAAAGAGTAACAACAACATACTAATAATACACTGCCAATCCCGTGTATAATCCGATTCCCGGGATTTGTAGCGTAGCAACACTATTTCGAGCCCTTCTTAACAGTTACGTGAGGTATTAAGAATTTAGTGAGAGTACTCCGGAAGCCCTCTTCATCGATTTGGAGCCAGGTTGTTGCTTTTATAGCCTTATTGCGATTGTAGCCTTCACGACAACAGTTTACTGCTCCATACTGTATCGGCTATCAGAACTTCGTAGTAAAATTTTGATGGTCCTTTCGTTTATAACTGTCCTAAATTATAAAAGTGCCATTTGAACTTTTTATAACTTTGTTCAGGTAAAGAAGATAATTTAGTTGGATTTTTATTGTGTAACAAGCTGTCTCATGGCTTTAACGTCTTGAAGAACGGGGGCTAAGTCCTACACAAAGGCTGAGGTGATCATGCTTGGCTGGCCATGGCATGGAAATATTTCAGACATCTTAAACACAACGCCATCTAGTCCCAAGCTAAGCAGAGCTTGTGTTATGTACATATTATACATAGAACACCCAAACCCCGAAACAAATTTGTAGATCATACAAACATTTCGTCCGATCCGGGAATCGAACCCGAGACCACAAGAACAGCAGTCGCATGCGCTACCACTGCGCCACAGAGGCAGTCTAATACTAATCGTTCGATCGATGCGAGAACTTTTATATTCTGAAACAGGAATAGTAGTTGCTTCGTATAGTTCGTTACTCCGTGTTCGATAAAACAAACGTGTATCATTTTTTGTTAAAAATAAAAAATTAAAACTCATACATATAAGTAATATATACACACCTACATGCATATTCATCAAATGTATATGTTTTATAAAATTAACATACATTTTCACCTCTCAGTAAATTTAATGAAAAATAAATATTGAAACAACATAGTAAAATTCCGTCCTCTAATTAAACAAGGTTCCTTTCAGCTTGGAGTGTAGTATAAACGGCAAATTACATACATAAACATCCGACAGCCCCTGCAAAACGTCGCAATTTATCGAGGGGTTGCAGACGCATTAAAAGAACAAAAATTGAGGATAGGTAACTGCTGTACGATTGGGATAAATAGACTGATCAATGAAAGAAGCGTCTCTTTTGTACAAAGACTGGCTGTTGTTCAATTAATGAAATCAAAAGTGAACTGGAAATAAATTAAAACAATTACTGTTTGTGAAGAACGAATTCATTTGCTCTGTTCTTTTCCTACTTTGGCTTTTATTATATATTTACTATATCCAATAAAGAACTTATTGGATATTTACTATAGAGAATCACAACCTATTAAGATGGATAGCTTCTGTATAGTACAGGATAAATACTGCAGTAAACGTATGTACGAGTATTTACAATAGAGAGGTATATTTAATTTTAACTTAACGAGACAATGCCACAAACGTATATGTTTTAACAATTGTAACACTATTTTTTCTTTATCATCGTTAACAACAACTTTAACTGGAATTCATAACGAGATAATCCTGTTTGAGGGTATCTAACCCTTATTTTCTTCTTAATTTTTACCATTTTATTAGTGTTGAAATTGTTTTTTTTGTTGCTCTATACAAACAATGTTGTGAACATATATAATAGAGATATATATATATATATATATAAGTTTTTGTTTCAAGCTCCTGATGTTGACCGGTTTTGTACATGAATATTATTGATGTTCCTTAAAATAAAACCCTCTAACTAGATTTTAATTAATTAATCATGATCTATGGCAATACTAGCTGAGCTACGCAACTTCATTTGTGCCTCTTTTCAATCATGCTTAGCTCCTATTGGCCTAAGCGTGATAGTAACTTTCCTATCTTAGGCTCGGCAGCAAAATAGACATTAAAAAAACGAGACTTTCGTTTGGATTGAAAACTATCTAATCTGTTTTGACGTTATTCCAAAAGGGAATTCATCGTGAGTAACAACGTGGCGCGAAAATTATATATTAATAAATTGCTAACCAAAAGATGCAGTACATACACAAATAATGTCTATTAAACATCTCAATTCCCTATAAACACGGTAAACAAAACTCTAAGGCTTCACGAGACCATGCAAAGCGTACACGAGGACGAATATGTCACTCCCCCCTCTGATATATGACAGGCTCCAGCAAGCTGTTAACTTATGGAGTACGCTGCCCTAGGGATGTAAAGTGAAGAGTGATACCATTAATTATTATCGATAACGATAATAACTTCACCCATCTTACATATCATAGTCTGATTCCGAACTATAAACAAATTTATATACGAGTATTTGTAAGCACATACATGTCTTAGATAAATTATTCACAGACATAGAGCAGATAATTCATCACACATTTGCCCAGGGTAGGAATCAAACGCCCAACCTCCGCCTTAACAGTCAGAGCTACTACTACTACTACTCACTAGAACAACACTAAACTAACATATTTGAGTGGAGACTGCAATCAGATAAACCGATGATATTAAGAAAGTGGCCATCAGTGGATGAAAGCGGACTGCATAAGATTGGGATATTAGGCGCTCCTTGGGGGAAGCCTTCGTTAAGCAGTGGACAACGTAAGCTTGAATATCTTTGCTCTCACTTAAGTCGTCAAATGTTGCACCTCACGTGTGCGTGGATACTGTAAAGTTACTCTTGTTTATACTAACAAGAGAGTCTAAATTTCAATAAATGGTACATATGTCTATGTATTTATACTTATTTATTGAAATTAAAATGTGTGAGTAGACTTTATGCACCATTTAGATGTAGAGATGTTAAGAAAAGGATATATTAAGGTTTTATTTCTTCCGTTTCAGTATCGAATCGTAGTTATACAGAGAGATTACTGCTAGTATAGTAGATTTATTAGTTAAAAACCACACGATGAATCACCTATTCAGTATATCGATATTTCTCTTATCCCATCTCTAGCTAACCACTTTACATTCAACGTGTTCACCCAACGCTGGCAAACGACTAATCTCCTGATATATCGTCGCTCACCTGAGCTTATCTAAGGAGATCTACGAAAAAGTAGTCCTTTATTACCCCCTGCACTGACGCACCCCATAAAGCTGGAGATCACAATATAATGGACTTAAGGAAAATAATCATACGCCTTTTATGTACCGGCAACAGCTGAAATGTTATATTTTTAATATTTTTGGAAGTGTTTATAGAGTCTGCATCCCAATTATTTTTGGTTTATAAGGCATATTTCTTTTTATATTTCATGGATATATTATGTAGATAAATGTAAAAAAATATTCCTATGATAATCAGCAAACACTTTTAGACATTTTATTTTTGTACTTTGGTGACATTAAAAAACGGTTTAGCTCAGAATGTCACAAAGTTATTGAATTCGCTTGTTTACAAGAAATTAAGTGAAAAACTATGCTATTAATATAATAAAAGTACAAAGTTACAAATTCTCCAAAATCGAATATAACTTATCTGTACCGACAAAAAACTCAAATAAGGTACTACTTATCACCACACTTCAAAACCCAACAACACAGTCCACCTGAATTTTGTAATACTTCCAAACAAAAATAACAACGCTAAAGTTAGTCGAAACAAATGCAGTCGGTTATCTAGACGGCGTCGAAGTCGGGTAACTTTGACAAAGCATTTATTGTTAGAAAGAAGTCGAAGGTTTGAGCTTGTGCGCCACGATAACGACTTCTAAACTTAGCCCTTACACTTCTCTAATAGACTTTATGTAACAAATTCGTTATTTATTTTAGATCTTACATATTTAATTTACAAAATTCTCATGTCGCGGTGTTTGTTAATAAACTCCTCCGAAACGGCTGAACCGATTTTAGTATTTTCTTTGTGTATTACGGGTAGGTCTGAGAATCGGCCAACCTCTATTTAAAATGAAAAGCTAAAGGAAAAAAGTTGACCCACCCCTAATTTTCTCTTTTATGGCATAACAACGTTTGCCGGATCAGCTAGTAAATATGTACTATCTACACTATAATAATATATAATATAATATAATATTATAAAGAGGAAAGATTTGTATTTTTGTATGTAACGAATAAACTCAAAAAGTACTGGACCGATTTTAAAAATTCTTTCAGCATTCGAAAGCTACATTATCCACGAGTAACATAGGCTATATTTTATTTTGGAAAAAAATAGGGTTCCGTAAGATATTTGCGTTTTTCGGACACAAGGTGTAAAAAATCAACCAGAAAAGTTACTTATTTTGCGTACGCTGCCTAAACTATAAAAGATAGAACCATAAAATGCTCTAATTGATCGTAGATCTTATGAATATCTACAAAAAAGTTCGCGACACACTATACCTATCTATGTCGAGTGAGTCACAACAAACATTTTTTTATTTAAAATCTTAATTTTTTTTGGACTACATTTATACTCGTTTATTTTATTCATGCTATCAATCCTTATCAAAATAAATTATTTCATCACTAACTACAGTTTATGTAGATAATATTTGGTCTTTGAATGATAATAATTGGAGGTTTGGTTTTGAAGTTATGGCAAAATTAAAATATGTTTTACGCATGGGCAACTTTACGTTGCCCTATCACGGGTCGGGGCTCCCGACCATCAGTATATTTGGTTACCTGAAAATAATTTAACGTCAAATGTTGTTTATAGAGAAGCTCTACAATAATTGCTTTATTTATCTATCCTAAAACAACGGGTTGCACTCGGGGACTGCCGGCAGAAGAGAAAACTTAGTATTAATTACATTTAAATATTTTCCTCATTAACAACTTTAACATCCACAGAAAGACAATCTGTGCAGCCTGCAGATAATGACTGCGTCGTCGATGTTAGTGTCGGTGTCTGTGAATTGACCTGGGAATCATTTTGCTGACCGTGTCTTTCCTGGGTAGGCTTTTTGCAGCGGTAACCGACATCCACGCGGGCGGAGCCGTAGGCGACCGCTAGTAATATATATTTTTATCTGGGCACTACGTGTTGATCGAAAGTTCATTTTTTAAGAAGAAATTTTTGCCCTGAGTATCGTTTAAATTATTCATGACTTAAAATCGGAGCTCTAGCTATAAAGTAATGTGAAAGTTAGTTTATTATTTGTTATAGTTAGTTATATAATAAGGGTTAGTTATGTGTTACAATAATTAATCGACAATTACGTAAAGGGTATTTGAATACTATCTAACAATTAAATGAATAAGTTAAACTATCTGTCTACACTACTTCACACGACTAAACCACAGAATCGATTTTCATAAAATACTTACAGTATTACTATTACATTCCTGATATAAGCTATTTTTTACCGTTATAACCAATATTCGTGATTCGGGAAATGTAATATAAATTAAATGTATACTTTTCAAAGACACTATACTAGTTATTTCCCCTTACCTACGACTTTATAGTTAACTAGCTGTGCCCGCGTCGGCGTGGAATAGTGAATTTATCTAACATTTTTACAACCTTTCATTCCCCCTTTCAACCGTTTTCCGTGGGAGAGCCGCCCTTCGGCATGAATGGGCCGGCTCGACCGGAGTGATACCACGGCCTCACAGAAAACCGGTGTGAAATAGCGCTCGCGCTGTGTTACACCGAGTGAGTGAGGATAACGGAGGCTCATATCCCAACCCCTCCCCCCATTCCCTTTCCCCATCCCCCAAAGGTCGGCAACGCACTTGTGACGCTTTTGGTGTTGCGGGTGTCCATGGGCGGCGGTAATCGCTTACATAGGTTATGCGTCTGCTCGTTTGCCCCTATTCAATAAAAAAAAACCTCTTACAATCCTTTTTTCTGCATTAAAAGTTATCTATATTCTTTCTCACACTCCAGACCATTTGTGTACCAAATATCATTTAAACCGGTTCAGTAGTTATGGCGTGAAAGACAGTTACTTTCGTATTTATAATATTAGTAAGGATTAATATATTAGAAATAAAAATTTCCTTGCATTCGGTTAATGAAATATTGAAACCACCCTTCCCCATTTAGCAACGAAAGCCTATTTGCGTAAGTGCATCTTGAGATGTATGGTTTAATCACTGTACACTTATCCCTACTTAAGCCGTCGAACACGTACCACTTGAAGGCTTAGAACATAACTACTACCTCAGTAGGTTGATATTACATGAATATAAGTGGTATGGCACAGGTATAAGTGGGTATGTCTATATGTAGCTTTGAAGGGTTATTGATTGTGTTGTTAGCGATAAGAGACAGGTCTATTATCTTGAATCGTGATTATGAGCGACACTATAGCTTTTCGTTTCGTCGATAGTCGCTTAATCACACCTGACCAGGCAGACCTGTCTCTACATAGATATTTTTGATAATCTACTGTAATATGGATTTTTTGCATCTATCATACCACAAGGTACCGGCTTCTTACAGAAGACAATCCTAAAATAACAGCATTTGAGCTGTTATGTTTCGTTGGTGAGTGCGAGACCGAGGCCTAATGATGTAGAAGCATCTCAATAAGCCACCATGGTAGAGGTCACCATGCTGCATTGTTGCATCGTCTGCATTCGCACTGAGTATAGTGACCACTACGCTTGAACTCTGCTCATGCTTTCCATCAGGCTAAGGACAGTCACTTTTTTTGCAGGCTCTTATAAAAATAATAATAACAATAATACGAAATATCATGAAAAATATGATACGTAAATGAAATGTGAAATGTTATTAAAATTGCATTTTCCAAAGTAATTTTTAATCATATCGCAAACTTAATCAATAAAAATGAAACAAGTTATGAAAGCTCATATTTCCATTCACCTGAGCAATAAATGTCAACTCAGCGTAATATATGGGACAGAGGTAACTCCTGAAACCTTTTGTACCTTTAAACCATAGTGGAGGTAATTTTTAATTCAGTATATCATGTTTTCTTGTAATAAATATTAACTAATTTGATTAACAGTGCATACACAAATACAGTGAACTTTGGGTATTCATTAGTAATTATTATTTTAGAATATTTATTCTTCCTTAAATAATAGACAAATTTAATTGAAATACAAGTTCAATGTTTGAATTAATCTGACAGTGTCAATTTCAGTGAATCAATGGTATGTGTCGTAAAACGATCAAATAAAGCTCACTCGGAATAGAGATAATTTTAGTTTAACTATGGTACGATACAAGTAAGCAGTCTCTATTTTATTTATGAAGGATAAACCGCTATTAAACACGTTAATAAATAGTCTTCATCCGTCGAGATGTTATCAAAACGACAGAAATATGAACGCTGACTATTTTTCTACTGAAACTATCCTGATTAATGGCTAAGAAGTCCACAATATATTCAGTCCGATAACCGCCCGATGACGAAGTGTATCGCATTATGTTAAACTGCACCCATTTCTTTGGCAACAATTTGGGACTAGTATTTTATCTAGCTCCATATATCATTGAAAGTCGCGCTTTCTGTATTCTAGAAGCGGTTGGACTCTGATTTGGATTTAGTGCTTTGTTTTTTGAATTCATCGTAAGCTTGAAAAATGATTGTGTAGATTGTGTGTAACAATCATGCTTATTCTTTAGAATAAACAAGATTTCTTTTTTTTATTATATAGTGGGCAAACGAGCAGACGTATCGCCTGATGGTAAGGGAATACCGCTGCACATGGACACCCGCAACACCAGAAGCGTTACAAGTGTGTGGCAACACACTTGTAACGCTTCTGGTGTTGCGGGCCTTTTAGGAAGGAGTAGGCTCTTTTCTTGAAGGTTTGAGGGTCGTAGTTTTAGTGGTAGATGTTATTTGACATTTCATTGTTTTGTTAAGTTGAAAGCCATACTTATATTATAAATGCGAAAGTAACTCTGTCTGTCTGTACTGCTTTCACGGCCAAACCGTTGCACCGATTTCAATGAATTTTGGCATGGAGATACTTTGACTCTTGGGGAAGGACATAGGGTACTCTTTGGTGCGATAACCGACAAACACGAGTGGAGCCGCGTGTAGAATCTAGTGTTTATATTTGTTTGAATATTCTTGTTTTGTATTATCCGTCACAAGCTGCCATCTGTATGAGCTAAAATGCTTATACTTTGGAAATTTAAAGCTAAAACTACTAGTAAAACCCTTAACGATTGCACTAATATACCACAATAGGCTTCCTTACCTCTCAGTCTCGACCCCTCCAATAAACTGTAGTACCGCAATAAAGGGTAACTATTTAATGGCCAGTGGACAGTCACGGGTCTTTAGAGTCTCCGCAAGTTAGTCCCACAACTCAACGGGACTTAAGGTACCTTGTCTATGGATTGCCACACTAACGTATTATATCATCTTAAATTTATAATTTTAGTAAAGCAAGAAATTACTTATTAAATTCATTAGCTTTTATAAATCTGAATTTTAAAAGTATCCATAAATACAAAGTTCAATCTATCTGTCTGTCCGTACACTGTTGACGTAGCCTAAACCGCTTTCATTCTTGAGGCTCCTCTTTATAGCGTTAACCGACATACAGGCGATCGGAGCCGTGAGCAAAGGCTTGTGAGATAATAAGCGCTAGCCAAATAATTCTTTGTTCGTCGATTTAAAATTGAAGTATTATATTGTATCACGGTCATAACAGCCTGTTATTGAATACATTCAAATACGATCAAAAATACAAAACTAAATCAACTTAAAAAATTAGCTTAGTTTGAGTTGAGTTCGTTTGAAGAGGGTTCCGTATAATGAAGAAAAAACTTAACATTGAAAATTAAAAATGAAATTCCATCCCTACCAGCTAGTAATGTAACTTTGTACGCATAATATTAAAATAATATATTTCATCATTTAAAGGCTTGTAATAATCCACTGTTAGACATAAACTGCCCCTGGGAAAAGAGATTTTAGCCTTCTACACCATCATAATTTTCATTAAATATTTGCCATGTTTTATTGATATAAATAATATTTATATTGTTCATTAAGTTTCAGGTAAATTCAACACGAACGGCTCGACTCGATAGGGGCGGTACTACCCTCTAACAGAAGACCAATCTAAAATGACAGCATTCGTGCTGTCGTATTTCGTGAGTGAGTGCGAGACCGGAGGCCCAATGATGCAGAAGCATCTAAATAGGCCGACATACTAATAGTGTGGAACACCATACTGCATTATTGTATTGTCTGTTTTACGTGGGAGAGCCACGCTTCAGCATGCATGGGCCGGCTCAACCGGAGTAATACTACGGCCTTACAAAAAACCGGTGTGAAACAACTGCGCTGTATTTCACCGAGTGAGTGAGGATACTAGAGGCCCATACCCCAACCCCTCCCTACATCCCTCTCCCCATCTCCCAAAGGCCGGCAACTCACTTGTGACGTCTCTGGTGTCTATGGGCGGCGGTTATCGCTTACCATCAGGTGATGCGTCTGCTCGTTTGCCCCTTATTCCATAATATATATTTATATTAGCAATGAGTATGATGATCACTACTCCCGGATTCTGCTCATGCATTGCATCAGTAATATATAAAATGTATAGTGCCGTATTTCATTTGGACGCACTGCCGTATGTCTTCTAAAAATATAGTCATTGATAGTCGACTCATAGTTTAAACAAGTAATATAATCTATAAATAATAAGCTTAGCATTACTTGATTGGCACTTAACTGTTAACCAGCAATTGTCTGTGACAATCGGCACTTAAACATGCACGCCTCCAATCCGTTTATAGTTCACGTTTAGCTTGACAGCCCCCACCCTCTCCATCTAATTTCATTTAATAAATTTTGATACTTCAATATTGGAGTTCATTTTACCTCCATAGAATTGTTGTAGAAAAACTACTGCATGAAATTTGTTATGCACTAGTTAACTATCTGTCACTGTTTCAAGATGGTGCCATTCCTTCAGCGCAAGAAATGATGCTCATAGTACGAAATCGATCTTTATGATATACAGATAAAGACATGATGAGTATAGTAGACCAAAACACCCTTAATAAGGAGATGCTTATGTCCAGCTGTGAACTGCACACTCACACATACGCACACATATACACACACCCTTTTCTTTTTCCTCTCTTTTTTTCTGATGTTTGACTTGTTTTATTTCCTTGTGTACTCTTTGCAAGTACTTTGATATCGCCATAAGACTGTTAAATTTGAATACTCTTTCCTAAGATACAGACGGGTTCCCACCTGCCTAGTTTAGGATAGGGTGTCCAATTGCCTAATTGTAAAATTTCAAGTCATTCATATGTGTCTTGTACAAATATATTTGAAATAAATAAATAACTATTATTTTTACAGTGAAAGGCTGTTGATGATGATGATGAATATGTCCAAATATTCGCCTTTTTTAATAGAACATAGGTGAGTTCTGCATCCCGTTAGCCCTAAAATGGCGCACCTTGCTATATGATTGGTCTCCTGCCCTATTAAAATTCTATCTGAATGCCTTCCAAATGACCCTCCCAGACCAAAGTAACCTAGTGAGATGGGGGAAAGCATCTGAAAAATCTTGCTATACGTGTGGTGAGGCAGTAGGTACTGCTAGGCACTTACTGGTAGGCTGCAGGGTGCTGCTTGATAGGGGTTATTACTCACGCCGACATGATAGAGTACTAGAAATCATACGTGAAGCAGTAAGTCTTTCAGTAGCTAGAGCCCAAAAAGGATTGACTACAAATAAACGAGAAATTAACTTTATAAAGGATGGCTCAACTACCAAATCTAAAAGCAAGCCTTTCTCAATCCTAGGTACTGCACCTGACTGGACTATTTTGATGGATACGTATGATAAGCACTATAAAATCCCAGAGGATGTTGGTGTTTCGTCATCCAGACCGGACATATTCCTTTTCTCTAGACAAATTAAACACATAATATTAGTAGAGCTTACTGTACCGTGGGAAACTAATATTCCTAAAGACCATAGAATAAAATTAAATAAATATTACGATCTAACAACTGAACTTAACAAAAATGGCTATGTGGTTAATTTATACGCGGTAGAAGTGGGAGCGAGAGGTATACCAGCTAAATCTCTCTATAACCTTTTGAAAGACCTTGGCCTGTCGAGATCTGCAGTAAGTTCTATTTTAGAACGAGTATCCAAGGCTGCACTAACAGGTTCCTACCAAATTTGGCTAGGTAGGGCGGGAAACTCGAGCAGTGAAGGTGACCGTTGATGCGTATCTTAAAGGGGGCCTCCTTAAACCTACACCTAGGTCGTAAGTCCTGGGAACTGCTTTGAGTTTCTCCCTCTGCCACACGATGGACCCGGCACCCGCACGGTGAATCCATGGAGTGCTAAGAAGTTTGTCTCTGTATGCTTTATCTAGTCTTGAAGGATAGCCATATACATTTGCCAGTTAGTACTCGTATTCTGTTAAAAAGCAAGGTATTTAAATGCTATAAGTTTCTTTTAAATAAATAGACATGGAAAATAATATTTGTCAGTCAGTAACTTGATTAAATCAAAGAAGTTTAAGCTCAGGATATGAATGTAAACGACGACACCTGTTTTGTCCAAGCCTATAATATTCAATTAAGATTATTATAACTTCATTTCCTTGATCTTATACCAATCAACCTTTTTTTGCTCTTTGAAATATACATTTGAACGTATATCAAGCATGCACTATTGAGGATTGAGAATTTCAAATCTCTACTCACTAGTGCTTTCTTAAAAATGTTCAAGAACAATTCTCCTCACGAACTAACAAATAGATATTTTAAAGACACAGTATTCTCATTTTAAAACGCACAACATAGCAGTACTAAATTCAAAACAAAAGAATATATTTGTAACGGAAGAAAACAGTACACAAAACAAATTGCATACGTTAAACGCGATTTCTAGAAGTCGGAAGATAGCACTATAAATTAAAGTAAAGAACGTAGCAACAAAAGATTAGACAAAAGTGCAATGCACACCGTATATCGTAGCCCGTGGCACACAATCTTTTGCAGTTTGCCTGCAGCTACGTGTTCACAGGTGGTAAAACATCGGTGTGAGTGCAGGACGATAACCTATTTTCATGAAATGGAGAAACTCAATTCAAATGCTGCACGATTTTAATTTTAAATACACAATATGGTTTCTAATTTACATGCTAAACATTGAATTTTATTGTGATTAGATTTATAATATACCTACTGACAACTTGTACGAGCTTAAAGCTTATTAGTTAATTAACGAAATGTAGGTTACATTTCGTGAATTAACGTGTTTCTGAATAAATGTGTTTCTAAAATTTAAAATTCTAATAGCTTATATATAGATAATTAATCACGTATTTTAAGCAATTAACATTTTTTAATACCTAAGATTATTTTAAGCTACCACCGGATGGGGGTGTCACCGGATTGGGGAGCTAGCGGCCTCTACCGCATCCCCTTTGTCGTCTCCTGCAAGCGGGAAGCATAACGTCTTCACAGAAGGAGACCGTGGCCACCCATCCGTCACTACTCGCCAGCATCGCCGCGATCAATGGTGGTGGTAACAGGTTTCAAACTCAAACTCAAATCATTTATTTCCATAGGCCCCAAAAGGCACTTGAACACGTCAAAAATACAAACATCAAAATATAAAACAAAACTCAAGTAATCAATTCAGTGATAGAAGGTACTAATACTAAATGCACTGAAATTATTTGATTTACCAGAGCTTAGATTGATTTCGATTCAACTCAAAGGTTTAAATTGAAATCAATCCAAGTACCAGCTCCGATGGGTATTGCATTCATGAGAAGAGCTGGTGAGAGTTTCGTCCGATCTATCCTACCAGGACTCGATGCTCGCACTCCCATACAGGGCAGTCCTTCAGCGTGTTCTAGGCGGAGTCCCAGTTGGACCCGCAGAACAAAGTGATCCTATAAGGGTTCGTTTTTCCTTTTGAGGTACGGAACCCTAAAAAGGAACTTTTACTCATTATTAAGTTAAAAAAGGGTTGTAATTGCAAATGAAATTCATTCTAGAATCGAGAGTATAAATTACATTGCAAATATAATTATTTAATCATTTTTAATTTCTACCTACTAATTATACATACCTACATACTAATTATATTAGGTCTTTACCTATGAAATTGCCGTTTTGTATGCAATAAGTGAAAGTACTTATTTTTTCAAACTTTTTTATTTCTGTTATTCGAAGTAATCACCCATGCAATCGACGCATCTTTGCCAACGCATTGGCAGTTTATTGATGCCCTTCTTGTAAAAATCAGCTGGACGGGAGGCAACAAACTCTTCAAAGGCATTTTGTACTGCCTCTCGGGAATTGAATTTTTTACCCACTAAAAAGTTGTCTAAATTTTGGAAAAAGTAATAGTCGGTAGGTGCAAGGTCTGGTGAGTATGGCGGATGAGGGAGAGCTTCCAACCCCAGCTCTTGCAGCTTGGAGACTGTCTGTTGCGCAGTATGGGGTCGCGCGTTGTCGTGAAGGAGCAGTGGGGACGACCGATTGACCAAAGCTGGTTGCAGATGTGCAAGCTTCTCCATCATTCTCTCCAGTTCTTCACAGTACACATCTGCATTAATGCTCATGCCGTTTTGTAAAAAGTTGTGGTGAATCACACCCGCACTAGACCACCAAACAGTGACCATCACCTTTTTAGGGGTCATTTTTGGTTTAGGGCATTGCTTTGGTGCTGAACCAGGGTCTAACCAACTTGCTGAGCGCTTTCGATTGTCGAACAGAATCCATTTTTCGTCGCACGTAACTATTCGTTTCAAAATTCCTTCATTTCTTTGCCTGTTGAGCAGCGAAAGGCAGGTCTCGACGCGTACGTTGCGCTGGCGATCGTTAAGGTCGTGGGGCACCCATCTATCAAGCTTTTTTACCTTGCCAATTTGTCGCAAATGGATCAATATTGTTTTGATGTTTACATTAAAAGCTGCTGCTAGCTCAGCTGTAGATTGAGTTTCGTCAGCTTCCACAATCGCCTTTAATTCATTATTGTTAACCAAAGTCTCCGGACGACCACGAGCTTCATTTTTCAAGTCAAAATTTCCAGAACGGAAACGGGAATACCAATAAAGGGTTGTGCGTTCGTTTGTACAGTTCTCTCCGTAAACGTTTTTGATGTTACGTGCCGTTTGTGTCGCGTTGGTGCCACGACGGAACTCATATTCCATAATTACACGAATTTTTAAAGTATCCATGATGACGAAAAATGTTCAAATGTAATGAAAATACAACGCTAATCATAAAACAATAGACTGAGTTTGTAAATAAAATGTCATGGTTTTAAAACAAAATTAATTTGAATTTAGAATACAGAGCCATTACAAACTTTTTTTTATTTGAAATGACCAGTACTGAAGAAACGCAATTTCATAGGTAAAGACCTATTATTATCGAACTTACTTGGATATTAAAAAAAAGCAAGCAATCTTTCAATTCACTTCAATAAAAACTTATAACGATTCTTTAGAAAAAAGAGAAGAGAGCTTCACACCACATGAAATTAATTACTATAAGCCACGCTTACCGTAAATAATTAACTCAAGTTGTAAGTAAATTACTACAGACTATTTTCATGCGATCTCTCACATTAATAGCATTATAATCCGTAAAGGAGACAAAGCGTAATTCAATAAACGAAAACAGAGCACGCTGAAATTGAAAAAGATTTACGTAACTTCGTCTAATATCACTGAGGGATTTAAGCGGTATCTGAAGGAGAACGACATAAATGTCCGCTACAAAAATGAAGATGCCGCTCAGAGACTGGAAGATTTATACACTAAAGGCACTCCGAGTTTGAAACCAAAGACAATGGAAAGGTCTCGACAAAGTTATTTAAATTACGCGACAATTTTCTTGAGCCATAACGTTTAAGTGGCGAAGGAACCGAGACCGGACTAAATGAGGTTTTAAACCGTCATTTTCATGAAAAGGGATTCGCAAAGCAGATTTGAAGCAGACGAGTTGGCACGCCATACACAATGCGACCGTTCATCCTCCTTAGCCAGCGACAGGCTACACAATCATTGCATTGTTTTATGAATATACCGTGGCTTATGACACTTCAAATTAAGCGAGAGGAGTTTTGCTCTTTGTTCCTTTTATAATGGTGTTAGCTTTGTTATTATGTTATGCTTATTTGCGATGCGGAATCTTTCTTCATCTCTTGTCTTATGTATCCACCTTAAATGTATAACTCATTGAAAGCGAAGACTGAACTTTGAACATTCACAAATAAAGAGGAGAGAAGTTAAGTCGCTTTGAACAAGTCTATTGAAAGTATTACCAAAATAATAGTAGCTGTTTATTTGTTAATGGGCTCCTGGTTTACAGTACACGATTATATAATAAGTTAGGTTATTTTTCATAGGTAAATTATATTCAATTAATTAGCTTGCTAAATTGTTACGATGGCTGCGATTAGGCAAACTTAGCGTAAGGCGTCCTGCGACGGGATGGACTGATGATTTGAAAAAATGGCTGGCAGCGGACAGATACATACTGTCCGAACCCGGAATTGTTGGCGCTACTTGTGGTAGACCTTCGTTCGGCAGTGGATGGTTAATTCAGATTGTATAAATACAAATCAAGAAAATTATTGTCATTTATGTTAACATCTTAATTACTAAATAATGTTATTCATTGATAAAATTTCGCGATTGATTAAAATCATAAAAAATGTCCGAAACATATATATCTATCTGCACCTAGTACACACATTACGCATAACTTTTTTCGACCAGTGGAACGCTATAAATAGTTAGGAATAAGCATCAAATAGTCAATAAACCTATAAGTGATCGTTTTACCACGAAGGATCATTATGTACATCTTTCCCATATATAAATGGTTATTAAAACTTCGTTTTATGTAAGATTTACTTAAATTCAAACTTACGAGTATAAGACATTTAAAATTTTATTGCACGACAGTTATGTCTCCAAGACGCAAGCTGGAACCAATGCATTTGAAATGCATTCAAAATGTAAAACACACGTCCATAACGCTGTAAAATCGTACTTTATTATAATTTGAGAATGTTGGTGGGTATCTGGTCCTTTTAGTAGCAATAGCTATTGTTTAACCGCAGACATTTTTATTACTATCTCAAATAACGACGTCTTTCTTTAACGTTGCAATTTAGAGAATACCGCTTTCATTTTAGTGTTATTGTCCTCTAGATAATCAATGACTTCTTCTTAAGAACACCTGCAGAAAATATAAGAATTCCTTACATAATATTTTCATAGTGTTTTTCAGGATTTTAACACATCAAATTGGCGTTTTGTCGCACTAGCCATTTTGATCTGAAATAAATCCTCTTTGGTTGAGAATTCTAAATTCAAAGTTCTACAACCATTTAGCTGGTATATTTGAGTTTCGAAAACAGTCATTTATTTTCCTCATTAGTTTTTTCTTTGGGGTCGCTCATCTCGCACAATGGAAAACTTGAAATATTGCTTTATTTATGAGTACGAGTTCCACCGTGGCACCAGTGTTGCTGAAACATCTCGAAGGATTAACGATGGCGCTGGTGTCGTCAAAGAAAACACGGTATGTTCTCAGCTGCTGCTTCAGGACAACGCTAGACCACACTGCACAACAGACGGCCGCTAAACTAGAGGAGATGCAAGTGGAATGACCGCGACATCCACCATACTCCCCGGACCTTGCTTCAACAGGTTACTGTTTTGTCCGAAATTTGGATGTCTTCTCACAAGGAATAAAAAATATCTCTGATACGGCAGTCCGCCTTCAAAGAGTTTATTGATTCTCGCCCCCATGGTTTTTCAGTAAAGTCATCAATGAACTACCTATAAAATGGCAAAAGTGCATAGATAACAATGGTACATACTTTGAATAATGAAATATATTCTGCATTCTGTATAGCTTCGAATCAGATGACCTTGAAATTCAAACTAAACGATGCTTTAAAATTACGGTACTTTCTACAGCTAATATAATAAAACTGTAAGAGATTAATATCTGTACATTAAAGATATTAAAGAATAACAGGCCAAGCTGCTTTATTGCATTGTCTGCATTCGCAATAAGTATCGTGACCTCTACTCTTGGATTCTGCATAAGCTTTCCATCAGGCAGAGTAAAAACACTTTGGCAGGCTCATATAAAAACACAATCACAGAGATAACCAACTTGAACGGAGACGTCTAAAAAATCTGGCTTGAAATAAAATTGTAGTCAATTCCATCTAAATATAGAAATTAATTTTGCTAAATAACCGTACATATTTCAGTCTATGAACAAATTTCCAAATTAATTAGCTTACAAGAACAGTAAGTGAAGCTAGTACAGATACAGTTTGGTGAATATGAGAGGACGTCAAAGGTATTCAGGTATGAATACTCAAACAGCTGGTAACGTTAATTGGAAAGCGAACCGATGTATTTGTTTAGTACTCACTGTGACCAGACTGTATACTCAGCTCTTGTGCAGCTTGTGTCAAAGACAACGAGTGTGTTTACTTGAATGTACAGGATCGGAAAAGGTCGTTTACTTTAGTATTTCCGACTACGAATTCTGTTCAATATAATAGGAAAATTCAGCAATAAAACGTTCACAATATGATCACAAATTTTAACAACAAAAATAAACCGTCTTCAAGAACTGGACCAAATTAAAATGGAACCACACGGAAAGCACCAGCTTTCAAATAAAAAGAGAATCATCAAAACCGGTTCACCCAGTCGAAAGTTATGAGGTAACAAACATAAAAAAAATACAGTGGAAATTAAAACCTCCGCCTTTTTTGAAGTCGGTTTAAAATGTGATGCTAAAAGATTTGAAGTAATTATTCAGCTAACAAAGATAAATATATTTATAACAGAATCGCAAGTACTTGCTGCTATTAAGGGGTACTAGGATTTTATTTCGTTCAATTGTTACTATGTATGTAATAAAAGATATCGCTAGAATTGATTTTAGAACTAGACCACTCTTTGTATTTTAGAACTGTTTTCTTAATTGCAGTAAATACACGCCCTTGCTTTTTCGGTAGTGCTTACAGTTACAAATTGCATCGTGGCGGTATGTAATATTCTACCCTCAAGTAAATATTTTACCTGATTTGGCAAAGTGTAAGACCCAGTACCACGTTGTCATATATTTTTAATTGTGTTTCTAGAAAATTTATTGTAACAGCAAGCCGTACAGGCATCTGTAACATATAAAATTTACTTTAAAAATAACTTTCCTTACGACAACTTAAAAGAATAAGAATGCATTTTGTACGAAATATATTTAATAGTTTCATATAACGCCACAATATAACTAAATTTATTTGATATTTGAAAAGTTAATAGCGTCGAGGTATAAGTGATTATATTAATCCAAACTCAAAGTTCAAAGCAACAGTTGACAGACACCGCGAACTAATCAACTTAATCGCTGAAACGCTATAAACTTTAAACAGTCTCAACTCAAACCAAATTGGTTAATGGAGCTCATTGAAAGCTGTCTTCATCCCGCTAATCAATAAACATAAACGTCGATTCAGAGATTCGTACACGTAAACCCTTGTACCTACCCTTAATGTGCAGAGGGGAAAGTTCAAAGACTTTCCAATTTGGAATCAGGGCCGGATTTAGATTAGATCGGGTCGTCGCGACCGCTCTAAGTAATGGCAATATCATGTCAAAGATAAATCATATTTTTAACATTTCCTTTTAAATTTATTCTGGCTTTTTGCCAGTTTGTACATAATATCGATTATGGTGACTTTTTTCGAAATGGTAGCCACATGTAATATCGCAGGTCTGAAACTCGTATATTAAAGTTGTAAAGTGTCTCAATCATTCTTTCTAATCATACTATTCAACAAAAGATTACCATACTCTAAGAGAAAAAAATATTTCATTAATTTCTTATCATACTTCCTTTAGTTAAGTTATCATTATTTTTAAAAACCGTATTTTGATAAATCTTCCTCACTAAAATGAGCCATTTGTTTCCATCTACAAAGACAGTAAAAGTCAGCATATATCATTCTTTGTTGAAATGATTTAACATAGCGCTAACACAAAAGAAGAAACCATTTATCTAACAATCCGAACAAAACATTTGTATGTGAATAAACATAATTAATACACACGAAAAAGCATACAATATTCATGACACATTTCTAGTAACTCACTTATGTCCCAAGTCCAGCCCAGTAGAAATGTAGCGCAGCAGCACCAAAGGTTAAACTGCGCCCGTTAGACGGTAGTACGACGTGTGCTATATGAAGCGCTTAGTGCTGGGGCTCATAGAACCTCTTCTAAGGCTCGGTATATCTTTAAGAAAGATTAACGATCTTCAGGTAGTAGAGAGCCGGGGTCGGGTAGTCAGGCTATAATTAAACGCAATAGATGGAGCTTCCCCAAAGATTTAGCACGAGGGGTTGGCGTCTTGCTGAGTTATGATTTCACACGAGACGATGTGATTGGCACCCCCGTAATGAACATGGTGAATCGACTTTTTGATCGAGACTTGGAGAAATCTTTATTAGAAAAGTTTCTTAGACATTAAACTGAGATCGTGACTTAAGATATTCTTTTGGCGAATTTCATTTAAAATTGTTCAAAATATGTAAGTTAACTAAGTTGATTTTGATACTTAAGTAAATACATATTAATCTGATTTAGATACGTGCAACAACACTTCATATATTTCATAATTAACCTTTCAATGTTTATTAATTATAGATTTTTCTAATTATGACTCAAATACTGAATATCGTGTGAACTCTTTCTCTTTTTTTTTTTAAATACGCACATATTGTAAATAGAAAACACCCAATCTCCGAAACAAATTTTTGCAGGTCATTCAAACATTTGATCCGACCCGGGAATCGAACCCAAGACCTCAAGCACAGCAGTCGCATACGCTACCACTGCGTCAACGAAGCATTCAAATATATTATACCTAATCATTAACTTACTTAATAAAACTCACACATGGCCGCCTGATCTATGAAAACCTAATAGTTATCTGTGTGGGGACCTCGCGTCCTATAACACAGATGGTTATATCTATTTCAGGAACCAGCGATCCACAACCGAAATTGTCAATCTTTAATGTTGTTATGTAATTCTCATTTTATTGTATTTCGGTTTTGGTGAGCAAATAAATCATATATTTTATTATTAATATTTATTATATTACAGTTAGCTATAGGACTATTGTAAAAAAATTATTTATAATTGCACATATATTTGTATAATAACTTCGGAGTGGACAAATATTATTCGTAAATAGTCAATTTGTTTGGATTGGAAAGCAAGTGCCAGCCGGTATATTATGTGATGTTTCTCTGGAATAATGTTCATACATATTAAAGGTCTCGAAAGGTTACATTTCTTCCTCGCTTCACGGAGCGTGTCCACGCTGTCACGTATTTTACTCGCCCTAGAGCCCCCACCCTAAGCGATGGGAAGAACATTAGAACCTTTATATAAGTTCGTAATATGTTTGTTGTTTTCTTAATTTAACTTTTATACGACTTCTAAAGAAAATAGGTACATAGAGTTTAGTTATCACGGCTTTTTATTTGTTGTTTAAAATATGTGCTGTTATAATGTAGAGTATTTTTTAATTTGTGTATTGTGTAACTTGTGAAGAAAGACTAAAGGTATTTTAAAAATTAATCACCGATATAACGATAATTTTATGATATGTTCGTTATTGTTAGGACAAGGTTTGTGTAGAAAAAAAGTAAAAGATAACCAGGACAGTTGTTAGTGTCTGCGTCTATTAAGCTACTGCTGTACTTTAAGTTATCGTACAAATAAAACGTTTAAAATAAATCCTCTTATAACAACTGTAATACATTCGTTATAAGCCTCCAGGTCACAATTTTAGAACACTCCCCTCAAATGAGCTCTGTTTCGTATACAACACGACATCACGTACACAAACAGTCGACTAGACGAAGTTTACTATTCGCAGTCTAATTTAATTCCACGTACACTCAGACGGCCTAAAAAATACTCTCATTTGAAATTCGAATGCAATTCCAAAACGTGTCCTTTTTATAAAACAATTTGAATGCACTCGCCTCGATTAAGGAAGCCGAAGTCTGTGTTTACGAAATTACACCGGCCAGTATGAATTTCGGTCTGTAAATATGTACTCACAAACGAATTTAATTCAGAGATAAATTCCTGCATCGCTGGAAAAGTACGGAACCGTATTATTTCTTTTATTTTCGAAATGATACCAAATGAAATGTGAGTTTTTAAAACTCAACCTGTTTCTAAATCTGATTACTTTGTATGCAATTGTATTGCTAGTAATGGTCCTTTGATAGTTTAGGAATTCTAGTTCCTGACAAAAATATTTAAGAAAAATGGATTTCATGATTTTTAAAGTTTCTAAACTTTAAAGGGCACTCTCACAGTTGCATTTGGCTAGGAACAACATGCATTATTCCATTTATAACTATGGCTAGATGATTGGCCATTCCTTGACGGAGACTCTGTAAAGATACAGGCCGAGGGTCAGCATCTATACGCTTATACACGAATTTTTAGTAATACAAAATCCGTCAAACATTTGACGTTGTAAACTCACAGGTTTATCCAGCCAAGTACAGAATGTAGTTCATTTGAATTAATTTTCTTCGTAAAGTACGCACAATCGCTTCCGAGTAAAGTTGTATTTGCATGATAGGCTAAAGATTTACTATTCAAACATGGAACTGCACCATAGATGCATAGAATGCGTGTTCTGATACAAGTTTTTCTGAAATAAGTTTGAAACTCGCATGTAAATCGTAAAAGTAGAGCAAGGATGGTTTGTGACTTTTAGATTTTAAATCTTGATTAATCGTTGTGGTTATTATATTAGATAGCGTTTTATAGCTTTAATTTTAATTATGGCTTATCTGTTGTCACCGAGTACGTTATTAACTCGATTTTTTTATTTATATACAGATTTATAATAAAGCAAGAGCCCGTGAACCCCAGACCTTCGTTATTTTATAAAAGCTGAAAATTTGTCAGCGCGTTATAAGCGAAATATACCTGCTTTTGACATTAATTGCAATAAATCCACAATTGATAATAATTTATTCTGTGTTATAACACTTTTCACCATTTTTAGCACTTGCTTACTCGCCACAGTGAATTATCAGCTGGCGAGCGAGCGAGAATTCGTTCTACGATACACTGAAAGGCGGAACTGAACTTAGGTAAATATACCTACTCGTGATAAATCGACTAAAAACTTCAAGACGACGGCAGAAAGTATAAACTTTTTCTGGAACATTCGATTACATTCTCTACACGTCTCACTACCTAGATTTAAAGTAGTTGAGAAATACCTAAAATATTTGCTGGTAATTATACTAACAATGTAGCTACTTATGCCAATTCTTTTCTTTGATTTTTCTTTCTGCTTAAAAACAGATTGGTCCCACACTAGGAGGAACATTTCTTTGTTGCTTTGACTTTAAAAACAGACATGAAAGGGACACAAAGTACACCCAGACTTAGAACAATAATTTGTGCACCACAAAAAATGTTATCTTATGCGTCGTTTGGACACACGACACTCAAATGAAATAGACTAGGTACCTAACAGCCATTATTCGTGTAGTCAATGTTTATTAACATTTTTTTATTAACTCAAACGGACACAAAGTGCACCCAGACTTAGGACAATAATTTGTGAACCACAAAAGGTGTTGTCTTATGTGTCCTTGGTACACACAACACTTAGTAGAAATAGGCTAGGTACCTAATAGCCATTATTCGTGTAGTCAATGTTTATTAATACATTTTTATTAATTCAATCCGTATTTTTTTAATATTAAATGTTCTTTTCTAGACAGAGATTTTTTTATAAAGTCATAAAAGTATCTATCAGACAAATAAATACAAGACCATAAATTGCAAATCATTAAAATTAAAATCACTTAATGTAATTTTTTTTTTATTTAAAAAAAAACACAAAATAGCCTAAAATTCACAACAGTATTATAGTCATAGCAAGTTTATAGTATTCGCAAATTCTCTATGTAGGAATAAAACTCAAGGTCAACTGACAAGCTTGTCTTTATCAAACTGCTGACCAAAATGAAATTCTAAATATAAAAATAGAACCAGCCGTAATGTTTGCACAAACCCCTGAACTGCAGGGGCGAGTGATAATGTGCCTTGAATAAATGATGCACCGCAAATAGAGTATAGCAAATGTGCATGATCGGGATTTTTGGGCCAAAACAATTGCACAGCTAGAGAGGATCAATATATGAAAAACTAGCTGACCCACGCAACCTCGTTTGCGTCTTATATTGCCCGTAGCGTAAAATTTTCCCCGTTTTTGAAACATTCTTCATTGGTGCTCCTCTCCTATTAGTAGTAGGAGAGGAGCACCAATGAAGAATGTAGATAAATGGACTATCCAACACCGAAATAATTTTCAAATCGGACCAGCGGTTCCTGAGATTAGCGCGTTCAAACAAACTCTTCTGCTTTATTATATTAGTATAGATTAAAATGCTCTCTCTAATCGAAAGTGAATCCAAAATTGATTAATTAATTTATCTCTGTCTGTCTATCAGTTACCTGGTGATTTGTAACACAGGCATTATATGACTATCACAGACACCAGCTCCTCACATTTCTTAACAAAATTTTGTAAAATGGCTAGTTGTAAGTGTACCATTGTGAGGAGAAATAAAGTATTATTATTATTATTACTTACTGAAAGACATAGCCTTGACCATCGCCGCTCATTACAAGAAAGGAAAATAAGAAATAAAAAATGCCATATTTATGTAAGCCATGCCTTGAAATCGTTTATAAGTAGATGTACCTTCATGTATTTGAATATTTTCACTTTTAGGTAGGCTTGAACAAAATCTTGAAGTCCCTTAAGTAAGTACCTAGGTAAGAACCTCTTTGTATACCTACCATTGTTATTATGTAACCACTTTGCACTGAACACATAATTTAAAACCTTTTAGCAACCGGTTTAAAGTCGAAAATACATCGGATTATTATAGAATGAAAAAATACACAATAGATTTTTAAACAGAATAAACCAAAAAAAAATATTTAGTTAGTTTTTTGCTGTTATAAATAAAATATATTTTAGTCAAGATTAATAATTTCTTACCAATGTAATAATTTCTAAAAGCAATAGAATATCAAATAAATCTTTCAAAGTCAGTAATCAGTAAAGGAAAAATGAGTTCAAATTCATTGATTTATAACGAGCTTTGTGAATGGCCGTAAGCTCTGATAATTCACGGCATTCATCGGCAAATTAACTTACAATTTTGCAATTTAACTAGCAAAATACCGAGTGATTTATCATACCATGATATTTTATGAAGGTTATAAAACATACCCGTGTCACAAGGAAACCCTTCCTTTATGTTTCAAGACATAATTTCCTTAAGCGCTGACAATATTGCCAGTTGTAAAAAAAATATTTTGTACATTATTTTTCACAGTGGGCTCGTTACGAGGCATTGTTTGGTAAATTGGGTCATTTTATGCAGGTTTAACGGCTAATGTTGTTCGTTTTTGAGATAATATTCGTTTAGTAACATTTCGTATCTGTCTGTGTGCGATTTAAAAAAATACTTTGTGTTGACTACACAGCATTTAAAAGCTTTTATAGAAACAACTAGTTTTTGTTAGCTGCTTCGTTCTAGTTTCTTCATTTTCTGAACAAAGTTCTTAGGCCTTTCTCTAAACTCAAAAAAATACTCGTATTCTAAAAATAAATAAAACTGAAGTTTTTGTTTCCAAAGCTTTTCAATTGTATGTGAAATGAACAAACTTACATCATTTTTTTTTTTGTCTGTATGTGTGTATGTTACACAATGGTAGCGTATGCGACTACTGAACTTGAGGTCTCGGGTTTGATTCCCGGGTCCGACCAAATGATTGTATGATCTGCAAGTATTTGTTTCGGAGTTAGGGTGTTTTCTATGTGTAATATGTATGTATTTATAAAAAAAAAAATTGTATGTATTTATATTAGTTGTCTAGGACTTAGACAAATTTTTTAGACTAGCTTCACCCCGCGACTGTACTCACAGGTATTAATGTATAGGTATGACAACATCCGCGGGGCTCAGCTTATTTTCTTACAACATACAATGTCGCATACCACGTAAATTCTAGTATTTGAGATAAATGATGCTAAAACTTTCAAGTTTTCGTTAAAACAATGCTATTCATAACAAAGCATATTTTGTTAAGATAAAATCCTCGCAATTTTTAACTAGAATAAAGGAAGCTGCACAATACAGGCGTGTATGGTGCCAAAATATGTATCTTTTTGCAAGATTCTCGTGAAGGAAGTTCAAGCGTCTGGGCTCATGCCCCGCCGCGTCGTCGCCAGCGGCATTAAGTTGCCTCTCTCCTAGGATGCCTAAAATGTTTAAAAAGTTAAAGTTGCAAGAAGACGTATAAGTAAAAATAGTAATTGTTCTAAAAACAAAGTTAAAATACCTACAACTCTTTCTTTATTCTCTTTGTGAGTTTTATATAAGATTTGGATACTTCTTGATATTATAACTCATTTTGTTAGTTTAGTTTTGACATTGTACAACTTCGTAACACTATGACTATATGATATTGTTACGAAGTTGTAACTTTATAAGAATACTAGCAAACCCACGCAACCTCGTTTGCGTCTTATATTGCCCGTAGCGTGAAAATTTTCCCCCGTTTTTGAAACATTCTTCATTAGTGCTCCTATTAGTAGTAGCGTGATGATATATAGCCTATAGCCTTCCTCGATAAATGGACTATCCGACACTGAAAGATTTTTCGAATCAGACCAGCGGTTCCTGAGATTAGCGCGTTCAAACAAACAAATTATTCAGCTTTATTATATTAGTATAGATTTGGATGCTTCTTGACAAATAAACTAATTTTGTTAGTTTAATTTTGGCATTGTACAACTTCGTAACACTATAATATTGTAGGTACTTCGTAACTATACGATATTGTTGAAATTATATTTATTATTATATTATATTGATATATGAAATTATATTATATTGTTGAAACTTTATAAGAAAATATTAGTGTTTCAGATCGACATTAAACTTTATTTGATATATTTCTAACTTAATTCAATTAAATTTATTTATTGCACATTCATCTCAAACCGTTTTAGAGTAGCCGATATATGCTCTCGAACTAAACGGAACTAAAACCTGGAACTCACTACCAGTGTACATGTGTCTCTGCCACTACCAACCCGAGTTCTTTAAGCGGGGCGTGAATAAGCATCTCACCACCATAGTATGGGTTACCATGCTGCTTTGTTCACATTTGTAAGGATGGTGACTTCTTAGATTCTGCTCATGCTTTACATAAGGCAGAGTAGAGTCATTTTAGAAGCTCTTTATATTTAAAAAAACACCAAACGTATAATCTTTTTATAATTTTTATAGTCATTATCACTTGGAACATCAGTACAATTTTTTTGCCATGTAATTCATTAAAACCGATTCAGTAGTTTAGTAGGCTACGGTGGAACATACGAACATATACAGACCGCCAAAACTATTACACTTCTATTTGGCTCTGTAGTGGGCGGGTGAAAACTAGCTACCGTAATTATTATGTAGGTAAGACTAGTAGTCGACCTCAAATAATCTTGGGATAATAAAGGATAGGAAGATGAAGCTAAGAAGTATACGTAGGTAGAAATATCGTGCCTAGCTCCTGTATATAGCAATTTTTTTATTAATTCAAACCCAGTGAGTGAGGTTACAGAAACCCAAGCCCTAAATTCGGTGTGCTTAAAAGGCGGCAAATCATTTGTGACTGGGCAGAAGTTAACAGCCGTGGGCGATGACAATTACTTACCTTTATTAGTGCCAATCTGTCCCTACTGCCTACTAGCCAAGTAGACATTCTACGAAGTTAAACGATAATAGAATAATAACAAATGTATGTGAATTATGTCATCTCAACGCTAAGTAACGTAGTCAAAATAACATATTAACCAATAATATACGAGAATAGAAACGTTAGCGATTGTAGAAAGAAGATTCAACACAAAACAATTGCAATTCGGCTAAGGTTGTGTGGCGACTTCCACATATAACACAACAATAACCTACTACAGCGCCATCTACCGAAGATACACTGAACAACGAAGTAACGCAATAAATAGTTCTCGCGCCGATTATCATATAATACAACATCCCAACACCAACTTTTGGGCAGTAGCCCGCCAGGCATGATCACCTCGCCTGGTCGGAGGATCCTCTTCTTATGTTGGAGGGACGTGATACCCGTTCCCCCACAGCTGTTTAAAAAAACATCTTAAACAATGTGGCGCTTCTAGTTTGACCACGCACTCATTCATGAGACCCATTAGTGTTTAAGCGACATTTTAACACCCCCATTTTGCCATCTAGCCTGTAATTGCCAAATTTATAGCACCCTACACTAACGCAATTGTGGTCTGCGACGGTGGCATGTATCACTCCAAATTAGATTCAGAGGAAACTGGCAAAATGGTTGTCAGTGAAAGTGGGAATCGTGTTATTTATCGTTGGTTACAATGCAACGCTTGTTGGCAGCAGTTTGTTTTATGGGACAAAGATACCGATAGTCTGGTGTAAATAAGTATAAACATAACCCTGTTAGGGATAAAGTGCCGAATTAAATTAAAATTTCACAAATCTTACACAAAACTTCTGTGTAACTTATTCGCAACTCTAAAACTGTAAACAGCAAGATTTAAATGAAACAAAACAAAGTATATTCACTGGCAATTGTTTGAACTTTATCATAGTAACCTGTTTAAATGATCTAGTTGGCAATTTTCAGTAACAAATAAGTTTTATCTAGAAAACAGGGTTCGCTCATCACAAAACTTTCAAAGTCAATTATGCTATGGTATCAGCCTATCGAAGAGCACAGCTTTATATTGTACATTTTAATGTAAATACAATCAATTCAGGACGCTAAAAGTTATTTATCAAATGTATAAGGTAGGATCCTGGTTTGATGACAGGAGTAAAAGCAGGTATGTTTTAACTACGGCATACCAAAACATAGCAGAGATAAGAAGGCAGACACATAACATTTCAGAACAGGTGAAAGTTATGAACAAAAAGCTTGCTCCAGGAATGAAAACTGGGAAACAAATCCTTTGAAAATTTTATCTAAACAGCTCTTTAAACTGTGTTGAACATTCAACTGCCGGTTCGCCAGTTTGTTCTCAACTCTGGACGCTCCGGGCGTCTTCTTTAATTTATTTTCGAAATTAACGTCAACTCGCAACTTGTGAGTTGAGATAACTTTTACCTTATTCCGGGGTTATCACAGTGCTTTGTTTGAATACCCATTTTTAGTTCCAACGATATTTCCCTCTTTGTTGCCCCCTTAAAGTAGTGCATGTGGATATTATTTTTTATGTGTTCCTACTGAAAAACAAAATGGAAATTGGAAAGGTTTCTGTTGAGATTCTAGTATCAATAAAATATCATTTAAATTGGCATTTTAATAACTTACTTATCGTAAAATGATTTGTTGTACTATTTTACAAACTGACTAGTCTGACTGCATACTTTACTCAGTATTTCCGAACGTAAATATAAACCCATTAATAAGTATTATTTTTATTAATTATCTATTCTACATTTGTATCTTACTAGAGTATCAAATTCATTAAAATAATTCGAATTATGAAAGAACACGAACTCCAAAATTCGGGGTAAAATATTAACTGGCAACATTTTCCTACAAATGAGACTCACATGAAGGAAGTTTGAAATTCATAACAACACAAAAGGGTCCTTATTTCACATTGTTGTTTAATTCTCGGAGATATGAAATAACAGTCGTCTTTGCATCTCATTTAAAATTTTCTTTTGTGCTGACATTTTGAGCATAGATCATTATGTGTTACGGTTGGTTAACAAACAAAAAAAACTTTTTACTTTATATTACAGGGACACCGGTCAAAGATTTCGGTATTATCATTGACCGATTCTTCTGCTATAATTAGAGGGCATGTTTTAATTTTCTGGTTATTGTTTTGCATTTCACTTTGTCTTTATTTAAAAAGCTTTAATTATAAAATTAGTAAGTAAGTGTTCAAATAATTAAATTCCTTGTGACTTGCTCATTACACCATTATGGTGTAGTTATTAGTGTATAGTTATGGTGTAGATCTTGACCAAATTTCACCAAAAATAAATAAATAGTATGATAAGCAGGATCATTTTATCTGTGTTTGGTGATAATTGATCTATAGTATGTATGCATGTAATTAGAAATGTAAATATATGTTTATCAGCAGTCTATTTGCCAAAGTAAGTTTGGGATCAGGCGGTTATGTATGAGACGTGTTCGTTAATGATTGATACTTATATTTTTATTGGATAGCAAATTTCGTTATTCCAACAAAAATGTTGTAATAAGTACATACATAGGTATAATAGCCTACTGCTAATGGCTTCTCTATTCCCAAGACAGATCCCTTTAAGCTACTGCTGTCTCAGTTCTTCTTCTCCATCCACGACTTCCGATAAACCTTACCCTCACTCATTTTATCTGTTTACTTTGCCACAATTTCTGTTCTTCTTTCACGGCACTTTCAAAAACATTTTCAAAGAGGTTCAACGTCAGTCAGAAAGAAGCGAAAACCATTTGTAATGTTACACAAAATTGGAAAGATCAGGTAAACGACGATTATTTTTTTATTTTAATTTTTCAAAAACCACGAAACTTATGAATTTAATTTGTTTTTATTTCTTTGTACCTATAAAACTGCTAATGTAATTTTAGTACGTGGAGTATGAAAGAATTACAACGAGGTTAAAGTTACAGAAAACTGTCAAAACTTTAGTTGAGAATCTATAATAATCTGTCACAACATGAAGACGCTTGTGTCAATCCGAACGTTAAACCAACAACAACGTATGTAAATGATAGCTCTCACATTTGAGCCAAGTTACTCAAACATGGGTCCCATAAAGGAGCACAAGGAAGATTGGTCCATAGAGCACAATACCGTTCATTGTCATCCGCACAAAGGGATGGATCTATTAATTAACCCATGGACTGTACACTCTCATGTTACACTATGCAATTGTAAATGGGTTTCACATAGTGCCGCTGGATTATATACATACATATAACAAGCTTGCACATACAGTTTTAAAATCGCGACTTGTACTGCTTCAGTTATAACAAAAAACCTTTATACAATGTACTTGGTTTAGGATTCGTTTATAGTCACGCTTTGGCATGAATGGGCTGGCTCGACCGGAGTGATACCACGGCCTTACAGAAAACAGGTGTGAAATAGCGCTTGTGCTGTGTTTCACCGAGTGAGTTAAAATACCGGAGGCCCATGAACTCCAACCCCTCTCCATCCCCTCCACCTACAATCCCCCAAAGGTCGGCAACGCACTTGTGACGCCTCTGGTGTTGCGAGTGTCCATGGGCGGCAGTAATGGCTTACTATCAGGTGATACATCCGCCCGTTCGCCCCCTAATTCATAAAAACAATCTTTTACGGTATAGATTGTAAGATATCGGAGTAATTAAGAAGTACAATAATACTTTTAAAACATACAATGAGTCTTACAAACGTGTGTGAAAGATAACAGAACAGCTTGATTGCTGAGCATTCGGCTTGAGCCCATAGGTACTAAGATAATTCCATAAGACATCAAATCAGTTACGAAAAACGTTGTATCATCAGCCTGCCTTTAATTAACACAATTTACTTTCAAGTAAACGTAGCACGTTCTAATCCCTCATTAAATAAATCTAATCCTTAAAGGTGTTAAAGTAAATTTCAAGAAAACGTGATCTCGAGACATTACCTCAGACACATCGTTTGCGATGTGTTAGTATTTAGAAAATAAGAGCGCCGAGGATGTGGAGAACACTTTATTACCTCGTCTTATCCTTTATAACATAAAAGCTGACATCCGTTTCAGAGAATAGTGAAATTTATTAACAATATATTTTGCCTATATTCTGTAGAAATATATTTTTCTATACTTTCTAAAAACTATTGCAGGATAAAATATACGATACTTGCATTTTTATCCTCTTAACAAATGTGATGGCCGGTTAACTAGTTATTATGTCAAGTCAAAGTTTTTCTTTCACATATATCATATTAGTTAGCATTAAGACTTACCATATCATTACTGTTATTGTTAGTTTGTGAACTTGCTTTAAAATGCTTATTCAAATCTAAAAGTGTTACCATTTATACACTCACCTAAAAACAATTGAGTATTTTTTACTGATTGAAGATATAATTTTCTATTTATGTCTACAAACAGAAATGAATAAAAATACCTACTCATGATAATAAATAAACCAAATTGTCTAAATAGGTAATCAGCTCTCGGGCTATGACTCTCCATTAGTTAGTTAACTCTTACTCTATTTATAAGCAGACGGATGGCAGACCGGATCTGTGTTGTTAACCGTGGGAGAGCCACGCTTCGGCATGCATGGGCCGGCTCGACCGGAGTGATACCACGGCCTCACAGAAAACCGGTGTGAAATAGCGCCTGCGCTGTGTTTCACCGAATGAGTGAGGATAACGGAGACCCATACCTCAACCCCTTCACCCATCCCCCTTCCCAATATCCCAAAAGCCGGCAACGCACTTGTGGCGCCTATGGTGTTGCGGGTGTCTATGGGCGACGTTAATCACTTACCATCAGGCTATACGCTCGCCTGACCTCTGCTCGTTTGCCCCATATTCTATAAAAAAAACAGTATTGTTTTTGTACTAAAAGTAACCAAATACACGTAGCAGTTCTTGATAAAAAAATTAAATGTACCCAAAAAGATAGAGTTTTAAAGTAGTATTGGTCAAACTATCTGATATCAAGAGTATAGCATTCTGATTATTCATATATATCTAGTCTAGACAGACCGAGACGCTGATAAACCAACATAACACCTATATCTAAACGGTCAAATAATTATAATCAAAACTGATTCGTCCTATGCTAACAAGCCCGTGAAATATTACTAGTTAATCCTGGATATAGCTTCTTTTTGTAACAACAATTTATACATTTTTATTAGACAAAGCATTGGGAGCAATTAATTTTATTACGCCGTGATGCGGGACGCGTTTGCGCGTGAACTCGTGGTTACGCGTCGCAGAGCCAGAGGGCTCTTCGGGGAGACGTCAAATAAACTTTGCAATCTCTCTCATAAAGCTTAACCAAAGACCATATATAGGTATAGACATTAGCATCTTTAGATTTTGCCTTTACCTTCAAAGAATTCGTTTAAATCGATCGATTCATTCGAAATTGCTCGGAAAAATTATTATTTTTGTCAATATTTGTTTGTTAAAATTGTAATTTGCATTAGAAAATAATAATTATTGGTCCCATTTACTACTTCCATATTATTCAATATTTTACAAACAAATGTAGATAACTATTACTTTCTATAGCATAAACAGTGTCAGTTCTGCTCTTTACTCTTTGGCGCGTCGCGTACACAATATGCACTCGACAACAGGGTAATAATTAAAGGCAAAACGGCTAATCCTTGTCGACGAGCAAAACGCGCTCGCGTTGGTTACATTTGTACCTATAAAAGCTATAGATCGTGAATAAATACTAAACACCCGCCCGCCAAAACATTGGACGAACTTCGTTTTTAAATACAAACATTTTTTATTCTGTATTTTATTTTTCGAACATTTTAGTTCAAATATTTAATTTATTGTATTCTGAATAAATATGACACAGATGAAAAACCAGTGATTAATTAAAAAGTTTTTTAATAACAAGCCTTTATTACTAGTTAAAAAAAAAGCTTTGATTACCACATTGGTTGGGTTGTTCAGAAATATGTACGCCGCCATTTTGGATTAATTTAAAATTTAGCTCAATCGGAAATCGAGAAGTGGATCAAATTTAACTTGTAAGATTTGATTACAGGCAAACATCGGGACAGGTGAACCTAAATAAAAGCTTGTCATATATTACAAATCTATACTAATATCATAAAGCTGAAGAGTTTGTTTGTTTAAACGCGCTAATCTTAGGAATCGCTAGTCCGATTTGAAAAATTCTTTCAGTGTTGGATAGACCATTTATCGAGGAAGGCTATAGGATATATATCATCACGCTAATACTAATAGGAGCGGAGCACCACTGAAGAATGTTTCAAAGACGGGGAAAATTTGTCACGCTACGGGCAATTGAAGACGCAAACTAGGTCGCGTGGGTCAGCTAGTCTGTTATAGAGAGGAGTAATTGGGTGACCAAGAAAAGCACATTCCTTAACTTGAAAAGTATCAAGGAAGACTTATAAGAAAATTATAAAAATAATCTATGTGTAGATCTATCAATACCCTTAAATGTAGTATCTAAAGGCAAAGAGCTTATAAAGACTCATCTCTTAAAAGGTGTCCTTTCTGTGCGCTAGTGTGCTGTAATTCACTAGTCCCATCTAATGGAAAGAATGAAATAGCTCGCGATTCTAATCATCGTATTGCAATAATCACAATTACCAAATATGTATAACCAGCTGACCCAAAAATGTATTGTCTAAACTATGAATATTACATTCGCATCGGTAAAATTGCAAAATTGGTCCAACCGTTCACACGTGAACAAAGGTTCATGTACTCATTCTAAAATTAAAAACAAACCTAAAAAGAAACGTCAGGTCGTTATGGGTGATCTAAAAATCAATTAGATTCTCTATGTCGATGATTTCACTTTGTCGCGTGAAGTGGACTCACTGATTGATGGCAGTTGATGTGAATTTATTTTAGCCCCGTAATCCTTCTTGTGCCCATACATCGATGTCACTGGAAATTGATTGCTTATGAAAAATGACAAAAGTCGAGTTGTGTGAATTAATAGCCGTGCGTCAAATAAGTAACTCACACGTATTGCGTTCATTCTGAACCTTTTTTTACAATTAAAAAGGAAATGTTATGTTTGGGTACATTTTGTTCCTTAATAGTAGACTTTATGGCCTACATTTAAAGTTCATCATTGAGTGTAGCTTAAATGTACACGGATTTTAAATAAATGTAATTGAACTTTTGACATCAATTATCTTGTTTTAGTTTTTACATTGAGCGGTGGAAGAACAGTGCTTCGGCCTATCGATATTATACCACGGCCTCACTGAAAATTCCTATTTAACATTTTCTGTTGCTAAGCAGAAGAAAAGCCTAACTCCACTCTTACTGATTCTCGGGGAGAGGTCATTCATAGCGCGGTGACTCTTGTGACTTTGCAAGTTGATAATATAATTGCTGGTGGACATGGACAGGCAGTAATAACACTTACCGCAAGTTTTTTTTGTGGATTAGCGGGCAAACGAGCAGACGTATCGCCTGATGGTAAGCGATTACCGCCGCCCATAGACACTCGCAACACTAGAGACGTCACAATTGCGTTGCCGGCCTTTGGGGAGTTGGGAGGGGGAGGGGGAAGGGGTTGGGGTATGGGCCTCCGGTATCCTCACTAACTCAGTGAAACACAGCGCTAGCACTATTTCACACCGGTTTTCTGTGAGGCCGTGTTATCACTCCGGTCGAGCCGGCCCATTCATGCCGAAGCGTGGCTCTCCCACGGAAAAAAAAAAGATAAGCAGTCTACTCATTTGCTTCTAACTCTACAATACCAAATAAACTTTATTTGGCATATATAAAGTTTATTTGATATTGTCTAACATAAAAGAAAACTGAAGAAAAGTTATTAGGTAGATAACTTTACTTTAATGACTTGTATACATTTTAGATGACAAGATTACGTAGCCACAACGTTGTCTTGCCAGTCTCCAACCCGCACTCGGCCAGGGTGGGGGGGACGTATAGACTTAACCCTCTCGGAAGAGGAGACCTGAGCCCAGCTGTGGGACATTACGGGTTGTGGATGATACATTTCATATGAGAAGATCGATTAGTTTTATAACTAGTAAAACAATAATAAAATAGTAAGAAACTAATAAAATTATCGTCAATATCGTCAATATATATAATTGACATTTTAAGTCACAAAGGGCATCCATTAAAATCGATACCAAAACGAAATGTCGAAATTACCTTGGTTTAAATCCGTTTACGTCAACCCGAGGTGAAAAATCTAATTTACATGAAATCGTATTGTCTCTGATCCATATTTTGAAGGCACGCACCAAATCGGAAATAGGCCAGGGTCTTACATAAGCTTGTACAGTCTGAAATATTTCTTTCACAGTTGCCATGAACAGAATATAAAAAATATATTTTGATAAATTGATATGTCAGTACGTACATAATTTAAATATATAATATTCGTACATTTGAAAGGTATGCAGTTATAAAAAAAAAAAAATTGTCGGTATCAAGGATGAAAAATCTAATTAAAATAAACGACCAAGTGTGATTCGAACTTGTGCAGGAAGGGTTCCGTACCATTTTCTTTACATTTCAAGCGTGTACCTGTTGCCGTTATCAACATCGAGCAAAAACGACCAAAAATATCACGTTTGTTATATGGGAGCCCCTTTAAATATTTATTTTATTTTGTTTTTTAGTATCTGTTGTTATATCGGCAACAGAAATACATCATCTCTAAAAATTTCAACTGTATAATTATCATGGTTCATGAGATACAGCCTGGTCACAGACGGACAGGCAGGCAGCGAAGTCTTAGCATTAGGGCATAAATTTACCCTTTGGGTTCGGAACCTTAAAAACTACAAACTTACATATATTTACATTACAATCCTTCAATGCTAGTTCGTTTTGTCTAACATTCATAGACGTTTTTAAGTAGGTTATTTGGTAACTACAAAAGTTATATATATACAGCATCGTTTGCGTTTTTTTAAAAGCTAATTTTTTAATAATGTAGATATAGCTATTGAATTTAATCTTTAAAGTAGCGTCGTATATAGTAAGTTTAAAGTTATTTTAATTTTAAAGTACTAGTTAATATAAATTCTTCGTAGTCTTTTAGTTTGTGGTGTACTGACTGGTTTACGATTTCGCGCCAAAAGCTAATGTCATTAGCAAAGTGCCAACTATAATAATAATAAAGCTTTTTTGTAACAAAATTGATTACAGGACACTGTACAGCCCTGACTCCCAAAGTAGCGCTAGCTGTGTGTTTATGACAATCAAGCAAGAAATCAAAGCAGAATAAAGTATAACTATAATAAACTTTACAACATTTGAGTTTAAAATGATACCTAACATCTAAAATAATAATAATAATAACGTTCTCCTAGGCGATAACGGCTACGGCGGCCAGTTTCAACGGAGACCAGTCAACTACGCAGGAGATATTATGGTGCACAAACACAGGTGCACTCTCTGTTCCCTCTCTCTCATAATCCAATGGGACGGTTAACCGACATGACCGGGGTGAGATCAGGCGCAGGGCGACAGTTTTACGTGCTCTCCGAGGCACGGGGTTCAGACCCCAACTTCCCAACTCCGAGCTATTATTAAGTTTATCTATAATCAGAAAAACTCAATAACACTTCAGGCCCGACTTGGGATTCGAGACCGAGACCTCTTAATCGACAGTCGCATACGTCAACCGTAAGACCAACGAGGCAAATATAATAGCAGAGTACCTCTAAGAAAATTGGAAAGGGAATTTAAATACATCCTCAATCGCATAAGCACCTATATCTAATATATGGGCTAAACCATAATAAACTGTATAAAATAAATAAAGATAACTTTGATTAGAACTATAATTAATCAGCATCACTAAATATAGAATAATTTCCTCCCATGCCTCGGAGAGCACGTTAAGCCGTCGGTCCCGGTTGACATGAAACTTGGTAATCGAGTCAGTGCCCTCAAATATACTGACGCCTAGAGTTTCAACCTTCGAATTCAGTTCACCCTCGAGGTTGCAAGAAGGTCTGATGCCTGGTCGCTTTGTGTAAAAACTGAATCCGACAGGTAAAACAGGTTGGAACTAAGTAAGCCGACCCCTAATCTTGGGATTAATAACAGTTAGGAAGTACTAAATATAGAATAATTATACTGTTTTTTAAGTTCCTTGAGAAAATGGAACACAGATATTGTAAAACTACTTCAATTGAAATTTTAAACGACTTTTTCTGCGGGCAACGTAAAGTGTTGAAGAAATTATTGTTTGCAGAACTTCTAGTAAACTGATAGATTTTTTTTTTATCGAAATTAATAAATACTGCAAGAAATAAAACAACCTGTATATTACTCAGACGTGTGTGGGAGTATATCTTGGTGGAATCAAACCAATTTTGCATGCGACCGGCGACAGGCGTTTTGTGAAAATGTTGGCGAAATAACACGCTAATGTCGGCACCGCACGCTATTTTCCTCGACCTACATAACTGCTAAGAGGTTATATTTGTTTTCAGAACAAAGCAGAAAAAGGTTCACACTTTGCACCTTTATAGGAGTATTCTGTTCAGCTCTTTGACATCGTTCAAGAAACACCCTATCTAACTACGTGTCAGGACATGTTTTCTCAAGACTGAAAAGAAGATATCTTGTCCATATCGATTGTTTTTTTTTTATGAAATAGGGGGCAAACGAGCAGACGTATCGCCTGATGGTAAGCGATTACCGCCGCCCAGGACACCTGGAACACCAGAGGCGTTACAGGTGCGTTGCCGGCCTTTGGGGGATGGGAAGGGATGAGGGGAAGGGGATGGGGTATAGGCCTCCGGTATCCTCACTCACTCGGTGAAACACAGCTCAAGCGCTATTTCACACGGGTTTTTTGTGAGGCTGTGGTATCACTCCGGTCAAGCCTGCCCATTTATGCCGAAGCGTGGCTCTCCCACAGTAACTCGCTAATTTAAAGAAAAACATAGTTTTACTATAAGCTTAATGAAGACAATAAGAAGTTCGACTAAAAAAGTTTACACAAATACCTATGTTTTGTCTGACAGTTTCAGTTCAGTACAGTTGGTAGTTCCACAAGTTATAGTTTCGGACTTTCGTTAGGTATCAACTGAAATCTTTTTACCGTCTTGAGTACCACTTTATTCCGTGGGAGAGCTATGCTTCGGCATGAATGGGTCGGCTCGACCGGAGTGATACCACGGCCTCACAGAAAACCGGTGTGAAATAGCGTTTGCGCTGTGTTTCACCGAGTGAGTGAGGATACCGGAGGCCCATACCCCAACCCCTCCCCCCATCCCTTTTCCCATCCCCCAAAGGTCGGCAACGCACTTGTGACGCCTTTGGTGTTGCGAGTGTCCATTGGCGGCGGTAATCGCTTACCATCAGGTGATACGTCTGCTCGTTTGCCAACTTTTCAATAATAAATAAAAAAAAAAATAAACCACAAAGTATCTACCATTTGTGTGTTTTTTTATATTTCGAACATCTGTGGAGGAACAGTGAATAATGTCCCTCCGACACAAAGGGAGGATCTTCCGACCAGGAGAGGTGATCATGCCTGGCGGGCCACTGCCCGACGGTTGATGTTGGGTTGTTGTAAATATGATGATCAGCTCGAGAACTTCTATTGCGCGACTCAGGATTGGTAGTTTCTTCGTGTTGTACGTTGCTCCGTAATTCAGTGTATCTGCGGTAGATGGCGCTTTAGTATGTTGCGCTGTATGTGGAAGTCGCCACACATCTAACTCACAATGCCATCTACTCATAAGCTAAGCTGAGCTTGTGTTGTGGGTAATAGATAAATAATATAAATACATACATTCTTTTTTTGTAACTATATGGATATTATACAGAGAAAACACCCAAACTCCGAAACGAATATTTGCAAATCATACAAACATTTGGACCGACCCGAGAATCGAACCCGAGACCTCAAGCACAGCAGTCGCATACGCTACCACTACGCCACTGAGGCAGTCTCAAAGGCCATACTCAAAAAAGAATCATTTATTTTTTCTGAAAGCGATGAGCAGAGTTTAAATATACAATATATATATGTACAGAATAATATATTATATATTTTTCTATTACATATATATATGTATGTACGTAACATATTTAAATATTCTGGGTAAATTTTACAACCTTACCTCATAAAAACATATAGTAAAGTATGTGTGTTCCTTACTTCATTTGTAGCTTTTAATATATATAAATCGAGGACAATGGGGCCCTATAGTATTGTTCCAGAACCACCAAATTACCCATAGACGCAGTCAAAAAACGTCTCAATGCCATTTATTTTATGTGATTTATAACCAACCTTTTTAACGATTGGATACCATACATTTAAAAGGTAACATAAGTTGCTTTAAGAAGGATCTATGTTGTATAATACTTAATAGTTGTTAAACTTAATAGTTGGTACGATTTTAAATAGTTTTTTGGTCTTTAATCTTCCTTAAAATGATTTATTTATTTATACCACCTTTTTGCACACCACCAAAATAGAAGAATTTTTATTTTCTGAAACAATAGCCTTTCATCGTTTATAAGCTGTTAGTTGAACCCTGCCATATTTAGTTGTTGCGATAAGGTTGCATTAATGAGAAATAAAAATAAAAGTGACTCGAAAAATATGTAAACACCCAAAGCTAGTACCTAGTGCCATGCTGATTTCAGCACGGACGGGCCGGGACGGTTCTTCCCTCGCACAGAAGATCAACCTAAAATGGCAGCGTTCGTGTTATAGTGTTTTGTTGGTGAGTGCGAGACCGGAGGTATAATGATGCAGAAGCATCACTAGGCCGCCATGGTATGGGTCACCATGCTACATTCGCAATGCATATGGTGACTGCCACTTTTGGATTCTGCTTATGATATATATATGATATCTTATTAGGCAGAGTAGAGTCATTTTAGCAGGCCGACACTAAAAAAAAATAATAAACACATCTTGTTACCGGGTTGTACATTTCCAAATTTTTCGAGGTCTATGTAATCCAACTACACATCATTAAATGTTTCTTTTATAAATTGCATTACGTAAATATGTTTCAGGCGAGTACTTAAACTCTGGAAAAATCAACAAGAAAAGTCTCCCGGGCACAAGGTAGGCACGACCAGTGAAATATATTACGTATCTTTTCGAAATTGTGATTGGGGTTTAGGGAGCGATAACTTTCAGTTTATGACCCAATTTTTGTCGGATAAACAACGGAATTTAGAATTTTATCGCGATCCAACATCCGCGGTCGTTATCGACGTAAGCTTTTTGAATATTAATTTTATATGGATGTATGTTTTTACCATAATTATTGTTTACATTTTGAAAAGTGATATAAAATTGTAAAATGTTACACAAACAGTTGTTGTTACCTTAATTTTATCAACCAAAATATTACCACGAAAATATTACTACGGTGAAAGATTGTGGAGTGTCAAATTAATCAAACTTTTTTTTAAAGGAACAAAATATATATTCGAAAGCTTCAAGATAAAATGCAAACGACACGGAAAGATCGAAATTTTTAAAATGAAACTACATACATTAACAAATCTGACATAGAGATAGATAGTATGAATGATGAAATTAGGCACAACTTTAAGTAAAACCTAACTGTTAAACACAAAACAAGCTTTTTTGTATCGTTTTTTCCAAGCCAAGTGTGTATAGACATCATTACAATATACATAATAGGCATAAATAAATAATGGCTATGAGGTTATGTTCGGGACACATCCCATCAAGAAAGTTCACCTTTCTAAAGGGCTTATCGTCTACGACAAATTATGAAATTTGTGGTGTGGTAGAGGACGTCGAACATGTATTGATGGAATATGCTAGAAATCAACTACTTAGAAATCACTTGGTTAGTGATAAGTTGATGGGTGTTGGAAGATATAGTAACATTCTGGCCATTCCCTTGACAGATACAGCTAAGGCCTTTTATAATGTGTATACTGAGTATTTAAGATAAATGTAAAAGTTACTATGATAGAGCGATACAGTCATAATTGTAGTGAAGCTTCGTAAATAAAGATTTAAAAAAATATTAAAGTATTCATATTCTTTACATACAATCTCACTTACCTTAATATCCGTACAAAGGTTGTCTGTAAGAGATCGCCATGAGCGATAAGACCGCCAATTGTCACATTTGTATACTACAACTCCTTTTTGTCTATCTGTGTGTACAATAAAGATAAATAAATAATTTAAAAAAATCTTTCCTAATATGTATCCTATCTATAGGTTACTATCACTTATCAAGATTAATAAGAAAAAGTTTTAAAAATGTATAAAAGGACTACAACATACAACAACAAACAGTGACTACCAAAAGTATCACCCATCGTTTTGGCTTCGCCATAGTTGGGATAAAAGGTTAACCATTACGACTGCAGTTTATTCAAATATGATGTGAATGTCCGAAACCCCGACGTCTATCCTAAGGAAACAGTACTGTCATGCAAAATTTAATGATCTTCGGAACTAATTACTCCTCTCTGAGATAAAGACCGCGTGTTTGCGTAGTGGGGAACATTCTAGACTAAAGTTAGAAACATCCAAGTGTAGTTTGTTTAAGGTGTAAGTTTCTCGAACGTAAGTAATATAGAAGTTTGTTCAGGAGTTAAGGTTTATTATCGAGTGCATGAAAATTTTGAAGTCTGATATACCTTGTGATTTTAGGGCTTAAGTATTTCGTCTGCGTTGAAACATTCATCTACACTACACATTGTTTGGTGCTAAAGTAATTTAACACTACATGTTTCACGAGTTCAGTTTCACGAGTCAATTAAGATTCCTTAAGACAACTATCATGTTAAATTTGTATAGGAGTTTTGACATCGTAATCCTTTTAACAACTTTTATCATAATTTTGTGAACTAAGTCAATGACGGATTTTAGATCAAAAAAAATTGTGTAATTATTAAAGCATGTAAAACCAAATAAATAGCCCTACTCACTCTTGGAATAGCACGAATATTGGGCAGTGTGGGGAGGCCGTGCTTGTGCCCCGGTCGACCACAGCGGAATCATAATCCGCTGCAGTCGAAGCAGCTTTCGCACTTGGCGCGTGTATGTCCCACCGACTAACATTTAAAGCACCTCATCGGTCTCGCTGCGAGGCCTGTGATCCTAGGGCTTACGAAACCGATGAGGATTCTTCCAGCGTAGCCCAGAACTTTGACCGACACCACGGGACCACTCACCCACACAACGCCAAGCCCGGACAGGGCTGTGTCTGCAAAAACACCCTGCAGCTACTCGGCAACAGTGTCTGCCGTAACTAATTCAATTTTCGAATTTAGTTCACCCTCAGGGTTGCAGAGATCCGATGCCGCTACGTGGAAAAACTGATATTCAGGTAAAACCGGTTGAACTAGTAGCCAACCCTAAATAATCTTGGGAATAATGAAGGCTAGGAAGATGAGATAATTTATACACATACCTTTTCGAAAATTTCCACAATCAGTAATACTTAAGTAGCACATTCTGGCTATTAATGTGTTTAGTATACAGCAGTTTCGAATGCAAGTATGCTGGCAGCATTCTATGCATGCTGTGACGCAAATTGCACATATCTACGTGACGTACCCTACGTATGTCATGATGAAATGCAAACGCTGCTGCTGGCACTAACAGAACGCAACATTTCAGCGTATCAATTCTGTCTGTTTACATTAATTCGACTTCTATTCAATTTGAAAGTGGTTTAAACGCCTTTAAAGACTTTCATTGTAACTATGGCATAACAACTCAATGTTGTGTATGTGTTTAACATTAATTAAACAAACAAACCAAAATAAACAGATCGCTGAAGATGACCAGTTGACCACCAATAATATCAATACAAAGACAGGCTTAGTTAGTACTCCTTTCTATAATCTAAGTACATTGTACAATAGTAAAAGAATTCAACCTGACAGTCACCGTTTAAAGTACAAAAAGCTTCGCTTCTCTATGGACACTTTACTTGGCAACACTGCCTTCGATTTAGCGCTAATAAGTACTTTTGCTTTGTGTCAACCCAGTCGCATGCGTGACAGTAAGCACACACTTTCATTAGTTTAAACAATGTGTTACTGGTTGCTAATATAATACCTACTAAAAGTATAATTTACAAGTCACGTTTCCTTCCTACTGGTAAGGAATCGTTTGAAAAACTTCCTTCCCGCTAAAACCAAAGCTACGCTTATGCAGTCCTTAATTGTCCCCTTAATCGACTATGGCGATCTGTGTTATTTCGACTTGAATGCAGACCTTCTCAATAAACTAGACCGACTTCTCAATAACTGCATTCGATTCGTATTTAATCTTCGTAAGTATCTGCTTTTCGTTCCCAACTGCAATGGCTCCCAATTCGCCAGCGCCGCGATTTGCGAGCGCTGACTTCTCTTTTTTCTTTTCTCATCTCTCCATCGTTACCTAAATACCTTGCACCTTACCTTCATTTCTTATGCTCCAACCACGACCGAAACCTTCGATCCACAAACAATATGCTTCTTCAATGCCCCTTCCACACCTCTGACTTTATCCATTCTTCCTTCTATGTGCAGTCTGTTCTTCTCTGGAATGCACTCCCCACCGAAATCAGGATGTCTACAAACCATCTCACGTTCAAATCAAAAGTATGAGAGCTTCTCTGGAGTGAATTGGCAGTACAATCACATTCTTAACACCTGACTGTGTATCATATCTATGTATAGTATTATATGTGTGTATGTATGTAACATTCTTTTGTATTGTGTGTTTATTAATATAGTACATTTAGCGGTAAATTTATGTGTATAAATTATATTTAATGTAGGTTTATTTCTTAGTAACTAAACTCAATCTCTTTGCACCTACCAGCTCTAATTTCTACATCACCTGAAGGTCGACTGGGAGAGAATGCCTCAAGGCATTAAGTCCGCCTCTGTACAACATGTGCAATAAGTTTAAATAAAATAAATAAAAATAAGGGTCACCCATACAAGTGTGAAATGGAAATTAGGTAATAAAGTAGGAGTAATGCCAATGATGGTTTAATTATTTATAGGCTCTAATAACCCCATAAAATCGAAAAGGTTCTGCATTAGTTACCAACTTCATTGGACATAAAAATAAAAGATTTATAGTAAACATTCTACCTAAAGTTGGTAATACAAAACAACTGTAATATTTAAAAGTTGCGCTCAGATGGGTCTCAATATTGCAGTGTTGGCAAATATAGGTCATGCACCTTTTGTGGAGAATGCACAATAGCTAAATGGAACTGTTGTCAGCCCCGAGCATTGTCCGGTGTCGACTCGATGCAGATTTATGGCTTCCGTTCAAAGTAGCTTCGAAAGAAAATACATGTGGCGAGTCATAGATATACACCACCTTTAATGTTTATTTAGTAATTTATTTCATTATTTTAAGTATAAGTTTGTAGGTTACCGGTATTTTACTTCTTGTGAGTGTTGGCGCGGATATAGTAGCTTAGATAGACGCTTATATCCACATAGTTGTTCAAATCAGTTCTCACAATTGCTTACAATAAAAAATATTCTAAGTAGCGCTATATTTACATTTACAAATTTGTAAATTATTTTAGTACGCTTCTTCATATTTATATCCCTTACCTAATAGAAATAAGCTTTTTTCAACATAGCTGTCCGCAAATAACCTTTATCAAGCCACTGCGGGACTTAAGCTTTTCCTTAGAAGGGTTTTAGGCTGCTATAGAAGTTTTTACTGTTGAGTAATAACGGCCGTTGGCTTTTTACACAATTTATATGGGAGATACATCTAATTATCTGTTAGATAAGTTATTCGAAACTTTCCGTTAGCCGGTGATCCAGAGCCATAGTTTTCTATTTTAATGAAAAAAGTGTTATTTTTTATTAAAACTGCTGTGATGTGTGATGTAATAGAATATATATAAAATATTTAATTATAATTTTCATTACATTAACTGATATGAGGTTGTTAATGCAAAATAAATAAACAATATTTTTAATTACTTTCAGCCAACGTCCATAATATATTCAAGAATTAATAAACTATCGCTTACAGGCAAATCGTTTGTGTAAGCGGTAAAATATGAAGAAATTTACTAAATAAAACTCGGTTATCTTCCAAACTCAACCATTTATTCTCTTAACTCTGAAACATGTACTTTTGGTATAATATTTGGGTTGCATCTAAATAAAGTATTATTTTGTTATTAATGATCGTGTTAAATCCAACCATATCGCGTTTTTTCATAATTTAAATATAGAACAATATAATTTCAATACGAACGATCTGCCACCAGATATTAACTTTTTAATGGATTTCGGATAACAATTGACACAGATCACTGGTTACAATGCCACATTCGGAATTAACAATAAAAGAGAGATTGTCACTAAAAGTTAATTGTATATTTTGAATGCGATTCAGCAGGATATTGTTTTTGATGGTATGTTTTATTTTTAGTAGTAAACGTTTTAAAACAATATCATTTACATCGAAACCTTATCAGGTCATTTTTTTACCCTACTTAAAAAGACGTTGCCAGTTCTAATTACATATTAGAACCTATAAAACCTTGATGTATTTCAATGGTAACCTCCCTTTCTTATCTTAACATAAGAATCCTGACCAACCTGGACGCAATCCTGAATTCCTGACCATTGAACTCGTGAAACAAGGCGTGGGGGACTAAAATATTTTGTTTTTAAGTTGTTAAAAATGAATTGAAGATGACAAGTTGTAATTTATAGTTAAAGATAAGCATTGATCATCATCATCATCATCTCAGCCGAAGGATATCCATGGAGGATTTAGGTTACCCCCAGAGCAACCCACAATAACCTTGCATGTGCATGTAACGCTAGCCTTCCAGTACTTGAAGTTTTGGAGTGGTGACCGTAGTGGTCACCACTTCAAACACTCCACTCCAGATGAACAGCAGTACTGAATTAGGACTAAGAAATATTTTTATATATTCCTTACTTTTAATTTCGATTTAGTCTTATGCACAAAAATAAATAAATAAATATTTTTCGATAATAATAAATAATAATAATAAATATTTCGGACATCTAACACACAACGCCATCTAGTCCCAAGCTAAGCAGAGCTTGTGTTATAGGTACTAGACAACTGATATAAATGCATATATACTTTTGTTTTTTTGTAAATTCATACATATTATACATAGAAAACACCCAAACTCGCAAGTATTTGTTTCGGAGTTTGGGTGATCATACAAATATTTGGTCCGACCCGGGAATCGAACCCGAAACCTGAAGCTTAGCAGTCGCATACGCTACCACTACGCCACCGAGTCAGTCGATTTAGCCTTGTACAAAAAAGCAGTAGGTACTTATAAAAGTATCCATTAAATTATCTAACACTGTCATTTTTATTAACGTGTAATACTTAATACGCAATCCAATTTACATACAAAACAAGATTTATCACAATAATAACACCTAATTTATGTTCACGAAATAAATTCATGTTTTGTTAACAACGAATAAAATTTATATACAAATATTTCGGTGACAAAATACAATCGTTTTTACTGGCAACATTACAAATACGGAACGTAAAACATACGTAAATTATGACAACAATACGTACTGTACAAAACACATTACAAATGGTTATATCATAGCCGGGAATAGTCAATAATTCAGTAAAATGGCAGTATCGTCAAACAACAGCCGGAAATAAAAGGAAACAGTATGAGAGAGTAAGGTTTACGCAAATAAATGAAAATTCATCCGAGCAAACAATGGTGGGATCTTGTGCTCATTCGTATGAAAGTAAACATCTTGAAGCAACCCCTTTGAAATGGCTTCTGATGGTATTAACATTGTCATGGAGTTTCCTACATTCCATTAACGAGGTAAATTTTCATTTCATCTATAATTTTACCGAGGTACGGTTTTAAGTTAAATTTTTAAGCCAAGTGTAGCTTAGCTTACAAATTAAGTACGTGTGTTGTGTCTTAGAACATAATTTTTTCGTGACTCTTGTGTTGCAAGTATCAAAGGTCGGAGATAGTAGTTACCATTAGCCTCTAGGATAAAATGACATAGAATGCTATAGGACAAAACCGGTCAGGTCATTCGGTCATATCTAAGCTGAAGGACGTCCACTGCTAAACATAGACCTTCACTACAGTTCTTCAGAACAACTGATCTTCTGCGGCACGCATCCAACGGGTTCCTGTAACCTAGGTACCTGACCGTTTAGGTCAATTTTAATTAAGTACTTAGTGGAATAAAAGTATAAGTGAGTTTTATTTCGAGATTTTATCAGGTGTCCCGTATCTAAGAACCAGTACTGCTATAAGTTATCAGCGCCCATGTAGGTACACGCCATATTAATTTTAAGAAAACATAATATTTTAGGTAATTAAATTAATATTTATTTCAAAAGTTCCCTGTCATATATAATTTTATTTAAAAAAGGAATACTGTTATTTAAATTTAGAATTAGTTTTATTTAACATTAATTCTCTTCGTGCGCCTGCCCATATATCTACAGACAAACGGTTTCGACTATTCCGTGTAAGTTTTTTTTTAGAAAGTTTAGCGAAGGCGAAGGCAGCAAAACATACAGACTATACGACTACGAAATTGTTATATTTATAAAAACAGAATACCTTTACTTAAGTTTTTTACTGATCGCACTAAAGTGCTACTTACAAAAGTTAAGATTTTCGCTGTTATTATTAAAAGCGTGCGAACAACCATAATCGCCTTTTGTTTTAAGACTTCACGCCGTATTAAAAGCTTTCACAACCTTTTCAACGGACTTTTATAATAAAAACCGCAACATTCGAATTATTTATTGTTTCCATTTGCAATTTTCCCCCGTTTAAGATATTCGACGATGGAGATTGTGGTACGTAACAATGCAACCGTTCACAATGTACAGGAGTCGATCTAGTCGTTTGTGCTAAATCCTGGATTTAATGCCTCTTGGTTTGAATAAGAGTATATTTTTATTTTTTACTAAATTTGTACCGCGTGCCGCAGTTTTACATAAAGATAATGAACTCGGCTCTTTAGAGATTTTAGATATATTTTTTTAAAGTATCAAATTTAATTTCTCCGTTTTCTAGAATTTTATAATTATTAGCATTTGAAATTGTAGATTAAGTACATATAAACCGATAAAGAAATAATTTAATAATGCAAATGTAGGTAGCATGGGCAAATTGTGGAGAGCTATGCTTCGGTATGAATGGGTCGGCTCGACCGGAGTGATACCACGGCCTCACAGAAAACCGGTGTGAAATAGCGTTTGCGCTGTGTTTCGCCGAGTGAGTGAGGATACCGGAGGCCTTACCCCCAACCCCTGCCCCTATCCCCTTTCCCATCCCCCAAAGGTCGGCAACGCACTTGTGACACCTTTGGTGTTGCGGGTGTCCATGGACGGCGGTAATTGCTTACCATCAGGCGATACGTCGAATTACGTCGACGTACGAATTAAAACAAATATATATGTGTATATAAGTACTCAAATAGGTAACATTCGTAACTTATTTTTTAAATTCCGTACTCCGAAAATGTAACAAAAATAACACAACATATTTATAAAGTAGGAATAGGAAGTTGCAACACGTACAGATTCCAACCGGAGGCAATTTAACGCCATGTCACCACAGATCTCTCGTATAATTCTTCTACATTTAAATATGTCTAAACCGACAATGATAAATTTTATTCATTACACTATTGACAGTTTATAATGTAATATCTTTTTAAAACGCGGGAAATTGTGACAAAAAAAGTCATTAAAATCAAGACGCATATTAATACAATTTATTACTGAAACCTAACGAATTTTTCATAACAATTATTATAAAGTTTCCAAAAACATCACTATGATTTAATATTATGATTAGAAAATGTCAAAATTCGTAAAAAGAACACAGATGAAACTTAAAATGACAACCAATCAACGCGCTTGAAATCAAATCACTTGACAAAGGAATTGATAAAATACGTACACACTAAAGGTACTACAAGTAAGTGCCGCAAACCTAAATTAATATACAAATTGCATCTCTGTTCCACAACATACTTTCAAAAGATTCCAATTTCAAAACCTAGTCCATAGAGAAACATAACATTGCTATGAAATTTCACCCATTAACCTCTCTATTAGTTTAGTTAAGTCGACTATACCCACAGCAGGCATCCGTGCATAAATTAGTCTTGTTAAGTGCAGTACAGGAATTTAATCCTCATATTTCGTCTGCACCCAGTTCGGCATATCTTTTCAGGTCTAAAATGAATTGTACATGAGGTTACTAACACAATTTAATTTAAGCCTTAACACTTAAAGATAAAATTCTAAATTGATTATAGAATGGTAGGTTTGTAGTCCATTTACATTTCGATATAGGTTGAAGCTGTCAGTGGATTCACTACTCTATTTAAATAAACATAAATCAAATTTTACATTGTTTAAATTATGGCTATAATACGTTTTCAAAGTTTAAACTTTTATGTTTAATGGTGCTCATTACTTGCTGAATGAAATCGGATTAGCAGGCGGCAACTAAGCTTGATCTCCCCCTCAAACATAAGGGGGCTTTAATATTGAATGTGTAATAATCGAACTTTTTAGAGAATTTTAAAGATCAATACTCGTCCTCGAATAAAAGGGTGGATGTCGTATTATTCCTCAGTTTTATAAAATAAAGTATCAAGATGTATCCACTCGGTAGAGAGACAATGAGGTGGCCACGTGTTAGTATTTAAAGCACTGTTAAAATACTTCTAACACATTAAACACTCCTCTTTGTAGTGCTGTTGTCCTACCATATGAAATAGTAGTTCTCAACTCTGTGCAATCTATTCAACTTCACCCTCGGATAATATTTTCCAGAGAATGTCAGTTGTTAGAATATTTCCCTCGTTGATTACAGTTGTGCTTCACTTTGCATTCACGATATAACTTATATCACGGTAACCTAATCACAACTTAAAATAAATAAAATTCAAAAATTAATTTTAATTTTAACACCAGACCATTAGGTATATATAATAATATCTGTATCCGTAATTGAAAGTTTCAAAACTGTCGGATAATCCAAAATAATTTGATAGCTATAACCGTACCCAAAGCCCGTATAATGTTATTCGTATAGTAATCAGTTCCGAAATATCATAACTGTCAAATCCCCTATACATATTACTATTACTTATTTAAAGACTCGGTGCGGCATTTAATAATTTTATAAAATACTAGCTGACCGACGCAACCTCGTTTACGTCTTTTATTGCCCGTAGCGAAAAATTTTCCCCCGTATAGTGTGTCGTGGACTTTTTTGTAGATATTTATAAGATCTACGATTAATTAGAACATTTTATGGTTCTATCTTTTATAGTTTACGCAGCGTACGCAAAATAAGTAACTTTTCTAGTTGATTTTTTACACCTTGTGTCCGAAAAACCCCAATATCTTACGGAACCCTATTTTTTTCCAAAATAAAATGTAGCCTATGTTACTCGTGGATAATGTAGCTTTCGAATGGTGAAAGAATTTTTAAAATCGGTCCAGTAGTTTTTGAGCCTATTCATTACAAACAAACAAACATACAAACAAATATTAGTATAGATAATAAATTGCATTTAAAAAAAAATGCTTATGACTATATTTTATTTAACAAAGCTATGTATAATAATGGCAACATTCCAAATGTTTTATTTTTCGTTAAACAATATTCCATTTTCAAATATTCTGTCGAGCGCTTTACACATTTTAAACGAGGGGCGTAATCTTTATAATCGTCTCACGTCTATCAAATGAAAATCCCACGGTTTTTTTTGTTTACCGCCTTTTATACGATTGGGACTCCTTTTATATTTCAAGTGTTTATGTGGTGAAAGATACTGATATAAATATACGAATGTGTTTTTATTTCTACTTCGTATCACGAAAACATAAAACATTGTTTTATTTATACACAATTGTATGTAATAGTCAGCCATTTGTTGTTGTTTATAACTAGCAAATGTTTTCTAGTAAAATTAAACTGATAACGCTACTGAGTTCTATAAATTTCTAAGTTTATGTATTGTATATTATATACCACGCAGACCTTAGAATAATATCGTCATATAGATCCGTCACAGTAAACAAGTAAGAATGAGCTTTTCAATCTAACAAATTAAATTTGACCAAGTTATCGGTAGGATTGTATGACATTCTGTTGGAAGGAACTGAATCCACAGAAACTTCAGTCTACAGTACGTCTTGAACTAATTAGAGAAACTAACTCAAATATTTATTGTTTTCATTTGCAATTTGCCGCCGTTTAAGATATTTTACAATGTATTATAACAGAAGTGAGTCGATCTAGTCGTTTGTGCTAAATCCTGGTTTCAATGCCTCTGGGCTTGTATAAGAGTATATTTTATTTTTATTAAATTTGTAACGCGTGCCGGGGTTTTACATAATGAGTATGAACTCATTTGCTCTTTAGAGACCGTATATATATATATATATATATATTTTAAAGATTTTTATTTTTATTTTATTTATACAGCTTTATTGAACACCACAAAAAGAAACAAAAATTTACAGACATAACTACAGGAAAATACTAAAATGGGTGATAACAACAGGCGGTCTTATCACTCACGGCGATCTCTTCCAGACAACCTTTAAACGGATATTATGTAATTGGATTTTGGGTAGTCTAAAGTGTATCTCTGTTTAAAATAATCTGATAAATAATTAATAGGTAAACTTAATATTTAAGATTTTATATTGGTGTAAATTTGTTTTCTAGCATTTTATAAATATTAGCATTTGAAATTATAGATTAAGTACATATGAACCGATAAAGAAATAATTTATTAATGCAAAAGTAAATAGCATTTTTTTTTTTTTTTTATTGAATAGTTGGCAAACGATCACACGTATCACCTGATGGTAAGCGATTACCGCCGCCCATGGACACGCGCAACATCAAAGGCGTCACAAGTGCGTTGCCGACCTTTGGGGGATGGGAAAGGGGATGGGGGGAGGGGTTGGGGTACGGGCCTCCGGTATCCTCACTCACTCGGTGAAACACAGCGCAAACGCTATTTCACACCGGTTTTCTGTGAGGCCGTGGTATCACTCCGGTCGAGCTGACCCATTCATGCCGAAGCATAGCTCTCCCACTCTCTGTTGGGAGGAACTTAATCCTCAGAAAGTTCAAACTACAGTAGGTCTTGTAATAATTAGAGAAACTAACTTAAATATAGTACATATAATATATACTATATTTCAGTTATATGTATATTATAAATTATAAATAACTCATATATTATAAATAATGTCTAAATCAAATGTAGACCAAGTTATTACCTACTAAAAATCTTCGCAAAAGAAATGTGGATAAAGTCTCCTTGTAATATACTAGTTGTAATTTCTTCGCAGACGATCCTCACGACAATCCGGACTTATCTTTGTTCCTTGACAAGACTTTCCCTAGGGTCTGGACTTACTGGCAAATTCTACTTTTCATCATTCATGAACCATGTCGCAAGGAAATAGAGTATAGTTTCAAATGACACATGAGATAGGTGTGCCAGCTAAGACATAGCAGGATTTATAGTAGAACTTCAAAAGTCTTGTATTGCTTTCGTTTTACACACACACTAGTACATTTTGTCATTTGATTATTTTTATTGTGTTATATTATAACTGTGTCAGTAATTGTCAACTACACAGAGGTTTTTTTTATCATTGCAGTTTGAATTTCAATATTAAAACGTACTAACTGCCAAACAAACTTTATTCTGACAAAAGTTATTGGCCTGTCGCAGTCCAATAAAAAAAACAAATAAATAAAACGTTTTGCGTTATTTCTCTCCATAGGAACCTTCTTTGTGCCTTAACTAAAATACCTATATAAAAAAAATAACTGAATTGGTCGAGCGGTTCTCAAGTTTTGCGCTGAGCAACACATTTGGCGATTTCTTTTTATTTATATAGATTAGCATTTGCTTGTAAAACACATTACAAAATAAATAACGATTGATTTCATTAGTGCCTACTTTTCAAAAATATCAATAACTATGATTAAGGGTTTCGAATATACCCTAGAAATATACCTTAAGAAGCAAGTATGCGAGATCTGTAATAATGTGGTAATATACTAATCATAATCAAAACAATAATATTACCTTCGCAACGAATATGTATATTATGGAGTAACGATATAAGTTGTTATTTACGTTTGTAAAGTCACATAGATTTATGTATTCGTAAAAACAAAAAGACAGGTATTCTGGTCAGCTAAAATGTTTAATGATAATAGACAACGAAACCTATGCTCTACTTCAACACTATATTCTAAAACAAGATAACTACAATGAAATTCAAAAACAGAAAGCTATATTTTCTTCCCGCGCAAATTAGCTTCCAGAGCCCGCGTGTGCGGGTTGTCCTAATGCCTGTAATGTATGACTGACTCCCGCTGTGAGAGACATATAAATTGCAGCACACTTCTATATTTGAACATTTTGAATAGAAATCGTCAGGATGCAGTTGCGGGAAGATTTCCTTTACCAGACGGAAACTGTGCTTGGCGTCGTGCGAATGTCTGTTATAAATAGGCTTACTATCGCCTGCCAGTTTTGCATTGAGTGCAGACTTCCACAAGAGATAAGTAGCAAAGATGACGGAGTTTTGTTTACTGTTTAGTTTCATTAATATATGATTTGTACCTAAAATAAGTATACATTTATATGATGATGTATTTAGGATATGATGCTTAGTAAATATTGTTTGAAGCTGATGGCTTCTTCGAAATAAACAACATTTGAAGTCAATTAAGATTTCTTGTTTGATGATTTACTTTGTACCTTACCTTAGACTATGAAGAACTTGCGTGTGTCTTTTAAAGCTATACATACTTTATTTGTAAAAAAAAGGTGTCCGAGAATAATTCCTCTCAAACCGAGTAGTCAACTATTCCGAAGTTAGTGTAACGGTCCGTTTTTCAGCGATGAGAGATTTGATGCACGCCTAATATTAAACAAATTCTTCAGAACACATCCCAGTATATAATTTGTTCTATAACAAAGACAATTAAAGTTTGCTAGGACCTATGTCCTAGCAAACTCTCTGCCACAACTTATAAATCATTCCTTAGATACTCCAAGCATAATATCCAAAGGCATAAGGAACAGTCGATATATATTGTAGATTAATATATACTATATATATAACAGAATGCACATAAAAAACGAACTCACTTAAAAATCAATGAGATAAAATATGTAAATATAAACACTGAGTAAAAAAATCTACATCAATTTCCTCAGCCACGTTTTAATAATTACATTTTAATATTAGCCCCACATTCCCTTTTTCTGAAATTATGATTGTAATAAATCAACTGTCTACACAGCAAACGTCTGGCCACTAAAACATAGACATCACGTGCCAAGAGATGATAAAATAAATTTTGAACATCCCTCCATTACAAAGCTAATGGGCTGTATCTCGAAAGCTAGGGAATAAAAGATCCGTCGATTAGAAACTTTATGTTTGCAATTTTCCGGAGTCCCCCAAGAGGCTTGTGAACCTTGAAAATGTATGTGCGTGTGCCACGGAAATTCACTGCAGTCTAACGTCTAAAAGATCTGTTCAATATTCGGTCGTTAATCTAGAAATAGAAAAAACTGTAAGTTATATCCTACTATTGTAATATTATAAACGCGAAAGTTTGTATGTATGTAAGTGAGTATGTCTGTTATTCTTTCACGCAAAAACTACTTAATGGATTTTGATGAAACTTTACAATTATAGGTATAAATAAATATAAATATAAATAAATATTTCGGACATCTAACACACAACGCCATCTAGTCCCAAGCTAAGCAGAGCTTGTGTTATGGGTACCTACTAGACAACTGATATAAATTCTTATATACTTTTTTTTTGTAAATATATACATATTATACATAGAAAACACCCTAACTCCGAAATAAATATTTGCAGATCATACAAACATTTGGTCCGACCCGGGAATCGAATCCGAGACCTCAAGCTTAGCAGTCGCATACGCTACCACTACGCCACCGAGGCAGAGGCAGAGGTATAGCTTATACATCAGAATAACACATAGGCTACAATTTATAAAGATACTGCCTTCGCCGCTTCGCGGGTAGCACCGCGGGGTTCAGCTAATATATAATAAAGTAGTTAGAGATATTGATATTATTAAGAAAGAGAATAAAATATTTTTCAGGTCAGTTACGGTAATTCGTAATTGTAAAACAATCCTTTATTGTATTTTTAACTATTATTTAGTTACTTTTTTTAAGTATGGAACACAATCCATATAAACCAACTTACTATTGCCCGCGGCTCCGCCCGCATGTATTTCTATTATCGTGCTAAAGAATAAATTATGTCCTTCCTCAACAATCAAAGTATCTCCTTGCCAAATTTCGTTGAAATCGGTACTGCGTTTTGGTAGTGAAAACACACAACAGACAAAGTCTCTTTGGAATCTGTAATATTAAGTAGTAGCTCAAACTATAGAAATAATGTTAGTTGTACTTATTTAAGCATGCTCGTATTTGTAGTAACCTAGACATAGATAGATTCAAGTCTGCGATACTATAACCACCTTTAATAAAACAACTCGTGCCGCCAGGAAAAAGATCATTATAATTTTTCTCATTTTCTAAACATGTTTAATGGCTTGGCAACATTGTTTAGGTTTTAATTGTTCTCTACTACCATTTTTCGTTTCGATGTTTTCTTCTTTTTTAACTACATACTCGTGTATGATCACATATAATCGAAAATATTTTCAGTACTAACTAACTGTAACGGTTCAAGTGTAATATCAAAATAATTAATTGTAATTAAACGTTGTGCAGAAGGTTTACCAGGTTTTGTGCAAATACAATTATAATCTATTTAAATATATAAAAATAAATTGCTGTTCGTTATTCTCGCTAAAACTCGAGGCCGGCTCAGCGGATTCAGCTTATTTTGGTTTTAAAATATTTGTCGTAGTCCAGGAAAGGTTTAAAAGGTAAAAAAAAAATGTTTTTCGAGCGCAGCATCAGTGAAGAATGTTAAAAAAACGGGGATAGTGTTTACGCTACGGGCAATAAGAGATGTATACGAAGTTGCGTGGGTCAGCTAGTTACTTTATAAAAATAAATTCATATTTTTTCATGTATGCCTCACATATTAAATAAAAATTACCACTACTTCTAGTTCGACTATTGCTGTTTCCATACAAAAATTTGATAGTTACTATATAACTATACCATTATCCGGACGTTTTAAAAAAGCTGTTATCTTCTATATCCGGTCAAGTTTACACACAATGTGGTTATAGTCAGCTCGATTCCGATACATCGCAAACCCCGGTGTAATAACGACTCAAGAGAGTTTCAACTAAATAATAGTAAAGATATGCCAACTGCCAAGATAATTAAATCATATGGATTCTAGAATCCCTCCCCCATCCCTCTCCCCATCCCTCAAAGGCCAGCAACGCACTTGTGACTCCTCTGGTGTTGCGGGTGTCCATGGGCGGCAGTAATCGCTTACCATCAGGGGATACGTGTGTTCGTTTGCCAACTATTCAATAAAAAAAATTGGGGGGGGGCACTGACAGGATGAAACGATTAACAGTAAATTGAATATATAATCTGCTATGTAAATGAATTGCTTCTCTTAACCTTTATGGTAAAAGATAACAAAACGCAGAAGCGTATTAGGATTGAAACTTTGAAAACGACATGAAGACTAAACCAAATAAAAAGAAGATCAAAACATATGTATGTAATATAATGTAGAAAACGTATATCTTCGAAGTAGGCGTACATCAGTACATTGCATTCTGTTAGTCAAATCATCCATTAGATTGATCAAAGGGAACCATCCCATGTGATATTGGTCGTACGTGTGTGTAACATGTGTATGTACACGTATTATATTCGTATAGTGTTGTTGTTGAATGAGAATTTTTTGTTAATGTCTAACATTTAGAGCTCCTATTAAGTGTTTAGCAAATTAGTTGAATCCTACAACACTCATTTCAATTGTATCGATATAATGGCGATGCGTCCAGGCGCATTTAAGAGATTGCTGTCAAAGAGGCTGACATTGCTTTAGTCTCTTGATCTGGGTTTTTCCTGCATGCTATATTATGTTGTATTTGACTTTTGTTTGTGTGTATTTAAGTATGTATGTATGTAACGCGAGCTGACATTTGGGAGATGGGGAGAGGGAATGGGGGTAGGGGTTGGGGTATGGGCCTCCGGTATCCTCACTCACTCGGTGAAACACAGTGCAAGCGCTATTTCACACCGGTTTTCTATGAGGCCGTGGTATCATTCCGGTCGAGCCGGCCATTCATGCCGAAGCGTGGCTCTCCCACGATTAAAGTTTTTCCGCTAAACGGTAAAAAAAGGAATAAAAAAATACTAGATCAAATAAAGTAATTGTGCTTCATTTTCGACGCTCTCATCAATTAATTTTATAAAAGGCTTTCGACAAAGAAGTGTCTGCTGGGATTTAAAATCAAAAAGACTGATGCTGTGCAAAGTAATGAAGAGATTGGTTGATTATTCCCGGGAATAATCATCCGGGAATAATCGACGGTGTGACAAACGACACTCGGCGACCGCCTCAGCGCCTCGGGAAGCTTTTTAATTTTCCGCTAGCCTTCAGATTTATATGTTTTCAGTGTGCCCGTCAATTTTCGCGATTTTTAATTTAAGCGCTACGATGCCTCCAAAAAAGGTGGTCGTTTTCATTATTTTACCACTTTTTGTGATTTATTTTTATAATGATTCATAGACGGTGTTTTAAGATAATTGTTCCGGGATTGTGCTCTTTTGTTGTTCGTCTTTTGAAAACATTTTCTTTTTAAAGGTTTTTTTAGTAACGGCCATTAATAAATGTAATAACTTTCAGTATTTTTAAACTTACTTACTACAAATACTTACTTTTAACTTTTGGTATCTTGAGCAGTGTTTGTTTGCCGTGATATTTAAATTCTAATAATTATATGTAATGTATTTTACAACTTCATTACATTTAAATCATCATTTATTTCCGTACATAATAGTTATGATCATTTAACCATTGTACTGGGTATTTTTTGTACTTTATAAGTCTTCATATAATAACGACTGATTAATAATACATACGAAGTTAGTTCTGATTCATTTTCAATGTATTAGAAGTGAGTTCGAAGTAATACAAAATACATTAGCCAAAGGTCATCCAAGTAACGCGCCATTTCTTCAAATTCCCGATAGGTACTCTCACAATCGTTTTGTTAACGATGCACTAATGCGTTTGTAGTGTTCCCATTACGCCTGGACTTGGGGCTGTTCATAGCAATCGATTAATATTAACACGTATATTGGGCTTTAATTATCGATATTAGTCTTCATAGGTTTGTACTAGCACGTAAATGAACTTATAACGTAAACATGTATCATTGTATTTAGCAATAACATTCGTCCTAATACTTTTATAGGTATGTGTTCAAATCGCGGTGGTTGTGCAAGCGGTCTAAGTCTTCCTTGTTGTGCGTTTCAGATAAAAAACTATAAAAATGGATTGATTTAATTTTCAATCCCATTTTGTTAAGTTCTACATATCTACGACATATTGAAATCTGTAGGCTAACGCTACGTGGCCCGTTAGTAGCACACTGTCTCAATACCGACAGGCCTTTCTCTTCTCTTTCTTCAAGCGGCATCTGGCGATGTGTGGCTTAAGTTGGATCAAATTAGATACGTCTATGTCCATTTGTTTTAGATGACTATTTCCCTTAGAGCGTTTCTCATGCATGAACTATGCGTTTTACAATATTGTACCTATCTACATTTAAGACAACTACGATATAAACCCCAACAAAACCTATAAATATTCAAAAGCTATTTGTTTTCCTCAATGTGATTTGAACAAAAGCCTATATCCCTTCATAAAGAATTCTAAACGTGCCTTCTCGCGTTACGCCATCTTGAGATTTATGGCAACCCGCTGTCCGCCATATTGTACCAAATTTAAAAATATTTATTTTCCCGCTGATTCCATAACAATCCTGTCAATATTGTTAGTTTTATAAACATTAAGCAAACTTTAGAAATTTGCCTTGAATTTTACATCTTATAGCCGCGCAGACACCTTTCAGGGGTTTAAGTGATGATTACTACTTATTACGAACCTTAAAATATAACTTATCGTCAGATGACTTCAAAACCGAGGAAGAAACTTTGAACAAGATTAAATTGTATTATTATGTCATCAAATATAAGAAAACCCACATTTTCAATGTCACGTTTCATACAAACAGAAACCACATCAGTGTTTTTCTTCTGTGAACACTTAAACACACAAAACTCACACACTTCTCTGTACTTACGAGTATACTGCGCAACGAACTTAAACTAATCGTAAAAAGCACCAAGTCGTTTACACGAAAATACGTACTTACCTGGAATTAATTAAGAATTGAATTTACGTACGTATATCAGATATTTTGTGTTGAATAAAACAACGTAGCTCAGGTTTTAATCACCATAAAATTGATAATTACTGAAAATTTACAGAGTGATGTGCTGATCGCTTGATGTCACTGAATAGAGAGAAGAAACAGTTATGTATTAGAGCGCGCAACTGCACAAATAGGCGCGAAATTCAAAAATAGAATATCACATTCAACTTTTTATATATATATCATGTATCTCACAAGCCTTTAGATTTTCGAACAATCTCAACCTATGAACCATGATCGAAATCGAATCTAAACGATCGAAATTCGATGTTGAGATAATTATGGTTATTACCTCAAAATCGAATTTCAGTCGTTTAAAATCTAATATTTTAATTTCGTTGTCTAGTAGAAGTAGTAGAAGTTTGTACCCCCGCTTTCACAAAATTTTGACCTTTAAAGCACATGTTGTTTAATCACTTCAGCTTTCCGCACTTCTTTTACATGTAAAAATTAAGTGTTCCCAACCTTATGTGCATCTGCTGTTTAAAAAAATAACCATACGTAATAAAATACCTGTTGCTGTTTTCTTCACTCCCTAAATAAATACCTACGAGCATTTATCTATAGTTGATACTCACTTCTGACATAAAAAATATGAATTAACCTGTACAACAAGCTGTGTATGCAAAAAAATACAATCGTACTAAAACGGGACGGTTTCGCCGATTCAAACGGATAAATTTAAAACGTAGCGGAAAATTAAAACGACCCCGCGGTGAGGTAGTAGCTGAAATAACTATATATATAATATAGCGGTATATATAAATATACCTAATCCAATGTTACTAACAATATGAAAATGCAATATTCTTACCAAAAAAAAAATTGTAAACACGCTTTATCGCTATATCACCGACAATATTTAACCTTAAAATATGGTGACACTTTATAATACTCGTAATTGGGTTAGGTTATTTGTGGGTTTTTATTACAATATTGTGTAGTTACTCTAATTGTTTTTTAAATAGCATTTTGTTTTTTTCCTTATTGGTGGACCTAAAAATATACCTGTGTTTTCTTAGTTCATAATCTGAGCTAAATACTGTAAAACCTCCTTCACATAACAGTGTATTTTTTTCGGTATCTACAACAACTATTAAATATATTATTACACGATAAACTTTTATGTACGCAGAATTCAATATTCTCACGTTTAGAATTCTTTATGAAAGAATATAGGCTTTTGTCACAGGACTGATCGCTGCCGCCTCTTTCCACCATCGTCCTACGCGACAGAAATTTCATCCCCATCATCTATATAGTTGGCAATCTACAACTGAGCGCTTTTCCCGAAACTTTCTGCCTCGCACAACAAAACTGTGGAATGAGCTGTCGCCTGCGGTATTCCCGGACCAATCCCTTCAAACCTTCAAGAAAAGAGCGTACTCCTTCTTAAAAGGCTGGCAACGCACTTGTAACGCCTCTGGTATTGCGGTAATCGCTTACCACCAGGAGATACGTCCACAATACAATAAAAAAAAAATTAACACATAAATTAATAAGTCGAAACTTCAAAGATTCAGTTTAAAAAAATATTTGTTTCCGATTTATATACACATGCTGACATTTTTATTTATATACGAGTAGTATGTTTACAGACAAAGCTCTTCCGATTATTTTCTTTGTTTCTCAAATTCTATTTGTTACCCTTATTTTTTATCGCACTTTCATCTGACAGTGATATAGGGCAGAATGATGCCTCCCGACAAATCATGTAAATATACATTATACTGTTAGGTATAATCCCAGTAACACAATAAAACGATACAGATTAGGAAATCCGTGGAATTTTAAATTGTTGCGAGAAAATCTAATAATCCCTGCTCCAGGGGTAGACACGGGCGGGATCAGCCAATTGATGAATGACAGAAATTCTCTGAATTATTGAGAAATTGTTCTTATTCGATTATACAGTACCACCATTCGGATCACGGATCTCAACGACGAGAAGGAATTCTTTGCAATAATAATCGAGTTCAAATTGAAAATAAAATACATTGTCTGATCGGGAATGCGATCGTTTCGAGAGGCCAATGGGAGACGATGGAGTTAAAGAAAGTTGATTGATTAATAAATGAGTGGAGAGTAGATGCTCGTAAAGTATTCTGTCATCTTGTTGCTTCAGACAATCGGAAAAAATATGAAACAACAACAGATATAATTTGCAGTGAGAATGTAGCTAGCAAACCAAATTACTTTTTAACCGACTTTTTTTTTGTCTGTTTTTTTCTGTTTCTTACCTCATAACTTTTGACTGGGTGAACCGATTTTGATGATTCTTTTTTTATTTGAAAGCTGGTGCTTTCCGTGTGATCCCATTTTAATTTGGTCCAGTTATTGAAGTCGGTTTTTTTTTGTTGTTTAAATTTGTGATTATTTCTCTTATGAATGAATGAAAACAAACATCGTTAGCAAAAAATAGAATAATAGCATATTTTGTGTAACATTCGAAAATTTCTATTAAACCCTTGCCATAGCCTACTGTTTACGTTCACCCTTGACAATTCAAGTCGCATTCATTGCACTCGAGTGTTTTATATTCATTAATATTGGTGTCTTAACACACATATAAATATATATGCATGTATATATTTATCTTAAGATCACCACTAGTAACTGATTTTAAATATCTAAATAATTTCTATTACTATAATCGCTGTTCCATGTACGATTTACACGAGACGACGAATTCCCAAAAGCTTTATAGCCATTGATACAAATCAATTAATTGTTACAAACTTTTAATGATATGTGCCAGAGAAATGTATTACAGTAATGAAATTCTGAATTTATCTTTTAGGCACTTCCTTAAATTACTTTTGCAAATACAATTTTCCGTGTAGGATTAAGATGTACGTGAAATAAATATAAAGTATTAATATTAGCATTACATAAAACGCCAATAGGCTACATTATCATGTTTTTTTAAAACTATCTATTCGCTATTCAAAAATTCGTTCAAAAGAAAGATTAAGCAGTATAAATTTAAATTTCAAAGCCATCATTATGGTTTTCGAAATTAACAAAAGCTCTTTTAAAAGCTGTCTTCATAAACTCTAACGCAACAATAGAGAACAATTTTAACCGCTTCTAAACTTGTCAGATTTCAAAGATTAGACGTCTAACCCATAAAGAAATTAACCGCTGCCCTGCAAACAACATAATTGAGTTAACCTGTAAATGTCATGTCACAGTCAACCCTTTTCTGTTCGTGTTATTGTGTTCACTTGCGGTTTTTGGCTTTTCTATCTGAAAAATTTTAAAGATTTTCGTTGTATTTTTCTAAGAAAGACTTTACTTATATAATTTAAGCACTTTTTGGTTTAAGTCACGTATTTCGTTGTCATTTTTATTCCGTAATATCTTCTCAAATGTTGGCTCACGAGTGTGCTCGTGTAAGTTCTCGCGTCCATAGTACTCCGGACCATTTAGAATTGATGAAACTTATAGAAATTAAATCTTGTTTACGCCAAACATAGGTTAAATTTCAATCTTAATGCGTTACGAGTAACAAATATTCCAAAATCACTAAAATTTGTATTGACTGACTGACATCACATTAATGCAGGTGTTTTTAATTTTAGTTCACCCAAAAATCTTTAACTTTGTAAAGTAGGTATAAAAAGCGGTAAATATAACAATAAACTCGACACCTAAAATACACTTAAAACAATTCACAAGATTTATGTTGCCACTTGTTAGTATCCTGATTTATATTGTAACATACTCGACGCCCAAATTTTGATTTGCTTCTTAGTGACAAAGAAATTGTTCATACATTTACCTACATTCTTCATTTCAATAAATTTAAACAAGCTTCTCACTGTTTGAAATCGTTCCAAAAGAAACAAAGCATTTCTTGCCAAGATAAACATTAAATCGTACGTTCCGTAAAACAAATGAAGAAATATTATTCGTAAGTCCATAATTTCATATTTTGGGAGCGTTTTTCCTTCATTACACGTTTTCCGAGACAAGAGTCTAATCTCAAGCGAACCCGGACTGTCTCAAGGAATTAAATTATGCTTTTCCATGAATATTATACCCGATGTCGCAATCTTTTTGCGTTACTTAACTGAGAGGCGGCTGTAAAAAAATATCAATGAATCATAATATAAAATCCTTTAGGGCCCAGGGTGCTTATAAGGAAAAGTTCTATCTATATCTAAATATGTCTGAGTACATGGGCGTACCCAGGGTAGGGCAGGGGAGGGCAGCTGCCCCCCCCAAGATGTTGACGTTCCTACTATTTTCTTCTCTCGATTATATATAAAGCACACTCAGACGCGTAAAAACGTGACTAAGATCGACTATGGACAAAGATAGATTTATTTTCTGTGTTGTTGTAAGATCGGCAATCGGCATCGGAATCGGAATCAGTCCTAGGGCTATGCGATGTTCGAGCGTAGTGACGATCAGAGCATGCTCTTTAGCGAGGAGAACTACTCATCATGGTCCTAAAATATTAAATCTTCCGAGTCGGTTTATGTAGATTTATGGACAAATAATTCTCGGAAGCAAAATATTATCGTCTGATATATCAGAAATTTGTTGTCCAGTAATAATTTGTAATTTCGTCCTAGCATCCAGTACAGCTTTTTGTGCCGACTAGATATATCACCTTATTTTGCCTTGATATGGTTTTTCCACCGGTCTATATGTAAGCCCACATTGGCTCGCACTCGAAGGCCGATGGTACACCATTTCCGAAGTCTGATTCCCAAGCTGGCGCAGTACGTGCTTGGCTTGGTTGCTGCCAAATATGAGGGGGCCCGATAACTACTGCAGGAGACTATACGCGGGTGTTGTGCGGTCCCCAGTATGGGCTGAGGTCCTGAAGGCCAGCAATATCGGGTTATTGCGACGTCCGCAACGAATACTGACCTTCAGGTAGGAGACCTAAGACTCGAGAAATCAAAGACCAGAAATTTCAATTCCACCAGGTTCTTGTGGAGGAATGGAAGGAACGACTTGGGCAACCGAGTGAAAGGATGCTTCGGAGAGCACCTGTGTCTGATCCGCAAGGAGCCAACGTCTGAGTGCCACCACTACGATGACCAGATCGTAGACACGGCATTCCACACAATGGCAGAATTTCCGGAGTAGGGCGAGTCGGAGCGGCCATCGGAGTGGGGGTTCTCTCGCTTGGTAATATTATTGCGACTATGTTGCGTAGCCAGAGCGCGTAGAACTCTGCTGTCTTTTTCAGCGAGCAAGTTATGCTTGCGAAGGAGATGGCGGAGCAGGACCGTGCGAGGTTAGGACTCTTACCGTCTGCCAGGACCGGGAACGGGCCAGGTACCGCAGACGACTCGGGCGCCGGAGATCGCCAAACGATTTCCGTTCTCCACAAGCGCAAGCTTGGGGGTGACAGGCGAGGATCACCCTTTTTTTTTAACGTGTGGAAACCCCCTCGAGCCGTCACCCCTCCGGGGTTTGCGGCGGGGTGGTGTGTCGGAATCGAACCGACTAAAACCACACGGTGTGCCAACTTTGCGCCTGAGAAGGGAGGGGTCCGGGAACTGCAGTTATTAACACGACCGGACCCCTTCCAGCGCCTGCCCGCACTGAAACGGGCACCGTCTGCTGTTCAAATCTCAATTTAATTTTCTCGCGGTTGGCCTGTATTGCGGAAGGAGGGGAAAACCCGTCCCGTCCATCCGCGGCCACGCTCAGGGCGGCATGAGGCGCTGGTATGCGCGCCTCCGCCTCTCGTTGCGCCGGCGGCGGTTTGGGTCCGAGTGAATGTCGTCCTCTCGGGCCTTCTCCGCCGCCTCCTTCTGCGAATTTCGTCTTCGCAGAAGGATGCGACCACGGTAAAACTGCAATCGCTACCATGGATCGTATGATGGCCGGTTGCGAGAGATCTCCTCCTATGACTGCAATGAGGGCCCGACGCTGCGACGCCCAAGCGGGGCAGATCGCCAGCGTGTGCTGGGCCGAGTCCTCACTGCAGTGGCAGTGGTGGCAGGCGGGACTCAGTTCCCTCCTAGCGACCGAGTGCAGGTACTTCCCGAAGCAACCGTGCCCGGAAAGCACCTGCGTCAGTCGGAAGGAAAGAATCCCGTGCTGCCGCCCTGCCCACTCGAGGATGACCAGCTGGAGCGCCTCCACGGTGGCACAACCAGCGCGTGGAGCCTCCAGCCGGGAAGACCAACGAGCCATCGTGGCTCGGCGAGCGGCTTCACGCCACTCGCGTATCTCTTCGGGCGGAGGACGAAATCCGTTCTCCGCCCGATATTCAGCCGCTCGTCGATAAACTTCGGCGAGCACTTCCGCCTCCAAATCCCACGGGGGTGTTACGGCCAAAGGTGAGGATCACCCTAGCAGAAGCAAGCCGGGTTAGCGGCGCAACCTCAACAAAGTGCTCGCGCCCCTTTTTTAAATAGAAAAGGAGCATCAGGGTTCCTACACAGGAGGGGGCCATCTACAAACCATAAGTGGCCCGAGGTACGTCGGGGTCTAGGGATTTCCTTCCGAGGGTGCACCTGATTCCATGCCAATGCCTTTTTCATATCCATTTATTTGATGAGGTACTTTTAAAAAAAAAACCCAATTTGCCCCCCCCTGGCCCAGAACCTGGGTACGCCCATGTCTGAGTATATGTATGTTTCTTCCCGAAATAATATTTGTGTTTTTACATTTACTAGTAGTCGTAATTCGACCATAATCTTAAAAAAAATTGTTAGAACTTTTAGGGTTTCTTTTCTTTAAGGCATTACATATTACACCTCTTTAATCAACGACGTCATCATGGCTACCTTTGACATTCAGTATGCAAGTACAGACAAAAAACAATCATCTTTTTAGTTTAACTTTGGACGATCGTTTTTTGTTTTTTCGAAAGACTGTCCCCATTTTATGTCATCCACATTTTATGTATTTTTCATCGTTAATTTCATCATGACGACGATTTGAAGACTCGAAGACTTAAAATTTAAGACTATAAACACTTGACATTGCAGAAATAGATGATCCGAGTGATCCGGCTGGATGCCATTTCATCAAACAAACTAACTAGTTTGACTTTGACACACATACATTTGTTTATATGTGTATATAGATATTTATATATGTGTGTGTGTCATACGCATGGTAATGTGTGAATAATTTAATATATTTTTATGCATAATTTTCAAAAAATATTAGCATAGTGTGCAATTTTCGTTAAAAGGGGTACATTGTTTTTACTTCACATATTAATATATGGTTGCCTGGAAGAGATTGCCTTTGGGCGATAAGGCCACCAATTGTACCTCCTAGTTTTGTGTTACCTTTCTAAGTAATCTCGTGTACAATAAAGAGATTATTATTATTATACAGATTGTATGTTAGAAGAGTTGCGTACCTATACGTTTCACCCCACAAGGAGGTAGTTCTCTCCGTCTCACTCGCAGTCATCTATCATTATTACAATCATTACTATCTAATCTTTATGTAGTTAGCCAAACGTAGCACAACTTTACATATGTGGGAGAACTGGTATCATGTTCCACCCAACATAAAGGGAGGATCCTCCGACCAGGCGAGGTGATCAGTGACCAGGCCTGGCGGGCTACTGCCCAACAGTTGATATTGGGATGTTGTATATATGATAATCGGCGCGAGCACTATTTATTGCGCGATTCAGGATTTGTAGTTACTCTGTGTAGTGCGTTACTTCGTAGTTCAGTGTATGTTCGGTAGATGGCGCTGTAGCAGGTTATTGTTGTGGTATATGTGGAAGTCGCCACATATATAATTAGTGTACCTACTCTCCATCGCTTTTGCGTTCTTCGATAAACAATGTCGTAATTATTGATTTAGCTGAAGTTTTGCTACAAATATATAGGTAAATCTTGTTATTCAAGACCATCTAAACCAATGTCTTCTGTAAGGTTTAATATCATTCCAATAGTCTAAAACAAATTTATCACAAATGTACCACGCATTTTAATCTAATAGGAACATCAATCTTATAGGAAAACATCAAGACAAACACTATAATTTCAAACGTTTGAAGAATTGAAATGCAAAAATAATCCCCATCACGGTCCAATTTCGTGGAAAGCAAATAATCACAGCAATGTATCCGTCGCGCTTGCCCTACGGCGCCGTAGTTTTTTATCGTAGAGCCGAGATAAATGTCCGGTTAGCAGGGGTCCAACGTTGATTTATACTGGACGTCCGTCAGGGCAACGAATTACGTAGGCTACGATGTAAATCACCTAACGCTGGAGCCGAATCGATAGCCTTAATGCTATATCAATGTGTATTTTTGAAGGTGTTTTGTGATTACGGGTTTTTACGTCTAGCTGTGCATTTTCAGTATTATAATCATCCAAGCTTTTGCTTCTCTTACATAATAGTAATTTTCTAATTTTTAAGAACAGTACTTTTTTCTGTATGGAAATCAAAATCCTTGTTATACTTTGGTCAGAAAGCCTGCGAAATTGTCTCCCTACTAAGAAGAATACCGCTAACTGCTGGACGTAGGCCCTCCTTAGTAATAAGGTTTTATGACTATTACACCATGCAGAGGGGAGAGGCGCTCATAGCAAAGTTGCACTCGGTGACTAAAATAATTACCGAGGGTAAGCAACGACGGCGCAGTCTGTACCTGGATGGGTGACCGCTGGTGGCATGTTACCATGAGCGTCTCCGTGATTCCGAGGTGACGTTAAGCAGTCAGCCCTGATTGTTATCATAGGATAACAGCCGTGAAGCTTAGTTGAAGGCTTTTGGGCGGCTTAAAAACATCCAACGGCAAGATTACGTAGCCACAACGTTGTCTTGCCAGTCCCTAACCCGCACTTGGACAGGGGACGTATGGCCTTAACCCTCTCCTGAGAGGAGACTCGAGCCCAGCAGTAGGACGTTATGGGTTGTTGATAATACACCACGCAGGCATGACGGGTTGGTAAAAGTAGCAGTCATTTGGTGCTACTGAATTCCATTTTCTAGAAATTACAGATTTATTCTCCTCTAAATTGAGGAGATCTCTTAATAGCACGTGAAACGTCTCCAATATATCTTTTAAACACAATTTTTTATCTGTTGGTACTGACAACCCTATTTTCATATCTGAGACAACCCTATCTTCGAGTTTTCATAAAAGTAGAACCCAAAAAAGTAAAAAGAAGACATAAATTACAAGAAAAACAGATACTAATATTACAAATGATATTAATCCTACCTAGTTGTTTTTGCAATCAGACTGAATTTGAATACAAAAATAAATGTACGAATTCTCATATGTTCTCGTATAAACGGACAATGAAATATTACACATTCAGCGAAATTCTGAGTCCGCATATTGCACTCATTAAGCACACTTGTTAAAAGTTAACTTGCTTTACACACGGAACAAAAGTTTAAAAAGGTTGACTTTTATGGCTTAAAACAATAAGTAACTTAGTAGGAAAGCACGTTCATTATGCTGATGTTTATTGTCACGTACAAAGAACTTTTTGTAGCAAAAAAAATAAAGAAAAAGTTGACGATCGTAAAACATGTACAGGTAGATTAAAAAAGGGCCAAGTTCTGGGCTTTTTAGGGAGCGGCCTGGGGACCGTCCAGGATTTACTTAACGAGCTTCGTGAACTGAGAACTTAGAAGTGTCCTTAAACCAAGTTTATTTTTTGTTCTTGTATTGTAACAGCTTGCTACTTAGCTTAGAAAGTATTCTTAATACTCATACTTAAACAAAAAAAAAGATTTGTTTAACAGCGTTGAATAAAATTACGAGATTTCCTACCATTTCAGATTACTTTGAACAAATTGTTTTTCTTTACTCATTAATTTGACAAGATGTTTAGACAAATTCTGAACACGATTAGCTCCCAAATAGGTGAAGGAGGACGAGAAGTATGAACAAATAGTAATTAGTTTTTTTTTAACCAAGTCTATTTAAAAACAATGATACTCATGAGCTCGAATACACAGTCTATGTAGTAAAAAATGACGATGTAGTGTGTAACTATGCCACATCATACCGAAGACACTTGGAAAACACTCGAAAGACACCTTCCTCTCTCTGAATGTAATAAAACTTGGAACTAAATCTGAAATTTGTAACTACTTGTTTCTGGTCGCCAGGTTTGTCGCCAAATTTCTGGATTTTTTTGTTAATATTAGTTTTTGACAACCCTTTCACAGACATTTCAATTACTAATTATAATTTCCTTGAATTTGTATCAAAATCAAATCATTATGTGCTAAAGTAGATTTTTCCTATATCGTTGGTTGTAGTATATAGTCACTCTAGTGATTGGCGTAAGCGACTGCAGATAAAAAGGTCTAGGGTTCGATGCCCGGAGCGGACTGCTGTTGAATTTTTCTTACAAGAAATTCTTAATAGCAGCAGTATGGAAGATGGCGGTGTTTCCCGCGTGTGCCTCGGAGAGCATGTTAAACCGTCTGTCCCGGTTGTCATAAACATCTATGGCAAGCACCATTGGGAATTCAGTTCACTCTCAGGGTTGCGGAGGTCCGATGCCAGTTGCTCAATGGAAAAACTGATATTCAGGTGAAATCGGTTGTACTTTTAGCCAACCCCAATATTTGGGGTCCAAATAATCTTGAGACTAATAAAGACTTGGAAGATGATGTTGTGCTAAAGCAGATTTTATTAACTGGCAACTCTTAAGTACTAATTAGTCACATCGAAGCACTTTTCTGATTATAAATCTTGGTTTTTAATAACTAATGACATGAATACAAAGTACCTGCTTGAACTACATACTGAAACAAAGCTGTCAAAGTATGCTATGGCACTGAAACAAACATCTTTCATATTCATTACTGAAGCAGTGCCAGCGTTATCTCAGATACTATAATTGGAGTACTGCATTCAACATACATAGATAAGAACTTTATGTTCATAAAGTTACAGTTGATAGTCGAATGGGATTGTAATACAAACGTTTCACTTTTAAAAACGCCTCGGAAGTCGAGTGGAGGCTCGAGCGCTTTAAGATCGGAATGGGTGTGAAAAATGGAAAGAATATCTGTACCACTCTTAGTACTTAGTATAACATGAATAAAAAAGATTGTTTTCATTAGTTTAAAATAAAAAGTAAGTTATAAGTGAATTAAAAGACGTTTTCAATGCTTCTTTTCAATTGCACATTTTATTTAACTTTCTAAAAAACTCCTTTCAGAACATGCAGGTCGTGGGAACACCGTTCATGGTCTTTATTCAATAACCTTACATATGCCACTTTATTAAATAATATTTAAACTTACCAAGTCATCGTCATATGTTATTCGAGATTGGCGCAATGTGTAAGAATGAGGTTGAGGTTGATTTCTGTAGTGGTGGGCGTTCATGACGCCAACTCTCTTTGAATATTTAAGTATTTTCAGACGGGTGAAAGGAAGAAAATAAATTAGTGAAGAAGTTAGAGGAAGGAAATTAGGGATAAAGGGTGAAAATCCTGAATAGGAAACAGAAATGAGACAGCAATAAATCGAAAAGATCAGAGTCACATACTCATTCCTCTCCCTCTGTTGTGATTCGAGAGGCCGAGTAGACTAAGATAGAAAGACTAAGTAAAGTTACCGGGACCCAACCCAAACAAGTTCAGGTCATAGAATGTCCTATACCATAAAAAATAGATTGTTAAATACCCTTTCTGCGTACTCTTCAATTCCTTAGTTCTGTATCTGCGGAAAAAAGGTAAATGATAAAACTATTAGTCAAAAGTTTATTGGAATAAAACGACAAACATTATTCAATTACAAAAACATCATTGAAATATTAGTGCTGAAACACCCCTTAACAAAACAGCACCCTTAGTTTATAAAAAAGAAGAATAATCTAGCCGAAACAAACTAATCCATAAAAGCCATTCGCACATGACAACCTACGTTTTGAAGCAAAAAGTTTAATTTAGCCCTTGAGTTATAACTGGCAACGGGTGTTTCGTAGGGTCGCCAGTCGCAAAAAGATATTTCTTAAAAAAAATGGCCTCGATAATATGCAGGCGGCATGGTGCGACGCCATATTTAAAACTAATAGTTGTTGCTATAATATTTTTTGCGATTAGCAACGTCATATTACCTTTTTATTATTATATAATTTTCTAAAAGAAAGGCTTTACTTCACTTCCAATTTTAATTGTAATTATTATAATTGGAAATGTGGCAATTAATTTCTAAAGTTATAACTTTTTAAGAGATGGGATATTAAAGTTAAATGAAAGCATAATGTTAATGAACGATTTATCATGATAGACTACACTAGTTATTCCAAAACAAATTAATGTATCTAAATCTTACTTAAGTGCAGAAATCCACTGCGGACTCTTAAAAATTAAGGAGCTTATAGTCAAATTGTCAGACTTTGGGTTAAAACCATAATTAATTTTCTTTATGTTTTAATAATAGACGTATTTTGGGACAGGTCATATCTGTAATGCTACTGTGATGTAATACTGAGAAATCATCCCAAAGAAATGCTACATCCTTCACATAAAGCTTGTCAATAAAATCATGAGCAAGTTTACGGACACTTTTGTTTTTGTCGACCCTAAACTTGGGTGTTATTGGGCGAACATTGTAATATGGGCGCCGAGAAAAATTACAAGTGGGATTTCTCGAGGACCCTCCAACTGCACTAGGGGAAAGTGACGACTGAAAACGCCTCGTGATAATGAAAACGGCGGATTTTCTTCTACATATAAGTAGATCTGGCACATATAATAACGTTTTTTTCATACAATGCTTTGGAAAATAAGTTATCTTTTATTATAAAATTTATCGTTTTAAAATTTAAACCTCTTCTAAGTGTTAACATTTCTATCAGGTAATATCGACACCTCTACAACCTCCAATGGTTTTTTGCTTTCAATTACAAATAACTATCAATAGTTCTTTTACAATTGATTGGAAATCCGAATTTAAAATTGGACTATTCCTATACGTACCTAGAACAAAGACCCTCCCGTAGGAAGATCCTTGTTCATCGTAGCAATAGATTTCCACCATCTAGAAATTAATATTAATTTCTGTTTTTAAATAGTGTTGATCTCTAAAGCAATTGCTGTGCTGGGGTATTATCAGCTACTAGTATATATTGAGATGGCATCAATCTGTCGTTAGGATCTATACAAATAAGTAAAAGTTAAATATGTCCATTAGCTATTAGATTCTGGATTTATTTACTGGAATAGTAGTGATAAAAATAAAGGAGTTGTGACAATTTAAATGCAGATAAATTTAATGAATCCCATTCTCAGATCATTAGGGCAGCACTAAATTGACAAAAGCGACACTGCGGACAGTAAAGAAAACTTATCAGACCTGTCATCGTGTAATGTGAAATGTGAAATGTAAACAAAATTATCTGCTGAATTATAATATTTTTTAATATGATAAAAGTTACAAAAATGGGTTCCGGAAATCTTCAGTACTAAATTCTAAGGCATTCTTATCTATATTTATTTGTATAGACTTAACTCGTTATATTTTTCACGTTGATGTGTTTCAACTCTTTGCAAATTTTAATTTAATTTTTGTGGATTTTTTCTTCACCATGGAAAATTGCGGGAACGTATGACGGATGTAAAGGACTGGTTTTTTTTAGCCAATGAAGTGAGCACTGAATATTATTGTATTCATAAATGAAAGCCAATTATTCGGTTGTTTGCTGAAAACAGATTGAAAGATTATTAATTATAAAACTTAGTAATTCTCTCTACTTATTACTTATTGATTATTTCTAAATGCTCAAAACTCATAATTACGATGTATTGGTACATCCAAAAATAAAACAATATTAGAATTATCTCAAATAATAACTTTCACTAATAAAATTAATTTTGTTTACTTGTTATAAATGTCAATGTCAAATATTCAGAGTACAAAATTCGAATTAGCAACACCAGTCAGCAGCACCTTCGCTGTGCACGTTCCCAAAGGGTGTTCTTCCATATACAATCACGTACTCAATAAAAGTTAACAGTGAAACAACAATATGAACATGTTAAAAATCACATGAACAAAATCATGGTAAAAAAAAATCAGATTTTTCTCTAACCATTAGCTAAGTCTCCATAATTTAAAAAGTTTTTCATCAATCAATCATAGATATATAGTAAAACTAGCTGAACCCCGCGGTGCTACCCGCGGTACGATGATAACTGCGGGCAACGCCGCGAGGCGAAGCTATATCTTTATAAATAGTAGCCTATGTGTTATTCTGATGTATAAGCTATATTGTGGTAAAGTTTCATTCAAATCCATTCAGTAGTTTTTACGTGAAAGAGTAACAAACATACATACATACATACATCCATACTTACAAACTTTCGCCTTTATAATAGTAGTAGGATATGCATGGCAAAATAAAGAGGACTGGGTTTCATCACTATGCAAACTTCCGCAATATTTATGCGAGTTCGATTGTTTGATTCGCTGTATGACGAATATTGAAACACCTTTAAATAAGTTATCGAGTGCGTTATTTATTTAGATTTGAAAATTTATGCGTTTAACGATAGGGGATTTTGAATATTGATAGATCATATAAACAATTTATTTTTAGCATAAGAGTTGATACCTCTTAGTTGTTTTTTCATGTATTTTACAGAATTGCTTTAGGGCCTAAGGTTTCGGTTGACAGGCTAGAGAACGTATCCAGTGCTGGTCATAAGGAATCATAGGTTCAATTAAGTTTGTTGACTTTAAATAAGTAATCAAAATTTAACCTTGCGGTGAGTCCTGACTATACAAACATGATGTTAGTTAACAGTCAAATTCGTCCATGAACAGAATTCGCCCAATGAAACTGTCACTTCATCCACATAAACCATCTTCTATAGAAATCACTGCCCTAAAATCCCATTGCTTAGAACAGAAAAACTCTAGCTTTCAGGTTTAGTATACGGATAACGTACTAAAGCACCCCATGTCGTCACTACTATTTCAACCTAATCTTTAACTTTAGGTTCATTATCCTTGGATTATCTATATCTGCCTTAATATTTTTGTTTCAAACAACTTCTGGACTCGGAATATATCCTGCGTCGACAGAGGGATTTTGCAAGCATCGGTAGGCCGGTCCTTTCAATCGACTAGCGAACGACGCGCGGCGAAGGCAACGGGGCCGCAGGAAAAAGCAGGGGCGCGGACATAGCGACTTCCAATACATCGTGATAACGACATTCGCCTCAACATGTTGTTCAGGATCGGGATCACTGCACTGAACAACCTTGTATAGGTAATTGAAGACATTACAAACTGCTAACAGCGCAAAACACAGTCCACTTTTATTCGTCCACCATCACCAGGACCCTCATACACCTACACATAGTGTTTTCCTATGTGGAGATCGAACCCACAACACTTACTCCAGTAGATAGCAAAAAACTGTCCACTTAAACCGCTTTGCCATCTTATGCAATATCTGTATATAAACCTTTTTAATACTAAATGTAATCTATAATAATATTCTCTTTATGGTACATCTAATTACTTATAAAGGTAACACAAAACTAGGAGGTACAATTGGCGGCCTTATCGCCCAAAGGCAAAATCTCAATCTCAACCTACAAAGTACAAGACTAATAAAACCCGAACCAGGTCATTCGTTTATCCGGCTAATTCGCACAATGCCCCAGTCTCTAACCCGATTTTAAAGGTACCTTTATTCTACAGTAACTGACAAGGTGCGCCACCTGCTCGGTCCGGTCAACATCCGGGCAGTCCGGACGTCATTTCAGGACCGGAAAATCGGCAATCTCCTCTCCCTGAGATTTTTATTTTATGCGTTCATGTTACTGACATCTGTCTCCGAATATACTTTGTACAATTTAGTAGTTTGTGTACGACTGTACTCGTATGTTATTTATATTCTGAAAGCACCCAGATATTTGATCAAAAATAGCACCAGATGGGTTGCAATACGTTTTATGTAAATCATTAAATTAAATTAAAGTTATATCTGAATGCTCGTGTATAAAAGGTTAAAAAGGCGGTATTTTTGGGACTCGAAAATTATACCTTCAAAATTTATCAACATCAATAACTATTTGGATAATGAAAAATGAACTAGTCGGTGCAGTAATCAAGATGTGCACTAAAAAATCCTATTAAAAGTTTTGTACTAGGGCCAAAAAAAACTAATATGCAGATACATCGTTTAATATAGGTTCCTTTGCATCACTTGTATCATATCATAACATTTATCGTATACTAGCTGATCCACGCAACCTCGTTTGCATCTGATATTGCTCGTAGCGTGAAAAAAGTCCCCCGTTTTTGAAACTTTCTTCATTGGTGCTCCGGTCCTATTAGTAGTAGCATGATGATATATAGCCTATAGCCTTCCTCATAAATGGACTATCCAACACCGAAATTTTCAAATCGGACTAGCGGTTCCTGAGATTAGCGCGTTCAAACAAACAAACAAACTCTTCAGCTTTATTATTAGTATAGATTATTAGTAAAGAAACAGATATAGCAATACTAAAACTTGTAACATCCAACCAAATTGGAGATTTACCTTAAAATCCCTCCTTACCTGTTCCCACTTGGCAATATATCATGATTTATAGTCAAGAGGATATTTATTAGGCCAATAAAATTTGTCCTTGCCTTACAAGAAATCCACCTTCTTAGATAGGTAGGTACTAGTAGGACCACATATGACGTAGTAAACGATAAAAATATAATATTCTTTGTAATAGAGGATTTAAAAAAAATAATATCGTATAAAACTACACAAAAGGAAACATTACTTTCTAATTAGTATAAAGCTTTCTTTGGTACTAATTTGGTAGTAACTTTCAGATTAGTACTATAATGGCAGTCACAGAACTGTAGAACAACGCCACAGAACTACTGGAAATAATCCGTACGAATCACAGTTACGCAAAGATCGGGAACGCTTAGTTAGTGTTATTAGAGAGCACAAACTTCTAAAGAGAGTCAACGAAAACTAAGTAATTTAGGTACTTCATATTAATCTTACTAAAATAATATTCGAAGTAAACGTGTATAATAGATCAATGACTAAACTTTTTGTTTCCAGACTGATAAATTACTATTATAGAGTGACATCTATGTAATAGAATCCCAAGTCACGGTCAGAAACCATTCCAACTATATTTATATTCCATATTCAGAATGTAGATGGCAATTAATATATGCTGCATTGTATATAGCGAAACCGCGCCGTTATTCTTTTTACCTTTATTGAAAGTGTATTGGAGTGTTAGGGCTCCCAATAAGATCCTTCCCAAACCGACCTAGCCTGCCCGCGGTGCACTCTGCTGAATAACGAAGAAAGCTCTGGCGACCCGCCAACACGCATTGGACCAGCGCGGCGGATTACAGTCCAAACCCTCATACGGTGATGGGCAAGGGGGCACGGCCCCTACTCCTACTCCCTACTCCAACGGCCCGGGGACTGAAGTCAAGGGTGCTAAGAATTACTTAGAGTATCAAAAAAATAATTGTTGAAGGTCATACAGGTGTTCCTCGGCGCACCCGGAAAACGAAGTGGAAGTTATGTATGAGGACATCAGTAGGGCCATACACACTGCGATGCAATATGTGCGATAACGAGTTGAGAGTGGGGCAATTTGGATTTGGGAGCAGGAATCCCCAGAGGTTGGCCGACTTTCTAAAGAAGTACGAACTCTTTATGATGAACTTCTTCTTCAAGAAGCCACCTCATAAGAAATGGACTTGGACGAGTCCCAAAGGTTCCAAGAGGAATGAAATCGACTTCATTATGTCTACAAAGACTACTGTGGGAGATCGAAAGGTTCTGTGGACAGTTATATACCTCGATTGCTGAGCCTGTTGACGATTTGGATAAAGATCCTAGAGCCAAATTAACCAGACACTACACAGAAGACATCCCGGACATCAGTCTGTATGAGATTAGGATGGCCCTCAAACAATTCAAAAACAGCAAGAAGAATTACATCGATCAATATGTAATTCTTCGTAAGCATGTAAATCGGAGCTTCTGAAAGCGGATAGAACACCGATACTGAAAGTCTTTCAGAAGCTCTTCAATCCTGTTCGACGGTACTACGCCCGAAGCGTGGAACAAAGTAGTGGTGGTTCTCTTTTTCAAGAAAGGCGATAAAACCTTATTGAAGAACTACAGGCCCATCTCGCTTGTGAGGCATGTTTATAAGCTGATTTCGAGGTTGATCACGAATCGTCTCGCATGCAGGTTTGATGATTTCCAGCCGAACAAGCTGGTTTCCGTAAAGGCTACATTACCATAGACCACATTCATTGACTGCGGCAAATTATACAGAAGATCGAAGAGTATAATTTGCCACTATGCTTACCGTTCGTGGGCTATGAGAAATTTTCATGATGATGATTCGATCGAGACTTGGGCAGTGCTGCAGTTTCTTCAGAGATGCCAAATTGACAATCGGTATATCGAAGCGCTGAAGTGCTTGTAAGAAAACGTCACCATATCGGTCTGAGTACAGGACAGGAGCATAGAGGGAATTAGCCAGGGTAATGTCATCTCGCCTAAACTTTATCAATGCAATGGAAGGCGCCTTCAAGCTTCTGGATTGGCATCGTAGTCATGACAAAGTCTTTAGAAGAGCTCAGCACGATGCTCGGAGGCCTCAGTAGAGTCTCCCAGCGTGTGGGCCTGAATATGAACATGGCCAAGACGAAAGTCATGTCAGATGTCCATGCCACGCCCACCCCCGTGTTACTAGAAAGCTCGGCTCTCGAAGTTGTCGATGACTATGTCTATCTGGGACAAATGGTCCAACTAGGTAAATCCAACTTCAAGAAAGAGGTCAATCGACGAATCCAACTCGGCTGGGTTGCGTTCGGGAAATTACACAGCGTCTTCTCTACGATAATACCACAGACCTTAAAGACGAAGGTCTTTAATCACTGCGTATTACCAGTGATGACCTACGGTGCCGAGACGTTGTCTCTTACTATGGGCCTTATAAGGAAGCTCGGGGTCACACAGCGAGCTATGGAACAGGCTATTTACAGACTCATTGTATGCAGGCCGCTACCGGTCGAAATGGAAATCAATAGGGGGGACTACATTCAGCAGTGGACTTCTTGCGGCTGATATGATGGTGACAATATTAGAATTATTAATTGCATATTAAAATCACACTAAGACTACTTATGTACTATAGTAAATTAGTAGTGTTAGTGTGTTGGTTGTCTGTAATTAAGAAGTATGTTGACTGGTAAAATTAAATAAAATTTTCAACTAAGAAATTAATTTAATAACAATACTAAGTCACTCTATAAATCATTTTACACTTCATCAATAAGTTTGAACCTCTGGTGCTGTTCTTTTGGTATCACATTAAAATATTTCTTCATTATGGTCTGTTGCTCTCGGCCTCCATAGATCCTCTTTACCCAGGTGTGTTTCCAATTAGGGTCAAATTTCTCACAAGTTACAACTACTTTTCCTGGCTCCATTGCAAATAATGTACCATTACGGCCAAAACCAACCTGAAATTCAAATAATCACTTTTAATACCATTATTGTTGAGCTGTAAAAGAACCTTGAGAAATATTAAGATGTAAGCCCCTTAGTTAAATGTTATATTAGTTACTGGCTAAGCTCCACCATGTTACACATGGTTGTTTGTGGACCGCAAACACGGTTGGCACCGTGGGGTGAAGCTAGTCTCAAAAAGTAGACTACTCCTAGTAAAATAACGTCAGTGAGTCCTGTCAAAATCCAGAGATTAGCCAGAAAAAACAGACAGGAAAATATTTAAAATTGTTTTTATGGACTTTATTTATTAGTACTTAGTACTTACTTTCATATGGATTTAGTAAAAAGCTGTTAATTTTAAATTACAAACAGACACTTGCACAGAAGAGAGATTTATTATTAGAATTCAAATGTTTATAATTATCCATATATATATTAAAATGACTGGCTGTTCGTAAGTCTCGCTAAAACTGAAGGTGACTTAGTTTTAATACCTATATTAGAAATGTTTTTTTTTTATTGAATAATGGGCAAACGAGCAGACGTATCACCTGATGGTAAGCGATTACCGCCGCCCATGGACACCCTCTCTCTTTTCATCAAAGTTTGATCAGTTTGTAAATTTACCAGTGTAATAATTATTGTAAATTGTGTTACATACATTTAGTCCGGGATGAAATCTAGGTGTCCTCTGGGTAGCCAACATATGACCAGCCTGTACATAATGTCCATCTTGCACCTTCCACCCCCTACGTTTAGGCTTTACTTTACAATTAGTATTCTGTGTACTACCACCAGTCTTCTTGCTAGCATTACGAACGAATTCTAAAACATAAATCAGTAAATAAAGACTTTGTTTATTTATAACCTTAAATCCGTTGCTATTATTTCTTAATATTACCTTTAATTGCTGAATTTACTTTATTCGTACTTAGAAGGAAATTAAGAGACATTTTTCATAAATAACTTCCTCAGCCCCTTATAATTCTTTTATTTAAATACGTTTTCAAGCAACCATCAAAAAAAAACACAAATTAGAACAAAATATTTTTGTTGCCAACTTTTGACTTGAACTTCGATTATCCCCTTACAATTTCTTGAGATTAACGTCCATCTGAATTATGGTCAGCTAAAATTTACACATATTGTTGTTTTTACTGGATTTTTATTTGAATCTGAAATAAAACTACATGCCTCATACTCATGACAATTTTTATTTTCCAATCTTAAACTGGAATTTCCAAACGTGCAACACTGCATTAAGTCGATCGAGATCTGCTGTAGTTACTCTAGTTGTCAAAGTTACAAAGTGTGTGTAGTTTATTTATTTACAACTTGCATCTGCATCTTCGTTACACCGTGAATCATGAGTTCTGATCCTTTAAATGTTGCAAGGCGCAAGCTAAACGAAGTTCTCGGTGATAAATCCACAAAATATTTTAACAATATGAAACAATGGTTTCGCATGAAACTAACCAAAGAAGAATTTGACGCCGAAGCCCGAAAACTACTCTTCTCTGATCAAGTGCATTATCATAATGATTTTCTATTGGCGCTATTGAATAAGGTGGAAGGGCTGGCAGAAACGTCGATTAGTATAGCCCAAGAGAAAGCGAGTAGTCACAATCGGAACAGTAGACGACACAAAAGGAGCTCCCGTACCTCGGAGAAATCTAACTTTGAACCGGTTGATTTACTGGAGTATCTACCGCCGAGTTCACCTCCGGGTGCAGGAAGCGATGGTGTTAAATACGCCGCACAGGTCATTTGTCATATTTTTGTAAAATTTATCTCATTAATTTTCCCCCCTTCCAAATTAAGATTTCTTCTTTCATACTCCTTTATCACTCGTATCGTATATTTTAGTGTCCATCCATTATCCTCTATTTTTAAATTGATTAAACTGCATGCATCACTTCAAGATAAATTGTTCTTCTGCTTTTCATCCATCCTTTTCAGGTTTCCTCAAATCTTTTAATTTTTCCCCTGACCCATTAAAATCCATGCACACCTTAAATTAATTATTCTATGAATTGGGTTTTGTGCTAAACTGTCACACCATAATTAAAGTATTAGATTAAAATTCTAAACACATATGAAAAAAATCAACACTATTTAGCCAGTATATTATACTATTAATTGGCAATATTACTAAACATTCTTCTAATTTTCAGGAAATATTCTTGCCTGACCATGCTCTTGTAGTTGGTCGGTTTATGTTAGCAGCCTGGGAACTAGGGCTTGAAGGTGCAGATGATGATGCCGCAGACATAATTGTGGTCGCTGTGCAGAACTTCCTTAAAAATATAATTGCTGCAGTATTATCTCAACGGAAAGGCTACAAAATCCACAACAGACACTTCATGTATGATGTAGGAGGGGACGTTCCGAATATGTGGTTAAGAAATACATTGAAACTCTATGATCCACAAAGTGAAGGAAGACTTAATGTAGACGATGCTATGAGTGATTGTCTGGGTCCTAGGTGCCCTCCAACTATAGATGAAATGGAGCATTCTGCTGCTTTAGAGATTGCTTGCAGGTAAGACTAACAAAGTTTACTACCAACAAGCAAGACACATATAATATTTTACATAATACAAACTTTAAATGATTACACGAATACATATCTGGAAAATAGTTGTTTTTAACGACAATGAAGGTTCGAAAATATCCGATATTTATTATAAATATCATACAAAATCATATTGTTAACATCCATGTTAACAATATGATTTTGTATGAAAGCCATATATTTATTTTATTGTATTATTAATGAATACTAGTTGCATGTGTGTTACATAATCATACTAAAATTATAAAATAAATAATAATAAATATTCCAGGCATCTTACAGCCAACAACATCTAATCCCAATCTAAGCACAGCTTGTGTTATGAGTATGTGTACTAGATAACTGACATAAATACATATAAACTTTTTTTTTAAATACTTACATATTCTATATAGAAAACACCCAAACTCCGAAACAAATATTTGCAGTTCATACAAAGATTTGTTCTGACCCGGGAATCGAACCTGAAGACCTCAACCACATTGACATACGCTACCATTTCACTGCAGGGGCAGTAAAAAAAACTTTTTTTTTTTTTTTAAGACATCTCCCGCATTAGAAATATACATCCTGTGTCGCGGGGACTTTACAAACATACATGTAACAGACACAAAGAACACCCAGATGGACATCATTTTGTGGATCACACAAAGTGATGCCTCATGTGGGATGTGAACCCAAGGCATTTGGCGCAGTAGCAAATGGTGTAGTGACCGCTTAAACCACTAGGCCAACTGTGCAGTCATAGATAGTTTTCTTTATTCAGACAAATGAAACCAAATCTTAAATTCTTCTTTGAAATAAGGCGAAATCAACTCAAAAACATAAAACCTTTTTATATATTCTAATCAGTCAATGGTCATACCTTAGGTAAGAAAACAATAAACATCACAAATAATAACTAAAACATAATCAAATAAGTCTTTTAGTTGTCACTCATTCGTAATAAACTATTAATTATGAAATAATTAGTAAAAATATGACATATTCATAATTGTGTTAGTGCAGATGTGTAGATTTTTTTAGCCGAAACTAACCGAAACCGAATCTTCGTTCGGTCACTAGTGTATATATATTCCATAGTAACTAATTGGTTTTAACTCTTTCTTAAAATTAAAAAGATTTTGCAAAAAAAATAATTTTCAAAAAATAAATATATGTGTGTACTATCGACCCAGTTGAAAGGTGACCCACTTTGACAATTATTCCTTTGTAATCATAAATGTAGTTAGGTTTTCTTCGCTATTTGCACATAGTACGTTTTAGATATAAACATAAATGCGTCATTACGGGTTAGATGTCAATGCAATTTAAACCTTTGTCACCACTGAACAAGATATATTTTTGATACAGCAGTCTTATTTGAATTTCAAATAATATAATCGTTTATAATCCAAACTCTTTTCATTGCGAAGAAAAAGTATTATAATTTGTAAAATGAAATGACATTATGTGTAAGATGTCAAGTAGTAGTCAATCTGAAAATATTAAAATAAAAATCTAAGAATATATTTATATCTATAAACGAATCGTATAATGGCCAATTTGGTAGAACAAAGAGCTCGGATTGTAGTGCTCAGTGAGCAAGGTTGCGGCGTTAGAGAAATATCACGTGAGTTAAATATAAGTTGTAACACGGTCAGAACCTGGATCAGACGGCACGCTGAAGAGGGTATCCTTGAAGACCGACGACGACATAATCATGGGGTTCGTCGAATCACAAACCAACAGAGAACGGAAATGCAACACCATTACGAAGAACATCCTTTTACTCGTACCCGCTATTTTGCAGCACGTTACGACGTTTGTCTAGAAACAATTAGAAATAATTTGCACCGCACTGGGCTGCATTACAGACATCATGCTAAGAAAGTTCATTTAACGGATGCACACAGAACTGCGAGATTGAATTTTACACGTAATTATTTAGATTTCGACTGGACAAACAACATCTTTCCATGGCCGTCTAGGTCACCAGATCTTAACCCAATAGAAAATTTATGGGGTTTGATGGTTCAAATGTGGGATAACAGGAACGAGAGGACTAAAGAAGCAATCGAGCTGCATTGTAACGAAATCTGGGATTTCATGAGGGGAAGTGACATTTGCAGTCGTCTAATCGGGTCTATGCGTAATCGATTATTAGACGTTATTGAAAACCATGTCGCTTACACTCGGTTTTAGGTTTAACCAGTTAGGTCCTACAGACCCAAACAATTGGAACCATTATAACCCACAAATTAACTATTGAGAAGTTTTCTTTTTTATTCGCTTTACGAAGTGAATGCATTAAATTAAATATTTTAAATTAAATATTATTTTTAATTTAATAATATGAAATAAACAAAGGTCTCTAATTTTACTGTTTTATTTTACTAATATGTATGACTAGCTGTCTCGACAGACTTCGTTCTGTTAAATAAATGCTTATCTATTTTTGTTCTACAGTACCCTATGCTACCTTTACGGTACCTCTACCCTCCTACCTCAAGTCTACCCATTATCTACACTATCTACACTAATATTATAAAGAGGAAAGATTTGTATTTTTGTATGTAACGAATAAACTCAAAAAGTACTGGACCGATTTTATTTTTACCGACCGTTTAAATAGGGTTCCGTAAGACATTTGCGTTTTTCGTTTATATAATAGGAGCGGAGCACCAATGAAGAATGTTTAAAAAACGGGGGAATTTTTTTACGCTACGGGCAATAGAAGACGCAAACGAGGTTGCGGGGGTCAGCTAGTTCGAAATAAAGTCAATCCTATGTCTCAAACAAATATACAATTAAATCTTTCCTAATATACCTATAGATAAGGACGTTCACTGGCTAACAAACTTTTTCGTGCAATACTTATCATAGTATACGTCTATGTCTATGTCATGGCTTTGTCAGTGTCTAGTAGAATGATAATGGTACGTCACTTATGAAATGTATGTTCAAGCTAATTTCAACCTAATGGTATAGAATAATTGTAGGACTCTAAGGGGGGTCATGAATCACTTTGGTCCACTGTACCTAGTACATATTTTCAGCTTCATATTTTTACTCATAATTTAGTTATGTTTTCCCTGTAAAAGTGTGTAGTATTCTTATAGCTTTCTAAAGAAACAATTTATTAGTCATGAAGCACAATATACCAAAACAATTTTCTTAAATGTATAATAATCAAATCTTTTTCTTTTTCAGTTCACAAAGTGTCGAACCAAATCAGAAACTAACCATAGATGATTTCTACAACACTCTACTCACAAATAAAAATATTATCGCCTGTCATTCAGTGTACGCTGTTAATATGGAAAGATTGGCACTTTCGTTGAATCATCCTAGTGTGTAGAGTATTTTTGTATGTTTATCTTTAATAGGTTAAAATGTGCTGTTCATAGAAAATCTTCAATATTGTAAATTATTAATTTAAGAATAAAGAATTACATAAATTAAACATCAGTTTTATTCAAACACTTTGTGTTTAATTTATAACAAACTTGTACTTCATAAATAAACGTTCACAAATGTAAAACAATTTTTTTTACAGTTGAACACATTACTGATTTCTTCCCACTATTAAACTACTAGCTTTTGAGTCAAGGGAAGTCCCAAGTAAGTGTAAAGCAAGTAATTCCTGTTTGGAGTTCCTGTTCTAAGTATGAAGAAAAAAACCTTTCTTGAGGGGCAAATGGTACTACAGCAGAGTGGTCAATTCGAAACTTAACATAGTTAATACATCCTTATCTCCACAACGTACCTGATACTCATATTTCTTCTATGATAAATTGCAGTCGGCATCGGAAACAATGTATGTACCTACGTACATTGTCTGACTACAAACTTAAAACCCAACAGAAACCAAAACGAATAAACGAAATAATTGCATTACTTTTTTGTGCTAAGAATTTTTAATCACTGCGGTCGAATCAGTATTTCTGCCGAAGCGTGGCGTTTTGTCACAATTTATCAAGATGAAGGCGCGTTTTAGTCGATCTTTGAACTAAACTTATGTAATAAGTATATCAATAAAGTCACCTATGGGAAACTATATTTCTATAATACTCGTAATAAAAAAAAACAAATGTGGCCCAATTAAAGCTTTTATTGACATCGATCCACCAAAAATAATAAATTGGTTTGATGGTATAATAAAATTAACAAAACTAAGCAACCATTGGTCTATTAAATCAAGAAGAAAATATATAAACGAAGCCATGAAAGCTAATAAATGCATAAAAATAGTGTCCGTATTCAGGTACCTCCTACTTATACGTAATATAAGTTACCAAGGTACGTAATTTTTTTTTTGTATGACTTCAATAATAACAATATAATATATTAACTCGTTGAAAAAATCAAAATAACATATTGTGATAAATTAGTAGGAATATAGTTGACAATAAGAAAATATGACTAGTTTTATACAAAATCAGAGTGTTAAAATATTACAGAAGATATTAGCAAAGGTGTCTATAAGAACCAAAAAATTAGAATTTACATAACACAGGGTAATTAAGAATTGAAGTGATTAATAATTCAGGTTGAAATAAATTTATTTTTTAAATGTATTCTGTACAAGCACGAGTAATAAGACGCTAAAGGAGAAAATTGTTGGATTCTCATCAGGGGTATAAAGGACCGACACAAACGTCAAGAAAAGTATTTCTATTTCCATCTCCAAGACTGACATCACACTTGCAACCCCTAAACACGCAGGTGACTATTTTCCCGCTATTTCATTATAGAACAAAGTGTCTGAAGACATTAAAGCTAGAAACCAGTGAAGACACTATCGTGAAATAATTCCTTCAAGGTGAAGGTGATACGGTATTATCTGTATTTATGCAATGCTGGGACATTGTTTAGTTAGGTAGAATACCCAAAGGGTTACCTTATTTTTACTTATTTATTAACACTATATAGAAAATAGGCGCTAAATATTCACAACCGTAATGCATTACATAACGAATTAGTTTGTAAATTAGGAATTTGACCATGTATCAATTTATGAGATTTCACTATCTTCAGCTGATACAAGAGGTGTTCACGTCCAGTTTCAGAAGCTTAAGATGGCGATTCAATAACAACTGGCGGGACACTTCTTTCAGGTTGAGGTAGTTCAGGCTGCCCTAGGTGAAGCCGCTGCTGGAATTTGTTGGAGTTCATGACTTTCTATAGTCTCTACGCGTCTCCGAATGCTGCCAAGACACCATTGATACCTCCACGCCGAAGTTCCCAGTGCTAACGTTAGGATTGCGAAGATAATTACTCCGAATATTATGGCTGTGGCATCCATCAATGTTAATGAGTATAGACCTAGGAGGAGATATTTATATTAATTCACAATTCAGGGTTATTTTTTATCAAATTAAAGCCCATTATGCATTGTACTGCAAGCATTGGTTTTTTTAATAACACGCTTAGGCTATATTCCATGAGTAGATTGTCCATGGTTGCCTGGAAGAGACCGCCTTTGGGCGATAAGGCCGCCAATTGTACCTCCTAGTTTTGTATTACCTTTATAAGTAATCTGGTGTACTGACAAGCGGTCAGTCGCTTAACAGCATATTCAGCGATAAATTACAATGTCGACGTGGTGACTTAATTCTTAATAAACAACAGCATAAAAAGAAGAACAGTATACCTAAATATGAATCAATTTATAGTAAGTTTGCTTGAAAAAAGGCATAGTCTGAGCGTGCCAACTAAAGCCATATGAAATAAATTGATAAAAACCTTCAACATTGAAATAAATGACATCGGTGTATTCGTGGCCATCTTCCCAACCAGCACCACAAGTCCATATACCGAGATCATCGTATTTAACTTTGCTAATAGTCACGGCACAATCCCCTCGGTCTAAACTTTTGTTGCTTGGAAAATAATATTTTTCTAGCAGAGGCCTGAAGTGACGAAACACAACATTAAAGCGTTAGGACTTTATGTAAACTTTGATTAAAATTTGCCTATCCACAAATTTAACATTTCAGTTAATGTTTAATTAATGTGTACTTTTGATAAGTATTTAAAAAAATATTTGCTATGTCGTAGGCGTTACGCTTTACTTGATACTTATCTCTTACCTTGCATGCCTTTACCCGTGATATTTAGTGACTAGCTGCTCCTATGGATATGCTTTCAACTTTCCTACTTCAGAAAATTTTGTATTTTTTCGAATCCGGAATATGAAGTTTTTTAATGTATGTTCGTTCCTAACACCACGAACACCTAAATTTCTCATCTGTATGTATATAGGTATAATAAATACTTACTAAATCAATATTTAGGACATCTAACACACAACGCGATCTAGTCCCAAGCAGAGCTTGTGTTATGGGTACTAGGCAACTGATATAAATACATACATATAATCCATAGAAAACACCCAAACTCCGAAACAAATATATGCTGATCATAAAAACATTTAGTTCGACCCGGGAATCGAATTCGACACTTCAAGCACAACAGTCGCATACACTACCACTGCGCCATTGAGGCAGTCAAATATATAAAGTACTAATTAGGATATATATATTGTTTCAAAAATTACTAAATATGTGTCGACGTGTTGATTGATTAAGTTCTTATTCATCCCGTGGGTGTCGTGTCGTAAGAGGCGACTAAGGGACAAACTACAGAGAAGGAAAACTTGAAACAAACCCTATACCAACCCACCTTGCCAGCGTGGATAGTAGGCCAAAACCTCCTTCCCAAGGATAGGCCAATGTGTTACAGGCTGTTGATAATGAAAATTAAACAAAGCAAATTCAGAAACTTACTTTGATTCCGTCACACTGGTATCTATACTAAACGACAGGCCATTTGGTGGCTCAAAACGACAGTAACTCAAAGGTATAAACCCTATAATAGTTGTACAGTACAGTGTGTATGACTTTCCATGCATAGCCGTGGTGTTAGACTCCACTGCTGCTATTTGGCCCACTACTCTGAGCTGAATCATCTTAGTCGTTTCTACGCCAACTACTCGGCTTCCCATATCACAACGCCACGTTCCTGAGTCATTTGACGTTGCTTTTAATTTTATGAAGCATTTCCCAACGTTGGTAGTTGGCCCTGAAAAGCTAAAATAGTTTTGCGTTAAGTTAACGGTAACAGAAAGAGCATCTCTGTTGTCTCTTAATTACTCCCGGAATTATTATTAAGAGGTCAGTCTAGAAAAATACCTAGTCAAAGCTATTTATATAACGACATATATTCCGCATTTTTTTAAACTCAGCAGACCAACATGTTCTTGACAGATTTTACGTTCGCGCGAGCATCTGTCGTTATACAATAAACCTTACACATTGAGATTAATTTGTATTATACGCAGAATTTAAGTGAATGGCAATACAGATAAGAATTAAATAAGTGGGTACTTTATTTATTCCGCTAAGGTCCTAAGCATAATGCTAATGTTCCACCTGCGTCTTAACGCGCTTATTAGCACGTTAATTAAGCGTTACGTAAATGTGGCCAAAGTTATATTGTGTTTAATTCAAAAGGCATACAGGCTTAAACGTTAAGCGATAACTCAAGTGTTAGTTATTTGGACATATCAAAGGATTTTAGCGCGTAGTTATTGTTGCTGCATTAACGCCGTCTCATTCTATTGTTCTTTGTTTTAGGTTATATTTTCTTTTTAAATTACATAAATGCATAAAACAATTTATGACACTCATTTTCGCGATTCAAGCGATATTGATGAGTTAAGAGTTAATGAGAAAAAAAATACAAACTATTACTTATACCTATACATAAATACTTACGAATATCGCTTTCCGCTTGGATGCGTTAATCTACAATATCTCATCGGTATGTCCGGTTTGCATTCCATAATAATATTCTCATTCTCAAGTGCGAGAATAGTTTCCACTCCACTATTGTTGAATGTTCTAGAAGCTAAAAAATATCTAATAGGTACTAACAGAACCTTCTAAAATGATAATAAGATATAATAATAAATGTACCAAAAACCTTATCAAAATAATTGGGCTATTAAATTATTTTTTAAAGGCGGTCCTAGCCGTTACTTATGAACGAAATAAAAACAAAAAAGTAATATTTAAATAGCATGATGTTGAAATTGGATTGACAAGAAATAAGAAAGAAAATTAATGTGAAAAGTAGATAAAAACAATAAGGATTATTTTTATCTATTTGTCGCAAGTGGGTCAAAGAAAGCACAAACGATACAGAACTTTGGGACACACTACACGAACTATTTTAACATGTTTATGAATAAATTTTATGTATTTCATACCTTTTGTATAATAAAGATAGTCGTTTACTGTTATTATTGCTAAAAATACACTCAATAAGTTATATTTACACATTTTGCAGTCTCCTGAGTGAACATGACTAAAGGAATATGGGTCTACCCACTACAATTACCTACCAAATACAACAAGCTACCCTCTACATAATAATACAGTAATAGGCATGGGTCTCCATGTCTATTACTGTATTCTTCTTAGTTACCCTCCAGTAACCAAGAACCATTAAAGTTAAGTATTTATTTGATGAAATGGTGTTAATAGCATCCAGAAAAATGTGCTACAGTGACATCAATATGGCGGGTGTAATGTGATAATTATTTATGCAATATAATTACGAGTGCGCCACGAAGTTCACTGCATGACCTACGAAAATTCACAATTACTCGAGTTTAGGCGCGGCTGAAAGTTCGGCCATTTTTAGCTGAAATCGAAATAAATTTTTTGGCCGAAACTAACCGAAACCGAATCTTCGGTCGGTCACTAGTGTATATATTCCATAGTAATTGGTATAAACTCTTTCTTAAAATTACTATTATACTGTCTCCATGCCTGTTACTGTATTATTATCTAGGGGGAAGCTTGTCGTATTCGGTAATTAATTGTGGTGATTCGGTAATTGTAGTGAGTAGACCCATATGGGTCTACCCACTACAATTACATGACTAAGGGAATAATCCTTTTCTTTTCTTTATTATTTCTTGTCAATAATATTGATACTAATTACTAATAATAATTACTTTATCCAGCGCCAGTTGTATCGATAAGTGGACAGAAAGTTAGGAAATGCTTCCTTATTTCCAACTTTCTATTTTCTGTGTTAAAATAGACAAATCTTATTACAACACTAATTTGCTCTACGTGTGAAACATCAGGTGTACAATCCAGTATTATTGAAAAATATTTATTGATTTGACATAAAATTTAAATATTATGTTGAATTTGGTTACCGAGTATGTAAATTATTTCATTTTCTTCTCAAGTATCTTATCTCCAAGATAAATCGGCATATTTTTGATATCCGAATCATTCTTTACGCGTCGTGTATGTTTAGTCATTGAAAGATAGAATTTCCCTAACAGTTCAATACGTTTAAAAAAATGACCATTGTTACGATCGTATAATTTTTTGCTTTGGCCACGAAAAGCCATATTTTGAGTACTTAGAAAATTGATTATACATATATGTTATTTCATCGTACTAGCGTTGCTTTTCAACTTCTAAAAGTTTTTGTTGAATTTTTTTTTATACATGAGCTACCAAAATGACTCTGCCCTGCCTGATGGAAAGCACCAGCAGAAGCAGAATACTATCAATAGTGTTTCTATTAAGAGTGTGACATAAACCTGACCATTTCTTATAATTATTGAAATGAGCAGAACTTTTCTCTTGTCTGTAGTAATACAAAGATAGATGTTGCCAATCACTAATTCCCTCGCAGAATTGATAGGAGAACTGGCACCAATTTTTGGGTAGGTATTTGAGGCAAGCTGAAAACTTGTCAGATACCTCTCCTATTATATCCCAACTCGGGACTGCAGACCTGGCTGGTGAGTAGCGGGGCTAAATAAAACCCCAAATTTAAAAAAAAAAATTTTGTCTTCTCCAAAAATATATTTGAGGCAGAAGCAAGAACGAAGACAGCTGTCGTTATGCGCTCTCTCTCACACTACAGCTTGTCTATAGCACTACAGGCTCGTACCAATTCATGATTTGTTTGATCACCTGGCAGGTAGAAAGCCCCACCGAAATGATTCTTTTTGGGAATCTTATTTTTTTGTTATAAATAACACTCCATTAAAATTTCAAGCTGCCTCAAAAACATTTTTATAATTTTTTGCAAAATATTTTTGCACGCGTCTGGCAATGTTAAATCCCCGATTAAATTATCTGGCTTATTTTTTTTCGTATTCATTAAGTATTACACTGCAACATATATAAATTGCGTAGTGCCTCAAATATATTTTTGGGGAAGAAAAAAAAATATTTTTAAAAATGTAGGGGTTGATTTAGCCCCGCTACTCACCAGCCAGGTCTGCAGTCCGGAGTTGGGATATAATAGGAGAGGTATCTGACAAGTTTTCAGCTTGCCTCAAATACCTACCTAAAAATTGGTGCCAGCTCTTGGACCATGATTGTCATGTTTTGATTCAAATAGCTTGCAACAGATGTGTGGCAACCTCCACATACCACATAACATACTACTTCCGCCATCTACCGAAGTTACACTGAACTACGAAGTAACCTACAATACGATGAAACTACCAATCCTGAATCGCGCAAATAAAGTTCTCGCGCCGATTATCATATATACAACATCCCAACATCAACTGTTGGGCAGTAGCCCGCCAGGTATGATCACCTCGCCTGGTCGGAGGATCCTCCCTTTGTGTTGGGTGGAACATGTTACCCGTTCCCCCACAGTGGTGACCCCGACGTGATTGGAAGCAGCCTTCAAGGAAGCAGATCAGCGCCACCATCATATTCACTCCCACAGCTAGTCTCAGCCAGCCAGCAACCTCGGCCTCAACAGGGATACACCACATGCAGGACGCGACCGCTCCAGCCTGGTTACCCCTACGGCCTCATCAGCGTCTAAGCACAGCACACTGCACCTACGGTCCATGTAAGCAGAGCACATCTGTCCCGTCTACGCAGCAGCCAGCCACTACGCACCAATCGCCCCGACTCACTGGGGACCTCACCGCAGCACCGCGCACCGCATGCGATCCCGACTCACTGGGATCAGCGGACTTCAGCCCTGACTCACTGGGACTAGCGGCATTCAGTTCCGACTCACTGGAACTTGCAGCACTCAGTTCCAACTCACTGGAACTGCTCACTCCTGGCACTGGCAAGCTCCACAACAGAGCACAGACAGCTGACGCAATATATATCGACCTCCAGTCTTGGAGGGGAGTGATGTGGCGACCTCCACATACCACATAACATACTACATCCGCCATCTACCGAAGTTACACTGAACTACGAAGTAACCTACAATACGATGAAACTACCAATCCTGAATCGCGCAAATAAAGTTCTCGCGCCAATTATCATATACATATACAACATCCCAACATCAACTGTTGGGCAGTAGCCCGCCAGGTATGATCACCTCGCCTGGTCGGAGGATCCTCCCTTTGTGTTGGGTGGAACATGTTACCCGTTCCCCCACAGATGCAATAAACGGTATTTTTGTACACTGAATACAACAGCCACTCTCTATGATACGTTTCACCGATTCCTAAATGCCTTTCATAATAATACTCGGAAAATTTTCGCCCTGAAGACTCACGCGGAAAAATATACTGTTTAATTTGTTTAATCGGATTTTCTATTAAATACTGGATCAAAGTAGTATCGAAATCTTTTGGCCAGAACACTTCTTTTGGAAAAAGTTGGTATTGGTGACGATAATTGTCTTGGCGGTGACAATTGTACTTCAGGCAGAGGCACGAACGTAACAAACAAAGACACATGAATACCTATCTACCTGTCTGAATAAACTGTTTTATCTATGTATGATAAAATATTTCTCGATATCAAACTCCGTCGTCTAGTCCCGAGCTGATCAGAGCTTGTAATGAAATTATACTTATATATATTTATAAAAAATAATAATATATTTTTATTTTAACATTACAAACAGACTAAAGTTATATTTATTTTAATAGAAAATTACATAAAAAGCACGTACCTGAAGCGTTTTTTGAATCAGATTTTAGAACATCTTCATCGATAAAATGACTAGTTTCTGTCTCTAATAATTCTTTGGAAGTGGATGGTAGAGCCGTTAAATATTTACTTATTTTAGTTGTATTTTTATCATATTCTTCTTCTTGTTTTCTTTTCTTTATTAAATTCTGGTAACCAGATCATTTCTTTTTTTATCTTGAGTACATCACTCATGGTGAAAACACGTTAAAATACCGATATATATTTAGGTATATATATGTTGTATCAATGACATTTGTTATTTGATAAGCATTGCTCAGGGCTCCATTGAGTGCCCGGAACTTGTTGGTAAGATAGAAATGAGTGGGAATAGAGTTGGTTTTCGACAGCGACCGCTATTAAACATACCCTTTTCAACAACTAACTATAGACGTAACGCCTTTTCCTTGAGAAGTGCAAACAGTTTTAATAAGCTTTCACAGAATTTTGATATAGACTTGTTTTGTACCAGCGTGAACACGGATAGGTGGATTTTAGCTCATTCATTTTTTGAAACGTAAAGCGGCACCAAACTGTAGGTACTACTCTGTTTCTACTATTATTTTATTTTGTGTTACTGGTATTTTTTTGTTTTAATTTTTCTTGTCATTTCTTTGTATACATTGTTCTACCTATATAATCATGTGCTATTTCTTGTGTGTATTGATTACATGTGTACTACATTTTTTAGTTTTAATGAAAGTCGACAGTTCTTCCCAGAGTATCTACATGCAGAGACTTGTAATCAGCAATAGGATGATTTATTTGTACTTATATATTAATGTTATATGTCTGTAAGTCTTACCAAGCATAAATAAATAAAATAAATAAATATCGATATATAACTATAGATCGTTTCAATACAGTTTTATAGAACAGTTATTTAAACAAATAAAGTACACATTAAATAATTGCATTCATGCCTAACGAATGCGTTTAGTCACAATGCCAGTTATTAAAAACAATTTACAGTACCATAGTCCAAAAAACGTCATTTACGCATCCAATGTGGATTCATTATAGTATCTAAGAAACCCTTAGAAAAGCCCTTTACTAAAGTAGCTATACTACTAATAAACATGCATATATTTCGAATAAATTACCACAACAAATAAATTGCAGTTATCACACAAATATTTGTCCTGAGGAGAAATCAAAACCCGCGACCCGACGCGACGACGACCGCGACGACCTAAGATTTTATAAGAAATTTTTACAAGAAAACGTTTCAAATCTCGTTCTTAAAAACTAAAAAAAAAGAATATGATAAATAAAAAACATATATATTTACTTCTTAGTTTACAACAATATTACAAATTACATTAATAAATTGGTAGAAGTATATAAAATTACGCTTTCAATAGAGATACATATAATCTTAATACAATAAGTTTGTAAAAAAACGATCTTTTAATATTAGAGTCGCAATAAAACCTCACAGATAGAAAATATCTTTAAATATTTCTCCTGGAGCTATCGTGCACATGTCAAAGTGCAAATAAACACATTTCTTACACATATTTAATAATAACACATTTCGGGTGATCATGTCCATACACGTGAAATAACGCAATCACTGAATCACGTAAGATGTAATTCATACCTCTGAACTGCTGACCAGTGTTGCCAGAAGGTTACTTTTGTAGCCTTTTAGGAGATTTTTCAACTCTGTTGGTTACTTTTAGGTTACACTAATGAAAAGGTTATTTTTAGGTGACTTTTCGAAATTTGTTCATTTAACTTAATTTATTTTATGTAATAAAAGAAAAAACAAAAATTAGAGGTCACTTTTTACACTAAAAGATAACTTTCTGAATATTTTAGGCAACACTACTGCTGACGGTTCGACTAGGTTACACTCGTAGTAACACGTTCTTGTGTATGAACATAATTAAATATCATGAAAAGTGAATTTTCATGATATTTAATTATGTATGTGTATAATTCAAATCATATTTCGAATAAGCTTTAAGATGTTAAGTAACACCGTTCCTGTTATCAAGAATAAAAGTTTAAACAGATAATTAGAGAATCAATTTTCATATTTGCTGCTCACATGCATTAAACACTCTACACTTTATTTGTAGTCGACATATTTGTAAACTCTATACGAGTTCGTGGTCAACTTTTATCAGCCATACTAAGATAATTTCAAATGATAACGCAAAAATTTAATGGTTATAACGTCCGATGAAAGTATTGCAGTTAGGGCAGTAGTGATCAGCATTTTTGCAAGAGTCAATACAGTATGGTATCCAGACACACAATAAACCCCTGAAAATAAAAATATATATTTATGAGTAGCCACGAACCGTTCCTTGCATAATTAAGCCATAAGTAGTATGATGACATTAATTAAATTAAAATTTTCTGCAAAATGTTAGTTCTCTTAATTATGACATGAGAAATCAACGGTGATTGCAAATTTCTTATCAATGATTGTATTGACGAAATTTATATTTTATCTATCTATTTATATAGAAATCTATTATTTCAAGTCTTTACGTTAAAAACTGTTCTGAATATAATAAATAGAAATATCAACTGTTATGTCATCTGAATTTCATCATAAAGCTTTGTGATAATGTACTTACCATAAAATGCAAAGTAAACCAGCGAAGAGATGGGTTTTCGCCGTGTTCTTATGTTCTACTCGAGTTACAATTTGTTCACTGCATGACGGGCATATCATTTCAGCAGGTTTTGGCCCCATTCTAATTTCTACCACTACGGGCACCATAATTGGGGCACCTGCATGGAGCAGAGTAACGCCATCAGTATCACTTGACTTTTCAGCAGCAACTTCATTTTCAGCTGGATTATCTGTATATGGGGGTGGGTTTTCAGGGATGAATTGTTTTCCTGAAATGAAGGAAAACAAGTGTAAAACAAATAAGCATAAGTAATATAATATGTTGGCAAATATCTCCCTTCCGCCTACGAATACCAATCAAATCATTGAAAACATCGACTTACACCAGCATGTGGCATCTCGTGACATCGCCCAGGAGATGGGAGTTAGTCACCAAACCATTTTAAACCATCTGCAGAAGGCTGGATACAAAAAAAAGCTTGAAGTTTGGATGCCGTATGATTTGACGCAAAAAAACCTTCTGGACCGAATCTACCCCTGCGATATGCTGCTGAAACGGAACGAACTCGACCTATTTTTGAAGCGGATGGTGACTGGAGACGAAAAATGGATCACATACGACAATATCAAGCGAAAACGGTCGTGGTCGAAGGCCGGTGAATCGCCCCAAACAGTGGCCAAGCCGGGATTGACGGCCAGGAAGGTTTTGCTGTGTTTTTGGTGGGATTGGAAGGGAATTATCCACTATGAGCTGCTCCCATATGGCCAGACGCTTAATTCTATCATCTATTGCGAACAACTGGTCCGCTTGAAGCAGGCGATGGCCAACAAGAAGGGTGTAGTGTTCCACCAGGACAACGCCAGACCACACACTTCGTTGATGACTCGTCAGAAGCTAAGGGAGCTCGGATGGGAGGTTTTATTGCATCCACCATATAGCCCGGACATAGCGCCAAGTGATTACCACCTGTTCCTGTCCATGGCGAATGCCCTTGGTGGTGTAAAGTTGAACTTAAAAGGCTTGTGAAAAGTGGCTGTCCGAGTTCTTCGCAAATAAGGAGGGGGGCTTCTACGAGGGGGGTAATATGAAGTTGCCGTCTAAATGGAAACAGATTATCGAACAAAACGGCGCATATTTGAACTAAATCCGATCACTGTAACACTTTTTATAAAGCATTGAATAAAGAGCAAAAAAGCGGAAGGGAGATATTTGCCAACCTATTACTTGGATAGATACTAGTCTAATTAGGACTTGGGATCGACGCCGCACTTAATTAGTCACTAACCCGAAAGAAACTAACTAATTGTCCTGCATTTAATGTCACTAACTATGGTCACCTCAAGGGTTTTGTAAAAGTAATGGAATATTATCCAATATACCAAATTGATAATAACCTAATGTTGTCCATGATTCATGTGAATGTATCTCTGGTATTCGTTTCCTGTTGCCAGCCATCATTGAACAAGGTGTGTTTTATTCCTTTGCCCGTTTTATCCAACAGATTATGGGCCCAGGTCCCATAACCTGTTGAATTTGAATGCACATTTTAAAAATAAACTACTCTGTATACTACCCCACTTAGATTATAGCGATGATCCTAATTACTTACATAATACTTTTTACCGTGTATTGCTCACAATTTCAATTAAGTTTTACTCCTAAAAAGTTGTCAGTTAAGGGTGCTACAACCTTCTATGAATGGGCCACTGTAGGTATTTATAAAAGTAGAGGCTTTACGAGCTTTATGAAGAAAGAAATTATAACACTAGTGTGGCATTTTGAGAATATGTTAAACAATATTCCAATTTATTTAAAAAGGTATGTCATGTTGCAAAGGTCAGTAACTTGAGATCTTAAATTAATAATAGTTCAGATTAGGTTCGTATGACCTGGAAAATAATTAATGCTGAAACTGGAAAAGCAAAGAACAAATTTAATCATTACAGCCTTTTTATTGATAACAAAGCTATTGAATCTGATTTAAAGGTTGTTACAGCTTTCGATAAATTATTTATGAACATACCAGTTTCAACAACAGAATCACTGAATTCATCCCCCCCTATTGCAGAATCTTTATCATTCCTTTATTTAAGTCAGGTACCACATCTGACTCACTAATTATAGACCTATTTCTGTGTTACCTGCTTTCAGTAAATTTTTTGAAAAAATTACCTAATCAGTTATAATCCCACTTAAATGAAAACAATCTTCTACACAGAAAACAACATGGCTTCAGAAGAGGCCTCTCTTCGACTGATGCTGGTGTTGAACTTTTAGAGACTGTATTAAGCAAGTAAAAACCACTATTCAGAGAAATGGAAAGGAGTTGGACCTTGTGGACAACACCAAGTTTTGGGTATAACTCTAAACTCTAAGTTGCAGTGGGGCCCACACATTGATGGATTGTCGAATAGACTCAGCTCTGCAGCATACACAGTTTATAAAATTCGTTAATTAACCGATGTAGAAACAGCTAGGTTAGTATATGTTATAATAATTATTATTTTCATAGTGTAATTTCATATGGTATTTTGTTGTGGGGGAATGCTACTGACATTCAAAGTATCTTTGTGTTGCAGAAGAGGGCTATTCGTGCAATTTATAATCTTGATTTATAGGCAGTCACTGAGGGGTAAATATAAAGAAATTGATACCATGACAGTTGCATCTTAATTCATATATGCAAATTTAGTTTATGTTAAGAGAAATATTCATTTATATACAAAGTTTAGCGACGTTCATGATATCAACACTATAAATAAAGATAAACTCGTGTTGCCAACCACTAGATTGCAAAGGGTAAGCTAATCTTTCCGATGTCAAAGTGTGCGATTCTACAATAAGATTCCAAGCAAATATCAAGAATTAAGTATTACTAAATTTAAGACCTTAGTAAAACAAAAACTATGTGAAAAGGCTTATTACACAGTTTTGGAGTATTTAGGTGACAAATTTGCTTGAGATTAATGAGGCCCACTCCAGACATTTCAATAATCAATAAAAAAAATATAATAGTATGTTCCTTTTCAACTTGTTATGCGGACTGAATTCTTTTGATTATGTAAATGTGAGTATTGTCTAGGTTTGTAATATAAATTCATATTTAGTATCTTTCTGGTGGTTTTAAGTGTGTCCCCGGCCAACCCTGCTGGCGGAAGTGTCGCGCTTCAGGTCGTTAATCATGACTTATACCAGTTAGCTAACACGATGGCTGTTGATCGTATGCCGGTTGTATGGACAGGCCGACTCAATACTATGGTCCTTTCTTCAAAAGGCCTACACAGATCCACAGATTTATTGTACTCGCAAAGATTTTTAATAATCAATGATCACGGACATGGACGGAAAAAGACACCTCTGTGGTTTGTTTCGGCATTTCTTCCAAGAGTGAGTCTAAGGAAACGCCAATGTTTTCTAGCTGAAAAGTCCGACATATAAAATATCTGTAAAGATTTACTTTCAAAATAAATAATATTTATTCATTTAAAAGGCCTTTCGCCCCAATTATCATGGCAATAGAACATAGTGGAATACACATCAGTGCAGGCACAATAAAAACGAAATTACTGGAAATGAGTGCAGATGTAGAGCTTACTAAGTCCGAAGAAGCTTTTATTGCAAAAAATATATATCAAAATGCGCGCCAAAGCCAAACGAACCACAATAGAAAAAATGGCGTCGGCGTCGGTCAACTTGGATCAGTGTTGCCAACTGAGTCTTTTCAGAAGTTGCCTAAAATATTTATATTAAAAAAAGTTACCTTTTTGTGTAAAAGTAGTTACGTTTTGGTCACATAAAAACAACGACTTTAATATTATGATAAAAGGTGCAGTGGAGGGACTGAATTTCCAAGATAAGGCAGATTTTGACTCAAACGAGGTTACCTTTCCCTACCAGATTATCAAGAAGCAAAGAGGTGTTGAATTTGGTACACGCAGACAGACCTCTATGGGCCTATGGAAACAAAATCTCTTGGTAATGCCAGATACTTCTTATTAGTCGATGACTACAGTAAGATGGTTTTTATGTACTTTTTTAAAGCAAAAGACATTCGCCTGTTTCAAACATTTTACAATATTAGTAGAAAACCTGAAGTCAACAAAAATTAAGATGTTGAGAACTAACAATGGTGGTGAATTTTTTTCAGCTGTAATTATGGAGGGTAGAGATAAGGAGTGTTATCTCATATGGTAGAAAATTGAAAAAAGTGTCCAGCATAAGCTGTAAATAACAGTTCAAAAACCTTCCAGAATGGCGCTGGTGTAGACACAGGGTATGGTATGAATGTAGCAATTGTGAACGAATTGAAGTACGCCGAGTTAAAAAATTTAACATTATTGTCACTACTTGCGTATTACAAAATAATGTAGTAAATATATTTTATTTTCTGAACTGTGAATAGTACGTTTATTGATTTTTTATCATTAAATTTTATGAAAAAGTGTGTGTATTGATTTTAAGAAGTTTACTCTGATGCTAATGTGGCGCCACCCTAATTTAATGCATTTCAACGGACACTTTTCATGTACACAGATGATACTCCTTACCTCTACCCTCCATAGCTGTAATGGAGAATAATTTTAAGCAGTGTGGTATTATACATCAGAAGACCAATCCGTACACTCCTCCGCAAAAACAGATCCATAGTCAAGAAAGCTAGATGTTCGAAGCTATTTGACAGTAAATTTGAGAAAAGGCTGTGGGCAGAGTCTGTTCATATAGCAGGTTATCTCAAAAATAGATCTCTGGCTGCAAGTGTTCATCATAAAACTCCATTTGATTTATGGACTCGTAAAAAGCCAGATGTGGGGCACATGATGTGCCGACTGAGAGTACTGACCGCCCTAGGCTACTTGTGAGGACGCGCTCGCGCCGGCCTAAAAAGTAGTATCTAATATACTACTTTTTAGGCCGGCGCGGGCGCGTCCTTTTGACTTTGTTTACTAGTGTGAAAATTGTAACATGTTTATACACGTAATATAAAAGTTTTGAGATCGATTTGCAAGCGAAACTAACGTTGTCCTTTAATCTGCACGTGCCTCTCGTGCAGATTAAAGGACAACGTTAGTACATACAAGAGAAACATTTTTGTAACTGATTAATTTGAAAACTATAGTAATTAAATAATTATTACTGACTAAAGTCCTTTTTGGTGCTTTAGCGTTTGCAAATCTTTCTACAAATTTATCAAATTTAATAGTTTGTAAAAAATCACTTTCTATGTACCTACATTAGCGAGAGTGCTGCAAGTTTTGACTTCATCAAAATGAAATTTTGGTTTCTTTCTTCTTCTTACATCTTTTTTGTATGTCTCATAAAGAGTAACAACATTAGATAAATCAACAGAACTTGCTTGTAGTTGTGCACTAACGATTTGAAACTTTCCGAGCACAGAGTTCCAAAAGCGCAACATTATTGTAATTTGTAGAATTTTATTTTTGGCTAATATTGCTTTTGCTTCCATTTTGGTCGCTTTACTTTGATTTTCATCTTCGCAAATAGAATTAAATGCTTCCAGAACTTGTTTGTATGAACTGTATAAGGCTTTACTTGCATCTGCTCGCGCACTCCATCGAGTTTTTGACAGATTTTTTAGTCCCGTTGATTCTTCATCCAATTTGGATAACAAAATTTGCCATCTGCTTGGATCTACATCCAGAAAAAAAATTGTATAGTTGTTGTTCCAGTGTAAAAAAAGCAGCTGACTCGTCACTACTTTCCGCGGCAGCCGATCCCACGAGCTGGAGAGAATGCGCTGCACAAGGAACAAAAGTAGCCAAAGGATTTACAGCTTTAATTCTTGACTGAAGACCTTTGTACTGACTAGACATATTGCTAGCATTATCATAATTTTGGCCACGACAGTTTTTAATATCAAGTTTCAAAGTTTTATCAATTGTCGAAAGAACAGTAGGTACTCCATGTCCTCACCTTTATGACCGCAATAGGGTAAAAATGTGACAAAACGTTCGACAGGTTCTCCGTCAAGCAAAATATAACGAATTATAAATGTCAACTGATCGGTGTGTGAAATATCTGGGTAGAATCAATGCTAATTAAATAATATTTCGCTTTTTTATTTCTCCTATAATCGAAAGTCGAACTTCGTCGTTAGGACCACAAAACACGTAACCTGTGGATTCTGAATATACTAACCAGCTTCTCTTCACAATTTCGCCATTAACAAGCTTTATCTCAAACATATTTTTAGATAGAAATCTTTTTTTATTTTTACACTGCCTTTCTGATCTGGAAAAATCTAATTTTTCGTTTTGTTGGAGTCCTTTTTCAACAAAACAATCTCGAAATTCATCGTTTACTTGCCACAGTGCAGGGTCACTTGACGGAATAGACGGCTTTTTTTGTTAAAATTTCGTCTTCGCTCGTCGGCCCCGTCTCTACTATAGGGCTAGTGTTAGACGGAGAAACGTAAGAACAGTCCGCGGTAGAGGGACCACGGCAAGAAATCGCTTTCATCACCGTTTCGTTCCTTTCTGCAGAACTCGTAAAAAATGTTTAGAGTTTACGAGTATGTTTTAAAATGTTTTCTATCTTCTTTTCCTTTTTTCTTTATTCTGCTCCACTTACTTAACTTTTTTACAATCGAACTACTCTCATTAACACTCATAGTCTACAAAAAACACGAAAGCATTAAGGAAAGGACAATAAACATCAATCACCAAATACGAAACGCGAGCGCGTGATATGACGGATGAACGACGATTAACGAAAGAGAAACAATTATACAACCCACAAAGACCGGCACTTGTGACGCCTCTGGTGTTGCAGGTGTCCATGGGCGGCGGTAATCGCTTACTATCAGGCGATACGTTTGCTCGTGGGCACCGCCCCCCAAGTCCATAAAGAAACCGCCTATTATAAAAAAGGGTAAATATTAGGGTGGAGCGAAAAAACTTTTTTCATTTAATGGTAATGTAATAGTGAAAATTCGGTGCCTTTTAGGATTAAATTAACTCATGCAAAATATTATTTAATTTGGTTTAGAACAACTGCCTCCGCATCGGCCTTGAAATTCTGAAAATAGTTGGTATTAGACTCTATTAAGACGCCATGTTAATTGTAAGGTATTTAAATAAAAATACAATTTTTGAATGAAAAACGGTTACTGCTATATTGTATTTTCGACACAAATAACTTTAACTTCGAGTTAAAATTGAAAAAAGGGGATTGAGGGGGCGCGGGAATTGGTAATTAGCTACAATTGTCGTGTTGCGCGCGCGTCGCCTAAAAGTTACAAAGTTTTCGGCAAAGCGGTAAAATACTTTTCGATATTTCAGCATGCAAGTGCAAAGAATTTGCTCAATGTATTTGTCCTTAGGATAAAAAGGTACCTAAACAAGAGCAAGCTTTTTTAAGTGATCAAAGAACGTCGCGAAATATGATAATAAGCGGCATCGACGTAACTGCTACACGAAAGTTGCAAAAAACTTTAAAAAGGAAATATGAACGGGAAAATCACCCTAACACATATATCTTTAAACACTTCAGCGTCAGTGATATGGATGTAGTAGTACTTCTTCGGCGGCATCATCAGCGTCAGAAAAGCCGGAAAGCATCATGATCGATCGCGTTCCTGAAAAAAAAAAAGAAAAAATCTATGTCCTACGATTTCCCTACGCTGTCGAAGACCTGTGATAGGTATGGAGTATCAGACAGAGCAGCAGCAGCAATAGCATCATCTGTATTGTTTGACATTGGATCTGAAGTTGAGGTTATCGATAGACACAAGTTACGCAGAGAGAGAACTAAAAATAGAGAAAAAATAATTAAAAATGCATCTCATACAGAGCTATCGTCTTTGTACTTTGATGGCAGGAAAGATAAAACATTGAAGATTGTTAAAAAAGGTGGTAAATGCTATAGGACTAGATATCTCATTGATTCAAGAACCAGGATCCGTTTACATGGGGTACGTGGTACCTGACGTTGGCACATCGAAAGGAATAGAATCTGCGATAACAGGGTTTCTGCTACATGAAGAGATTTCTAAAGATCACATTATGGCAATTGGTTGTGACGGTACGAATGTAAATACAGGAAAATACGGTGGAATCTTAAGACTTCTTGAGAATAGATTACAAAAACCACTTCAATGGATAATCTGTTTGCTGCACATGAACGAATTGCCTTTAAGACACATTTTTCTTCATCTTGACGGGTGTACTTCGGGACCAAAATCCCAATCTTATGTTGGTCCAATAGAAAAACTCTAGAAATCTGCGAAAAGCTGCCTGTCAAAAAATTTATATGCATCGAAGGACAATTGCTACAAGAAATGGCCAAGGATCTAAGTACAGATCAACAGTACTTGTATAAAATAATTACTGCAATAACTACAGGTGAATTCCCAGAAGATCTTTAAAATAAATGTCCAGGCAAACTATCACATGCCTGTTGGTTGACGCGTGCTAACCGAATACTACGTTTGTATGTAGGAACTGAAGAACCATCAGAAAATTTAAAAATTCTGGCTACTTTTGTTGTTAAAGTTTACGCGCCTTCTTGGTACTTAATAAAAAATAAACCGTCATGCAAAAATGGCACGCGTCATCTGTTTAATATTATTATGGCCTCTAGAGACCTACCAGAAACTTTAAAAAAGGTTATAGATCCGGTTATTCAAAGAAATAGCTATTTTGCGCATCCCGAAAGCATTCTTCTTGCGATGATAACAGATGACAGGAAACACATTAGAGAGTTGGCAGCGCGACGCATACTAAAGGCTCGCAATAAGACACAACCTACAATACCTAGATTGTTTCAAGTACCATTGATCAATTTTAATGCTTCGACATATATTTTATTTAATAGATTGGCAGGAAAACTTAACCGAACCACCAATTTTGAAAAATGTGTCTGACCAAGACCTTCAGTACATCGTCGACTCTGATGGTGACAGCGAACTATTATTTTTAAACACTCAAGCTGTTGAGAGAGCTGTTAAGATTACGACAGAGGCTTCTATTTTACAATGCACAAAAAAGGCGCGTTTAGGTGCAATAACAGCCAAGTTGGAATCACGGAAAGTAATGCCTAAATTTGAAACTAAAAGAGATTTTAAAGCAAACTAATATTTTATTTTTTAAAGTTCTTCAAATTTGTGTGTGTTTATTCCGTATTTAATACTTTAATCAACATCTTAACTATACTTTTTTTTTATTTCATGTCTATTTACCACTAAATTAAGCACAATGATTCGCCTTAAAAACGATTAACATTTTGACTTATTTTTTTAAATTTTGATGCCACTGCGGAGGCTAAAGATGTTCATCAAATAAAATGAAAAATTACACGTACTTTTACTTTAATATAAGGCACCAATCCCGCACTATTAAAACTCTGAAATAAAAAAAAAATTTTTTTCATACATCCATGCTCCACCCTAGTAAATATCGCACTATCGTGCACTAACTGTTGCAGACAAATGTAGACAATTAGCATTAGCAAACATGCAAATGACGATAATCAATATCATTCTGTAACAAATATAACTATTCTGTAATTTACTATATACTTCAAGTGCAACTAACAAGCAGAAGGAGAGATCGTTTTTTGGTTTTTCGAAAGACGGTCCCAATTTCATGTCATCCACATTTTATATATTTTTTATCATTAATTTCATCACGACGAAGACTTGAAGACTCGAAGACCTAGAATTGAAGACTATAAATACTTGAAATTGGCAGAAATAGCTGATCCTTATATAAAATATTTAATAGTATTGCAGTATCCGGCTGATTGCCATTTCATCAAAAGAAGAACAAGCAGAAGCGCGGCAAAGTACCCACGCGTCGTTGATGTGTTCACTCACTCATTCGACCACCGACCGATTCGAGTGACAAGTCAGTGTTCGATTTACGCGGGCATTTTAAATTTATTTTTCAGTTCACAGCGCATTTAGTTTTAGTGTTTTGTCTCGGTCTAGTTAAAATGTGTTAGATGCGGTCTAGGTAGAAGCAATGATGCTAGATTCATAGTGCATGCGAAAAGCAAAGATTTTTTTCCTTTTTTTTGGTTATGCTGATAACATTAAAGGGTATGTACGTTATGGTTTTTCAAACCTATGTTTGGACAGAGATATTCCAGATGGTGAGATGTCACTAAATGAAGTAATGACAGGACCTGAGAAGTTACAGTGGGAGAGTTATAAGGGAGATATGGAGGGTAGCTACCCTCCATAAAGGAAGAGTAAAGTCATTCAGTGATAATCAAGCTTGGGAATTATTGGACAGGCCTGTGAACAGTACAGTGGTTAAGTGTAAGTGGGTTTTAAAGAAAAAATACAGCCAAAATAGTGAAGTGAGATATACAGCGTGGCAAAAGGTTTTACCCAAAAGAAAGGTATAGACTATAAACTTTTTCCCAAGTGTTGAGATTCTCTACTCTTAGATTACTCTTTGCTATAAGTGGTAATTTCAATCTCACTCACCTCAATGTACTAACAGCTTTTTTGAATGGTAATATTGATGGATATGTTTTTATGGAGATACCACCTTATTCTAATTTTGTAAACAGTAGCGATAAAGTTTTAAAGTTCAAACATGCCATTTATGGGTTGAAACAATCAGCAAGAGCTTGGTATCAACATGGAGATTGTTTAATGTTAAATGGGTATACTAAATTTAAAAATGAACCTTGTTTATTTATTAGGTACTCATAAAGTGTATATTGCTTTGTTTCTAGATGATTTCTTCTGTTTCTATAATTCTGAAAATACATATAAAGATTTAGTTTGAGAATTAAAATCTAAGTTCAATATCAGGGATTTAGGAAAAATCCAACATTTCTTAGGTATGGAAGTAAATGTTAAGAAAGATATTATAACTTTAAGTCAAAGACATATTGATACAATTTTAGAGAAATTTAATATGTATAATTTTACAATTATACATAATAGTAAGAGTTCTGAAACCCCTATGGAGGTAAATTTAAAATTGGCAAAGACTGAAATTTCGTGTAATGTGTACCCATACCAGCAACTATTGCTCTTATGTACTTGTGTGTATTGACAAGACCTGATATTTCTCATTCAGTAAGCTTTCTAAGTCAAAATAATAATTGTTTCAATGAAATTCATATGAAGCATTTATAGAGAGTTTTGAATAGTATAGGAGACAAAAGATTATGGTTTGAAATACGTCATTATTAACAATAGTAAATTTGAAGGTTGTTATGTAGATGCAGATTGGGCAGCATGCTCAATTGATTGTAGTACTTGTACTAGTTTTTTCTTTAGAATGTCAGGATGTGCTGTGTCTGTGTCTTATGAATGCCGGAAACAAACAACTGTGGCTTTACCAGCACTGAAGCTAAATACATTTACAATAAATGAAGCATGTAAGGAAGCTGATTATTTATAATAATTATTTTGTGAAATTAATAGTGCTTATAAATAAAATAGGATCTATCTATTGATTTGTTCAGTGACAATCAAAGTTCTCAAAAATTGGCTGTAAATCCCCTATTCCATAGGAGAACTAAACATATAAATATACACACATCATTTTGTGAGAGAATGTTTATAAATTATATTGTTAATCTGTCTTATGTACCTACATCTGATATGCCAGCAGATATATTGACTAAGAATGTTTGTTTTGTAAAACATAAAAAGTTCATTCAGATGTTCCAAATCTCCTAGGGTTGGCAAGATGTATGTAACATGAAATTGTTTTTTAGATATTTTTTTTATTTTTCAATAAATAATAAATATTTCGGACATGTTACACACAACACCATCTAGTCCCAAGCTAAGCAGAGCTTGTGTTATGGGTACTAGACAACTGATATAAATACATGTATACCTTTTTTTGTAAATGCATACATATTATAAATAGAAAACACCCAAACTCGGAAACAAATATTTGCAGATCATGCAAACATTTGATCCGACTCGGGAATGAAACCCGAGACCTCAAGAACAGCAGTCGCTTACGCTACAACTACCACACAGGCAGTTAAATTTGGCAAGTAGGGGTGTAAAAGTTATGGTTTAATCTACACTAATATTATAAAGAGGAAAGATTTGTATTTTTGTATGTAACGAATAAACTCAAAAACTACTGGACCAATTTTAAAAAATTTTTCACCGTTCGAACTACATTATCCACAAGTAACATAGGCTATATTTTATTTTGGAAAAAAATAGGGTTCCGTAAGATATTTGCGTTTTTCAAGAAATAAGGTGTAAAAAATCAACCAGAAAAGTTACTTATTTTACGATTTACAATAATATGGCTTATACATCAGAATAACACATAGGCTATAATTTATAAAGATACTAGCTTCGCCTCGCGACGTTTCCTGTGATTATTGTCGTACCGCGGGTAGCACCGCGGGGTTCAGTTAGTATGCAATATACTAAATTAATAAAAACCTACTGTTGTCTATGATTCATGTGAACGTATCTCTGGTATCCGTTTCCTGTTTACAAATGTCTGTTGCCAGCCATCATTGAATAAGATGTGTTTTATTCAATTGCCTGTTTTATCCAACAGGTTTATCATCGTTTCCCTACTCAACCAAATTTCATTTTGGGTTTCGAGTACTTAATTACTAACATTGTAAAATGTTTTGCCTAGTCTCTATTACGGCTGGTCATCTGACTGTCTTCATAAGTGTTACTCCTTTCAGATAGGGTAAAGCAGAAAATGTAAATGGGGGATCATATACTTACAGGAAAATAAAAAATACTCTTTCAATTTATTATATGTTTAAATGTGGATTACCTATGTAACACAGACATATTCATGAGATAAGCTATAGGGATAGCTGATCTAGTATCAAGTTCATTTTAATATATAAATTATGTACACATACTTGAAATATTTCATTGAGATTTTGAAACTTATCTAAAATGGACAATATATAATGGATATCTTACAAATAATCAGTGGTATTATAATGTACTAATAAAAATACATATATACAAATAATGTTAACTAAAAGTAAAAAAAAATGTGTTTTTCCTTCTAAATTATCGTTTATCAGATACGACGATACATCGATTAGATGTTTTGGGTATTAGATACAATTGTGATAAGGCAGTTGCTGTACCTGTCCTAATAACCTCTCCTACTATAGCTATACGACGAGATATGTACGTGAGTTTACGTACTACATTTGTCAAGGAAAGTTTATTAATATCTTGATCTTTGAATAAATAATATAAAATATCTTGCAAGTTTATTATTAATCAACTCGTTTTGGATTAACTTTTTACCTATATGTATTATGGTTGAGATACATACATTTATTTATCACCTTTTCTGAAAATGAAAATAAAAGGTACTTAACAGAATTTTCAATTCATTCAACATTAAGTCGCGTATTTATTTATTTTTATCTAGGTTTCATTTAGTCTATAGTCACATATAATGAATTTATTTAAAAACCACTTACCATTTTTTGACTCCATTATACGATAAGAACAAAAAAACTTGTATATTTAAAATTTCTTGTGTAACCTAGCGCTACAACTTCTCTAGACTGAACCGAAAGCAAGTAAAACTCGTTTGATAAAACTCAATTACGTAGATGAAAATTTTAGACAATAAGTAGTGGAAGCATTCCGTTGAGGGTTCCGTTGGTATAAATTAGGTATATTTACATAAATTCTGTTTTTCAGTTCGATTATTCAACTTCGATTTATTTATGTAAATTTATATTATGTGCGTTTGTTTCTTAAGTTATTGAAAATAAACTTTATTCTATAAAATATTTAATAGAAATGTAGTACAAAACGACACATGCAGTAAATGTAAGAAACCACAAGTGACGGCTTGAAATTTAATGTTGCAAACAAACCAAGATAACGAACAACAAAAGGTTAGTTTTTATAACTGAGAAAATATAGCACATGGTACTGTTTTTTGGCAGTGCGCCAAAAAACAGTAGGTACAAGCACAGTTGGGTAAAGACTAGCGGGTTCGAATCGCAGTCCCTTTGGATTACCCAACGTGGCGGCTTTTATGATCTAAAGTTTGGTTGCTGAAGTCTAAGGATCGAAGCCTGAACAAAATGCCGGTTTCGAATACACTGAATTTCATGAATGAAACAACACTTATACAGTTGTTGTTGATGTTGATTTACACATTATTTTAACGCGGCGCGTGCGATCGAGATCAAAGATCGGAAGCCATTAGAGTGAGAGAGATGGTTTTGGTATCGCTCGCTCTATGGCAGCGATCAGTAGTGCTGCGTTCTGAATGAAAACAAAATAAATGAGCACTGTTAATTTTAATTAGGAGTACAAATCATTGTAATTGGGGACTTGTAATAAGGTTTTCGAACTGTCAACATCATAGTGTAGTAGTGTGTAGTGTAGTAAACGCGCGCGTATTTCCGGTGGATAGAATCCGTCTTAAGCAATAGTAGAATTGTTGTAAAGTGATTATAAATAATCAGTGACGTGTGCAGGGCCGCGGCGACCCCCCACAGCGCCTGTGTCCGAAACCTATGAAGCTTTTTGTACGTCGGGGTTCCAGGGTTTTCCTTTCTAGGGTGTACCTGGTTCTCCGGCTCCTAGTACCCGAGATGGTGTGCGAAAATTCTTTACAAATTTACTATTAGAAAATGGTTTACATTTTTCAGCTAATAGATAGCTTTGAAGGATGCAGTAGTTACTGTTTGTGACTTCAATATTGGCTTTTTGAAAATATTTTGTTGATTTGTTAATTGACTTTTTATGTTTTCTAAATTCGGAATTTGGCGGATAATCTGTTTGATACTTGTTACGTAAAGCTAAGAAATGTCTCTCCAAATTACCCTTTTTAGCAATGGCTATCGAGCTAAGACATATTAAGCAGCAACATTTATCATTCACCATCGTAAAAAAGTAGTCAATTTCCCATTGTTCATCGAAATGATACGTTTTCGATTTTTTTGGTTTGCTGCCCATGTTCATAAATAGGTATACTAAAATGCAAAAGAAATACGACTTTAACAAGAAATATTGAAGTATATTTTTGTAGAAAATTAAAAAACTCAAACGAAGTAATTAACTCCACTAATGTTCGTGGTTTACTGAGAACACTTACGATTCAAGTAAATATGATAGATAAGAAAAGGTATAATTTAATTTAAAACAGAGAAAGGGCTCTTACATTTTCACAGTTCACAGTTCATTTCTACAATTCAACACTAGTTCACGCATTGCTTTTGCACGGCAAGTGAATAAATTTTTGTATTCGGCGTGCTCTGCTCACGGTCACACTTGTGAGAAGCGCAGGTAAAGAACAATATGCGCACGGGACATGCAACGGCGGCGAACGTCTCCCTTCTCGAAGCATGAGCTGCGTACATGTTCATTCCTGTTCATTCCTGCATCAAGTACTAGAAACATTTGGCATTGAATTCGTCCCCTCATGGAACTTGCGAGTGATCGACAAAAAATGGTCGCGATCGACTTGTTGGCCACTCCTGTCTTAGATGACTAGCCATACCATTTTACTGCAACCATTGCCATTTGAAATATATATCTTTTGAAAATTTTGAATTATTTTTTTATTGTTCAGAACTCTGCGTGCCTACGGGTCACAAACTTGGTCGACACTGATGTCGTGATTCTTAGCGTCTCTTCATATAGAAGCGACTACACCAATGTGCTGTCCACGTTTTTGGCCCTGTATGCGGAATCTATAGGGAGTGATCTGTGTAGCAGACAACAACGTGCGTAACGAACCCGAATACTTTCTCCCTCGCACAACGACTATCTGTGTCAATCGACGCGCATCACATCGTGGAGGTGGTCGCACAAGGCCTATATAAACAGCCGCGCAGCCTCCATTCAAACAGTCGACAGCTAGACGACTCAGAGTGCGAAAGCTCCGCAGTCCACTCTGGTGTCCAGTAGGCATAGCTGACCTGATCGATCGACAGCCCCGCAGTCATCAGGTTAGTCATCACTCCCAACATAGGGTTATATGTATGAGTACAAGTTTGTGAATATATGTATGAACTACACAGAAACCAGAATAAACGATCAAAAGTACCAAAGACGTCTATAATTTCTGCACTGGTAACCCTATCGCCCTACAGTGTTAATTAAGATTGAATGAGAAACCAAAACGAATGAACGAAATAATTGCTTTACTTATTTACAGTTTACAGTCAAAGTGCACAATTAATTTATTATGTTTAATTGCCTGTTAATATCAACAAATACATTCAGATGCACAAATTACTATAGCCGCATCCGGAGGATCCAAAATAAAGCAATTTATAATATTTAAGTAAATTTAATTAATTGCTAATTTTACAGAATAATAACTTAGAGCTTTCCACCTCGAAGTGTGAAGCCAGAATGAATTTAAATTATGGAATTACGACCTTATCGACGTTTATCGACGAGCGGCTGAATACCGGGCGGAGAACGGGTATCGTCCTCCGCCCTAAGAGGTACGCGAATGGTGTGAAGCCGCTCGTCGAGCCACCATGGCTAGGTGGTGGTCATCCTCGAGTGGGCAGGGCGGCAGCACGGGACTCTTTCCTTCCGACTGACGCAGGTGCTTACCGGCCACGGTTGCTTCGGGAAGTACCTGCACTCGGTCGCTAGGAGGGAACTGAGTCCCGCCTGCCACCACTGCGACTGCAGTGAGGACTCGGCCGAGCACACGCTGGCGATCTGCCCCGCTTGGGCGTCGCAGCATCGGGCCCTCACTGCAGTCATAGGAGTAGATCTCTCGCTACCGGCCATCATTCGATCCATGCCGGTAGCAATTGCAGTTTTACCGCGGTCGCGTCCTTCTGCGAAGACGTAATTTCGCAGAAGGAGGCGGCGGAGAAGGCCCGGGAGGACGATGTTCACTCGGACCCGATCTGACGCCGGAAAACCGTGCGGTGGAGGCGCGCCTATCAACACCAAATTTTTTCACAGTTGAACAAAATTACTTATTTCTGCCCACTATAACACTACTAGCTCTGGAGTCAAGAGAAGTCCCAAGTAAGTGTAAGGTAAGTAATTCCTGTTTGGAATTCCTGTTCCAAGTTTAAAGATAAAATCTATTCTTAAGAGCCCGGCGTAAGAGGCTCGCAAGTGCAAGTTGAAATTTGTTTGGAATATTGCTGTCTCTGTTTGACAAATATTAACGTGTGCGCCGAGTGCGTAGGACTGTGAGTGAGTGGATTGTCATTCATTAGGGGTGATTCATTTATTACGTGAGATCAGGATTAAGCTCATTTATTTCTCATAAAGAATAAAAATACAAATTCACAAAATTCACAAGATGATTAAGGAGGGGAGGTGGGTCGACTACGTCTTATTTTTTTCTTACAAGGAGGTGAGGGGAGTCTTGGTAGTTCTTACGTAAGATCACAAAATGGGCAAAGTTAAAATTATACTTTGAAAAAACGCTGGCAACCGCGCGAGTGACGAGGTTCGCTCCGAGTGGATTTTGAGCCCCTGGACTGATAATCTTATGTTACATAAGGGCACTGACTTCCTATTAACGATTGCCATAGATGTTCATGACAACCGGGACCGACGGCTGAACGTGTTCTCCCAAGCACGGGCGGGAAACACCACAATCTTCCATACTCCGGACTGCTATTAAGAATTTCTTGTAAGAAAAATCCAACAGCAGTACGACCCGAGCATCGAACCCGAAATCTTTTGATCTGTAGTCACTTACGCTAACCACTAGACCAACGATATACCTACATACTTATACGCAGTGTTGGGCATTAATCATTTTTTTTATTTAACTAATTGATTGATTAAAAAGCTATTGTGATTAAATTTAATCGCGTATTACAATGAAATTATTGATATTAATGCACATCAATTGTAAATCACAGTTAAAATAATTGTAATAAACTTGTTTGTTTTATGAAGAAATTGAAACTTTAGTCGTTCCAATCGTTTATTTAAATTTTGACAGCTCTAATATTTAATCAAATAGTGATACCCTGACCCGTTACCGATTCGATTTCTTTTATAGATCGATTTTATGCATGAAGAAGTTTTAATCGATTTAACACACTCATTATTTTATCGATAATTTCGTACTTTTATCTATTATTAAACAGCAACACCGGACGCGGAGCCGACGCGTGTCGCCATTTTGTTGTTAGTGTTAATTCACATTTTCATATGTCGAGTTGAGTATTTATATTACTCTGTATTGATTTATTTGTGAATTCTCAAGTTTGGTTGAGTTGAGCGTATCGTTCCTACCTTCGTTACTGTCAAAATACCAAAAAATAAAGTACTCAAAGGACATACAAGAATAATTTTATTCTATGTTTTATAAATATAATCGATAATCGATTTATTTCAAAACCGTTTTTATAGTCTGTGGTCATTAATTACGAATGACACATCTCTAAGTGGGCGGAGCCCGTCCATGAAGTACCGTATTCCCTGTAGTACATTGTGTTAAAAATTATTACAAAACTTTATGTGCGTGATCTGTCAAAAGTTAAATAAACGATTGGAACGACTATAACAATTAATTTTTTGGTGAATTTTGTTGAGAACGATGGTCTGAATAAGTCCAGGAAATTTAACATAATATAAATAAATTTAATTAGTACTTTACACTCTTCATAACTAGGTACCTATAAAGGTATGTGTACTGTGGTATCTACCTAGGTACCACAGAAATATATTAGGATAGAATGGTACGAACAAAACGATTATACTTTTTTCATAATTCCTAAGTGATAAAAAACCAGCAAGCAACACCACCCAAACAATACATACCTATATATAATACTTTAATGTACGTGTTTTATTTGTTTGTAACCTAATGAACTTTCACATTTATAATTACAGTAGGATGATAAAATAAAAGTGTAGTGACTGAGTACATGTACATATTTGTATTTATTATGTAAATTATCAATATTTGTCAAACATTTTACTGTCAATTTTATGTATATTAGATAAATTCTTTACTATTAAATAATATTACATAAAATTTTAAATCACCTTTAAAATCAAACTAATATTATAGAGGTGAAAGTAAGTTTGTTACGCTCTCACGCGAAAAAATACTCGATCACTATGAAACTTTTAACACATATTCTTGGAGGTATTAGAAAGTAAGTAAGTAAGTAAACATAATAAGACAATCAGGTGTACGAATACGACGACGAAAAAAAAACAATTTATAATTTCTTTAATTTTTTTTTATTTATTGTATTTATTATGTAGTAAATATATTTGACTTGGCGAAATCCACAGACACAAGTGCACAATATTAAAATAAATTTTGATACAGGTAAAAAAAAATTGTTATTCTTTTATTTTTTATTCGTAAAATAACTAACAATTGATCAATTGTTAACTGTATTAAATCACGATTAACAATTAATTAATTGTTAGTTGTATTTTACACAATTTTATCGAATCAATTGTTAATCATCAATTGTAAATACAATTAAAACTTGCCCAACACTGCTTAAACGTAATATAAGTTAACAAAGTACTTTATTCAATTTTTTTATATGACTTCAATAACATTATAATATATCAACTTGTTGAAAAATTCAAAATAACATGTGATAAATTGGTAGAAAGAAAAACAATTCATTGAATTATCAAGCAAAAAAAATGCTTTAATTTATCCGAGTACTAATTACGATTTGCCAAACGTGTCTATAGAAAACGAAAAATGGAATTTACATAAAACAGGGTAAATAAGAATTGAAGTGATTAATAATTCAGGTTGACATTATTTTTTTTTTTAATGTATTCTGTACAAGCACGAGTAATAAGACGCTTAAGGTCTATAAAATTGTTGGTTTCTCTTCAGGCGTGTAAAGGACCGACACAAACGTCAAGCAATGTATTTCTACTTCCATTTCGAAGGCTGGCATCACACTTGCCACTCCAGATCTAGCAGGTGACCATTTACTCGCTATTTCCTTATAGAACAAAGTGTCTGAAGACATTAAAGCTCGCAGACACTATCGTGAATTAATTCCTACATTTGCCCGAAGGTATATTATTTTCGATAAGCATATTCTGTATTTACGCAATGCTGGGAAATTGTTTATTTAGGTAGAATACCCAAAGAGTTACCTTATTTTTACTTATTTATTAATACTACATAGAAAATAGGCGCTAAATATTCGCAACCGCTAAGCATTCAATAACGAATTAGTTTGTAAATTAGGAATTTGACCATGTATCAGTTTATGAGATTTCACTATCTTCAGCTGATACAAGAGGTGTTCACGTCCAGTTTCAGAAGCTTAAGATGACGGTTCAATAACAACTGACGGGACACTTCTTTTAGGTTGAGGAGTTGAGGCTGCCCTTCTAGGTGAAGCCGCTGTTGGAATTTGTTGGAGTTCACGATTTTCTACGGTCGCTACACGTCTCCGAATGCTGCCAAGACACCATTGATACCTCCACGCCAAAACTCCCAGTACTATTAGGATTACGAAGGCAATTACTCCGAATATTATGGACACGATAGTCGTCGATGTTAATGAGTACAGACCTAGGAGGAGATATTTATATTAGTTCATAATTCAGGATTATTTATCTTTGTCAGATTAAAGCCCATTATGCATTATACAGCAAGCATTGTTTTTTTTTAATAACACGATTAGGCATCGCTATCTCAAGGCCCTAGCCCTAAACTATATTCCTAAAGTAAGTATAATGTAGATTGCCAAAGAAAAAAGGTTTGTTAGACGCCTTTACAGCATATTCAGCAATAAATTACAACGTCGACGTGGTAATTTAATTCTTAACAAATAACGGCATAAAAAAAGAACAGTATACCTAAATACGAATCGAAGTATATATACCGTGGGAGAGCTATGCTTCGGCATGAATGGGTCGGCTCGACCGGAGTGATACCACGGCCTCACAGAAAACCGGTGTGAAATAGCGCTTGCGCTGTTCACCGAGTGAGTGAGGATACCGGAGGCCCATACCCCAACCCCTCCCCCCATCCCCTTTCCTATCCCCCAAAGGTCGGCAACGCACTTGTGACGCCTTTGGTGTTGCGGGTGTCCATGGGCGGCGGAAATCGCTTACCATCAGGTGATACGCCTGCTCGTTTGCCCACTATTCAATAAAAAAAAAAAAAAAAGTTTGCTTAAAAATAGGCATAATCTGCGCGTGCCAACTAAAGCCATAAGAAATAAATTGATAAGAACCTTCAACATTGAAATAAATGACATCGGTGTAATCGTGGCCGTCTGCCCAACCCGCACTACAAGTCCATTTACCGACATCATCGTATGTCACTTCGCTAATAGTCACGGCACAATCCCCTCGGTCTAAACTTTTGTTGCTTGGAAAATAATATCTTTCTAGCAGAGGCCTGAAACGACGAAATACAACATTAAAGCGCTCCTTTGTGCAAAGACTTTGATTATTTGCCTATCCACCTATTAAACATTTCAGTTCATGTTTAAATAATGTTTACTTTAAATAGGTATTTAAAAAATATCTCTTTTGTCATAGTCGTTACTCTTATTATCTATCTATACTTATCTCTTACCTAACATGCCTCTGCCTACATATATTTGACTAGCTGCTCCTATGGATATACTTTCAACTTTCCTACTTCAGAAATTTTTGTATATGAATTTTTTTAATGTATGTTCGTTCCTAGCACCACTATAAATATGTTGGACATCTAACACACAAAGCCATCTAGTCCCCAGCAGAGCTTGTGTTATTGGTATTAGACAACTGATATAAATACATATACCTATACTTTTTATAAATACATACATATTATACATAGAATATAACTCTGAACTCCGAAACAAATATTTGTTGATTATACAAATATTTAGTCCGACCCGGCAATCGAATCCGAGACTTTAAGCACAACAGTCGCATACAGTACCACTGCGGCCCCAAGGCAGTTAAATATAAAGAATACGAATCAGGATATATATATTGTTTTAAAAGTAGTCTATTTATAAATATACCATCACGACTACCAAGGATAGGGCTTACAATCTATTCTCTGTCCGTTCAGCAAAATCTAATCTAGGTCATTACGCCGTTGTGCCTAGGCTCTGCAGGCAATACAATATGTTGTCTAAAACTAAAAACTTGACCTCAGTGCTTCACTTTTAAAGTATAAGTGTTCTTTGAGGAGTATCTTTCTGATGTGTGGATGATGCTGTTTATCCATGATTGTGTTGAACCGTGTTTGGATTTTTATTCTTTATTCACTGTTTAATAGGACTTGTTACTAGTGTTTGCATGCTGTGGTCTCCTGTAATTGAGGGAGTACACCGAAATTTTGATGTAAATTTTAATTTTAAGTTATAGTTGTGTATAGCCTTTGTTGGAGATCCTTAATCTGTATAAATAAATAAATAAATAAAAAAAAATATTAAATAGTGTCTATGTGGTGATTGATTAAGAATACAAAGTGCCACCTTTATTCATCCCGTGGGTGTCGTAAGAAGCGACTAAGGGACAAATTACGCAGGATATCCTTACTGCAAAGAGAAGGAAAACTTAAAACAAACCCTATGTATGTGTTACAGGCTGTTGATAATGATGATTAAACAAAACAAAATCAGAAACTTACTTCGATTCCGTCACACTGGAATCTATACTAAACGTTAGGCAATTTGGTTGTTGAAAACGACAGTAACTCAAAGGTGTAACCCCTTTAATAGTCGTACAGTACAATGTGTATGACTTTCCATGCATAGCCGTGACGTTAGACTCCACTGCTGCTATTTGGCTCTCGACCACTCTGAGCTGAATCCACTTCGTCGTTTCCACGCCGACTATTCCGCTTCCTATATCACAACGCCACGTTCCTGTGTAATTTGAGGTTGCTTTTAATTTTATGGAGCATTTCCCAACGTTGGTAGTTGGCCCTGAAAAGCTGAAATAGTTGCGCATTAAGTTAACGGTAACAGAAGAGGCATCTCCGTTGTCTGTACTGTAGAACAATACCTAGTCACAGTTATTTATATAACGACCTATTTTCTACATTTTATTAAACTCAGTAGACCAATATGTTTTTGGCTGATTTTTTGGAAGAACTCTGCATCAATCTACAAGTTTATATGCACCTGTCATTCTACGATAAACCTTACTTACATATTGAAATTAATTTGTATTATACGCAGAATTTAAGAGAATGGCAACACAGATATAAGAATTAAATAAGTGGGTACTTTATTAACTCCACTAAGGTCCTAAGCATAATGTTAGTGCTCCACCTGCGTTTTAACGCGTTACTTAGCACGTTAATTTAGGTGTTACGTAGATGTGCCTAAAGTTATAATGTGTTAAATTCAAAAGGCGTTTTTAATGGCGTTAAACTTTAAACAAAAGCTCGAGTGTCAGTTTTTTGGACATATCAAAGGGTTTTAGAGCGTAGTTCTGCATTAACGTTGTCTCATCCTATTATCTCAATATATATACTATATTGTTCTTTGTTTTAGGCGCGAACTGCATTTACGAGAACGACAATGGAGTGGACGAATGAGAAAGCTTTCGAGTTTATAGAACTATTACAATCAGAGCCGAGAGTGCTTACCGAAGTTCGTCGACCATGCATTTGCATCTTCCTTTTTTTCGTATTTTCTCTCTTTTAAATTGCATGAATGCATAAAATAATTTATGACGCTCATTGTCGCAATTCAACCGATATTACTGAGTTAAGAGTTCATGCCATCGTAATAAAAGCACGGGTAACAAAGGTCATATTATGTAAAAAATTAACAAAGGTTTCTCTTCCATGTTTTTAACTTTATCCGTAACAACACAAACTATTAGGTACTCATACAGATAAATACTTACGAATATCGCTTCCCGCTTGGATGTATCAATCCACAATATCTCATCGGCGTATGCGGTTTGCATTCTATAATAACATTCTCATTCTCAAGAGCGAGAATAATTTCCACTCCATTCTTGTTGAATGTTCTAGAAGCTAAAAAATATTTAATAGGTACTAACATAACCTTCTAAAATAATAAAAATATGTACCAAAAACGTTATCACAATAATTGGGCTGTTAAATTATTTTTTAGAAAGGTTTTCCTGGCCGTTACTTATGAACGAAATAAAAACAAAGAAGTAATATTTAAATAGCATGATGTTGAAATTGGATTGACAAGAAATAAGAAAGTAAATTAATGTGAAAAGTAGATAAAAATAATAAGGATTATTTTTATCTATTTGTCGCAAGTGGGTCAAAGTAAGCTCAATCGATACAGAACTTTGGGACACACTACACGAACTATTTTAACATGTTTATGAATAAATTTTATGTATTTCATACCTTTTGTATAATGAAGATAGTAGTTTACTGTTATTATTGCTAAAAATACACTCAACAAGTTATATTTACACATTTTACAGGCTCTTGGGTGAACATATCTAAAGGAATATGGGTCTACCCACTACAATTACCGAATACGACAAGCTACCCTCTAGATAATAATATAGTAATAGGCATGGTGACAGTAACCAAGAACCATTTAAATTAAGTATTTATTTGATGAAATGATGTTCATAGAATCCAGAAAAAACTATTCACTATAAGATACAACACCAGTTTGTGCTTTAACGTTACTTTTAATATTATCTAAATTATATCAGGGGCGTGGACCGGGCCCTTAATACAAGTTATCTCATTACTTAGCAAGAGCTTTGCTTGAGACACCTGGTTTGACTCGTTATCATCCTAGCATAATCACAATGTTCAGTTGATTGTTTTATATATGTATTTACAAAAAAAAGTATATAAGTTTTCTATAAGTTGTTTATTACCTATAATACAAGCTCTGCTTAGTTTGGGACTATTCGGCATTGTGTGTTAGATGTCCGAAATATTCATTTAATTATATTTAAAGTAACATTGTAATTATGAATGAATCAATAAACTATTATTATAGAATATAAAAATCGTATTTATTTTCACATTTAGAGCAAGGTTGATAGTTAATGAATAAAACTACAAGATACAGCAATTCGCCATGTTAAGTTGAACACCAATCAGAGCGAGTAACGTCACGTATGTATAAAGGTTCATTTATAAACGACGATCAGTTTATAGTACGAGATCCGGCAGTAGAATCAGTACATTCATCGAGTGTTTGCTAAAAACCAAATGTTTACGCATATTTATGATTAGGAGAATGTATATCTACCAAGTTGCCTATCAAAATGTGGCCGCTAATACTTTTAATTAAATTATTGCTAATTGATTTTTGTTAAAAAATTTCATTCATTTGTTTTTTAAATAAAATATCGTCCACTTCACGGCAATATACATAAACACTCTAAAAATCATGGTTGCCGTTGCGCACTTGGCCGCACCTCTTCGCAGCCAGGTGTAAACAGGTATGATTTCGATACATTTATACGTTTATAACGTACTCATTTATTATTTATATATCAAATTAAAGCTATTTTTTTCTGTTTGTTATAATATACGGTTGCTTAATTAAATCTGGCCGCAAATAAGGGTTCCTGGCTGTTAAAAATGGTAAAAATTAAAGATAGAGTGTAAGAGAGCTAGCGCGTAACATCACTAGTCAGACGAGGATAGCGATTGCTAGCTGTACGATGCTTTAAAGGCATTGCGCATGTGTCGAATGCTAGTGTTCCAACTGAACAGCTGTGACATTTTTATTCTAACATAAAAACCACGTTGTTTTGGAGTTCGTAATACATTACGTTATATATATTGTTTTTTATTAATGCATCTATTACTGCTACAATTTGAACCGGAGGTTGAAAACAGTAGCATTCGACGCATGCGCAATGCCTTTAAAGCATCGTACAGCTCGCAATCGCTATACTCGTCTGATTAGTGATGTTACGCGCTAGATCTCTTTCACTCTATCTTTAATATTTACCATTTTTAACAGCCAGCAATTTATTACCATCTTTATTTACCATTTTTACCATTGATAGTTGACATTTTCATAGGTGATGTATTTCTGTTGCCATAAAACAAATACTAAAAACAGAATAAATACATATTAAAGGGGGGCTCCCATACAAAAAACGTGATTTTTTATCGTTATTTCTCGACAGTAGGAACGGCAACAGGTAGACGCTTGAAATGTATGGATGGTACGGAACCCTTCGTGCGCACCTGGTTGATTTTTCTTTAATGCGTATTGGTTAAATGACTATCGCCAGTCATTATTGATCGCCTTTTGATTGAAGAATTGATGATGAACTCCTAGCCGATGTTATGCAGGAGATATTATAGTGCACAAGTATGTGCGCAAACACAGGTGAACTCTCTGTTCCCTCACTTTCACATAACATATCGACTTAACCGCAGAGATCAGGCGCAGGCACGACTGCTTTACGTGCTCTTCGGGTTGTTATTGAAAAATTCTATCAGATCATATTTGGAAGAAACTGGAATACCGTGGGAGAGCTATGCTTCGGCATGAATGGGTCGGCTCGACCGGAGTGATACCACGGCCTCACAGAAAACCGGTGTGAAATAGCGTTTGAGCTGTGTTTCACCGAGTGAGTGAGGATACCGGAGGCCCACACCCCAACCCCTCCCCCCATTCCCTTTCCCATCCCCCATAGGTCGGCAACGCACTTGTGACGCCTTTGGTGTTGCGGGTGTCCATGGGCGGCGGTAATCGCTTACCATTAGGTGATACGTCTGCCCGTTTGCCCACTATTCAATAAAAAAATAAAATAAAGCGCTAGTGAGTTCCAGGTTTTGGACTTCTACAATATTCTTTTGGGGAATAAAACGTAAGTAGTTTTAGAAAAAGAAAACATTTAATAAACTTATGTACTTTTTATTTACTCAACACTATTTAAATATAAAACAAATTATTTCCTCCTATTTCTATTATTTCGACTCTTTGGTTCAGGTTTATTGTCCACGGTTAATTCTTGTTGTAATTTCTTCAACATCTGCGGTGTAATTAAACCCTGTAATAAATGTGAAATGGTTTATTTATGATCAGAACATCTTCCTTCCTTCAAGCCCTTTACCCTGCCGGGGTGGTGCAGTGCAGCATCTACTGTGGTAAGATCTCGGTTTCGATTCCCAGGTTCAATCGAATGGGCACATATTTGAGAGTTTATGTGTTTTCTATGTGTAAAATAAAAGTATATAAGTACTAGAGTCATCTAGTTTTTATCGTAGGAGAGTTATGCTTCGGCATGAATGGGTCGGCTCGACCGGAGTGATACCACGGCCTCACAGAAAACCGGTGTGAAATAGCGTTTGCGCAGTGTTTCACCGAGTGAGTGAGGATACCGGAGGCCCAAACCCCAACCCCTCCCCCCATCCCCTTTCCCATCCCCCAAAGGTCGGCTACGCACTTGTGACGCCTTTGGTGTTGCGGGTGTCCATGGGAGGCGGTAATCGCTTACCATCAGGTGATACGTCTGCTCGTTTGCCCACTATTCAACAAAAAAAAAGAGAAAAAAACAGTCACGTTCACGTCGCGATTTCGTCTGGTGTCGTTTCAACCTACTCTCCTGATATAAGGATGATGTAGTGAAAACAGATAGTTTCAGAGTTCATCTTGACCAACAACGTGACACTAGAATTCTTCTACCGACTAGTACTAACGAAAACTATCGTGGGAAAGCTACGCTTCGTCATGAATGGGCCGGCTCGACCGAAGTGATATTACGTCCTCACAAAAAACCGGTGTGAAACAGCGCCTGCGCTGTGTTTCACTGAGTAAGTAAGGATACCGGAGGCCAATACTTCCCCCATCCCCTTCCCCATCGCCCAAAGACCGGCAACGCACTTGTGACGCCTCTAGTGTTGCGGGTGTCCATGGGCGGCAGTAATCGCTTACTAGGCGATACGTCGGCTCGTTTGCCCCCTATTCCATAAAAAAATAATTATATATACATACTACTTAGCTGAACCGGTAAACGTTTTTCTTACCATAAAAATAAAATGTTTAGGAGTGAGTCACTCTTATCATTTAGGAGTAAAAAATTGATATTTGCCGATTCTCAGACCTACCCGATATGCACACAATTTTTTTCATAAAAATTGGTCCAGCCGTTGCCAGCCCGTTCATAGAAATTATTATTTACATATAATTTCTAAAAGACGTTTATTGCAATAAAGATGTTATTACAATGGTACATATTAATTTTATTAATAAGCCGAGGTGAAAAAAAGGTGAAGAATGTTTTAGTGTTTCCCTAATCATGGATTTGTATAAATTACTTGAAATAAAGTAATATGTAACATGTCGGTAAAATATTAAAAAAAAAGTTATCCAATGTAATTAATAAAAAGCGTTCTTCATTCATCTGAATCACACAAAACGATCCCACAAAATCCACACCAACCTTCGGAAATGACTTAACAGGCTGAATACGAAAAATAAGAAAATGAAGGCACCTACACAAAATCATTTATCCCTCAATTTTAATTAAAACTAACAACTGTATAAACCAACCTTATTACCGAACGATCCACAAGCGATGGAATTATTTCAATAAATAAACCGACCGACACGAGACTTACTGACGATAGCTATTCTTAAGAAAATAATATATATATATATTTAAATAACGATCCCTACTCTTGGATTCTGCTCAAGCTTTCCATTAGGCATAGACACTTTGGCATGATCATACAAAAAAAAATATACGTACCAAATAAAGTAAAAAATCCATCTACTAGATTGCGGGGACACATTTAAAATAACAATATATAAACAAAACATAACATCGTGCAAGAAACCTGCGGAGTAAAAATAAAGTAGACCAAAGCAATTTTTAAATTCGTGACTAAGCCCTCATTAAATAAAATTAAATAAAAGATTAAAAACTAAATAATTATTGAACAGTATCGGCGCAAATATCGCAAGTAGTTATAAAAATATTTAAGTTGTTGTTTAAAAATATTTAGCTCGGGGAAAAAAAAAATAAGATTCCTAGTATGGTTTAGTACAAAAAAATAATAATTATCAAAGACCCTACTGTACCAGACGCTAGATGTAGAAAATGTCAATCAATTACTGGAGCATGCGCTCATTCGCACAAACCGACTATTCACATAGACATAACCAATTTGCAAATATATAATATACCCAGAGATTACCTATCAATTATAAACTTATTCCTGATAAACATACGCCATACAACCTTTATAGCCTTAAAGCAGTTATAGTAAGCAATACCTATCAATAAATTATGAACGTGCAATACTAACCGATATACAACCGCCTCGATATAACCGTACAAGACAAAATAAATAAAAACACTTACATCGTCGACATAGCTGTTCCAAACACTCTCAATCTACAAAAAAACAATGGCAGAAAAGTAAATACACAGACCAGATATCTGGTAACAATAAAATACACAAAATAATTATTCCAAAACACATACATCACAGTTTGAAACTCCTAGATGTAAAACCCAATACTAACATATTGCTTCAAAGAGCTACTATACTAAACAGACACAATGCAATAGATTTGCTTTAATTTACTTATCCGAAATAACCCGTGGCATTAACTTGAGTGAATCAAAGACTGAGACTGGAAAAACGAGGAGATCGGTATAATCAGAATTGAATGCTGCAAAGAAATGAAAAGTGGGTGTACCAGAAATGGGAGAAAACAGATTAATTTGAAGCTGACAGATGAAAAATGCCAAAAACATGTTTTGGCGTAATATCTGGAGTTCTGGAATCCATTATCATTGACAAAGGTGATGTAAGTTGTGCAGTCGGTTCATTGTCGAATTGGAAATCACTTTTCTTCGTCTTTAAATAAAAAAAGGGACGGACATCGCTAATAAACTATTTGAGTTATAGAGCGTAAATTAGAAATAAAATATTATTGCCTCTTAACGCAAACGTAGTCGTGAGAACCCTTCAACATCTGGTTGCCATAAAGTAGAAATTCTAAGTGAACGTAGTAAAAAAGGGTCTCTACCTGCTCTATCGGAGAGTTGGTGAGAGAATACGGAGTGGTAGGGAGGACAGTTGGTTTAGGACCTCGGGAGAGTGCGGAAACTCGAGTCAGGTGTCGGTTTCACAGAGTTAGGCGGGGATGGAGCCTAATTTCAACTCTCCAAATGAGGGTTGCTGATGATGTTTTAACGGAAACGCCTTGTCCGATACACGATCTATTACAATACTCAGACTAGGGCGCAAAGAGGCATCATCACAGTTCCTTGTTGCATAAATAGGTCTAATTGATATATATAAAATGTAATGAAGAAAACAGTAATAATTGTACACCAGATTAATTAGAACGATAACTTTAAACTAGGAGTTGCTTATTGCTCCAAGACAACCTGTCTTACAGGCAACCATGGGATGCGTAGTAAAACACGGTAAGTATAAAGTAGCTCTTAGTGTATAAGATAGTTGATAGGGAAGGAAATTAAAGCGGTATATATCTGTATTACATTCACTAATATAATTATTAGATATTCCATAAATACTCAATTGAAATATTGTGACCTAATTGAGAGCAAAGTTGGTTTATACAGGGTCTGTCGTAAATAATGGATAAGTCGTAAACTGGAGTTGGTACGGCTATGAGACTATTAGAAAATCGTATCTTTTTGCCAGGGTTTCTAACCGTATGGAAATGGCGTAGACTTTTATGTTTTTTTATAAATTTCGCTACTCTTTGCATTCATTCCGTTGCCATTTCGTTAAATTTAGGTATTTCTGTGTCATTTTTTTTGTATTATAGTCTTGAAGATGTGTATTATTTAGTTTTAGTACCGTTTTAGGCGTTTTTAACGTTGGTCATTTTCAAAATTGTCATTTTAAGATTTTTTATGTTTTTGTTTTACTTAGGGTCAACTTTTGATCATTTACTGTGTAAAAAAAAAGTACGGCGCTATAGCTGCCCATGATCTTAATAAATTATCTAGTATGTGTAGATTCTAAAAAGGTATAACAATGCATACTTCACAAGTAATATTAAACTACATGAGCGAGATCAATATCAAGGTGAGAAAATATTTTTTTCATGTAATGTTGTAAATGGTTATAAAACTTCGTCAGAATGATTTATTTCTGCCAAGATTCTTTACACAAACACTATGGGGCCACTATTAAGGATATTCAAAGAAAACTAGGTAGTTTTTTGTCAAAAAAATTTCATGCCTCCTCATTTCATAAAGGTGTTTAATTTTAAAATTGATGTGCTCTAATAGTTACATGCGACAAACATGTTACAAGTTTATTCGTAAAAAGGATCATCAGGTAAAAAAATGAACAAAGACAGCAATACAAAGGGTCTCCCCGCGTGAAAAGGACATTGTTACTAGGCACACTGCATGATGCACCGTCCCTTTCAAAAACCCAAGACTTATCCGAGAAGACCGATCGCAATATCAATTTAAAATTAATTTATGGACTGGCATTATTAATGGCAAAATCATTGGTCCATTCGAATTGCCGGCAATATTAAATGCGGATATGTATTTGAATTTTTTAGCAAATACTTTACCTAGTTTACTGCAAGACGTCCCACAAGAGATAAGAAATGAGATGTGGCTACAAAATGATGGGTGTCCAGCACATTACGCTGTTCGTGTCAGGGAACATTTAAATAATACTTATCCAGATAGATGGATAGGGCGATTGGGGCCAATTTTATGGCCTCCACGTTCGCCAGACCTGAACCCCTTGGACTTCTTTTACTGGGGCTGTATAAAAGAAAAAGTATACAGTGAAACAATAAGTTCTGTAGAAGAGTTGCGTGCGCGCATTCAAGTAGCAGCGAGAAAAATTGAAGAAGCCGGTTATGTGCGCCGGATTAAGCGATCGTTTATTAGGCGATGTAGAGCGTGCATAGCTGCCGGCGGAGGACACTTCGAACATTTAGTTTAAGTTGTTGAATAAATATTTTTACGTACTAAAACAACCTAGTTTTCTTTTGAATATCCTTAATAGTGACCCCATAGTGTTTGTGTAAAGAATCTTGGCAGAAATAAATCATTATGACGAAGTTTTATAACCATTTACAACATTACATGAAAAAAATATTTTCTCACCTTGATATTGATCTCGCTCATGTAGCTTAATATTACTTGTGAAGTATGCATTGTTATACCTTTTTAGAATCTACACATACTAGATAATTTATTAAGATCATGGGCAGCTATAGCGCCGTACTTTTTTTTTACACAGTAAATGATCAAAAGTTGACCCTAAGTAAAACAAAAACATAAAAAATCTTAAAATGACAATTTTGAAAATGACCAACGTTAAAAACGCCTAAAACAGTACTAAAACTAAATAATACACATCTTCAAGACTATAATACAAAAAAAATGACACAGAGATACCTAAATTTAACGAAATGGCAACGGAATGAATGCAAAGAGTAGCGAAATTTATAAAAAAACATAAAAGTCTACGCCATTTCCATACGGTTAGAAACCCTGGCAAAAAGATACGATTTTCTAATAGTCTCATAGCCGGACCAACTCCAGTTTACGACTTATCCATTATTTACGACAGACCCTGTATATTATGTTAAATTGCAACTGAAATAGTTATACATTCACAATCAATAAATCAGTCTGCACGGTTCGCCTAGTGGTTTAAGAGGTAGCCACGCCACTTTCTATTGCGCTGAGTGTTTTGAGTTCAAAGCCCACATGGAACAATACTTTGTGTGATGTGTGAAATTTTTGTTCAGAATCTAGGTGTTATTTGTGTCCGCTTCGTGTATTTTCGTAAAATTCCCCGCGATACCGGATAATTTTCTAACGCAGGAGTTGTCTATTTAAAGAATCAATCAACATATATAAGCCGAAAACACTAAAACCACGAAAGAAATATTTGCAGATAGACAAACATTTAGTCCGACTTGGGAATCGAACCCGAGACCTCAAGCTCAGCAGTTGCATACGCTACACTGCGCCACCGAGGCAATCAACCAAACAGGAAACTCCATTGAAAATAATTTGAGGGTTTTTATGTACTTACTCTAGCAATGAGCATTTCTGAGAGTTTCCCCTTGTCTTCGCCTTTACGTCTGAAGTGAGAACCACCTCTTAGAGGGCGTCTGTCGTCTGTACTTGTGTTATCATCAGGCTGGTCTCGGAATACTTGCTCAGAATTTCTCAGCAACCTGTAAGAGATGAGTTTTAAGGTAATATTGTAGGTGTGGTTTTTTTTTTTATTGAATAGTGGGCAAACGAGCAGACGTATCACCTGATGGTAAGCGATTACCGCCGCCCATGAACACCCGCAACACCAAAGGCGCCACAAGTGCGTTACCGACCTTTGGGGGATGGGAAAGAGGATGGGGGAGGGGTTGGGGTATGGGCCTCCGGTATCCTCACTCGGTGAAACACAGCGCAAACGCTATTTCACACCGGTTTTCTGTGAGGCCGTTGTATCACTCCGGTCGAGCCGACCCATTCATGCCGAAGCATAGCTCAATTCAGAGTGTCAACACCCACCCTTATTATCCTATGGCTTTGACTAATGGAGCAAACTATACAAGGCAACAGCACTGCAAAGAGAAGTAAAAACTTAAACAGTTTTAAAAAGCTGTTTGGCCAGTGTGGTATAGTAAGTTAAAAACTAAAAGCAGTTGATTACTCGAGGAGGCTGATGGTCGGATGGATGATGTTATTAATTTTCTTATATCAAACACCATTAAATAAATATTTGGGTCACCTAACACACAACGCCATCTAGTCGCAAGCTAAGCAGAGCTTGTGTTATGGTTACTAGACATTTGATATAAATACATATATACTTTTAGTAAACACCCAAACCCCGAAACAAATATTTGTAGATTACACGAACATTTGGTCTGATCCAGGATTTGAACCCGAGACCTCAAACACTATCACTGCGCCACCGAGGCGGTCAAAACATTAAATAACTTTTTTATTTTAAAACGCTAATAGTACCGGTCTGGCCAACGGACTACGCAAGGCTGTTGGTTGAATGGTGTTATTATTTTTTTTACATCAACTAGCATTGATACATAAAATAAATATTTTCTGTACAAAAAAGATCAAATCGGTAGGAAAATTTCTCTTGCGCGTTTCAGGATTAGTAGTTATTAAGTTCAAAATGTATAAATTAGATGGCGCAAGGAACATTATGTCATTCAATTATAACAAAATAAAAATGTTCACCTGGTTATTTGAAATATTCCTTGCTGTATTGTTGCATCAAGTTCCGTTTCCATATCACGTACCAATTTGACGTCCGGGAACATATCGGCGAATCGATAACTGTGAATAAAATTTATTTATCGATTATGTTACTAAATATTTTAAAACAAAACAAGCGTCTGTTTGTATAAAATCTTTTTTACAAAGTATGAATTAAACTACTCAAGATTTTAACTCAGTTTTCATCTATAGATACAGTGATTAATGAGGAATATTTATATATGTAACTAGCGACCCGCCCCGGCTTCGCACGGGTGCAATGCTGATACTAAATTAAATACACTACAGAAAACCTATGAACGTTGTATATAAAAACATAGCGGCCCGCTCCGACTTTGCACGGGCATAAAATAGAAACCTCTAAAATTAGCAATGTTGCCTTAGTATATGATGCATGTATTATACATATGAACCTTCCTCTTGAATCACTCTATCTATTGGAAAAAACCGCATCAAAATCCGTTGCGTAGTTTTAAAGATTTAAGCGCACATAGGGATATAAGGACAGAAAAGGCGACTTTATTTTATACTATGTAGTGATAATTGTATATATTGCACAGCTTCACCTAAGCTACGATGGATCACTGGTTTTAAAAAAATAAAATAAAAAACAATTTTAATTCTTACCTTAACCATAGATAAAGTTCGGTTACATCGAATACAGATTCGAGATGAACTAAATCCATTATTGTTTTTGGCGAAGGTAAGGGCCAGTCCACACAATTACACAGCCAGTTTTTCGTTAGAGGCTCGTTCCGACTGTATTGGCGAACCATCTGTTTGTAAACGGAAATATTTAATAAGAGTATTTTTAAATGCCAAATAATAAAGGAACATGTATAAATATTTTGTATATTGAAGAAAACTGTCGCTCGTGGTTTGGCCCACGATATTCATTTACCAATGGGACTCTTGTTAGTTCGTTCCCTGTCATAAATAAAAATATCAAAAATGACATGGACATGGTTTCGATTCTCCTTTGAGAGCGTTCAAGTATTACGTAACGCAACTTTTGAAGATTCCCCCCCCCCCCCCCTCGCTGTAACGCATCGTAACGTTTTACGAGAAAATTGCGTTACGTATTACTTGAAATAAACTTTTCTTTATTTTTCAGTTTTTCTTTAGCTGTTTTCCAAATTTCATTGGCATTTTTTTGACACATGTGCGCTGGCAAGTTAGCATGAGAGCCTTTATAGGCCGAGAACAGCTGATGATACAAATCTCCCTCTTTTGAGGACATTACAGTGTGAACAATATGAACTCACTTTAATAACACCTACTGACTACAGCAATTTGCTTCTGCATAAACACTATCGAATACTAACAACGAAAACAATAAATAACGTACAATACAATCTAGGGATTCCCCGTGAAATATAAACGAAAAAGTTTGCCAACTTGCGAGAACAAATTACAAATGACCAGACTAATCAATCGAGGGATTCCCCGTAAAACGTAAACGAAAAGGGTTGCCAATTAGGGAGTTTTAATTCCCTAATTTTTTATTTAAAAAAGAAAGTGTTACGTAACGTGTTATAAGAAAGACCCCCTCCCGCCCCTGTAACGCATCGTAATGTTTTACGAAACCCTCTTCCCCCCCAAATTGCGTTACGTAATACTTGAACGCTCCCTTTACGGCAAATGTACATATATCGTTATAGGAAAGTCAATGCCATCAAACTGACAACGACAGCGTTGCGGAGATCCGATACCAGTCGCTCCGTGGAAAAACTGTCATTCAAGTAAAACCGACTGAACTAGTAAGCCGACCCCAAAATAATGTTCGGATTAGTAAACGCTAGCAAAAAGGTTGTAATAATATTACCTTGAGGAATGTGGCACAGACGAAGGGCAGTTTGTTGTTGATGGGCGCGCAACAGAACACGTACCGCGCCCGCAGCGGCAGCGGCACGTGCTGGATCATCTCCGCCAGGAACTTGAACCCCTCTGTGTTGCACATGAAGTACAGCGAGTCGTCCACCGTGCATAGGTGCACGAATATATCCTGAACACGAACGACCACAGGGCCTAGTGTGAGTTTATTTCACATTTTCAACGTTCGGCGTTATGATTGGTCCGCACTGAAATCTTGACCAATCGCGACATTGAACGCGTTTAAACGTTGAGGAGTTTATTTTAAATAAACCCGCACTAGACCCTCAGTTCAATTTTTTATTTTTATGTTATATAATGAAACTAGCAGACGTATCGCCTGATGGTAAGCGATTACCGCCGCCCATGGACACCCGCAATACCAGAGGCGTAAGTGCGTTGCCGGCCTTTGGGGGATGAGGAAGGGGATGGGGTAGGGCCTCCGGTATCCTCACTCACTCTGTTTCACACCGGTTTTCAGTGAGGCCGTGGTATCATTCCGGTCGAGCCGGCCCATGCATGCCGAAGCCATTTGCTCGCTATATATTATTATTATCATATCCCAATCATTATGTACCTATCCATTTATCTTTATTGCGAGCAGAAGGAAAACCTATCAGCTAAGGTACTGTTTGACTTTTAAATCAAATTAATTTCGCTATGTTAAAAGATTTATTTCGAAATTATTAATGAAATGATTTGGCTATAGATAAACATGACTTATCTATGGCGTAATAATTTTCAAAGATTTTCTTACTTTTGAAGTACATTAGCCTTCCGTAAATCAGAGGCTTGTTTAAAATAAAGTTTTTATTCAATAATTAAAAATATACTAAATTTGAAAACATTTAAATGAGTTTAGATTAAATCTTACAAATATTTAATAACAACAGTTGTCTATTGTGTTTGAAATTGAAATGTAAATAATTAGTGTATGTATGTCACCATTAACTGCTGCCTGTCATTTTATTACAATGTGGCGACCTCCACATACAACATAACACACTACAGCGCCATCTACCGAAGTTACACTGAACTACGGAGTAACCTACAATACGAAGAAACTACCAATCCTGAATCGCGCAATTAAAGTTCTCGCGCCGATTATCATATATACAACATTCCAACATCAACTGTTGGGCAGTAGCCCGCCAGGCATGATCACCTCGTCTGGCCGGAGGATCCTCCCTTTGTGTTGGGTGGAACACGGTACCCGTTCCCCCACAACAATACTAAAATGAAACGTAGAGCAATCTGTAAAACGAACAAATCATACCATTAGACTGCTTAGCGTTGCATGAGGTAGATGATAAGCATACATCTCCAGTTGCTCAGCGGTGGGGTGGAGTCCCGCCTGAGTCACTTTGTCTGGAGGCTTGGATAACAATTGTTTGAGGGTCGCCAGGTCTTCTGGTTTGTATGTTGTAACGTACCCAGTCTCCCATGCACTCCCGTAACGACCTGCCCGACCTTAAAGTCAAAAAGTAAATTGATACAGTTTGTATATTTAATAATAATAAATATTAAAATCACTAATGGCCGCCGGTCTGATATCAAATCAGATTGTTGTTAAATATATAAATATTATATCGTGCCTCGGAGAGCACGTAAAGCTGTCGGTCCTGTGCCTGATCTCTCTCCCATCGTGTTGGTTACCCGTCCCATCGGATTATGAGAGAGGGATCAGAGAGTGCACCTGTGTTTGCGCACACATCATATTCATAAATACATACATTACACACAAATACAACAAGAACGACTGTGTGTGCGCAAATATGTATTTGTCGCGGATGGAATCGAACCTTCGACTTAGTGAAAAGGGACGGAAAAGTTCGTAAGCCGAGAATACAAACGCTCTTTAATTTGGTGAATGAGCGCTGAGAGATTAAATCTCGAGTAGTTGAGATGTCAGATGTTTGTGATATCGATAGTAGATCGGAACTGAAGGCTGAATGAATTTAGAATTGACCTGAGAAGCAATGTGCTGAAATAGTCTCATGCAATAAAAGTTTTCCTTAGATAGGCATCTTAAGTAGTAAGTAATATTATAGTTTTTTTTTTTTTTTTTTTTATTGAATACTAGGCAAACGAGCAGACGTATCACCTGATGGTAAGCGATTTCCGCCGCCCATGGACACCCGCAACACCAAAGGCGTCACAAGTGCGTTGCCGACCTTTGGGGGATAGGAAAGGGGATGGGGGGAGGGGTTGGGGTATGGGCCTCCGGTATCCTCACTCACTCGGTGAAGTTTTATGTAATGAAGTCTTACCAGCAATTTGTAACGCTTGAGATATGCTTATAACATCCATTTCTTTATCACCATCTTCATTTATCACTGGCTTTACTAACGAATAAAATATAATTCTTCTTATACTCCTGGAAAGTACATTTCTATATTAATACCCTCGGTTTAACGCCGCCGAGACGAAGCTAGTTTAAAAAAAGGAAGCCTTATTTACTCCCTATCATATCATTACCTATCTGCCATTGAAAGTTCCGTCAAAATCGGTCTAGCCATTCCAGAGATTACCCGGAACAAACAGGCAAAAGTTTTAAATTCTGATCTAATCTACAATTTTCAACCAAAACTTCGTTTTATTTAATTATAATTAGGATACGATGAATGTGTCTACAAAATGTTCCATTTCTTATTTACTTTTTATTTATTTTATAGTTTATGTTAGCCTCACATTTGGAACATGAGTTTTAGTCTCTAAAAAGTGTACTTTTGTTGATATTTTTTTTTTATTATATAGGGGGCTCGTTTGAGCAGACGTTTCGCCAGATGGTAAGCGATTACTGCCGCCCATGGACACCCGCAACACCAGAGGCGTTACAAGTGCGTTGCCGGCCTTTTAGGAAGGAGTACGCTCTTTTCTTGAAGATTTGAAGGTCGTATTGGTCCGGGAACACCGCAGGCGACAGCTCATTCCACAGTATTGCTGTGCGCGGCAGAAAGTTTCGGGAAAATCGCACAGTTGTGGACTGACAACCATCTAGATGAAAATTAAATAGTTCATATTGATAAGGAAATAGGCGTAAAAAACTTACAGATTAATACCAAGTCCTATTGCATCTGTGGCCACCATTACTTTGCAAGCACTGTTGGGGTCATTGAACTTGTTAGCTTGTGCCAACTTAGTGCCAGGTGGAAGACTACCGTAAATCACTGCCACTTCTCGACCCCTAAAATGAAACGACATTTCTTTCTTTACTGCCTCTGTGGCGCAATGGTAGCGTATGCGACTGCTGTTCTTGAGGTCTCGGGTGCGATTCCCGGGTCGGACCAAATATTAGTATGATCTACAAATATTTGTTTCGGAGTTTAGATGTTTTCTATGTATAATATGTATGTATGTATTTACAAAAAAAAAGTAAATATATTAATATCAGTTGTATGTGTATATACCCATAATACAAGCACTGCTTAGCTTGGAACTAGATGGCGTTATGTGCAAGATGTCCGAAATATTTATTTATTTAAAAAACTAATTTCAAATCAACAGGAAAGAACAGGATTTCATTACAGTGAAATCCCAAGACATTGTACTCTGGTCTTGCAATGTTGGAGACAAGTAAGATTGTGTGTCATCGTGATAAACATACACACCTCAAGTTTGCCTGAATTACTAATTACTTTCATTTATTATATTGGAAATTATAGTCCACGGGCCCACGTACAAGGGATTTCAGTGATTAATAACAGGCTGAAAGTTTATACACACCTTCGTTTTGACGAGACCGCCAACTTTTATTATTGGACCAAATTCCTGCCACTGATAGTGGCAGGAAAAAGCGGGATAGGGAGCGAAACACGATTTTCACACGAGATTCTGTTAATATTTTTTCAGAATCAATCATCATATTAACAGAATCTTGACAACTTTCGAGTGTGGGTCTCAAAAAAATTACCATCCAATTTGTATGCCGATGCATTTTTTATGTAAAATACATATTTTGCAAGCCCCAAAACAAAAATCAGTTTGTTATTAATGAAAATGAATAAAATTTTTCAAGTCACCATTCTGACATGTTAGAGCTGGGGGTCACTCGGAAGGTACCATTCACTTTGTATGCCACAAGTTTTTCTCAGTTTTCCATCGTATTTTCTCGAAGTATTGATTTTTAGAAACTGTTATTTATTAATTTGGGACACTCATCAAATCGACGTGTTTCGCTCCCTATCCCGCTTTTTCCTGCCACTATCAGAATTTGGTCCAATAATAAAAGTTGGGTGTCTCGTCAAAACGAAGCTGTGTATAAACTTTCAGCCTGTTATTAATCACTGAAATCCCTTGTACGTGGGCCCGTGGACTATTACCTTGTACTCCAAACTCACTAAAGTTTTTGAAGCTATTATTTATTTTGTGCTTGGAATAAAAAAAAGGGTGTGTGTGCGATTCACACACGAAGTGAAACTTCGGTAAACCGACAAAAGAATGAGACCGACATTTGCTCTCTCGCTCTGGCTCACTAATTACAGGCGACTTTTTGTATTTGTCTCTTACCTGTCGTTTTTTCCGTTGCATCCGGTTTGAAATCACAGCGATTCTAAAAAAGATTCACTTCAAAAAAATATTATGCTCGTGGCATTCATTTTAAAGCACTTTGTGTAGTGTACTGACCGCAAGTTAATAATTGTGTTTCCTAGATTTTTGTTATCATGAAATTGCCTAAAGAATATTGTTACCATAATCGGTGCAGTATTGATAACACCGAAATATAACTAACCAAATATATATATTTACGTTTCTTATATACTTACATGTATCTTTAAACAGATACTTTGAAAACACTATATTCAGAGATAATAGCGTTTCCCAAATAACTTTATATTAATTGGATACCTGCCTCACAAGGGACTGACCTCTGTTCTATGGCTCGACTTACACTGTATATGTCGTTTTTATTGAAACACACGATACAGTCGCCTTCCTTTACATTATCCAGAGATCCTAGTGATGAATGCTCAACTTTCAGTTCTGTTAACCTTTTGTATGTGCGGACCTGTAAGCAATAACACACTCTATGTCAAAGTATTAGTACTCATTATTGAATGAAGTGAGTTGTGTTGAGTTAAATAAATATAAAGTTGAGTCAGCAAGCTGAAGTGGCAGTGGGCAGGGCACATAGCCCGGAGAACCGATGGCCGTTGTTGAAGTTGACTTCATATTTATTTTAAAGCTACTACGACATGACATACATAGATTGCCCCGAAGTTCTGTTCAAAATTAAATTCAACATATTGAATTGAAATCGATTCGTTTTAATCCACCATTAGCTATATACCTAAAGCTTCAACAAATTATAGAAAAAATAGTAATATAGTTCGCGCATGTAGAAACTTTAATAAACTTTGTAAACAGTACAACATCGATCCTTTGGTAATTAGTGTGGCAACGGCTAGAAACTGCTTAAGCCAAACCTTTTTTAGGCAGCGTTAAAGTTGAAGCAACTTTAACGCTGCCTAAAAAATATGTTTCAATTATATATTTTCCTGTTTTTTCTGTTTGCTCTTTTTTTATCACCAATTGTAATGCCGTGACTTGGCTTAGAATAAGCTATAGTGATTAAATGCGTTCGATCACACTCATATAATTCTAATGTATTTCTATAAGTGAAGACTCCCGAACTTTCCCGAAACTTTCTGCCGCGCACAACCAAACTGTGGAATGAGGTGTCCCCTGCGGTGTTCCCGGACTAATACGATCTTCAAACCTTCAATAAAAGAGCGTACTCCTTCCTAAAAGGCCGGCAACGCACTTGTAATGCCTCTGGTGTTGCCGCCCATGGACACCCGTCCATGGGCGGCGGTAATCGCTTTACATCAGGCGATACGTCTGCTCGTTTACCCCCTAGATAATATAAAAAAAGAAGACTTATAATTGGCCTTCTAGTAACTGTAAAAGACGATACATAATGTTGTCAATTGCTATCATTACTTCAATTTTAAACCTTGTGTGGATAACACACATTACGCTATAAGTTGAAACATAAATCATATAGCAACTAATTTTTAAACGAACCTTGATGCCCCGCAGCACATACATACAATCTAAGATTAAGGCTACAATTCAAGATTCACATACAAATTTCTTTCTTACCTCTAACTCTTCGCCAGTAGTATAACATATTTCTTCTATAAGTTCTATAGACCCAGCTTCACCACACAAATGGATCTCGTCAGCTTGTAATCCTAAAATTTAAAAAATCAATTTTATTACTTAACAAATAACGTATTATACAGTTTAGGTTATCTGTATGTTAGTTGTTACCTAGAATAGCTCTCGTCCACGCCCACCCTCTGCCTCTGTCACCAATCATTTGAATTTCATCTATTATAGCAACTTCATCTAGTGGCAAAAAAGTTTAGGTCACAAACGATTATACCAAAGACATAAAATTTTCAATCATTAGTGAAATAGTACAAGATTTAAACAATCATCAATCAGTTTATTGCCTATTTGGCTTTGGAAAAAATGATCTCCAGAAACCATGCAGGCAGTTATTGTTTTCATTTTGGTTCTTATTCCCAAGCTAGGCAGAGCCTGTATTTTGGGAAACAGGATTCAGTCGCATATTTTGTTTCAATGTATTTAAATTTGAAGTTTGAAGGTGACGCCACTTGCAATTTGGGTCGGTCGGGTCTCCTGCGACACTGTTTTGTGTTTTCTAATACCTAACATCAAACATCTCTAGGCAAATAGGCGTGGCCTAACCGTTTAGTTAGTTCAAGCAAGCAACCACGTTTTCCGAAGCGGACGGAAAACATCCCCGCGTTCGCCTGCGGGGGAGGGCCAATTTCAGTTGCTTGCCAACATTGAAGTTGTGCATTTCCTATTTCCTGATTTGCACTTTCTGAGCAACGAAAAAAAAAATTCAGTCCAAATCGATCTTCCGCTTGTAATTCTGCGTAAGTATTAAAAGTAAGTTGTAGATAGGGTCGAACGCGAAATCGGTTTCTTTTTCTTGTTATATGCAAAATAACTTCTAAAACATCGAGTATGTCTTCTTGAACCGAAGTCATTTTGAAGAGTACCTAGATGTTTGATATTCGTGTTTAAAAGTCGCAGGGTCTGCAGTGTTTTGCTAACATGTTTTGTTATTTTTAGGAGCAGGAGACACGCCTTTAGTACTTTAGTGTTTGGTGTATGTTTGTGCGAGTGTCTGCGTTTTTGTGCGTATGTGTGGATTATGAGAAATTCATTTGTAATATTGCACATCCTTAAGGCCAAGGTCGACGGGCAGAGTGGCGGCGAAGAGCAGTTTAGAGTTCGCCAAACTCACTGAACGTCACGCGGTCGTCGATGCGACGCGCCAACTTTATTTTACTTCATTGCACCAAATACAGTTGTATCCTGAAGCACTTAAAGTAGAATTTAAATTGTTACTAAGTTAGTCTCATCGCTGTCATTCCGTCCGTCGGCGTTGATTTTTTTACATCTAATTCCTGTAAATGTGACTTACATGCTTGATTTAATGACGTCATTTCTACAGTACAAGCCACATGATTTGAAGGGGTTAATTCTGTTTCATTGTTTATAATAAACGGTTCAGTTTCTTGAGTTTCAGTTATTTGTTCATTCAGTAGTACATTGTATAGTGAAGCATGTCTTCTTTCTTCACCTGTTATTAAGTCACACGGTGTACCCTGTAAGTAGTAAAACAGTTGATTAAGGTTACTGCATGTATATGGTAGCTCGTTATTTCCAACTGCGCTGGGTGCATTAGACAACTTTGTGTGAACTACAAAATATATTATTCTGTATATATATGTTTATTTATAAGTCATCAATACCCTGAATATCCTAGTCCTAGTTTGTTACAGTTAAAAAGATTTTGTAAAAAAAAAATACGAAACCTTAGGGTCAGCGCCGACAGATGAATTGTCTGCGAAGAGTTCAGTTAGAATTTAAATTTATTCTAATGTTTTTCAGAATACAACTGCATTTGATGCAATCCTAATAGTTTGTATGTCTTCACTATGCATCTCAGTTACTGAAGGTCAGCGCGGACAAACGGAATGTCGGCGAAGAGAATATTGCAATGATGCAAAAGCCAAATTATGGAGAAGCCTATCACTAGGCCGCCATGGTGTGGGTTGCTGCATTGGCAATTTATGCCCGGTTCCTATATTTAACGAATCGTCATCGTGTAAAAATTTTCTACAATCGACTACGAGTCGTAAATATCGTTCCTCAATTTATTTTTTATAAGAACGATTTTAGCTTACGCCCCGTATAATATACTACTGTTCGTACCTAGAACGGATCGTTTTTCAAATATAGGAACTGGGCATTAGAGATCACTACTTTTGGATTCTGCTTATGCTTTCCATCAAGCAGAGTAGTGTCACTATGGCAGAGACAAACATAATAAAATACTTACACGATTATTAGCCTTATGATAAATTTCAGTTGCCAATAATTTCAAAGGGCCACAGTAGACACCAGATTTGGCTTCCAAGAACCTTTCCATTGCATGATAAGTCTTTCCAGAGTTTGTTGGACCAGCGTGAAATATTATTTTCCTTGCTTTACTTCTTGCCTCTGGGTACCTTTAAATATAATTAATTTACATCTATGAAAATGTATTCCTCAGAGTGACAGATAATGGTATCTATTTGACTGTCTCTGTGGCGTAGTGGCAGCATATGCGACTGTTGTGCTTGAGGTCTTGGGTTGGATTCCCGGGTTGGACCAAATGTTTGTATGATCTGCAAATATTTGTTTCGGAGTTTTGGTGTTTTCTATGTATAATATGTACGTATTTACAAAAAAAAGTTTATATGTATTTATATCAGTTGTCTAGTACCCACAACACAAGCTCTGCTTAGCTTGAGACTAGATGGCGTTGTGTGTTAGATGTACGAAATATTTATTATTATTATTATTAAAACACTACATGATGAATGACTTGCTTGAACGAAATTGGCAATAATGACCATTGATATATTGCCAGATATAAAAAATTGCAATGCCAGACTAGTAACTTCTCTTAAAATTATTTCTTATAGCTCTAGCTATAGCAATAGCTCTGTCATATTTACACATTAATAATAATAATTTCTTTATTGTACACCAGATTACTTATAAAGATAACATAAAACTAGGAGGTACAATTGGCGGCTTTATCGCCCAAAGGCAATCTCTTCCAGGCAACCATGGGATGTAAAGTATAAGGTAGCGCCTGGTGTATTAAAAATTGATTGGAAAAAGAAGTATATATATATATATATACTTATTATATAAGGTAACAGTGTGGATGATAAAATAAATAAATAGAGATATTAATAAATAACCATAATATTAATTTATAATTACTCCATATTTACTCAAGTGGAGTTTTGTGACCCAATTCAGAACAAGGTCAGTTACAGGTTGTTGAATTCTCTCCATTAAGTAAGTGGATGTGCACAACACCTATACTTTATAGTGTTATAACTATTAAACTTGTTAAAAGATTAAACTTGTCAAAAGTTGCATGTGATTTTATTTTGAATAAATGCATGTTTGTAGGTAATCACAAATTAACAGCTTGGAACTAAATGCATATGAAAGTACTATACGGCCGACGTATCTTGGTGAGTACGAACTCCACGCAGCAGGTTGCGTTATAACTTTTTTTGACGGTTTTTTTAATTCATTTAATTTGCACTAACTGGTCACTGCATTAGGGAAATTTTATTTGTACATTGGTTATAAAAAAAATCCAATAACATTTTTGTTCACGAGTGCACATGCGCTAAAGTTTGCAGAGCTTATATTCAGATCCGCCAAGATACGGCCAGATAATACCTACCTAAGTAAAGAAAAAAAAAAATCTTCAAAAACTAATTGTCTGATGTACAGACAGAGAGTTATAGAAACATCAAAAAACTAAAACCAAGGAAATCATGTAATATTCAAAAGCAACAAAAACCGCAATGCAACATGTTTTTCTAAAAAACGTGCAAGCAAAGACTAACAAGTACAGAGCTGGTGAATTACCAACACATAATGTAGATAAATAGGAACTTTCACAGAAAAGAAATATGGTTTAAAATAGCTTGCCCCTAAATATTCTTTCAGTTGTAATAATTATGTGCATTCTTATGAGTGAAAGCATTGTTGATGTTGATTGTATTGGCAATCATAAATGTTTCTTGTGTTCGGATTTTAAGGATTACTGCTAAGGAAAGTTACAATTTTTTTTTTATTACTATAAGGCCCTGTAATATTACCCGTTGGATTTTTTTTTTTTATTGAATAGTGGGCAAACGAGCAGACGTATCACCTGATGGCAAGCGATTACCGCCGCCCATGGACACCCGCAACACCAAAGGCGTCACAAGTGCGTTGCCGACCTTTGGGGGACCTCACTCACTCGGTGAAACACAGCGCAAACGCTATTTCACACCGGTTTTCTGTGAGGCCGTGGTATCACCCCGGTCGAGCCGACCCATTCATGCCGAAGCATAGCTCTCCCACGGTAAAAATATCTGCGCACCTGGCCAAAATGCACTTCACCTCGCCTTTGCCTATCTAGTACTGTTGCCAACGCAGGCGCCGATTATGATGTATGTGTATTATTTTTGCTTTCGTAATCTCATTCTTGTTTATTGTTTCTCCAGTTTGCATGTAGTCATAAAGCCAGGTTCACAGATATTTCTGACAGGTTGTATAAATAATATTTTCTTATAAGGACCACTTCTCATAGGAAATACTTTTGTGTTGAATCCACTTACTTACACACACACACTTATAATAAACAGAAAATCCATATTATGCTTTACTGCTATTTATCTTTATGTAGTACTAGCTGACCCACGCAACCTCGTTTGCGTATTATATAGCCCGTAGCATGAAAATTTTCGCAAAATAAGTAACTTTTCTGGTTGATTTTTACACCTTATGTCCGAAAAACCCAAATATCTTACAGAACCCTATTTTTTCCAAAATAAAATACAGTAGAATCCGGATATAACGACCTTCAAGGGACCGGCGATACTATGTCGTACTAACCGGATGTCGTACAAAACGGATTATTTCTTAAGTACATACAGAATACATATGAATGTATGTATGTACTTAAGAAATATTCCATGTACTTAACTTACGAACACATATTTATTATAATTAGGAAAGTTTGATTTTCTTATTTAGGTAAATAAAACATTTTGTAGGAATCACATAAAGCTTCATTTTCATGGTTCTTAAACATTCCAAATTACAAAAATAGTTATGTACATTATGTACTGTAATGCAAAGAGATAAAATACATACACACGCACTACACGAAAACTCTGTTACTAACTAACGTACAAAGTCAGTTATTTGAGTTTGTTTTTGACTAACTTTTGTTCGGTAATAAGAACTTCGTACAGCATTGTGAATTCGTGACATCATTGTTTTCATAAGATCATCATCGAAGTTAGTTTGAACAAACTCATTGAGCGTTTCCGCAGCCTTCAGAGCTTCAGACACACTCACGGTAGGATGAATCTCCTCTGGTTCGTCATCATCACCGTCGCTATCCTTGCCATTCGCGTCGTTGGCGATGATATTTACCACAATGTTTTCATCAGACGGTTCTTCACAAGTGGCGACAGCATCATCGACATACGCGTATTGTTCAAACTCCTCGTTTGTTATGGGTAACTGATGTTTATCAATAGCCCTCACCCAAGTGCTCAGCGGTACGTCGTCTTCTTCGTTAAAATCATCTGCGTTCGAAGTTACGCTACAGTCTACATTGCTTCGGACAAAACCAGCGTGTTTGTAACAGTTAAAAATTGTGTCTTGCTTGAGTTGGGTCCAGGCATCTTGAATCATTAGAATAGCATCAAGAACAGTTATCTTTGAGTAATCAACACTACTGCTTCCGCGACCGTCTAGTAACTGGATCATTTTCAGGACAAGGTTTTTACGAAAATATGATTTCAAAGCTCGAATAATCCCTTGATCCATGGGTTGCAACACTGATGTTGTGTTTGGAGGCAGAAATACCAGGGTTATGTTTTTCAAGTTTTCAATATGGGGATGTGCAGGACAGTTGTCAACTAACAGCAGAATTTTCTTGTTCTTTTTCATAAGTTCACGATCCCATGCGCGTATCCATTTGTTAAAAATGTCAGCAGTCATCCAGGCTCTTTGATTGCTCTCATAATCCACTGGCAAATGCCGTACATTTTTAAAACATCTGGGACGTTGAGATTTTCCGATTACGAGAAGTTTTTTTTTAACAGTGCCACTCATGTTGGCTGCTACCATCACAGTAATTCTCTCCTTTGATAATTTCCCTCCTGTACATTTTTCGCCTTTAAATTTCAAAGTCTTGTCTGGGGTTAATTTATAAAACAGCCCGGTCTCATCTGCATTAAAAATTTCATCATCTCTAAATTGCGCACGCAGAATAGGCCAAACCTTTTCTAACCAATCGACTACATCACCTTGTTGAACTGATAAAGACTCGCCAGCAATCTTACCACTGACGATGTTGTGTCTTACTTTAAAACGGTTTATCCAACTCATCGAACATGTGAAATTTTGCATGTCTAACTGTCTAGCAAAAAAGTTTGCTTTCTCTTGTAGCAGAGGCCCATTAACGGGTATTCCCCGGTCGCGCTGAAGCTTAAACCACTGTAACAATGCCTTATCCACCTGCTCATGAGTAGAAGTCCTTATACGTTTGCATTTCAAAACATTAGAACTAAACAGCGGCTCGATCTTATATTTATTCTTCTTTATTGTAGAAATTGTAGAATGAGATACGCCAAACTCCTTTGCGATGGTTGCATTTGATTCACCGGCTTCTAATCGGAATAATATTGCACTTTTTTCTTCAATTGTAAAACACTTTCGCTTCACAGAACTCATTTTGTCGAGCTTTAAGAACTTGTCATAACAAGTGACAAACACTAACTATGATTTACGCACGCCACTAAGGATGCACGCGGGGCGGGGTGAAGTTGGGGCGCCGAGGTATTGGTGCGTAGGTTATGTAAACAAAACATTGCGCGTCGTTTTAACCGGACGTATTATCATAAATAATGGTCGCTATAAGCAGTTGGTCGCTTAAACCGGAGTCGCACTAAACGGTTACATTTTCTCAGTACCTAACTATGAAACCTAACTTGAGTAAACATTATCGTCGTTAAAAGCGGTTAGTCGTTATAAGCGAAGTCGTTATATGTGGATTCTACTGTATAGCCTATGTTACTCGTGGATAATGTAGCTTTCGAATGGTGAAAGAATTTTTAAAATCGGTCCAGTAGTTTTTGAGCCTATTCATTACAAACAAAGTTTTCCTCTTTATAATATTAGTGGAGATAAAATTAAGTTGCTGCCGCTGTCCGGTCACTTAGATATTTTTAACTTCTATGGATTTAGCACATGATCACTGTGTGAATCCAGGTTGGGTCCCTAGTTTTTCAATATGTATATACTGACCAATTGGCAGGTGTCCTTAAGTCAGATATTTTTTTTAAATCCTCTAAGCAATCTAAATGAGGAAATGCCTGTCTGGCATGTCTTAAAAAGTATGGAAATAAGTCATCAATGTGTCCAGCACCTGAAAACAACAACAGATTATTTAATTTATTTACAAAAAAAAGTATATAAGTAATTATATCAGTTGTCTAGTACCCATAACACAAGCTCAGCTTAGCTTGGGACTAGATGGCTTTGTGTTAGATGTCCGGAATATTTATTTTGTTTTAATTAATTATGATGTATTTATTAACCAGGAGTTAGGTACTCAACAAGTAAATTTATTAAACAAGGAGTTCAAAGTAGGTACCTCACAATTAATGTAATGAATCATCACCATAGAACCAAATAAAAAAAGATAATTGCGATTCAGGTATGCATTGTTGTTTAAATATAGCAGATAAAGAAAAATATTTGATTAGTTTATTTATAACTCTAATTAACACCAAATTTGATGTCAGCATTTGCATAGAGACAAGGACAAACAAATATACATTACAAGACTGATATAATTCAATGATACTATAGCAGCCAACTTATAAATAACGATTCTACGTTATCAAAACAGAGTCTCTAGCCAAATACGAAGAATTAAACAATGCGGAAAAAATTCTTACCTTGTAATATATCACTGATAGTTATGTGCAAATCTGGAGGTAAATCATGTTCTAAACAATGTCTTCTGAACGATAAAAACGCCTGATGCAATAATTGATCGTCTAACCCATTTTCAGAAGCACGTCCTCGCACTTCGGGTTTTTGGTAGAATTTGTTTAGGATTTTCAGCAAATCTTGTTTCTTTAGACGTCTCGTAAATTCTTCTCCAATGTTTATGTCATCTGGATTCGGTTTCACAGGCACAGGAACAAACAGTGCCAAAGGATGACCGCGGTCGTGTTTCTTCGTCCTCACGAAAATATAACCTAAACGTCCTAACTTGTCTTTATGGGTACAAATTACGTTGCCGGTAAGAAAAGGATAAACATTTTGTATTTTATTACAACGATTAAGGGCTAATATTTTTGTAAATCCTTTATACATATTAATTGTTTAAACAAAATAAATTTACTAAAAAATTTCGATATTCGCCCTCGGCTGTCATTCCCGGAGTTATTACAGAACACACACAACTGACACAACATACATTACAGCTAAGTAGTGTGACCATTTTAAAAACGGGAATCAACTAAAATCATAATGTTGACAGTACTGAATAATCTCAAAACAAATGCCGTATTATACTAAAAATATACTGAATCTAACTTCCACCCTCGACTTCGCGTGCGTGGAGTTCGCTCTGCAGTTTTGTCCGGGTTAGGGGTCCGGGTCTTGTCCAAAGGGTGCGGGCCTGCAATGGTTGCCAGTTCCGAGGTATTCATTTGGCGTAATTAGATGGAATTAGATGTCCTTGACAGGTGAGTCCATACATGTTGACTGCATTCGTAATGCACCACCCACGTTCATCGGTTATAAGGTTGTATATCCCGCAAAAGTTTGGGAATTGTGGTCTATTAAATATCAAGATCCTACACAATCGCGAGATATACAATCTTAAAGAATATTTTTTACACACGTGGAATGCATCACAGCGTAGTTGCAGTGGATATCGGGTTCACTCCACTCACTCTGGCCAAAGAGAATTGGCGCAAACCCGTAGTATTTTGTAGTAACGATCGCAGGCAAGTATCGAAGGGCAAAGAACTCTAAGAAGGGTAAGCTATATCAAGCCTATTAAGGGCCCGATATAGTCTTCAAAGTGGAACCTCGGTCCTGGGGCACTGCGTTGCCATGGTATGTCGATATCGTACCAACTCTGTTGCTATCTTGCCATACCATGATATCGACATACCTCGAGGTACGATCAGAAAGCTGGCCTGGACACATATTCCCCTTGGTTATGAGCCTGCGGGACAAACTTACGGGTCATCCACAGAGTACCGTCATATTCAAGACCATCTAAAAGTATTAAAACAGTGGTCAATGTGGAAGCGTTTACTGGGTGTTCCAACTGCTGCGGCGGCGATGACTTATGAGCGTGGACCCAGGTATTCAGTTTGAGACTCACAGATCACATAAGTCTTGATCCCTAACTTTATTGGGAACCAATTCGTTAATATCTAAACAACTTTTCTACATTAGAAGACTCCCAACTAGTGAGATATTTTGATTTAGCCTGTACATAGTTTGAAATTTCGTATTCAGATGTGTCAAAAGTGGTGTTACTTTATACAGTTTGGCCTCTGAGACACTTAATTCTAAAGCACACATGTCCTTGTTATTGTTAAAGTGGATGCATCTGTTCAGCAACTGAAGTCTATGTAAGGACATGTGTGCTTTGAAACCGGACGTATAAAAAATGTCATGGGTAGTCGACCAGTATTCGTCCAATCGAGACTTAGTAACAACACCCATCGCAAACTTCTGGGAAGGAGGTTGTTGTTGAGTATCATCTGTTCGACTACCTGCTGAGCTATATATATATAATATATATTAGTCTCAGAGACAATGTGTTTCATAATCTGTCTTCCCCATATGACTACAAATATGTCATTTGGGTCGACACATGGAGTTGTCGGACCTCCATTAATGTTTGAGAAGCGTTCACGTCTCGATTAATCCCTAACCTAGCGTCCCGATTCTCGAGTAGAATCGGGACGCTAGGTAACTTCACGATTAAAATCACTAAAACTTCTAGACTGGTCCGTAGCCATCGGGTCCACCTGAGTAGTACTGGCATCGGCATGTATAGTTTCGTATATTTCAGGTTGATCGTCCATTGGCGTATCAATTAAACTTAGGAAAGGCGGGGCATAAATGTCTGCACCGTGTCTTCGTCGTCACTCTCGCCAGAACTTGGTTCACTTCCTGTAACAAATGATAAAAAGGTCAACGTATCAAACTGATGCACTAATGAAGAATGTTATAAAAATCGGGGATAAATATTACACTACGGGTAATAGACGTAAACGAGGTTGCGTGAGTCATCTAGTGCCAAATATTTTCTGAAAATTAATCTTTCAGGCTTTGTTTCCATTATAAATAAAATCCATTTAAACTAATAAAAGTATATTTAGTTTTTTATTTTATCAAATCAGACTCCTTAGTTTTGGTGTGTCCGCAGTAGTATCATATGAAAACTATATTGAATTAAATAGACAAATCATTTAACCACGCTTACATATTTTACTGTTTTATTTACCAAAAGGAACATTGTTCTTTAGAGCAATGGTCAAAAATATAGCATTATATATTAATCAAAAAAGTGTAGATTTCGAGCCCTAAACTAAAACCTAAGAGGATTTCCAGAAAACTGTAGGGTTACACTGTGCGCGAGTACTGTAGAGAGGCGCGTCGTGTGGGCACTTCTTATAACTTCGGATTCTTTGACTCGTGTCCAAAAACCGACAACAAATGGAAGTTACCCGAGGTGACTTGAGGTTGTACAAAATAAGACAAAGTGCCTCTCCACACTATCGTTTTTACCTAACCTCGTTCAACTTCGCGAGTAGTGTGGAGGCTACTTTAATATTACAACAATGAGAATTTCTCATAACTGTCAATACTAAACTTTTATTTTTGTTACCAGGCTTAAAAATCGTAAAAAGACAACTTAACTCCGCTAGGAGTATATGTATTCTGTGCAGTTTAGTGACGTGACGTGAGTGCAGGTCGGAGTCGGACACGACGACGTCTCGTTTGTAATAATTTTCGGCTGTAACAATTGTCCTGTGCTTTGATCATATTTCACATGATAGAATACACAAAATATACGATAATAGGCCACTACATTCCTGGTATCGTGACTTAATATCATAGTATACTAACACAATGGTAAAGGCTAAAAAAGGCAAGAAGAACCAGACTGCAGACGATGGGTAAGATTTTGTCAATGGCATATGTTTTTGTTGCGGTTTGCTCATTAAATACATGGAATCTAATTTTATACAATTCGTTGCAGTGACAGTGATGTGGAAACCACTAACATTGATAATATCAAACCGGCGCAGAAGGGAAAGAAGTAAGTAATTTTAGGTTAGCCAGACACAAATTTTAATAGAGAGCCGAGTATAGTTCACTGTTCATGATATACATACTTATTTTGTTGAGTAACAGATATAAATGATTTACATAGCGTTTAGTGCACATTCAAATTGCTAGCAATATTTAAATATTTAAAGAACTGGTTAATCTTTCATTTGTGTTAGTAAATTATTTTAGAGAATTAAGTTTCATTAAAACGTTAGTTCCAAGCGAAGTCTATAATGTAAATTTTTTTCATGCAATATCCAAATTTTAAGCTAACACTTAGACTTGTTGTATACAAGCTGAGATCCACTATTGAAAAATCCATAGTACTAATTATGGCCATATTAAGGTGATGTAATTTTTAAAATTAAAAATATAAGCTTTGAAAATATTATTTTTAGATGTTATTATTTCTAAGCATAGTTGTTCCTGTTGCCTTCGTAAACAATAATAGAAAAAAAACATTCATACAAATATAAATTTGAAAGGATCTCTGTTGCACTTTTAGAACAAACTGCTGTACTGATTTTAATGAAATTTGGAATAGAAATACATAGATGCATGAGTAAAGACATAGGCTACTCCCTACTAATAAACACAAGCACTGTGGGTTAAAGCTGGTCAAATTTAAAAACACTTCTAAAGAAGCTTAAAGAGTATGGGTCATCTTCTTTAGTGCAAGCTCTTAGGAAGACAAACCAGAAGGATTGCGTGCTATTTTGCAACTAAAATTATAATACTACTATCTGAACCCCTGGTGCTACCAGCGGTACAACAATAACCACGGGCAATGCAGCGAGGCTAAGCTAGAATCTTTATAAATAATAAGCTATATAATTGTAAAGTTTCATCAAAATTCATTCAGCAATTTTTGCGTGAAAGAGAAACAAACACATTCGCTTACATACTCACAAACTATCGCGTTTATAACATTAGTAGGATTATTCATCAAATGATGATATGCAATCTTTTAAATTATCTAAAATTAAATGGCCATAAATGTGACTGAGCATTGTTTGCAAAATTCTTTGTAAAATTTAATTTTGTTTTGGCTATAATTTTTATTAAAAGATATGTATAGTTTATTGACATCCAGTCAAAAAACTGGAGTGCCGGGACAGTGTTAGAGTATGTGACTGCTGTGCTTTAAGTCTCAGGTTCGATTCTTAGGTCAGACCAAATATGTCTAGGTGTTTTCTATGTATAATATTAATATCAGTTCTTCAGTGCCCATAGTACAAGCTTAGTTTGGAACTGCCGATGATGTTGTGTGTGTAGATATATGAAATATAATTATTGTTTTATTTTTGGTTAATATTCCTATGATGAATTTTGGCATTATTTTGATGCGGCTGAGCTGTAACACTTTTTTTTAACAAATTTCTAATAGTGAAGAGTCATTTGTTAAAAAAAAGTGTTCCTTACAATTAAAAAAAATTCATTGGTAGGAATAGAGATTCCTACCAATGAATTTTATACTGCTGGTTACCTAATCATTGCATATGCAGACATTGTAGCATGGTGATCCATACTGTTTGCCTACTAGTGATATTAGACCAAGTAGGTACCTTTGGAATCAAGATTATCCAAACTTACTTCTTCTTAAATGGTCCAAATAACAAGGAATACATTTCAACAGTAGATGATTTTGGACTCTCATTATGATGATGTGTAAGGCATTGCTTGTATTGTATTAATAGTATCTCGGAGATCACTTAAAGCCGTCAGTCCGGATCTCTTTCCAGCCGTGTTGGATAACCATCCCTTCGAGTTATGAGAGTGAGGGAACATAGAGTGCTCAAGTGTTAGCTCACACATTTATGCACTATAATAAAGCCAAAATCAATTACGAGAACTTTATCATTGTATTACTATTTGTAACATACAACAAAAGACAAGAAAGAAAATAATCTCTTTTTTTAAGGATTAGTAGACTTTTCAAATTAAAAAGTATCTATTAATTTAATAAATCAAATCAAAATCGTTTATTCACCAAGTTATATTTATGAACGTTAAATTGAAGCTACAGTTAAAAATCATAGATCAACACAAACAGACGCCACAGCATGTGCTCGATTGTCAAGGTAAATATGGTGAAAACACCAAAATCTACTGCCCGCTTGTGTTAATCTATAACTTCCAGTTTCCAAATTGCATAGGGCCTTATGAGAAGAATACTGGCAAAGAAACTCATGGCCACTTATTTTTTTTTAAAGTTAGATATTTATAGAATAACATACAATAGTGTTAGTATTACAACATTTAGTTTAATATTACATAGAGAACTAATTCTATATTATTTGAGCTACTTAAGTTGATGAGATATGGTTAGATTCCGTGGGAGAGCCACGCTTCGGCTCGACCGGAGTGATACCACGGCCTCACAGAAAGCCGGTGTGAAATAGCGCTTGGGCTGTGTTTCACCGAGTGAGTGAGGATACCGGAGGCCCATACCCCAACCCTTCCCCCCATTCCCTCTCCCTATCCCCCAAAGGTCGGCAACACACTTGTGACGCTTTTGGTGTTCCAGGTGTCCATGGTCGGCGGTAATCACTTACCATCAGGTGATGCGTCTACTCGTTTGCACCCTATTCAATAAAAAAAAAATTGGTTCACCTTCAGTTCAATTCAACAGCAACTATTATACTTACTAAAAAAGAAACCTAGACTTCATTATTCTCAAGAACATTCATGGTTTGCTATTAGTTCAACCAGTTTAACCTGAACTTACTAAGATGTTTAATTTAATTTTTGTGAGATACTTTATGAAGTTATGTCATTGATTCTTACTTTAAATAAATACTAATAATATTTTGGTCATGTAACACACAACACCATCTAGTCATAGACTAAGCAGAGCTTCTATTATGGGTACTAGATAATCTAGGTAACAGATTTTTCTGTAAACTGTACTCCTTTATTTAGAATATCAGTGGACTCCGACAGTGAAGAAGAAAAGCCTAAGCCTAAGGCAAAACACAAGAAGTCTGTTGATGAAGATCTCAAAGAAGTCACAAAGAACATAAAAAATGTTTCAATCTCGAATAAATCAAAGAAGAAAAAAGATGTTACCAGCGATGATGGTATGTAGACTTTAATTGATTATAATAAGATATTCATTTATTTACCTGTTTATTTTACTATAAACATAAATATTATTTATTCCTTCCATTAAAACATTATGACTCACACTTAATTGAAATAAAATTTAATGCCTTTATGTATAATAATAGTTTTACTTCATAGATGAGTCAGAAGAAGAGGAAAAACCAAAAAAGAGTAAAAAGAAGGAAGAGAAGAAGAGTGCTTTTTCACTTTTAGAAATAGAAGATGCAGATATTTCTCCTACAGAAGCTCCACCTTCATCAGAAGATGAGAGACCTGTACAAAAGCAGCAAAAGAAACCTATTCAGGAAAAAAAAGAGCCTGCTGGAAAGAAAGGAAAGAAATCAAAGAGGAAGAAGGATGACAGTGATGAAGATTTAGAAAAAGTATTAGCAGAGTTAGAAATGGAGTATGCTGGAGTAAAAACAGAAGTTGCTCCAGCTCCTGAGCCTGAAAAAACTGAGGTAGCTGTAGAAGAAAAGACAAAAACAAAGAAAAAGGGCAAGAAGGAAGAGGCAAAAAAAGAACCTGAAGAGCAAGAAGATAAAGAAGGTAGTGATAACGAGAACGATGTTACTATAAAAACTGCAGCCCAAAAAAAGAAAGAGAAAAAGGAAAGGGAGAAATTAAAAAAGCTGGAATCTAAGAAAAAAGAGAAGGAGCAAGAGGCTAGAAAAGAGTTACCTGAGGATAAACCAAAAGTGCCTGAGAAGGTAGAAAGTAAACAGGAGGATATACCTGTAGATGTCAAAGATCCATCTGAAGAAAAGGAAGCAGAAGGAGATGCTCCTGCAGCAGAAGGTAAAAAAAAGAAGAAAAAGGGTGAAAAGGCTGAAAAAGACGATAAAGGTAAAAAAGGGCCGACTAAAAAGACAATTGCTGCTATGCAAGAAGCATTGAAAAAAGTTCAGGAAGAAGAAGAACGTATGAGAAAAGAAGAGGAAGAAAGGATAAAGCAAGAAGATGAGAGGGAACAGCAGCGATTAGAAGCTATTCGATTAGAGAAAGAAAGAAAAGAAAGGAAAAAGCAAAAAGAAAAGGAGAGAAAAGAAAGACTTAAAGCTGAGGGCAAACTATTGACGCCTAAGCAAAAGGCTGAGAAAGCGAGAGCTCAAGCCTTGTTAGATTCCTTGAAGGCTCAAGGTATAGAAATTGGGTCAGCAGAGAAGAAACCTGCAAGGCCCGGAACTAGAGTAAAGCTAGGTAGGCTAAAATCTCAACTGTCACAAGATACACCTTCAACTCCATCTGAAGAAAAAAAAGAGTTGGAGATTGGAGACAAAAAGGTAAGCAATTTTTTGTGCTAAATTTTATTAAAGAAGATTTTTCAAGTTTAAAAAAATTTGAACACCACTTAAATAAAAAAACACTAGATTATAATTATTCGTATTTTGTAAAAAATTTAGACAATTATCTAAAGCTCTTACTCCAAGAGTGTACTGTATATTTACACTAAATAACGATTTGTTCATCAAATTCTCAGGAAGAGACTCCTAAACCTAGCGAAAAGAAAGAATCTGATACTGAGTCTGTAAAAGACGCTTGGGACGCTGAGTCTTCAGAGGAAGAGATTGAACCACAACCAAAAGAAGAACCACAGAAAACCCCCGTAAAAGAGAAGGCACCTACTTCTGTAGTGCAGAAAGCTAAGGAGGTAATTAAAAATATAATAATTTAAATAATTTATAAAAAAATAATTTTATGCTTTGATTGTATGACTTTTAAACGAACATGTTAAGTATAAAAAACAAAACAATAGAGAAAATTAAATAATATATATAATATATTCTGTATTATTAAAATATTATGTATAAAAAATTATAGTTCTGGAAATTAATTTCAATAAATAATTTTTAACCTCAGAAAGATGCTGAAGAAGATGAGAGTTCATCCGAAGAGGACGAGAGTTCTGAGGAAGACAGCAGTTCTGAAGAGGAATCTGATGAAGAAATGACTGACGCACAGAAAAAGAGAGAAGCTGTAATCAAGAGATTAGAGGTAAGGAAATATTTGATGGAGCTACTCTTATCATCCCTCTTTAAAAAGACACATAAATAAAATACGTTTCATAAAACATTCTAAATGAAAAGCATGTTTATACATTCTTAAATAAACAAATAGCGCCAGGGTGTCTGTTGTTATCAAATCAAGAGTATATGATGAGAAACCGCCACCTGAACCGATCCATCCTATCTGCAATTTTTATGCTTTAATGTAACGGTAAAATGTGATATGACCTATAGGCCGACCGTTTATCTGAGTCCTCGCCTGCGCGGTAACAGCGGTATTCTTTACTATGACGTCACATATCTTAGGAACTATCTTGGCGCATTTCATCTCGTGTGTATCTCACTAAGCGCCCCCGCCGCCCGCACCTGTCTCAGTCCCCTTTGTCGTCATACCCCCGCGCCCCTCAGCGCGCAGGCGAGGACTCAGATAAACGGTCGGCCTATATATTGTGGGGGAACGGGTACAATGTTCCACCCAACACAAAGGGAGGATCCTCCGACCAGGCGAGGTGATCATGCCTGGCGGGCTACTGCCCAACAGTTGATGTTGGGATGTTGTATATATGATAATCGGCGCGGGAACTTTATTTGCGCGATTCAGGATTGGTAGTTACTCCGTGTAGTGTAGTTTGTAGGTACAGTGCGTTACTTCGTAGTTCAGTGTATCTTCGGTAGATGGCGCTGTATGTGGAGGTCGCCACATCACTCCCCTCCAAGACTGGAGGTCGATATATGTTGTGTCAGCTGTCTGTGCTCTGATGCGGAGCTTGCCAGTGCCAGGAGTGAGTAGTTCCAGTGAGTCGGAACTGAGTGCCGCAAGTTCCAGTGAGTCGGAACTGAATGCCGCTAGTCCCAGTGAGTCGGGGCTGAAGTCCGCTGATCCCAGTGAGTCGGGATCGCATGCGGTGCGCGGTGCTGCGGTGAGGTCCCCAGTGAGTCGGGGCGATTGCTGCGTAGTGGCTGGCTGCTGCGTAGACGGGAGAGATGTGCTCTGCTTACATGGACCGTAGGTGCAGTGTGCTGTGCCTAGACGCTGTAGAGGCCGTAGGGGTTACCAGGCTGGAGCGGTCGCGTCCTGCGTGTAGTATATCCCAGTTGAGGCCGAAGTTGCTGGCTGGCTTGAGACTTGCTGTGGGAGTGAACATGATGGTGGCGCGGCTTGAAGGCTGCTTCCAATCACGTCGGGGTCACCACTGTGGGGGAACGGGTATCATATTCCACCCAACACAAAGGGAGGATCCTCCGACCAGGCGAGGTGATCATGCCTGGCGGGCTACTGCCCAACAGTTGATGTTGGGATGTTGTATATATGATAATCGGCGCGGGAACTTTATTTGCGCGATTCAGGATTGGTAGTTACTCCGTGTAGTGTAGTTTGTAGGTACAGTGCGTTACTTCGTAGTTCAGTGTATCTTCGGTAGATGGCGCTATATGTGGAGGTCGCCACAATATGTATATGCAATACGACCTTCAAACCTTCAAGAAAAGAGCGTACTCCTTACTAAAAGGCCGGCAACGCACTTGTAACGCCTCCGGTGTTGCGGGTGTCCATGGGCGGCGGTAATCGCTTACCACCAGGCGATACGTCTGCTCGTCTGCCCCTAAACAATAATAAAAAAAAAATTGCCTGTCTTTTAAAAAAGCAGGAGGCAATTAATAAAAATATTTTTTGAGTCAAAGTGGTTATGCAAAACCAGCAATAGCCTCAACAATTCACTACTGGCCTCAGGCCACTCCTCCGCCAGGCCATACCATGCTGGCCAGGCAGGTAGGTATTGAGTTTGAAGTGTTGTTATCTTGCATGGTTATACTCAAGGTGGGTTCTAACTTAATCCTACTAATATTATAAACACGAAAGTTTGTGAGTATGTTTGTTGCTCTTTCACGCAAAAACTACTAAATGGAGTTTGATAAAACTTTACAATACATCAGAATAACACATAGGCTACAATTTATAAAGACACTAGCTTTCGCCTCGTGGCGTTGCCCGCTTTTATGTCGTACCGCTGGATTCTTATTATTATTTCATAATTTAAGAGTATTAATATCAGTTACTTCTAATTTACAGAAACGCAAGCAGGACAATGAAGCTAACAAAGGCAATAACCCACTCCGTGCTGCTGTGGTGTGCGTTCTCGGGCATGTCGACACTGGCAAGACCAAGATCTTGGATAAACTGCGTCGTACCAACGTCCAAGATGGCGAGGCCGGTGGTATTACGCAGCAGATTGGTGCTACTAATGTTCCTATCGAGAATATCAAGGAACAGACTAAACATGTTAAAGGGGTAAGTTTGACAATATCCACTACTGAATATAGGCCTCTCTTCTGACGTAAGGTTTTCCTTCTCTTTGCAGTGCTGTTGCTATGTATAGTTTGCTCCTTTATTCCTGTCCCACGAAATCTATGTGATGAATAGGGGTTGTAACTCTCTGTGGGGGAACGGTTGTACTGTCCCTCCAAAACAAAGGGAGGATCCTCCGGCCAGACGAGGTAATCATGCCTGGCGGGCTACTGCCCAACAGTTGATGTTAGGATGTTATATATATGATAATCGGCGAGAGAACTATTTATTGCGCGATTCAGGATTTGTAGTTATTCCGTGTAGTGAGTTTCTTCGTAGTTCAGTGTATCTTCGGTAGATGGCGCTGTAGTAGGTTTTTGTTGTGTTATATAAGTCACCACATCTCCATATTCTTAAACTGTCAGTACGCTGAGCCACCTGTTAAAATAAATAAATAAAATAAAATCCGGACATCTAACATACAACGCCATCTAGTCACAAGCTAAGTAGAACTTGTGTTATCAGTACTGGACAACTGATATAAATATATATGTACTTTTTTTGTAAGTACATACATATTATATATAGAAAACACCCAAACTCCGAAACAAATATTTGCAGATCATACAAACATTTGGTCCGACCCGGGAATCGAATCCGAGACCTCAAGCATAGCAGTCGCCTACACCTCAACTGCGCCACAGAGGCAGTTAACTTTAAAAAATGTTTAAAATAGCTTATTTTAACAGATTGTAAAAATCATTAACGTTAGTTTAATTCGCTTTGTAGTGGTGTTGTCCTGAATAGTTTTCTTTCTTGGTCGAATCTTATGACATCCCCGGGATGAATAGGGCTGGTGACACTTAGTATTTTTAATTCGTCACCACACTGAGGCACCTGTTAAATACTAAAAAGCAGGGTTGTTACGGATGCCAAAATTTAGACATCCGCGGATGCAGATGCGGATGCGGATTTATTAGAAGTTTACATCCATGGATGCGGATTTGATGCAGATGCGGATACGGATTTTGGGATTTTAAAAGGATAATTACTTAAATTTTAAGTTCATAAATAACTGAAAATCAATTTAATTTTAATTTTTTATTTATTTAATCATATTTTTAGAACAAATTTTGTTCCAAAAAATTACACAGGTTTTTAGTTGATGTGAATCTGCATCCGTCAAAACTCCGCATTAATTGATGCTAATGTGAATGCGGATGCGGATGTCTGAATTAATGCGAATAATCCGCATTTACGGATGCGGATGCGAATATTCGTAACACCCCTGCTAAAAAGTATTAAAATAACTTGCATACCACATGCTAAAGATATGTTTTCTTTTTAGGTCACCGAAATATCGTTCAAGTTGCCTGGCTTGTTAATTATCGACACACCTGGCCACGAGTCTTTCAGTAACTTGAGGAACAGAGGATCTTCACTCTGCGATATTGCCATTTTGGTAAGTTAATTTATAATTTTGCTTTAATAATTTCATTTCAATTATAATATTTTCATTATACTAGAATATTACGCTTTAGATCATGTAATGTTTTATTAGCATACTAGCTGACCCACGCAACCTCCTTTACGTCTCCTATACCCACGTTTTTATAACATTCTTCATTAGTGCTCCGCTCCTATTAATCTTAGCGTGGTAATATATAGCCTATAGCCTTCCTCGATAAATGGGCTAACACTGAAATAATTTTTCAAATCGGACAAGAGATTAGCGCGTTCAAGCAAACTATTCCGCTTTATATATTAGTATAGATGTAATCAGCCAAAAATATGTCACTTTAATAGTTTATTATGATTTTTCAGGTAGTGGATATTATGCACGGTCTAGAGCCTCAAACAATTGAGTCTATAAATTTATTGAAGCAAAAGAAAACACCGTTTTTGGTTGCTTTGAACAAAATTGACCGTTTGTACGACTGGCAGAGTGCTCAACGCAAGGATATCCGTGATATACTGAAGATGCAGCAGTCCAATACACAATTGGAGTTTGAGAAGAGAAGCAAGGATGTTATGTTGCAGTTTGCTGAACAGGTAATATGCTTAAAACAATTATATACATAAAAAAAAAACCTTACTAGCATTCGCCCGCGGGCTTCAATCACATTTAATTCAAAAGTTCCCTATGTTACTTCTTGTACAAAGTTTCATGATGGTTGGTTAAGTAGTGTTAACGTAAAAGCGTAACAAACAAACTTACATTCACATTTATAATTATATATGTAATAATTAGGATTAATCTAATACCTTTAAACAAGCAATTCTTGTATATATATATATATATATATATATATATTTACTTTTATAAAATTTATCAAAATAAAAACACCGAGCAAAACTCGGTTAATCAGGTACTAAACGCTTTGTATGCCTATAAGATTAATATTATTATTAATTATTCCCAGGGTCTCAACGCAGCACTCTTCTACGAGAACCCGGACCCTCGAAGTTACGTCTCTCTAGTCCCTACTTCGGCAGTAACTGGCGAGGGTATGGGCAATTTGCTCGCCATGATTGTACAAGCTTGCGAGGGACCGCTTCATAAACGACTTATCTTTTCTCAGCAACTGCTCGCTACCGTGCTTGAGGTATTTATACATTCAAGAAAAAATCTTTTAATAATAATTATAAAAATTAAGGTGTATAAATTATTTTTGTATAACATTATTCTGTACAGTAAAATATGTATCTGTATAAATTTAATAAATCACACCACCTTTCTCCCTAATTAGTAATAAAAAACGTTTTAGATAATTTTACCGAAATAACATCAAGAGTACAGAGGAAGATACCAATTAGTTATAATAGGATCATACATATGAAACATTGTTACGTCATAAAATTAACACAAATTTATAGAAAGCTCCTTATTGGTCTAATAATACGACCGTTATAGTTACCGTGGGAGAGCTATGCTTAGGCATGAATGGGTCGGCTCGACCGGAATGATACCACGGCCTCGCAGAAAACCGGTGTGAAATAGCGTTTGCGCTGTGTTTTACCGAGTGAGTGAGGATACCGGTGGCCCATACCCCAACCCCTCCCCCATCCCCTTTCCCATCCCCCAAAGGTCGGCAACGCACTTGTGACGCCTTTGGTGTTGCGGGTGTTCATGGGCGTCGGTAATCGCTTACCATCAGGTGATACGTCTGCTCGTTTGCCGATTATTCAACAAAAAAAAAACTATGTTTTAAAAAATGAAAGCACTGATCATACTCTTAATATATTTTGTTATTTAATATTCCAACAGGTCAAAGCCATTCCTGGCCTGGGTACAACTATTGATACAATCCTGATCAATGGAATACTGCATGAAGGAGACACAATGATTTTGGCGGGTACTGACGGGCCCATCGTCACACAGATACGCTCGCTGCTCATGCCACAGCCTATGAAGGAGTTACGAGTGAAGGTGAGAATCTATCCACCAGCTTTTTACCTGAATCTCGGAAACGGCTCCAACGATTTTCATTTAGAATGCAGTGAGCTTCTTTGGCGATAAATCGATCTAGCTAAGCTGTTATAGCTTCGAGCTTAATTTTTAGAAAATTTACTAAAAAAAACGGTCGGTCAGGTACTTATTTTACAGTACATATACAGTAATTATAGTCCATTCGTTTAGATATATCGGTGCACCCGTACGTAATTATGGTTATTGTTGTGAAATACGAATATTTTCATACAACGGTGTAAACTGACAAATCATACTTGCTTGTGGGTGTACGCCGCAGGTGAGCCCTTTGATTTTGTGGCGGCTTGACGCTTGACGCACGTGCAAGAGCGTGGCTGTGCGATCAAGGTGACCGTATCTAAGCGAATGGACTATACACAATATTTGATAGTCTAGAATTCGACTGTACGAATACCAAAGTTTGATCACATCGTATCTCTAAATCCTATCTTTTATGTAGCACAATTCATATAAATGGCTAAAAGACGAAAATCGAAATCTAGTAAAAAAACGTAATAATAAATATTTTTTTATTGCTTTTTATTTTAGGTGTGTTTTTATTTTGGGTAGATTACTAATGTTACTTATGTTTTATTTCGCATTTAGAATGCCTACATTGAACACAAAGAAGTTGTTGGCGCTCAGGGAGTTAAAATAGCTGCCAAGGAGTTGGAAAAAGCTATTGCTGGTCTAAACCTTTACGTAGCACAAAAGCCTGACGAAGTTGACGTGATGAAGTAAGCTATTTTATTATCTGTTTTATTTTGTAACAAGTTGTGCACTCTGAGAACAGTATATCCATACCTAAATTATAAATTCGAAAGTAACTATCTGTCTGTCAATCCTGCTTTCACGGCTAATCAGCTGCACCGATTTCAATGAAATTTGACATGGATATACTTTGATTCTTGAGTAAGGACATGGGCTACTCTTTGCTGCGTGGAAACACACGATCGGAGCCGTGCGCAAAAGGTTGTTTATTATAAGTCAACTACCTACAGCATAATCTTATTAGAAATTTTGTCTGTGTTTCTTACCCATTCACACAAAAACGGCTAAAGGAATCGGAATGAATTTTGGTGCTGAGATAGGTTATTGTCTAGAATAACAAATAAATTACGAGTACTATCCGAAATATGTGTTTTCGTGTGAAAGTAAGATAACAATAGCTACCCTGGGTAACAAAGCAGGGGAAAGTTAGAACATATGTCGGAGTTCCAGGGTTTTTCTTACTAGGAACTGGTTCCCCGGCTCCTAGTACCTGAGACGGAATGCAGATTTAGTCGGTTCGGGTCCGACATGCCACAGGAGGTGGTATCCGAAGGGGATTTCTGCACGGGAGAATAAAAAAAAAAGGAAAAGCTAAAACATAAAAATCGTTAAACTAAAGGGCTTTAAAATAATAATTGTTTATTAGATAACAATTTACTTATGTATATTATTAGTAACATAAAATATTAAGATAACACACATATTTTAACCTAGCTTCACTAGGACTGTCATTGCATGAGGTAACCAAGGTGCCTCAAGTTCCAATGTTTCCCAAAGGATGCTAAGCAATCCTTTGGGATTAGACCGCATCCCTGTAAGCAGGGAGTTGGTTTTTATGAGGATAATTGTGTAAAAATTGTTTGTGCGCGCTGTAGCGAACATGCCTGATGCGCTACAGTAACGCGGCAGTCCCAACAACATCCTAAGCAATAGCAATTTTTGTATTGTACCTTAAGTGTCTCCAGCGATTTCTGGATATATTTAGGCCACAGAGACTGACAATATGCTTTGAAGATAGTGATTTTAACCCTAATTTTATCTTTATTTTTAGGGAAGAAGTAGCCCGCGAGTTGAAGTCTGCCCTGTCTTCTATCAAGTTGACGGAGAGGGGTGTATATGTGCAAGCCTCAACATTGGGATCTCTTGAAGCGTTACTTGAATTCCTGCGAACCAGCAAAATTCCTGTTAGTGTTTTATTTATCTAATATACTAGTACTACCTCATTGGCCTAACGGTTGAAATATGCGACTGCCAATCAGGAGGTCTCGGGTTTGAATCCTGGGTCGGGTCAAAGGTGTTATTGATTTTTTCTGATTATAGTAATACTTAAGTTAGAGTTTGGAAGTTGGGGGTTTGAACCCCTGTGCAAGAGCACGTAAAGCTGTCGGACCTGCGCCTGGTCTCTCCCCGGTCTTTTTCTGGTCGGTTAACTTGCACTATAATATCTCCTGCGTAGTTGACATACACGTTGTATATAAAACATAGCTCACCCACGCAACCTCGTTTGCGTCTTATATAGCCCGTAGCATGAAAATTTTCGCAAAATAAGTAACTTTTCTGGTTGATTTTTACACCTTGTGTCCGAAAAACCAAAATATCTTAAGGAACCCTATTTTTTTCCAAAATAAAATATAGCCTATGTTACTCGTGGATAATGTAGCTTTCGAATGGTGAAAGAATTTTTAAAATCGGTCCAGTAGTTTTTGAGCCTATTCATTACAAACATACAAACATACAAAAATAGGTACAAATCTTTCCTCTTTATAATATTAGTATAGATAAAACCCCACGGATATTGTTTATTAATTTTAATATGGTGTATTTCTAAAGCAGTGTCCTGACTACTGTTAATTTTTTAGTAAATTCATTTTAACATAAACTTGATAGACGGATTAAACTGAGTATTAAAATTTCTTAATTGAATCTAATCTCCTAGTTGGTACTACCTGAAACTGTGTTCTAAGCCTAGGTATTTTTCATATCCCTTACATTGTATGAAACCAGAATCTGTATCAAATATCGGTAACTTGCAAACCAAAAACACTTTGTTTTGAAGCCTTTTTAAATTGAGTTACAATTTTTTTTAATATTTAAGTTTTGTCTAAGTCATTTGTAAACTTTGCTATATTCTTCATATTCTATAGAACAATATATAATTTTGTATTTTTGTTGTCATAGTACTCCGCAATCAGAATAGGACCAGTGGTGAAGCGTGACGTCATGAAGGCATCCGCCATGTTGGAACACGACTCACAATACGCTACTATATTGGCGTTTGATGTAAAGGTAATATTCCCCTTTTAATATACTACATTCTTTCACTATACGTATAATCCATACTTCGATACTTATATTATAAAACCGCTGCACCGATTTCCATGAAATTTGGCATGGAGATACTTTGATTTTTGAAGAAGGACACAGGCTACTATTTGCTGCGATAACCGACAAACACGCGAGCGGAGCCGCGCGCATAAACTAGTTTAGTATAAATCACATGTGACATGAACTTACCCACTAACATAATAAAAAGAAATTCGCCATCATTATCATTCCCAACTTTTATTAGTCCACTGCTGGACATAGGCCTCTCCATAGTAAGGAGATTGTGGCCAACTATACCCATACCGAGAAGACCAACTGGTAGGAAAGAGTTTGTGTCAAGTTTTAATTCTCTTTGCCAATGAATAAATAAGGTGGTGAGTCTGTATTTCTTAATCGATAATCTAGGTACTAAAAAAAATGTGAGTTATATATATAGTTATATAGTTATTTGTTATTATATTTATTAATAACTCTTGGCTATAAATATTTTTTTTTGTTCCAAAACTCTCCGAGTCTGAATTCAAACAGTTTTACGGCATTGTTGATTAAAAAAAAATACATACAGTGGAACATAGAACCTCCTCCTTTTTAAACTCCGTTTAAAACTAATAAAAACTCTTTTAAACAGATTGAACGTGACGCCCAAGAAATGGCTGACAATTTAGGCGTGAAAATCTTTGCTGCGGACATCATTTACCACTTGTTCGACAAGTTCACGGCTTACCGCGAAGAACTAAAGCAGAGGAAGCGCGAAGAATTCAAGCATATCGCCGTCTTCCCCTGTAAACTGAAGGTAGATTATTTTCTATAGAGGAACTTGACTGCATGCAACGTTCAACAAAATATCTTTCGAAGTATTGTTATGTGTTAGGGTTCGATGGGTTTAAGAAATAAACCTTCTGACGCATAAAAGAGACTTTATGGTCGCCGAGCTCGCTTGGTTGATCACTGATATCACTTCGATGTTTATCGCACTATAGCCCGAAACTGAACTGACTGCGGCCCGTGAGGGTTCGTGTTTATATAGATTTTTACATTTTACTAGCGGTTTCGAGAAACTTCTTGAACATACGAGGGCGTTCCCCGTACCAAGGATACATACGCCCGCCGGCGAACTTGTTGTAAACAATTGCACGACACCCAATCGATATTCGAAGCTATATCTATCGACATAAGGTTCGTTATTCCGTGCCTCAAAAATCAACTTTCACGATCGTTGTTAACGAATAATCTTTCTTTGTAACAGTATTTTTGAGTGCAAAATAAAGTCGAGTAATTCCCGTGAAATGTATACAATTTTCGTCTAATCTATTACTTGTGGTATGTTGATATTCGGGGTAATTTATGTGCGTTAATAATAAATGCTGCTGTACTTTACTCAAAAGTGTGACTTTGTACCTATCATTGCTCAAAAATAAAGTTACAAAGTCTGGGCGGATTCTGTTTGCTTATACTTTAATTACAATTTCTAGTACTTCAATTAAAAGAAAATTGTCAAAGTGTAGTATTTAAAAGACCATTATATTCTGACACTAGTTTGCCCGCTCATTGTAATTATACCTTACTTAAGGCCCTCGTAATCTTATAATAAATCCATAAACAGGTGCTGCCACAGTTTGTCTTCAACTCTCGTGATCCGATCGTGTGTGGTGTGATGATTGAAGCAGGCATTGTGAAAGAAGGAACACCTATATGCGTACCTAGCCAAGAAGTAAGTTTTTTTTATTATTATCTAATCTATAGCTTTCGACGCGAGCAATTCTTATATATATATGATCTCGCAATCTCGGAAAGGGTTTAGGTGGTGTAAGGTTTCGGGGTTCTAGGGATTTCCTTCCGAGGGTGCACCTGGTTCCCCGGCTACTAGTACCCGTGACGGTGTGCGGTTTTTGGTCTATACCTGACCCGTGCTGAGTATCGTGGGTTCGATCCTCACGTAGGAAATTTTCTTTGATACACATATTATTTTTCTGAGTCTGGGTGTTTCTTTGTAAATATATACTTGAAAAGTGACACAGTGCGTGAATTAAGTTATTATAGAATATATACTTTAGATTATAAAAATAAAATAAATAACATTTTTGGCTTTCTAATCTGTCCGTTAGTTTCGGTTAATCTACGGAACGGCTGGATCGATGTTGAGGGGACTTTAGATAGTTGATGTTATTAAGAGTAACTTAGGCTTTTAAAAACAAAATTAAAACGAATGAAATAATGAACTATATCGGATTCAAAAGCAACGAAAACTAAAGCTAGTACATATATAATAATATTAATTTGTTCACAGTTTGTGGAGCTGGGCATAGTGACATCAATTGAGGTGAACCATAAACAAGTAGAAACGGCCCGCAAGGGACAAGAGGTATGCATCAAGATCGAACCAATACCCGGCGAGTCTCCCAAGATGTTCGGCAGACATTTCGACGAGACTGATTTTCTAGTCAGCAAGGTAAGTCATAAGAGCGATATTATATTTGAAATGCTTTTTAGAGTTCCGCATAAAAGGTAAAACTGGCACCTTATTACAAAGACTCCAATGTTCCTGAGACTATCTTACGAACTATAATAGCTGGACGGTTGAAATTTACACAGGTGATGTATTTCTGTTGTCGCTATAACAAGAAATACAAAAAATCTGAAAAAGTTATAATGTGAGACTCCCTTAAAACAAACATGATATTTTTGCCGTTATTTGCTAGATACTAATAACGTAAACAGGTAGACGTTTTAAATAAATAAATATTTCGGACATCTAACACACAACGCCATCTAGTCCCAAGCTAAGCAGAGCTTGTGTTATGGGTACTAGACAACTGATATGAATACATATATACTTTTTTTTTATAAATACATGCATAGAAAACACCCAAACTCCGAAACAAATATTTGTAGATTACACAAACATTTGGTCCGACCCAGGATTTGAACCCGAGACCTCAAGCACAGCAGTCGCATTCACTACCACACTGCGTCACCGAGGCAGTTTAAATGTGTAGATAATGATATGGTACCCTTCTTGCACGAGTCCGACTAGCACTTGGCCGATTTTTTCATATATATGGAAGAAATGCAGAAACTCAACATTTAAAGAATATGCTCTACCCCACTCTTTTCAGGAAATAGAGCACAGCTGTGTTAAGGGTTGCGAGCAACCCTCCTAAATACCTACATTAGTACATGTAATCTTCTTTTTCTTATAAAGTAAACAATCACGGCATACTGATAACCAAAGACAACTGATAAGAAGAAACGATGATATAGCATACGAATTAATAATAAACTATATAAAGTTAAAGAGTTAATTTGGTTGAACGCACTGATCTCAGGAACTGCTAGTTTGAATTAAAGGCAATTAGTGGCTTTTAGTGTTGATTCAACACTTTTATCGAAGAAAAGGGTATATAACTGGTGTTGCGGGTGTCCATGGTCGGCGGTAATCGCTTCCTATCAGGCGATGTGTTTGCTCATTTGCCCCCTATATCATAAAATAATAATAAAAGAAAACTCTTAACTCTACGGCTAATAACAGCCGAGACGAACATCATAAAAAATGGTTCAAAATCAGTGCAGCGGTGAAATCGTAAAGGCTCAGACAGACAGACTAATCAGAAAAACTCAATAACACTTTTGGCCCGACCCGGGATCCGACTCCGAGACCTCTTGACTGGTAGTCACATACGTCAACCACTAGACTAATGAGGCAGTGAATGTTTTAAACGATTGATTATCACATTACCAATAGTTTAAGACTAAAATCACGTTTTTTTAAACATAGATTTCGTAACTCAAAAACTGTTGGTAAACTCATAATTTTAATTGTTTACCCAATTGGGTTAACGAATGTTTTTTTAACAAGTATGTATGTGTGCAATAATGTACATGAACAGTTACATTTTTTTTTTGCTAATAAATATAATTACGATTCAAAAATGAACCCTAGGCAAAACATAATACCTACTATTCCAAAGACCAAACAATGAATTATATAAATTATAAACACTGTTGTTCAGAACCAAAAATAATAACTGGAACTATTGTATTATGTATTTCCAAATATTTGTCAGCAATCTAGCTTTCAAGGAAAATCATCTACGTCACGGGAATACCCAGAAAATGACCTTGAATATGATCGCAATAAAAGATGTTGTTTTCCAACAAACGCTTAAAATAATATTGAACGGTCAAATTGAAAAATGAAAGGACGTCTTTTGTTTTTCTTCTGACGTATTTTAAACGCATTTTCATAGCAATTTTAAGTTTTAATTTGAAAATCTGATAGACAGTAGGCATGGAAGTAATAACTGTTAATATTGGGTAAAGATTTTGGTAAAGAAATCGTGTTTTCGTCGTGTAGTAACGTATTATTACGCATCTGTAAAGTGGTACGTCTGATTTTTTTCCCGTGGGAGAGCCACGCTTCGGCATGAATTCGGCTCGAACGGAGTGATACTACGGCCTCACAGAAAACCGGTGTGAAATAGTGCTAGCGCTGTGTTTCACTGAGTTAGTGAGGATAAAAGAGGCCCATACCCCTACCCCTTCCCTCTCCCCCTCCACTCCCCCTTTCCATTCCCCAAAGGCCGGCTACGCACTTGTGACGCCTTTAGTGTTGAGAGTGTCCATGCGCGGCGGTAATCGCTTACCATCAGGCGATACGTGTGCTTGACTGCCCGCGAAGCCATAAAAAAAAATAATGATAAAAAATGCTTCAGTGTTTCGTAAAACTTACTGTCATTACAGTAACAGCCCTTTCACCCTTGCAATAGATCTTTCTCTCGTATTTTTTGATGAAAATTATCATCATCATCAGCCTTTAACATACCATTGCTGGACATAAGCATCTCCTTAGAAACTGTTAAAATATGTTTAGTTACTCGTATATCAAAATAATAGTAGTTTACTTTCTACTAACGCCATCTAGTTGTGTTAAGTAGTTACTAGTGTAATAATGTACCATAACTAAAATATAGAAATAAAAGATTGTCTATTCTCAACCGGCAACTCGTTCGTTTTATTAGAAACAAGGTCTCAGCCTGCTATACCACGCTGGCCAGACATACTTAGGTTGGAATAGGGTTTGTTTCAAGTTTTCCTTCTCTCTTCAGTGCTGTTCTGCGTAGTTTGCTTCCTTAGTTGCCTCTTGTCGACACTCACTCTTTATTCTTATTCTTTTTTTTTTTTTATTGCATAGTGGGCAAACGAGCAGACGTATCACCTGATGGTAAGCGATTACCGCCACCCATGACCACCCGCAACACCAAAGGCGTCACAAGTGCGTTGCCGACCTTTGGGAGATGGGAAAGAGGATGGGGGGAGGGATTGGGGTATGGGCCTCCGATGTCCTCACTCACTCGGTGAAACACAGCGCAAACGCTATTTCACACCGGTTTTCTGTGAGGCTGTGGTATAACTCCGGTCGAGCCGACCCATTCATGCCGAAGCATAGCTCTCCCACGGGTAATCGGGTTTTACCACACCCACCATTATACCGATTTTACTCATCATTAATACTAAATGAGCTTTGCGAAAGACTTTACTGACTTGACTGCCTCGGTGGCTCAGTGGTAGTGCTTGAGGTCTCGGGTTCGATTCCTGGGTCGTACCAAATATTTGTATGATTTGCAAACATTTGTTTCGGAGTTTGGGTGTTTTCTATGATGTATATGAAGTTTATTTTGATGATTATACGTATATATTTACAACAAAAAAGTATATATGTATTCTTATCAGTTGTCTAGTACCTATAACACAAGTTCTTAGCTTGGGACTAGATGGCGTTGTGTGTTTGATGTAAAGAGAGTATTGTGCCCTCTACAGCCCACTTTGGAGAAGTTTTACTTGAAAAGTATTTTCTCTTTCGTATTGTCTCTGAAAAACATTATTTTTCTGTATTTCTTGTTGATGAAATATATATTTTTCTACCTACAACATTTGACAACAACTAATTTGACTAAATATGTTATGGTAGCCCATCACAAAATTTGAGCTTTTGCGGTAAACAATTTATGGCCGTGAAGTATGCGACTAATTATGTTGTTATTGTGTGAGAATGATCCCCGCGAGCTTGCGTTGTGACGATGAAAAGTAGCGTTCTTAATCTCGACCGATTTCCTAGAACTAATACTGTTGTTTAAAATATAGAACACATGTAGGGATGCAAAATCTCTATTTAGTTTTCTACGACACGTAGTTTGTAAATTTTGATAAATTGCCGTGTTTATTTTTAGATTTATATTAATTTGCTGGATTTGTGTATATTTGCCCATACATTTTTATTACAGTACACGGCTTTTGCCCGAAGCTTCGCCCGCGTGTATGTCCTAAATAGTAACCTATATGTTATTCTGATGTAAAAGCTGTATTGCTGTGAGGTTTTATCTCAATCCATTAAGTATTTTTTGCGTAAATAAGTTACAAACATACATACATCCTCACAATCTTTCGCGTTTGTAATATTTGTTAGATAAACTATAATTTAATGAATGAACGCACTGTCAACAACTGATTATTTTTATGACTTGGTAGTCACCCAACGTCAATATACGCCGCGATTTTAATTAGATCACTCAATGAAGGGCTCGTGACTAAATGATAGGTATCACTCGGTTTATTAATAGTTTATCCATCTAGTTGTTAAAGTAGCAACACGACGCTTAGTCCCGTGATACGTGACGCTTGTAACGTAGTATGATAAACCGATAGTGTAATAACATTATTTGTACATGTCTTTACAGAGTTATGATGGTAATTTGTTCTTTTTCAATTTAGCAATTTTGATGAACATTTCTTGTGACATTTCCACATACAAGTCAACAGAATACACACTACAGCACCATGTGGCATAGATACATTGTCCATTAGCCAAATTACCGACTCGATGATTCAAATAATAGTATTTTTTTTCATAATACTAAACCTTATAAAATAATAGACTTGTATATGACTCCAAGTAATGTTTCCAGCTTCTCTTGTCCGCAAAGTACCTATTATTTCTCAGATCTCATCGATCCTGCGTTTTATAATGGTCTTGAACCCTTAATTTTTTATTAAAAAGTATTAATCAATTTTTGAGACAACCCTATTTTGAATGATCTAGATATAATATTTATAGATACATATTTGTAAAACGTTTAAACATGTTGACTCATACTCCGTTGCTGACCGAATCACCTGAAGAATTTCGCATGAATCATGAAATTGACCTAACACCATCATATAACGTCTTATAAACAGATACATATGTATTATATATCGTGGTTTTCAGATCTAGATTCTAAAAATGTAAAACGTATATTGCTATAAAAATAAACAGCTCGTTTCAAGTGACGTGTGATAGTTTTATGAAGATTACCAAATCCTTACATCATAAATCGTAGATATTGGTATTAGATATATCGTTTTAAATGCCACAATATCTCCGTTGCTGGCAAATGTTGGCGTCTACAGTCGATAGGCAGTTGTCGATAAAACTAATTTGTTCGCCATCATTATGAGGCAATTCATAAACATCATCGTGAACCATTTTGCAAAGAGTCTACTGGGTTCTTTTAAATGTTTTTAAAACACTTACATTAACTTCACCTCCATGTTGGTTTTGTGGAGGAACGGGTGTCATGTCCCTCCATCAAAAAGGGAGGATCCTCCGACCAGGCGAGGTGATCATGCCTGTCGGGCCTCTGCCCTCAGATAATCGGCGCGAGAACTATTTATTGCGCGATTCAGGATTTGTAGTTTCTCCGTGTAGTGCGTTACTTCGTAGTTCAGTGTATCTTCGGTAGATGGCGCTGTAGTAGGTTATGTTGTATGTGGAAGTCGCCACAGTTTGTTTATAAAAGACTATTGTAAACGTGTTTTTTAGATTATTAAAATAAATTATTATAATTTCTGGATACTCTGCTATATATTTTTTTATAGTTTATCTATCACAGACCGTGAAATTTAAAAATAAAAATTATAATAATTGTTTTTAAACAAATCAACAACTTCATACAAATAATTTTGTCTATAACTATTTACGTATTTTTTTATGACAGAAGTAAGAAGAAGAATCCAATGCATATTTTTTTTGAAGTGAGATGAGATTTTCTTTTTTTTTTTATTTAATTTATCTAAGTCCTGCAATCTGTCTTTTCGACATTGAGCTGGATATTCATGATTTTAATAAATAGTTGTGTATGGCACAATATCCAGTGATATGTCCATATCGGCGCTAGCTCCTCATTCGGTCAGGTATTGAGGAGCACGTCTTTTCAGCCTCTTGAAGGTACAATTTGGTTCCATTCTCATCAGCTCTCTTGCCAGAAAGTTTGGATGCCGATTTATTCTTTCAGAATATTTAGGTAGAGAGTTTTTTATTTCTTCCTTGACAGATTCAACTTTTAGGTCTTTGTGGAGACGCGTGTTTGTTATGTACTAGGGTGCTCCAGTTATCATTCGAAGAGTTTTTGACTGAAATCGTTGCAGGATCTCAATGTTTGATGATGTCGCTGTTCCCCACAGCTGAATGCCATAGGTCCAAATAGGTTTTAGGATACACTTGTAGAGAAGTTTATTTTCTAAATTGAGTTGCAACTTTCTACCCATTAGCCATTGCAGCTTGCAGAGTTGCAGATCAAGTGCTTTTCTCTTAGTTTCTATATGTTTTCGCCAAGTCAACCTGCGGTCTAAGTAAATGCCCAAGTACCTTACGTCATCCGCTTGTGGTATTTTGATATGGTTGAGCTCAACTACAGGACATGTGTCGCGGCGTAAGCTAAATGTTACATGAACTGATTTAGTTTCGTTAGCTTTTATTCGCCAGTCCCTTAGCCAGCAGGATAGCTCGTCTAGATTTTTTTGTAGCTTGTAAGACGCTCCAGCAGCTGAGAGCTGAGATGGGAATAGTAAGGATTTCAATCGTATCTTATACATCTAAATTTGTTCAGGCACGATAAAGTTAGTTGAAAAATTAATACCTCCTGTCGTGTAACAAGCGTAGGTACATAGCGTTGCTATTTAAAGAACTGCTTTAAATCTTTGTATACAAAATATACTACTATACATTATCAAAGACTGTTCACTAAAATATGTACCTATATAATTAATTTGTACGTTTGTTTGACACCTAACTCCTAACAACTAGACCGGTCAGAATTGAATTTTGTGTATATATTCAATGGGTTCCTTCCAATAATTTGAAAACGCAATTTTTCTCAGGTGTCGCTGCTGTTGTGTCATAATCAGCGAATAACTCATTTATTCATTCTAAAGCAGTAGGAAGCACCTACGCCTCTGTGGACAACTATCTATCTATTAAAATCGATTCAGTAATTTAGATGCTACGCTACGGTGAAAGATAAATACATATTCTGCCAAAACTAATTACCCTTTCTTTTTGCTTAGTAGTTGGGTAAAAAGAATACCGTATACCGGTTTACATGTGACAATCTAATGAATGAGCTGCACATTGCACAAGATCTATTCTATTCCAGTTCAATAGACAAATGGCATCGATTGATACGGCTATTATTAGAATATTGCTTCGACACAGAGGATAATATCTTTAGACGAGGCTACTGAATTTAATAACTTACGCCTCGTGTAAATCTCTTTCTTTTTTATACACTGTACTAGCTGACCCACGCAACCTCGTTTGCGTCTATGGTAATCGCTTACCATCAGGCGATACGTCAACTCATTTGCCCCCTATTCCAAAAAAAAATATATAGGTATAATGCAAGCTTCTTTTTCTTATATCAAAACATGATTAAATATGTGCATGCTTGTATCATTCAACGAATTGTTCAAAGCAGTAAGCGGTATTATAATCAATTCTCGTTTAGCATTTTGCTACGGCCGCAGATATTGAGTGCAAATGTTTGTATTCTATATGTGAACGGAAGCGATGTGTCACAATTGAATATGTTTTGTTGCGTTTCAGCAACATTGTTAGGACTGTTGATAGCATCGTATACATAAACATATTATGTAGTCTACTGCCAATTTAACTTGTTGAAACGACCGCAACAAAAAGTACTCTTAAATTCTCCCAGAGAATATTAACAGGTGTTTACATGAACGTCGAACTGCGTTTGTTTTTTTGTAGTCGTTAAGATGTGAAAAAGAATTGCAGCAATCAAAATCAGTTTTGTATTTAGAATTTTTGGCAGTGAGGTATTTCATATGCATTCTTTGACCAAAGGAAATATGACAGTAGGTATTGTGAATAGCAGCCTATTAACATTTTTGCTATGCTAACTGTCAAGAATTTCGGCTATTGACGATTACAGTGATTTTAAAACAGTATGAGACTATAAATGTGTCATATAGTGGGTACTTCGTCAAGTAAATCCTCAATTATCTACAGCTCGAGGCAGCCCAAAATGCACTTCATGATTTATTATACATGTTGCAATATTCTATCCTTGGATTATGTAAATTGTAGTGATAAGTGATAACGTAAACATTTATCTTGAGTTCGAAGTGTGCGAAGTTTGCATAATGTAGATGCAGTAGATAGCAGTATATACTATTCATAGTGTGTTGCACTACTAAAAATATAACATCATCACTTTAATCGTCCACTTTTGGACATACGCCTCTCCTTAAATTTAACTATGTCAAATCTTATTAGTGAAAGAACCCTTACTGAATATATAATAACGTTCTGATGGGTCGGCTTTCAAGGCACAAGTTGTTCGGTATTACCCAATTAACCCGATATGATGGACGTTTTACAGTTGTGATCAATGAAGTATTTAGGCGTTTAGTCTGTTCGACCTTGTGTCATGAGACTCGCGGCTCGCTCGCTGCGCGAACACACATGCAATTTGATGTATCTAATGGACTTTCGTATGTATTACTTGTACCACAAGCGCATAGCACTAGCGTAATAAAGTAAGCACTCAGTCACCATAGGCAGTGTTGGACATTAATCAATTATTTTTTATTTAACTAATTAATTGATTAAAAAGCTGTTGTGATTAAATTAATTGCATTTGAATTAGTCGCAATTAAACATTTAATCACGTATTACAATTAAAACTAACAATTAACTTTTTGGGGAATTTTGTTGAGAACGATGGTCTGAATAAGTCCTGGAAGTTTAAAGTTAAATTAGTCATTTACACCCTTTATGTTGGTAGACCTATACTTGCTAACTTACATATTTTTTATGCCATAGACTTGGCCAAAGAAAATATATTTGCTACCGTAAATGTTGAAAATATATTTGACTTGGCGAAATCCTGATACATGGTAAAAAATAATTTTTTTTTTTTTTTTCGTAAAATAACTAACAATTGATTAATTGTTAACTGTATTTTTCACAATTACAATTGATCAATTGTTAATTCAACTAAAATTTGTCCAACAACTGACCAGAGCTAATGGGGAATATGCATGTGTGGACTTTTAATCTTTAAACATTAAAGTATATGTATATGTCATTCTACTGTTTTGATAATGAATTAAAAATAGGGAGTGTCACTCGTATGTATTCATCTCAATCGTGTCATAAAATCAAACTAATGGAGCGTACTCTGAATGATAACAACAGATATAGAAGGAAAGCTAGCGTGGTTTATAAGGCCAAACCCTCCTTTCTTAAGAGAGGTTTATGTCCAGCTCGTCTCTCAAAGGCTTATTTATAATAATAATAATAATTGAGAAAAAGAAAAATGTAACACATTCAAACTTATTGACTACTAACTAACCGCGAGCTCCGTGTTATTACGCCGCCATTTTGGCGCTTTCTCTGACGTCAAAGACCAACATTGTGGATTATTGATTTATGAAAATAAAAGTTATAAAACCCACCTAATAATAGTAGAGGGACTATTCGATCTGTGTTGAAACATAATCATAACTGCACTTGTCTATAAGAACTTCCAAACAAAATTAGTTATAAATTCTAAAGTTACGTGATAACGTCCACATTAAGCTACACACACATTCATCCTGTGTAATATTATGACCAATGGTACGTAAGTACATCTATCTATACTCGTATATAGTGAGAGTTGAGTTACAAGTGACCTTGAAATAGTCCACAATAAATTATCGTATGGCAAATATTATAGATATTCTACCAACGGGCGAACTTTAGATTTTAATATTTCTTATTTGTATTAAAAAGTAACAGATATAGATGTCAGTTTTGGTAAAATAGACTATTTTTACCTGAACGAATTCCTCACAACTTTTCTATAAATTCCAACTTTTACCCCATTTATGTGACCGATGACTAAATATAATTATTTTTGTACATCTGCGTCATAGAGCAATTACGTGTACAAAGTTGCGTGCAAATGTTTGTCAGTGTTTTGTCACGCAAAACTAACGTAAAGAAACTCATTGAAGGATTTTCATTCATACCTAGCGAAGCATTGTATCAATGCAAGTAGAAGGTTAGCCTCAATGGTGAAGAGGGCTCGGTTCCATTGATCGCTGCAGCGGGGGGATGGCGACGAGAGGGGGTGCCCGGGTCACTAGGTCGGCGGGGAATTCGACACGGGTGGGGGAACATTGCAGTTATATGATATTCGTACTTCACTACCGTTCTGTTGCCAGGCTTGATCTTACGCCAGATATACAGACTTTGTTTATGATTACATTTATCTCACCTCCTTTACTTTTTTACCAGAATAAAATTATACAACGTGTCAGAAAATGTTTTGGGACATGAAACACTAGTTTCAATATGCTGTTTTTAAAATATATATTAAGGTTGAGATTATGATTAATGTAACCTAGATTTTGTGCTGTTATTGTACTTCAAGTGTTGTTGTGTATAGATTTTATATACTCAGAATTTTTTAGATTAATAGCTTCCGTGTGTAGTAATCGTAGTTATTTAGGATATATGGTTGTAATCACGTGTGTTTCGGGGAAGCCCGATATTTAAGAGACAAATAGGGTACAAGACTTATCGATCGCAATATATAATGTCTTTAATATTTGAAAATACTTGTAAAGAATGTTGCTAAAATTGTGCAACTCATTAATGTAATCAATACAATAAAACTCGGAATCACGAACCTTTGCGAGTTAGAACCAGAATAACCTATCAACCATTACTATTTCGTTTAAGAGATCAATGAAAAGGTAACAGATGAATAACGATAAAGCTGATATATCGATAGAGAAGACGATAGGTAACTGGTCGAAAAAACCTAAAGCGTTCTTCACAGTTATGTAAATGATGGATTTTTATAAAATCATAAAGGCTTATGTGACAAAGTATGTAAGTCATAGTCGGGTTCTAAATGAGAATGGTCGTTGCATCAATCGGTACGTTGATGTGCTCCTTAATAAATAGCCACTCACTCGGCTCCCATTAATAAGATCAAATGGACAACACGCTATAATCAGACGAGACATTTAATTGAAACCATGCATCTTTATTTCGCTAGACTCTACTTCATTCTAATAACAATGTTCTATCTAAATGCATGCATAATCTATACAAATAAATAAAATTGGAGTGTCTGTTTGTAATATTAAAATAACCGCTTTCTACTACATGCATATGAATGTATATACGGTAAACATACCAAAATATATATCTTTAAAATTTTTGTCGGTCTGTCTGTCTGTTTGTTCCGGCTAATCTCTGGAACGGCTGGACCGATTTGGACGGGACTTTCACTGGTAGGTAGCTGATGGTACAAGGAGTAACTTAGGCTTACATTTTTTAGACTAGCTTCGCGCCGCGGCGTTACCCACGATACGACAATAACCGCAGGGTTCAGCTAGTCGTCAAATATGTATGAAAGGTAAATCTATAAGACTCGTCTATAAAACACATCTGCCTGTCCTTGCAGTCTTTAGGTCTTGAGATCCTATTTCGTATAGAAATCCAGGATCTCACAATTGTGGCAAAAACAAGAGTGACAAAAAGAAATAAGAGGTATAGTTACCTTACTGCACCTACCTTACTAGATCTCTACGCCCCCCAAAGGTTGGCTGATAGAGAATGCCTTGGGCAATGAGTCCACAGAAGCTCTCAAGTGCATAAAGATGATTTAAAAAAAAATATACATAGATTCGTATAATTCTCAGTCGAACATAGTTAGTCAATCAATATTTCTTTCAAATATTTCGCACGGTTCATCTACATAACTCTTTTATTGTACATACTCTCAATAAATATCAGGTTATATGAAGCCCCTAACACTACATAAAAGCTTCCTGGTTTGTTTTCGATTAGTGGAAAACATCAATCTTTCCTTCGCACAATATAAAAGCACTCAATGTAGACTCGACGATTTTCCGTCACCCGTCCGAAGGTCGATGTATTTTTGGACGCTTGTGACGTCACATTCTCCATACGATCTTCTAGCCACTTGTATGAACTGAATCACTTTGATGTCGTTATACGTTTTTATCAATGTTGGAAGAGAAAAAATTCAACAATAACACTGATAATTTTCTTATAGTCCGGCCACTCAGAGAATGCGTTTCTGACACTTGTAAATTGGTCATGAGTAGTGATGTGCCATGAATATCATTAATAATATTTGGTAACAGTATTTATAGCATTCATTATGCATAATTATTCAATTTAGATATATTTTATATTTCAAACACAATATTAACAAAATTGTTGATGGATGAATTAAATTTAATCGTAATTTCTGAATGAAACCCAGGGAAAGAAAATACAAATACTGTATTTATAGAAAAATATATATTATGAAATACATAGTTTTAAGATTTCAATAATGTCAAATCAAAATTTAATCCGACTCCGATTCGCTTGAGGACTCGCTGTCATTTTCACCAACATGTATTATCATGTTATTATCAATCATAGTGTCTATACGAATATCGCGGTCAAAGTCATCAAATATCATTTTTTTAGTTTTTTCAACCACCTTCATCCAGTCATCTCTTGTGACTTTTTCGCATGCTTCTTTTAAAAGCGTCTTCATCTTTTTTATGCCTTATTTGAGCCCAGATTAGCTCTATGGCATTGTACTGGCAGTGATATGGAGGAATTCGGAGAACGCGATGACCGTACTCCAGAGCCAGCTCATCTATTTCGTATCGAATATTTGATAGCTTATGGTCGTTGACTAATTTCATCAGCTCAGCTTTTAGCATTGACATATTTGCGTCAATGCCACTTCTTTGCAGCCAAGCTGAAAAATTCAGCTGACTGATATCACGACAATTATTTTCATAAGTTTGGTTTGATCGTACCTATATCGTATTATAAACTATATTAAACTTAACTCGTATGTATTAAGTACATTATACACACTCTCGAATAATTTCTCCGATGTCCCCAGGAACTTTAATTTCGTTCGTATAAATGCCCAAAGCATTTCGGCACATTTCCCTGAAATGGTGACAACATTCACTGTACGACATCCTTACATACTTTGTAACTCATCTTGTTCTACTGTTTTTTTGTGTATTCAATAAAGATAAATAAATAAAATTATTTATTATAAAATTAGAACGTTTTATTTAACAATATATCGACCGACAGAATATATTACGATATATTCGATATATTCCAAAAATACTCAGTTACAATTCAGTATTATTTTGTCTCATCACTACAAAAACAAACTATTGACATAACCTTGAAACAGCGCAGTTTGACGTCGTTAGACTTTTAAAAATTATTGTTCTTAAATTAATTAATTGATTAATTGTTAATAACTTTAGCCCAAAATAAAAGGTTTATTGTACATTGGCATGATTATTCAATTTTTAATGTTATTAGTCATTATTAAGGTTAATAAAAGATATTTAAAATTTTGCCATAAATTGTACACCAGTTCAAAGTTACATCGCCCATTGGATCACGACCTGTCAGGAACGCATTCTCTCAGTGGCCAGACTATAGTGTTTAACGATATTACATTATTTCAATAAAGGAGATAAAGATTGATTTTGTTGAACCTAAAATAATGCCTTTCTTTATATTAAACTAGCTGACCGACGCAACCTCGTTTGTATAGGGTTGATTTTTTACACCTTGTGTCCGAAAAACCCCAATATCTTACGGAACCCTATTTTGTTCCAAAAAAAAATATAGCCTATGTTACTCGTGGATAATGTAGCTTTCGAATGGTGAAAGAATTTTTAAAATCGGTCCAGTACTTTTTGAGTTTATTCGTTACATACAAAAAATCTTTCCTCTTTATAATATTAGTGTAGATTTACAATGTATTTTAAATGTTAGTGTGAAGATTTGTTATGAAAAAAGAATCATTTCTGTGTATGTATGTTCATTCATTCCTTCGTCGTACTAATTTAAGTTGCCTAATTTTAATTGTTCTTTAATATTTCACTGCTGGACATTAAATAATTTTTTGACAGAGTTACTTTCGAATTTATAATATTTGTATAGATTATTGAATAATGAAGAATTTTCAAACTGTTCCATTCAGTTGTGCTTGTAAGCATAAATTTACGACTAACCAATTAGATTCGGAATGCAAAATGAAATCATATCTGTCGTGTCATATTTACGATCTTGCGCAACATGTCTATGCGCATCCTTTAATATCAGCCTTATTTATGGTCCTTCAAGGCACGGATAACCAAAACATTCCACTACCAAAAAAAGTTAACGAAGTAATCACGATTCAGAACTTGTCCTGTTCTGTACTTGATAATTGATTTCGCTGCAGCACACGTAGTCTTGTACCCTTATAAGTGACAAGTATGTATGTTGTAAGATGTACCAAATTAGTATGAATAAGTAGATGTTGGAGTGGAGACTGCGTATCGGCAAACGTAGTGTAGGGCGCCTATAGGCCAAGTGGAGTGACGAATTGCGCAAGACGAAGCCCATAATCAATCAGAGTATTATGCAATGTGAAAGGCCTATGTAAAACTGTGGACTACAATGGGTTCTCACATCCCAAACGCCTGTTTACCCACAAAGCTAAAAGCTAATCCATACTATAATTATTGTCTGTCTGTCTTACACGCTTCCACGGCGAAACTGTTACACAGATTTTTATTAAATTTGGTATAGAGATACTTTGGTTGTTGAGTAATCACATAGGTTACTTTTTACCGCAAGAACCGATATAAACGCGGGCCGAGCCGTAGGTAAAAGCTAGTAATTACATTATAAAGATGATAAAAATTGATCTTTTTGAATTGAAAATTCTTTGCAATATTAGAGCACTTACATTCTGTTGTACCATACAAACGACTCTTAGTTCAGTTTTCACTTCATTTGTAACGCCTCTTTCTTTCTAATTTGAGTATTTTCAACAGAAATATTAAATAATGTACCCAAATTAAATCGATTACATACATATTCGAGAACAGGGTATTCAAAATACCTACTTTTTCTAAGTTCATCTACGGAGCGACAATTTCCGTCTATAAATTGTATTAATACACATTCGCGATAGAATTACTCCTTAAATGCGTTTACTTAAAAAAATCAATACGTTTTTACCGACCAGACATCCAACTCGAACGTAATAAAATTATTTTAACAAAAAGATAAAGATTTTGATTTATCTCATCGATACTTTATTTAACTTGTTCATCATCATCAGCTCGTTGCAGTCCTCTGCTGGATATTAAGTTTTACATCTTGTGTTACAAACTTTTCAATTAACCGAATACTTTTCTTCTTCGTTCTTATCTAACTCAGCTAGTGTTTGCCATACTACTAATATGTTGATAATAATGCCTATAAATTATATCTATGCCTATCCTTTCTTAAGTTCGTTAATCCATCAAAATAAGGCATAAGAGAAAGCACACAGAATTGTCGGCGGGTCAAATAAATCGGATGGGTTTGCTCTGTTTTGAAACAATGTACAATACTTACTGATAATGGTGTGCATACGACCTAAATTATCATGTCGTCAGTGGACTACGCGCGACTTCGCTCGAATTTAATGAAAAGTATCCTAAGTTACTTCTAATACCTCCCAAAAAATGTGTACAAAGTTTCATAATGATCGGTTAATTAGTTTTCACGTGAAAGCGTATATCATCATAAAATCATTTAAAAAGTAAATATGTCAATAAATATAGCTATAAAATATTATGTAAATTAAAGGGACGATGCCAAATTCAATTTGAAGGACGACTTATGACAAAGTTTAAGAAGGGCGAGGCGATATCACGTTTCGCCAGCCCGGCACTTCGCAATGAACACACAGACAGACGCAACTGTACCTACGCACACGAACGCGGTGACCCGGTCAGGGCGTCAGGCTCATTGATATTTTGTTGTGCGGTTTCATTGATGAAACTGATGTTGTTCGCAGCAGCAAAAAATGAATGCAGGTCACATGTTACTAGGATTATTGTTAATGCTGCACAAGTCTAAATGCACGCGTTAAGAAGTAGATTCATGTTGGTAGGGACCCAATGTAGGTTTAGAATTTCAAATGATCAATCAAACCTCTTAGTTATTAAGCTTCCGCCTCTAAAATAGCTATAAAAATGTGATAGAGTAATTGCTATATAAAAAAATAAGTCCATATTCCATAGCATTTAATATTGAAGACACTAATCTAAAAGTTAAGGGAACCTTGGACATTTCACCTTGCATGGCTTAGCCCTGAATCTAAAAATATACGGCATTTTTCCTACATTTCCAAACACGGATAATATGATTTCCTAGCTGGTTCCAATGTCGTTAATGGCGACGACGAGGCCCGGGGTTCGGTGCACCGGCCATGGCGCGGGGGTGCTTTGACCTAATTCCATACTTGCACAACCTGCTCTATTTTCTCTATGACGTCAAAACCCACCCATTCACCCCAAGCTGCTGAATCAATGCGGCTCAAACTAGGTCAATCTGAATGAACCTCTAGTACATTCAACATGGACCAGTTATTTTTAGCAGTGAAGGTGTCTCGGTCGGTTCACAGGTCAAACCAGTTTTTAACTTTTACAAATATGTTGGTAGGAAGCAATTAAAGTACACAATTTTAAAATTATGACTCGTATAGTGGTTTGAAATTATCTCTCTTCTGGTTAATTGGTCCTCAATCCGATTATTATTGAGAACATAGATTTAAGTAGTGAGATTCAAGGAACCTGATGGCTATTACAATAGTGTCAGATTGAGAATAAAATTGTAATTAATGAAATGAAACTGACAAACACCTAAGATGAACCTGGCCGTTTTTGTGGGTTTTGCTATGACCTTAAAATAATTTACTCTGCTTGCACAGATTTTGGATGTCTAAACAGTTCTTGAGAAGGGAGACGGCAATACATTAGGTACCAAAACAGCAGTTATGCTTTCACAACTATATTAACATTGGTTTCTTTTGTTTCAGATATCGCGAGCCAGTATCGATGCTTGCAAGGATTATTTCCGCGACGATTTGGTTAAGACCGATTGGCAATTAATGGTAGAGTTGAAAAAACTCTTCCAGATTTTGTAAATGTGTATCATTATTCTACCTATCCCATATACGGTTAAGCTCTCCGATAAGTTATATTGAGTCGTAGATCCATGAGCCTTGTCTGTTCCATCTAACAATTAGCCCCTCTCCTATGTATCATAGAATCTCACCATAAGTTTTTTAATCCGTTTCGTATACCAACTTGATTTTAGTTGAAGTTGTGTTAATGTTATTGGTGGGAAAATGCACACGTCAATGTCACGGCTAGGCCTTTTATTTTTAACTTATATAGCTTTTGCAATTTATGAATTCGCTCAGGACTGTGTATCGATATTCAGAAACAGTCTTGAACTTGGAAATAACTTCTGGAACATGATGTCAAATATAGATGCAAATGTATGCAGGCAACCTCGTGTCCTTAACATTTGTTTTTATGATTTTTAAAATTAATAAAATACGTAATTATTATTTATTATTGGTTTCTTTACACAAATGATGTTATATAATACGTGCGTTCATAGATTGGATAAGTTAGTATTGTTTTACATTTCATTTTGTTAATATAATAACCGATATTGCAATGTCACATCATTTTACACGTCGTGAAACATTGTAAATAGTATTATTCATGTTTATTTATTATCAAAAATGTTACCGCGATTAGACAAAACATATGTCGGGAATAATATGTAGATGAGCATTTTAATGATGATCCTTTGTATATAAAATGTTTACATGGATCGTTATTTTTAAATTATAGTAGTTTTATGTAAATAAAATGTAATGAGATATCCTTTCATGTCATATTTACGAGTATAAAGTAGTGCAATACACGATCTCAATATCTTGTGTCTAAGGCGAGATCTTTTAGCGGTGCTCCTGATGTAGATATATATATTATATGATTTCACTACAACTACAATTCTTATACCATTGGAGACACTGTGTGTAAGGAGGTCGTTTATTGTATGAAAATATTGTATTTTCGTTTAAATTGAATGATTCTGGTATTGATCGTCCGAGTATGTGACACGTACAAGGATCGAGAACTGAATTGGTGGTGATCGGAATAGTTGCCCAATGAAGGTTGTATTTTGTATGTAGGTATTTTCCCTTTTTGAAATGCTTTGTATAATATAGATGGAATCGGACATATTCTTATATTGAAGAACTTTTATTAAATTACAAAGTATATTGTTTTTGTATCATTTAATATGTATATTATCCCGAGTAAGCTTAAGTTTTGAATTTGAAAAAACATTAATATTAGTAAAAGTAATGAAAAGTGTTTTAAATATATTCACTTGATAAATTTATGACTTTCCATTCGTTAAACAAGTTTTTTAAACGGTTATTTGGGTTTTGGAGAAATTAGATTTTTGTATTGGATCTTAGGCTTTTAGACGCAGTTTCTTCAACATGTCAAAATGTACCCTCATATATAAACAAATAAAATTAGAGTGTCTGTTTGTAATATTGAAATAACAGCTTTTTTACTAAATGCATACATATGCATATTCATACAGACATACGCATACAATAGGTACATGTGTCTGTTTCTTCCGGTTAATGTCTGGAACGGCTGGACCGATTTTGATGGGACTTTCACTGGTAGGTAGCTGATGATACAAGGGTTCAGCTAGTAATTATTAAAATCTACATGCCTGAACCTCATTTGTACTGCTTATTGTGATGGAAGTATCCTTATACATAGAACCTACTTGGTTGAGGTTGCAAATACAACTACTGGTAAGTTTGATCAATAGAATGCACTTTGAGAGATACAATTGGCGGTCTTCGGGAACCCAAAGTAAGTATATTTAAATGGAATTTGCGAGGATGAAGGATAAAACTGTCAGCTCATGTGAGAAAATTTATTATATCCGCTCAATAAGCATCTAAATACCTACAATATAAGTCTACTTACGAGGAAACGTGTAATCTTTCATGGGCCATCAAATAGATAGGTAAAAATACAGAGGCATAGTAAAAACAGCTATTAGAAATGAATTCTAACAGGTTTTGCTCATAATCTAGTATTTTGCTGACGTGCTTAAGATAGGATAGTTAACGTCACGCTTAGTCCAATAGGAGACAAGCATGATTGAGAAGAGCTCAAACGAAATTGCATGGGTCCGTCAGTCTCCTATAAAAATGAAGACTTTTTTTTTGTCTTAGCTGCAAAAATGACTCTGCTCTGTCTGATGAAAAGCACGAGCAGAATCCAGGAGTAGTGGTCACCATCCTCAATGCGCTGCAATTCCGCTTAAAGACCCGGGTTCATAGGGGGAGGGAAACACGTACGCAGGTAGTGAGTTCCAGGTTTTGACCGCTCGGCACAGGAAGAAAGAACCGAAGCGGTGAGTACAAGAACGTATGTCTACCACTCTGAAACGGTGTCTTCCAAGACCGGCACGTGTTGTCCTGTAGAGGATGGGAGAAGGGGGGACCAGTTGGAACAGCTCTTCAGAACACTCTGCATCCATCCATTAATGTCTTGTAACTATTGGTTGTAAAAATATATCTGTGAGTTTGTTTGTAATATACATATCTTATAGTAGCAGCCCTTTATAGACGCGGATAATAATATCTTCACGCAATGTGAGACCGATTAATAAATTAGTAAAGACGACGAGAAGCTGCACGGTACAAAACATGTAAACCTAACGGTAAATAAGAAATAATGATTTGCGTACGTTGTTGTGGATTCAATTGTAAACAAGTTGTGATGCTTTTAAATCGGTTAAGCGTCTGTGTATACGTGCACCTATGTTAATACCTATTTAAAATGATGTAAATCTTAATACGGTTTGCAGATTATATTATGAGACATTGCAGTTTATTTCTTTGAGCGATGAAATGATAATAAGAGCCGGAAGAGAGACATTTCAAACGCAATTGCGAATAGATCAAACTAAGAACCGACTGTGCGCACCACTAGCAGTAAAGTGAATCAAGTCGGTTATCAGTGCTCATGTAAACCTTAAAACATCATCAGGGTATATTAATAAACTGTGCAGTACAAATCGACTTTCCATTTGAGTATCTACTACAATTTTTTTTTTTGGGTGTGGTGATTCTGTCAATGACAAATGTATGATGGAAAGAATGCGTGTGTTAATACACAAAAAAAAACTGAAGGTTATTACTGCAATGAATGATATCTTTTGTTAATTTTTACAGAAAATAGCAAGAAGGAGGAAGAAGGAAAATAGGTTAAAGCTTAAAATGGAATACTACAAAATTTAAACATGAATGTTTTTCATAGTTTTAAATGTCATTGACAGAATTGATTGATTGAAACTTTACTTCTTCTTTTGATGAAATGGCAACCAGCCGGATCACTCGGATCAGCTATTTCTGCCAATGTCAAGTATTTATAGTGTTCAATTATCAAGTCTTCAAGTCGTCGTCGTGATGAAATTAATGATAAAAAATATATAAAATGAAATGAAATAAATTGGGACCGTCTTCCGAAAAAACAAAAAACGATCTCCAAATGAATCTTTTTCATAGGATTTTAAATGTCAATGACAGAATTGATTGATTGAAACTTTACTTATAAATGCTAAATGTGGCCTAGAAAAGTGCAGGAAATAAAATAGATTACCATGTGCAGTTGAAGTAGCGGTTTCTTGTGAAGCAAATGTCAACGTATCTGATTACCACAAACGACAACCATTGAGAGTCGATTTATAAAAATGATTAAGGCAATTCTGAGATCGGAAATTGAGCAATCTGTGGGTGTGATTACTTAGAATTGTATTTGTCAGCTTTCCTGTCGTTGTGTGTAAACTTACAACTAAACGATTTGATTCACCGCCGTTCTGATAGTTCGTGATCAGTTATAATCGTGTTTTAATGATGGTGTTGCTTACCAATGATAGAACTTCTTTCTCAGAAGTGAAGTAAGATTGATGTGTTACGTTATTGACGATGATCATTGATGTGATCACATCACTTCGGTTTTACATAATAGGCAGTAAAAATATTCAATGTTAATCCATTACATAATTGAATCCACAACTTGTACATTTTTTATTTTTTTATTCTTTATTAAACAGGGGGCAAACGAGCAGACGTATCGCCTGATACCAGAGGCGTTACAAGTGCGTCGCCGGCCTTTTAGGAAGGAGTACGCTCTTTTCTTGAAGGTTTGAAGGTCGTATTGGTTCGGGAACACCACAGGCAACAGTTCAAAACGTGTATCGCAAAAAAAGGAACATTTTAGAGAAAAGCTTTCCTATAAAACATACATTAGTTACTAGTTGTTTAGTGAAGCTACTGGTTTTATTCTTGTTATCCATTTTTAAATAGACATTTGAGATTTGAAAACTATTCTAAAGTTTTATCTCTAAAGATAACATAATCTTGTATTCCTTTCACATAAATACAGTTCCGTGATGGTAGAAGAAGCTTCAGCTGTAAAACCATGATTCATTTGTTGCAGGGTAGCCATGTATGTTAATTTTTCACCCATGAACTTTGCCAAATACCAATTGCGCTAGCTTAAGCCGTACATGAGTCACAACAGGCAGCTGAGATTAATAGAGATGAGTTCTACTTGTTTGCCATATCACTCCTTATTTAATATCTGGTTACTGTATTATTCTTAATAGTTTAAAGTAATAAGAGTTCCAGCCTAACTCATCCAACGCTGGCAACGCAATTGTAACGCCTCTGGTGATCACTTACCAACAGGCAATAAGTCTGCTCGTTTGTCCCCTATTAAATAATAAAAACAAAACAAAAAACAGTTTATGAACTGTCAGGAGTTATTAAAACAAAGTTATAATTTCAATATTTTTGCGGAACAGTTGGGATAAACAATTTATGGCCATATTTGGATTTTATTGCGACTAACGAACGCCAGTTGAACCTACTTATGCAACAAGGAACCAATCCACTAACTTGCCAAAATCTAAATAAGAACCCTGTTTATAAGGAGATAGGACAATTCTTTGATTTTGGCATGTGTATGGATTGTTTCCTTGTTGCACAAGTAGGTCCAATTGATGTTTGTTTTACAGACTATTCATATTAGAAATCTTGGATTCTATTCATGCTATTCGTCAAGCAGTTAAAAAAAAATATCAAAATGATTTTCAGTTTTTGATGGCTTGATGAGCAATACTTGGTTACTGACTGACCTACGGCTACGTGGCAATAATGACGTGATCTATGAATTCGTCATGTTGCAGCTGTCATATGAACCAAGGTTATACATCAGTGACTGACTGACTGCCTCGGTGGCGCGAGTGGTAGCGTAAGCGACTGCTGTGCTTGAGGTCTCGGGTTCGATTCCCGGGTCGGTCCAAATGTTTGTATGATCTGCAAATATTTGTTTCGAAGTTTGGGTGTTTTCTATGTATAATATGTATGTATTTACAAAAAAAAAAGTATATATGTATTTATATCAGTTGTCTAGTACCCATAACACAAGCTCTGCTTAGCTTGGGACTAGACAGCGTTGTGTGTTAAATTGTCCGAAATAATTATTATTATTAATTATTATTAGTGATCGTTCCATGGTACCTAGAATTTTGATGAGGATACTATTTTTTTTTCTGCATAATCTATGGTAGTCATGCGTAATTCACGCACTAAACACTGAAACTTTCTTTTACATTACTGCTGTCACTACTTACTTTCTACTTCATTTTATGACTGCCTCGTTGGCGCAAGTGGTAGCGTAAGCGACTGCTGTGCTTGAGGTCTCGGGTTCGATTCCCGGGTCGGACCAAATGTTTGTATTATCTGCAAATATTTGTTTCGAAGTTTGGGTGTTTTCTATGAATAATATATATGTATTTACAGAATAAAAGTATATAAGTATTTATATCAGAAACTTTTGACTGGGGCTCCGCCCGCACGTATTTTGGTTATCACGATAAAGAGTAGTCTATGTCCTTCCTCAAGAATTAAAGTATCTCCATGCTAATTTCACTAAAATCGGTGTATTGGTTGAGCCGTTTGAGCGTAACATACAGATAGACATTGTTACTTGCGAATATACTTAATAATATCAAAAGAATGGACTTTAAGATTTTTTTTAAATCCCGGACTTATTCCAAGTCAACTTATCTCACCAGATTATCCTTCCACGAGGCTTAAACAACCGAACGACGTTCATTTATTAGTATGTGTATCACGGAAACTGCAAACACGATCACAAGAAAATGCATTAGATATTATGCATTGTATAACGTGCATTGGTTTTCAATACAATGAGTAAATAAACATTTAAAGAATTTAGCAGTACTGTTGCGTCCTTGTCGATTATAAATTGCGAAGTAAAACCTAGGCTTATATTCTATTTTAGAGTAGGTTGGAACGGAACGCATACATATATGTAGATATATCTATATGTTGAAAAATATTGCGTATAAATTCAATTATACTGTAAAGATAGTGATTAGTCTGTGTGGTGAGGTCCGATTACCGTCCGGTACCGATTCAGGTAGAAGACTGCAAGACAACAGAGAAGGAACACTTAAAACAAACCCTAATCCATCCCGTCTAGAAAGCATGGTGTAAGAGATCAAAACCTCATTTCTAAGGAGAGGTCTATGTTCAACTTCGAAAAACTAAAGGCTATTGATTGGCTCAATAACAAAAGAGGCTTAAAATCCCGACAGCACTATTTTCAAATTGTCATAATTGTTAAAGTCATGTCAAGAAAGATGTGCAAAAACTTTGTAACCGGAGATCGTTTTTTGTTTTTTCGAAAGACGGTCCCCATTTCATGTCATCCACATTTTATCATTAATTTCATCACGACGACGACTTGAAGACTCGAAGACTTATAATTGAAGACTATAAATACTTGACATTGGCAGAAATAGTTGATCCGAGAGATCCGGCTGGTTGCCATTTCATCGATATTTTTTGTCATTAATTTCATCACGACCAAGACTTGGAGACTTGAAGGCTTTAAATACTTGACATTGGCAGAAATAGCTCAAGCAGCTTCAAAAGAAGAACAACCGTGGTTTTTTGTAAACAAATGTAGCTTTCACAGTAACATCTTTACACACCGTCTACCACAATAATATTGTAAAGTAAATCCTGCTGTAAAGACACGAGTATTTATCAGAGCCTGTAAAGATTTTGACATTGTTATCTCAAATTTTGGGTTTGCTAGTTTCGAGTATTTGATGTGCATTTTGTTACGTTAAATTTATCTTGCAAATGTAGCTCGTAGAAATATTTCTCGTCATGTAAAATATCGATATGCAGTTATAAATACATTCCAATCTATTGGAATGTATTTTATTGTCTGTATTATTTAATGGGTTGCACATACCTGTGTAGGCTCTGTTTGTCGTCAATAATTCACGAAGAAGGTCATCATTTCTCATACCATCCCAAGATACACCAATGCGAGACAGCCAGCATTGTTGATTGGGTGGAGCCACCAATGTAGGCACTCGTCTTCTTTCTTTATTGCATTTCCGTATGACGTATTTTGCATCTATATCAGTTATTTCATAATTTACTAATTACTGACCCAAAAAATATGAATATAGTACTGATACTATAATAAACTTAGCCCATAATTAAGGTTTGAAAGCGAATTTCTAGGAGTTTTCCGGGGTTTTTTGGTTGTTTTTCGAGGTTGTAACCATGGCAACTCGGTGTGCGTGGGCGAGGGGGTGTTTTCAGGGTCTAGGTCACGCCCCAGTGTCTCCAACGCATGCGCGGGCTACGAGCAGCTCCCGTTCAGGAACTAGCCCGTTCAAAGCGCATCGGACTTTCTCGTGAGAGGAACCTCGGTTGGCCGGGAATGAATAAGTTTTCTAACACATCAGTTCTAAGTGATTACTTATGTGTGGAAGAAAATACAGTTTAAAGTTCATGTGAAGTGCTTTTCAGAACCGAGTCACCTAGAATCTAGTAATTATAACCGTATGTAAGTACTGCAAATTAGTGTTAATTGTAGCTCTTTTGTATTTACATGTAAATAATTTCTAGTTTCAATAGTCTTCTACAATATCGTAATTTTACTTAAAAGTTATATAATTTTTCATATTCTAGGCCTAAAAAAGCCGTCGCAAAATCTCGTAAGATTTATTTCCGGAAACTTCTAAGTCCTTTAAATTGTATATTAGCAATATTGCAGTTTAAATTAAATAATATCAGGCAAACCTTTAAAAATATGTAGACAGTTTGTATAGTTTTATGTATTGGTACAGTTATTTTTAATATATATATATAATAAGAACATAAGACTGACAGATATTATATATTTATTTCTATACTTTGTTTTATCATTAAGTACTTAATAAATTACGCGCGTTGATTTGACTAAAAAACAAAATATTCTCTAAAGTTCCAGAACTTTAAATTATATTACATTACCTATAGTAAAGTAGTTAATAATTAAAAAGTGATCTCTAGGTTTTATAACATGTTAATAGACACTAAATTTGTAAAACCATGGGTGGGTTTGGTAAAATAATCCCAAAAATTTTTTTTTCACCTAATTCTTATAAAGTAAAATTAAATGACTACAGGAAATACAATTTATCCCTTTCAAAGGTTTAAAGAACATTTTGGTAGAATCCCAGGACTAAATTCTTTCAAATATGTTTTTATATCTCTCATTCAGGCCTGGATTATGGTTCCCATATTTGATTTTAGCTATTTAAAAAAAAAAACTAATTCAAAAAGTACATGTACTAGGTCTATCTGAGCTTTTGGTAATTATTTTTCAGTTTTCTGATATTAAATGGCTTGTTTAATTTTGTATCAATTATATGATTCAAAAGTACTGAAAAATCGTCATTGTTGTCAACAGTGTTAGTCGCATACTAGCTAGAACATAAGCCATTCCTTAAAAAAAGGGGGATTTTGTCCACTATATCACGCTGGCCAAGGTTTTTTTAAAGTTTTCCTTCTCTTTATTGCCAACCTTTTGTCAAGATACTTGAAAGGAAATTAATGGTGACAAGCAATTACATATATTTTTATTTCTTAGTCATTATCATTATAGTGTCCAAGTTAGACAACACAGTCCATCATAGTGGCTTAAAATGTGCATGTACATTTTGTACATTTGCAATCTACAAATATCGGTAATTGTAGAATAGAATGCAGAGCATTTGTATCAAAAAAAATATAATAATAATAATAAATATGCCGGACATCTAACACACAACGCCATCTAGTCCCAAGCTACGCAGAGCTTGTGTTATGGGTACTAGACAACTGATATAAATACTTATATACTTTTGTTTGTAAATACATACATATTATACATAGAAAACACCCAAACTCCGAAACAAATATTTGCAGACAAACAAATAGGCCTGTTATTTATAACTATCCTATTAAGCAACTGCAAACCAAGGAAATTAGTTCCGTATTCCGATATTTTTATTGAAACCATTCGTTTCTTTTCTTAAAAGTGTATTTTTTTGTAAAAATCAATTTACAAATCTGCTTTATTTTATTTTGGAAAAGTTCTGGTCAAATCCATATCAGATATGTGCACAATAAAAACAAAATCCATCCTATCGCCTACTAATTAGAATTTTCTCCGAAATAATTAAATTCCAGACATACCTACTGTCTTAAGACTAAATTAACTTTAAATGTGCTCAATTTAAAACCTTAAAAGGAATTCATCATATTAAAATCGTTTACGATAAACACTTTTTAAATTACATGACAAAAGCCTGGACAATTCAAATAATGACAAATAAAATACATACATACGTAATCTAACGCTTTTTTCGTCAAGAAGGAAAGTTGACAAGACAGTTTTCCGATGTCAAAATGCTGACATCTTCTGATTCACAGACCTTGATAACCGTCGGCAGTTATGGGGAATTTTACTTTCCATCTTCTTCATTATACTGCCAACCTGCCCCCACCCCTTTTTATTTTTCGTGCGGAAATCCTCTCGGAAACCACCTCTTGGTGGCATGTCGGATTAAAACCGCACGCCGTCTTGGGTACTAGGAGCCGGGGAACCAGGTGCACCCTAGTAAGTAAAACCCTGGAACCGCCCCCTAGCTAAGTTGCAAGCATTTTTCTTTCTGTAATCGTTAACGCTTAAAATCTCGTTGGCTACGCTTGCAACTTAGCTAGGGGGTTGGGCAGCACACGTGCGTCGTTTGGAATCTACAAAACAGACTAAAATAAATATTTAAGAAGGCTCCCATACAACAAACGTGATTTTTTGCTGGATTTGATAACGGCAACAGGTAGACACTTTAAAAATATTTACAGAATGTTTAAATTTATATTCACTGTAAAAAAAATAATTAAATTAAAAGAATACAGATACTCAGGGGAGCTTCCATACAATTTTTTTGTTTGCATGTTTTGTTATTTAGATAATCGTACGGAACGCTTCGTGCGCAAGTCCGACTCACACTGGGCCGGTTCTTTTTTTAAAGTCGTTTAAAATGACTCCTAACATATATAGGAATGAACAATTAATTTATGAAATGCTAAATCGAACGCTTCTGCGAAAGCATTTAACAATAACGAATAGGAGTAAATACAAGTATAATTTATCGCTACATCAATTTAATGAATAAATTACTACTTACTAATTTCTGTATTTTATTATCAATGAAGAACCTTCTCGTGTAACAATTTTGTCACTAAACTTCCTGAATTAATTGTGATTATGATCTTGCTTCATGCGAATATTCAATGTTGTTTGAGAATTTGCTAACTCTTATTTGGTTGAATTTGAAATTAAATTTATGATTTTGAATTAATCATGCATTGCTTACCGTGGCTCATTAATAGATTTTTAAATTTTAGATTCAGGTAGCTTATTTTCACAGACAAAATTTATGCCATACCTTACATCTTTCTTTCATCCTCTAACCACGCAAGCATTTGCACCGTGATTTGCAAGCAATGATTAGTCTGTGCGATAGCCTAGACGCTCTGGCAAGGTCGAGTCAGCAGTTTTCGCTTACTGCAGCCCTGCTAGACGACAGTTTCAGTATTTTTTTAGACCACGTGCTGAACGTCGTTCATTCATGCGTGCGAATGAATGGGGCGCATCGCAAGCGCTGAAACAGTCGGCCGCCACACGTCCGCGCGCACGTCGCGCAGCGCACGCAGGCGCCCTGCGCACCGCGAGTGACACTCCTCAGTCCACACCACACTCGTCATATTGAGCCACTGCCTCCAACTACCGATACACCGGATCTTCTCTCGGTGCGTCATCTATTTATAACACTACTTAAAACACGAGCTACTAAACAGCGACCTTGAACGAAATGTGCTGCAATTTCATCAAATTAAATTATCACATTCGATCGTATTTCAGATGCAAAACGCTCAGTTCTAATATACGATGACGGACAATTCGCTAATTTGAGATAATTTATTAGATATTTGTACCTATAACAGTAGTTAAGATGATGATAATTGAGTGACTGGCATCAATTTTGTTGGTCACTCAATTTTATTGAGAGATAAGTATTCAAACTTAAATTTGCCGTCTTCTTTACTTGTGCTGTCTGATGATCGCATATCAAATCATATTTATTCGAGTACGGCGTTGATTTTTAATAGAGGTTCGTACAATGTAAAACACTAACAGGAAATTATAAATCATCCGCCGTCGCGTTGGTTCTAGCAGCAACGGGACACTATCGCACTTAGGTTGTTTCATATTGTAGTGACAACCGCTAGACAGAGTCCGCGCGCTCCGCCGGCGACGGTGTACTGATACCCTACACCTACTCGATTAATACAGGAAGCGCTTCTCCTCTTTCATAGTTTCTAAGTATGAATAAGATACTCCTACTGGACAAGTCAAAACGGTTCATTTAATGACACCTAGATACTAAACAATACAATACGCGTGCCAAATGGATCCGTTCAACAAAAAATCAGCTGTCCGGATATGGTTTCAGATAAGAATCGTTTTAAGGGCCTCAAACGAGATATCGTTGCTCTAAAAGAATGACCTTATCTCTCTTAAAACTACTTAAAATACAATATGACGGGCCTTAAAAGAAACATCGTCGGTTATCATGAGAGTGGCGCCAGTATTGTTTTTTGCCAAGATAATGTTGAGTGAACTGTAAAAAATATAAGTCGCTAAGAACCGATATTTAAAAAGCTTACAAATATTTGATTGTAAAAAAATAAAGGAAGAAACGTCAAATTGAATATTCAAATCCCATTTCACGTTCAATTATGAATAATACAAGCTTTTAGTTAGATATTGCAAGACGTCGCTCATCGCTGACCAAAATGGGGAGGTCCTATTCGCGGAAACACATTTCGCTGAATAACATACAGAGCAGTGTTTGTCTTTGGTCTTCTGTTTATAAATAATTCTCTTTAGTAGAAATTGTTTCTGTTGAGTGGTGTCACAAGATACTGATTAATCTTAGGGCTTTGTATTGTGGATTTGTGAGTAGTTTTATGTACGTGTCGTTTTGCGCGATAGTGCGCGCGTGACTTCGGAGCGACAGCGGACAGCGCGACCTCGTCCAGATAAATCTATCAATGAACACGATAAGGGGAGCGCGTGTCACGCAACCGCAGGAAGTGCCCCAACTCGCCTCCTGCACTCTGAACTGAACTCAACGCACATATCATCCGCAATACATCATTCACAACTTTTCAATGCATTCTGCGGGATGTACTTGTGTCTCGTATCATCATTATATAGTCCATTTAAAGTGTAGGTAAAGTTAGTATTGCATACTCGCGTTACATCTGATTTGTCTCAAACTGATCTGTGTTGAACATGTATCGTTATTTTATGAAAGGATTTCCTTTGACTATTTACTGTATTAACCTGTTACAAATATTACAATAAATGAAATCTGGATTGCTTTAAGACAGCATTATCTACCCAGGCCTATAACCAATTTAACTTATGAAAAGTAAGTGAGCTTTATAAATGACAGGGTAATAAATGTTAGGTACCACCTACAGTACAGAGGTAAAATTAATAGCCTTTTGTACATTTTCAATCCTGTCAATGTAAATATGGTAAAGTTGTCTCCAAATTTGTGATGCGTATGCCAAGTGACTTCCTCGTTGGTCTAGTGGTTAGCGTAAGCGACTGCAGATCAAGAGGTCTCGGGTTCGATTCCCGGGTCGGACTGCTGTTGGGTGTTTCTTACAAGAAATTCTTAATAGCAACCCGGAGTATGGTAGATGGCGGTGTTTCCGGCCGTGCCTCGTAGAGCACGTTATGCTGTCGGTCCCGGTTGTCATTAACATCTATGGCAATCGTTATTGGGACGGCAGGGCCCTGAAATATACTGACAACTAGTTCAACCTTCGAATTCAGTTCACCCTCAGAGTTGCAGAGGTCCGACGCCAGTCGCTCCGTGGACAAACTGATATTCAAGTAAAACCGGATGAACTAGTAGTCGACCCCAAATAATCTAGGCAATAATAAAATATTAAATATTTTGGACAATTTAACACACAACGCCGTCTAGTCCCCAAACTAAGCAGTACTTGTGTTATGGGTACTAGACAACTGATATAAATACATATTTACTTTTTTTTTGTAAATACATATATTATACATAGAAAACACCCCAAACTTCGAAACAGATATTTGTAGATCATACAAACATTTGGTCCGACCCGGGAATCGAACCCAAGACCTCAAGCACAGCAGTCGCTTACGCTACCACTTGCGCCACCGAGGCAGTCTAAAAAAGGCTAGGAAGATATTTCAAGTGACTCCTACATATGTAATAACGTAATAGCTTCTGTGAAGCACTTGTTTATATGCGGTTTTTTTTTGTCGGGGTGAAAAATCCTTTCGGATCTCGGGGACACAGGAGCCAGCAGTATGTGGTGTTTCCACTAAAAAACACCCCGACGACCGGCCTCTGGCGCCCTACTCTGCGAGGACCCGGACCATATTATTTCAGGTCCTAACCACAGAGCCCTAGAAGCTTTTTTGATAACAGCATCTACGTGTTCATTGAACAGCAAACCATGATAGACACCCAGATCACAAACTACAATACATCTTGAGAGTGATTGGCTTTCCAATGTATAATTGGTACTTATGGCCATGCGTTTCCTAGTGTAGGTAAAAACTTAAATACAAAACAACTAGCTCTCGCTCGCGGCTTCGCTACCTCCAAGAATATGTGTACAAAGTTTCATGATGATGAAAGAGTACAAACATACACTCCAATTTTATTTATTTGTATAGATAAATTCAAAACGGTGTGTCACGTTACGTCTAAATTACTGTACCTATTTCAAAGAAATTTGCATCGCATGGTCGGCAACGCACTTGTGACGCCTCTGGTGTTGCGGGTGTTCATGGGCGGCAGTAATCGCTTACCCTCAGGTGATACGACTGCTCGTTGGCCAACTATTCAATAAAAAAAAAACTGTATCGAGATTGTACGGGTAGATCCTAATTAGAACTGTACTAACAACTACTGTAAATTTTGCAACTGCAAAAAAGAAACACGAATGCATTGCAGCTCTTTTGAGTACAGTTAAGAATAAGAAATGGTTTGATCCTCCAGCAATTTTCCTCAAATCGGCGAAAAGCAGAGAATAAATTCATCATCATCAACGACCCATAAGGTACCAGTGCTGGGCTCAGGTCTCCTCTCAGGAGAGGGTTAAGGCCAAACGTATAGACTACTGGCCCGTGTAGAAAAATGATGGGTCATGTGAACCACCAGGTGACCTATATAGAACGATAGAAGAGCATAAAATAATAAGATTCAGCACTATGCCGTCACTTGTAAGCTGTCCAACTGAGTGCAGGTGAGAATTCAAAAGTACCGTTAGAGTGGGTACATTTTGGTCATATATTTTTGTACGGCATTCTTACCATCGATAGATCCATGAAAATGAATAAGAAAACGCGCAGTGCCGTAAAAAAATGGTGCGCCACAAAGTCGGGTTTTTATTTTTATTTTCCGGCAATTTCGAGGGTAAATTTGGTCATTTGATTTTGTACGGCATCAGTTTCATACTATTTCAATACTGCTTTTAATCCATTATTCCGCAACGCCGTACAAAAATCATGCGACAAGGGGAAAAAATCGAGGGTTGCAACCCCCTTTCTTTCCGTGGTCCAGGGGGTGATTTGACACAATATAAAATTAATTTATTTTGTAAGTATTTTATGCATAGATAATATTTTTTCATATGCCGTACATTTTCGTTGGTCCAAAGGAGGAAAAAAACTGAAAAAGAAAAAATCAAAAAGAAATAATACATATAACGAAATTTAAGGTGAAATTCATCACGATATACGATAAGACAACTATGAAATTGGAAGCAACGTCGTTTCCCCCTTGTTTCCGGGAGTTAAAACAACATATGAAGAGAAGTACCTACATAGCACAGATTTGGTGTAATGCCTACAAACAAATAACGTCGACCTTGTTACCGGTAATCTTGTCGTTGGATGTTTTTAAGTCGCCCAAAGATCTTCAACTAAGTTTCAAGACTGTTATTCTATGATAACAACCGGGACCGTCTGCCGCCGGGTTGATTGTTTCTTATCACTGAGTACAACTGGGCTATGAGCGCCGCCTGAGACCAAATTGCTTGGCAATAAAATTCCATGGTACCGTTTTCACTGTCCGTTCCAGAGTCCATGTGTGCTGTAGACATGGCTCTGCCATTGTATATTGATGAACTAATTAACCCTCAACATATCGTACCTTAAAATTAAGCTAAATAGGATTTAGCGCAAACTAAAATACGTTTTACATTAAGATTGGTTTGTCATTTGATGACGCTGTTAATATCAGAGAATCGACCAAACGTAGGTGGGTAGTGGGTAGCCACCGCACCTTTTTACAGCAGCTTGACAAATAAAACAAAAATATCGAGAGTAAACAAATCGTTATTCTCATTTCGTGAAATATAGCAACACTTGAGGTTGGTTATTGAGTCGGTAGGCGTGTAAGTGGACAACCGAAGGATACTTTGCCATTTAAAATGTAGAGACCTCATTAAAATTAAGTCGTAAACTATAATTCATAAATTTTATGGACGATCTAAGTGTTGGGTGACATGTATCTTATTTTATACCATCTCTGTAACATTATTTATCTATTTTGCAAAGGTTGTAAGAGATTGCTTTTAGCAAGAAGCCCGCCTATTGTACATACATACTCGTATCTTCTGTTTATACTCACATTCAACTGTACTGTCGTGATAAGTGTACAAAAAAGCATTCTATTCTAGCTGTAGAGTTTAAATGTGTGAAGAATACTTGCCTATATCGCTTTCGGAACCAAAATTTAAATCATCAAATTTATCATAGTATTATAATTTCAACTGCACAAGTTTAAGAGCCGACAACGCGTCTAAGACGCAAGTACCTATGTATAAATAAATATTGAATTCGTAACGTTTTATTTATTGAAAAGAAGTCATGTTCATTCTCAAGTATTCCATTTTACACAGGCTGGAGGATAGGAACAAAAACGCGTTTAAAACCTTCCTATAGTGTATATGTAATTTTTTTCTGTAAAAATTATAAAATTACGCTGAATCATTATTTATGCTTCTATTTCTTAGAACCACAGAGAAGGTGCCGACAGAATGATAATGTTTTACGTAAAGAATTTCGCAGATTCTTGTAATAAATGTTGAAATAAAACTCAAAGTATGATATACATTTATTATCTATGAAACTAAGTCTTAAATATCGAATAAATGTTTATTGAATGTCATTATAGTATGTAGTACTAGCTGAACCCCGCGGTGCTACCCGCGGTACGATGATAACTGCGGGCAACGCCGCGAGGCGAAGCTATATCTTTATAAATAGTAGCCTATGTGTTATTCTGATGTATAAGCTATATTGTGGTAAAGTTTCATTCAAATCCATTCAGTAGTTTTTACGTGAAAGAGTAACAAACATCCATACATACATACATCCATACTTACAAACTTTCGCCTTTATAATAGTAGTAGGATTTGTCAGACATTCTGTTAAAATTTACGCTCTGTTGTAAACAAAATTAAATGACTTGTTCTACTGTTATGCGAACTATATTTCAACATTAGCTATAATTTATATAGAAAAGTGTATACGGTAATGGCGAGAATCAGGGTATGTTATCCTATCCAACAGTTACTTTTTAGTGGTGTTTTGTGATCAAAATATACAGCCTAAATAATACCTTGTCACGTCTTGAGGAAGCTTGAAAAATCCGAAAACTTTATTCAGTGAATTCATTTTCACAAATTATCAAAATATGATGGCATGTGAAAATTGGTGCTTAATGGCGGAAGATAATCGCTTTCCAGTTTTGTATTATTCATATTTGAAGAATATCAAGGAATGAAGAACACAATTTAATGTGTTTTTATTGTAAATCATGAAATAGGCACTTTAAAGTCGGTTGATAGTTACATAAAAGTAAATTATTACAACACTAGGATAATACCACCCTAACTGACTGACAGCTACAGTAACGATATCAATTGTTAGTCTAAAGAAGTTCTTCTTCAATAATTACAATATGAAACTATACACTGATAGGTTTTTGACTAAATTGTCCATCAATAGATTTTTAGCTTTTAACAATTAGGGTACTAAATGCCATCGCCTTGTGAAGGACAGTGCCGACAACTTTCGCCCTCAATAAGGTGCATACCATATTGATGTGTTGCATAACAGTCAAGTATTGACGGTCCACTTTCCACCTGCCCACGACTTACTCTGTGGGTTAAGAATTTGGTACCAACAGCCAGGCATGGTTTGTGCGCGTTGCGAAACGACACTACCAAATTGGAGGCATAACAGCGATACGTAGGCGAGCTGAATAGAACGCTGCCCACGGCTTTTATAATCGAGTCTCCATATTAAAATATTATACATTAGGCAAAGGTGCTTAGGTAATTCCATAGCCTTTTACTAAAACGGTATGATGGCTAAACATCTATAGTTGACTTTTATCCTATCGAAATAAAAACTATGGTCTAAATAATTTTTTTATCATCATTAACAGCCTTTAATAGCCTACTTCTAGACATCAGCTTTTCCTTGGAAAGGAGGATTTTATCTACTTAACCAACCTGGCCACATTCAGCATAGAACTTATGTCATCCTTCTGTCGGCAGTGCTGTTGTACTTCATAGTGTGTTCCCTGAGTTGCTTCTTACGATTTCCAGGGGGTTAATAGTCCTCCATAAGCGTAAGCCTGAGGGTGTCACATGAGGCCATGTATCACCCTAGCAGAAGCAGGTGCTGCAGAGCGTGCGCGCCCTGGGGGAGAGTAACGGAAACATTGGGGTTCCCACACAGGAGGGGGCCATCTACAAAGTGTAGGTGGCCCGAGGTACGTCGGGGTTCCAGGGTTTTCCTTTCTAGGGTGCACCTGGTTCCCCGGCATCTAGTACCAGAGACGGCGTGCGGTTTTAGTCGGTTCGTGTCCGACATGCCACCAGCAGGTGGTATCCGAGGTGATTTCCGAACGAAAAAAAGGGGGTTAATAGGGATGGTTACTATCCGTATTCTTAATCCGTATCGCCACCCGGGTAAAATAGCTGGACTTAGGCCTCTCGCAAGGCACCACAAAGCTCGATCTGCTGCTTTTATCATCCAGTGGTGGACATAGGCGTCTTGCAAGGCACCACAGAGCCCGATCTGCTGCTTTTGGCATCCAGTGGCAATGTCAAATGTTTCAAGTATGATCTGAATATTATAATGAATGATCAACAACTGCTTACATTGAAAATTTCTGATTCTTATTATTTATTTCTGATTCTCATTGTTTCCTGGAAGATTTGCAAACATTTATAATTGGATGCAGTTGCCTCATGATATCAAGAACAATGAAATTCATTTAATTGTAATCGTTGCAACTATTTCTCAGAATTTTGTCGAATACATAATATGATTTGACTGCTTACATATGGGTTTTCCAGCTGTACGGCTTCTGTTATGAGTTTAATTCTAAAATGTATTTTAATAAGTTCCATCAAGTGCTAAGAATCGAGAGTATAAATTACACTCCGTATTTTCACGAGGCGACCAGGCAGTATCCACCATCCATATATTGTGCGACAGTTATCGTGTGTTTGCCTGTGAATTTAATATCAATGGTTGTGCAAGTATAGTAGGTGGGACCACATTCTCTGAACAGGGATACATTAATGCCGGCCTCGTAGGTGTGGGTACCATCGTGGGTGCGCCGACGCAACCGCAGTATCATTCTATTTATTATCTGTACATTAGCACACACGCATAGATTCATTAAACGCTAATTAAAATTGTAATATTTATTAGTTGGGTAACATTGAATTAAAAAGTGTGTGTTAACGTGTATAGGTATTTTAGTTAACAAAACTATTTTGTTTTTGTTGTACATATATCGGGATTTATTCGTGATAAAATTGTTTTCACAAAATAATTAAAACACATGCAGTGATTGGTTTTGTCTATGTATTGATACTTTAGCATACCATACAAATAGATCATTAACAAAAAAATATCTACTTTAACCTTGTAAAATAGAAAACAGCTGGTTTTCATTTACTGACTAGCTTCGACCCACGGCTTTGACCGCATGAATTTCGGTCTTCGTTAAAGAGTAGCTTATATCGTTCCTCAAGAATCAAAGTGCCTCCATGCCAAATTTCATTGAAATTTGTGCAGCGGTTCAGCCATGGAAGTGTGACAGACAGATAGACAAAGATAGTTACTAGGTTTCGAATTTATAATATTAGTATGGACTTTGGATTGATGACAAAAATATGTCTATCATATACAATCTTTCTTTCTTTTGATGAAATTGCAACCAGCTATTTCTGCCAATGTCAAGTATTTATCGTCTTCAATTATCAAGTCTTCGAGTCTTTAAGTCATCGTCGTGATGACATTAATGATAAAAAATGTATAAACTGTGGATGACATGAAATGGGGACCGTCTTTCGAAAAAACGCTATCATATACAATCGTGGTTATTGGTTATCTATTAATCAGTTTACATATAGCGCAAAAACCACCTCACAGCAACCAGTGAATTTCTTTTAGATGCGACTTGTCAACATTTCAATATGTCTTCTTCTTCTTCTCAATAAATGGCAAACTGTGCCGATGTCGACAATTCTTTTCAATATGTCAATTTAGGCACATAGACACCACTAAAAGTGAAATTAAATTGACATTAACGGTTCATATAAGTAGTTAGTAAGTTATTTATACAATACAAGTAATAACCAGCTACAATATGAACTTCAATACAAAAATACATTTGAACGTATAGACAGACGCGAGACGCTTGAAAGGTCGGTACGGAAATATGTGCCAAGTCATCGATCTAGTCCAGATGCATGTCTAACTAACTATAATCAAACGTTGTGGTCTAGTATAAATGTTTATAAGCAACATTTGTTACGCAGTTTTTAAGTAGCAGATACCTACGAATACCAAAATTGAGATATATTTGCGTTGTTGTCATGAAACATGCAAATTTGGGTTCCTTCTCAGAAGATCCATTGGCCAGATCCATGATGAATTTAATGAGAATATTTTTTCTTATTAGATCTATTATTTATTTAAACTTAAAGCAAAGAAGCTAATTCGATTTTTTTTGTACAAATAATTGCTATAAATAATTGAATGAACTGATCCCTGCCGCCTCTTTACACCATCGTGCTACGCGACAGAAATTTCATCCTCATCATCTAGATGGTTGGCAGTCCACAACTGTGCGATTTTCCCGAAACTTTCTGCCTCGCACAACAAACCTGTGGAATGAGCTGTCGCCTGCGGTGTTCCCGGACCAATACGACCTTCAAACATTCAAGAAAAGAGCGTACTTCTTCTTAAAAGGCCGGCAACGCACTTGTAACGCCTCTGGTGTTGCGGGTGTCCATGGGCGGCGGTAATCGCTTACCATCAGGCGATACGTCTGCTCGTTTGCAACAATAAAAAAAAGAATCAGGTCAATTTTGAGTTACTGGCGCTTGTCTTGGTGAAAAAGTTTTTTTGCGAATAAAGAAAAGATGAAAGAATAACGGAGAGTTGACTGGAGGGAAGTAAAATTTAAAATATTTGATCAGAAGAAAAAATGAATGAATTTTTCATAGATTAATTATCATTTTGCCACATCTTGACATCAGAATCTAATGACAAATAAAATCGTTATTGGATGCACAAATCTGCCGAACGAATCCTCTGCTATCGTACGAAAAAAACAGAAACACAATCATATTAAAGGTATATATAGTACATAACACGATTGGCATCGTTAAGCCTGTACATTTGACAAAAAATATGTTTTATATTAGATGTTAACTAGACACATTTTGGGTCCTGTGACAGACAATATATATGACAAGAGACAGCAGAGCCAAATGAACTTAGATCATAACGTAGTGGCAGCCACTCGATGGCAAAAGGAAAAGAGGCAGGCAGGCAAAAATATGGATATAAATAAATAAATAAATATTTCGGACATATTACACACAACGCCATCTAGTCCCAAGCTAAGCAGATCTTGTGTTATGGGTACTAGATAACTGATATAAATATATATACTTTTTTTTTAATACACACATATTATACATAGAAAACACCCAAACTCCGAAACAAATATTTATAGATCATACAAACATTTGGTCCGACCCGGGAATCGAACCCGAGACGTCAAGAACAGCAGTCGCATACGGTACCACTGCGCCACAGAGACAGTCTACGGGATGCAGAATGGATGACATAAGGAAAGTTGGGGTCGCTACCTGGAAGAGGCTTATGTGTCACAGGACACGCTGATCACTTAACCGGAGAAACAGATGTGTTCATTTATAAGTTAGATTAAATAATATTTAAAGGAATTGTGTCTAGTTTCAGCAATAAAGGCTTAATAATAATAATAAGACACATTTTGGGTCAACTTTTTATGAGTATGCAGATACCTAGAATAATACTTTATTTTCTTTTAAAAGTTTAATATTTTATTGTAGTTATACATTATGTAATACGTTAATAAATTAATTACCTGCAGAAGAACACAGGCACAGGCTGGTAGTGCGGTGTTATATGTATTGTAAAATAACCTATTTTGAATGTCGAAATTTCAAAATCTAAATCTATATAACACAAAATTATATTCCAATGCAATAAATTACAAATCACACGTATGACAGAAATAGCATTAATTTCGTCCAGGAAACTTTCTTGCTTGAAATAGTTATAGATATTTTCATACTGAAATGAAGACAGTTACCGGATGCGATATATACGAGTACTATTATACTAAAACCCATCATGTCATATGGTAATCACTAAGCGCCGGAAACAAGAATGTCTGGTCGTATAACCGCTTCGGTATGCATCTCAGAAATGGGAGACCTAAGGGGAAAATCCCACGTAAAGACTTCAGGAATGTCCGGGCAATGATGACTACAACTTTGAATTTAATAGATTAGTAAAACTTTAAATAATATTGCACATAAACATAAATTAAACCAGCCAAGTGCGAGTCGGACTCGCGCACGGAACGTTCCGTACCATCTATACTAATATTATAAAGAAGTAAAGTTTGTGTGTTTGTTAAATTGTAGGGGGTAATCTCGGGATCTACTAAAGCGATTTTAAAAATTCTTTCAGTGTTGGATAGTCCATTTATCGAGGAAGGCTATAGGCTATATATCATCACGCTACTGCTAATAGGAGCGGAGTAACAAAGAAGAATGTTTCAAAAACGGGGGAAATTTTTACGCTACGGGCAATATAAGACGCAAACGAGGTTGCGTGGGTCAGCTAGTTATTTATAAAAACGGCAAAAACAAAAAATCACGTTCGTTGTATGGAGCTCCCTTAAATTTCTATATTATTTTGTTTTTTAATATTTCTTGTTATAGTGGAAACAGAAATGTATCATCTGTAAAAACATTATGATGAACTGAAACAGTTCATGAGATACAGCCTGTTGACAGACGGACGGACAGCAGAGTCTGAGCAATAGGGGCTCGTTTCACCTTTTGGGTACGGAATCCTAAAAAGTAGCTATCTAAGTACATGTTACATTCGCTTTCATGTATTGTTACTGATCAGTTAGTGGTTTAGTTTTATGTAAAACTTACTTTTGCCCGCGGCTCCGCCTGATTCGATTCGATTTAATTATGTCGATCATCGCGAAAAGAGTTTGCGTATATAGTTCCTCAAGAATCAAATTTTATTTAATAGGTGGCAAACGAGCAGATGCATCGCCTGATGGTAAGCGATCACCGTTACGGACGGACCCCCGCAATACCAGAGGCGTCACAAGTGCATTGCCGGCCTTTGGAGAATGAGGAGGGAGATGGAAGGAGGGGTTGGTGTATGGGCCTCAGGTATCCTCACTCACCTGGTGAAACACAGCGCAAGCGCTAATTCACACCGGTTTTCTGAGGGGCCGTGGTATCACTCCGGTCGAGCTGGCCATTCATGCCGAAGCGTGGCTCTAACCAAAACCATCATCTCACCAAAAACACCCTTACAAAGGGTATTAATATGCTCACTACTAGTAACCACAACTAGAGCCATGGGCACCATCAGGTATTTCCCAAGGTGGTACTTCTACATCTACACGTACTAATTAACAAATATATAAAACACTAGCTGAACCCCGTGGTGTTACCCGCGGTTATTGTCGTATCGTGGATAACGCCGTGGGGCGAAGCTAGTCTAAAAATGTAAGCCTAAGTTACTCCTTGTACCATCAGCTACCTACCAGTGAAAGTCCCGTCCAAATCGGTCCAGCCGTTCCAGAGATTAGCCGGAACAAACAGACAGACAGACAGACAGACAAAAATTTAAAAAATATATATTTTGGTATGTGTACCGTATATACATTTATATGCATGTAGTAGAAAGCGATTATTTTAATATCACAAACAGACACTCCAATTTTATTTATTTCTATATAGATAGAAATAAATTAGTTCTTTCTCTATTAATTTTTTGTTTTATATAAACAGTGCCAAAGGGGTGAACACCCTTACACCCCTGTCCCGACGGCCATGACTAGAGCAGCCTAGTCTAAACATTTGTCTGGTTAAAAGTACATAACATCTATTTATGACTGCCTCGGTGGCGCAGTGGTAGCGTATGCGACTGCTGTGCTTAAGGTCTCGGGTTCGATTCCCGGGTAGGACTAAGTGTTTGTATGATCTACAAATATTTGTTTCTCAGTACGGGTGTATTTACAAAAAAAAAGTATTTATGTATTTATATCAGTTGTCTAGTGCCCATAATACAAGCTCTGCTAGCTTGTATTACGGGCATTAGACTTGTGTACTAGCTTGGCAAGAGTTGTGTAAAAAATAATCCCGTAAATGTATATAATAACTACAGCATCATATTTTTATCTCGTTTGATGTAGACACTGCAAAACGAAATACTTTGTACGATTTACAATGTGTATTCTTCCAATAAATAAAGACATGTAAGTTGTAACGCCTCTGGTGTTGCGGGTGTCCATGGGCGGCGGTAATAGCTTACCATCAGGCGACACGTCTGCTCGTTTGCCCCATATAAAATAAAAAATAAATTACAAAATTTGAAAATTTTTAGGTACATACTTCTCCTAAAACTGGCAACTTATTATTATTTCAAAACTATTCTTCGTTAGTTACGTTCAAATTTTGTAGTACCTAAGTAATAGTTATTTTTTAGGGTTCGTAATTCCCACTTCAGAACCTATACTTTCGTAATGTCCGTCCGCCCTCGACTTAACGTGGGGTATCATAAGATAGATCTATTAAAAACAAAACCTCTCAAAGGTTGCAAACAAGATTTTATAATTAAGATATCCGCTTGCGAGGTTTTAGACTTTAAAGCGCATTTTTTTGTTAAAATAGGGTGTCTCCCCCAAGCCAAATGGCTGGAACGTAAAATCTGAAAAAAATCATGATGGTAATCTATTTAATTAACTTTAAAGAAAAACTATAACGGCTTAGATAACTTTATTAGTTCAGGAGTTATAGAGACCTAACTTGTAAAATGCGTTCACTTGGAAAGCTTCGTACAAACATAACGAAATAATTAGTAAACATGTAAAATATTAAAATTTAATCATCTATTGAACACGCTTTCATTTCAATTTAAATATTTTAAAGAACTAATGAAATTAGGGGTTTAGAAAAGTTTACAAGGGCACTCAATAGATGGCGTTGTGCAGTAATTGTTCAAACTGTTTTATTCGGTTAATTTATTCGTAGTAGTAAATACCAACTACCATTGGTGCCATTATGACACACATGCCACAACGTGATCTAGTCCCAAACTAAATAGAGCTCGTACTACTTTTTTATAAAAATACTAGCTGACCGGACAAACGTTGCTTTGCCATAAAAGGGAATATTATGTTGTAGAGGTGGGTCAATAAAAATCGCGATGGAAAAATAGGGGTTGATCGTAGAGGGTTGAAAATCTAGGGTTGTATGTATTTTCTAATGCTGCATCATAAAAAAATATAAATTAAAAATTTTGTCAAAAAAAAAAAAAAAAACTACGCTACGCTACTAACGCACCCCGTGACACGAGAATTTTATATATAAGATAAGAAGGTATATGATAGCTGACCCGACAAACTTACGTAGGTACCGCCATAGTTATTTTTGTGAATACATAATTTCTAAATTACTGAAAATCTTCTTTTAGTATTTAATCCTGCATTAAGTTCTCGCAGGGCCGTAGTGTATAGAACTAAGCTGACTGCCTCGATGGCGTAGTGGTAGCGTATGCGACTACTATGTTTGAGGTCTCGGGTTCGATTCTCGGGTCGGACCAAATGTTTGTATGATCTGCAAATATTTGTTTCGGAGTTTGGGTGTTTTCTATGTATAATATGTTTTGTATTTACAAAAAAAAGGTATATAAGTATTTATATCAGTTGTCTAGTACCTAAAACACAAGTTCTGTTTAGCTTGGGACTAGATGGCGTTGTGTGTTACATGTCCGAAATATTTATTTATAAGAAAATATAACACCTCCGGTTTTCTTTGATTTTTTTGACGAACCTTGTCCTGACAATAACAAACACATAAAAAAATAATTATTCAATTTGGTGCAGACGATCGAAAGTTAGGTGCGTATATACATTTTTGTGATTCCTTTTTATTTATATAGATTTGCAGATCGCAAAAACATTTAGTTCGACCTAAGAATCGATTTAGACACTTCAAGCAAGCAGTCGTATACCGTATCGTATACCAATGCACGACCAACAGCATTCATTAAAGTCACCGGTACTTCATTCCAACCATCATATGGTTATTAGCCTACCACCAGAACTATACCAATCTTGATTTTTATGTATGGACCTGCCAAAATGACTCTACTCTGCCTGGTGGAAAGATAAGCAGAATCCAAAAGTGATGATCACTTGACACTCATTGGGAATGCAGATGTGGGGGAACGAGTCCCTCCAACACAAAGGGAGGATCCTCCGATAAGGCGAGGTGATCATGATTGGCGGGCTACTGCCCAACAGTTGATTTTGGGATGTTGTATATGTGATAATCGGCGCGAGATCTTCTATTGCGCGATTCAGGATTGGTAGTTACTCCGTATAGTGCGTTACTTCGTAGTACAGTGTAACTTCGGTAGATGACGCTGCAGTATGTAATGTTGGATGTGGAGGCCGCCACACAGACAATGCAACAATGCAGAGTGGTGACCCACACCATGGCAACCTGGTGATGCTTCTACATCATTGGGCCTCCGGTCTCATTAACTAAACATAACTGCACGAATGCTGTCATTTTAGGTTGATCTTCTGTGCGAAGGTAGTTCCGCCGCGGTCGAGCCGGCCCGTTCGTGCTGAAATCAGCGTGGCTCTACTACCTTGCTACTTGTTTATGAAATTCCTGTTTCTTCCTGACAGTCTTTACCCAAATTAGGTTAGACCCGACTTTAGGTCTACTACGATACTTTATCGTTTTACGTGGAATGATTGCCATCAGATCTCCACATTCCACAACTCAAATAGTAGGCGACATCAACGTTGACAGAGAGAGAGGAAGTCGGCATCTTTAAGACTTCAAATACCCGAAACGATTGCCAAAGCTGTTTGTATGGCAACCAGGACCGACGCGAAGGCTTAACGTGCTCTTCGTGGCACAAAAGTACCTCAATACGTTAAGAATTGTTACTCTTTATAGACTAACCTGGATAAGATCGCTTAACTTTGCAATGAGTGACGCGTTTAACACCGAGCCACTCCTGGAATAGTTTTTTTTTTTTAATAAATATTCCGGACATCTAACACACAACGCCATTTAGTCCCAAGCTAAGCAGAGCTGGTGTTATGGATACTAGACAACTGATATAAATACATGTATACTATTTTTTGTTGTAAATACATACATATTATACATAGAAAACACCCAAACTCCGAAACAAATATTTGTAGATCATACTGTGGGGGCCACGGGTGTCAATGTCCCACCAACACAAAGGGAGGATCCTCCGACCAGGCGAGGTGATCATGCTGTACATATGATAATGGCGCGAGAACTTATACTGCGCGATTCAAGATTGGTATTTCATTCGTGTTGTACGTTGCGGCGTAGTTCAGTGTGTCTACAGTAGATGGCGCTTCAGTATGTCGCTGTTGCGCTGTGTGTGGAAGTCGCCACAATACAAACATTTGGTCCGACCCGGGAATCGAACCCGAGACCTCAAGCTTAGCAGTCGCATACGCTACCACTACGCCACCGAGGCAGTCAATGAAAGTCAAACACATTGCTATTACTCTTAAAGTCACAATGGATTTGTCTGTACAGTTAAGGTACTAATATGTGCATTACGTTGTAAATGGTTTATCTATGAGAATATTCGACGTTCAATAATATTATAAAACAACACGGCAGGGAGTAAGCCCAAATGAGCCTACGCGTAACACTGTTAAGACAGAATGTATTTATGTGTGCGTGACATTCTGAATGCTATGTTTTAATTGTTATGTGTGATTTCGTAGTGACAGGCGATTGTTTTTGTTTGTGAAACTAAAACGTGTATGTGTGAATGAAATAAAAAATTATAGACTTCGATTGGAAAATAGACGTTATGGCTAAGCTCATCCGCGCGGTGGCCCGTATTGCTCTATGAATCATAATATACATTATACACATACGTGTACTATGTGTTGTGTACATATTATTACGCACTGATAAACTAATAAGTCTGGCAACTACCAACACTTGCATCCACTCGGATAGTTGATGTTAAGTTCTGAGAATTCTTAATAATGTGATGATGTTATGTGTAAATTTCACGGAAATGTCCGAGAACGATTAATGTGTTGAGAACACAATGCGTACCAACATTTTTTAATTTTCAAATCTGTAAACATTGGTTTGTTGGTGATTTAGTACATTACGTTTTTCTAAATATTGAAATATGTAGATTAATAAAATTGGTACCTTTATTCTACCAAGATTTTTGGAAAATATGCTTAGTCGTACTTTAATTTCTCTTTCGTCGGTAAGTTTATGTATGCAATTTAATTTAAATATTAATTTTAAAAATATATGGTTTAGTGGGAAAACATGTAGACGTATCGCCTCAAGAAGGAGTATGCTCTTTTCTTAAAGGTTTGAAGGTCGTATTTGTCCGGGAATACCGCAGGTTATATAATTTCACAGTTTTGTTGTGCCAATCAGAAAGTTTCTAGAAAAACGCACAGTTGTGGACTACCATCTAAATGATGGGATGAAACTGCTGTCGTATAAGACGATAGTGGAAAGTGGGGGCAGGGATCATTTCGAACAATTCCTCGGAGCACTCTCTAAGTCCTCCCGAATAAAAGGTGTTAGGTAAATGGCTTAGATAGTGCCTATGAACCAACTTATGAGTCTTTTTACATCGATGTCCTCATGATCGATACATTATATACAAAAATTTTAATAACAACTGACTTTAATTTATTTATTGCAGTCCTTAAAATATAGCTAGATGTTTTTGGCGTATGGCTATGAAACAGCGATGTCTATAGACACCGCCAACAAGGTTTCACATCAACATCACTTTGCTACAGGAACGTCCTATCGTGTCCGTGCAGAGGTACTGTGCACACACCCGACCGCGCCCCACCCCGCGCGTCTAGCGCCCGTCCACCGCCCCGGGTAACTGCTTCCTCCGCCAGGGCCGTCACGCGCATGATCGCATCAACTGTGGAGCGTCCTTTCAATTATTCTTTCAAAGAGTTGGCACACCTCGTCAAGCAACACAATGGGCCGGTAGTCGGATGGTGAGTCCGACGGGCGCCCCTCGTTCCGGCTGAGGACCAGTTTCCCCGTCTTTCACGAGTTTGGAAACTGGCCATGTTCGAGGCATGCGCTTAACAACACTCTCATTCAGGGCTCGAGAGCCAAGACCCAGGTCCCACGCTCAGCCTAGAATGCCATCAGGTCCTGGGGCGCCGATTTTGCCTTTTAGTCGTTGCACCGCCAGCGCTAGTTCTGCCCATGTGATGTCAGGCACGTCTTCATCATCCACGTTAGGCGCCTCAAGCATCGTAGGTGGAAACCTCGGTGGTGCAGTATTCTCCACTAATCACGATGGAAACGGAGTGCGGACGATCCCCTCAAGCAGGTCTGGCTGATGACACCAGGTCACCGCTATAAACTTCTGAATTCATAATTATGAATAGTCCATTCGTTTAGATAGTGTCAGTGTACCCACACGCAATTGTGGTTATTGTATTAAATAATGAATATATTAATTCGTACAACAGCGTAAACTGACAAATCATACATGCTTGTGTTACCCCAGGTTATTGTTGTACCTTTACAACTATAGGTAACACTGTAGGGCAAAGCTAGTCTAAAAAAGACTAAGTAATTTCTTATTACATCAGCTATCTGCCAGTGAATGTCCCGTCAAAATCGGTCCAGCCGTTCCAGCGATAATTCGACACGAAAAGACAGAAAAAAAAATTGGTATATGTTCTGTGAATACATAAAAATACATTTAGTAAAAAGCGTCTATATTAAAAGTACACAAACAGACACTTCAATTTTATTTATTTGTATTGTATAGAGTAGGTATAGATGTACAGATATGTATAAAGATTTGCCTAATATAAGTCAGTATTAAGAATTAACTTGACGTTAAGCTACAACTGTTATTAAATTCTATTTTATTGGATGAGTTGAGACAAGTAGAAATAAAACCCAGTTATGAAAGGTAACTAAATAGCCACGATCCTCTGTTTTTTTTTATTAAAATGCATACAACGGCAGGTGATATCGACAATTCATATATATGTATATGAAAAAAAAACCAGATAAAGTACATTTAATCTAAAATCGATAAACGAGAGAAAACATTTAATTGATAGGTAGCTACCTACTTCAAAATTGATCTTGTAGGTACGCTTTTGGTGAAAACAGTAAATCTTGTTTATTACCACATCTATTACAAAGGAAGTGTGTGTGTAAGCAGAGAGTAAAAGTGACCTGTATCATAAGCAGAGAAAGGATTGAATCGCAGTATAGTAGTTCCAATATTTCGGTGTGCCAGGGCGCAGGGTCGTCGACCGCACAGTTCGGTGTTAGTGCCGTGCTATTTCGAGGCGACGACGAACAGCGAGCGCGCCCGACTCGAGCCGATCGCGTTATGTGTTGCGCACGCGTAAACAAACATGGCTGAACTGTCATTCACTAATTCATTCATAAGTAATCATTGTATTTGACAAACTGAGTCGCACTACTTATCTGTGTAACTCAATAAACAATGTACACATATATATATTGTATTATTTTTCTCAAACTTGTTATTAAAACGTCTAATGCGCGAAACAGACGTCCATACCGTCACTGCGCATCCCAATGCTAAATGTATACAAAAACGTATGTACGATCGGAAAGTACACCGGTCCACCATAGATGACACAACAACTAAATTCACTACAATACAAATTAACTAACTATTACTTTTATCTAAAACCAAATACAACTTTAAACGTCACTGGCTTTTGACAAGTCGAATATTAAAACGCCTAAATGTTTATAATGTATCTGTATTCTGTGTGGTACGGTATTCCAATTAAATGTATAATAATAATAAACAGATCAATAATTAAATAAGTTTTCTATGATGGTGGTCGAATTAGAAAATAAACGATTAGATACAAACCCTTGCTTTACATAACACCTACGAACCTACAACCTACAACATTCGTAATAGGTGTTTCGTTCCGTTTTCGTACAATTCTTATCATTAACTTGTCCAACCGTTTTGAGAATATGAGATCGTACTATCAAATGATTGCTTCAATATTATTTAAGAAGCATAACGAGTTATTACTATCTCGTTAACGAGTGTTATGTCTCGCGGCCAATGAAGGCAACCATTGTTCGTGACACATGGACCAGATAGCACATCTGTAGTGCATATTCTGACGCGCCTTTTGTCCCAACCCTGACCATGTGGCTCGCGGAAGGAACGCGCTGGTTTTTGTCACATTTTTTTCTATACCTAAACGATAAACTCTTAAGAATTATATTAGATCGCATAGAGGACTGTTCTAAAATACGAGTATCTTGACACTGCTACCGGTCTAGTGTAAATAGATAAAATCGTACATGACTGTCAGTTAATATAGTCGTTTCTACTTTTCTAGAAATAATAATCCAGTTAAATAATATAGTTAATTTAACCTATAATGATAATAGTAAAATAATAATTATAATTAGATATTTTAAAGGAGAAGGGGATTATCCCTAACCTGCCATGCTTCGTTATAGCACATTGTGGTTGTATTGATAAGAAATCTGACGCGAAAAGGAGATAAAAACTTAGGACTGTACCAACATCGTGTCAAAATTCTAAAGCAATCGATGTAGTAACTCTTGAGTTTTTTAAATATTCTTTTTCATGTGACTCCGTCCACGTGTATGTCGGATATGGCGATAAATAGTAGGCTATGTAGTATTGTGATATATAAACCACGTAATTGTAAAGTTTCATCTAAATCCGCTCAGTGGTTTTTGGGTGAAAGAGTAACAAACATTTATACAACCATCCTCACAAACCTTTGCATTTATAAAATTAAAATATTATATTTTTGATTAGTAGGATATGATGTATAATAATTCGTTTAGATAGCGTCGGTGCACCCGCAAGTAATTGTGTTTATTGTTATGAAATACGAATATATTAAGTCATACAACGGCGTAAACTGAAAAAACATACTTGCTTGTGGGTGTACGCCGCAGGTGCACGTCCAACGCGACGCGGCTACGGCGGCGCGCTCAAGGTATCTAAGCGAATGGACTATATACAGATTGACCAGTTATATTTAATGAAGCTTATAAAATTGTTCGTCATCATAATATGTACTAGTGGTGTAATTGCGTATGCGCATACCATGTCGTCGATGGTACCACGTGGTAGTCTTAGTTGAAGAGTTGCCAATGTTCGCTTGCCCGATACCACTTCCTGTTTACCGCGCCGTCTGTTCAACACTACGCTTCCACGGAGCTTAGTGGATTTACCCAAATGCTATTTTACGTCACAATCGGGAAACAGACGTGTTTTAAATTTTAAAGTATTACGAATCGGAAACTATATCCTACTCTCCTATTATCTTCTTTATTTTTTAATTTGTTAACTGTGTTTAAGAAATGTTTTAAGATATTTAAGCCGTTTTTGAGATTAATATAAAGTCATATTTATATTTCTTCCCTGCTCCTTGTGTCGTTTTCCTCAATTTTGAGGGTTGTGATCTCTATTTGGAATTATTCTGCAAGTAATAGCTCGCTACCTATTCCTATCTTGAGCTGTAGGGCAGCATGGATCGTTAGTGCTGAGAGTAGTGCAAACTTGGTCCGCACAGCGCAACGGACTACGGCCCCTGGGTCTCTTTCTCTCTACCTTACCCGTCACCATCAGTCTTTCAAGGACCTTATTAACCTTGTTGAATTATTTAGATAGAAGAACAAAACATTAGAAAATGAGGTAGATAAAAGAAACCTAAAGAGCAGCGGGACAGAACACGAAGTCGATTACATCGTGACATGCTATTTGAAGGAATCTTTCTCTTTTTTACTATTACAGTTAATGCGTTGTTGAAATTGACGTAAGACGTATCTAAAAACAATTTCGTTACCCACAAACTCCCGACGGACACACACAAAAATAAATTTCTAACAATAGTTAGTCATGAATGTGTTTACTTTACAAATAATGTTATTGAAATTCATTTCTTGACTTAGGCAGTCCATACCCTTTAGATGTCCTCAATAACTTATTTGACATTGCCCAACTTGGCACGTATCAAATATATCAAAAACTTATTGTAGAATCGAGAGTTCCGCGTAAGGCGTGGCCTTGATAGATTTTGACTAAATATTTTTTCTCGTTCTCGTGTAGCGTACACAGATAACACACTGTGTCACCTTATCAAAGCTACCAATAACGACTGAATTATACTTGAGAATTTGACAATATTATTAATATATATCAATACTACCTTTCGCTCGCGACTTCGCTCGCATTTAATAAAAAATAAATAAAATACCTCCAAGAATATGTGTGCAAAATTTCATGATGATCGGTTAAGTAGTTTTCGCATAAAATCGTAACAAATAAACTTACATTCACATTTATAATTATTATAGATGGTAGTCTTTAACAGCTCGGTGTGTAGATAAATATAAATATTAGTGATAGTGATGTTTAATTTCGTCGCAATTTATTTTATCACTCAAATTCAAGAAACTTTCATTCATATATTTTGAGTTACAATAACAAGCGCATGAGATAACACTAATCTTAGTTTCAAACTATGTTATATTATGTTTCGAATGGAAGTGAGTAGCGAGCGCCACATCTGTGCTCTCACCTCTACCACTTTGAAGCGCGGGATAGGCTTAACGGAGGACGCAATTATGATGATTAAATGAAACTGGTTCTTCGGCGACCGCTCCGTTGCCTGGATGGCGATGTGTAGAATACATTCTACATCTACCTTTACTTATTATTGAATGTCTTACAGAACGTTTCTAACTCTCAGATAATTATTACATGTAATGTAGATATCGGGGCCCTAAGTTTGTAATGTGTTAAATCAGGGCTGTCCAGACCAGATATGATGCTGGGCCAATACAAATCACTTGATACATTGGAGGGCCGAACAAATATATTATTTTTAAGATAAGGTTTAATTTAGTTACCATGTAAATATTACATTTTTATTAGTAATATTAGTTGTTGCCTGACGCAGTGCATGTGTAAGTGAGTTATTTGACAGCAAAGATCTATATTTAGATTTAATAAAATTCATCGTATAATACTTTCACAAAGGTACTGCTTATCATCGAATCCATTTTTAAGCTAATATTGGTTTATTTTTGCATATCTGTGTAATGTTCTTTGCGACTCGGAAAAAAAGAGAAATAATTATGTTCTAGTGACGTTTTGAACAAATTTAGTTTACTTCTGAAACCCTTTACACATTCATACAAGTTGGCAGTATTGTGTCCTTTGTGTTGTAACTGCAAATTTAATTCGTTTAAGTGTTGTGCCATATTAGTTAAAAATGCAATATCAGCTATGAATAGAGGATCTTGCATAGGTACAATTTTGCAGTTCAGAAGTGTCTGATTTAGTTTCATTTCTTAGAAATACAGGTAATCCTTTTCGTGTAAGTTTAGTGTTAGTCGGTGGCCTAACACTAAACTATCTTATTTTGGAGTGTAAGAACAAATTTTACTTAAAAAAATCTCAAAATTTTCTGAGTCAAAGCTTTGTTTCCGCTTCTAATGAAATTTGTTATTCTAACAACAACTTTCATGGCATTCGTTTGGCGAAAGATTGTCCACATAAACGTCCTGGTGTATAATGCAGTGAATCAACGGGCAATTTATGCCATTATCGTTAAGAAATCCTGCGAATCTTATCACTGTTCTCGTCATAGCTTTTGTTCCATCAGTAACAATGCAAGAACATTTATGAAATCCTCCGTAGTCTATGGTACTTTTATTGATAATAAGAAAGATATCAGCACCTTTAGTTGTCAGTAATAGAAAAATCTTTTGAAATGCAATGAATAAATATTAATAATTGACTGATATCTGTCTGGTTGGTACTTTCATCCAAACATATTGAGTGGTATTCGCAATCTAAAACGCAATCACATATTTTTTTTTGGCAAAATATTCGCTCATACCTATCATCTACTCGTCGCGCCACTGTTTGGTGAGATAATACTACGCATGAAACGTTGAACCATTGAAAGTTGAGGTTTTTTGCACAACAAAATTTTAAAAAATTGAAGAAATACTATTCATATATTAAACGAGTAATATTAAAATACATCGGCCGTAGAAAAATGGATCGTGCCGTACTTTGGACAGCCCTGTGTTAAATAATCAATAATGTCACCATTAAAATAGATACAATCAGCTGTACCTGGACACAAGTACATAAGCTGTCTAAATATATAACTTTTGATCATTATATCGATCATATAATACTTTATATCTAACATATTGTAGGTACCTTGCAATCAGGGAATTAATTGACTTCACAATAACATACCTTTGATTTTTCGTTCATAATAACATACTACATATAATTTATGCCTTTGTGTGTAACCTTTGCAAAAAGATCCTAATAATGCGAAATAAAAATAACGAGTTCATAAAAGGAAACATCTTAAAATTGATATTACCTCTCACGGCATTAAAATTTATTTAATATCTGAGAAGCGAATGTAGGTGATTGCCACTCAGATCCTGTACAACTTTCGACATCCGTGACCGCAAGTTTGATAGTTCAGAATCATAGTTTCTCTTGCTAAAACAAGATAAGCGGAGATAAGCCCATTAGCTTACTTGCAGCCTTTTAGTATTCTATAGACGTATACATACATACACTATTTAGAGTTAATCTAGTTATCTTGCATAAAAAATGAATTGTGAGTACCAATATGGGAACAATCTTGACACAATATGTATATTTTAATTTCTAAATTCCTTGTGTTGGAAAAAAAACGTTTCGGACGGAAATTAAGTAAACTTTTACAGTGAAAATAGTAGAAGCGGGTGCTTCAAAGGGATATAAATACTCTACGGCGCGGCGCCGGTCCACGACAAGGTACGGAACTCTTCATCTTGACAGCCGATCTTGCAATAAGATAGACGATGTAATAGGCACAGTCAGTCCTCCTGCTATCTTTAAGTTCTAATCTCAAACGTTCGATTAACCGTAAGGATTGATTCCACGGAATATGGGATCATTTAATTCAACTGTCCAACATTCAGTTGTGAAAATCTACAATGTTATTAGGCACATAACGACGTCTATCTTTCGCTATATAGCTGACAACATATACTTTGATTTGTTACATTATCATATCTTACACCCTTGAAGTTTTTACATGTCAATAGTAGACACAATCTACGCGTTGTGTGCTGTTTTGTGACCTTCAGGTAGCTTTGATATGGAGCTCTGCTACCTCAGTCTGACGATCGACACAACTATTTGTGTGTTGATTGTGTATCGATGGAATCGTAATATTTTTGTAATCAGATAGAAATTTACAAAGCTGACGGATGTAGCAAAGCAGTTATTACTTACTAAAGCGAGCAATTTCAACTCTCTAGCGAACGTTCGATAATTTTCCGAGCAACTAATATAGCTTTCTAAGCTACTAGGTTATTAGTACAATATAATATAATTGTAGTTCTAGATACGTAACATATTAGGATAGTTTAGTGGACATCCGTTCTTATACGAATTATTTATTTGTACAGTAATATTCTCGATAGACCGAGTGGGCGATGGAGAACGTGTATATTTCGGGCCATTATCACGCTCCCACGTTTTGCTATTGGCAGAAAAATGTTACGAAAATACACCGTAGCAAATTACAGTATGTCTTATACGGGGTCAGCTATTGACATTGATACCATCTTTCATTGCCTCTGCAGTACACAGAGAAGGGCTACTTATTCTTCTTTGCAGAGTTCACGAGATTCAAAAGAGTATTTTTATTAAACTAAAATGTCGTGAATGTTGTTTTAATATTAAGTCTAATCTGTAATCTGTATTCCTTATCGTTATTACTGAGAAAAGAGACAGACGTAATGGAAGATATGTGTTCCAGAGCAGTGTGTTCTCTAGGCCGTTTCCGGTGGTTGTTTACAAAAAAATATAATATAAACTCTTGTCCAAAGCGGCTATACGAACCGGCCGGCCGAGATACTTGCTACGATTAAAAATCGTTACAACTTCCGTTCGGGTCCGAGACGCTGAGCGAAGCTCCAGATAAATAAAAAAAAGATCGATACGGTGGAACGGCGCTACCTGTTTTTTCACTGTGTTTAGCTTGCGGCTGTCGAGCTTTCCTTAAATATACCACAGGCGTTCACAAACTTGTCATGATTGGCCTTCTTACTTAAGAAACTATGTGGAAAAATATTAAAATGTTAAACAGCTAATGTTCAAAAATACCTATCTATATATATATATATAAATGTTATGTTGGTTTGTGTACGCTTCAAAACTCAAAAAGTTCTGCACCCATCGAGCTGAAATTTTAGAATGCATATAAACGATATATAATCCGCATCAAGGATTGTTTTTATCTAATTTTTGCATCAGTCACATATCCGCGACCGTGAAAAAACACGAAAAAACCGACATAAACGCGGCAACAGCTAGTTCATTATATGTCTTTTCATATATCAGATGAACTTCATGTAAACAGTATCTATACCAATATTATAAAGCTGAAGAGTTTGTTTGAACGCGCTAATCTCAGTAACCGCTGGTACGATTTGAAAAATTCTTTCAGTGTTGGATAGTCCATTTATCGAGGAAGGCTATAGGCTATATATCATCACGCTAGGACCAATAGGAGCGAAGCCCCAATGAAGAATGATTAAAAAACGGGAGAAAATTATTACACTACGGGCAATAGTAGACGTAAACGAGGTTGCGAGGGTCAGCTAGTTACTTATAGTCAGAATTAACTTCAGTCACCATCTTCCTAGCGTTTATTATTCCCAAGATTATTTGGGGTCGGCTACTAGTTCAACCATTTTTACCTGAATATCAGTTTTTCCACGGAGCGACTGGCATCGGACCTCCACAACCCTGAGGGTTAACTGAATTCGAAGATTGAACTAGTTGTCAGTATATTTGAGGGCACTGACTTCCCAATAACGATTGCCATTGATGTTCATGACAACTGCGACCGACAGCTTAGCGTGTTCTCTGAGGCACGGGCGGGAAATACCGCCATCTACCATACTCCGGGCTGTTATTAAGAATTTCTTGTAAAAAAAACCCAACAGCAGTCCGAGCCGAGAATTGAACCCGAGACCTCTTGATCGGTAGTTGCTTACGCTAACCACTAGACCATCTAGGCAGTCAGAATTAACTTCAGTGAAAAAGGTGGGCATTCTATGAATTTTAGTAGCACCTAATTAGTATAAGATAAATCAGATTTCCACACAAGATTATTGACGTAATACACCTTAACCTATCTTCAATGCGGTATCCACTAGTCTATGAGGAACTAATAAAACGATCGATCGATTCCTTTAAAGATTTATAACGCTAAATGATAGCGCCGTCTGAGTAAATTAGCATCACATGATGTCATGTATCCGGCTGCATCCATAAGAGGGGCTATAAAATCGAACGGGTTAGGCGTTTTACTTCAGTGTAACCGGTAATGGAAGATATCAGATTAATAAAAGATGTCGGTGAGACCAGGCGATATGCACAGCAATTTCACGAGTGCTGCGCCATGATAATTAAGTGTTCGAATGGTGTGGTGTGCGTGGGCTCACCACTCCGAGCTCGGCGCTGAGTCGATACGGCGCGCGGTGCGGAGCAGGCATATCAAGTCTGGTAACTATGCGGCGTAACTCCGGTAGCGGCGCAACAGGTCTGTGGCGGGACGCGGTCGCGGGTGCGGGGCGGTAGGAAATCCTTCGCGCACGCACGCACACTACGCGGTGTACGCTTGTGTGCACTATCCGGTTTTGTTTGCGTGTGAGAAATGTGTACACTCGAACTGCGCCTGTAGTGATCTGTATCGAGTCGATCGATCAATGAGCTCGACATCGACTCGGACTCTTGCCTGCATGCAACTCATTGATTAACGCTATGAACGTGGAATTGTTTATTCATTCATGATGAATATTTTATATCAAATGGACGTTTTTGTTATCCGCATTTATTCTTAATTTTTTTCCTCAAAACAAAACACTGCTTGTCACTCGCGATGTTTTGAGTCCGACGTATGCGCAATGATAAACACTGTTCCGCTCGGTTTAAAGGCTACAATGGTGTACGTCTCTTATGAGATGAATGTAGAGTAGCTCTATGTATATTCATTATCAACGTTTAAACGATTCACAACACTAATTAAAAAACAAAACGCATCTCAATTCGATTAAGATGCTCTTAACGTCTTGGGCGTAGGCAATTTAAAGTTGCGAACTATTACAGTTCATAATATTCTTACAGATGTTGGTCTTGACAGTGCCTACGTAATATCTAGGTGAGTAAGACAATTTAAATAATGTAAGTAAATACTACTGAGGCACAGATAAAAAAATCCTATAAATATGGATGAATCTAAACGTTTTTTCATGCGATACCTACTTACGTCCACTACCGGGATGACATGAGATTAACGAAGCGTGAGCAAGAATGCGGTATTATGATGAATATCTTCGAAATTCTTTAAAAAAAGTGAGCATTCCGTTTATAAAAATACCTATAAACTCTGTGAAATTGAAAATATAATTCTATATGATTCGCAAAAACAAAAGAAGTCACCTCTCAAGTAAATAATACGAACCTAACTACCTAATTGATAAACAATTAATCGTATCTCAAATAAACTTAACTCTTACCAAAATATTTGTAAAAAGGATTAAAAGCCTCAAAAGTTTGAAGGAAAATGACTGCTAGTAGAATACCAGAGATCTTGAGCACTGGGGTGAAAATGCAAGTCTTAAAATCCAATTTTTTTCCATAATTTTTAAATTTGATTTAATTGAATTTCTTTTCTGCGATTCGTGTTTAGTTTTGTTGACAAATGTATATTACTTTATTACATGACTAACTTAGAAACCATGATACACATTAAGCCCCGTCCACATGCTTGTCTGGACAATCTCAATGAGGATGGTGACAACCACTCTTGGATTTTGCTCACGCCTTCTGCAAGGCAGAGTAGTCATTTTGGCAACTTATACAATAAAAACCAGCTGACCAGCATTCGAACTGAGCTTGGTGTTTACCACAAATACCAAACTCTCTCTCTCTCAGCCTATTGCTGTCCACTGCTGAACGAAGGCCCCCAAAGAGCGCCAACCATCCCGGTCCTGGGCAGTTCTCATCCATCCGTTGCCAGCCATCTTCTTCAAGTCGTCGGTCCATCGTGCCGCAGGAAATATAAAATACCAAACACAACAAAACAAAGTCCCAAACGTCAACCACGATGAACGAGCCAGTATTTTCTGAATCGGCAAACCAGACGGACAACGAGCTTGCTATAACTTTCGGGTTCACCTATTTTTAATTAAAATTTAAATAAAAAGAAACTCTAAAGAAGAAGACGTAGGTAGGTAGACAAAGTTGGTATGGTAGCAATTCAAATAGGGTACATTTACAGTGTATTGTAATTCATGTTTATTTTGTTTTAGAAAATTTATAGAAGAAAAATTTAATGAACTTCCTTTTGAACCATCAGGTTTCCTAAATTCTGCCTTATGAAATTTACAGAATTTGAATGTTTGCTAAACAAAATTACTCCCCTAATTTCGCAATGAAGCAAGCAAGATACTGTCTAGCTAAATATCAACCAATAACTTTATTATTCATCGCAACATCTTGATAGTTATAAAATTTTACTTCTGCCTATTTTTGTGGTTAATGTCTTTTAAATTTCAAATGCATCTCATTTTGATACGCTTCTAAAAATCAAAGGTTTGTGTCTGCCGACCAAGCAGACATCATTACGCGCAAAAATGCTGCAAACTGCTGTGCCGACGCCGGTAAATATTTCGGACATCTAACACACAACGCCATCTAGTCCAAAACTACGCAGAGCTTTTATTGTGGGTACTGGACAACTGAAATAAATACATATTATATTTAATTTTTGTAATTACATATATATTAAGATAGTAAACACCCAAACTCCGCAACAATTTTTGTAGATCATATAAAGATTTGGTCCGACCCGGGAATCGAACCCGCATAAAACCACAAGCACAGCAGTCGCATACACCAGTGCGCCACAGAGGCAGTCGAACGATATATCGACACGTCGTCCACCTTCTCGCTTCAAACTCGCGCGTAATACTGAATATACTGATTTTTTTTTTCTATTGTATAGGTGGGTAAACGAGCAAACGTATCGCCTGATGGTAAGCTATTACCGCCGCCCATGGACACCCGCGACACCAGAGGCGTCACAAGTGCGTTGCCAGCCTTTGGGGGATGGGAAGAGGGATGGGGAGAGGGGTTGGGGTATGGGAAGCCTCCGGCAACTCAGTCACACGGTGAAACACTGTTTCACTGTTTGATTTGATTGATTTGACTGTTTCACACCGGTTTTCTGTGAGGCCGTGGTATCACTTCTGTCGAGACGGCCCGTTCATGCCGAAGCGTGGCTCTTCCACAGTAGAAAAACAACAACCAATCGTGTGAATTCATCGTAAACTGTTTGCCAAACAGTCTTTGATTTGTAAAGAAAAACCGACATCGACTCCGAACAGTGGCGAAAACAAACAAGAACAGGCAAACACATACAAACACCAATCCACATATTCGTGTTCGTTGTGTGCCATTGTTTGCCAAGCGTATGGACGGGGCTTTAAACTTTTAAAGTGTTGTATCACTGAAATCGGTGCAACGGTTTAACCGTGAAACTTAACAGGCGGACAGACAGACAGGCAGGCAGGCAGTACCTATAATCAAAATGGATAGAGACAGAGCTTAAAATGAAGACGAAGGAAGCTTTTAAACAACACTAACAACAATGTAAGTACTCTTATAAATTTGCGTGTTAAAGGATAACGTAAAATATAATATTACACAGCAGAGTAGGTATAATATTCCCCTACGTGCGTGCCGCGGTTTGGTGTTACAATAGGACTGGCGACGACGACTGGCTCTACTACTAAAACTTACTCGACACCGTATTTTACTTTTATTTTTTTTTATTTTATTGAATAGTGGGCAAACAAGCAGACGTATCACCTGATGGTAAGCGATTACCGCCGCCCGCGACACCAAAGGCGTCACAAGTGCGTTGCCGACCTCTGGGGGATGGGAAAGGGGATGGGGGGAGGGGTTGGGGTATGGGCCTCCGTATCCTCACTCACTCGGTGAAACACAGCGGTTTACTGTGAGGCCGTGGTATCACTCCGGTCGAGCCGACCCATTCATGCCCAAGCATAGCTCTCCCACGGTTAACGCTAAATCAGCATTTCGTTGTACGCTGTGTCCCTACAAGTTATTGGTATACCTGTAGGTGGAGACTATTGCCGAACACATAGCTACTGTGGCTCAACCGGAGTGATACCACACTCTGACTGAAAACCGACCTTAAGTAATACTTAAATAGTGTTTGATCAGGTCTCAACCCCTTGATTTTGTAGGACGCGCAATCGTGACACTTGTATCGCCGATATCCATGAATGAATTAACCGCTGTCCTAATGATGTGATGTGGTTATGCGATAATTTGTGCTTTTGTACACCGTAGAAAGTATTAGTAGTATTCAGATTACTGTCGATGCGGGCCCAGCGATGGACGTATTTCGGCTGAGATGAATGAAAAAACTGAGTACCTTTAAAATCAAAAACACGCAGTCCAAACCTACTAAGGTCCAAGTCATTAATTGAAGACTATTCTCGTTATGTTTGGCTAATACTTTAACTAGAAAACCTTAAAATATTACACACTCAACGCTCATCGGAAATGAAACGATAATTATGAAATGGTATCTCTAAACTTCACATGCGGCCGTTCGATCTCAAACTTGGCCGACCCTGTTTTAGGATAACTAGACTAGGGTACTTATATAGCTCTAAATGCGTACATATTTAGCAATAATTTACTGATGTACTTATTACGGTATATACTGAGACCTTAAGCCACTACAGGTGTGGGTTGGAAGTGGTGGCTTGGAATTTGCGGCGACGACTCTGCTCGACGCCCAGTGTTCTGCCGCATGAGGTACGTAGGCGGTAGCCTGGCCCGTTCGCCCACGTTGCCGCACCTAGCCACGTCGCCGCCAACGTGTAAATCAATATACATACACCTCCGACGCATCACTATTTACCACCGGCTACCAGCCTGAGTCGGATTTAGTTGGTTGAACCATGACATGATCAAATTAAAAAATAACAAATTCAGAGTAGGCTAAGAAAAACATTGAGTAATTATTTATTATTAGTTGGACACTAACTGGCCATTATTCGAAGTAAAAAAATCATGGTCTTATTAAAAAAAAACAGATAAAATATTTATTTTCCCGCTAAGATCAATCGCATTCGATTACGTCACAAACCTATAAACATACAGTTCTGCATCGAGTAGTGTCAAAATGTACGTGACAATGATAGTTGTCAGCTGTTTCATCAATTGAATTTACCGTCCTAGTCAGATAGGTCTTATCTTTGCAGTCCTGCATAATTTGGTACCTCAGTCGGTTCCTACGAAACAACTGAACATTGAAGTTATCATATAATGACATAAGCGTAATCATTGCTATTATTGCATCTGTGGCTTAATATTTCAAGACAGTTCAACAAACATGATAACGATACTACATAACAAAAATAACGGGCTTACGTGAAATGACATAATCAAGTTAAAGTAAGTTTTTTTAGTAGTGTAGTTTTTATATATTATTGTATATACGTTATTTCGTGTATTCTATACGTAGTAAAGCAACAATGTTGTATATTTATTTACGTAAATTTCTCGTGAATTTTGTAAACGATAATCATTTTATAATAAACTTATTATTGTTTCTCAGACTTCGAAGTTAACTGTGGGAACAGAATGAAAGATTCTCGCAAAATTACTTTTAATGATGCCGAATACACTATCATCATAAAGATTCTTTGAAAGGTCGTTAAGGATGCCCTCAATCAAAGGATGGTATGTTTCAAATTATGGGTGAATCTGTGTGAATTCGGAAGCAATTTGTATAACCTTAATCAGGCAGTTGATAAAAAATACCAAAAAATCCAACTTCTTTTAAGCATTTGGAACAAATAATAGTATTTATGATATTTTATTTATGTTCACCGATGAGGGAGGTAACTAGAGGTTTGACCCTCCTGTCCCCTCTCCCTCTGAAAATCAGCGGTAAGGTACTTATATTACACTAACCATCAATGGCCGACGTCAGACCTGTAAAATAAAGAAACCCATATACATATGTACTAACTTGCTTCTCCATACCATGAGTAGGTAAATGAAAATAGATAGTATTTCTCAATCGAATTATTCATACTCAACACTGTTTGAAAGATATAACAATTATCATAATCTGTACATTCATTCATCTAGTTCACAAAGTAATAGTTATTATGAGTATCGGAAGCTGTAATTACTGTTAATATCTGGTTCGCAATGACTAAGTAGGGTTGGTGGGAAAATAAGTAACTAACAGTCATTCATAGCTAATATTGCTAATAATTATTTGTAAGGTTTTTTTTAAATAAACTCAAAATTTAAATATAACTAGCCGAGCCCCGTGGAATAACATAGACCGCCGATAACGCCGCGGGTCGAGCTAGTCTAAAAAGTATCCTAAGTTACTTTGGTAAAAAGCGTTTATTTTAATATCAGAAACTGACACTTCAATTTTATTTATCTGTATACATGTTTGGACTAGCTTTTGACAAGTAGTAACTTTATACACCTTTTTACGAAAATTATGCGTACGGAGGTGCATAAAATTATGCGTGTGGAGGTGCATAAAATTATGCGTAAGAAAGTGCACAAAATTATGCGTACGGAGGTGCATAAAATTAGCGAACGGAGGTGCATAAAATTATGCGTAAGAAGGTGCATAAAAATTGGCACAGTTAAGGTTTATATGGAGGAGAAGAGAAAGAAAAATAAAAACAATTATGGTCGAATTCAAATCTCGACCTCTTAACTATCACTAGTTACTAAAAAGTTTCATATAAATTCGTGCAGTAGTTTTTGCATTGAAGAGTTACAAACATCCATACATCTATACAATTATAATATTAATTATGATACTTTAAGGTGGACAGAAAACTAAGTATTAGTTTAATTTATAAAATTACTTTTCATGGTAAAAAAAGTTTCACGACGACAATTGTCCAATGAGATGAAGCAAAAAGAAAAAGGCTAAATGAAGAAAGAAAATACCTTAGGGTAGAGTTTTAATCCTAAAGTCGCCGAAACTGACATGGCACTATGTACAAAGTTTTATTTTTCATTTCAAATTTGAATTTTAAGATACACTATTTTAATTTTTCAAGTTGGACAGACAGAACTAGAAAATATACTAAACGTTACGACTGACAAACATAACGCAACAAAATCTGTAACTATTTGAAACAAGGTTGTGATTTATTTCATGGGTCATAAAGTTTAGTTTGACATGGCAGCGTAAGATACTTACGGCATACTTAAGGTGGAAAGTGATGTCATTGGCCCTACTGCGTGCTGTGGACGTTCTACTCGCTCTCTGTCAAAGCTACTTTTGCTTTTCGAGTGAACATTGTCCATTCTTGCCGCGTACGTCATTACTTCGGTGTTTTCTAATCACGGCTTTAAAAACATACAACATAAACCATAATTTCTCTTAACTCAGATGTATAAAGCCATATAAATACAAAATGTATGTAGGCACGATGTTTATGAAAACTTTTTGGATAAATTATTACCTTATCGTAAAAACGATTTCAAGTTCAAACATAAACACAAACTAGACAAAGATGAAACAAACAATAAAAAGCAGATACTATGACTTTGAGAATGAGTCTTTAAGTATACATTTCCCTATACACAATTTTGCAGCTTGTTCTAAATGTGTTACATCACTTTGATTAAGTAGGTATTTATTCAATCCTTTTATCTTCATTGAGTTCATGAAGAGACATACAGTACACTACAGTTTGTTCTGTATCACAATTGTTATCTATATATTTTTAAAACTTTATCAAAGGCCATTACGAACCTACCGTCAATTTGGTACGTCATCAGTGTTAGTTTGACATGCGGGTCGAATGAAGCGGTGTGGCTTCCTGCGTTTGTTGGCCGCTCGATCGCCGGGAGCTGTAATAGTCGTCGCGATGGCAAGCAGCGGAGTGGCACGGAGCGGAGGGCCGGCAAACGACGGACGCGGACGGACGGCCTCACGGAAGGTCGACTGCCTCGTCCGTACCGCCCCTCCCACCTCACCCGACCGCTACGTGGAATTTATATAATTGCCTTCAATTAAAACAAGAATACACGGAATACCATATTTAATACACAAATATACATGTAGACATTTTCAATTACTTTATACAACGCTTAGTCACTGAACAAATTGTTTGAACAATTCGTCAACATTTCGTCAGACCTCAATTAATACTCTGGCTAAGTATATTCACTACATCACTACCGATTTTCATGTTGTAAAATAACAATTTTCTCTACAACATTCAGCAATTGTGTTTGCTATCATCCTCACATAGAAGTATTATTACGATAGCGAGGCATGTTTGATACGCGATGTAAATTATAGTTTGGCGTGTGTATTAAATAACCGCATGGGATAGGAACGGCTAAGGTCACCGGCGATGAATGTGTGCCATGAATGAACCGAGTCGTGCGCGATACTCGACCATTCAACGAGATCCTTCATTCTAGCTTTTGTTATTACGTAATAGTACGTTGTTATTAATCAATGAAATAAAAATATTGTTGTTAAATAATGAGGATGTGTGATTTTTGTCTACTTACATTATGTAGTAATGTATGACTTAAGTAGATATTATTTTACGTTACTATGTAATGAAAATACGCAAATGTAAAGTCATTTTAAAACTATATTACGAATTAAGTTTTATTATTACAAAAAGTGTATACAAATTACATATGTACCTACTAGGTGAAATTTTATACGATTTTGAGACTATTGCTTAAATAGTTGCAAATGGTGTTCAAATATTTGTGATATTTAACCTGATTTTAATGGGAAAACAGGAGATAAAAATTGTAAGTAAAATGTCTAATTATAGTGAGCGGATTGTTTTCAAAATTTATGCCCATATTTCACCAGACAGTATGAGGGAAAAAAATAAAAAGAATTGAAATTTGGCACAATGATAAAACGTTGACCCCTGCTAGTTAACACTTGAATATATTTATCATCGTAGATATGATACCCACTATATTGTATGTAGGTATTTTATGAGCGCTGTCGGTAATAATAACGATCTTTCAATTAATAGAATCAACTCGAATTATAAAGACTTTATTTATAACCTTCAGTTTTTTCTACAAGGGATAGACTGCCATCACCTATGGGTACATGTAATAGGTATATAATAATTTTCTACCACATTCACATAACACTTGGTGTAAATACATTTATACTTTGTTTTTGTAAATTCATACACATTATAAGTTGATAATACCCAAATTCTGAAACTAATGTTTGAAGATTCACAGCAGTCGCATAGGTAGGTACGCTACCACTGCGCCACCGAGGCAGTTAAACATGCAACTTCAAAGACGTGGCAGTAGAAAATGTGACGGTGGGGAAGGAGATTATCCAATGCAATCTTACTTAATCTTTTAACTCCGTTTACCTTTGAATTCGTGGTTTTACCCCATTCACACCGGCCCATATGTGTCCACAAATATGGCTTTCTAATGGTTCAATGAGTAATTTAAAAACGTGAAATGGAAAGGAGATATTATTTTTCCTGTAGGTATGTTCCATTCTCCAATGAGTGACGTTTTAATTGTCTTGTATTTTTTCCCACCATTTTAGATCAGTTTTAAGTATGAAGATATTAGTAGGACTAATCACAAGAGAAAATCATGCAATACCTGTTAGATATTTACTAGTAATTTGCAATACTGCTTGACCAGTGTCCGGAAAACGCTCGAAAGAAAAATTCAGCATACGTTTATTAGACACAAAGGCAAACAACAGGAAGTCTAGAGAAAAAAAACTGTTAGTCAGTGATAAAAGAATCAAGACTTTTCTATAATTCTTAAACATGTTAACGTATAAGTTATTGCCGTAAAACGCTCAAAGTTGCTTGTAAAAATAAATTCGAATCTCGACGGCTCATGTCGAACGGACGCAAAATATGTGCGGATCGCACCAACAGTAGTCGTAATAACGTTCTCATTCACGTTTCTTTTATCTGTAACAAACATCCGGTATTATTTTCAACGCGTCCACTGCGTTAGTACTCCAATATTATCAAACGATTCGACTATACAATACGATAATATATTTAGACAAACATCACACATGGAAACGGTTTGTCTGCTCTGAAATGAGCAAAGGTAATATAGATGTGTAAAACAATATTACGTATCTCTAATTCTCTATTTCGTAATTAGTTAAGCTATTTCGTTGTGTACGTAGGTGTAGGTTTATTGGAATCAACGAATAAATACATTAAACTCTTAAAGTTCAATCCAGAAACAATATCTATTAAAATCTTTTTTGGTCTATGTCTTGAACGACATAAAAAATATATTTTTAGGTGGTGTGTGTTTAAAGTCTAAATACACTGGATACCTTTGCCTGTACTCATAGAACGATTTAATTTAAAAATAATGTAGTCTAAAGAATGTAATATTCTTTAAAATTTATTCAATTATTTTATGGAATGTGCTTCCCGTCGAAGTCAGGATGGGTTAAGTCGTTTAAGATTTAAAAGCTATTTCCTTATAAAGTGGCAGAAATATGTATTAATTAATATTATATGAATCTCTTTGCACCTTATCATATTTCTAAATTACCTGAAGGTCGACTGGGAGAGAATGCCTCATGGCATCAAGTCCGCCTTTGAACAACATATACTACAATTAATAAATAAATATTAGTTTATTATTTCAAATTACTGTGTTTGATTATTGTATGTATATATAAATCTTTAGACACGTAAGTAAAGTATAAATATGTATATAATATGTACATTGACTGCCTCGGTGGCGTAGTGGTACCGTATGCGACTGCTAAGCTTGAGGTCTCGGGTTCGATTCCCGGGTCGGACCAAATGTTTGTGTGATCTGCAAATATTTGTTTCGGAGTTTGGGTGTTTTCTATGTATAATATGTATTTATTTACAAAAAAAAGTATATAAGTATTCATATCAGTTGTCTAGTACCCATAACACAAGCTCTGCTTAGCTTGGGACTAGATGGCGTTGTGTGTTAGATGTACGGAATATATATATTTATTCATATATCCTATCTGATGTGCCTATTATCCACTAATATCAATATACAATGTATACAAACACATACGTGAATCAGCTGAATGTCACTGCGTATATTTGTATAAAAACTTATTATTATTTCAAATTTTCTATCTTTCGATCTTTCGCTTTATCTATACTTTACCCTTTCTCTGTATTTTCAAATCGATTGATTAAATAATGCCTCAGATATTAAAACCACTGATGCATAAATTTTTGCGTGCAGTTAAAATAAATACATGAAAGCTATAAAACAGATGGGATCAATTTAGCTGCATAGGTGCAAGCAATAGCGGATGGAAAGTGCGAGCAGAGACGGTTTCCGCTTCGACTCGACTCGGACCGCCTTCAGAATAACAAACGAAACCTGATTTCTATCGACTGGGCCAATGATTACACCGCCTACTCTACCATGAGAACACTTTTATCCGTAATGATTCAAGATATGACTATTATTAAAACAGAATTTAAGGAGAAATTGTACATCCACTTACATTTAGTACTAATACGATTACCGCTATAATGTAAGATAAATAGTACAATCGGATCAAGGAGAGTTAATGTACATACTTCTTATTAGGTTTAGAAATACAACAATGAGATACAAGTGCTGCGTTCAAAGAAAAACGTGTTCTTATTAATCCCATTGTCTAGATAAAGATCCAGAGGGTTAGTTGACCGTTCCATGAATCGATTCCATCGTCCACCTTGGCTCGATATCGGTTTCACTACGAGGTAAAGGTAGGTACCGATTTAAGCCACCCATTGTCACCGCCATTGTTCTTCCATGATGGGCATTGATTTTCGTTACTCATGAATTCAATAAGGAGCTACTTTTTGCAATTGTTGGAATCGCTGAGTACACAAACAAAATAATTAATTTTTATTTATTATAAAGCATGAATGGGCATACATCATTTAAGTAATATAATAGGTTGATGTAGAACGATATCACAATGGTAATTTATTAATGAACTTTCGCGTTCCAATAATATATTTTGTTTGTTCAAGTCAAGGTCAAATAGTTCAGACGTGAAAGTGAGACAAATTCTCTCTCTAATTCGTAATTAATATTAGGATAAGGACATTTAAAAAGACAGTCTAGTGATAAAAGGTAAAAAACGTGCAATAGTTTTGATTTTTACTTGACAAACTTTGGAGATTAGGTTTATTCATAATGATTATTCAGAATTTTGTGAGTCCGATAATTTCTTTAGGTGAAACGAGCGGTTACAATGTGTTGGCGGAGCAACACGTGTAACAATAGAACATAAGGCGACTGTACAAACTCAGGTAGAAAAAGATTTTTTGTAAAACCATAGCCATTCTTTCATCCCAACCATTCAACATCACAGTGAATGCTCTTTTGTTCTAATTTGGTTAATGCATATTTATTTCTTTGGGCAAGTCTCCACTTAAACAGATGAATGATTTTTTGTTTATTCATAATAATTATATGTATATATATTTTTTGAGAATGAATTGCTTCAAGTGTCTAAATAGGTAGTCGAAAAGTGAATGGGTAAGGACCTACTATGGGTATAACCTATTAGATTCTTCTTAAATATAATACAATCAATTGTAGTGTTCAACCAAAGCATGTTGAACCTTATTTTTATTATTATAAATCACTCCTACTACTATAGCCACTCTTATTATTATAAAAACTTGAGAGGTGTCAAGGGACACCCGGATGGAACGAAGTTCGAAATAGAAAGACGAAACGAAAATATCTGTGTGTGTCGTCGTCGTGTCGTGACAACAAATTGTGTCGTGACAACAAATTGTGTCGTGTCAACAAATTGTGTCGTGACAATTTTTCCGTCTAGCCCCCTTACACAACGCGCCATAAGGAACTTCGTTCCAATAAACCTATAGAAACGATAAACGCATGAAAATGTTAGTTTTCTTCATGGAATCCCGAAAGAATAATACTAGGTAGTCAAATTGTGGAATATTAACATGTTGTTTGATATAAAACTAGTATGTACTGTATTTGATGGTGATAGGTAGTATTTTATGTGTGACATCCGTGGCGGTGTGGCGCTGCGTTATCGCTTGTCCTTGACACAGAGAGGCGGCGTGCACAACACGCCTTATTGTCGCTGCAACCTTGCGAAAATTACCGCTTGCGATAACAGATGCCGTCGTGGTCGCCGACGACGCGTCTCTCGAACACGCGCTTACCAAAATATAGTAGTGAATGGAAATGTTACGTGCCCATGAATTTCAAAACATCGTTAATCTGAAATAGAATGCTAATGATGTTTGCCTCTGTATATATAAAAATACTGTATCCATTCGTGTTTGGGCATACTGACTGTCGCTTGGTAGGTATGTGATGTAATGTTGAATTTCGTCTCATTGAAATTGGGTAGGTACTGGCTTTTTTTTTGTGTAAAAGCGTTATGCAGTTGCAGGGCAAATGTGGGTGGTATCCCGGTGGTACGACTCTCGTCAACCGGAAACCCAATTCCCGGATGCGGCTGCGCGGGGGGATCTCGCCGGAAGCTTGGTAAACGAGCACATCCGCTGCCGCCGCCCGCGCCGCAAAATTTGGCACCGCGAGCGCTCGCAGCCCGCTTCCGGCCTCCGTCCCCCGGACCCCTAGCACCGCTCTCGCCCGCGAAAATAGCGGCCAACCGCTCCGTGTACGCGGTTCATTCAGTATGGCCGCCTTCCATTCATAAAAAGGCGAGGCGCAGGCGGTGTGATGCGCGGTGAGGGGAGGGCGGCCTCTCCCGCCGACCCGCACCCGCGGCCGACGCCAGTGCGGAATGTGCCAGCGAACGGAACGGTCGTTTCGTCGGAGCGTAGCCCTAACGCTCCCGGTTTTCCATTAAAATGTGTATAAGAATAAGTGCAGTGAATCCGCACGAGTTCGGAACGGTTACAAAAAACGCCGTCGTCGAGATTAGGAGTAGAAATCAACGAAGAACTTCAGCGAGGAAGTGAGTAGCGGCCATATTGCAGTGATAACCGCGCGGCGGGCGGACGAGAATCGAGGCCGGTGCGTGGGCCGCCCCCCGCCCGCGCCAGGTGCCGCTCCGGACCGCGCCGGTCTCATGAACCTTCCCGTGGATTTGCGCGGCCGAAATTCGGTGGTTCTGCCGTATTTTTGAGTGTCAGTGTATCTTCCGGCGCGGTTTCGGTGCGGTACGACCATTTGGTCACCAAGCGATAAGTTGCAAGTGATGAGTGTTGGGCCACTTGGTCCCAGTGCCCTTGTGTGTGGAGCGATGAGTGTAGGAGACGTGTGACCGTGGAATGTCTGCTTCGTAAGTACATTAGTCGTCTTGACGTGGGATTTCTCGCCCACCGGTCAAAACCGACTGTATGCTAGGATACAAACCGCGCGGCGTTACAAGTAGCTTTCTGCTCGTAGATCACGAATTCATGTGTAGGTTGTAATTATATGAATTGAGAACAAATCGAGCTTACATGAATGATCAGTGGCGACGCTCCGCTTCGCCGCCTGGCGACCGGCACACGTGCAGCGATCAGCGCTAATAGCGAGAACGTTCTCAACAAACGAGTTAATAACGATGCTTTCATTTATTGTATGATTCAAACCTATTTATACGACGTTTGTAATTTATACTGCTCAAAAAAATAGCATAGTACTCCAAACTTCACCTAAATAGTAGGAATGCGACTCTCGTTTCAGAATGGGTTTCTTGTAAGTCGAAAAACAACTAGCTCATTATGCACAATAATATAATTAAAAAACAGCAAAACGCTTTTAATATAAATAATAGCGTTATTATAGCAACAGTGAACGAATTTCGACGGAGTTGATAACTGTAAACACAGATAAAGAATAAATTGTAAACAATAGCCACATAAAGTGTTAATATCTTGTAACGAACTCTGCAGATAAGGAGTATATTTAGACAAAACAAAATAAGAATGTTTTATTAAATGTAACGGATAGTTTAACGTTAGTTATGCTTTGCAATAGCGACATATCTGGCAACTATACAGAATAGGCGAAACAGAAATTGCTTCCGTTCTTTTTTAGTTTTTTAATATCAGTATTGCTTATTTTGGAATTTATTGCTCATTTGTTCTTATTTCCGCCATATAGGTAGGTACCTCGCGAAGGTTTTAATTAAATACAAAAAGGTTTAGAGTTTTAGACAATCCTGCGATCAATATTGGACTACTTTAGTCCAAGAATCCAACTAGAACAACATTCTGTTTTCACTTTTATTTTATGAATTGCTATGTCTTTATAGTAAGCTAAGACCTAACACTTAAGTCTTAGGTCTATATATAGAAGAAAACTTTAGTTAAAAATGAAATCGTTTTTAAACTGTATTCAATTGGCTACCAGTTATTCGCGTTTTAAAGATATGCTGACAGGCATTTAGATATGCCTTTCAAGGTTCGATATATCAAGCTGCTTATAACTGCTACGTGTCTAATTGACATTTATCTTGATTTCAAGATTCATTCAAGAACAATTAACTAAAATCGACTATGTAAGAAAAAGGTTTTAAAACGAAGTTTCTGGTCAAATTACTCAGGTTTTTTGTTCAATTCAACAGGCTCCATAACGGTATTACAGAATATACATTTTTTTTTTTTTTTTTTTTTTTGAATAGTTGGCAAACGAGCAGACGTATCACCTGATGGTAAGCGATTACCGCCGCCCATGGACACCCGTAACACCAAAGGCGTCACAAGTGCGTTGCCGACCTTTGGGGGATGGGGGGAGGGGTTGGGGTATGGGCCTCCGGTATCCTCACTCACTCGGTGAAACACAGCGCAAACGCTATTTCACACCGGTTTTCTGTGAGGCCGTGGTATCACTCCGGTCGAGACGACCCATTCATGCCGAAGCATAGCTCTCCCACGGTTGGTCCCACATAATAAAAATAGACCTAAAATGAAGACTATAGTCGCATAACCAGTCATTCAGTAACGGTACAGAAATATGTTTAAATATCTGGCGTGTAAAAGCTGTAGGGGCATTTATAGAGACTACTAATTAATAAGTATAAAATAACTTAAAAGTAAGAATATAGGATAATACAATAATTAATAATACCATCAAAAGTACGCCTCGAAACAGTGTATAGTAATAGTCAAGAGAAAAAGCGTGCAATACCGAATACACTTCTAAAACCAAACAGGTTTAACCTGTCAGTATTTGGTACCTGTCTACAGTTTTTTTTTAAATGAGAAACAATATACATTCAGATCGTATTATCTTATGACGGGTGTCGATAAAGCATCGAATAGTAACGTTAAAATATTAAGAAAATAAAGCGAAATAGAAATTGTTTATGTAATATTCTTTTTGACGGTCATGACAACATGTACAATGTTTAAAAATCATCTACTATTTTGTTTATTCAAAGTAAATTAAGTAAGTTTATGAAAAGTACTTCTTGCGTAAGAACTTTTCGAGTTATCAAAAAAAAAACTGCTAGCAATAGTATCGTACGACATGCGACCGTATTATGTCCAATGATCCTATCATGCTAATTAAATTCGTTTGTAACGGGTTAAACTGTCCATTATAAAATATTATTTTACCAAGGACTCAAAAAACAAATGTCTAATATTACAATATGTCGTAGTGATGACATTTATTTAAGACTGCAATAACAATACGGTATTGACTGTTAGGTCATATAGGTTCATCTAGACGTCAAAATGTTAAAGTTCTTTAGAACCATTTCTAAGGATCGTTTTTTGTTTTTTTGAAAGACGGTCCCCATTTCATGTTATTCACATTTTATATAATTTTTATCATTAATTTCATCACGACGACGACTTGAAAACTCGAAGACTTGTTAATTGAAGACGATAAATACTTGACATTGGCAGAAATAGCTGATCCGAGTGATCAGACTGGTTGCCATTTCATCAAAAAAAAAAGAAGAACCATTTCTAATGTAAATAAATATTAATCCAATATATTTGGTTTAATAGTTGAAACGTTAGAAGAAAATTTAAAACTATTCAGGAAATTTTAATTCACAAACTAGAAAACTAAAAGAAGTTTTCTACACAGAGATTGTATAAGAATATTTTAATTATAGAAAATTATCTTGTTGTAATTACGTACCTACTTTTGGTACAAGTTTATCATAATCATAATATATGGAAATTAATCCGAAGTACAAAAAATGTCGTGTAAAAAAGATTCCGACGATACTACGATAGGGTTCCACAGTGAGATGAAAACTAGAAAAGCTAAGGTACCGGTACCTTTTTACAACGTTGAAATTGATAAGATATTATTCAAGAAAAGTAAGTCGGCTAGGTTTCACTTCCCTTTCTCGGTTCTTTCTCGGTTTGGATGTAATGAATGATGACGAAAGTGAGAACGTGTAATGATTTTATTATCGCTAACGTGTTCCGCGTGTCGGTTTCTTTAATGAGAATGTGTATTTATTCGCAGGTGGGGACGATGAGGGAACAGGAAGGCGACGGCCCGGAGAGCCGTTAGCCGTACTCGATGGATGAGTATGGCGGGCCGGCGGCGCCGCCCCGGCCGCCCAAGCCGGCGGCGCGCGTCCACAGGCCGACGGGCGCGCGCCAGCCCACCGTGTCATTGCTGCGGCCCCGGCCCGAAGCCGAGCGCGAGCGCAACGCCTACGTGGAGGCGCCGCGGCGAGCGCACGCCGCCGCGCCGCTGCCCTCGGCCGCGCACCAGCCGCTCAAGCCGGTGACGACGCAGCCGGCCGCCGCGGCCGACAAGCGGCGCGCCGGCGCCCTACCGGCCGACTCGATCGTGTGCGAGACCTGCGGGCGCTGCCGCTGCGAGCAGTGCGCCCGCCCCAGGCCGCTGCCCTCGCGCTGGCTGTGCGGCTCGTGCCTGTGCAGCGCCGAGGCGTGCGTCGACTACGCGTCGTGCATGTGCTGCGTGAAGGCGCTGTTCTACCACTGCGGGAGCGGCGAGGAGGAGGCGGGCGAGCCGTGCGCGTGCGGGCCGCGGCTGGCGTGCGTGGGCGCGCTGGCCGTGGCGCTGCCGTGCCTGTGGCTGTACTGGCCGCTGCGGGGCTGCGCGGCGGCGGGGCAGGCGCTGTACGCGCGCTGCCGCCGGTCTGGCTGCCGCTGCCCGGAGCCTCCGCCGCGGCTCTCCAGTATTATCTAGTCCCGCCGCGCGCCGCCCGCCGCCCGCGCCTCCGAAGCGCCGAGTCGAGCGGCGCGGCCGCCTTGTACAAATATTTATTTGCGAGCGGAGAGCTTCGGACCGCGCGGGGGTGGACTCAGTGATCGCTGTGCCTGATGCGAGTGGTGTGTGGTGGCCGGGGCCGACGTCGGACGAGAGCCCCGCGTCCACGAGTGAATCGTCTACGAGTACCTTGTAAATATAGTCGTATAGTGTGAATGTACGTGAACGTGTCGCCCGAACGTCGAAAGTCTCAAATTTTCTTGAGACCGTAACGTGTCATAAGAAAACGTTAACGTTAGTATTTTGGATTCCACACAAATCCAGAGAAGATTAAGAAATGAGATATAAAACATACTTATTAAGATGTAGATAATTTACCATTTATTTATTAACTGAATTTGTATTTATTTGTAAATAAAACAACAACATTATATTATAAATACGAATGTTTACTACATTATGTTTGTTTTTTTCTATTCCTTTAATTTCTTCAACTGCTGGTAGTTGTACTATTAATATACAAGAAAAGAATTAATTATAAGCTGAACATACATGTAAATATTACTGTTTTATCTTGATGTTTCTTGTGGGTGATTTGATCACTAACAAGACATAAATAAATGTATAAATAAATACCTTCCAGAGGGCACCAAGCTGTGCTGTTGCAAGAAACATGCAATGCTCCCCTGTCACTTACATGCTATTTACTGTATACTTGTACATATTATAACAGAATTGATATATTTACAAGGCATGGGTATATTTACATATTTGTAAGACAAGAATAAATATACCGTGATGAGACTGACCCAGGTGTATATTTTATTAGGATATAAGTTCTCCTAAATTTAAAATAAAATGAAAGATAAAAGGCTTTTAAAACAATTGCAAGGTATAATAATGAATACAGGTGAGCAGAAGAAATCATAATAATATACCAACCAATATAATATGATAAAATCATTCAGCGAAATCAGCGATTAACTAAATACAGTTCTAATAGACATTTTTAAAAACGAACGTCACAAACCGCGTCACTACTTTCTACAATGTCAACATGTTTTTTTTTAAACAAAAGGGAAATCGGTGAGATTTTTTGATTACTTCAAATGTTAACTTCCAAATTTATGTGAAATTAATATGTCCTGACCAAAAAATAACGAAATAATACAAACTACTTTTATCTTACTAAAATTACGTTACACAAAATAAAAGCCATAGAGAAGGGCGAGATATTTTTTATATTATGAACACATTTTTAATTTTAAATACGAGGAATTAGGTTTGTTATAAAATATATTTTATGTGGAAGAATTAAATGTAGAACACGAATAAATGAGTGCTATAATTAATTAGCTAATTGTTTTAAGAGATATATATTTATTTACGTAGTTTAATATGTGTTTCAATTATGTTAATATCGAAGTAATTCTCGTTTAATCGTTTAGTTTCTGTTATCGTTACATCTATAAAATTGTGCATACTCATTTTAACATTATTTGAATTACAGATAATACAAATTCATGTGATAAGTCAGCTTTAAAAAATGAATCCTTTGCGCAATTAGACGGTATAAGAATTTATGTAATAAAAACAACAAATGTGCGCCTTATTTTTTCAATGACTGAAATAAGCATAATGTTGACAACACTGCCAACTGGAAGTCGTAGCTAATAATATTACACAAATTCTTTCAAGCAGGTACTTTTTTGACACAAAAATATAAAGTAATGACAGAAAACGTGGTAGATTTTTCCTATTTTTGCTTTAAAACAATCACTATTCTGATTTAAAAACACCATTTTGCTTACTCTTCATTCGAGTGTGTATTATACTACTATTACATACAAGAATTATCAACTTATGAGAAGACACTTAAGGCATCAAACAATCTGTAATATTTATTATCTACACATATGCTGTAAAGGATGTGACGACGACACGGCGTAAGTCGCGTCATCAGCGGTGCGCTTTGTCGCGCCTGTTTCCTTTACCGTCACCATCCGGGATGCACGGAGCACGCCTATTAGACTGCTTCCTCCTATCCTCATGTACAGAATCCATAAAATACTCAGATAAGTTAACGATCATTTTTCAATGATAATAATTGTAATACTTATAAAACCCGTATTATAACTTCTACCTCATATATTAATACTAGTTTTTGTTAATTTCTAATCCTAATTAATTAATGAAAATAACGCAGGTTACGCGACCTTCCAAAGTCATACCTACTGATTTAGGATATTTACAAAAAACGACAATAATGACACACTTATCATAAACACGGTTTACACTACCACACATAATTACTATTTTACTCAACAGTGTAATTGATTCTACTGCAATAATAATGTTCCCAGCATGGCCTGAATTGTTCCCCGCTGCTAATTTAACACGTTACTAGTGCGTACGCGGCGCGGCTACTGTGGATCGTTTTAAATTGGAACAACAGATGTTGACAGGCTGTCGACAACGCTTTGATGGCCGGATGAGGCCTGGCTATGCGATTAAAGAATTGGTTATTGGACGTAATTGTAAAAAAAGGTTTTATAAAATCAAAAGAAATGTAGTTCTAAAAAATAAAATAAAATATATGTTTATAAATAGATTCTTGTAAGTTTCTTTCTCATTTCTAAATAAACACATGATCGCTAGGGATGTGCCAGTGCCTAAAAGTTATGATTTTACTTCTATGCTTTATATTGTTTACTTTGTGCTTGCATTGAGCATTAAGCAATATGATACCTAACTTTTATACGTCGGATTTAACTCGTTTTTCTTTCGATGATATTTTTCCTTTAAAATACATATTTTTCATTTACGATTATGGTTATAACATTTTTAGTGCACTAATTTGTTGATCTCCTATGTACAATAAAACTTCGCTCATACGACTTTTGAAAACACATTTTAGGATATTTTTTCAGTTTTTTGTCTTGTTATACTCACATATATTCAAATATTATTTATAATTCACGCCATAATACATTTACTTGGAAAATTTAAATCCTCCGGTCCGAGCTCTACATTTTTTTCTCATTTATCAACATTGATATTCACAAGTCAAAATATTATACTTTAATGGACGTACCTGTATGTTACAGGTGAACAATTAATATAAAACATCTAAAATACGTCGGACTTGATGTGGCTCGTTTGACCTCTGATACGGAGGAGATGGATCATTCGTGCCATTGTGAGGTTGATTTGTAACCACGGCAGCCATTTGTGGTACGTTCTGGTTTTGATGTAGCCTTTGTACATGGCTATCGTTATTTCACTGTCAAATCATGCCAGTTATCGAGCGCATTCCTTGACCTGTGGCCTGTGACGCATCATGCACTACCACTTCAATTTCTTTTGTGTTTGTTTAATATTGTGTTTGACCTCCAATTCTATGCAGATAGATACTCCCTTAACTATATTTTCTATTGCTTTTATAACTCGTTTATTATACACACTCGTGGATCATAAAGTTATGGCTAGTTTTATTCACTAAGCAATTTATAAGGCAGGTATATTAAAAATACTGCTGGTGTACTGTCAGAATCCCATATAAAGAATATAATGGGCCGAACCTGACAGCTTTCGATCATTGGCTGAACATTCCGATCCAGTGACACACGCTATTGTGTTTTCTAACGTTAAAATATTCCTTATAAACGACAGGTTTAGAAATTAACAATTAAAATGTTTATACTCGCATTTGTAAGATTATCAAACAATGAAGAGGAGGTACTTCGTGGACTTGTGTGGCAACTTTGATTGTAATCACTGATAAATTATACGAACCTATAAATATATTGAATATATCTTGTAATTTATTGTTAATACAATACGTATTGACTTACCTTTTTATTGTCGTTGTCTATTATCAAAAAGGCAAAACCATTAACTTTCTGGAATAGTATTGTTTAAATAGATGCAAAGAGGCATACAAAATAGGCGAGAGGCGCGTGGCTCGTGGCTGGAACGAACGCCTGCAGGTCATCGCGCAGGAAGTTGCGGCGCTTCAAACGAGCTACACTCTGCCAACGGACAGATAGCAACTGTTGGGTAATGGTAATCAGTACGAGTAGTGACCACTCACAGTTCCTATACTATATATCTCATCCTATATTGTAGAATATACTAGATGTTACACACGTATATAATTATGAGACTTAAAGTTAGTGCTTCACATTAACTTCAAGTTTATTGGTTATTAATTCTTGCTTTACATTTATAAAGTCATAGTACGAATTCATTCATCGTAAAAAAGGACTGCATTAGTACTTCATCACAAAGGATGTTACAGCTTGCTGCCATTATTAACAGACAAGCCGTCGGATTTCTGACGGTAAAATGTTCCCTTCTGATTTTATGAATTCAAAGGGACTTTATTCTTTTCCCATTTAAGATTCCTGACGTCAAGCGGGCACATAAACAGTCTGCTCAACGAAACCATAAATCGATTCATTCATATACGACGTTTCGCTTCATCAATCAATCGTCTATAAATAAAAGATCGAGACACGAAGGAAGCGGCTTCCACTTCGAGTACTGACGTCAACTCAAACGGACAAGATGTTTTTTATTCATCATACTAAAATATTAACGGTGTTAATATTAAAATTGATAAATAATCATAATTGCTTTGAAAGGAAATATAGATACACATTCTTAGATATTTATGAAATAAGCACATAATAAACCTTGCCTTTATTTATAATAAATTAGGTTATACAATTTTCAATTCAAATTACAAAATTAGACTGCCTCGGTGGCGTAGTGAAAGCGTATGCGACTGCTAAGCTTGAGGTCTCGGGTTCGATTCCCGGGTCGGACCAAATGTTTGTAAGATCTGCAAATATTTGTTTCGGAGTTTAGGCGTTTTCTATGTATAATATGTATGTATTTACAAAAAAAAGGTATATAAGTATTTATATCAGTTGTCTAGTACCCATAACACAAGCTCTGCTTAGCTTGGAACTAGATGGCGTTGTGTGTTAGATGTCCCGGGCATATTTATTTATTATTATTATTTATTTATTAGTAGGTAGGTAAATTATAATCGTATTCATAAAAAAGAAAATATGCAAATGAAAACTTAAGAACTCCCATAAGAGATAGTGAATCTAAGGAATAGGCCTGCCCTTATGGGTTCATTTTATACTATTTTACTTTCTACTGCACTTTATTGCAGGTTTGTGGATGCGGGCGTAAATTGTACGCTTTGAATGTGTAGGGTCTTATATGCTAAGTTTGACGCCTCAAGGACGCCACGCCTAAGGCAGTGAAGAGCAACTAGAAGACAACTCATATTATATTACTAGCGACCCGCCCCGGCTTCGCACGGGTGCAATGCTGATACTAAATTAAATACACTACAGAAAAACTATGAACGTTGTATATAAAAACATAGCGGCCCGCTCCGACTTTGCACGGGCATAAAATAGAAACCTCTAAAATTAGCAATGTTGCCTTAGTATATGATGCATGTATTATACATATAAACCTTCCTCTTGAATCACTCTATCTATTGGAAAAAACCGCATCAAAATCCGTTGCGTAGTTTTAAAGATTTAAGCGCACATAGGGATATAGGGACAGAAAAAGCGACTTTGTTTTATACTATGTAGTGAAGTAACAAGCTGTATATAAGGTTTAAGTATTTGTCCTAAGTCGTGGAATCGAACTATCTAGCCCCACCCACTGAACTAGCGACGTCATTTTTTATAAGAACCGGCTAAGCAGAAGAAGTTATCAATGCTGATTATATGTGAATTAAGTTTTTTTTTATTTAAAAAAAGCATTTTAACCAGGCATTTCATAATACGTAGGTAGGTATTATTATTTTGATTTATATTAAGCAATAATCATTAATTTCGCTTTCAAAGCTTCGTTATCTCATCGTCGTAGATATATAGGTACTTATGTGTTAGGTAGTGTAAGTGGGCAGTTGAGCCGATACGACGCCATTCATTTTATCGACTCCAGTACATAAACGTCGTTTATACATAACAGTTTCAATGATCTTTCATATTCTCGAAATGTGTAGGCGTACTATATATGTATTAATATACATAAATGTACAACGGTGGCAGTTATTACTATATTTTTCTGGAATCTATCTTTTCTAGTCAGTTTATGACACTGTCGTTGACGCCTTTTCAATCCCAGGACAGATGGGTACGTGACCCCGACGGAATCTTACATATAATGTCTCTTTCCGCAGCAGTTTTTTTACTATTAACTTTTGTTTGTTATTGCGGTAAACATGTCCTTCCTCAAGAATTAAAGCATCTCCATGAAAAAAAATCATTGAAATCGGTGCAGTGGTTTAGCCGTGAAAGCGTAATAGACAGACAGGGTTTACTTTGAAATTTTTAATATTACCTGGTATGGATAGGACAAATAAGGAATTCGCCTCTCAAGACTCGCTAGTGCGCTGCTGACACTGTCATATGTACCAGCACCTCTTCCAGAATTGTGGACAACGGTAGAGTTAGGTTAGGTTCCATATATATTTAGGTTTTATTCATATAAATTTATTATGTAAGTAATTTATGCACTTGTTTATGTAGGTGGCGTAAACGCCTTTCTCATAACTATCGTTGTTTACATGTATATCTGTTTAATCCTTCCTCTGTACTACTAGTACTTGATATTGTTATAGATATATTATCACCAAGTGACAAAACCTCTTCATAGAATTAAAAAAACTTTACTTACAGAACTATTAAAGTATTTTAAGATAGTTTGCCACTAAAAAACTAAAACACAATCATAATTGCCAACAATAATATTAAAAATTGTGATAAGTACACCTTTTAATTATTAAAAAAACTAAATAACAGTAACTACTTAGTAAATAGTAATAGTCAATGTGGTGGTATAATAAAATTTATTAGTCAAATTGAATTAACATACTAAATTTAGCCATGTATTTATGCAAAACGGTTTAAGCTCGTTTATTTACATAAAGTAAACATGCCAGATTCTCAATTTAAATAACTTTATTAAGTCCCAAAGAACGGTTATAAACTTTATTTTAGATCCTTGTAGGTATATTGTTGGCTCCGCAAATAATAAATCGCAACTAAGATCTATGTTTGCTAAGATGTGATGTAGTTGACATTTCTGGACGAAACGTCAAATTTCCCTCCTATATAGAACTCCACACACAACCCTACTATTGCAGTATTATTATTATTGCCTTTAAACTATTTATTTAATGGTAGCCCTAAAACTGCCCCGATAAAGAAGTCTCCGTTTTTTTTTAATGATGATGATTTAATAATGATGATGAATGATTTTTTTTATGATTTCTCTCTTCTCTCTGCCATATGATTTTTCAAATGCAGAATGAAAACCAACAACAGAAGTGAAGGAAAACTGTTGGAAATTAGGAATAAGTAAACAAAAAATCCCAATAATGTAACTGCTTCTAATTCAAGATACCTATTATGTATCGCGCTGAATTATATGGATGCACTACTATACATATTTAAAATTTTAATATAGCTAATATCGTAGGCCTCTGCTACTGATCACCTTCACAATCGGATTCATATTACATCATAGCATAATAATGATAAGCAGTGCAGTGTACAACACGTTATTGTTCGTAATAAGATATATGTTATGTACCTAATAATGACTAAATTGTTTACAGAATAAGTGCAGCTTGTTTTGTTTCGAATTAGATTGGGACATTTCGAATTATTTAAGACAGATTGAAAGCTTTGGATGGACTATTGGTGCAGACCGGGTTTTAGTTAATTATCAATTGACGATTTTTAAGGTTTGTATAAATGATGCAAGTTTGCTGAAACAGATAACAATCGAATTCTTTTTTTGCCGTGGAATATGAAAAAAATATTTTTAGAATGTTGGTGACTGAATAACAATATTCTTTAAAAGGCAAAATAAACGTCTGAAAAAAAAAATTTGGAAATCTAACTCTGATCTTCAAAAAGGGACTTAGCTACTTTTCATTTTTGTCACTCGATGATAAAGCAATAATCGATTCTTAAAAAAAATTGTTTGTACTTAGTAGGTAAGTTCTGTTTTGTTACCTTTCTGATATCCCCCTACACAAGTAGACATACCACACGGCATTGAAAGTATAGGATTAAATAATGGACACTAATGTTTAGTATAGGCAGGCTACGAAGTGAGCAGAGGCTCATATACCATGTATTTTGACCACTAATTCTCAAATATTGTACGTATAATAAACGAAACTTTGATTGCTTACCAGCGGAAACCGAGTGGGAGTAACTAGGTTGAACTCTAGAATTACCAAGCAAATATCCGGTTCCATGTGAGGAAACACTGTCACATGCATGTGGGTGACAACGGGGGCGAAAGTTAATAACGACACGACAATCTTTAATATTCTATTTTGCCACCTAAATTAACATTACTAAAATAAAACAGTTCGTAATTTTGAAGATATAATTTGTATACAGTTTGTTTTTTGCAGAGGGCATCTATGGCAAGGGGGTTCAAGTAGGTTATCTATCTCGCTGCTTCCTTTTGCGTTGAGTGTTGTGGGTTCGATCTCCACATGGGACACAACATGGTGATCCACAAATTGTGTTCTGTATCTGGATGTGCTTTGTGACCTTTAAATTAATGTTTGTAAAGGGCGGGAGTTGTCTTTTATTTAAAAGTAAGGAAAAAGTCAGTCAATTCAAGGGAATGTGCAGTCACTCAAAGGCCTTAGTGAAGTCAACTTCGCTCAGTTAGGAACGTGAGTGTCACCTTTTCAATAGAAGCGTCTTGGCGAGAACAAGTTTTTAGGTGGGTTGACTCGTGGGAGCCGCACTTTATCCTATTATATGTGTTATACGTTACTATTTAACTTGTGCCAACCGGTTTTTACCAAGATTTTAGTTAGGTATAGCGAATACTAGATTGGTATGTGCTTTGAGAAGAACAGTGACACCTTCAGCCAAAACACCTTACGGCAAGTATTGCTGAAAAGGAAGAAAGTTTACTCTTCGTGTATTGTGAAGAATTACACACTTTTCACAGTTCGAGAGGAATCCTATACTAAGTAAACTGTACTAATATTATAAAGCTGAAGAGTTTGTTTGTTGGTTTGTTTGTTTATTTATTTGTTTGTTTGAACGCGCCAATATCAGGAACCGCTGGTCCGATTTGAAAAATTATTTTAGTGTTGTATAGTCCATTTATTGAGGAAGGCTATAGGCTATATGTCACCACGCTAATACTAATAGGAGCGGAGCACCAATGAAGAATGTTTCAAAAACGAGGGAAAATTTTCACGCTACGGGCAATAGAAGACGCAAACGAGGTTGCGTGGGTCAGATAGTTAAGTATATAGATAGCTAGGACAAGTAGGTAGTCACTTCAAAAAAAAATTGAAGTCAAATTACCAAATACATATAATGGTAAATGTATAATTTTATCAATCAGTTTATTTATAAGATTAAACAAGAGATTCAATCAGTCAATAAGAATTAATCTTTGTGGTCAAAGGAAGTAAACATTTCTGCTTTGATTTACCTGTGAAATGCTAAACTTGTCCATAATTACGGTGATATAGCTCTATTTTTTATTGCTTCAAGGAACCACAACCATTAATATGTAATGTTAATTGCAATTAAAAACCTTCAAGTGTCAATGACGACGATATACAAAATAAACGATCATTATTCTTATAATTTAATTGAATGTCCAAGGAAATATTTATTAATTACTTATTAATAACTGTAGTAGTAATATCCTCTTTACAATTCAATGTCAATGTAGTACATAACTCGCTGATTCATTAAAGGAAGTCTGGTCAGGGAAAACCTCAAAAGATTAAAGAATCGTTCAGCAAAAATATTTAACTACCATTACTTCCTGTAATGGTTTGATAACACTTGTGACCTAAAGAGGTCGATTACCTATTAAAATAAATATTGTTGAACAATTTATGTAGTTTTTTATTTATTCTTTAAATATATGTTTATTATAAACGAAACCAGTAGTGCATAACTTCGGATCATGCATAATCTAATTTATTGAACCCGAGACCTCTTGATTTTTATAGGCAGTCGCATACGTTAATCGTTAGACCAAAGAGGCAGTAAAGTTTCAGGAATTCAGAAAAAAAAATATATGGGGAAAGTTTGTTTATTGTTCGTTTTGTATTCTCTGTTCACGGAGATAATACAATTAGCATATGCATGTGCAATGAGCATGCACTTTATTAATATGCTCTTTTGCCTAAAGCCGCAACTGTGGTCTATTAATCTATACTAATATATAAAGCTGAAGAGTTTGTTTGTTGGTTTGAAAGCGCTAATCTCAGGAACCGATGGTCCGATTTGAAAAATTCTTTTAGTGTTTTATAGTCTATTTATCGAGGAAGGCTAAGGGCTATATATCATCACACTAATACTAATAGGAGCGGAGCACCAATGAAAAATGTTTCAAAAACGGGGAAAAATTTTCACGCTACGGGCAGTAGAAGACGCTAACGAGGTTGCGTGGGCCAGCTAGTGTAGATATAACACCGGCTTGAAATATTCATGTTAGGTGTTAAAACCTACCTGATTCCTGTAATTCCTCTTTTTGAGTTAGTATAGTGTAGGCGGTCTGTAGGTGTAGTGAAAGCTTGCTTATATTACCATTTCTATCTTATAATAGACATTATGTCACTTGGAATTGACGTGATAGCACAAGCGTGAACCTTAATGAAGTCTTTAATTCAATTTTACAATATTTTTTTTAATTTATTTATTTACATAAGTATAGTTCATTAGGCACAATAATTTCGTTTAATTTCGCCTCGTTGTATACTAATTGTTGTATGATTAAAAATACGATATAAATGTGATTAACAAAATAAATTGTGTTAGCCTGAAGTTTAGGGATTAATCAGTAGTTACCGTTTGAATAAATCTATTCTACCTGCGCCCTCTGGGTCCAACGGCTTCTGGATCACGCAAAATTTAATGGAGAGGATAGCGAAAGTTAGAACAGCATTGGATGGTCAAATTTATACTAATAATAAAGCTGAAGAGTTTGTTAGTTTGTTTGTTTGAACGCGCTAATCTCAGGTACCGCAAGTCCGATTTAAAAATTCTTTCGGTTTTGGATAGTCCATTTATCGAGGTAGGCTATAGGCTATATACCATCACGCTACTACTAATATAAGCGGAACACCAATGAAGAATGTTTCAAAAACGGGGAAAAATTTTCATGCTACGGGCAATAGAAGACACAAACGAGGTTGCGTGGGTTATATTATTATAAAATATCCCTGTACCGAGTGCATAGGTCCGTATGAATGAAGAATTAATGATAACTCGACGGTTTTTTTTCATTTTTTTATTGTATATGGGGCAAACGAGCATACGTATCGCCTAATGGTAAGCGATTACCGCCGCCCATGGACACCCGGTTGATAAACAAGCATCTGTAACTGAGGTATCCTACTAATCATATTAGCTTCTCACTTCCTTCTAATATTATGAAGATGTATGGATGTTATTACTAAACGGATTTAGACGTAGCTATAATGTCATATCAGAATAACTATTGTGTACTTATTTGCCGCTATAACCGACATACACGCTGGCGGGGTCGCAGAAAAAAGCTAGTAATGTTATAATTACAAAACTATAACACAAATTTCATTTGGAATATTCCAACGAATTTCTAAGAATAACGGAATATCACAATAAATGAAAAATAGGTGTATCGTTCGCGGGGTTATATTTGATAACCACAGAGTATGCCTACAGTTCTAATAATTGTATTATTAGAATGCATTTTGTATATCAGTACACAGGAAGACCTCGAGTTACGACATCGCCTAGTGGTATATGTAAATATTTAGAGATAAAATCACAATTTATTTATATGAAACACCTTAATCTATACTAATAGGTATTATATAGCTGAAGAATTTGTTTGGTTGGTTGAACGCGCTAATATCAGTAAGTACTGGACCTATTTGAAAAATTCTTTCGGTGTTAGATAGCCCAGTGGCCTATACCCTTCCTCGATACAGTTATCGAGTTATTATATTATGTTATTATTATTATCATCGAGGAAGGGTATAAGGTACACATCTTCACGTTACGTCCAAAAGAAGAAGGGAAGTATCGATATTTCTTTTTTGCAAAAACTGTTGGAACCATTCCTTTTGAGAGGTTCTATCGTGTGCGCTACGTAAATAGTTAAAATTTCACACAAACAATGTAGGAAAGAATAGTTCTACTTTAAAAGTGCAGAAGAAAATTGCGACAGTAAATGTATATTTTTTTAAATTGGCTAGCTATAACCTTTTTCATGGTAAACAAATGTTTAAATACTCTTATAACATCACGCTAAGGGCAGTAGGAAACGCAGACGAGGGACAGCAAGTCAGAAACAAATGAAGTTCAAGGTGTTACTAAACAACTTTTAATCTAGACTTACACTTAGTATCTGTTAAAGACAGAAAATTATAAAAACTGTTTTTCTTTTGACTAACAAATACTGTTAACTATAGAATTGGTCTTTGCGATGCCTATGTAATTCCCTATATTTCAACACTTATTACTTTTTAGATAATATATATTTATACTTATGACTGCCTCGGTGGTAGCGTATGCGACTGCCGTGAATGAGCTCTCGGATTCGATTCCCGTGTCGTACCAAATGTTTATATGATCTGCAAATATTTGTTTCGGAGTTTGAGTGTTTTCTATGTATATACAAAAAAATATGTACATATTTATATCAGTTGTCTAGTACCCATAACACAAGCTCTGCTTAGCTTGGAACTAGATGACGTTGTGAATTAGATGTCCGAAATATTTATTTATTTATATTTATATACCAAAAACCATAATGTAATTATTATCATACTAAAATTAATATTTCTTACAGTAAAATTTAAAAGTACATTGAATCACTCTCAATTTGTGAAACTGCCGAAATTCATTGATAACGTCCATATCTAATGCAGTAATCGGTCTGAAAAGGTTACCTCATCAGTCAATTGAGGACACGAGGCGTAGCTGTATCTATATATGTTTGTATAATAAGGGCTGTTAATTATAATTGTATTGTTTTTATTATTTCTAACTCTGACACACAACGCCATCTAGTCCTAAACTAACCGGAGCTTGTATTATGCGTCCTAGACAAGTGATTTAAATACAAATCTACTTTTTGTAAACAGTTTCACATATAAAACATCCAAACTCCGGAACAAATATTTGCAGATTCTGATTAATTTCGTTGACAGTTAAATTTTTCACGAAATGTCCTGAGTCTCAACTCGGTGTATTCGTGGTTCATTGCTGTTGATCCTGGTGTACAGGAATTACAGTGGTGGGCGTGTAGGTGGGATTAGTCCCAATAAAAAAAGTGTTTGGAGTTCAAAAGGTTACATGGCCTAAAGGGCTCCCTCGGGCTTTCAGCGCATCACCGTGAACACACCCGTGACACGTAATCCCAACTGATTATAGTTTCGGGCAGCTGACCCCATTCAACTGTTACATTTGTCTATCAAAGTATTACGAAGGCGGGTTACAGGTACAATAGACAAAGTTATTACGCGACAATACGCGTGTGGATTCCTACGTAATCGGATGTGGCGGTACAAAGCGGACGCGCGTCCGTCCGGCCGGACAGGCGGATACCGGCCGATGCTGAGATATCCACCTCTCCCGCATCCGCTAACCGTCCGACAATGTGATCTTTGTTTGTGGAATGTGTTACACTAACGTTACTATGAACTATGAACCATACCTATTTACTTGTTACCCTAACGACAAGTTTAAAGTTTACGAGACATTCAAGCGTTTAAGAACGTCGTGTTCTATCTATCTAAGGACATTGAATGAATTTAAATTGTAGGGTCAAATGTCAGTTTTACCATCAATCAGACGCAGAATTTCCACTTAGGCTGGCTTAGATTAAAGAGGAGTACAAAAAACGAATAACTATGAGTACCCCTTTAACTTTAAATTCGGGCGAAGTCATTCATATTTACGACTCTGGTGTAACGCGTGTCTATAGATAAATGTGATCATATTCCACTGCCATTATTTTGGACACATAGAAAGTATCTAATACCTTTAAATAGGCAATTCTTGTATATATACTTATGTTTCTATAATCTAAGCTACTGTTTTTAAAAGAAATATTCTCGATCTATCGCTTTAAAAGTGTAGTAAAACCATCATGGGCGTACCCAGGTTCTGGGCCAGGGGGGGCAAATCGGGTTTTTTTAAAAGCACCTCGTCAAATAAATGGATATGAAAAAGGCATGGCAGGAAGGAAATCCCTAGAACCACGACGTACCTCGGGCCACCTATGGTTTGTAGATGGCCCCTTCCTATGTAGGAACCCTGATGCTCCTTTTCTATTTTAAAAAGGGGCTCGAGCACTTTGTTGAGCTTGCGCCGCTACCCCGGATTGCTTCTGCTTGGGTGATCCTCACCTTTGGCCGGAACACTACCATGGGATTTAGAGGCGGAAGTGCTCGCCGAAGTTTACCGACGAGCGGCTGAATATCGGCATCTCTCTCTGCGATTGCAGTGAGGACTCGGCCCAGCACACGCTGGCGATCTTCCCCGCTTGGGTGTCGCAGCGTCGGGCTCTCACTGCAGTCATAGGAGGAGATCTCTCGCTACCGGCCATCATACGATCCATTACTGGCCAAAAAAAAATTTCTGATATATCAGACGATAATATTTTGCTTCCGAGAATTTTTTGTAGTGACTTAAATACATTCCAAATGAATGGGCATGTCAGCTGTCCATAAAAACTACATAAACCGACTCGGAAGATTTGATATCTTAGGACTATGATGAGTTGTTCTCCTCGCTAAAGAGCATGATCTCTGATCGTCACTACGCTCGAACATCGCATAGCCCTAGGACTGATTCCGATTCCGATTGCCGATCTTACAACAACACAGAAAATAAATCTGTCTTTGTCCATAGTCGATCTTAGTCACGTTTTTACGCGTCTGAGTGTGCTTTATATATAATCGAGAGAAGAAAATAGTAGGAACGCCAACATCTAGGGGGGGGGCAGCTGCCCTCCCCTGCCCTACCCTGGGTACGCCCATGAAAACCATGATCAATCATTGTATCCATTTGGGTCGTATTGTCTAAAAAAAATAAAATTATTATCCTGTATTCTTACTTTGAGTATCATGTTGTGTCATTACGGAAGGGTACCAATCAGTACTGAACCTATATTTATCCTAAACATGATGCCTTGTTTGTTACCTGTTGTAATTACCTTAATAAATAAATCTCGGCAACGGGCCAACGATTTTCATGAAATTTAGTATGCAAGGGGTTCCCGGGGTGATAAATCGATCTAGCTAAGATTCACTTTTAGAAAAATTACTATAGTACATCTAGGTTCTATAGAATTGAGTAGAATTAAACTAAATTTAGTTCTGTCCGAAATAAGTTTGGTCCTATTATGTTTTCAGAATATAAAACACATAGTTACAAGTATTGCATGTACTAAAGAATTAGCTTCCATACAACTTAGGGCCAGTTTCACCAGTTCTTGATAAAGTTTCATATAGTTATCTGCCATATAACACTCTCTATCTAATACTTGTGAAATCTGTAGTTATTTTACAGATAAATTGACGTTAGTCTAGACATTAGTTAATCAGCAAGTTGCAAGCAATAATAATCATATCAAATATTCCGGACATCTAACACACAACGCCATCTCGTCCGAAGCTAAGCAGAGCTTGTGTTATGAGTACTAGACAACTGATATAAATACTTATATACTTTTTTTTTGTAAATACTAAAAAAAAGTATAATAGACAAATAAATAAATATCTTGGCTTTTAAAAATGTCACCAGGAAGCTACATTGAGCGTTTCGAAATAAATTATTTAACGGATAGATAAAATAAAAACTGTTCGCTTTAAGTATTTAGCAAAAACTAAAATACGGGAAAATCAAGAACTCATAATATTTAATACGTATTATAGCAATAAGATAAGATTTGACTTGATCTGTGTAACAGTAAACTGCATGTTGTGTGGGAAAAGTAGACACTATTTTATTACTCATTAATATTTTTTATTAAATACTTTACTTCCTGACTATTATTTCTTTCTACGACAAAACAAATCATTAAGTGTTCTAAGGTTCTCCTCATATAAAAATCAATTACTGCATTGCACAAAAACAACTGCACGTTTGGCCTACTGGTTAAGCGGTCGCCACACCGTTCCCTACTACGCCAAGTGTTGTGGGTTCAAATCCCACATGGAATAACACTTCGTGTGATCCATAAATTGTTGTTTTAAGTCAGGGTGTTCTTTGGGTCCGTTTCATGTATGTTTATAAAGTCCATCTATGTTTATTTTGTAGTAAAATAATATATATTTATAGTTTGCAGGTATTATATGCAAAATGACTTTTTACATTAGACAGCTGGTGGAACAGTGGAGGTTTTCTACGTGTTCACATAAAACAAGAGGTGCTACAGTTAATGCGGAACCCGATTTATTTTCACTAAAATAATTGTTACGTGTAAGATCGCTCCAGGGTTTTCCTTACTAGGGTGCACCTGGTTCGCCGGCTCCTAGTACCCAAGACGGCGTGCGGCTTTAGTCGGTTCGAGTCCGACATGCCACCAGTAGGAGGTATACGAGGGGATTCCCGCACGGAAAAAAAAAAAAAGACGTTTGGCACTCGGTGACTGCCGCGGTAAAGTTATTGCATAGCATTTTTTATCAACTTATGCAATTATAATTATACTAGCGACCCGCCCCGGCTTCGCACGGGTGCAATGCTGATACTAAATTAAATACACTACAGAAAAACTATGGACGTTGTATATAAAAACGTAGCGGCACGCTCCGACTTTGCACGGTAATTTACGACATCACGTTAGAAACCTCTAAAATTAGCAATGTTGCCTTAGTATATGATGAATGTTTTATACATATAAACCTTCCTCTTGAATCACTCTATCTATTGGAAAAAACCGCATCAAAATCCGTTGCGTAGTTTTAAAGATTTAAGCGCACATAGGGATATAGGGACAGAAAAGGCGACTTTGTTTTATACTATGTAGTGATATTTATTTTATTTATGCAGTTTTTTTTATTTGTGTATTTTTTTCTACAAAACAAGAACAAAAACAAAAATAATAATAATAATAAGTTCTGGTATTTATCGATAGATGGAAAAACTAAAAAGTATCACCGCTGTCCCGGTCGGAATCGGGGCGAATTTCTGTCTTTCGGTCCCCACGCTCAAGGCCCGCGATAGAAGTTATGCAATAGCTTAAAAATGGTGTAAGTTTGTCTAATCAGTGATTTTATACTACTAATTGACACGGTGAGTTTCGTCCAACGATCGATATTGCACACCCGATATAAAATGCATGTTATTCTATTTCTAATTTTGGGCTCATACAGACTTTTAGTTTTTAATCATCAGTCTTGTGAAATCCAGCATCCACAAATAAATAAATATTCCGGCCATCTAATACACAACGCCATCTAGTCCCAAACTAAGCAGAGCTTGTGTTATGGGTACTAGACAACTGATATAAAGATTTATAAAAAAAATTGTGGTAATACATACATATTATACATAGAAAACACCCAAACTCTAAAACAAATAATTGTCGATCACACAAACATTTGGTCCGATCCAGGATTTGAACCCGAGACCTTAAACACAGCAGTCGCATTCACTACCTATGTACCTACCTACACTACTTCATCATTAGTTTCTAAAAGAGACACGCTGTTAATTAACATTTTCAATGACAATGACTTACCGCTCAGATATTTGCAGAGAGGCAAAATGTTGAGACAAAATTTATCTGTAAACAAGTAATGATTTATTTATTTAAAAAAAACTGACTGCGTCAATATCTACCATCTTTATTAAACTTTGATGTTTTTTTTTAAATTTTGATGTACACAGTGTCTCTCACGACTAAGACGAATCTGTTGACACCACTCACATAAAAATACGACAAGCCGTGTAGTCTCTAGGGCATGCCAAAGAAACATACATACATATATTTCGCAGTCGGGTATAAAATAAAACCCACTCAACCTTTTCATAAACCTACAGCTTCTAATAATATAACAGCAAAGTGAGAACAAACGCCTCCACTTGTCACACCTTTCAATACAAAATCCACCTGCATTACTTATTGTTAATTGCATATTCTGTCGTAACCTTTAAATGTAAAGAGCTAACTCAACCTACGTCAGATTTACGTAGGTTTTATTAAATCTTGAAGCACATTCTACAAATCCAGCTTTAAAATGCTTTTATGCATCGTCTATCGTGTTAGAAATTACATTAAGGGTCGACGAAGAATTAATAAGATTAAGACGAAGGCTGACGCGTCGAGTGACACGGCTTCTGTTCATTGATAGCTGCCTACGCTCACCCCATCCCCTTCGCCATTCAAGGACTTGTAGGGTTACATAAACAGCTTCAGTGTCGCCTTACACGTATATAAATAAGAATGACAATAAAATGGATCATGTTGTAATTTAGGTATAAGATAGTTTTTTATTTAATTATAAGAATTTGATCCGTTTGAAATGAACTGGTAGCCGACCCCAAATAATATTGGGAATAATAAAGGCTAAGAAGAAGAAGATCCGTTTGAAATGAAAACTCCTTTCATATATGTTACTTTGTACTTTTGTTTCAGTCATCCCTGGTCTAAAAATATATTGGATCTACAAATTTATGATGAATTTACTCCTTTATATAACATTAAGTGTATATTATATAGACGATTGACTCATAGTATTTTACAAACTAAGTTCATATCGAAAACGTACCTAAATCTTAGTCAGGGGATTTTGAACTTGCCTATTGAATATGATTATGCAAATACTTTTCGGTACACATCGTAATCTCGTTCCCCCTCGGCCTACGTAGTCAATGAATGGGGTGATACGTACAGTGAACTGAGAGGGTGAGGTATTCTTCTCAGCCCAAACCCATTCTTAGCAAAGTCTTAATTTGTAGTATGTTCTTCAAGGCTAGCGCTTTACACATACTTTTTGTTCATTTCTGAGGTTATCAATAACTGTAAGAATAAAATAGTATAACCTATGAACATTATAAAAATAGGAGAATTTAAGTTATTTGTCTTTAATGTTTACCACCTTCAATATTCACGTTCCCTTTGATGTGATGTTCGGTCTTCGTCCAGTGTTTTTAATTTTCCATGTTAAATAAGACATTTAGTATATAATATCTGCCTTAAACAGCCTCGTTGGTCGAGCGGTAAACTTCAGCAATTACCGAACAAGAAGTCTCGGGTTCGATTCCCAGGTTGGACTGCTGTTGGGATTTTCTTACAAGAAATTCTTAATAGCAGACCGGAGTATGGAATATAAGATATATATATTGCAGGTATTGCCCGCTCGTGCCTCGGAGAGCACTTAAAGCTGTCGGTCCCGGTTGTCATGAAAATCAATGGCAATCGTTATTGGGAAATCAGGGTTCTCAAATATACTGACAAGTAGGTCAACCTTCGAATTCAGTGCCCCCTTAGGGTTGCGAAGGTTTGATGCCAGTCGCTCCTGAGATGTCAATCGGTTTTACCTGATATTCAGGTAAAACCGTTTGATCTAATATCCAACCCCAAACAATCTAGGGAATAATAAAGACTAGAAACACGAGGAAGATGATGAGTATGTTATTTCTAAAAAAATATATAAGAATTAAGAACTATCACTTTTCACCGATCTCCAAATATCATTTAATGGCTTATTTACACCGTTTTTTCCGTCAATTGTATCTACAGCAAATTTTTAAATTATATTTTTGGCAGTACAATAATCGATGTCTTACTTCACTGTCTCAAATGTTTGTTATTTGATAATTAGAAGATACATAAAATAATTAAGATTGTCAAAATTCCTGGGCATCTTTTAGATAAGAATATCGAGAGATATCCTTGCTCCATCAGACGACACAAGGTCACAATATCCCCGAATCAGTAATGTTAATTGGTATCCACTGAGTGACACGGGTGAAGGTTTTCATCGTGGCCTGGATATTGGAATTTGTTAAGTATTTATTATATTTTAGGGGGGAGACCTTCGTTCAGCGATGTCGTGGTTGGCGATAGGTTGATACTATTATTATATTTAGCGTTTGGATTGATAGAAAACTTTACTATATACAAAAAAATTAACTGTGGGAGAGCCACGCTTCGGCATGAATGGGCCGGCTCGACCGGAGTGATACCACGGCCTTACAGAAAACCGGTTTGAAATAGCGCTTGCGCTGTGTTTCACCGAATGAGTGAGGATACCGGAGGCCCATACCCGCCACCTATCCACCCATCCCTCTCTCCATCTCCCAAAGGCCGGCAATGCACTTGTGACGCCTCTGATGTTGCGGGTGTCCATGGGCGGCGGTAATCGCTTACCATCAGGTGATACGTCTGTTAGTTTGCCCACTATTCAAGAAAAAAATTTTTATATGGATTACATAATTAAATAATTTTATTTAGTCTCTCGTGTCGTATAAACACACACCTGCCACAAATAACTTCGCAACACCCAAAGGTTTGTCTGGAAGAAAATGCCTGTGGCATTAAGTCCGCCTTGTGCAACATGTTTGCAGGAAGTTTTAATAAATAAATAAATAAATAATTCTGCCAGTTTTTTAGAGAAGGAGCTCATGTACATTCTTACCTTCTTTTTAAATGTATATCGGGTAGTTAAAATATCAACTGGCTAAAATGGCTCTCCATACTACTACACTACCTACCTCACCAAAAACGCCAATTTCTCACTCATCTAAACTAATAATAGTCCAGTTAAGAATGATGGCAGGTCACAAAACCGAAAAAATACATTACATTAATAATGTGGGTGTAATATAAATCCTGATTAGTTTGGGCTATGATAACATGTCAAATTTTATTAATACAAAAATATCCTTTATAGCAATTACCAAATAACTATAAAGACCAATAGATGGTTATCTACTGCATTTCACTGAATGCACATTATTACAGATTGGTACCCTGGTACCCTTACATAGGGCAAATGATCTTTGTTATCATACAATATTATTTTGTTCTGAATGAAAATTTAAACTTACTCACGACTCTTGAAATTTTTATGTCAGCATTACATTTTTAATGTCAGCATTTCAAATTTCATGTCAGCATTACAAAGCAGTATAACAACTGGACTATATAACTCAAATAATTTTTCCACTAGCTTTACAATATCATCGCTACTTAGTTGGGTAGTAAATGTGTTGTCATTTGTTTGTGTTATACATTATACATGATATTCGGAACGGTGCATTTCGAACATGAATTTCATGATATCATTAGCCGATTCTGAATGACGCAAGGCTACATTGATTTATGCTGCGTCCATTTTGATTCATAATTTTAGGTATACTGTTTCGACTCAAGAAACTTTTCAATGTCGCCAATTTGTAGGTTTTCTATTGTGTTGTTGGGGGAAATTTGTTATTAAATTATAACAAAGTTAACATCGATTTTCTATTAATCGGGTTTCCTTTAAATAATAAAAATCTTTGATTATAAATTCTCGGTTTCTAATTGCTTTTTTTTTATAGAAAATAACACGAAAATGTTACATAAATGAGACCAAGTGAGCGAGACAGCGTATAACGACCACGTAATGTCTACCTACTCTACTGTCCTCTTGATAAGAACATACTAGAGGTAGGTAATTGTATGGTTTACTACTGAAACCTTCTTGGCACAAAATTTGAGAACCACAGTCTGGAATAAAGTCCAAAAGTCCAAAGTAAATCGTACTATTGCGAGACAGACACAAACCAGAAAATCTAGAAATATATTACAAGTACTCGTACATCTATTTATCACACTTAAATTCATCTAACATATTTGAGATTTTATCACCTTAAGACATCGTAACTAGTTGTTCTAATAATTCCGTGTCATACAACCGGTACGAGTAATACGAGTAATGATAATAGCAGTAGTCTACAAACTAATTAATTCTGCGAGTGAGTCTAGAAACAATTCGTGTTGGCGCAATTGAATCGGCTTGTTGCTCGACCCTTGTTCGACACAAAAGGATAAGCTCAAAGATTAGGCATAGCGAAGATATGTAGGATTAATTAATATCTACCCATTTACTTAGGTTAGATGCCGTTGAAATAATCGGAAAATCGAATGCATGTGAAGAGCCATCTGATTCGGAATCGCCCTCTTTAACCCTTATTCTTGTGAAGAGAAGAGACATGTTAAAAAGGCCCACCAAGAGTGGCACTCAAAATGCCAAATGTAAGTCACAGAATAGATTTCTGATTTCGTTTTCTTTATTGAAAAACTAGCTGAACCCCACGGTGCTCGGCCCCGCGGTAAGACAATAACCGCGGGCAACACTGCGAGGCGAAGCTATTATCTTTATAAATTGTAGTCTATGTGTCATTCTGATGTATAAGCTATATCATTGTAAAGTTTCATTAAAATCCATTCAGGAGTTCTTGCGCGAAAGAGCAACAAACATACTCACTTATATACTCACAAATTTTCGCGTTTATATTGTATCGTAAGCCCGTTGTTAGTTATAACGATAACGTACCTATTGAAATTCATGATCACATTTTATTAACATCTACAGAGAAGTGTCGTGTCTGTAAGCATATAATCTAGCGCCCATAATATGAACCTACGCTACTACGTTCGTCTGAGATCAAGAGGAGCTGGAGGGAGGCGTGGGTGATGCGTAGGCGGTGCGTGGGCGAATCGCCATTTATATCTATAACTATACACAAATACTATAGCAAAATGTTATTCGCATTTGGGCAATTAATGTGCGTGTCGCGATAGGGCTTTGACGTCAGCATATTTTAAAAATGTGGTTGCCAATAACTATATTGATATATTATATTGCGTGACTGGAATAATGACTCTTGGTTAGAAATAGAATAAACCTAATGTGTTCTATAAAATAAATGTTTTTTAGAAGAAATTTAAACTTTTAATGAAGTCGTTTGGAAATAAAACAATTAAGAACTAGTGAAAATCAGTAGGTAACAATAAATACTGTATTTTTATTTATTATTCTTACTTGTCCGTCCATAGTTATTTTTATTGAATAAAATTTGACTTAAATGGAGATAAATAGATACGTCAAATAAAGTGAACACAAACCACAACTGATCACAAGTAGAATACATTACTCACACATACATAATAATCACCTAATGTTTTATTTAGTTACGTGTTTACGCGCAAAACATTTTCCATTTTCCACGACGTATAATCGAAATGAAAAATCATAGCGCTCTCTTGCTTCGACTGCCGTCGTCGTGGTTTCGGTGCTTTCGTGCCCGATCGGCTACGGTCGGGCGCGCTCGGCTGCGCGTGCGACGCTCTCGGCCCTGCAGGAAACAGGAAGTGGACTAACCGCGGGCTTCCGCTCCCATTCGCGCCGCTCGCCGGTTCGCCGGACGCGCACTGTTTCATTCACAACGCTTGTATTTTGTATAGTTGAAGTAATATTATCTAGTCGCGAGTAACATTGTGAGCTTGGAATTACACACCGTGCTATCCGGAAACCTAAGCGTAATGCGATTCTGTTTACGAAACCATTGCCGGCTACCCTTACCGATTTATGATTGTGACATGTAATTCGATACACGTTAAAATGTATGTAACCTGACAATAAAGGACACGTGACTTACGTAAGTATGTTCTTCTAATTACGAACAAAATACTCGTATATAATAATTCGACTGAAGACCTTCCAACCAACAACTATAACGATATTTTTACGGTAAATAATAAGAATAATAAGAATTTATTTCTATCTTTTTCAAAAGACAACTCGCGCATAAGGAATAAACATCCTGTGTCGGACGGACACAAAGAACACCCAGACTCGGGACAACAATTTGTAGATGCCACAAAGTGTCGTACCGCGTGGGATTTTAGTTTAGTACGGCGCCCTGGAGTTTAGTAGCAGGAACATTGAGGTATCCACATAGGAGGGGCCATCTACAAAGCGTAGGTGGCCCGAGGTACATCGGGGTTCCAGGGTTTTCCTTTCTAGGGTGCACCTGGTTCCCCGGCATCTAGTACCCAAGACGGCGTGCGGTTTTAGTCGGTCCGACATGCCACCAGGAGGTGGTATCCTGGGGGTTTCCGAACAGGAAAAAAGAAAGAAAAAGAGGTGATTCTTCTTTATTCCATCACTATACGGCCAAATTAATGAAGATTGATAAACTGTGATAACTAATCTTTAAAATGTGTCAATTATTAAGGGATCTAGGCTATACCGTGTCATATTATCAGTATCACAAGCATTTACTATATTAATGGCATTTGTGTACTGTGACGTAATTACTCTGACGTCATCGCTAGGGTGAAGTAATTAACAAGGGCGAAACGGTGAAAGGAGTGAGACAGCGATGCGTAACAACTCAATGAAGGGGATGTTCTGTTACGTCATTGTAAACGAACTTGACAACACACTGTAGATAAAATAATAACCTCTAAGTAATTGTGATAGAGTCTGAATTAGTGTAACATTGGTTTTATCAAAGGGAATTTTGTGTGGTGTGACGTGTTAGTAGTCGGGTGATCCCTCGATTGTTCGGTTGAACAAATATTTTGATCGCTACGGTTTATTCATATTTAATTTATTGCAGGCACCGATTTACTCTTACTATTTTTAAAGTATCGAGTTCCATTTTATATAATGACTCAGTCTGCGACGACGGGCTGCAGTCCAGGCTCTTTCTTTCTTGGTATCCGACGACCGTCATAGTTCATACTATACTAATATTATAAATCCGAAAGTTAGTCTGTCTGCTTGTTCATTACACTTTCAAGGCTAAACTGCAGCACCGATACCAATGAAATTTGGTGTGAAGATACTTAGATTCTTGAAGAAGGACATAGGCTAATACCGCTATAGCCAACAAACACGCGGGCGGGGCCGTGGGCAAAGATTACTAATACTTTTAAGTAAAGTAAATAGCAAATCACCACCAAAATATCATTCAGACAAACTGCTCTCGCATTCGCTAAAATAAATTACAAGTTTTCAACAAAAGATTTTAATTTTTTTTTATGACATGGCAACATCACTCGGACCAGCTATTTCTGCCAATGTTCAGTATTTATCGTCTTCAATTATCAAGTCTTAATATGTAAAATGTGGATGACATGAAAGGGGGACCGTCTTTCGAAAAAACAAAAAACGATCTCCCAACAAAATATATTCGTGGCCGTTTATAATAATGAATAAAAACCGATTCAAATCTGTTACTTGTGTCATTGATAGCGCCGAAAACTTCAATGAATGAACGAAGCTTGCATTATATTTACACTTCCGCTATCTATCCTTGTCACTCCTATTTCAAAGTAGGTACATTAAGTGAGACAACACGATACTAATTCACTGCAATTTTGATAATACCATTGACTATGTCTTCTATATCTTCTTCCTACCACCTATACGCGGATGATCTCCAAATTTATAGCAGGGCATCACTGACTAACCTGACTGACGCCGTTAACACCACTAATGACGAACTAGACAAAATTTGCAAGTGGAGCAACACCTATGGCCTAAAAATCAACCCATCCAAAACTCAGGTAATTGTCATTGGAAGCTCGCGAACGATTTCCAAAATTGATTGGACGGGACTGCCTCGAATCTCTTGTAATGGTACACCGATACCGTACAGCGATAGGGTGAAGAACCTGGGGATATTCATTGATAGTACCTTATCCTGGCGTCCTCAGCTACAAGAACTGAGTCGCAAAATGTTTGCTGCTGCAGGGTCTTTGCGCAGATTACGCAATTTTTTGCCTATATCTACCAAGATTGCTCTTACACAATCCCTTCTTTTCCCCATCCTTGATTATGCTGATGCCAGTTATATAGATCTCACTGAAGACCAATTGAATAAGCTTGAAAGACTCCAAAATCTCTGTATAAGATTTATATTTGGATTACGCAAATATGATCATATCTCCGATTATCGTAAACAGCTTAAGTGGTTACCCATCCGCCATCGCCGGAATGCTCATGTTCTTTCTCTTCTTTATAACATTTTATTCAACCCTCTTACTCCACGTTACCTTAAATCCCGGTTCACCTTTCTACATGACACACACTCTAAATTGTTGAGATCGTCAGAGAACCTGACATTGAAAATGCCTGGACATAGTACAAAATTCCTCGACCACTCCTTCACTGCCCAAGCAGTTCGTCTATGGAACGCCTTACCAATAACGATAAGACGTGCGCAGACATTAGCTGCGTTCAGGAGACTGGTGAAGGCATATTACCTGGGAGACCTCAAAGACTCGTAACCGACCTTGCACTGAATTAGGTCTCAAATTCCCCCTGTAGTTTGTATGGAATATCTATTAATTAATATTTCTACGTACTTATTTATTTATTTAATTATCATCCACACTAAATGTTACTATTACTTTATACTCGTATAATATTTATATGTAAGTACTTCTTTTTCTTATTAACTTTTTACACACCAGCCACTACCCTAAACTTTCCACGTCTATCTTTCCATCCAATGGTTGCCTGTAAGAGATTGCCTTCGGGCGATAAGGCCGCCAATTGTACCTCTTAGCTTTAGTTACCTTTGTTAAATATCTGGTGTACAATAAAGTGATTATTATTATTATTATTATGTTGATGAATGAAAACGAAGTAGTTGGAATAATTATGAAGGTAATTTAAAAAACAAGTAAGTATAATTGATGGTGCGTATTCCAATATCAGACGCTATAAGAATAATTTATAAGAATCTATTACTTACCTACCTACTTTGTTTCAAATCTTCGCATTAACAACAAAAATTATACCGCGCAAAATGATTTGACAAGTTATTCTGATAACTTGTCAAAAACGACCGCATTCTGATGCGAAGTTAGGATCTATGCAATCTATTGTATTGACATTGTCACGTGGCCATTTTTCGATTTGCGCGGTATTTTTTTCGACTTTCGCTGTATTGTTGTACTCGTATTGCATTATATCTATACTAATATATAAAGCCGAAGAGTTTGTTCGTTTGAACGCGCTAATCTCAGGAACCACTGGTCTGATTTGAAAAATTATTTTAGTGTTGGATAGTCCATTTATCGAGGAAGGCTATAGGGTATATATCATCACTCTAAGACCAATAGGAGCGGAGCACTAATGAAGAATGTTACAAAACCCGGGGCAAAATATTACACTACGAACAATAAGAGACGTAAACGAGTTTGCGTGGTAAACACGTAAATTACACGTAAATTAATCTCTGAAATAAATAACTTCACCGTTTCGTAAGTTGCCCAAATTGTATAGAACGAAATAAAGAAAGGATCATTCTATATATAGATTTCAAACCTACTTTACTTGAAATGTTATTAACGTCGACAAACACAGTTACGTATACATGAAGAGACCCTCATTTCAATTGTGTACGAAATCGTTTGTTTCGTGTTAAACATGGCGTGATTATAACATTTCAATATAACCTACACGCGAAAGTAATATTTTGGTAAATTCCAGTGAATAAGCCCACGTTTGTTTTTCTTTTTATGGGCTTCAGAAAATGGGTTTATTGTTAGATATTGTCGAGTTGTACCCGTCCAATTTTATGCTTCTTAGTATTTTCAATGGCTATTTTTAATGTAGAAGTTTTGTTGGAATGAAAACGCCGTTTCGTTTTAATAATGATATTATTTTACAGATGTAAATGGAATGTACCATACTAATGATATCGGGTATTTTTCTTACGAATTATTTCTGTTAATAAAAGTGTTCATGTAAAATTGTTATTAAAGAATCTAAAATCTTAAAAAAACATGCTTCACGTATTATGAGGATACTAGCTCACCCACGCAACCTCGTTTGCGTCTTATATTGCCCGTAGTGTGAAAATTGCCCCCGTTTTTGAAACATTCTTCATTGGTGCTCCTATCCTATCAGTAGTAGCGTGACGATATATAGCCTATAGCCTTTCTCGGTAAATGGACTATCTAACACTGAAATATTTTTTCAAATCGGACCAGCGGTTCCTGAGATTAGCGCGTTCAAACAAACAAACAAACTCTTCAGCTTTATTATTAGTATAGATTATATACCTACTCTTATTATAAGGGTAAGAATGAGTAGACCCGCAGACGAACCTAGGTGCGGCTATTGTGAAGACTTGAAGATATATTTAGCCCCAAGAAGTAGAAAATAAACATATTAAGGTATTGACTTTTACGAGTGATATAGATTCTATATTCAATAGTGTGACAATATTGATTGAGTGATCGACAGTTCGACATTAGTTCAATACATTCGTTATCGCACCCGTTTATATTCTGGAGAGGAGAAATCTATCACTTTCAATTATTAGTTAAATATAAACAATAAAATATGTATAAAAGCCAATTGTTCTTATAATGATAGGTTATCGTGTAAAAACGTTGAAAAATTAATAGTAATTCATCGAAATTCGACCACCGAGTGCATTGTAGCAATTATTTATTGATGTAAGAGATTACAGATTAATATCGACATTAAAATATTCCATTTTATATTAAAAGTAGCACATACAAGAGATAGGTATTCCTTAATTCGTAAAATTTAGGTTAAACATTTTAATATACAAAAAAAATTGAATTACAAAAAGGTTGGCTTTTCTACAAGAAAGGACAAGGTATACAACATTCGCAACTAAACTCAAACAGTAAAAATGAAAAGATGTTATAAAATATCGAGAAGTAGAGCAAAAACTCTTTTTTTTAATCATAAGTTCTAAATATATATTAAGTTAAATACATATTACATAATTGCTTACGTTCATACTGTCAATGTCAAACACGTCGTGTCGTGTGCGTATGACGTATTTAAAAACGGTTGCAGCTGACGTACTAGAAGTTTGAACAATATGAAATAGGTAATTAAATATACAAATACGTGTACATTCACTGGTAGTTTCATAATAAAAGTTAAGTGTGCGGCAAGTTACTAAAAAAACGACATTTTGGCCAATAATAGTTAAGAAAAAAATTTAATATATCATTTAAAGACGTTTAAAACTAAGCTTTAATGAAAGGAAACATTAAGAAGGAAATAATAATTGATGCGAACAGGGACCATACGTATCCGGTGACGACCGGAAGTAACGCCATACGCCTTACTCCGGAAATGACGCGCCCCTTTCTTTCGCTCCTTGAATCATGTGCAAGGGCACTCCATTCATGCAATCGTGGGAGACTTGTGAACGGAACTAACCGTAACTTCTAATTCATGAATGAAAATAAAACGACAATTTACAAAGGTACGCGGGTATTTAAATAAAATTAAGTGTTTAAATGTTTTTCATTTGGTCGGTTGCTCCCGCCGTGTGCGAGTGAATGAATTCGAGGGGAGGGTATTTTTATACAGCGACCAACTGCGTGCTTCTTGTACTATTTTTATTACGGTATTATCTAAATGCATCTGTAAAAGAGATAGTAGTTATTTAAAAGTCTCGTAGATATAAATTAGCTTATGTAATGTGATTTTAACCTGCCACGGTTTCAAGCAAGATAAGAAATGTAAAAGTGTGTAACAATTGTGATCGCTTTGTTATGACAGAAGTCATCAATATCGCCAGTAATTATACCTCTCTCAGTACTAACTAAAATACAGATCACATACAGGTTACACAAAAAGAAGTTTCTGAATTTGTCTTCTCAAACAAGGTAAATATGACCATACAAAAAATATTTTATTTCAATGATTAAATAAGTATTTAATTACAACAAAAAATAAACATACATACAAAAAAATATAATGACTTTCAATATAGTCGTATCAAGCTAAATACCGTTATTTCAAATCAATTTTATTATACCTACTTACTTTTACATTTTGATGTAAATGCCCGGAAAACAATTTCATACTCAGTCGTGTAATGGAATATTGTTGTTATTTAAATATTATTCATATTAGAGCCTTTCCTTAAACTTCAAAGCAATAAAACGCAAAGAAATAAATATAATACGTTTCGAGTAATTTGTAGAGTAGGTAAATGAACAGGTACTCGTACTTTAAAACGATGAAACGAATTCCATTCCGCATATTAGAAATGAACATACTTGTGAAACTGTATTTATTATAGCTACCCATTACCTAGATATTTAATGACAAAAATATCATAGATTATATCACGCTTAGTAATAAATATACCTTTGCTGGTCTGAGAGTCGGTAATATGGTAATTTTTAGAATATACCAGGAACTTCTGAGAGTAACTAAGCACGTTAATAATTAAAGTTCTATCTAAACCTGTTCTATAAATCGAAAAAAACACTTTCAGTAAAAAATAATATCCACTTTGTTTCTGCCTAGGCTATGGAGGGTAGACCCTCCATAGCCTAGGCATAACTTTCAATGTTTCTATCTTGAAATAAAATTGATTAAAAACACGAACTGTCAAAATAGATAGATAGCCGAAGTTATGGGCAATAAACTGTTTTTTCTATATTTAAAATTCGAAAGAACTAAAAAGGTAATAGTCTAGGAGGCCGATAAATAAATACGTTTGTATTGATAGTGACTGATTTATGTTTTCAAATGGCACGTCTTCATAATTAATGGGCCCGGTAGGCTTATTTGGTATTCGTAGCATTAACATTGCTGGTAGTCTGGACAATCTAGTTTTCTATTACATGTAATATACATAATATAATTATGTTTAAATGTATCGACGGAACTTGTTGAGAACGTGTATTGACTTCATATTGACTTGTGTATGTTAAGAGTGCTTGGCTACCGTAAGATGATTGAATGTGATCTAAGTGGTCGCAACGGCTTTGTTGTATGAGATATAACCGCTTGCCTACTGTTTGTATATGATACGCATGCTTGCTATGGCTAACAATGACTGTTTATAGAAACCGGAGGCATTATTAAGAATTCACGTTATGAGAACTCGAGTGAAGGTGCAAAACACCACCTTCTATTATCTATAATCGGATTTGAGTGCTTTTGTGTTTGTGGAATATTTCTAACACACCGGAACTAGAGGAGAAGACTCACTTGTAAACTCTGTAAGAACGTTACTCATTCTACCTTAAGAACATTACCCATTTGGTGAAAAGCAACGAAGGATTGCATACCAGGTTTCTGTGTTTGTGGTCATTGTGACAGTCTTGATGAACATTTAATTAATAGTCATTTTCAATCATCCCTTGTCGGTTAGACCATTGTTTAAATATCTGGTGATATTGCTAAATAAACGGAGGAAATGGTAACGGAAAATATAAAATCCTATCAGCCTACTAAGAATAGCATCCCTTGAATGTCCGGTCGCACAAGACACAAATAGTGTTAACATAATATCTAGCTACAAAAATACAAATAAAATACTTACACACAGTAAGTCGGCCAGAAGATAGTATATAATTAATTCGGAAGGTTAATTTGTGACCCGTTAAGAATTCAAATCTAAATAAATATTAATAGCATTGAACGTGTTAATAGAAAAATTGAGTCCATTGATCAACAGATATTTGTGAAACACAATGCCTATAAAAGTATAGTGTAGGTTGCTTTGCAGCCGGCAGCTGCTTCATTCAGTTCAAGAGTTAGAATCGAATGCCCAAACGTCACAAGTATCGGTATGCTTCTAATTAAAATAAAACTTTAAGCAACGTACTTAAAGTTTAAAACTAATTGTAGTATGTCTTCACTAGTCTGATTTTATTTGAAGCCAACAAGATTTACCAATAATTATGTAAGTTCCGTTACAGGCAGAATGCCCCACCTCCGTAGCGCTTTCATTAATGAAGAAACTAGTGTGTCGAAGTGAATTAGTTTTGTATCGTCGTAAACAAACTGAGTTAGCACGCGAAGGTTGGATCAGCACGCAAGTATATACTTATACGGTCACTTATTCAACCAACAGACGTGTTTTTACTTTATCGTGGACGAAATAGAAACACGGCGTCTAGAAATAGTTGCCATAAAATACAATCAGCTGGTAGCTACAAAACTTGTAGTCATTCATCCGCACTGACTTGCTCAACATTGAATTTATTAATCAACGTTCATTGATTATATTTAATGCCTTGTAAAATGTGAAATATCATCACACAGAAAAATTATTGTTCATTAATGTACTTCTAATTAATGCACTTGACCTATGGCTGTCTTATTTGGTATAAAAAATGTAAATTAATTAAATCTATTTATATTCCGAAGTAGTCAAATCAGCAAACATCGCAATCAGTTGTAAGGAGTTCTGGTTGTTATATTCGCTAAATACCATCACGAAATTTTGATCAAGGAACCACGTCGGGGTTATCACCGTGTTCCATGATCCTCCAATTTGAAAGCTAGCCATACACAGTAGGGTAACAGGTTTACTTGCGCAGGTAAGCTTTAGCTGAATAGAGGACAAACTTGCACAGTTTTCACACAACACACGCGGCACTTCGGTTTACCAGTAACGTTCAACTGTACAGACTTACCTTTCAGGTATACTCCAATGTGTATGGCTACCTCTAAGGGAGGATCCTCCGCACAGGCAAAATTATCATGTTTACCAGTACACGAACCCAGGGTCAAGTTGCATTTATGTATTTCAATCAGTTAAATAAATTTCTAAAGAGATTCCAAATTGTGGTTGACCTAGAGCACCTTTAGGCTTATGCGGCCTTGGAGAAGTAGTTTATCAGTTTCTTAATATGGCTAATATGTTAGTTTGAATCACGTGATGTCACTGTGTCTATCTGTTACGATTTCACGGCTTGATACTTTTATATATTTTTCAAGAAGGACATAATCTATTATTATACAGGGATAACCGACATACACGCGATCGGAGCCACGGGGAAAAACTGGTATATTATAAAAACGTTCTTAAGAATGAAGAAACAGTTAATTGTATAAATTGATGACTTTTTCTAGTGTAATAGCGTTCGTGGAACATCAACATTGATTTGATGTATAAGTTCACACTGAATGGCGTTTTATTGCGGTATTGTCGTGAGAGTCTATCGACTGTAATATGCTACTGAACGGTATTAACTCAGTTAGTGACAATAACACTTGTTTGTCAACAGTTATTTCTTCCCTTTTTGATATACGACAGGTTACAGGCTACGATGACGTATCAATGTGGACAGTATTGTCGCGGGTTGTTTAGTAACTGTATGGTATAATAATATGCAGTAGACCGCGGTTCAAATTCTATACCAACATGTTCGGTCTCTCCTTAGAAAGGAGGTTGGCTAAACATGTTGGTATAAAATTTATATCAAGTTTTCATTATTTTAGCAGCTTTGTTATCAGTCGGCTCTTAAATCACTCCTAAGATGGTATGGTAACGTATCGTATTACTAATACGTTAACACACACATTTTTAGTCTAATTAAATAAATATTTTCGGACATTACATCAACAACGCCATCTATGACGTTGTGTGTGTTGATGTAATGCGGGACTAGAGTCCCAAACTAAGCAGAGCTTGTATATGGGTACTAGACAACTGATATTAATACATATATACTTTTTTACGCTACCACTGCGCCAAAGAGGCAAAGTTTCAATTATTTTTTACTTTCTCTGTAAAGTAGAATTTACATAGAACTTCAGAGAGCAGTTTATGTGCAGGGGATTGTACACTTGCATTTTTCTTCTACTGACACGACACACACGACGGTTGCACACTGTGTCTACACTAATACGACAATGTTCTTTCTTTCTACTTTACTCTGCTTGATGGAAAGTATGAGTCGAATGCAGACAAAGCAACCATGTAATATGTTAACCCATATCATGCCGGCCTATTGAGAAGCTTTTGCATCATTGGGCCCACGGTCTCGCACTCACCAACGATACACGACAGCACGAATGCTTTCATTTTAGGTTGGTATTTTGTAGACATAAGTACTTTTTTTTTATTATATAGGAGGCAAACAAGCAGACGTATCGCCTGATGGTAAGCGATTACCGCCGCCCATGGACACCCGCAACACCAGAGGCGTCACAACTCACAAGTGCGTTGTCGGCCTTTTAGGAAGGAGTACACTCTTTTCTTGAAGGTCGTATTGGTCCGGGAACACCGCAGGCGACAGCTCATTCCATAGTTTTGCTGTGCGTGGCAGAAAATTTCGGAAAAATCGCACAGTTGTGTACTGCCAACCATCTAGATGATGGGGATGAAATTTCTGTCGCGTAGGACGATGGCGGAAAGATACTGCCCGGGTAGAGTCGGTCTGTTTTAAAAGTGTGTATACAACTACCGTAGGAGAGCCACGCTTCAGTATGGCCGGCTCGACCGGAATGATACCACGGCCTCACAGAAAACCGGTGTGAAATAGCGTTTGCGCTGTGTTTCACCGAGTGAGTGAGGATACCGGAGGCCAATACCCCAACCCCTCACCCCATCCCCTTTCCCATCCCCCAAAGGTCGGCAACGCACTTGTGACGCCTTTGGTGTTGCGGGTGTCCATGGGCGGCGGTAATCGCTTATCATCAGGTGATACGTCTGCTCGTTTGCCCACTATTCAATAAAAAAAAACAATGCACAATTACGATGAAATAAATAAGAAATCCGTTGAAATAATTATTGAGAACCTAATCATACTTTGTGAAAATTTAACACACAATTTTAAAGAACCGTGTGATCATCTAACTTAAACTATTTCATAGTATAAAAGTTATGAATACTAGTTTCGAATTGCCACGTGAATATTACCTAAAGTTAAAACATGAATAGCAGATTGCAGCACAAACACTATACATGTCAGTACAGTCAGAGATCGTCACACAGAGATAACAAAGTGGATTTATTTGCCAACTTATCACAGAAGTTATGAATGAACTGGTCCGATAACGGTAAGTATGTAGTTATTGTTAATTTGTTTTGATACAGAGCTCACTCGTGTTTGTTTCAACAATATCTAATGCAAATAAAATTATGAATATTTATGGTAAGCTTAGTTTGTTCCGGTGTGATTGCAACAATCAACTTCGAGGTCACAGTTCTTAGATAATCTCATGTTGGGGTAATGTGTGGTGTATCAATATTTGTAGATTTGTAGGTTAGTAAAATCTCATTCATAAAAGCTATGTAGACCAGCTGATTAGCGTTCTCCTCTATTATATAAATAAATTAATATTTCGGACATCTAACATACACACACACAACGCCATCTATTCCCAAACTAAGCAGAGTTTGTATTATGGGTACTAGACAACTGATATAAATACATGTAGCTATATCTTTTTTATTGTAAATACATACATATTTCTTTATTTTTTATAAACGTTATGCACTAAATTTGTACATCGGCGGACTTAACGCACAGGGCATTCTCTTCCAGTCAACCTTTGTGTGTTAAAATGTTGTGAGGTAGGTGCAGAGATTTCAAATTATTCATACTCGTATATAACACAGTGTGTTTGAACTTAGACATTTACAATACATATATAAACACAACAATACACATATACATACATCTATCTATACACCATGAATACTGGAATATGAGGTGTGCTAAGGATGAGATAGTTTTGCCAGTTCACTTAGAAGGAGTTTACTTTCTTTTTGAATTTAAAACGGGTTGTGGATTTCCTTATTTCGAGTGGGAATGCAATCTAGAGTAGTAGGTACCGCTTGAACAAAGAAAGAGCTGTTTATGAAGTCGAAGTTGTGGGAGGGACAAGAGAGAAGCAAATTATAACTGAGCGAAGATTTATATCGTAGTTAGAGCATGGGTACCGAAGGTACAGAGCAAGGTAAGTAGATAAAATTGAGAATTAAGAAATGAAAATAGCGAAGTAAGTGCACGCTGATACCGCAATAGGCAATAGGCAAACGTTTTTACTAGGGCACAAAGCAGACACATGGTCAAACTTCCGAAGATTGAAAATAAATCGTAATAAAAATTGGAAATAAGAGAGGAGATAAAATGCGCTTTGTGGGACGTCAGTGTGGAGCTCGCACCAATTTGATGATAAGTAATCAACATGAACACACTGTTGACGCCTCGAAGATAAGTGGAGAACCATTCCAGTGTATCTGAAGAAATCATTAGATGTGCAAGGATGGATAAAAGAATTTCGTGACTGACGTTATTAAAAAGCATTATAAAAGTTAACTAAGAATAAATTACATTACATATTATACATAGAAAATACCTAAAATGCGAAACAAATTTTTACAGATCATACAAATATTTGGCTCGACCCGGAATCGAGCACGAGAGTTTAAGCACACCAGTCGCATAAGCTACCACTGCGCCACCGAGGCAGTAAAAATTAAGTAATATTTGTATAAAATTTATATTTCTTTTTTTAAATTCAGGATCAATTTATTAATAAAGTTAGATTATGTATGTACTACATTAGTAACAGGGCATTCTTATTTTCTTTTTTAAAAGAATTAACTTTCACAGTAGGCAAAATATGTGCATCCCTATATGCCGAGTGATTTAATAAACAGACAATTTACATAAAGTTATTTGTGAATCACAATACTTCAGTCGTGAATTCAATCACTTAAACTTTAAACCATCTGTGCAGTTCCAAGAACAGAACTAAGAAAACGAATTGCCAATTAGTTTCTTAGGAAACAGGGTAAAAAACAACAAACTAAAAGATGATGATAAAAGTTTTCCTTACCTTCAGAATAGAGAACATTTGCAGGGTTAAATGAATGCATTGCCAATCCTACTAATCCTATCCTACTAATATTATAAACGCGAAAGTTTGTAAGTATGGATGTATGTATGTATGGATGTTTGTTACTCTTTCACGTAAAAACTACTGAATGGATTTGAATGAAACTTTACCACAATATAGCTTATACATCAGAATAACACATAGGCTACTATTTATAAAGATATAGCTTCGCCTCGCGGCGTTGCCCGCAGTTATCATCGTACCGCGGGTAGCACCGCGGGGTTCAGCTAGTAATATATATTACGAGTATTATAAACGCGAAAGTTTATGAGTATGTAAGTGAGTATGTTTGTTTCTCTTTCACGCAAAAACAACTGAATCGATTTTGATGAAACTTTACAATAATGTAGCTAATACATCAGAATAACACATAGGATACAATTCAGTTCAGCTAGTACTTTAATAAATGCAAGGGGCAAGAAAAAAGTTAACCCAAGAAAATCTAGCCAATCTAGCCACGATACTCGTATAACGTACCCATAATATCGTAAGATGGACCGACTAAAGGAGCAAACTACGCAAAACAATAGTAATGCAAAGAGACGGTGGGAAAGCCACGCTTCGACTCGACCGGAGTGATATGACGGCCTTACAGAAAACCGGTGTTTCACCGAGTGAGTGAGGGTACCGGAGGCCTACACGTACCGCAAGGTAGCATTTTAGGTCCGCTATTATTTTTAATTTACATTAACGACTTACCTGAATCGACTCCTCATAAATGCATCTTATACGCCGATGATACAACTTTGTTGGTGGATTGTAAAAATTAAAATACTTATGAAGAGAGCATAAACACTGCATTAAGTGATCTCACTAAATGGCTAGATAATAATAACCTGAACGTTAATACCAGCAAAACAAATTTTATACAATATCAGACTTACAATAGTAAACAGACGTCTTTAAATATTACGCATAATGACCAAAAGTTAAACATAGTGGACTCAACCACTTTTTTGGGCATAAGTATAGATAAACATTGTAGTTGGAAACAACATATTAATAAAATATGTTTAAAGCTAGACAATTACGTATTTGTTTTAAATAAGATAAGACAAGTAGCTACACCAGACGCTGTCCTATGGGCATATCACGGTTACGTCTCCTCGGTTCTACGTTACGGAATTGTCATATGGGGAAATTCTGTAGATATAGTAAGAGCATTCAGAGCCCAAAAAAAATGTGTAAGGGCTATGAGTGACGCAGATTACACGGACAGTTGCATACCATTATTTAAGAAATATAAAATATTACCACTCCCATGCCTTTACATTCATGAAATTAGTATGTTTGTGTATAAAAATTCATCACTTTTTCAAAAAAACTTAACAGTCATAAAAATAAATAGTAGATCTGCCAGTAAATAACTGATTCCCAAACAACGCACTGCTATGTACAACAAAAATTCTTTCTGTATGGCGATACGAATCTTCAATAAGTTACCAAATTGCCTCAAATGTCTTAACTTGAACCAGTTCAAACATAAATTATTCGACTTACTTTTAAGCAAATATTACTATACCACTAACGAATTTCTAAGCGATAAAGATATATCATAAAATGCTACTGTCTCGATCTAAAATAAATATATAATGCTATTGTCTAGCCCTAAGATTAGTTCATAAGATCTAAAATTTGTACACCAGATATGGTAGAATATTAAGAACGTATTATAATGTGATAACATCTTTAGTACTATATTCTAACAAATAAATATTTCTTTCTTTCTTTCTTTCTTTCTTTCTTTACACCCAACCATTCCCCTATCCCTCTTCCCATTCCTTCAAAGGCCGGCAACGCACTTATGACGCCTCTGGTTTTGCGGGTGTCCATGGGCGGCGGTAATCGCTTACCATCATCGATACGTCTGCTCGTTTGCCTCCTATACAATAAAAAAAAGGGACGGAAATCTTGAAACTAACCTCAGAACAGTATAAAAGGCCAAAACGTCCATTCTAAGGAGGAGCCCTGGTCTGGTAGCTGACTGCTTAAAGCTGTTCATGAATTAATAAGAAACAAGAGTTACAAAGTTACCATATTACAAGATACGTGATAGAAGATATACTTATGATTAGATCTCTATATTTGAGATTAGTGTTATTTTTTAGACATCAAATTGGTTTTTATTGAATTTAACTGCTGACATGTGGTGAACCAATATTAGTTTTAACTGCATATAGCTTGTACGTGCTTTCAATCAGTGTTTTGAGCATTAAGAGTAAATAAAACCGACGTGAAGAGATGGAGTTATTGAAGTATAAATCGAACCTGTAATGTGTAGGGATGAATGTCTACAGTCTTATTTATATCAAAAATGACCAAATAACTAAAGAATATATACATAACTACACGAAAATTTCGTTATATTTGATGAGCTTGGGTAAGCCTATACATATATACTTTGTGTTTAATACATACATATTATAGGTACATAGAAAACCCCGAAAAGAATAGTTTGCTGATCATACAAACATTTGATCCGATACGGGCAAGCCGCACACGCTACCACTGTGCCACCGAGGCAGTCAAAGATTAATTATTAGTTACTTCTAAAATTATTTTTACTTCACAAATCAACTAAGAAGTTTTCTTTTGATCTTTTTTCTACAACGCTTATTTAAATCAATTTGTAAATAAAGTTATGCAACATGGTGTCTTATGAACGTTTTCCTCTACCTACTTCTACTTAATATAAAACGTTATTCATAAAAAAATCTCTAGTGAATGGACCGAGATTGGAGCGTCCGCAATTCATAAAATTCAGCGGGGTCTGAATGAGAGCATCTGGCTCGCCAGGTGTGCCGACAGCTTGCCTCTCGACGCGACAGGCACACAAAGGGTCAACCACTTCTGCTAAAATGTCTAGGAGATCGTACAGATATCGATACTCGTCAAGAAAACATTGTTAAAATTGTCCGGGATTTTTTTTTTGTGCGATGGACTAAGAAGTTTGGAGACGCCTATTGTTCTTTTCCTATACCCAAACTCAAAAGTTATTCCTTTAATTCTATTTATAAATCAATGTGTACTTATTCATAGATTACAAACTTACAAATCTTAAACGTTAAAGTTAAAGTCCAACAAACGAGAATCACATTCAGAAATCAAGTTCATACATAAGTAATAGAACCACTTCCTTAGCATAAGGATGTAGTAGCCAGTCAATAAGTAGTTAGCCACTCTCCCTGCTAGTATCTAGCACGGATCTCTATTTTTACATGCCGCAAACTTAAATTAATTAGTGCCCGTCATTTAATCCGAGGAGCAGTCTCGTAGGTGGGTGCGCGCGTTCCCACGGTGCGCCCGCGTCGCCGGAAACCGTCGCCCCGCACCCCGCACCGCACACCGCCCCTCTCGGTTCCCCTGCCCCAGCCATGACGCCAGCGCACTGCTGCTAAGCTCCAAATCGATCCATCGCTCACGCACTCACTTCCCATTAAAACTAAAAACCGCCTGATTCACTCATTCAGCTGCGAAACCATGGCGAAGTCACGGATAGCGAAATATCTATTCATAAAGCAACAGCCGGCATTCCCTTTTACAGCTCTATTGCTCTTCCTTCCGTTTTTGTACTGTACACATCCTAGCTTAAAACACATGTTAAATGTATATCTTTGTTATAGTTTCTAACTGAAGGGCATAGAGATTAAATTCGTTCACAGCAAGTTTCAAAATCGGCAGTTTGAATTAGAAACTTCGCATATAGGCATGCACAAGCCTTTTGTTGTTTAAATGAATGAATGAAAAAAACCTATTGGGATTACATAATAGGTCTTGCTCAAAGGTTCGGAAGGAAGTAACGTATAGTAGCAAAATGTTTGCTATTGAATACGAAAACATGTACTTCCGTCTTATCTTTGTGCTTTCTTTGGCTTTATATGTTTGCCTTATACAATAACAGAATATTGGGTAAGAAGTGTTAACTTTTGCGGACAATGGATGGCAACGGATTCAAGGTCATTAATGCTATTATCGTACAGTGGTGATAAGTTTAAATAGATTGTTCTTTCAGTATCAAAGAATTACTTTGTATTCACATAAAACAGGGAAGTACGTTCATGAGACCAAAGAAATTGCTTTACGGTGTGTTTGTTACATTATAAATCCTCTGTGTGTCCTCTGTGTGTATTCACAGACATATTTTAATTTTCCGTCAATACTAACGATTTACGTTGAACGCATGCTCTGAATAGAATCTCTTTTTTTGAGTACAGTCTAACAGTGAGCTATTTAGAACGATCTTCGAAAGGATTTTCTACTGTTTGACATTATCTATTCTGAAACACATTTCATTTTAACATCTCAACTTTTACATTACTTATGCGGTTCACTTTGTAAATAGGTAATTGGAAGAAAAATAAAATTTAAAGAGACCCCCGAGTCTTTCACAATCTTGTTTCTTACCATTAGGTGTGAAACAAGATGGTACAATACGAGTATTACTTTCTTTGTCATCTACAAAATGTAAATGCAATTGAAGCGTCTATTTGTAATTTCGAATCAACCACTTTTTACTAAATGCATGTACGAGTACCTAGGTTGTTTTAAAAATTAATAGCCACCGAATAAATACAATCTCTTCTTTTATGAAACTATTTTGTACTGACGGCTAATTTATACACAAACCTCCTTTGTGAAAATCACTGGAAAGGCACTGGATATATAGATTTTTTTAAATATGTTTAAAGATTATCTGTCACTCTTCTTTTGTTTGCAACAATGGACGTCTTGCGGGAAGCGTTTCGAACCCTGAAGTATTCACTTTTTATTCTTTCTGCAAAAAAACATAGACATTATGTATCAATTGGCGGTCGACACTATTGTCATGCAAATTCCTTTTACGTGATTGAATTGACTAATACATTAGTATACTACACATTAGAGTTAATTAAATGAAAAAAAAACGAAACGTCAGTAAACTTAATTTGATGCTCACGACTTATACTGCGTTTAGTTAGCAATTAATTACAGGCATTGCAAAATACAACAGGAAAATGGCCTTTTTTGGACACATACAAAGGGGCACTTAACATAAAATCCTGAGGCTTCTTTTAGAGGGAAAAATACCTGACAGGAAGACACCAGGTCGACCAAGAAAGAAGTGGATAGATAATATCAGGTCCTGGGCTGGACAACTGAAAGAGGCCGCTCGTGATCGCGAGGGATACCGTCTGCTGACCTCCAAACCTCATTTTGAAGCACCCCATGACGATGATTGCAAAATAAAACTTCACGAGAATGTAGTGCTTTTACACTGCTAAGGTGCTATAGAAACACATGATCCTCGACAAGACTATTTGTGTTATTAAATATCCTTTTAACTAAACTTGTTACTACAAAGTATAAACAATTTTTTATCGGTTCGACTGTTGAGGGTCCAAACCCAACTTTAGTACAAGCGTGTACCCCGTGCCTGTAACTCACCTATTTTAAATTATATCTATACTAACTAAACCCTGCGGTGCTACCCGCGGTACGACAATAACCGCAGGCAACACCGCGAGGTGAAGCTAGTATCTTTATGAATTGTAGCCTTGTGTTATTCTGATGTATAAGCTATATTATTGGAAAGACTCATCAAAATCCATTCAGTAGTTTTTGCGTGAAAGAGCAACAAACATCCTCACATACATACTCACAAACTTCCGCGTTTATAATATTAGTAGGATATTGACAGCATAGAGTTCAGTGTTGTAGGTTCAAACCCCGCATGGGAGAACACTTTCTGAGATTTACAAATTCCGAGTTTATTACAGAGTCCAAAGAACACCTCGAGTTCTTTATTCATGTCCGTTTCGTGTATTATTGTAAAGTAAGACAATATATATTCCTAATTGTCTTTAAAAAAACAACTAAACATTTCATTTTACTTAATATTACTGTGTGGTGATTTCAAAAGTGTTGCAAGACAATGAAAACTCGAAGTAAAACCCTGTAATAAGCCATCTAACTAACGTGGTATCCTATAGTACGCAAAACTTCCCCTAATATAAATGGATAATAACGTACGAGTACATATTGTTCATTTTGGTAGGTTTTCATATAGTTTTTATTATGTCTGTGAAATGTGTAAATGTAACACGAAGAAAAACGAATAAACATTAAATAATTAACTCAAACAAAACAAATTCAATTTTGTTACAAATTGTAATAAAACCTCCTCCACAGAGAATCATTTTACGAGCGATTTGAATAGGTTCTCAATCAAATTGTCTCATGGGGAGTCAAATTACCCAATTCAAGGTCGCTGGGTACCCGGGACTACCTGACTTGATTATTTCAAATCAAATTGGGTGAAATCGGTTTGTTAATTGACCAATTTCTTTATTTTAGTCTGCTTATTGGATCCTCAGCGGATGTGTTTCAAATCTTTTATCACTTGGATGAAAGTGATTTATAGCAAGATATATATTTTATCTGTAGGTACAGGTAGTATTTAAAGCATAAGTAAAATTTAATCTGATAGTAGCTACCTGGATAACCGCGAATTTGCTATTCTCGCTTTTTTTGGCTGAATGAATCCTAGCTAGACCGATATATCGCCCCCGAATTGTTATTATTATACCATCGTTATAAGAAAACGAGCAAACGTATAGGAATGGCATCTCTAAAGGCTGACTTACGTTGTTAATACAAAATATTAGCCATAATACAACAGAATAGACAGCATTTGTGATTGTAGAAAACCATTTTAGAATATTCAAGACAGTAGAGCAACACTTATTTCTTCACTGACTGACACTGACATTGACTGCACGGTTGGCCTAGTGGTTTTAGCGGGCTTAAATCCCACACGGGACAACATTTTGTGTGATTCACAAATTGTTGTTCTGAGTCTGGGTGTGCTTTGTGTCCGTTTCATGTATGTTTGTAAAGTCCCCCGTAAGACAACTCCTATATTAGTCATTCGTAATGAAGGAGTATAGATAAAATAGATTATAGATTACAGCACGAACGGGCCGGTTCGACCGGGGCGATACCTACCTTTGCACAGAAGATCAACGTAAAATGACAGCGTTTGTGCTGTCGTGTTTCGTTCGTTACTAGGCCGCCATGCTGTGGGTCACCATGCTGCATTGTTGCATTGTCTGCATTCGCAATGAGTATGGTGACTTGGATTCTGCTTATGATTTCCATCAGGCAGAGCAGAGTCATTTTGGCAGGGCCTTACATACATATGTGGTCCGGATAATTAACCACTTCCCTTAGCACGATTCTCCTGAAAACGCGAACCCCTACTCAAATTGGTTATAAGGCAGAAAAATTATGATGACGGGGTGAGATTAGTAATTCTTGTACATTATTTCATATATTATAGTCGATGTTCGGTTACAGTGAAGACTATGTAGTGGTTTATAATTTCAAACTATTAGCATTACATTTAATTTCTTTTCAATACTTTTCCTGAAACACATAGGTACAATTCTCAAGTACTGGAATTACATTGTCAGTAGTAAATAAATGATTGATTGTCATTGTTATGACTCCAATAGGCTGGTTGATCGTGAAAAATTTGTGTTTGTAGTATGTAAGGCCCTGTCAAAATGACTCTACTTTGCCTGTTGGAGAGCATAAGCGGAATCCAAGTCATCATTGCCCATTGTCATGACTCCAATAGGCTGGTTGATTGAGAAAACTTTGTTAAGCCAATCACAGCAATATATGTACTTAGCAACACACAAAAGAACTTTATCCAAAGAAGTTTTGAAACATGTGTAACTCGGTATGTTTTTAAACAAAAATAAGCAATCTCTCTTATTTCATTTCATCCAAGGACTTACCCATAAGGCCTGCACATATGTGTAAATAAAGGGCTTGAGGCCGCCCGCTCGACCTTAAAGGTTGTGACGCGGGCATCGAACCTCGTAACTCGTTATATAACGTAAAACGCAAACTGACACGTTTGCGTCCAGTCAACTTTGTAGCAATATTTATGACGCACAAGATATATTTAACACAAAAGTATTTTATTTTCGTCCTGGCATTAAAATATACTTTATTTAACTTAGAATTTACTAAGTTGTTCTTTGAATTAAGTTACGATGACGTTCATCGCATTTTACGCAACCCTTAATTTCTATTTCTGTCCCTGTAGTACATTTTACATGATAACTTTTTTTTTCGACTACAATATGGCCCATACTTATGTCTTCGCTGCTTACAGGGTTTTCTTCTGAATTTTTTCTGTTGTGATTTCCACGTAGACACAATAAGCACTGTAAGGATTAGATTTCTTTTCGAAACTATCATCGTTAGGTTAAGTAGAAAGGTCGATAAGGCACTTTAGTTTTTCTCTAGCGTCCTTGGCAAATGGTTCCGAAAGTTCATTTTCGATAAGCTGGTAATTCCAGATCACAAATTACTATAAACAACGGCTTCACTGGCTTATAATCGCCATTTAGTAGAAATATATGTTGTATGAGATGGATTTGCGTCGATTTCTTTGTAAAATGTAAAGTAATTAAAAATATATGGTACTCAGACAGTGTTGAATTTATAATTATTTTTAAAATTAATTAAGTTCAATAAAAAGCGACAATTTATAGGTAAGCTGGCTCATACTATGTACCAAACTACTGCATGAAAATTAAAACTAACATTTTCAGAAGAGCCTTACTCATTGAATTTTATTTATATAGTTAGAAATAAAAAAAACACCATATTATTTGTAAACAGACACAAAAATCAACATACGTTAAAAATGAAAATTAATTTTTAGAATTTACCTAGTTTTAAAAGCCATCCCACTATAGCCAACCAGGTACGTCCAATTACGGTATGTGTAAATAACAAAACGAAAATGTCTGCTAGTATACGTTTAAAGCAAACATTTGAAAGAGTGACCAGGGCTTGCGCGGGAGTGGATCCTGTGTTGTAGGCAGCGCGCGCGTGCCTGCAAACAAAGCGAGCGGGTCCCCTCCGCGCCCCGCCACCCCGGGTACATCCCTGCCCGTCACAAATAATAAGCAAATACACTTTGTTCCCTCACACGCTGTGTTTTTTTAGGAGTTGCTTAAATGTTACGAAAAAAATATATAAAGACTTTTGTTGTTGTTCGGTGTAAACTCTACAGAATACTTGATAATATGTTAAAAGATAAATCTGTCTGACTGGATTTTCATTGCCCTAGGATGACACAAAAATTTACATGGAAAGGGTTTCGATAGTATTGTCTCAATTGTAGGCGAAGTTGGTAGTTGTTTTACAGGAATCTTGCTACCCTTGCTTGCTTATATTATTTCAGGTAGGTACGTACGATTTTACGAGGTTCAAAACTAATATGACCTCCCTCTCTAGGACCTAATCACGTTCATTAACAATTTATATGTCAAATCCATAACCTTTGGATGAAGAATACTATGTTTAATGAAGATGTGATTTATTATCTATATATATATATATTTGTAATATTAAAATAACCGCTTTTTACTAAATGCATATGTATGGTACATGTACCAGAATACATTGTTTTTACATTTTTTGTCTGTCTGTCTGTCTGTCTGTTTATTCCGGCTAATCTCTGAAACGGCTGGACCGATTTTAACAGGACTTTTCCTGGGCTGAGCCTAGCTTTGCACCGCGTCTCAGCAAGGCTCAGCTCGGGGCTCTGCTAGTAGCTTATTAGTATGTAAGATAGACAAAAAGTCCAATTGTCATAAAGACAATTAAAATGACACCATTGGTAAGTACACTAACTTTAGCTAATGTCATCGATACATCATATAAGCATAATCTGTAATCTAAATCTAAAAATGTGTATGCTTATCTATGTTTATTATATCTTGTGTTCGGTATTCAAACTTTAGCCATAAAATACGCACTATGATGGTTTTTATAAAAAATAGTTATTTTCAATGAATGACTGACAAAAAAGAAATAAAATATGGAGGTACATTTGATAACGAATTCAAACATGGCCATAAGTGGCACCTAACTATGATTTACTGAGAACAAAAAGTGAATCAGGTGCCTGTGTAAAGTTGATGAATTAAATCTTCATTGTTTTTTTAAGTTTCGAAACTGATGTGGTGGCTACTAAAATTGGTTGGGTGTTGTCGAAGTTTGGGAAGGAATGTTACGGCAGGTGTGCGAGTTGTGGTGTAGTAAGAATTGTAAGGACCTGCTTCCTATTAACAAATTTAAGATAAATCGATTTAAGAAATTCAACTTTTTTTAATATATCCATAGCTTTTTTTTATTGTAAAGTTTCTTTTTTATTTTTGCGTATGAGGCAGAAATCTCCCACAAATAGTTTTTAAGACAGTATTGGATTACGCTATGTGATTGGTCAAGACCATTTGATACTTGAACATATTATGATATAAAGATAGGCTAGGTCGTTGCATTAAATGCATATATTCAAAAGCAGTTCTAGTGTTACATTATATTATGTATCTCTAAATACTTTTTTTTATTATTGAATAGTGGGCAAACGAGCAGACGTATCACCTAATGGTAAGCGATTACCGCCGCCCATGGACACCCGCAACACCAAAGGCGTCACAAGTGCGTTGCCGACCTTTGGGGGATGGGAAAGGGGATGAGGGGAGGGGTTGGGGTATGGGCCTCCGGTATCCTCACTCACTCGGTGAAACACAGCGCAAACGCTATTTCACACCGGTTTTCTGTGAGCCCGTGGTATCACTCCGGTCGAGCCGACCCATTCATGCCGAAGCATAGCTTTCCCACGGTAAAACGGTCACTTATTCATGATCCCGTCACTATTATAATAAAATAAAACAATATATGTGAATAACTTCATTCAAGAAGATCACTAATCATTGATACAATAAATAATTATTATTACAGAGTGACAACTTTAGTATAAAGAAATCACAGTGCGTATCTTATTGCAAGACGTTCAAGAGGTTTTGATATGATTAGATGGTCGATGTCAACGAACATTCGACATAACATGCAGATAAGAACTTATTTATAGATTTAAACTTATTTCTCTTACACTAAATTTAGAGTATATGATTAAACTTTACAACTCATTCGAGGGATAATAATTGCAATTAATAATTTGCCTGTATATTTTTGGGTAAACTAAAAAGATCAAAAGACAGAAAAAATAATATTAAAACTTAAATTATCAGTTTAATTTAACTCTTTTCCTAATGTGAATTATTGTGATTCGACGCCATTCCTCGGTTTAACTTTTTGTAGAAATGTTAATAATTCGTATAATATATTATAATAATTTAAAATTGTACGTAACCAGGACTACCGCAAGTCTCCGTTACTATCATCATTATAAACGAATTGACTTTTTAATTTAGAAATCGACTATTAATAATAGAATGAAAACATCTAAACAGTTCTATTAAAAATTGTAACCTTGATTTTGTTTAATAAAGAATTATTTTTATGATTAATAATTATAAACTAATGTTAATGGTGTTAGACTTAACTAAAAATTTAAATGGATAGCTACATTTCTGTCTACAATTTTTGTTTCAAACTAGTTGAGTCCCGCGGTGTTAAACGCGGACATTGCGCGAAAAGTATAAACTTTTACAACCGCGGGTAACATTATAGAGCAAAGTTAGTCTAAACAAAGTAGCTTAAGTTATTCCTTATTATATCAGCTATCTGCCAGTAAAAGACTCGTCAAAATCGGTCCAGCCGTTCTAGAGATTAGCCGGTACGTCTGAAAAAAAAATGTAGAAATACATATGCATTTAATAAAAAGCGGTTATTTTATTACTTAACAGACACTCCAATTTTATTTATTTGTAATGTATTAATTGTATAGATGTGGAATAATTATAACATAATATGATGTGGCATACAATTTAAAAGTACATAATACATATTAGGCGTCCAGTTAGTTATAATTAAATGTCTTATCTATAATATTCTTATCGACCGAAATTCGAGCACCACATGTCATTTCCTTTACGACCCCATGCGGGGTGGATATGTATGCAGTGATTTCAATAAAAAACTATATTTACTTAGCAAGAAGGGTTATATTATATCGCAAAAATACACCTAAAGAAAATAAAACGGAATCAAAGGATGTCCATACATAATATTATAAATTAGAAAGTGACTCTGTCTGTTACCCTTTTACTGCTAAATTGCTGCACAGATTTCAATGAAATTCGGCATGGACATACTTTAATTCTTGAGCGATAATCGACACACACACACACACACACGTTTAAAAATGCTATTGTACCAGTAAAACCTAGTAATTAACGATGCATGTTTTGCGGGTTGGTTGAAAAGAGGACAATGATATTGAATCTTATTTAAAAATGGATCATTTTTTACATTCTTTACATAGATGCTTATAGCAATATTTACATCAAATATGAGAGTAATTTTAGTAAGAACTTCATACATTTGTATGTTAACTACATCTGCGTTCCTGCGTATGCGACTGCTGTGTTCAGTTCCCGGGTCGGACCAAATGTTTGTATGATCCGCAAATATTCGTTTCAAAGGTTGGGTGTTTTATGTACAATATGTATGTATGTATTTACAAACCAAAAAGTATGTAAGTATTCAAGCATATCTAGCTTTCATAGTCTGTACTAGCTCTGCTAAATAGAGGTGAGACTGCAGAATAGTGGTGTAAGATCCAAAAAAAAAAATGTTATTTAATTTCCCATAGGTTCTATAAGGAAAAAAAAATACTTGTAAGACACTTTTGATATTGAGTTATGTAGAAAAAACCATATTACTAACCAAGTAAAAATCGTATTTGAATACCTTAATTTATGTGGTTCTTTAGATACCCTAATTTGCAGAGAAATATAGATAAGTACTAACCGTCACATCCTTTATCTTAATATATATAAATCTCGTGTCACAATGTTTGTCATCAATGGACTCCTAAACCACTTAACCGATTATAATAAAATTCGCACACCATGTGCAGTTCGATCCAACTTGAGAGATAGGATAGTTTAAATCTCAAATTATAGTCGCAATTTTAATTTATTGCTAATTATTTGTCTGTTATTATTTGACAGTCCCAATTATCTGTTAACTCCAAATGATTCTAACAGATGTCGATACCTTTCGACTGGGTTGAGTAAGTAATCAATAGATGGCGCTGCTATGGTAAATCTATAGGCTATATTTTATTTTGGAAAAAAATAGGGTTCCGTAAGATATTGGGGTTTTTCGGACACAAGGTGTAAAAAATCAACCCTATACTACAGGCAATAAAATACGCAAACGAGGTTGCGTCGGTCAGCTAGTTAGAGTATATATCTATTTAGAAATACGTGAAGCAAAATATTTCTACCCATTTTTACGACAACTATACGGACAGAGTATGAAATTTGGTACCTACACTTAAAGTTTGTATGGAGGAGCAGTGTAGAAAGCGAAAAAAGTATAAAAAAAGAATTAAATGAATTATGGTCGTATTTCGACCACAGGGCGACCACTTGTTAAAATAAATAGGTACACCGTACATATAGTCACGGATGACAGTAATGGCAGGTACTAAAATGATGATAAAGTGACAATCGTCTGCGCCTGCGCAGCCGTGCAGTCTCACATGGACATCACTCGTGACGAGAATACGATGATCATGTGTGTAGAATAGACAAAAACCATTCGGTGGCCTTGAAAAATTACTAGATTTATATCATGCCGGCGATCGTATTTTATGGAAACAAAAAATTGCGTCACTCTTGAACGTTTGTTTAGTGTATCAATTGTTTTTTTTTGTATTTCTTGGAATAGGAAATGTCTTATGACGCTATATGAACAGCATAGGATTTAAAACTTTTCTGTCTGGAATTAAAAGTTATACTACTGTACTAAGTATAATGATAATCTTGATGGCTTTAATGAGGGTTTCAGCGGTCACCTCAACCGTTGCCTAGTTCCTGCGTCTTGTAAGTTGGATCGGAACCCCGTAAGTGACAATCTTTAGTGTAATCCACAAATTATTGTTGTGAATCTGGATGTTCTTTGTGTCCATTTCATGAATGGTTCTAAAGTCCCCCCACACTAAATTGTGTGTTGAGCACATAATTTGTTCCGTGTCTGGTGTATTTTATATATAAAACTAGCTGAACCCCGCGGTGTTACCCGCGGTTACTGTCGTATCGTGGGTAACGACGCGGGGCGAAGCTAGTCTAAAAAAATATAAGCCTAAGTTACTCCTTGTACCATCAGCTACCTACCAGTGAAAGTCCCGTCCAAATCGGTCCAGCCGTTCCAGAGATTAGCCGGAACAAACAGACAGACAGACGGACAAAAATTTTAAAAATATATATTTTGGTATGTATATATATACATATACATGTAGTAGAAAGCGGTTATTTTAATATTACAAACAGACACTTCAATTTTATTTATTACTATATAAGTAATATATGTTTATCAGCTGTCTGGTACCCTTAGTACAGGCTCTGTCTAGTTTGGGTTCAGACGGCATGTGTAAGATGTGTCTACTTATTATTTTGCGATGTTAAACAGAAAAAGACGTACTGTCTTTTGAAGAAGAAAGAAGTTTGTTTAAAGAAGTTTTAAAGTGTGTTTAAGACTTAAACTACTTATTATCATTTATTAACGACCCTTAAAAGCAGAGCAGTGACCGTAAACGGCTGACAAATTACGGGAAACGACTAATATTATATATAACTAGTTTTATTTCCTGTTGGTCTAATCTTTTTTTTTTGGGTATTTGTTAATAATTGAGGGCAAACTTTACAGTTATTTGTAATGAGTCGAGTGATGATTGATTAAGAATACGGAGTACCAGACTCCCAATTCATCCGTTGGGTATCGTAACAGGCGATTAGGGGAGCAAATAATGCAGGATCACTGCACGGAGAAAGAAAACTTGAAACAGCTTTGGCCAATGTGGTATATTAGGCCGAAAACTCCTCTCTAAGTAGAGACACATGCCCATCATTGGACTGTTAAATGTTGTTGATGATAATGATGTAATTAACTTTTACAACTTTCAACTTAACATAGCTAAAACATTTATGCTGTGCCGGCCTAAAATATTATTTCGTGTTTAGAATAATGCAAAAAGTCTGCAGAGATCGCGAACCGTGTTGTGGGACAACACTTTTGTGATCCACAAATCGTTGTTCTGAGTCTGGCTGTGGCTACACGGGATATATGACTAGTAATGTGATTGTCTTTACATGTAAAGTAAAGACGCTTCACATGCCTCTGTGGCGGCCTCCACATACAACATAACATACTACAGCGCCATCTACCGAAGATACACTGAACTACGAAGTAACGCACTACACGGAGTAACTACAAATCCTGAATCGCGCAATAAATAGTTCTCGCACCGATTATCATATACATATACAACATCCCAACATCAACTGTTGGGATGTAGCCCGCCAGGCATAATCACCTCGCGTGGTCGGAGGATCCTTCCTTTGTGTTGGAGGGACATGATACCTGTTCCTCCACACCTCCAAAAAGCAAAAAAGTAAATAATCTATAACCACTTTAAAATACAATTTCATCAAAATTATAACAAAAAAGTTTTTCAGGTCTAATTTCAATTCCGTATGTGGTATTACTTATTGTTACTTACTTGACAAATAAATTGTATATTAAATTACTGTTCAATAAGCTATGGGTGCGTACCTCACTTTTTATATTTCACTCGCGTAACTGTTAACAGGAAGCCGACCAAATACTTGTAAGTACCTAATACTAATCGTATCAATTTTTTTCCGAAGAATTTCTACGTTCGAGTTCGACATCCGCACAAAACAGCTCATTCGATTGATGTGAAAGCTCATTGCGGTGTGATTTGTATTTATAACTAGTTGCTATGGGTATAGGTAACACAATTTTTACGCAGTTTAAAAACAAATATAACCAGAGATCGTGCGTTAGATTTCTATATAGGGCAAATAATATAGTGATGACTAGGTACAATAAATCTATACTAATATTATAAAGCTGAAGAGTTTGTTTGTTTATTTGTTTGAACCGCTGGTACGATTTGAAAAATTATTTTAGTGTTGGATAGTCAATTTATCGAGGAAGGCTATAGGCTATATTTCATCACGCTAATACTAATAGGAGCGGAGCACCAATGAAGAATGTTTCAAAAACGGGGGGAAATTATCACGCCTCGGGGCAATAGAAGACGCAAACGAGGTTGCGTGGGCCAGCTAGTAGGTAGATAAATGTATTAAAAGGATTGGAAAGTGACATTTTTTTTAAATTACATATTTTGCCGGCGCCTCTGCCTCGTAAATGTTACCTATGTAGGTACTTCTTCAAGGTAAAATCTACCTTTATGCCGAAATTCATCCAAATTGATTTAGCCCTGAAAAACAGACGGACAGAGTTACTTTCGAATTTAGAATAATATAAGTATGAACTATGGAATGGCACTATGGATACTATGGACTAACTGTAAGCCATAATTTTAACATCTCTACATAAGTAGTACAAAACAAAGTCGCTTCAGCTGTCTGTCTGTCCCTATAAATGCTTAGAAACTACGCTACGGATTTTGATGCGGTTTTCTTTAATAGATAGAGTGATTCTAGAGGAAGATTCAATTAAATAACTTAAATACATTGTGTATTTAATACAGATCAATATGGCCTTTAACAGTATGTAATTTAAATCATTATATATTTGAAGATATTACAGATTTCTGTCATCGGTGGTGCATCTGAAATCCACCCGTGCGAAGCCGGAGCAGGTCGCTTGATAAATAATAAAGAACACTGGACCTCATTTAAATAAATGCGTACTATGATAGTACTGTCGCTCCGCGCGAAGCTCAGTGTGTACAAGGAGTACATTCGCACCCTACTTACCTATGGTGCCCCGGCCTGCCTCGCCCTCATCTCCGAGACGAACCGCCGACTGCGAGCGCAGCAGTCGCTCGCACTACGCACCCTTAAAAACTTGAAACACCTCATCTCGTCTCCGTGAAAACCCTTCTCTAACCATCCCTAACACCCGACCTAGTGCTGGCTGACGGGCGCTCCTCAGGGTCCACACCCTTAGGAGCTCGATCTCGCTAAGCACAGGTTACTACATTGGACAAGACCCTGGCGTTACTAGCATTACGCCCCTCCCACCGGATTAACAACCCGGTAATACCAACAGGCCCAGCCCACTGCTGGACATAAGCCTGACTTTGGATAGGAAGTTTATAAAATGCGTATTCTGATTTGCGCGGTATTCATGATACGTCCTCCGTACGGATAATTTCTAGCAATGTTGTATTTACTCAAAATCATAAATCCCACAAATGATTTTCAGGACAGCAAGTGAGAAACCCTTAATGTGAAAACAAGTCCACAACTATTCTACCACATTAAATTATGGTTTTAACTAATAATATCAAATCCCTCAAGAGTTTTTCAATGTTGTAGGTATCACACACAGGTCCAAGACAGGTCCATACATTTATTCGTTAAATGCATGCCAGAATCAAAAGCCGAAAAGAGGTATTCCATCAACGCTTTTATGTCACCACCCCACAGTGATGAAACAAACATCGAAGTGGAACGCACATGCGGCAAACAGGACACAACGCATGCGCGAACATTAGCATGCAGCAACACGCATGAGCAGGAAGCCGCGCGCGGGAACCACCGCGCACTTATATCCAAGATGGTGGCGCACTTACGATGAATCGATAATTAATCGATAACCGACTTCATATTTCATATCCATCGTGCCTTATTAACGAAGTGTGATGTAACCTGGACTTGGAATCCATAATAGGAAGGCATGCCACAATAGAATCAGAATGCGTACCGTACCGTGCAAGATCCTTGAGCGCACCAAATTGATCCCACGAAATTAATCAGTGGAATCATTAAACTGTTTTGCTTTATGGTAGGTTGAACAAAGTACATGTGTACGTTTTTATTGTTTTAGTTACCAGGTATTCAACTCTAATACCTCAGCTACATTTATGGGTGAATGCTTAGGACATACCCATGTCTGCGTGATATTTAAATCAATAGTGAATAAGTGATAAGTCAAAGATAATTTCTGACCACGTAGGTAAAACCCATATGGACAAAAATGTAATGGCAATTTAATAATAAGACAAGTGGAAGTTAATTATGGAATTATTAGTCTTGGATTATAGATTTATGGATCTTGAAGGCATGCTACAGGCCCTGTGTAGTGAAGCAAACTTTGCTAAATAAGATCGGGTTATTTATAAAACCCGGGTTCAGTACCTAACAGATGGTGTCGATAATTAATGCATCTGCGGTTGAAACATTGATCTTATAATTCCGCTACGTCTTACAGCCATTTAAGCTTGTAGACCATCAATATCCACCAACAATCTTTTTAAAATCTACCTTAATTGTACCGATCAATTATTAAATTTTGAAAACGGTATCACTGAGCTCTACCGAAATAGAATAATCGGTAAAAGAAAGTATCATTTGGATTGGATACTGTCATAGATGAGCGCACATAGTTTTTTACAGCTACCCTCGGTAATGGTCCAGTGCGCTCGTTCCCGCCGGTGTCACGACAACCGAACAACTGAACTGTCATCTTGACAACACAGATTATGCTACATGTATTTTATTAGGACATCAAAGTATGGCTCATTTTGTTTTTGAGTTATGAAAGAGGCAATGTTGACCGAAAATGAATTTAACAAACTGCTACGCTTGTAACTGGATTATGTAGTTATAGAAATAACCGGGTTTTTTGCCTTTTTATTTATGATAAATATATATTAATCATGCAATTATATATAAATTTTATAAATGTTTTAAGATGTATAAAATAAAGGTTAAAGATGTTTTATTTATTATACAAAAAAATAAAAACAAGCTCGGTATCATTAGCAATAGATTCAAAATTGATTTCTACTACCAGGATAGCTCAATCGACAAAATTTTGCTCTAGTTTGTCAACAGTCTGTAACAGTCCACTACTGGATGCTGGCCAGACGGATTGGTACAGGGTTTGTTCAAAATTTTTCTTCTCTTTGCAGTGAAGACGTCCTGCGTATTTGATCAAATGATCGTCGTCGACTCTTACGACACCCATGTGATCAATAAAGGTGGTGACACTCTGTATCTCTTCTCTTCTTATTCTAGTTATTATTTAAAAGTTGAGAGAAACATATTCTGTCAATATTTCTGACATTTTTACTCACGATTTTACATTACATCTTTGATCTCAAGAGGATCTCTAAATCTTTTAGAAGTATAGGTTGTCAATAAATAAGTAAAACTTGTCAAAAATAAAATAAATCTGTTGACAAACAAAAAAAGAGACATTCCCTGTCCTGTTTTGTCTTTGATCATATCCTTTTAGATAGATGTCACGAATATAGTGATGAAAATGGAAAACTTATTTTGAATGAACGTTACTTTTTGACTAAAGCAAGAGACATGACATAAAGACAGGCCTTTTATCTTTATACTGTCAAATTCTGCCTTATGGTGTTTATGTCATAAATAAACATTACACAAAACCGAGGTTTTGGAAAGGGATATACATAAATTTGTATCCTAATCGTTTTTTTACAAATAAATATATATATATACCGACCGTTGAACCGAACTTACCACTCACGGCGGGACTAACGATGTCGGATGCACTAAAGCTGTACCTTAGAGCAGTTAATGGTCGACTTCATAACTTCCTTTTTTAAAACAAAAATAAACTCGCAATAGTTTGATATATATCCTGTGCCGCGATGAACTTTACAAACTTTCTTGAAACAGGCACCAAGAAGTAAGAACACAGAGAATCCATACAACAACTTACGGATTGAAAATTTTTAAGTTAAAGTTAAACAAACGAAGCGTTGTCCCATTGCCGAATAAACCCATAACACTTAACGCGGTAGAAAACTGCGAAGTGACTGTCTAAACCATCACGCCATGCATGCAGTCGCTTTCTAACTCGTCTTAAACTGTGGTAGGAACTTTGTAATTCATGTACAGTGACTTCCAAGCCCAGACCAAAATGTAAGTGCTTTCTATTCCAAAGGAAGAAATATTTGCTTTAGTTAAATATGTCGACCCTAAAATACCCAATAAGCGTGATTTAGTTGGTCAAAACCTCATTTCTAAAGAGATCCATATTATGTCTAGCAGTAGACTGTTAAATCTGTTGACATGGAATCAACCTTCTTCGCTTTCTAAGTAGGTAATATGCACAAAATTCATGACATCTACTTACGTAGAAAACGTAGAGTTTTAAAGGTTAATCAAATCGAATTTTGATGGTAAAAACTGTGACATTGTCTGATAAAGCCGGAGCCCGCAAGTGACGTAGCAGTCGTGACGTAGGGGGAGACGCGCGGGGGGACGAGGTGCGAGGACGCTGACCCGCGGGCTCTCACTGCCACCGCCGCTTCGTATCCTGGCCAACACGCGTTATTTATTCTGCCCATGCTCACAAATCATAGACTCGCTGTTTTTTTTTTAAACTAATAGCTAACTTTATTCTTTTAAATAAAGAACAACCTCAGGTAATTTATTACTGTCTGAAAAAAAGTAAGTCTATAGAAATGATGTACCAATGTAGACAGATAAATAAATAAATGTGACTGTTCATTATGTCTCAATTATTACTTAAATATCAGGCGATTTGTTTCTTAAAAACATGTATGATTATAAAGTTCTGTAAAGAGACCCCTAAACAAACAAATAGTAACTTGGCACTGACCAGGACAGCATTTTAATTCATTTATCTATCCAAGTTAACCTCCTTTTTAAGTACAGGCTTATGTCCAGCTGTGGACTTAATTAAGGCTGTTGATTTAATGTGATCTATACAAATACAATACCTTGTTAACTTGCAAAAATATACTTTGAGCCACTATTAATAGGTTTAATGTAAAACGTAACATTATAAAATACATTCTTCTATAATGCAATCATTTGTGTACCTATTAAAATTCAGTTTAGAATTGAAGTTTTGAAATTGAATAATTATTTTTACTTCATAAAATCTATATTCCTCTGTGATATCTAACTTGTATGTACTACTAGTACTTATTCAATTGATATTAATAATTAACTAGATGTCGCAGATATACTTAACATGAATGATAGTAAGTACTAAATTTCATTAAAGACTTGAAAGACACAAACATCCTGACTCCAAATCAAGGTTTTACTCCCCGCAACAGAAAAAGCGGTCCTTATAGAAAACTGATCATCGTGACTTTTCCTTCTGTTCCTCTTCGATTTCACGTTTTTTTTTAAATATCTTTTGGCCGGCCAAAGGGCTCTTCTTTGCCTGATAAATAGTATCAGGCAAAGAAGAGCCCTTTGGCCTATTATTCTACCTTTGCACTATTTTTCGCCAAAAACATTATTAGATAGTGTTTAAGTCACAATATTGAATACAGTTCCTATGTAACTTAGAGTCAATTTTTTATATGTATATGTGAATAGATACATATGTAGCGTGGCAACTTCCATATATCGACGCCGCAGAAACATTATGCAGCGCCATCTACCGAAGTTACATGAACTATGAAGCAACTAATAATGCCGTATCGCGGTATAGAAATTCTCGAGACATGCATGAACAATAAGAGAATCCAAGAGTAGTGGTACACATATCAAAAGCAGACAATGCAGTATGATGACCAACACTATGGCGGCCTAGTGGTATTTCTGTACCATTGGGCCTCCGGTCTCGCACTCACCAAGGAAACACGACATCATGAATGCTGTCATTTTATATTGGTCTTTTGTGAGAGAATAGTACCGACCCCATACCATATATTTCATTCTGAAATCGCACAGTGTGGTATCTAGTACCTTTTGCTATTATTAATACTTTTCAGTACATTTTTATAAGTCGTTACTGGTAGACAACCATACACTCACATCTTTATCTATAAAGGGGTAGGCATGTTAAAAGCTCACATTTTTAACCGACATCAAAAAAAGGAAGAGGTTCTCAATTCGTCGGAATGTTTTTTTAAATAACCACTAGAACAACAAGTAGTCTATTAAATAAATGTCTATACTAATATTATAAAACTGAAGAGTTTGTCTGTTTGTTTGTTTGAACGCGCTAATCTCAGGGACCGCTGGTCCGATTGCTTTATCATAACACTAGCTGACCCACGCAACCTCGTTTGCGGCTTCTATTGCTCATAGTGTGAAAATTTTCCCCCATTTTTGAAACATTCTTCATTGATGCTCCGCTCCTATTAGTATTAGCGTGATGATATATAGCCTTCCTCGATAAATGAACAATCGGACACTGAATTTTTCAAATCGGACCAGCGGTTCCTGAGATTAGCGCGTTCAAACAAACAAACAAACAAACTCTTCAGATTTATATATTAGGACAGATATAGATTATATTATTGACGGCTAGCTTAGTGGTTTAAGCGGTCGCCACGTCACTAACTACAGCGCTGGGTGTTGTGAGTTCAAATCCCACATGTGACAACACTTTGTGTGATCCATAAATTGTTGTACTGAGTCTGGGTGTTCTTTAAGTCAGTGTTAAATATGTTTGTGAAGTCCTCCGCGACACCGGATAAATTCCCAATACGCACCCGTAAAATATGTTATATAAATTTTTGGGTCAGGCAAGTTTGTCTAATATTCATATATATTATATATTAAATTATATTATTATATTATATTATATATTAAATTATATATATTTATCGTGGGAGAGCTATGCTTCGGCGTAAATGGGTCGGCTCGACCGGAGTGATACCACGGCCTCACAGAAAACCGGTGTGAAATAGCGCTTGCGCTGTGTTTCACCGAGTGAGTGAGGATACCGGAGGCCCATAACCCAACCCCTCCCCCATCCCCTTTCCCATCCCCCCAAAGGTCGGCAACGCACTTGTGACGCCTTTGGTGTTGCGGGTGTCCATGGGCGGCGGTAATCGCTTACCATCAGGTGATACGACTGCTCGTTTGCCCACTATTCTATAAAAAAAAAAAAAATATTCGAAGATACTTATAGTCTTGAATAGTAACCCTTCCCTGCCCCACCTAGCAACATCCATTATTATACCAGTCAGTGCTTTTTATTATTTTTTATAACTTAAGACACAGAAAATAACGTTCAAATTGGCATGAATGTTATTAGAACACATTAAATGACACGTAAGGAGTAGATAGAACAGTAGAGTGCTAACGGGAAGTTCCTAAACCGGTGTCCGTTTGTAGATGATTTCATTGCTGTGGAATTGTGAGGGTCACGGCAGTATGTTGACTGAGAACATAGACAAGGACGCTGAAACTATCTAGACGTAGCTATAATTTATCTATTTTTTTTTTTAAAGTCAACTCCCGCTTTAGGAATACACATCCTGTGTCGCGGGGGACTTTACAAACATACATGTAACGGACACAAAGAACACTCAGACTCAGGACAACATTTTGTGGATCACCCACGTGATGACCCTCGTGGGATTTGAACCCACAGCACTTGGCGCAGTAGCAAGCGGCGTAGTGACCGCTTAAACCACTAGGCCAACCGTGCAGTCATCTCCGAGTATACTAATATTATAAAGCTGAAGAGTTTGTTTGTTTGTCTCTCGCGCTAATCTCAGACACCGCTGGTCCGATTTGAAAAATTCTTTCAGTATTGGATAGTCCATTTATCGGGGAAAGCTATAGGATATATATCATCACGCTAAGACCTATAGGAGCGGAGCCCCAATGAAGACTGTTTTAAAAACGAGGGAAAATTATTACGCTACGGGCAATAGTAGACGTAAACGAGGTTGCGAAGGTCTGGTAGTCTTTTCATATGACGCACAAACAGCTAAAACTGAATTATTTAGTTAAGAATTAGATCCTGTAAAGTCATCCTTACTTATATAACAATGACTGCCTCGGTAGCGCAGTGGTAGCGTATGCGACTGCTGTGCTTGAGGTCTCGAGTTTGATGCCCGAGTCGGACCAAATGTTAGTACGATCTGCAAATATTTGTTTTGAAGTTTAGTGGTTTTCTATGTTTTGATATGTATGATTTTACAAAAAAAGTATATAAGTATTTCTATCAATTGTTTAGTACCCATACAAGCTCTGCTCAGTTTGGAACTAGATGGCGTTGTGTGTTAGATGTCCGAAATATTTATATAAGAGACGCGAAACGAGGTTTTTGGACTACCTATTTTTCATAATATCTGACGGGACTATTAGTTTACTGGTTAATGATCTTGACTGCAAAGCCAGTAGTATTGGGTTCGAGTCTCACTCTAGATTAATAATTGTGTTATGTGCAAGTTAATTTATTCTAGGACTGGGAGTTAATCTCCTACAATGCGTTTATATTTAGAAAATCTAGACTATCCTAATCTATCTAATGTGAATTTAAGTTGGTTGTTACGCTTTCACGTGAAAACTACTTCACCGATTTATTAAAAGTAACATAGGATACTTTTTATTAAATGCGAGCAAAGCTGCGGGCGCAAGCTAGTATTTAGATATTATTTCGTGAAGACAAAACCTTGTACCTATTTTCACGAAAATAATGCGTATAGAATAGTATGAAAGGCACAATTAAAGTTTATATGGAGGAGGAGTGTAAAAAGCTAAAGAAAAATATGTAATGAACCCAAGTAATTCTATTTATCATCGGTCTGGTAACTGGTAACGATAGCAAAAGCTCTGTCTAGTCTTGTGTTGGACGGTCGAGTGCGAAATGTGTGAGGTTCTTTTCAATAGAACATCATTTACGAACGTTCAGAAAATAGGATCATACAGAAAATTACCTTTTGTAGCCTTCGGTCATGTTGAAACCGTGTCTCTATTATTGACTAGCGCTTAGTTTTTGATCATCAGCCTATCGCAGTCCACTGCTGGACATAGCCCTCTCCAATTTCACGCTACTTGGTTCGATCCTCGGCTTCTCGCATCGAGCTCCTGCCAGCCATCTTGCGCAGCTCGTCACAGACGTCATTTGGCGAGACGCGGTCTCCACTCAAGAACCCGTTTACCCCAACGGTAAGCAGTTTTGCGGCTAACTGCTTACCTGCTTGCCTGCCCACTGCCACTTCAGCTCGCTAATCCTTTGGGCTATATCGATGACCTTGGTTATCTACCGCATCACGTCATTCCTGATGCGATCTATCAGAGAAACGCCGAGCATAGCCCATTCCGTAGCACGCTGAGCGACTTTAAACTTGTGGACCAACCGTGCACGTGTCGTAAGTGTCACGTTTCAGCTCCGTAAGTCATGACGGGAAGGACGCACTGATTAAAGACTTTTGTCTTTAGGCACTGTGGGATCGACGATGAAAAGACCCGACGTTGAATGTCACGTATTCCACCTGAACCAGCTTCTGAGTGTCGCATATTTGAACTTCAGCGTTGGTGCTTTTGTAAAATCTTGTGAAGGTTTTCTGAACTAATCTTAATATGTACTGCATTTCCTTATATTTTTGTCTATTCCTTTTTATTAGTTTTAGGCGTAAAATTCAGACATAAGACAGATAGATGCGAGAAATCATAGAGTTTTGGCCTTTGAAACATAAAATGTGTACATACTCATCTAGTCTTTCAATGTATAGAATTGGATCTCTTACAGTTTAATTTAAAGGATAAAACCAAAAGTATAAAGTTAGGAAACCGTTCCTAGTAACTTACTTTATCCATTATTTTAACATCTGCTTTATACTTTTTCTTTTAATATTCCCAGTAGGTAATAATAATGTACAAACTAAAAGTTACAGAAGTACTTTTCTGATCTTGCAACTTACATTTTACAAATTAGGTACTTACTTAAAATGGGTATGCAAGACAAAAGATCTTAGGAAAATGGCTTTTGTAGGTGTCGTCGAAACTTTATCAATATGATATATAATTACAGAAAATCACGACCAGTACAGTTGTTAACACAAACGACATTAGACTCAGCTTAAATCAAATTATATAATGCTATTTACATGTCATCGGGCAAGCACTATTAATTATTCATCACTAATTAGCAGTTTTGTATGGGAGTCGGTCGGCAGATCAGAGCGTTTCGTTCATGCCGGAAACAGGAAGAGGGCAATCAACATTCCTAAAAATATCACACATTTGGTGTTCATCCGGCGAACGCGCCGTGCAGGCGTCGTCGCTGCTTCTCAACGGCTTCAGAACTCGACGAGAATTCATTTCATATGTACGTTTTACATACCTGGCACATGTAATACACGAGAAAATGTTTTATTAATAAATACTAATGTATTATAATTATAATTGTTGATACTTGGACTGAATGATGATTAGTCATCAATAAAATAAATTAATGACAATTTTACTCAGTAAACGGTAAAATTTAAGAACATTTTAATTTGAAGTTTAGTAAGTTGTTTAGTTATTGTTTTTCTTTTTATTTTTATTTTTTAAATAAAAATAAAAAAAAACGTGTAGTTTTTCTTCACCTTAAGGTACTAGGAGTGCCTACTTTCATTCCTTTAAAATAAACTCTTTAATCTCAGGTAAAATCATGACTTAGAAAGAAAAGTATCACAAGTAAGGCAGATCTCTTAGTTTAACCGTCGATCAACTAATAAAAAGTAGGTCCATTTTCCGATATCCTTGGATTGAATTGAAGTTTAGTACAAAATATAATAAATCCTCATAAAACAATATTTAGAAGTAGTGTAGAATGAGGGGTGCTCGCGGCACAACACACAGTTTGCTAGTTTCTTTATATTACGTTTGATATAAATATTTCGGACATCTAACACACAACGCCATTTAGTCCCAAGCTAAGCTGTGTTTGTGTTATGGATATTAGAAAACTGATATAAACATATATACATTTTTTAGAAAACACCCAAACTCTAAAACCAATATTTTCAGATCATACAAACATTTGGTTCTACCCGGGAATCGAACCAGAGACCTCAAGCACAGCAGTCGCATGCGCTACCAATACGCCACCGAGGCAGTGATATGGTTATAGACATAAACTCTTAAATCATCGTTATAATCTCAGATTACGAAAAAGCCAGATGGACTGTAAAGAACACGAAAATGAATCTAACGAAGTAAATATGAATGAGAAAGCAAATACAATCTCGCGGCAGTGTTTAACAAACCGCCATATTGTGGTTTTTGTTTTTATGTTCAAAATTACATCTTACGTCATTAAACATTGCGAGAGTAGTTACCAAAAAGAAAAACAAAAGATGGAATATCTTTTCCCAGGTAAATACACATTATTTGGTTGCTATAATTATTTATTTACCCGATAATTATACTGTTGTGTCGAAACACAAACCCTCAACCGTAGTCCGACTGTGATAATAAGTTTTGCCAATTTTTTTCAGTTCAATTAGGCAAATCACTTGTTAGTCCAGACGTTAGTGAACCTTATTTCTATATTTAAGGACTTGGTTTCAAACCTCATCTGAAAGTATTCTTTGTTGATACACACAATTTTTACTGATAACTATTACGTATAAACAATTTGTGAATGATTCTACTAATTGCTGATCTGTGTCTTGATGTGTTTTATGTCTTTTACTTATGCTTCCCATCGTGTTTCAATGGTTGGGAATGATCGATATTACGAAACTTGATCCCCTGGTATTTACCGTATTACTGCAGAATATTAACAAAAATATTGGTGTTAAAATACCCTTAATTTTGAATCTTAATATTTATAAAAAAAATAGGGACTTTTTAACTGCTGGAATTACACGCACACAAATGTACGTGTTCCTACAGTGTCGCTGCCGGTTGTCACGCACACTTAAATAATAAATGGCTTCATGTTATTTGACAAGTACGTTCCATCTGGCTTTCTTTTGTAATCTGAGATTATAATATTTAAACATTTTTAAGATATTTAGGTGCGTTGTAGATGTCGGTGCCCTAAAAGTGTTGTGCATAATAAGTGCATACAATAAACAATAACGTAGGTAGGTATATAACTTTATAAGAATTTTAAAAAATCGACATTAATAATAATTATTCTTTTGATCATTATCATTTCGTACTGGTTGTATCTGGTAATCTCCATTTTCCTCCTATTCGTACGGTCGTCGGTATCCCCCGTTGTGAGACCATTGGCACGCATACCTATCATCACTTACGACGTGAAGCCAGCACTTCTTGAGTCTACTAGCCCTGAATGATGTACATTCATGGCCCGATATAGGCGGCATTGCGAGTCGTTTGTTTCCCACGTAGCCTCCGTTTCCTCGTGACTCCTCCAGCTTGAGACGCTCTAATAAAAGTCGCGCCTCGCAGCTATGTAAAAGGAAAGGTCTAATAATGATTTTATAGACCTGTCCCTTCAATATTTTAGGCTCACAAAGGACAGCAATCATCTCACACCATTCTTTCGATATTACTCCTGAAATAGTATGTAGTATGATAGGTTATTTGTCAGTATAATTCATTTGCGAAATGTATATTCATACTGAGACTATATAAAATACGAACACGAGTAGGTACCTACTAGTGACTACACAGGGTAGGACTCAGGGCTACCTGCGATGCGTCTTGTCACCTCTAACTTCAAAGAATTCATGTAAATAAATAATAATAACGTATCAAGCGATTACCTAAGCATATTGTGTACATACTTAGGTAGCTTATCATTACATTATAATGTGTAATAGCTGTAACCGATAACATCGACCTTCCTATCGAAAAAAAGTTCAATATTTATCATAATGTCATCGTTATTATTATTGTTCGGTGGGTACAGCTAATATTACAATTCCTAACAAGTACGAGCCTAGTACTCGCCGGCACATAATTAGATAATTTCTATTATTTATATGCGAAGTGTCGTATGTGAGGCGCATTCAAATGATACTGTTTCCTCCGCGACGGTGCTGTACGAAGAAATCCGTCGGTCGCTTCGGGCTAAAGAGGATGTACGCATCGCCACCAATGATTTCATTTACTAAAAGTTCCTGTCGTGAGTGAAGCTTTTCCTGCGAGCATCAGACACTTAAAGCGCTTTTCATTTCCTCTATGATAATGTTATTAAACGTGTCAGCGTACTAATGAGATACGGTATCGAGTCACGATTTACCAATAGCTACATAACACGCCTTGTATCTTGTATGAATGGTATTATTCATATATAAGAGGATGTTAGAATCTAGTATGGTCGGTATTCACGTGTAACAGGTACGCCTACTATTGTGTGCCTAAGCAATTGTAGTTATCATAAGAATGACTAACTATGAGATCACATTAAATATTACGAGGAATCTGTAACCTTTGGCGACAGAATAAATTGATCGTTTTATTATCAGAGACCTATCTTTTAATTTTAAAAGAGCAATTATTTCGATTTCTATTTTATCTTGCTTGCCAACTCACCTAACGTATCTTGCTCTTCTAATTATTTTCTTTTATAGTAACTATACATGATAGATAATGAAAGAGAAAAGCTATCATTCAATGAATTTTATGAATTTTTAAAATTTATTTGGTTTATAGATATATTCGTAAATCGTATCTCAGTTTACTAAAACGCTGTCTGATCATATGGGTAGTTCGCAAAAGCAAAAATTATTTTAGGGAACAGCAAAATGCTGCCACCTAGTTGAATAGTTTCGAACTTTGAAGAGAAAAGTACAAAGTCAGTTACATGTAAGTAACTGGTACACGATTCTTTGTATAGATGTCATTACTAGTATACATCATCACTACATCATTAACAGAAAACTTATTTATCATTTGAGTTTTTGAAACTATTTAAGGTTTTGCCCTTATCTGTTGGATTTTTTTTTATTGACTAACCTAAACTTATACATGTTTATAATACATATTAGCTTATATTCTTTTTGCTATTCTGACACGGTTTGTAAGCGTAAATCCATCTTTTTAGAAGTAGTACTAGCTTCTGCACATCTTTGTTGGTTATTGCAGCAAAAGTAGCCTAGTAGTATGCCAAATTCCATTGAAATCGGTGCAGCGGTTGGGTGGTAAAAGCAGGACAGGACAGAGTTACTTTTGTATTTATAAGTATGGATTAGAAAGAATTATTTTAAAATGAAGCAATAATTCTTTGATACCCGAGTGAAATTTTGTCTGCACGTATGAAGTAGTGTTATAAGCCATCACTCGCCGTTTGATACTACACCGAGTATTGTGGGTACGATACAACACATTTTATGTAATCACTGTATTGTTGTTCTGCGTCTGAGCGTTCTTAATGTACGTTACATGTAATGCATGTATGTGTGTCATTGACATTATACTTTCGTCAGTGATGTGTGTAAAGACCCCGCGATACAGGTGTATTAAAAAAAAATCGACGGGTTGCACTCCGGGAGTGCCGGCAGAAGTGAAAACTTGAATATTAACGTTGTGCATTTTTGATATTTTGGAATGGTTAGAGAATAATTTTGTACGAATTGCTTTCATTACCAGAATAAAAGTACTATTATTTATGTTGTGGAATACAATATTCATTTATTGCGCTATCGTACACAAACATGACAATTTATATTACATACACACACGAACATTCGCGCAAGCGCCCTGCGACGCCTGTCCTCTCTCCATCCGTCTTACGAATTTTCGATCAGGTCACGTGACCTGACGCGAGTTTATACGTCCTCTCTCCATCCGTCTTACGAATTTTCGACCAGGTCACGTGACCTTACGCGAGTTTATACATTTTTACCCATTCCAGAAAAGTACACAGCGCCGCTAAAGAAGTTTTCACTTCAAAAATATTGACATGTTTTGATGGATGGAGCCTTTGCCGTGTTGAATGATAGTTAAAAGACAGGGCCGAAATAAGGCCCACTAGTTCTTAGGAACACTCCGACTAGAAGCAAAACGAAGAGGCCCATACCCCAACCCCCAAAGGCCGGCAACGCACTTGTTTCGTCTCTGGTGTTGCGGGTGACCACGGGCGGCGGTATTCGCCTATCATCAGGTGATACGTATGCTTGTTTGCCCCCTATGCCATAAAAAAGCGATATGAATAAATAAATACATATTTCGGCCATTTAACGCCATCTAGTCCCACACTAAGCGTAGATTGTATTATGGGTACTAAACAACTGATGTAAATACATACCTATATACTTTTTTTGTAGATACATATTATACATAGAAAACTCCCCAAACTCCGAAACAAATATTTACAGATCATATAAACATTTGATTTGACCCGGGAATCGTACCCGAGACCTCAAGCACAGTAGTCGCATACGCTACCACTGCGCCACCGAGGTAGTCAACAATAAGAAAATATGATAAAAAAAACAATTTAATACATCTTACAAATTTATTAAGAATAAGAACTTATAAAACTAACATTACTTATAAAGATACTATTACATATTAATATTAATGCATAATAATTATATTTCCTGTATATTTATGATTATGTATTCAAATGCTAATTGTACGTAGATAAACAACAGTTTATACTCAAGTATTTCACTACCTTATGATTTTAAATCATACAGATCTATATTTAAAGTATTATTTTACGTAGCTCCTCTAGTGAGTATATTAGGATCTATTAAACTGAAATCATATATGAAACGGACGGTAATAGGCATGATGACAGTAACTAAGGACCACTAAAATTATATGAAACCAGCTGACCCACGCAACCTCGTTTGCGTCTTATATTGCCCGTGGCGTGAAAATTTTCCCCCATTTTTGAAACATTCTTCATTGGTGCTCCGCTCCTATTAGTAGTAGCGTGATGATATATAGCCTATAGTCTTTCTCGATAAATAGACTATCCAACACCGAAAGAATTTTTCAAATCGGACCGGTGGTTCCTGAGATTAGCCGGAACAAACGGACAGACAGACAAAAATTTTAAAAATATATATTTTGGTATGTGTACCGTATATACATTCATATGCATGTAGTAGAAAGCGGTTATTTTAATATTACAAACAGACACTCCAATTTTATTTATTGGTATAGATGGGGTTCACTGAGTATAAAAATCTTATTTATTTTCATATTTAGATCGAGATTATTAACAATTAATTAATAAAAATAAAACTACAAAATATAACAATCCGCCATGTTATGTCAAACACCAACATGCAGACGCCATGACACTACCGAGCTTTTTCCCGCGTCTTTTTGTTAAAACTTTATTTTTTGTAGAAATATGTTTATTTTTAATAATAAGAGATTTGTTCTTTGTCAAAATTACTCATCATGCCTATTAAGAGGCAGTAAATAATGTGCGTGAAACAAGCTTCTTTCTATTTACGTTTCATAAATGTATGTAAATTAAGAGTGCGTTTTCTTGCTAGATGAGCAGTAACTATTCGTCCCAAGGGCCGACTAAGGGAGCAAATTACGCAGGACAATAGCACTGCAAAGAGAAGGAACACTTGAAACAAACCCTATACCAAACGAAGGAGAGGTTATGTCCAGCAGTGGACTATAAAAAGCTGTTGATCTGATCTGATGTATCATATACTCAAAAAACATAACTCTCCTTCCGGCGCAGTCGGATAAAGAAAGAGATATATGTTTTAACATTTATTTATTTATCATTATTAATAATTATATATAATAAATTAATATTATGCATTACACCATTACAAAATTGTTACTCTATTCAGTGTAGAGGACATAGAAAATGCACCATAAAAAAGTAATATATAAAGCTACTACACTAATAATTGAATTGACACAAGGCCTTTTTTGGTAAAAAAAAAATATTTACATCATTATTCTCAGTAACTTCACGCAACTACTAAGTATATTAAATATAGAAATTACTCACGTATAGGCCATTCAAATAAATTAGAATTTTTATTTATAATGATAAGATACGACTAATAATATATATATCGATAAAATTGTAAGTACACCTTTAAAGAAAAAATTAACAGATTGACACACTATCACATTTTAAAAGCGTGAATATTTGCACTAATGTTCCATAGACAATGTTAGTGTGCAAAATAGGGTTGGAAAGGGAGAATGGCAGATCGTATACCGCTAGTAACATGTAAAGAAATGTCGTAGAATTCTTATCTGTTAGCAATTAAAAAACCACTGGTAAATACTTCTTATCAAAAATAATAAAAACGTTATTACAGCTACACTAATTTGAAGAAGGGAGTAAAAATTCTTGATTTCTTGTATCTCTTCGATATCTGATGTCGAACCACCACGCGAATGAGTCGCGTGCAAAAGCTAGTATATTTGTAACTTTGGGAGCGTTCAAGTATTACGTAACGCAATTTGGGGGGGAGGGGGGTCTCGTAAAACGTTACAATGCGTTACAGGGGCGGTTATTTTAAGAGTTTATTAGCAAAAACTAAGGAGAAAAACAATTGTGTGTATTGTAAGCCAAAAATTTATATAATATAAAACATGACACTTGAGTGTTACGTAGCGTTTAGATTGGGGGGGGGGGGGGGGGGGGGTCGAACAGAAAAACGTTACAATGCGTTACAGGGGGGAGGGGGGGTTCAAAAATCTCCAAAAGTTGCGTTACGTAATACTTGAACGCTCCCTTTCATTATCATAGAGATAGAAAATTTAATTTCTTTTCAGTGTCTCTTGTTCCTTTAATTTGACAATCATACATAAATCCTTTTAATAATTTACAAAAAGTTGGGTGCCAAATTATCACATGGTAAGGTCACTTATGATATAAATTATAATAGAACGGGACATTAATGTAACATAATATATGTAACAAAAATAGATCACACTCAGAGCAAATGCATTAAAAAGTGTTGACTAGTAAATGCTTGGTTTGTTCAACATATAATACTTTATACGTAGAATAGTCTGACTCGAGATGTGGTGATCAGCGTATCTCCATCAAAGAACTTCGTTTCGATGACGACGTTCCCGCTGTGAACAATATTACAAATACGTTAGAATACATAAAAATTAAATTCAAAATATCTTTATCTATACTATCTATACTATTATTATAAAGAGAAAAGGTTTGTATGTAAGTATGTTTGTAACGAATTGTCTCAAAAAGTACTGGACGGATTTTAAAAATTCTTTCACCATTTGAATGCTACATTATCACTGATTAATATAGGCTATTTTAATTGTAAGAAAGAAAAATTGTATGTAAACTAATAATTGGGAATTTGAAAAAAAAAACTAATGATTTTTTTATGTATTTTAAAACTTTATTATTAATAATATTGATAAATGATGCAAGAAACTTAAAAAAATATTTTATTCAATAAATTATAAGCAATTAAAATTTCAATAAAAATCACGTGACTATAAACGCATCAGAATTGGTCACCGTCCTTGTGACGTCATAATGTTAAAGCGTTGCCGGAAAATAACAAGATCCGTAAGTTCATCAATCTACTAGGAAATTTATAAACTTTCGTAGGATTCTAAACAGGAGATAAATTGTAATATTTTACGTCCACATTTTCGTAAATTGATAAACTTACTGAACTCACTCGTAAAATAATAAATGCTAGAACATTTGTTGAAGAAGTAAAATTTACCACAGAGCTACGAAAGTTTTATAGTTAGTTTTATAGTAAACTAAATAACCTTTTTTTTTTTAACGTTTGAACCCTCGGGCTGTCTCCTCGCCGGGGTTTGCGGCGGGGCGGTGTGTCGGAATCGAACCGACTAAAACCACACGGTGTGCCAACTCTGCGCCTGAGAAGGGAGGGGTCCGGGTACTGCAGATATTACACGACCGGACCCCTCCCAGAAACTAAATAAAATAACCTAAGTTTATAAACTTCCTATAGTCGTTCCAATACTTTATTTAACTTTTGACAGATCACGCACATAAAGTTTTGTAATAATTTTTGATACAATGTACTACAGATAGTACTGTACTTTATGGGCGGGCTCCGCCTACTTAGGGATGTGTCATTCGTAATTAATGACCACAGACTATAAAAACGGTTTTGAAATAAATCGATTATCGATTATATTAATAAAACATACAATAAAATTATTGTGATTATATTTTATATCAAATCACGTAAAAAGCTTTATTATTTTGCATTAAAATGCCCTAAATGTCTCTGTTTCAATGCATAAATAATTTGCGTAATGAAAACAGTTCCATCGTACTCGTACCTAGTAATGGGATCGAATGTATTCGCCGCAAATTAATGAATCTAAAATAATTGTTTAAACTTACTATAGTTGGTTCAAATAAAAACTACCTGCGGTACCTACTTGTAATGAACAGGTACAAAATGTTGAAATTCGTAGTAATTTACGGATTAAAAATAAAACAACCAAAAGAGGTACTGTAATACTAATTTTAATTATAAAGAAACGTCTTCTTCGTATGACCAGGAATCATCATCACTTGACAGTTGTTTGTCCTTTGAGTACTTTCTTTTTTGGCATTTTGACAGTAACGAAGGCAGGAACGATACGCTCAACTCAACCAAACGTGAGAATTCACAAATAAATCAATACGGAGGAATATAAATACTCAACTATATTGAAGGTTACTCATTGAAATACTGTAGATTATTTTAAAATAGACATAGAGAGATTTAATAAAGATCATCAATAGTTTAACAAATACAATATTAACCACTGAATTACAACACAATACAATAATACATTTTGAAAATTCAGTTCCTTTTATTATATATTTTTTCATGACATAGAACCGTCATATTTGAACAACATTCTTTTAATCCATTTCTTCTTTATTTTGACAAAGGAGGTCGCACATTGAAACACATAGAAATATGAAGTACGAAATTATCTATAAAATAATGAGTTTGTTAAATCGATTAAAACTTCTTAATGCATAAAATCGATCGATGAAAGAAATCGAATAGGTAACGGGTCAGGGTATCACTATTTGATTAAGTATTAGAGCTGTCAAAAGTTAAATAAACTATTGGAACGACTATAGTAGATTGATAAAGTTACGGATCTTGTTATTTTCCGGTGACATAGCGACTGTATTTTAGGACGTCACACGCGCTCGGGTTTATTCGGGAGCTGTCGGCGCGTCTTCGGTACTGGATTCAAAACTTAATTTTTATTTTGAAATAACTTTTGAATTATAGCGAAAAAAAAAATAAAAAAATAGTTTTGTTATAAAACTTATATATGATCTTTCCATTTATCACAAAAAAAAATTTTATTAAAATACCCAATTGCAGGTAACACCGCGAGGTTCAGCTAGTTATTACATAAAAAGGCATAAGTTCATCACACATAATAATGTTAAGTTAAAATTAGACTTAGTCAAACCACACTTTGCATACAAGCCAAATGAACATTAATAAGTTGAAATGACTTACTTGAGAACATTGGCTGGCATCATTTGAGATTCTGGAGCGGACTCGATTACTGATTGCCAGGTGTTAGTCGAGTTGGGGATTACGTAGCCGAACTCGAAGAACCACTCTTCTAAACACCGCCCCTTAAACAGCACTTTCTGTAAATTAACACGATAATGTATATTAAAAACACAATGATGCATACAAGGGTTCATTCGGATCAAGTGTATTAGAAGCCCACTGAAGTAAATTTCACTACTTGAATAGTTTAATATGGGTTAGAGACAGACTTCTTAGCATTCCATGGATTCATCGTGCGGGTGCCGGGTCCATCGTATGGCAGAAGGAGAAACTCAAAACAGTTACCAGAGTTCCCAGGACTTGCGACCTAGGTGAAGGTTTAAGGAGGCCCCCCCTTTTTTTAATTTTTTATTGCATATTGGGCAAACGAGCAGACGTATCACCTGATGGTAAGCGATTACCTACGCCCATGGACACCCGCAACACCAAAGGCGTCACAAGTGCGTTGCCGACCTTTGGGGGATGGGAAAGGGGATGGGGGGGAGGGGTTGGGGTTTAGGCCTCCGGTATCCTCACTCACTCGGTGAAACACAGCGCAAACGCTATTTCACACCGGTTTTCTGTGAGGCCGAGGTATCATTCCGGTCGAGCCAACCGTTCATGCCGAAGCATAGCTCTCCCACAGTCCCCTTTGAGATACGCATCAACGCTCACCTTCACTGCTCGAGTTTCCAGCCAGCAGTGCAGCCTTGGATACTCTTTTTATTTATTAAAAATATATTAAAAGTATAATGTGACCACCCCTATTCATCTATTGGGGGGTGACTAAGCGAACAAAGTATGCAGGACAGACAAAAAGATTCTATACTAAACCGTCTGGACGGAGTGGTCTATTAGGCTTAAACCTCCTTTTCAAGGAGAGGCAGTGAACTATTAAAAAATATTGATGATTGTATATACTTTATTAATCCAGGGGATAGCCATGCTTTGGTACTAGAAAGCCAGCTCGATCAAAGGGATACCAGACCCTCACACAAAACCTGTGTAAGCAACTTTTATTTTGATTTTCACTGAGTGAGTTTATTGGAGTCAAAACTGCTGATATACCCGGGGATGTGGAAGGGGAAGGGGGACAAACAGACTCAGTCGCAGTCATGTATCTTTGTCATGACTCATCTCATGATATTATTATAACGAATCATATCAAAATAATTAATTTAACCTGTTCTAATCGAAATTTCTCCATGGCTTCAGTAGAGCTAAAATTCATTTCGCGTGAGACGCAGCGACACTTCAGGATCCGTTTCGGTACACGTGCTTCGTGCTCCACGTCCGGACTTGACATATCTTCATTGTTCTGCCAGAGAATTTTGCCTGCAGAAGAAAATGTAGTAGTTAGACAGTTATCCTTTACCTAATCATTTTCTGTTTCGGAAATAGGTAATTTATAAGCTCAGTAAGTCATAAAGCATCTGCAAAGTTACTAAAGTTAACTAAGGTAAAGCAAACTTTACCGTGGGAGAGCCATGCTTCGGCGTGAATGGGTCGGCTCGACCGGAGTGATACCACGGCCTCACAGAAAACCGATGTGAAATAGCGCTTGCGCTGTGTTTCAACGAGTGAGTGAGGATACCGGAGGCCCATATCCCAACCCCTCCCCCATCCCCTTACCCATCCCCCCATAGGTCGACAACGCACTTGTAACGCCTTTGGTGTTGCGGGTGTCCATGGGCGGCGGTAATCGCTTATCATCAGGTGATACGTCTGCTCGTTTTGCCCACTATTCAATAAAAAAAAAAAAAAAAAAAGGAAAGTTCTAAAATCACATCACAGATACTTAGATTTACGGACGCAGATATTTTCATGTTAACATATTATACTTAGCGGACGAAATAAGTCTTAAAAAAAGAAATTTAAGTTACTCCTTATGACATCAACTATCTGCTAGTGAAAATCTTGTGAAAATCTTGTCAAAATCTCTCTAACCATCTCAGAGATTTGCCAGAACAAATTAACGGACAGAAAAATAATTAAAAATCGTTTTTTTTATTTATTTTACTACTGTATATACTTTCACATGCTTATGCAGTTAGTGAAAAGCTGTTACATAATTTGAAATTACAAACAGACACTTGAATTTTTATGAATGTATAGATTTAAACAATTATTGTGCTTGCTATATTAGCCAGTAAAAATTGCTGTGAATTGGCTGTATTACATGCTTGTTACATTACAGGTATTAACATTAAGGTCAGAGTTACCAACAACTTTTATATGAATATTAAAATTTGATTACTTCTATTACCTTGAAACTGTTTGTAGTAAAAGTATTGTTATAAAAAGTCACGCTTTCACATGTTTTAATGTCAATGATCTTGTTAATTTGTCCTTGAGACATACTTTTTTTTTATAATATTTTCTTACAGTGATAGAACAAATAAGAGGCGAACCAAACATATGGTTAAGTTAACCAATCTTTCACTCACTATGAAATTCAAAACTATCATTTACAAGATTACACCAATTTACAAGATTTTTTTGTGTGTTTTGCTGGCGAGCCTAAGATAGTTAATGTTAATATCTATATGAGGGTTGTTACGGGGGGTGCGTGGGGTGTACGTGTACGCTCAGGTGTAGCGCTGAGATACCGGCACGGACACTCAAGTGCTTCTCACACGTCCACGTCGACCCTGTATCTGCCGACACGGAGCAGGGAAGAACCCGCTTCTATATGGAGTGGGTCGTGCACCCTGGTAATACGGGAGATTTGAACGGGCGCCACATCACCACACCCCGCATCTCCTGTAGCCAAGTGAGAAGGGCTTGCCCGACTGGCCAATACCACCAGCCGAGTACAACCCACCTACTATCCCGTATTCCAAACTACCCCCTTGCAACCTAATCCTTCCCCAACCCTCCTAGCATAATCCTGTCAAATTCCCAATTCCCAATCCTACTGCACCAATCACTCATTACTCATTGGTTCACTCACCAAATCGATCACTCATTCACCATCATATTCATCTCTCACCTCATCTCACACGGTTCTCCGGGGCCAGCAGGCGACCCCAGGAGACTATTACGCCTGCCTGCGTTAGTCCTGCGCAGTTGAGCGCCGTAAGCCGGGATGAAGGAATCCTGGAGGGTTGAGCTGAACGGGGTCGGGTTAGTTACCTCCGGGAAGCAACACGCCCTCTTTGGTCTGGAATTCTGGCGAAACGGTAGCCCTGTAGCTAGCCACTATAGGGTAATGGACACGCGTCCCGTACGGTCGAGGTGGTACGGTTCGCAGGCGAGGTTCGGGGGGTGTGTTCTCCGGGAGAACACGGGGGCTTGGCCATGCTGACGGAACAAGGGCCGGTGGAACAACTGGGGATGAATGTGGATCGTTCTCCCCAGCCGCAAGTCTGCAGTTCCCGATGTCGCGCATGAGTCCCAACCCAACGAACCTATACCTCTCGGGTATTCCTGGTGTCTTTAACGACATCCCCAAAGGTGCGGGCTCCACGGAGGGTGGGAAGCTCGAGAGGTGAAATATATAAAATACAAAGTTATGGATAATATAAGATCCCCTAACCCAATGGTGGACGGTACGGCATCTGCCGGACCTGAAACCCAAGGAAGGAGTCCGGCAGGACCTCCTTCCTCATCACGAGCCTCCAGGGTAGCCTCGGCAACCCTTGGGGCAAAATGTAAGCAGTCTCGTGTTGGCACCACCATGGTACCGACACCGAAGACAAAAATGACGGCAGGGGGCAGAATGGACACTGGGAGACCAGTGGCCAGGACGCCCGCTGCGATAACACCCACTGGCCAGGTACAGGCTTCTACGGGCTCTACGAGCTCGGGCCGTACCCCGACAGTAACCACAGTCGTTCCGGACAAGGCAACTGCCAACCTGGGGCAGACTGCGGGGACGGGTTCCCAATGCAGCGACCCAGCCACGGACCCTAGTCTGTCTGGCTGGCAAGTCGCAAAATCAAGGAAGAGCAAGGGGAAAAAGGCGAAAGACCTAACGTCGACGCCCCAACCTCCTCCTCTTGTGCGGCACAAGGCAACCAGCACAAGAAAAACAAAAAGCAGCGTCGCAGGGAGAGGGAGAAGCGACGTGCTGCTTTGGCTAATACGTCCCTAGTACCCACAGAAGGGCAGGGTACCCGACCACAGGGAGGGGATGGCAAGAGCGCTGATTCCTCGGCGCCGCGTCGTCCGCCCCCCCCCAAAGGTAAAGGGACAAACACAGGACCTCAGGGTGGTAGTAACCAGGGGGGCCGGTACTCCGCCAAAAGGGCGCGTCTCAACGAGACTATTTCTCCGAGAGGCGAACCTAAGAGGCGGAGGACCGGACCACCAGGAGAAACCACTCACACGGACTATGCTGGTGCATTAAAGGCAGACCTGATGGCGGCGATAACAACCGCCGTTATGGAAAACCTGAGCCAGGACCAGTCCGACGAGATCCAAAAGAAAATTGGGGAGCTGTTGTTCGAGGAGTCGATGAAGCCGGGCAACAGTACCTCAGAAGGCCCAGGGTTTCGGGGAAGGCCGGTGTTGACCGACGGAGCCCTGAGACTCTGGTGCGAAAACCAGCCTACGATGGAATGGCTGAAGCGAAGCGTGGCCACCATAACCCTCTCCACTGGAGAGAAACTGGTGGTAAAGCGCCCGGGCGAGGTGTCGAAGCGGGTCCGCTGCGGCATCCTGCTCCCGGGAGCCCACGAGGACCACAAGAAGGTAGCACATATGCTACGCTTCCAGAACAGGTGGGCAGACATCGAGAGATGGCTCCTGCTGAAAATGGACAAACAAGCAACGGATACCTTTGCCATCGTAAGCATCCCGGAGACGGTGGTGAAACCGTTGATGGAACGCGGACGCCGACTCAGCTTTATGCTGGGTACGGTGTACGTGAAGTTCTTGGGGCCCAGCGGCAAGTTCGTGGAGTATCCACCAGCCGAAGCCGACTCCAGGGATGCAGACGACACCATCCAACCGATGGACATTGCGGAGGGGGCAAAGGATGCCACTGACGTAGTCACGGCACCTGAGCCCCAGGCTCCGGCGCAGCATACCCCCGCCTCCGACGTGAAGGAAGAGGTCTATCCTCATCGTGACCGTACGGACGAGGGGGGTGGCAGCGAAGGGAAGGGTGCAGAAGGGAGCAAGGGCGGAGCAACGGAGACAACTGACTCCAATGGCGCTGTCTCCTTCCTCCAATAGTAACATCCTCCAGGCTAATCTCCACCACAGTCTAACCGCGACGGCTCAAATCCGGAAGTGGTTGGAGATTAACAACACAGCCATTATATTGATCCAGGAGCCGTGGGTCAATAAAGGCAAGGTCTGCGGACTCCGAAACATGGGAGGTAAGTTGACAGTCCACGCGGGACTAGAGAACCCTCGCACATGCATATATACAACAAATAATATAAAAATACAGGCCCTAACGAGTTTCTGTTCCAGAGACCTATGTGCCATAAAGGTGCAGGGAGCCCAGAACACCAGCCTCGAGCAGGTTGTCATGGCATCTGTCTACATGCCGGAAGCCGACGACCCACCACCGCACGATTTCACACGGCTGGTCCACTACTGCGAGGAGTCAGGGCTCGAGTTAATCGTGGGTACCGACTCCAACGCGCACCACGCCTTATGGGGCATGCCTACAGGAAACGACAGAGGTAGGAAACTAGTAGATTACCTGTTTACAACAAATTTAAACATAGTGAACACAGGCTCCGTACCAACTTTCGTTACCAGACGAAGCAAGACAATTATTGACTTTACCTTGGCAACAGAAGAAGTAGCGAAGCACATCTTGAACTGGCACGTATCTAACGACTTATCGTGCTCGGACCACAGATGGATACGTTTCGACCTTCAGGTAAGCAAATTCAAGGCACCACCCAGGCGAAATCCTAAAAAAACCGATCGCGCTAGCTATTCTGTGCGGATCGGTCAGGCCCTGTGTCAGGAGGATAATCCACCTAGGATCCTAGGTGCCGTTGAAATTGAAGAACAAGTAAATCTTCTTACTAACACCATGATGGACTGCTTCCATCAAAGATGCCCCCTAACCGTCCCACCAGTAGGCCGAACAAACAAAAAGAGCTGGTGGGGGCCTGAGCTGGAGAGACTTAGGCATAGGATGAGGAGGCAACTCAACAGAGCGATGAACACTGGTGCAGACCAGGACTGGGATAATTATAAGGCCACCAAGTCCAGGTACAAAAAACGACTCAGATACAGGAGTAGCAACGCATGGCGGAACTTCTGTACAAACATAGAGACAACGACACAGGCCAACAGGGTAAGAAAAGTTCTCTCCAATAACTCAACCTTATCACTGGGGTCTCTACGAAAACCAGACAACTCCCTCACAAACTCGGCGGGGGAGGCAGAACGTGTGCTGGTAGAGACGCACTTCCCGGATTGTGAAATAATCAGTCCAGGAGGGCGGCCGGAAGAAGAAGAAGTAACCGTTCCAACGGAGGAGGAATGGCAACTGGCCAATAGGGTGGTTGACCCATCCAAAACACAATGGGCAATAGACAGCTTTGACACATTCAAATCTCCAGGCCAGGATGGGATCTTCCCAGGCCTGCTTAAGTGGGGAGGGTGGTTACTCACCCAAAGACTGTCCCTAATCATGGAAGCTTGTCTTGCACATAAATATGTGCCAAGACAATGGAGAAACATCAAAGTAATCTTCATACCAAAACCAGGTAAATCTGACTACTCGGATCCCAAATCATTCAGACCTATAAGCTTAACCTCTTTCCTCCTGAAAACACTAGAGAGGCTGTGCGACAGGTATCTGAGAGAGACGGTGCTGGTTCATACACCATTGCATCCGAACCAACATGCCTATAGTCCAGGTAAGTCTACGGAATCGGCACTTCACGCGGTAACAACCAAGATTGAAGTAGCGATCAAGAACAAAACTATGTGCCTAGGCACCTTCATAGATATAGAGGGAGCCTTTGACAAAACTAAATTCACCAGCATAACAGTGGCACTTTGTAGACATGGAGTGCACGCAGTTATGACTGAATGGATATACAAGATGCTGAGCCAGAGAGTCATCAGACTCGAAGCAGATGTAACTAAACAAGCACTAGTGGCGAAGGGCTGCCCCCAGGGAGGCGTCCTTTCACCACTACTATGGAACCTAGTGGTGAACGATCTCATCACCACTCTGAACAACAATCACCATTACACCATCGGATACGCTGATGACATAGTGATATTAACAAGCGGAATGCACGCAGGTATAGTATGCGACATCACACGCTCAGCACTGGCGGTAGTGGAACGCTGGTGCGTGGACAACGAGCTTTCGGTCAATCCAAGGAAGACTGAAATGGTAATGTTCACCAACAAACGGAATCTGGGAAATTACCGACTTCCCAAGCTGTTCAATACAGAGCTCCAATTTTCGTCTGAGGTAAAGTATCTAGGGGTAGTATTCGACCGCAGACTGAATTGGAGTGCCCATCTAGACAATAAAATCGAGAAAGCAACAGTCGTATTCTGGCAATGCCGCAGAATGATAGGTAAAACTTGGGGACTAAGTCCCAAAATCACTCTGTGGCTATACGAGACAGTAATTCGACCTATGGTAAGCTACGGCGCGATAGTATGGTGGCCACGGACCAAGCTATCCACAGTCGAAGCTAAATTACAACGACTCCAGAGATTGGCCTGTCTGGCGACCACGGGCTGCATGAGGACTACACCGACTGCGGCTCTGGAAGCCATCATGGGCTTACCACCTCTCCACCTCTTTATAAGGCAGGAGGCTCTAGCAACGGCAGCGCGGCTAAAGAAACAAAATCTCTGGAGACCGCCGAGGATACCGCATACCGAAATCCTCTATGAGGCTATTGGAAGGGAACCGCTCATAGAAGCGGTGACCGATGCGGTACCAAAGCAATTTGTATTTGACAAGAAGTACAAAATACAATTACATGAGGACCCACAAGAAGTGCTTCACCCGAAAGAGTTGAGTGTCTTCACAGATGGATCCAAAACAAGGTCAGGCACTGGCTCGGGAGTATTTTCCGAGGACCTAAACATACACATTTCAAAGCCACTAGGAGCCCACAACACAGTCTTCCAGGCAGAGTGTATGGGCATAATATTGGCTGCATATGCAATCACTTCCAGGGGAGTGACGGAGTACCCCATCCGCATACTCTCCGATAGCCGATCAGTCCTGCAAGCCCTGCAAAGTCATTCGACAACATCAGGGCTAATTTACGAATGCCACAAAGCCCTGACAGAGGTATGTACCACAAACAGTATAACTCTCCAGTGGATAAAAGGGCATAGTAACTCGCGCGGGAACGATGCAGCCGACGCACTGGCAAGAGCTGGATCGGTAACAAGGGCAATAGGCCCTGAACCAATACTGCCTCTGCCATCTGCTTGGCTGCGAAGGTCACTGCAACTAAACACCAAGGTGGAACACCAAACGTATTGGTCCAACCTTTGTACCTGCAGGCAGACCAAGGAGGCCCTCCCGACGATCAACCCCAGATTGTCACGGAAGCTGATGCAACTTAAGAGGCCGCTGCTTCGACTTTTAATTGGAGCAATAACTGGTCATGCATTACTAAACAAACATCTTTTCACTCTAGGTGTAACAGACAGTCCTCTGTGCAGGGCATGCATGGAGGAGGAGGAGACAGCCGCCCATGTCATTATGACATGTCCTGAGGTGGCAGAATACCGGGCGAGACACCTCGGATCACCGAGGTCACTCCCAGAAGTCGTCGGCAACATGAAGGGTCTGCTAGGCTTCCTGGAAGAACTGGGGTGGCACGTATGAAGCCATCCCATCACGCAAAATAGGCGCAATGAAGACGTCGAATTGCGGAAACCCAGCCCGCGAGTTTCAAGATTCAAGATTCAAGAGGGTTGTTACGGATGCCAAAATTTAGACATCCGCGGATGCAGATGCGGATGCGGATTATTAGAAGTTCACATCCGCGGATGCGGATTTTTACGGATGCGGATGCGAATATTCGTAACACCCCTGATCTATATATATAAAAATGTTATGTTGGTTTGTGTACGCTTCAAAAACTCAAAAAGTTCTGCACCGATCGAGCTGAAATTTTAGAATGATATATAATCCGCATCAAGGATTGTTTTTATCTAATTTTTGCATCAGTCACATATCCACTACCGCGAAAAAACACGAAAATACCGACATAAACGCGGGCGGGCAACAGCTAGTATATTATAATAAGATAGTTAAGGTTGATGAATATCACACTTATACCTATAGAAACCGACTCATGATTATAGAAGTATCTCTTACATAAGAATGACTATTTCTCAACTTAAATTCAAGACATCTTCGTTAAGAAATTGACATTTTTGAATGTTTTTAGGCTGGTGCATAGGACTATGTATCTAAGTTTATATACTATGTCTTTAATGTTTCAACTCACCTGAATCAGCATCACGCAAATTCATCCAATTACTAGTGTGGTAAATAAATAAATAATTCCGGTTAAGGAAATATGTAACATGTTTGACACAGTATAAATTAATTAACATTAAATCAACTACAAAACAGGGTGCAAACAAGTTATTTAAAGAGTGTATGTCATTGCCAGGTTGTAGGGTATTTGTTTGCTGTTTAATCATACATACATCCGTACAGTCATGTCTTTTTCCCAGAGGGGTAGGCAGAGACAATTGATCTCCACTTACTATGGTACTGACACACTTCTTTTACTTCGTCCACATTCATCAATCGCCGCACATGTATACTCGTAGGTTCCTGGTGCTCTTCACATTACCTTTTTTAAGAACATCACCAACTTGGTCGGTAAATGTTCATCATGGATGACCTCTTCTGACACTTTCTCACACATTCACTCTATAAATTCCTTTCAAGAGTCTTCTATCATCCATCCTCCTTAAATGGCCAAACCATCGAAGCATGTCCTTTTCAAGCCTTGTCACTACATCTTTTTTCAATCCACAACGTTCTCTTACAACTACATTCCTAAATACAAAATTTTCACATCACACAAACTTCTTAGGGACCGCCTCTCCACAGCATTTATTCTACTTTCGTGCTTCTTCTGCCATACCCAAGTTTCGCTGTCATACATCTACAGTTTAATCATTGTTTACATAATGGACAATTTAATCTTGTGGGTCATTCACTGTAATGAAGTGCTACACAAGAGAAGTACTTTAGATTTAATGCACATTCTACTCGTATGAAAAGTGGACGCTTACGTGTGACTGGTCCACCAACTCAAACTTGCTCAGTCTGCTATAGAAAGGGATTTGTTCAGCATCCCTAAGGTGAAAGGTATGATCCCGCAGTGTACTTAAGTCAACAGCATAGCCCAATGGATCAGCAGCAATTGGCTGGCCATATTAGCCGCAGAACTGGCAACCATTAGGTTCAAAGAGTTCTAAAGTGGATTGCAATAAGCTAACAATAATTCCAAAACTTTCAAGATTGATAGTGGATACCAACCTTGAAAGTCTTGGGAGGAAAAGAGGATTGTGACAATTCTGTGATTGGTAGACTAAAGACTATTTGGTCAAGGACATCCAAAAGGCTTTGAGACATCAGAATCTTCAACACAAATGTAAAGTCGGTTCTCCTGTATGGATGCGAGACATAGTTAGTCAAGAAGGAGGTCTCCGCCAGGCTACAGGTATTCATCAACAAATGCCTAAGGCGTATACTGGGTATATGATGGCCACAAACCATTTCTAACGTAAAACTGTGGGAGTTATCCGACCAGAAACCAATAGGAGAGGAGATTCTGGTTAGGAAATGGCGTTGGATCGGTCATGCATTGCGGAGACCTGACAACCATATCTCCAAACAGAGCTTAAAGTGGCAAGCAGACAGCAAAAGAAAATGTGGCGATCAGTCGATAGAGAGGCTGCAACTATCGGTTACTGCTAGACCAATCTCAAGGTTGCTACCCAGGACCGGGAGAAATGGAGGTCCCTTCTGAGAGTCCTATGTCTCTGATAAGGGATAAGAGGACATTAAAGTAAAAGTTAAGGTATGTATGAAACTCTGTATGACGAATGAAACCCCAGACGGATGCTCTCCTGATGCCCTCTAAACTAGGACAAACCCAGATAAATGGCAGTCTTATCTAAAATGACACACCTAAAATTTAAAGGAACTAATTGAGCAACAGTTGGGAACTGTTAAGATAATGCTTTCAGAGCATTGTCATTTTGATTTATCAGTGATCAAAGTTTGGATGTGTAACAATATGTTAAGATTTTTTGTTCACACTTTTTTGGAATTCATTCTTTATATGGCAGTTTTGACGCCATAGTAAATCTTGTTTCTATAGCATTGTGTTAGCAAACAAATACACAACATGCCAGATGGCAGCATATTCCCTAGGGAAAGTTACAAATTAACAACTTATAAGGCGATATTAATGAAACAGCTGTCAGCACAAATTTAAAGAATTTAACAAAAAGCACGTATTGTTCAGCTCCTGAAATTTTAATTTTAAAAAGGATACACTTGAAATCCTCTAAGGATATCATCCACACGGTCGTGATCTCTTGTATCTTCAGTGGACATTATTTCCGTCATCGTGTTGGTTGTTAAAGATATCAGCTGCAGCAACGATTGAATTAGATTACCAATAATTTTGTACTTTATTTTTCACACCACATAAACTACAAAACACAAACTGAACCAAAGAACACTTTTAGTTAGAGAGAGAGAACTGAACTACTGACTGAACTAAATATTTCCAGACAAAAAAATCAAAATCGAATTGACAAAACTCAAAAATTTAATGTCAGATTTGTGATGTCCGCTGTCAACTTCTTGAATTTGACCAAGTTTGACTGATTTGAACTTAGTCGATTTTCTGTTAAATTTAGTTCTTTGTTTCTTTTCACGCTTGTTACTATTTATTTAATTTTGAACTATTTCTTTCAGTACTAATGCGAATTTTCATTGGACAAAACGAAACGTTTAAAAGATTGCATAAAGAAGCTCCTAGCATCAAATATTTATGGATAAACTAACAAAAATAGTGAAATTACAAGTTATTGGTAATTGTTAGAATTTATAAATAGAAACCAGAATAATATTGCGTTCAACGTAAAACAAAAATTCAAAATGGTTGACAAAATTGACAGAATATAGAACAGAATGGAAGAGAATAGAACAGTTGTTGATAATTTCATATACCCAAAGTGTGTTTAAAAAAAAACAATCTGGATAGATAATTAGCGAATGTACACCTTTAGCTTTCTGCATTTATGTAACGTTTTAATAATTAGGGGTTGTTTTATTTTGGAGAGCATTAATTTCTATGAACTCGAGAAGCGAAACTGACGAAGCTTCAAGGTAATTTTATTTTATAATTGTGAAGTGCATATGAGTTCTATTATAGTTCTGTTAAAATTGTATTTAGTGATAGTGCAATCTGTTAGTCGACTACATTTATCTGATGCGTAATAATAACAGAGGTTAGGTCAGGCATTACTTGCTGTTTTTGTTCTTTGTTTTCTTCCAAGTTTGGATCATAACGAGTAAACAAATCTTGCGTTATATTTGTGTGAACGTTTTGTAGGGGGAGCGAAGCATCATCGTCAAAAACTCCAGCCCCTAATAATACTGAAGAAGAATCTACATCAGGTTTATGTTCAAATACAGTGATCAATCAAACACAAGACATTATGAAGCGTGCTGCAGCTAAACAGCTGATTGAAAGGTATTTCTACCAGCTGCTGGATGGATGTGGCAAACCTAATTGTGACAACAAGTACTGTGCATCTAGTGGAGAGGTAATTTTTCTATTTTTTAACTTCCATCGTGTTCAAAACATTAAAGGTCTTATATATCTATAAAATATAAGTTTTCCTATTGAGTTATCATTAATGTTAGCCCTTTTTTAAACCATAAGTACTTAACTACAGTGGTCTAGTCCAGTAGTAAACGAAAGATAAAAAACAAAAACAAAAATTAAGTGGAATGATATCATTGTTTGTAAATAAGTGGTTATATCTGGTATGCTTCTATGCTACACAATTGTTAAATTCTTGAGACTTATTTTGATTACAATACAATATGTAATATAATAAAATATTTGAGTTACTGTATTCAGCTGCGCCTTGCTGTTTTGCGCCACCCATTGGATTTGTTGCTTTTGTTTTATTATTTCTAATATTATTTTTGCATAAGCCTATTTTTTCTATCTTGAAAAGTGGCTTAAGGTAACTCTAACCAGCTATCAGTAGAGATTAGAATATACAGATATACAAGAATTTTTAAAATACAATTTTTGATGTAATAAAGATATACTTTCAGATATTGCAATTTTATTTATTTGTATAGATATTGTAATATATTATGTTCTAATCTGTTAAAATATGTTTTCTTCAAAATTATGTTATATAACTCATGACTCTGCTCAAGAAAACATATTTTACTGAAAGCAAATGTTAATTAATTAATTATTGCATCATTTATCAACTACAATTTTCTATAAACCACTTTGATTGAAGTATAGACAGAAATTATTATACCTAATTACAATACAAGTACCTGTAAATTAAAGCTTAATAGTTTCAAAACAATAAATTTACATATTTACTAGTGAAAATGTGAGTCATTTAGAGTTCATACACGTGTAAATGTACAATAATATATATATTTACTGGATTAACATACACATATAAATCAGACCAGGTATTTGATTTGTCATTTGTACATTTACTGACTTCCTTAAATAGCTAAAATTAGAATGCAAATTTCGTGTCACATGCCTTGAGAACACATATTATTGTACAATCCAATTTACTTACTGTAATAAATTTTTATTACATGCTATGGGACACATACATAGGGGTCACCTAGTGTTAAACAACTTCCCCCTTTTTTTGTTGAACCAACTAAAATTGCCCATGGTCACCTGTACCTCTATACTCACAAGTACATTGAGACCGTTTGATGATCTTCATAAAATTTAAAAGAAAGAGGAGTTTAAGCTATAGAAACCTGACTTGTTGAAATACAACATAAAATGTGCTTAACAGTTGACTTGATTCTATCTTGTGATGTGGATCAGACTGCAGCATCCGTAAAACTCTAAAATCAACTAGATCAGATTGGAACATGGCTGAAAAAATGGAGAATCAAAGCTAGCTCTTCAAAGTCGATCCACATTACCTTTAGTCTCAGAAAGGGAGACTGTCCATCTGTGAAACTAGGCAGTGACATTTTGCCACAAAAAGGTGTCATAAAGTACCTAGGAATGCACTTCAACAGAAAACTTACTTGGCGAGAACATTTAAAAACCAAAAGAGACCAGGCGAACAGAAAACTCAAAGATTTTCACTGGCTGATAGGCAGAGTCATCTCTTAGCTTGGAAAATAAACTTTTGATCTATATATCCGTCCTAAAACCTATCTGGACGTACGGGATAGAGCTCTGAGGATCAGCAAGTCATTCCAATGTTGAAATATTGCAACATTTTCAAAATAAAACGTTGAAAATCTTGAGCATGAATGAACACTGAAGTGCATGAGTTTCTACAGGTGCCAACAGTTAAAGAGGTCATAGAAAACTCATACAAATATAAGACAAGACTCCAACAACAGAGTCCTCAGAGTCTAGCTATAGACTAAAAAGAAAGCCGCTAGCGTCTGTATAAGCCTGACAAACAAAGAGATAACAAATTTGATAAAAGCCGAAAGGCTGATTGAAGATTAATAAAAAACAGTTGATTTACTGTTAGGTTCTTTTGTCATTCCAGTTGAGCTACTCCATTTTTCTTTTAAATTAAACTTAATTGTAAACAGTAAACATATCACTTTTTTACACATTAATATGAAAATAATTTTACTAGTACATAATTCTTTTTATTATTTTTTTTTAAAAACATCTCCCGCCTTACAGATGTACACCTGTGTCACAGGACGTTACAAATATGCATGAAACATACACAAAGACCACCCAGATTAAGAATAGCAGTTTGTGGATCACGCAGTGTTTTCCCATGTGAGATTTAAAGCCAAGACACTTGGCGCAGTAGAAAGCGACATGGCAACCGCTTAAACATTAAGCCAATATTGCAGTGCACATTGTTATTAAGACATGTTCTTATGCTTTTATCAAAAAAATTAATCACTGCAATGATTTTTCTTTCTCCATTCTTCTTTATTACTCGCCAGTTACTAGCCAGATCATCCCTAACTCAGTCTACCCATCTTCTATTTTGTTGGACTTTTAAAATCTGTCAACTTCCTAAAGCACTACTTTTTTATATCTATTTGTATCACATGTATATTCTAGGATAAATTGTTGATCAAATTTTCACCAAGAACTGTAATGTATTCATTCTTCACCTAGTGCATCACATTCATACCATACAGCTTTCTTTAAGTTTCAAGTCAAATTTATGTAGAATGAGGATGAATATCTATCCAACCATAGGCGGGCCGAGCATGTGTGAATATATATATATACAATGTCTGCATGACGAGAGGGCGAAATCCATGTATGCCTTACCTACTATACCTTTCTCTTTCGTCTCTTCAGATCTTTTGAGCGACCATTTCAGACACTTTTTTTTTTTTTTCGTGCGTATGTCCCCTTGAATACCACCTGCTGGTGGCATGTCGGACTCGAACCGACTAAAACCGCACGCCGTCTCGGGTACTAGATGACGGGGAACTAGCTGCACCCTAGAAAGGAAAACCCTGGAACCCCGACGTACCTCGGGCCACCTACGCTTTGTAGATGGCCCTCTCCTGTGTGAGAACCCTAATGTTCCCTCAGGCTTGCACTTATAGAGGACGGAGATCGTTCTGCGATCTCACCACTTCAGCTCCTTAGTTTCTTACAAATTTTTCCTACCACTTTTTCTTTAAATATCATCATCATATCATCTGTAAGAAGTCCACTGCTGGACGTAGTCGTCCCCTATTGATTTCCATTTCGGCCGGTCGGTAGCAGCCTGCATCCAACGAGTTCCTGCGATCTTAACTAGGTCGTCCGACCACCTTGAGGGAGGCCTTCCTACGCTGCGTTTGCGGTCACGTGGTCTCCACTCAAGAACTTTAAAAAAAAATATCTTAATATCTTTAAATTTGCTATAGTGCTATTCGTTATCTAACTACAAACACATTTTCCACCTAAACCATCTCATTCCTTTTTTTAATTTTATTATCAGAGTATATTGAGCAGAATAATTTGGGGCTTAACCGCGTGTCATACCTGACCGTGGCCTGTTTGCATAATGACTGGACCCTGTATTTGAACAAGTGCTATACGAACAATGTTTTATATTTCGATATTTGATGTTTATTATATCATTTTAATATTAATACAAAGGTGGTCGACGCTTTGTTCTTATTTTCAATGTTCTTTCTTTTTTCGATTAATATCATTGACGGTCGTCTTTCACAAATATAGTTTTTTATGCTTTGAAAGTTAGTTTAACTGATAAAATTCTTATATAAAACACCAAAACCCATATTTTCAGATCAAATAAACATTTGATTCAACTGTTTTAAATGTGTGTAGTGTAAATCGAATGTAATGTTTATTTTTGTTTTAGGCAAGACATCTGTCTCCAAATGAAGCAGCAGCAGAAGCAATAAAACTGTTCTATAAAGAGGCTCGCCTCTGTGACACACTGCCCAATAAGGTGCCTCGCACAGGGTCCAGCCCCTGCGAATCTAGTTCTAGGTACCTAGTATTACTTATTTATTTAATACTAGCTGACCCATGCAACCTCGTTTGCGTCTTCTATTGCCCGTAGCGTGAAAATTTCCCCCTGTTTTTGAAACATTCTTAATTGGTGCTCCGCTCCTATTCATGAATATGACTTCACATTCTTTTAGGACGCATATTATAAAATTTTCCGCAACATTTTGGATAATTGTTATTTATAAATGCCGGTCTGAATAAAACTGCATGAATAATAAAATAGGTTGACTGGTTGATAGAAAATGGCTTAACATTAATGCACTGATAAGAGTATAAAGTTAAAAAAATAACATTAATTGTAATAATTATCGTCACACACTAGTAAATAGCAAAATGGGCTTGACGCAGGTATAGTATTGCATTGATGCTCCTCGACATATAGCCTACCTCAATAAATTGGCTATTTAACGCCAAAGGATGGTTTTTTAAACCAGCAGATCATAAGATTACCGCGTCCCATCCAACAATATATTTATTTTATTTTTATTTGTTTATTTACTTTAATTCTTTATATTATTACTTACTAGCTGAACCCCGCGATGCTACCCGCGGTACGACAATAACCGCGGGCGACGCTGCGAGGCGAAGCTATATCGTTATAAATTGTAGCCTATGTGTTATTCTTATGTATGAGTTATATTATTGTTAAGTTTCATCAAAATCCATTCAGTAGTTTTTGCGTGAAAGAGTAACAAATATCCATTCATACTTCCAAACTTTCGCGTTCACAACATTAGTAAGATTAGAATTTATCATTATTTATGCCTTGCCTATCTATATTCCTCACTTTTCGCCAATCCTCCAAGTACCGCTCGCCTTGCACGCATTTGATCTATGTGACTGCGTCGCACTGAATATCATGCATTTAAATTAAAAGCATGACACGATACGTAATGCGACGTAGCTCCTTGATTTAGCCCTAACTCGCCCGTACTAGTTATTGTTAAAAACCAGTGTGTATCATTATATACCAACTTGTAACCAATTCCGTTATATTTTAACTAAGACATGCTTAAACATGGGATATGGGAGTAGACAAATACGAGATTCGGAATATAAGAAGTATTTCAAATGGTATTTATTAAGCCGTTTAAATGATGTTGACGAGTTTTCTGCTGTAAAATATGTTTTGGTAGGATTGGCTTATTTTCGTAACAGTTTTTTTAGAAAGATACTAGCAACAATAGCAGGTAATTAGTTGCGGGACTGTTTTGTTTGTTCATGTGATTAAAAAATGTGTCAATATAATTAATCTTAACGTAAATATCCAATACCTTAATAATATTATTGAATCGTTTGATATGTTATGATACTGAAGGCAAAAATACATCTTATCAACCTCACTTGCGATGGTTCATTGAATGATATGGCTAGCTATTTCGTATCTTAAGATGAAAGTAGTACAAAATATTTATGTGTACGCTTCTTAACTGCCTCGGTGGCGTAGTGGTAGCGTATGCGACTGCTAATCATGAGGTCTCGGGTTCGATTCCCGGGTCGGACCAAATGTTTGTATGATCTGCAAATATTTGTTTCGGAGTTTGGGTGTTGGGTATAATATGTATGTATTTACAAAAAAAAGTATGTAAGTATTTATATCAGTTGTCTCGTACCCATAACACGAGCTCTGCTTAGCTTGGGACTAGATGGCATTGTGTGTTAAATGTCCGGAATATTTATTTATTTATAAACCAGTTTTTGTTGTACCAAGATAGGTTTGTTTCAAGTTTTCTTTGCAGTGCTTTTGTCCTCTGTAGTGCTTTTCTTAGTCGCCTCTTACGAAATCCATGGGATAAATAGGGGTGATGACACTGTATTCTTAATCCGTCAACAAATATTCATTTCAACAAATTAAATATATTGCCTTTACTATATTCAAAAACTGTTTTCTGTCATATCAGCGATTTGGATACTTTTTAGCGACGATGTTAGTTGGATGATAAATAATAATAATATCTAGTTAACTGAAATAACTTTACCATTCTTACATACCATCGTAAGATCCCGAGCTATGCAGTGCCGGTGTTGTGGTACCCAGACTGCAGATAAACATACATATATATTTTTAAACACATACAGATTAATAGAAAACATACAATCTTATCATCGCTCATCACCTAAGATCAATCTCTCCAAGATCCTAACTGCTACACTAATAAGACAGTCTAATATATACCGGTTAATTTGCCTCTCTTTCCCTTGTATCGAAATAATATAAACGTTTTAGTACTACATATATATAAAATAATAATAAGCCTTTTATTCGATCTTAAAATACAAGCTTCTTAAACTACTTTACTAATAATTATTTATATAGTTAACATTATTCGCGTAATTGGTACTTTCTGATGTGTTGTAAGTCCGTTTGCCAGTTGGCAAAGGCCTCCTCCAACCTATTCCATTCTCTTCTCTCTCTGGCCACTCTACTCCATGTTGTACCTGCAACCTGTCTGATATCCTCATCCCATCTTTTTTGTTGTCTACCATTGTGTAACTATTTTGCTCCATTTGTCCTTTGTCCTTCCCTCTGATTATGTGACCCGACCACTTCCATTTTACCCTTTTTATTTTTAAGGTTACGTCTTGTATCTTGGTCCTTTTCCTAATGGTGATATTCCCTACTCTATCTCCCCTCTTTACTCCTAACGTACTCCTCTCCATTGATCGCTGGCAAGTGGCCATTTTATTCGTTATATTGTTTTTTCAGTACTACATGCAATACGTCAAATGCAAAAGACAAAGAAGACAACAGAGAAAAAGAAGAAATCCCAGGGTCCAACCCAACGTCATCTAAAGAGAGTACATCCCAGGATATGGAACCAGAAACTAGTCATAACTTAACTCACCAAGAGGAGCCCAAAACACGTAGTTATAACAGTAAGAATCCGATGCTCTTGCGCTTAATAAATAACAATTGTAAGTAACATTTTAGTAATATTTACACGTTGGAATCTACTAATATATCACAAGATTTGTTGCAAACTCGTTACTCCTATTCTTTTCTTTTCTGTGATTTAGTGGGTGTGGGAACTATTGCACAAGGCCAGGGTAGTATGTGAGATTGGAAATGTTGTGGTAGAGTAGTAGATTTGTAGCAAAAATGTATATATTTCTAGTGTAGTAGATACTATCACGCTTATATTAAACTTAGAGTTAAATAACTAATGCAATTTTGAGAATTGTTGCTGAATGCGATTAAAATTACATGTTTAAATATTTAATAACAATTGAAAAACAGTTGTTCAATATGAGTTTCGTATTTGAAAATTGCATGTGTAATGTTAAGAACGCAAGGTTTTTTAATAGACGGTGTTGGTAGATTTATTTAATTTATAACCACAAATCATATCTTGTATATATACATACATATACAAAATATAGTAAAAATCAATAAAATCAACAAATAAGAAAGAGTTAAAGTAATGTAAATCATTTCTTTGTAAAACGAATAAAAAAGTTGTCGTTAGAAACGAGTTCTAAGCTAATTTCTAACCGACTTCAATAATGAAGAGGTTCTTAACTTGATTGGTGTTTTTTTATTATTAACGATTGTTTCTTAGATATATGTAATTACAAACTTTTAATCTCAATCAGCAACTATCAACATAATCTAATAATATCCCTATAGAAAGCACTAATTATTTCTTAGTATTGGTTAGTCTTTAGAATATTATATTTTGCATAAGCTCCAGGTAAAATAATTAAGGTAATACTCATGGGCGTACCCAGGGTAGGGCAGCTGCCCCCCCCTAGGTGTTGACGTTCCTACTATCTTCCTCTCTCTATTATATATAAAGCACACTCAGACGCGTAAAAACGTGACTAAGATCGACTACGGACAAAGACAGATTTATTTTTTGTGTTGCTGTAAGATCGGCAATCGGCATCGGAATCAGTCCTAGGGCTATGCGATGTACGAGCGCAGAGACTATCAGAGCGTTCTCTCAAGCGAGGAGAACTACTCATCATAGTCCTAAGATAGTAAATCTTCTGAGTCGTTTTATGTAGTATTTTATGGTCAGCTGACATGCCCATTCAATAGGAATGTATTTTAGTCAGTACAAATAATTCTCGGAGGTATGTCGTATTTTCTTCCTCAATTTTTCACTGAGAGCTGTTGATGCAGTTCCGCATTGGTAGCAAACCACGATACATTTACTATCGACCTTAGGATATTGTTCTGAGCTCTCTGTATGACATTTATATTGGTCTTTTGCGGAGTCCCACAAGTGTATGCCGTACATCCAGGTATAATTATCGTCTGATATATTAGAAGTTTGCTGTCTAGTAATACTCGTAATTTGTAGTTTCATATATATATCCTCTCATTTTGCTTTGATATGGTTTATAAACCGGTCTATATGTAAGCCCACATTGGGCTCGCACTCAAAGGCCGATGGGATACCATTTCCGAAGTTTGATTCCCAAGCTGGCGCAGCGCGTGCTTGGCTCGGTTACTGCCAAATATGAGGGGATCCGATGACTCCTGCAGGAGACCATACGCGGGAGTTGTGCGGTTCCCAGTATGGGCGGAGGTCCTGAAGGCCAGCAATATCAGGCTATTGAGACGTACGCAACAAGTGCTGACTTTCAGGTAGGAGTCTTAAGACTCGAAAAATGAAAGACCAGAAATTTCAATTCCACCAGGTCCTTGTGAAGGAATGGAAGGAACGACTTGGGCAGCCGAGTGCTGAGCACGCCGTTATTGCGGCGGTAAGACCCGTTATGGGGGATTGGCTCGAGAGGCATCACGGGACCCTCTCATACCGGCTGACACAGGTGATCACTGAGAAAGGAGGCTTCGAAGAACACCTGTATCTGATTCGCAAGGAGCCAACGCCTGAGTGCCACCACTGCTGTGACCACACACCTCACACGCTGGCAAAATTTCCGGAGTAGGGCGAGTCAAGGCGGCCATCGCAGTGGGGATTTCTCTCGCTTCGTAACATTATTGCGGCCATGTTGCGTAGCGAGAGCGCGTAAAACTCTGCCAGCTTTTTCTGCGAGCAAGTTATGTTTGCGAAGGAGATGGCGGAACGGGACCGTGCGGGTTTAGAACTCTTCCTGTCCGCCAGGCCCGGAAACGGGCCAGGTACCGCAGACGACTTGGGCGCCGGAGATCGCTAAACAATCTCCGTCCTCCATAAGCGCCAGCTTGGGGGTGACAGGGGATCTCTCTAGCAGAAGCAAGCCGGGGTAGCGGCGCGAGCTCCACAAAGTGCTCGCGCCCCTTTTTAAAATAGAAAAGGATCATCAGGGTTCCTACACAGGAGGGGACCATCTACAAACCATAGGTGGCCCGAGGTACGTCGGGGTTCCAGGGATTTCCTTCCGAGGGTGCACCTGATATCCCGGTTTCTAATATCCATAACGGTGTGCGGTTTTCAGTCGGTTCGAGTCCGACATAACCATCAGATGGTGACTTGATTGTTTTACCGGGCCATTTCCACACTTAGCCTCTTGATTGGGCCATTGTACGTAAAAAAATAAAATGCCCATTGGTCTGCCACACTTTTACATTCTGTGAGAACGTGCTGCGGCGTTTCTTCTGCCGCCATGCATCCCCTACACAGAGGGCTGTCTGTTGCGCCTATAGTGAATAGGTGCTTGTTTAAGAGACAATGCACTGTCAGGATACCTGTGACCTTCCTGAGATCGTCTCTTTTTAGTCTAATCAGGTTGCGGGCAAATCTTTTTGATGCTACCGGAACTGCACTTTTTGTTTGTCTGCATCTTTCAATGCTTTTCCATGTTGTTTTGTTTTCTTTTTTCATCTGACAGAATTTCCGCACAAAAAAACAAAACGATTCACACTCACGTTTTGATAAGATATTTTTTACGACTTTTACTTGCGAGTTACTCTTTTCTCTGTACGGAAATCCCCCCGGATATCACTGACTGATCCTGCACCGCACGCCGTCTTGGTTACTAGAAGTCGGAGAACCAGGTGCACCCTGAAAAAGAAAACCCTCCAACCTGTTCAAAAATAAGCGCTTATACTGCCACCTCGGCCTGATTGCGGACAGTTACCCTGACGAAGAGTGAATGTTATTTGGGTTGATTTAGCGGCACTTGCTTTTATCCTCCAGTCCTGTAGGCAATTGTGGACTTTAAGAAGAAAATCTGAGACTCGCTTTGGATTTTTGTAGCTCACAAGTACCGCTGTGAATGTTGCTATACCAGACTAGACAAAGATAGAACAAATGGATTTTTTTGCTCAGTGTACATAGAACAATTTGTTAACAATAACGTTTGTTTCATCTTAAGCTGTTTTGCCGAAGACTTTTGAAAATTTCTTTTAAAATGAGATCGAACCAAGTGGCGTGCAATTAATTGGAGAAGTCTATGTCTAGTAGTGGACTGCGAAAAGGTTTTTAAAATATCTATTCTATAATAAAATAATTTATTTAAAAAATGTCTTTTTCAAATTCATTTATTTGACGAGGTGATTTTAAAAAACCTGATTTGCCCCCCACTGGCCCAGAACCTGGGTACGCCCATGGTAATACTTATAGCTATAATTACATTAATTACTTTATCATTAATATATGTAAACACAGTTTCGCAGTACACAGTTCTTATGTTTAAAAATATAATTTGCGTTTCACATTTGGCAAGGAGAAAGTTAAAATGGGTTTACCGTTGTCATTGATTTGATGGCGAGACTTGAGAATTTGCTAACAATGTTATCAGATGGTGCCCCATTGAATGAAGAGAGAATGTATCAGCTGTGTGAAGATTGTCTTCAAACGAAAGTGAGACAGCCATTGATCAGGGCACTGGGAGAAGCGTTCACAACACCAGCTACGTTAGCGAGAAGTTTCGCGTGTAAAGTTGTAGAAAATAACGAAGCAACTCCCGGTAAAAGCAGTGGTAAGTTTATGGTTTTCGTCACGGTATGGTGTTATTTTGTATGATGAATGGATGAAATTGGATTTTTAACCAAATTCTATATGAATAGGAAAAAAATTGTACGTCAATCTGATCTCTATTCCATTGATTTGATGGTGTAGTTGTCATAGGCCGACCGTTTATCTGAGTCCTCGCCTGCGCGGTACTCAGATAAACGGTCGGCCTATAGTGACCCTAACTGCTAAGATAGAGGTATAAAGTTCGAATTCCATTTAGGTGAAATTGTGTTTGGAGAAATTCAACTATAATAAAAAGTAACTATAATAAATATCTAAGTATGGACGACTTCGCCATACTAATATTTCCTCTCCATCCTCACTCAAACTCCTTCTTCTCAAACTCAAACTCACTCTTTCCTCCGAGGAGGATAGAGTGAGTTTTTTATTATTTATTCGGTCTTTTGCTTACTGTATCAAAGATGTATGTTATTATTATGACTATTCAAATATAAAAGTTTAAATTCCTACAAAAATATAAAATTTCAGATAAAGAATCAAATGCAATGTGTTTATCGAGCGATCCAGACAAAGACGTAGATAGTGTGACGGGACCTGAGTTAGACGTAGCTTCCTGTCGCAGAGCCTTTCAATACCTTGCCAAAGTGAGTATTATTAGTATATAGACGCTGCCCAAACTCCCCAAAAAAATGAACTAAATATTTTGAAACTGAAACTACGAGTATCAACTCAAAATAAAATCGATATTCTAAAATTAAACTCACTTGTGCTTATTCCACTATTTTTAGTGTCTTTAATTCGGATCGATTTTGCTCTGAAGCATTTTTTATGACCTTTGATAACGCCATAGGGCGAAACCGGTAAGAAAGTAAGTCTATAAAAATAGTGGAATAAGTACAAGTGACTTTAATTCTAGAATGTATTTCAATAAGTTTCATCAAGTGCTTGAAGTGAATTCATCAAATCATCAAATCAAGTGAATTATATTACCGTGGGAGAGCCACGCTTCGGCATGCATGGGCCGGTTCGACCGGAGTGATACCACGGCCTCACAGAAAACCGGTGTAAAACAGCGCCTGCGCTGTGTTTCACCGAGTGAGTGAGGATACCGGAGGCCCTCACTTACTCCCATCCCCTTCCTCATACCCCAAAGGCCGGCAACGCACTTGTACCGCCTCTGGTCTTGCGAGTGTCCATGGGTCGCGGTAATCACTTTCCAACAGGCGATACGTCTAAAAAAAAGTGCCGATAATCAAAAGTATGATAAAAATTAAGATTCTTCACTAAAATAGCAAAAGTGAATTAAACAAGAACAATTTGTATTCCAGGTGCCATCAGAAAACTACAGTTCCGCCTTAGTGACAGCCCTTAAAACGCTAGCAGACAACATGTTGATAGACCTACGAATAACAAAGAAGCTGTTGATGGACGATGCGGTGAATTGTTTCGTGATAGCGTTCGAGGTGCCTGACTTGGGATGTAGTGATTATTTGGAGATAGCTTTGCCTGCGTTATGTCATGCTGCTGAACATTTGTCTGTTAAAGGTAATCCTACTCATATTATAAACGCGAAAGTTTGTGAGTATGTAAGTGAGTACATTAAACATCAGAATAAAACATAGGCTACAGTTTATAAAGATACTAGTTTCGCCTCGCGGCGTTGCCCGTGGTTGTGGTCGTACCGCGGGGTTCAGCTAATATGATAATAATTTTTTCGGACATCTAACACACAACGCCATCTAGTTTCAAACTAAAAAGAGATCGTTATGGGTACTAGACAACTGATATAAATACTTGGATCCTTTTTTGTAGATCAATTAAACATTGACATCTTATTAATATAATAGGATAATTAATATAAGAACTATAGTCGTTCCAATCGTTTATTTAACTTTTGACAGATCACGCACATAAAGTTTTGGAATAATTTTTGATACAATGTACTACAGGGAATACTTTACTTCATGGACGGGCTCCGCCCACTTAGAGATGTGTAATTCGTAATTAATAACCACAGACTATAAAAACGGTTTCGAAATAAATCGATTATCGATTATATCGCAAGACAAACTCTCTTGTTTGTCCTTTGAGTACTTTATTTTTTGACATTTTGATAGTGACGAAGGGAGGAACGATACGCTCAACTCAACCAAACGTGAGAATTCACAAATAAATCAATACGGAGGAATATATATACTCAACTCGACGTATGAAATTGTGGATTAACACTGACAATAAAATGGAGTCGCGCGTCGGCTCCGCGTCCGGTGTTGGCTATTAAGCTTGGCTTTAATCTATAAAAGTACGAAATTATCTATAAAATAATGAGTGTGTTAAATCGATTAAAACTTCTTCATGCATAAAATCGATTGATAAAAGAAATCGAATCGGTAACAGGTAAGGGTATCACTATTTGATTAGGTATTAGAACTGTCAAAAGTTAAATAAACGATTGGAACGACTATAAATGTGAGTCATTCTATACTATAGTCGTTCCAATAGTTTATTTAACTTTTGACAGCTCTAATACTTAATCAAATAGTGATACCCTGACCCGTTACCTATTCGATTTCTTTCATCGATCGATTTTATGCATTAAGAAGTTTTAATCGATTTAACAAACTCATTATTTTATAGATAATTTCGTACTTCATATTTCTATGTGTTTCAATGTGCGACCTCCTTTGTCAAAATAAAGAAGAAATGGATTAAAAGAATGTTGTTCAAATATGACGGTTCTATGTCATGAAAAAATATATAAAAGGAACTGAATTTTCAAAATGTATTATTGTATTGTGTTGTAATTCAGTGGTTAATATTGTATTTGTTAAACTATTGATGATCTTTATTAAATCTCTCTATGTCTATTTTAAAATAATCTACAGTATTTCAATGAGTAACCTTCAATATAGTTGAGTATTTATATTCCTCCGTATTGATTTATTTGTGAATTCTCACGTTTGGTTGAGTTGAGCGTATCGTTCCTGCCTTCGTTACTGTCAAAATGCCAAAAAAGAAAGTACTCAAAGGACAAACAAGAGAGTTTGTCTTGCGACTTCGTGAATACTTTGAAAAGGAAAGCCGTAATGGTGGGCCTCTTATACCAGTGACTCAAGTTAGAGACCGTGTTGCAGCAGCATTAGGTATTAGTGCTCCAACAGTGGCAAAAATAACAAAAGAAGGCTACGGCAGCAGTGGCATGGCACAGAATAAGCTATCTACACCTAAGAAAAAACGTCCGCCTAGTAAAGTTACAGCCGTTGACAATTTTGACGCTGATGCTATTCGTCGTCATATATACGACTATTACCAAAGAAAAGAGATTCCAACATTAAAAAAACTAACACAATCTCTTCGAAATAGTGGTTTGTTCCGTGGTCAAAAATCTTCTCTGACAAAGGTATTGAAAGACATTGGAATGTTATTCCAAAAATGTGACAAACAAAAAATTTTAATGGAACGCAATGATATTGCTTTGTATAGATGCGATTTTTTAAGACAAGCAAAAAAAATAGAAGATTGGTCGAATGTTGTTTTCACAGATGAAACTTGGCTCAATGCGAATCATACGCTGTCAAAAACTTGGACTGACAACACCGTTGGCTCCACTTCTACAGTACCAATGGGAAAAGGCGAACGACTGATTATTTGTCATGCAGGAACAGTAAAAGGATTTGTGCCAGGCGCTCTATTAGCTTTTAAATCCCAGAAAACAGGAGATTATCATGAGGAGATGAATTCGAACGTGTATGAAAAGTGGTTCAGAGAAATGCTTACATCACTCGAAGAGCCATCAATAATATTTATTGATAATGCACCTTATCACTCTCGTCAAATTAATAAAATACCAACACAGGCCAACAAAAAACATGAAATTATAAACTGGTTCCGTGACAATGGCGAAGAGGTGAATGAGTCCCTACTAAAAGTAGAGTTAGTAAAGATATTAAAAACAAAGAAGCTGCCAAAACGATACGTCATAGATAAAATGGCAGCAGAGCATGGGCATACCGTCCTCAGAATTCCCCCATATCACTGCCAATATAATGCAATTGAAATGATCTGGGCACAAGTTAAAGGATATGCTGCTAGGAACAATACAACTCCTCCTTTCACCGCAAGAAAAATGCTGAATTTACTGAAAAATGCGTGTGAAAAAGTAACCCCAGAAAACTGGGCGAATGTTGTAGAAAAAACAAAGAAGGTGATAATGTCGGATTGGGATCGGGATGTTGCATTCGACAATTTATCTATCCAAGAAATGATAATCAATATTACTGAGAACTCAAGTGATGATGATTCCTGGTCATACGAAGAAGACGATTCTTTATAATTAAAATTAGTATTACAGTACCTCTTTTGGTTGTTTTATTTTTAATCCGTAAATTACTACGAATTTCAACATTTTGTACCTGTTCATTACAAGTAGGTACCGCAGGTAGTTTTTATTTGAACCAACTATAGTAAGTCTAAACAATTATTTTAGATTCATTAATTTGCGGCGAATACATTCGATCCCATTACTAGGTACGAGTACGATGGAACTGTTTTCATTACGCAAATTATTTATGCATTGAAACAGAGACATTTAGGGCATTTTAATGCAAAATAATAAAGCTTTTTACGTGATTGATATAAAATATAATCACAATAATTTTATTGTATGTTTTATAAATATAATCGATAATCGATTTATTTCAAAACCGTTTTTATAGTCTGTGGTCATTAATTACGAATGACACATCCCTAAGTAGGCGGAGCCCGACCATAAAGTACAGTATTATCTGTAGTACATTGTATCAAAAATTATTACAAAACTTTATGTGCGTGATCTGTCAAAAGTTAAATAAAGTATTGGAACGACTATAAAATTTATAAAGAGGTAAAGTTTTTGAGCTTTTTTTTTTTTTTTTTTTTCTTCTTAAAAAGACAACTCCCGCATTAGGAATATACATCCTGTGTAATCATGTAAATCATGTAACGGATACAAAGAACATCCAGACTCAGAACAACATTTTGTGCATCACACAAAGTGATTTCCCACGTGGGATTTGAACCCACGGCACTTGGCGCAGTAGCAAGCGGCGTAGTGACCGCTTAAACCACTAGGCCAACCGTGCAGTCAGCTTGAATGTTCGCGGTAATCTTTATTACAACTGATCCGATTATGAAAATTCTCCACTGTCAGAAGTGTTACAAAACGTAAAATGTCAGTTGTGATTCTGGAAGTAAATGACAAACTTCAATTTCTAGGTCAAGCGAAATTGGCACGTATCTGGGCACAGCATTGTAAAGACAGCTTACGTCACATCCTAGAGACTCTTCAACAGCTCATAACGCTTAGGGTTATTTCTACAAATTACACACGATCGTTCCAAGTTCAAGACGACGAAGTTGTCACTAGTGCCACTAAGTTTATGAAGGTATGTATAGTCAACGGTCATAAATGCCATCCAATCGTTATGTTCATATTTATACGATTCTGTTACATTTTATGTGTAATATAAGTTCATATTTAGTATCGTTCTGGTGGTTTTGAGTGATTCCCCGGCCTACCCAAATGTCCTGCTCGCGGTAGTGTCGCGCTTCGGGTCATTAATCTTGACTTATACCGGTTAGGTAACACGATGGCTGTTGCTCGTATTTTTTTTGTTATATAGGGGGCAAACGAGCAGACGTATCGCCTGTTTGTAAGCGATTACCGCCGCCCATGGACACCCGCAACACCAGAGACGTCACAAGTGCGTTGCCGGTCTTTTAGGAAGGAGTACGCTCTTTTCTTGAAGGTTAGAAGGTTCGTATGCAGTCTGTATGGACAGGTCGACTCAATACTATGGTACTTTCAAAATGACCAATCCAGATCTTATACTGTGCTCACATGGATTTTTGTTATTTTGTAGTTAATCAATGTTCACGGACATAAAAAAAAAGACACCTCTGTGGTTTGTTTCGGCATTTCTTCCCAGAGTGAGTCCTAGGAAATGCCGGCCTCTTCTAGCTTGTAAAGAGAATTTACAAAATAAATATCATTGTAACTAGATAATACAGACGTGTACACGAAAGTAGTAGTTGGTTGGTTATATATGTGCGCAACGACATATGTGAAATACAATAATTTATAGGATTTGTATGCATTAGCTATTATAGTCTAGTCTATAGTCAAAGTAGATTCAACAGATTTTATAAAAAAAAAATGAGCAAAGTCTCTTCTAACTTTATTTGGGGTCAGGGCAATGTGTTCTTATTCCATTCAATTCTTAAGGTACTTACTCAACAAAAGTAATATTGTTATGGTGGTGAAATGCCGTAGTCTTAAAGTAATTTTTTCAGAGGGTCTAGTGTGACTTTATTTCATATTAACTAATATTTTAAATAGTGAGCGCGTTTAGTATTGTGATTGGTAAAAACTTTAGTGCGGGCCAATCATATTGTCGAATACGGTCACCGTGATGATCGGGTAGATGTAAAATAAACTCACACTAGGCCATCAGAACGCGGGGTTAAGATTACATGCCAAATAAACAGCTTAGGTAAATGCCTAACATATTGATTTTTTACTAATTAATACATTGTGTTTTATTTACAGATAGTATATTATGCGAATATGTTAGCCGGTTCAATGGAATCAAACTCGTTACGCGAAGAACCAATAGTTATCAACAACCAACAGGATCCACTGGAGAATGTGTTAGGACATCTATACCCACCCACCTCTATGAAGGGCTCTAAGCAATCACAGCCTGATGATCCCTTAGGTATTGTATTTAGCCTTTGTCTTATATTTCAAGTGTATTTAAGTTAGTAGATATATATTAAGTGTAAAAAAATTTGCTAACTAACTATCGATCGATCGACTGGCAGAAAATGCCTTAGGCATTAAGTCCACCGATGCATGTATTTGTGCATAAAGATATAAAATAAAAATAAATATATATATATAAAATATGTTCATTGGTGTGAGAACATTTCATAGCGTGATATAAAATTAGCAATAACTTTGTAGTTCAGTGGGTCTTCGTTAGATGGCACTGAAGTATGTTTTGTTTCACCATACATGGTAGGACGTTAAAGTACTTTTAAAAATAATAAAGTTTTCAAAAAGTTTTGTGTTCCAAAAAACATAACATACAGTGATTTAAATCTGCAAGTTTATGTACTTGTTTGTGTAATCTTTCTGTTTCAGCCATTGAATTAGATATAAATGTATTAGACGCTAGAAAGCCATACCTGCCATTTGAGGAATTTTACAACGAACCTCTTAGTGATACAATTGAAATGGATATAGACTTTGGTAATTTTAAGACAGAAATAAGTAAAGGTGAGCATTGTTCTTTTTTAAATTTTAATATTTTAAGACACATTTTGTGTTACTTGACAGATATAATAGATGGCCATTCGGATAACGTCGATACATTATTTTGAGATCAACGCCATCTCTTGGAGTAACTCGCAGACTTGGAATAATTTTTAGTGTGAGCAACATTATTACTTGGGAATCCAGGTATAAGGTTATTGTTACTTGTTATCAAATCCGAAACACTACAAACATGTTAAACTATAAATAAATAAATACATATTTCGAACACCTAACACACAATGCCATCTACTCTCAAGCTAAGCAGAGCTTGTGTTATAAGTACTAGACAACTGATATAAATACATATATACTTTTTTTTTGTAAATACATAAATATTATACATAGAAAACACCCAAACTCCGAAACTAATATTTGTAGAGGATACAAACATTCGGTCCGACCCGGGGATCGAATCCGAGACCTCAAGGCAGTCAAAGAACAGTGTACGAACTATAAATAAAATAAAACAAATGTAAAACCTCCATCCAGCTGATTTAGTTGCACCGTAGTACTCTTTTAATAATTCACACTGAACCAAGTGGTGTGTTTTAGGAGCGGACTATATCCAACAGTGGATTGTTATAGTCTTAGGATGACGGTGTTGTCCTCGCAATCACCTTTTTTTATGGGATAGGGGCAAACGAACAGACAGATCGCCACAGTTTTGTTGTGCGAGACAGAAAAGTTTTGAAAAAAGCGCACCGTTGTGAACTGCTAACCATCTTAATGATGGGGATGAGGATCGATCGATCATTAACGGATGACCTACGTGACTGCTATCATATAGGTCATCCGTTAATGATCGCTCACTGCAGTGCCGGATTAAGACTACTTGATGCCCTAAGCAATCCACGCCTCTGGGGCCCCCCTATCCATAAGTAAACTAGTATCATAAATTACGTACCTTAGAATATGTGTGAAGGTCGAAAGACATACGTGGAGAAGGTATTACATACAATAAAAACTAAAGCATTTTTTTAAACTTTTTATTGATATACGACTTGCGACTTTTTCGGGCATTAAATTCGCGGAAAATAGTTTTTAAGTCCAACGTTTTTAGCATATCTGACTCTATGTACAATATTGATTAAGCATCGAACTTTTTTGCTGTTTCTGGTGCTGGTGCCCCCCAAGACGTGATGCCCTAAGCAATTGCTTAATTTGCTTAAGGGTTAATCCAGCACTGGCTCACTGCCCGCGTCTGCTAGATGAGAGCCCGATAGGGAGCAGGGCGCACATTGAATAGGGCATACGAGAACTTTACGTTGTTTGTTCTATAAGTGCCTACTAATAACTATTGTTACGTGTTAGGGTTCGACGAATTTGAGAAATAAGCCGTCTGACGAATAAAACAGTCTTTATTATAAATACTCTTAAAACCACAGAAATATCGTCAGTTAGACCTTGAACGGCTAAACCAACTGTCGAGTGTTTTCGCAACATTCTTCGTAACACTGTTATATGTACCTACGAGTATAATGTTTCCTATTTAAAAAAGAATGTGGCACTCGGAGACTGCCGCGGTAAAGCTATTGCATAGCATTTTTTATCAAGCGCAGTAACGCCGATACAACCAATGCCACCTAAAGGCGGGTTGCTGAACTAAAGAGACAAGCGTGATATTTCAAAAAGTCATTAAAAGTTCTGATATTTATCGATAGATGGAAAAACTAAAAAGTATCACCGCTGTGCCGGTCGGAGTGGGGGGTGTTAGGTTTTTTCTTACGGAATTTCTGGATTCGGTCTCCACGCTCAAGGCCCGCGATAGAAGCAATGCAATAGCTTAAAAAATAACAGACGTTAGGAATAGGAATCAAATATACCATGGTTTAAAAACTATTGTAATCGATTTTTTAATACTGATTCTGAACTAACTGTTAATAACGTTGTAGACGTTGTGAAAAATAACGTACTATCATCAAACTTGAATCATGACCCACTTTGCCGATCAACAACTTTTTTCCCCTTCACAGTGCAGGCCTCAATTGAACCTTTTAAATATTTAGCAAGCTACGTCAATATTGTTTGGAAGTCAATGCAATTTTTACCTTTATCATCACTGCAGTAGATAATAATAAGTAATAAAACAGTGATAATCATATTTTGGATACTGCAATAGATCATTTTCTGTTTATTAAATGACAGATAACAAGTGGGTCATGATTCAAATCTCTCATTCACTTTTTCATAACGACAGGTAAAAAGTTCGCGTTCCTAAAGTACCCGTTCATCCTGACGGTGGCGACGAAGTCCCTGGGGCTGTACTACGAGAACCGCATCCGCATGTACTCGGAGCGGCGCGTGTCGCTGCTGCACGCCGTGGTGGGCGCGGCGCCGCCCATGCCCTTCCTGCGCCTCAAGGTGCGCCGCTCGCACATCATCGACGACGCGCTCGTGGGGGTACGTACTGGCTGCTCCCTGCACTGTCGCTACGTGCTACGTGCTACGTGCGCTCGTAGCTATGAGCGGCGCGTGTCGCTGCTGCACGCCGTGGTGGGCGCGGCGCCGCCCATGCCCTTCCTGCGCCTCAAGGTGCGCCGCTCGCACATCATCGACGACGCGCTCGTGGGGGTACGTACTGGCTGCTCCCTGCACTGTCGCTACGTGCTACGTGCTACGTGCGCTCGTAGCTATGAGCGGCGCGTGTCGCTGCTGCACGCCGTGGTGGGCGCGGCGCCGCCCATGCCCTTCCTGCGCCTCAAGGTGCGCCGCTCGCACATCATCGACGACGCGCTCGTGGGGGTACGTACTGGCTGCTCCCTGCACTGTCGCTACGTGCTACGTGCGCTCGTAGCTATGAGCGGCGCGTGTCGCTGCTGCACGCCGTGGTGGGCGCGGCGCCGCCCATGCCCTTCCTGCGCCTCAAGGTGCGCCGCTCGCACATCATCGACGACGCGCTCGTGGGGGTACGTACTGGCTGCTCCCTGCACTGTCGCTACGTGCTACGTGCTACGTGCGCTCGTAGCTATGAGCGGCGCGTGTCGCTGCTGCACGCCGTGGTGGGCGCGGCGCCGCCCATGCCCTTCCTGCGCCTCAAGGTGCGCCGCTCGCACATCATCGACGACGCGCTCGTGGGGGTACGTACTGGCTGCTCCCTGCACTGTCGCTACGTGCTACGTGCTACGTGCGCTCGTAGCTATGAGCGGCGCGTGTCGCTGCTGCACGCCGTGGTGGGCGCGGCGCCGCCCATGCCCTTCCTGCGCCTCAAGGTGCGCCGCTCGCACATCATCGACGACGCGCTCGTGGGGGTACGTACTGGCTGCTCCCTGCACTGTCGCTACGTGCTACGTGCTACGTGCGCTCGTAGCTATGAGCGGCGCGTGTCGCTGCTGCACGCCGTGGTGGGCGCGGCGCCGCCCATGCCCTTCCTGCGCCTCAAGGTGCGCCGCTCGCACATCATCGACGACGCGCTCGTGGGGGTACGTACTGGCTGCTCCCTGCACTGTCGCTACGTGCTACGTGCTACGTGCGCTCGTAGCTATGAGCGGCGCGTGTCGCTGCTGCACGCCGTGGTGGGCGCGGCGCCGCCCATGCCCTTCCTGCGCCTCAAGGTGCGCCGCTCGCACATCATCGACGACGCGCTCGTGGGGGTACGTACTGGCTGCTCCCTGCACTGTCGCTACGTGCTACGTGCTACGTGCGCTCGTAGCTATGAGCGGCGCGTGTCGCTGCTGCACGCCGTGGTGGGCGCGGCGCCGCCCATGCCCTTCCTGCGCCTCAAGGTGCGCCGCTCGCACATCATCGACGACGCGCTCGTGGGGGTACGTACTGGCTGCTCCCTGCACTGTCGCTACGTGCTACGTGCTACGTGCGCTCGTAGCTATGAGCGGCGCGTGTCGCTGCTGCACGCCGTGGTGGGCGCGGCGCCGCCCATGCCCTTCCTGCGCCTCAAGGTGCGCCGCTCGCACATCATCGACGACGCGCTCGTGGGGGTACGTACTGGCTGCTCCCTGCACTGTCGCTACGTGCTACGTGCTACGTGCGCTCGTAGCTATGAGCGGCGCGTGTCGCTGCTGCACGCCGTGGTGGGCGCGGCGCCGCCCATGCCCTTCCTGCGCCTCAAGGTGCGCCGCTCGCACATCATCGACGACGCGCTCGTGGGGGTACGTACTGGCTGCTCCCTGCACTGTCGCTACGTGCTACGTGCTACGTGCGCTCGTAGCTATGAGCGGCGCGTGTCGCTGCTGCACGCCGTGGTGGGCGCGGCGCCGCCCATGCCCTTCCTGCGCCTCAAGGTGCGCCGCTCGCACATCATCGACGACGCGCTCGTGGGGGTACGTACTGGCTGCTCCCTGCACTGTCGCTACGTGCTACGTGCTACGTGCGCTCGTAGCTATGAGCGGCGCGTGTCGCTGCTGCACGCCGTGGTGGGCGCGGCGCCGCCCATGCCCTTCCTGCGCCTCAAGGTGCGCCGCTCGCACATCATCGACGACGCGCTCGTGGGGGTACGTACTGGCTGCTCCCTGCACTGTCGCTACGTGCTACGTGCTACGTGCGCTCGTAGCTATGAGCGGCGCGTGTCGCTGCTGCACGCCGTGGTGGGCGCGGCGCCGCCCATGCCCTTCCTGCGCCTCAAGGTGCGCCGCTCGCACATCATCGACGACGCGCTCGTGGGGGTACGTACTGGCTGCTCCCTGCACTGTCGCTACGTGCTACGTGCTACGTGCGCTCGTAGCTATGAGCGGTGCCCCTCGGTTACATAATGTGTCGCTACGTGCGCTTGTAGCCTAAGAGTGGCGCCTCCGGCTACATAATGTGTAGCTACATATGCATGTAGCGCTTAAGTGGCGTACTCGGGGTACAGTCAAAGTTATATGTGAAAACCATGAATTGTTATTGTAATTCAAGGGATTGTATACTTTTTAATATTATTATATATAATACTAGCTGAACCCCGCGGTGCTACCCGCGGTACGATGATAACTGCGGGCAACGCCGCGAGGCGAAGCTATATCTTTATAAATAGTAGCCTATGTGTTATTCTGATGTATATTGTGCTAAGCTAAGCTATATTGTGGTAAAGTTTCATTCAAATCCATTCAGTAGTTTTTACGTGAAAGAGTAACAAACATCCATACATACATACATCCATACTTACAAACTTTCGCCTTTATAATAGTAGTAGGATAATAATTTGTACTTTTAATAACTTGTACTAAATATTTTGTATATGTTTCTAGCTGGAAATGGTGGCTATGGAGCGAGCTCTAGACCTGAAGAAACAACTAGTCGTAGAGTTTGAGGGAGAACAAGGTGTGGATGAAGGTGGCGTCAGTAAGGAGTTTTTCCAGTTGATAGTTGAAGAAATTTTCAATCCAGACTATGGCATGTTCACGCAACAGCCGGATTCCCTGACAGTGTGGTATGTTTTGCCTCAATATTTTCTAAACGGGATCATTGAATTGAAAATGCTTTTCACATCTTTTCTTTTTATTTTTTTCTTTTACCTGCCTCGGTGGCCGCAATAGTAGCTAATGTGACTGTTGTGCTTGGTCTCAGATTCGATTTCGGAGTCGGACCAAATGATTGTATGATCTACAAATATTTGTTTCGGAGATTGGGTGTTGTATGTACAAGCTTTGCTTAGTTTCCGACTAGATGGCGTGTGTCAGATGTCCTAAATATAATTATTATCTTTGAATGTTCTTAATTGTTTGTTATCCAACGATGTTGAGACTACAGAATTCTAAAACCAGATAATAAAAGTGGATACAACAATATATTATTTCAGGTTTAACATGACATCTTTCGAGACAGAAGCCCAATTCACACTGATTGGTATAGTATTAGGTCTGGCGATATACAATAATGTTATTCTTGCCGTTAATTTCCCCATGGTGGTATATAGAAAGCTTATGGGCAAGAAAGGATCTTTCGAAGATTTGGCTGACTGGAACCCTGTAAGTATTTTCACCTTCATAAAATTTAAACTGACTAGCCATCCTCTGAACTTATTTCACTCAGTCACGCTACCCTGGTCATTGTGTTTGAAAAAAAAAAAACTAGTACAAGTTATATCAAAGTTGGTTGGCGCTGAATTTTTAAATAATAAACTGTGCCCGCTACTTAGCGTCTGTGGACTGCCTCTAAAAGGCGTTGAGTGTCAGATGCCCGAAATATTTTATTTATTTGGATAATCCGTTTTTATCTATACTACACAATTTATATTTTAATCCCGAAAATTAGCCCAATCGGTCCAACCATACCCGAAATTTTAGTAATACTAACGATAAATGATAATACAGTAGCATTTCAATAGGCTACCATAGTGCGGGTCACCATGCTACACTGTCTGCGTTCGAACTGAGTGTGGTGACCACTACTCTTAAATTCTACTCATGCTTTCCATCAGGAGTCATGTCACGTTGGCAAGCTCACTGTGGGGGAACGGGTATCATGTTCCACCCAACACAAAGGGAGGATCCTCCGACCAGGCGAGGTGATCATGCCTGGCGGGCTACTGCCCAACAGTTGATGTTGGGATGTTGTATATATGATAATCGGCGCGAGAACTATTTATTTCGCGATTCAGGATTTGTAGTTACTCCGTGTAGTGCGTTACTTCGTAGTTCAGTGTATCTTCGGTAAATGGCGCTGTAGTAGGTTATTGTTTTGTTATATGTGGAAGTCGCTACACTCACAAATAGCAAAAAAGTAGATAGTAAGACTGGTTAAGTTATCAAGTCATCTTTACTAAGGTTCTTTTATTGATGACTAAATTATAGTTTATTTTTTCAGACACTATACAATGGTTTGAAAGACATGTTAGAATACGAGGGCAATGATTTAGAAGAATCATATTACCAAACGTTCAGGATATGTTACCAGGATGTCTTTGGGAACGCTATATTCCATGATCTGAAAGAGGATGGCGACAACATATTTGTTACACAGGAAAATAAAAAGGTAAGTTGTTTGCCAAAAACCACAATATATTGGTTCATTAAAATAATAGAACCGTGTTTTTTACTCATAATTGATTAAATACTGAAGTACCCAATATACCCATCTGATCTTACCTTTACTAGACAGCGTTTATGTGGTACTAGTTAAAGAGTCTTTAGAGAACTAAGAGTATGTTCCTGCCAGCAAAGAAATTTAAGTTTTTTTTGTATAGCCAGTGTAAATGTCTGATGATTGAATTCACATGCATATCTATATCTGGCTCGAAGGACCATGATGTTGTAAAAATGAAGTTGCAATGTTCGTTTGTGTGTAATAAATGTTTGTAAAGGGATTTTCACTGTAACCAAGCTTGTATCTGTGATCAACTTTAATTTGGAAACAAACTTTATGGTACAATTATGCATGCCTTGAAGATAAGTTCAACTGGCGGGTGGTTCAGTTGGCAGGTACATAGAAAAGTGGACAGTCAACAAATATAATTAAGTGTTATAATTCAACATCTGATTACAAGATGTGTGCGCATTATATACAGTATTAAATATACACACATAACGATAGACAACACTGACATGCAAATATGAAAATTTATGACCCCTGACTGACTTTTAAAAAATGATTATATTATTTCAGGAATTTGTGGAATTATATTCAAATTTCTTATTAAACGATTCAGTGGACACGCAATTCAGAGCGTTCAGGCGCGGCTTCTTAATGGTGACCGACGAGAGTCCACTCGCAGCGTTGTTTAGGCCCGAAGAAGTAGAAATGCTGGTTTGCGGTAGTAAGGTAAGACCTTATATCATTATTTTGTAGAATCGTCATTACCATAATAAATAATACATCGTTTGTTTAATAAAAAAATATTTTACAGAACTTCGACTTCAACGAATTAGAAAAATCAACAGAATATGATGGCGGCTACACAACAGACTCGCAAACCATCAAAGACTTCTGGAGTATCGTTCACAGTTTATCACTAGACGATAAGAGAAAGCTCTTGCAGTTTACTACCGGCTCTGACAGAGTCCCTGTGGGGGGTTTAAGTCATCTCAAACTTGTGATTGCAAGGAACGGTCCAGATTGTGATAGGCTACCTACAGCCCATACTTGCTTTAATGTTCTCCTCCTTCCAGAGTATGAAACCAAGGACAAATTACAAGACAGACTGATGAAAGCAATAAGCTATTCTAAAGGGTTCGGAATGCTTTAAATACCTTAAGATGCGTTTGGTCTAATTCGCATTTGGTCCAATCCACGTAATTCGCGGTTGGTCCAATTCGCGGATGGTCCAATTCACGGTTCATCCAATTCTCGGTTCGTCCTACTTTTATGTTTTATTATATAAACCCCGAAACCGTACCGTACACCGCACCGTTACAGTGCCGGTAGTGTCATAGTATCATTTTTCTTCTTGTTTTCGTATATATTTTTTCACTTCACTATTTTGCTATTATAAACTAATTAGCGAAACTCGTTCACGCTGAGCTACGCTGTCGTCTTATATTATTTATTAAGTGTATTATACTTATTCAAGTTACACTTTAAATTTACCTATATTTTTAGTTTTATATTTTATATTACCTAAAGGTATCATTTAAGAACATGATATCTATGTTCATCAACCGCGAATTTGTCGGACAGCGAATTGGACCAACCACCAATTGTAGGTACTTTTTTTTTAGACAATTGAATCAAGTGCGAATTGGACCAAACGCGCCTAAAGGCTTTAAATATAGTGTATTGACGTTGAACAAACGATTGTTGTAAATGAACCAGACGGTATTTGTAACATTAATAAATAAAGTTTGTTTTATTTATACACCACTTGTGTTTTATTCCATATTTCTATTAAGGTATTTATAATCTATGGTTAACACCTATTCAAAATTGAAAGGTATTCTAAAAAATATTGTTTTATCTACATGAGAGGTCCGTCCATTTCTTGTGCAATGTTCACTTGAGTATTGAAGAAGCTCTGTTCAGATTTGTTTAAAATCGTATCGTAAACAAAACGTAAATAGAATGAAATTTAATCGAAAATTTAAATAAAACTAAGGTTGGGTTTTATGGCTATATTGTGAAATAAACTATTTTCTAAAAGTATTTTTTTATATATTTCTTTCCAATCGATCATAATTCTAAACAAAATATAATAACATCAAAATACCTCCTAGGCGAGTGAGGCAGCTTCGATAGTTTCACTTGTCAGTACACCACATTTATAGCAATGGCTTATATTCGCGTTATGCTCATCGGTAATAAGATGTGTAGAGCACTACAGTTGTTATATTACAAGAAAGTCGGTAGTTAAAACATTGTCATACTACCTTGATAAAAAAATTAGTTAATTTCTTGATAGGTATGTTTCAGAACATAACCTCTTCACAGTTATTTTGAAGCTTGTGCTATGAAGCGCTTACTTTGTGGTGGTTGGTTATCGTTTTAGTGAGACGTAAATCTTGCACAACGAGTGGGAAAGGACGTCGACATGCCGGTTGTGAGAGCCGCGGCGATGGAATATTAACGGATTTGCGTCGATATCTGGAAATAATAAAGTAATTGGAGACATTACTTATTAGAAGTGGTTGGCGTTACATGGATGCGGACTGTCCAAGATCGGTATGGTTGGCGGTTCTGCAGGCTCGATTATACCGTGGGAGAGCTATGCTTCGGCATGAATGGGTCGGCTCGACCGGAGTGATACCACGGCCTCACAGAAAACCGGTGTGAAACAGCGTTTGAGCTGTGTTTCACCGAGTGAGTAAGGATAACGGAGGCCCATACCCCAACCCCTCCCCCCAGCCCCTTTCCCATCCCCCAAAGGTCGGCAACGCACTTGTGACGCCTTTGGTGTTGCGGGTGTCCATGGGCGGCGGTAATCGCTTACCATCAGGTGATACGTCTGCTCGTTTGCCCACTATTCAATTAAAATAAAAAAAACCGGTAGTAACCTTTCTTAAGTTGCTTCTCTTTATCAAGTACGTGAGGCTATTTAAGCCCAAATCAGGGGGAGCACTTGTGGCTATTAAATGGCCGGTATCAATGGGTAATTCTTACCATCAATTCAAGTGACTTATCTGCCTGTTTGATCTCCTATACCTGCCATTCCGTGTGGTGACAGTCTCCGGACGGAGATTCAAAATGTGGAATGTATCCTGTTCAACACTCTTATTCATCACGTGGGTTGGTAAGAGCCGACTAAGGGAACAAATTACGCAGAACAATAACACTGCGAATAGAAAAGGAAAACTCGAAACAAAACATTCACCTATCCGTAGACTGGGAGCGCAGCGTCTCTTGTAATCCGGCGACTCGGAGGTCGGGAATGGTTTGGATGGTTGAGTTATAAGCGGGTTGAAAGAAGAATATATTCTTGACTTTGTGCATCTACGACGCAGGACCTTTAAGAGCATCATCGACGTAAGTGGTTGGACACCACTGCACACCAGAGATCAATACACATATCCATCTGGCCAGCGGCATCTGGTATAGTAAGCCAAAACTTTATTTCTAAGAAGAGGCCTAGGTCCAAGAGTGGAGTATCGTGTGACGAAAAGTAATTGAAGTTGCATTTACTTGTGTCTCGCATCACACGTGCAGGCGGCGGCAGAGATTGCAGCGGCCGCAGCGTGCCTGCGCGCGTGTCGCTCGCACACCAGGCGCTGGTCCAGGGACTCGCGCCGCGCTGGCTCTCGGGTCGGCTCTAGCCACGCCGGCGCGCTGCCCCGCCGAGTCGAACGAGACAATGACGCATACGTAGGGGCTGCCACTCGTTCCACCTGAACATCCAACAATGTTTAAGTACCGTTGTTATTGAAGTTATACTTCTTTTGGCGCGATGGAGAAAAATGATGAGAGTGAATTTTTACGATGCGCGCGCACACCGACACCTGAATTCTACATCGTGAAGTTAGTTCTAGGTGGCATGAAAATCGATAACTATGTTCAAGTTGTATATTCTAGTATTTTTATATTTAAAACACGTGTTTCGTAACAGTACAATTAAACAGTGTGAATAAATAAATATTATTTATTTAAATAAAATCTTTTTGATTAATTTTAATATTTATCGTAAATCTATACGCCAAAGAAGTATAACTTCTAACGCGTGTACATAAGTGGACACACTTTTTTTTTTGACTAGTCTACCATGTACCAAACGATTTTTTAATCGAGTTCGATTCTCGGATCAGACTAAATGTTTGCATGATCTAGAAATGTTTGTTTCGGAGTTGCATGGTTTTTCTATGAATAATATGTATTTACAAAAAGTATATGTTTTTATATCAATTGTCAAATACCCATAGCACAAGCTTAACTTAGTTTAGGACTAGATGGCAAAGTGTGAAAAAAAAAGATTATAAATTGTGACTGTGATTCCACCACTGTGACAAGTAAATATGCAATGAGCTCGTTCATTTTCTGTCTGGGCCTATGGTATTTATACTAATATTATAAAGAGGAAAACTTTGTTTGTAATGAATAGGCTCAAAAACTACTGGACCGATTTTAAAAATTCTTTTACCATTCGAAGGCTACATTATCCACGAGTAACATAGGCTATATTTTGGAAAAAAATAGGGTTTCGTAAGATATTGGGGTTTTTCGGACACAAGGTGTAAAAAATCAACCAGAAAAGTTACTTATTTTGCGTACGCTGCGTAAACTATAAAAGATAGAACCATAAAATGTTCTAATTAATCGTAGATCTTATAAATATCTACAAAAAGTCTGCGACACACTATACGCGGGCAAATTTTTCGCTACGGGCAATAAAAGACGCAAACGAGGTTGCGTCGGTCAGCTTGTCTAAAATATAATCAGAAATAAAAGTTACTACCTACATCATAACTATTTCCAGAAGCATCAGGTACCTCAAAAGTAGGTGGCTTTCTTCTGCGTCGTTTGGGTGATAAAGTGGCGGGCTCCTTCTTGCGTCTGTTCGGTGGCGGCGCGGACGAGGCCGGCCCAAACAGCCCACGATCCTCCGCGACTCTGATCATGTACTTAGCATCCAGACGGGTGATCTCCTGTAGTCAACCTACAGTTATGCAATCAGCTCTACGATTGCGATACCAATAGTAGATACTTAATAACCGCGGCCGTAATAGAACTGAAAATTGTAAGCTAACAATGCCAGCATTTCCTTGAAAATGTTCAGCGATCTTACTTTTACCATTTTGATATCTTTGATAACTAAATTGGTATATTTTAAAGTGTGATGTTTGAAAACAAACTAAAATGTTAACTTAGTTTACTAAAAATTGAAAAGGTAACGAAAAATATTTTGGTTTTAATTATTAAGTTTACGAAGACATATTGAGCTTTTATAGTATATATAACTAATCCAGAAGAATATTACATACCTTTCTTTGTATAAGACCGAGGTAACATCCGTCCCTATCAAGTATGTAATTAATATCTAATCCATTACCCAAATTAGGCAACGTCGTAACTTCAAACAGATCACTATTTGGTACCTGCAACGTAAGCGGGGTTTTATAAACAAGTAACTACACAAAAACTATCAAAACGAACGATAGTTACAGTATAAATAAATTGCCAATGTCTGTATTAAAATTTACTAAAACCCAATAATACAAAATCTTAGATATCCCTTGTCTTTCGTACGCCGATCGAATATCAAGCCTGTTCTTACTGTATGTTAAACACGCAATTTGAATGTTATACTCACAAAAATGTTAGGATTATCTTTATCAGGATCGTGTGGCATTTCTGTAGCAGGCAGGTTAGGTATCGGTCTAGCCTTTGTAGTTCCCGGTCGAGAATGTCTTTCTAAACTGTCATGTCGTTTTCTCAATCGATCTGGACTGGAAAATTTAGTTCTTGCTGTACTAGTTCTCGAACTAGGTCTTGAGCTACGATGCTTGGAAGCTGAAGTCGGTCGAGAAGTCGACATAGTTTTCATTGTCGATTGGGATTCGCTAAACGGAATATCTTCTATCTCATGTTCTTTTTCATCGTCTGATCGAGATGTATCGAAAGATGTTGTAGAGGTAGTAGTTACTGTCTCGTTTTCAGCAATAGCTGCATGTTTTTTCGGACTCTATATAACAAAAAACATATTTCATTACTTAACAAATTTTTCAAAAAAAAACCGACTACAAAAACAAGACCAAATTGCTAAAGCTTTCAGACAAAAAAAAAGAAAAAAAATGGTCATAATTGGTTTACCCAGTCTAAAGTTCTGAGGTAAGAAACAAAAAATATACAGTCGATTTGAGAACCTGCTTCTTTTTTTGAAGCCGCTTAAAAATAAAGAACCACGTCACCTTTCCTTTGCTTAATCCATTCTTTTCAAAGAGATTTCTTTATCAAAACAACAACACTACTGAAAAAGCTTATCCCTACCGATACTCGATGTTTTTTCTTTAGCCACATGTGTCGTTCCCGCGCTAATCTGTTTGCCTCTGCCACCGCTCGCGTGACTTGAGCCTGATTCTCTGCCTCCAAAGCAGAATGAGTTTCGTATAAAATCAGTTGTATCTGAAAAACAACTTGTCAATTAAGTATTTGTACTTTGGCACTACATTAAAGGAGGGATTAGAAAATTGTGGCCAGGAGCGTGAGGTATAGAGTATGAGTATAAGAGAAGACGAAGATCAAATAGAAGGTGGATGAAGTGTGTGAAAGAGGATACGGGTAGAAAGGAAGTAAATAGTGAAACAGCGAGCGATAGAGTAGAAAGGCAGACTAAAACATACTGAGTCAACTCCAAAAAGGATTGAGATAAGGGTAGACAGATGATAAGTACCTACTAAATCAAAGCAATTAAGAAATCTATATACGACTATAGTTTGTCTACAGCCATTGCAATTACCTGCGGCTTAGAAAGCAACGTTTTCAGGGTTTTCTTTTGTTCTTCTAATATCATCTGGACGCGAGTCTTGCCATTCATATCTATTTCCGATTCAGTGAGGATCTGTAAGGGCGAATTTTCATTAGTTATTAAAATGTATACCTTTTTTATGAGCTAACGTGTGAAGGCGAGGCTGGCTTGTGAGTCATATGTATGTAAATGACACAAAATACATAACTATCATCACTCCTATAATGGAAAAAATTTGAGATGTTTTAAGGGTTTCCTATCTAATGTATTCAATGATATTCACATTTCATTGACAAAACTTCATTACTTACATTAATTACACACAACGCCATCTAGTTTCTAACTAAGCTAAGAGCTTGTATTATTAATAATTACCTCTAACATTGCAAGATCTCCTCCTCTTCCGCAAACCAAATCAATGGGATCCGTAACAGCAGAATATGAGTTGGGTGGTGTAGCCAGGGCCGCCACTACACCATCTAGTGCGCTGATAACAGTAGGCGTATCACAGTATACCGGATCGCTGAGTATTAGTACTGAAGCACCTGACTGAGGAGCTTCGGATGCCTCGATACCCAGCTCCCGGAGTGCACCAATGTAACTCTCAACCCTATAATATATAAGATGGTTTCATTTACCTAAAATGGCTAGTGAAGAAAGTCTTGTCCTTCTAAAGTCCTACTGTATAATCAAATCAAGCTTATAATGCTTCATTATTATTATCATCATCATCAGCCTATCGCAGTCCACTGCTGGACACAGGCCTCTCCAATTGTACGCCACTTGGTTCGATCCTCGGCTTCTCGCATCCAGCTCCTGTCGGCCGTCTTCGCAAGTCATCACTCCACCTGGCCTGTGGCCCTGCACTACGCTACTACTGCCGTGACGCGGTCTCCACTCAAGAACCCGTTTACCCCAGCGATTATTAGTTCTACGGCAAATATGGCCAGCCCACTGCCACTTCAGTTTGCTAATTCTATGGGCTATGTCGATGACCCTGGTTCTTTGCCGGATCACCTTTCGTTTCTGATACGCTTCCTTAGAGAAACGCCGAGCATAGCCCTCTCATAGACTTTAAATTTGTGGCCCAGCCGTACCGTAAGTGTCCACGTTTCGGCTCCGTATGTCATTACGGGTAGGACGCACTCATTGAAGACTTTTGTTTTTAGGCACTGTAGGATCGACGATGAGAAGACCCGACAAAGCTTCCCAAATGCTAGGCAACGTTTGGGAAGCTTCGTCGACTCTTGAAAACAGCTTGTAGATGAAGAAGATAAATGGGCCGATTGTACTTTAACATGGTTGTATCACCATTTTAGAAGAACAGGAAGACCACACTCCTACTCCACGCTTCTGGAGTTCTTCCTTCGAACAGAAGAACAGAATAACGTTGAAAAGATTTTGGACCTTGATATTGTTGGTCTCCCTCGCGGAAGTATATCAGGTGGTCTGGGTCGAGGGTTTTGGTATCATTAATGGTTGCCAGGATCAGTCGTTTGTGGGCGTAGTTTGTTGCACCGGTAACGCTGCTGCTCATCACCGGCCTATTGTATTTAGTTACGCTTTTTTGTAAATTGTAAATGAATACGAGTATACCGCCATCGGTCGGTCGGTCGCCAGAGCCTGGTTTGTTGTTCAGCGAAAGCGAAAGATTACGGTTCGCTCCCTTACACCCCACCTCATTATTATATCAAGTTTAAAATGAAAATGCTTGAAATTTTGAATAATGGTTGATTAGATTTTTCAATAAAATTATTATGAGAAACCCGTTTAATTATGCTACGAGCCTGCTGTACACTGTGTGACTTCGTAGCAAGAGAGAGCGATTGTCTCGTAGTGAAAGAAAATGTTCTCCCAGACGATATTAAGGCATCGTACTTTAAAAGTATTGATTCTGTTTTCAGAAATACAATTTTTTATTTGATTTTTTGTATATGAACATAAGAATTAATACAATTTTTTTGGCATAATTGACTAACACAACAAGGTTAAAGAACTCAGAATGAGACTAGAAGCACGTTCTATTACTATAACACAAATTACTTAAACTCGGCTCAACAAACTTCTTTGGCTGTCAACAACAAAAACAAGAGAAGAGAACAAGAACAAGGACGCTTACTTGTCTCCAGCACCAAACACAACAAGCTTTCCAAGAGTGGGCGTAGCCGGTGCTGCTGGTGTCTTCGCCTTCAAAACTGCAGCCAAATCTCGAAGCTGTGCGGCTAGATACGCTGAACAACGAGGCGATGACGCATGTGTTTGCGCCACTACGCCTTGGAGACAGTTTGCGCGAAGAGCTCTACATAAAGTGGACGCACCTTCGCAGAATTCACGCTCCTGGGAATACAAAACTAATGAGTTAACGAAAGCAAAATCAAATATAAGTAATTTGTATTGGAATCAATGAATTACCTGAAGTACAATGGTTCCTTGCTTGACCAGGTCTAGTTGTCCAATGCTCATGTTCATAGGTGGTCGTAGTGTTATAAATCTGGATGAGAAGATAAAAATGAGTAAAAAAACAAAAAAATAATGAATAAAAGTACCTATCTAAACACTCTAAAAAGGAATTGATGTAGAGAATGTTATTTAATCAGAAATCTATTATAGGATTTTATTTGGCGAATATAATAATATGAGTTGAGTTTGGCTAGTGGATCGTTGCGGACTGCCCAAAACAAGGATAGTTGGCGCTCCTTTGGAGAAAGCTTTGTTCGGCAATGGACGATGATAGCTATAGGTTGATTCATTAGTGTATTAATCATTTAAATACAGTGCACTATGTTTAGTCCCCCGTTTGGTGGTGGTGGCCTCCTGATGTTCGGCAGCTCAAATATGCTAAGGATAATAAATTAGATTCACCTGTTACTTGTATTTAGATTATGGAGTGGTTTAATATAAACCTAAAATAAATATAGTAGGTACATACCTCGGACATACTCTATCGAATCTGTATTCTCCTGCGCACAGTTGACGCGAATTGCTATAAGAATAGCCAAGTTCGTGTAGCCTTTTTACAAGTAGCGCCACTTTTCTAAAAAAAAAAGCATCCAATTAGTTTAATATAAATAATAGTAATGTAATAATAATAGATTAAACTGTATTGTACACCAATTGATACAGTTATGAAAATTGTGTAGGCTTTGTAAGGCAAATTGTTTGCATCGGTCCCTACCGACACAAGTAATCAAATAGAGGTCAGTTAGGACCTGTGGCGAATTGCACATACAGCGAAACAGAAATACACTACAGTGCCATCTACCGCAGCTACACTGAACTACGTAGTAATGTACTACACAAAGAAACTACCAATCCTGCATCGCGCAATAGAAGTTCTCGCGCCAATTAGCTCATATACAGCATCCTAATGTCAACTTTGTGTCGGAGGAACATAGCACTCGTTCCTCCACAGACCCATTATATTTTATCCGTGGTGCTTCCCGGTATGAAAAAAGTGTTTGACTATTTTGACTTATTTTTTTTTTAAATAGACAACTCCCGCATTAGGATTATACATCCTGTGTCGCGGGGGACTTTACAAACATACATGTAATGGACACAAAGAACACCCAGACTCAGGACAACATTTTGTGGATCACACAAAGTAATGTCCCACGTGGGATTTGAACCCACGGCACTTGGCGCATAGTAAGCGGCGTAGTGACCGCTTAAACCACTAGGCCAACTGTGCAGTCAATTTTGTCTCCCGCTTTGCTAAGGAGGGAGTGGATATATTATATTTCCAACTACTCCAGTTTTCTTCTGATTAATTTCGTTGCTTATTGAGACAGTTAAATTTTTCCTGGAACTTCCCGAGTGTCATAACTCGGCGGGTTCGTGGGTCACTCCTGTTGATCCTGATGTACAGGAGTTAGTGTTAGAGAAGGGCGGGATTAGTCCCGTCAAAAACAAAATATAATAATTTCACGTTGTTGGGGGCCCTAAGTTAAGGTGTCATCAATATAAATTCCTAGGTGTTTTTACACAAGAACTCGTAGATAATGGGGTACCGTTTAAAAGTTATATTCGGTAAGTCCAACCTATTCTTGATATCAATTTGAGACTGCCCACAACAATAAGTGGAGTCTTAGACGGATTCACTACAACTTCATAATTACTACTCCTTTCACATACGCGCGCCAGATCGAGACTAACAGTAGAGAAGGCCTCTGGTAATTTATGTTACGGTGCTTGTGTATAATTTGAAAGTCATCCGCATAAAGTTGGTAAGTTGAGGCTAATGACTTACAGATAGAATTTATAAATATAATGAAAAGTAAAGGATATAAAACGCCAGCCTGTGGGAACCCAGCAGACGTTATACACTAGGAAGGTAAGATTCTCCCAGGCATACACACTGCCTTTGTCCAAATAGCTAACTCTGAAACCAATCAACCACTGTCGAATACGTGGCGATAGAGCTCAATATGCCCAGAAGGATGTGGAAATCTACACTATGAAAAGCATTGCTAACGTCTAATAAGGAAAGAGCAGTGAGATTTCCGTTATCCATATCTTACCTGATGTCGTCTGCAACATTGGTTAACAGTTAATTGGTAACGCACTCGCAATGGTTACTATAACATGCACGAAAAATTTAAAAGAATTTAGGAGTTGATTTCTATTGAAGAATGAATTTAATTGGGTGTGCACAAGGCGTTCCAGGACTTTCGAAAGGAAGGACATTATGGCAATGGAACGATTCTCGGCGAAGGTTTGTTCTTTTTAGGTAGTGGGATAATAATTGCTTCTTTCCAAGTCCTCGGGAAATAAGGTAGTCATTTAGGATATGGCAGTCAGTTGATTAAAACAGAACGATGGGTAGTTAGGCTTGGAGCTGGAAGCGTAGAAAGATACTGTAAGGTATTTGCCTTACTGGTCTGGCTAAATGTAGACGAAGAAGAGAACTGTTGGTTCAACAACTCGATGTCAATTTGTTTAGATTCTGAGCATAAATGTGACTTATCAACTTATGTTTTGACAAATTTTCAAGTTTTAGCTGGGTATAAGCCAAGCTTTTGCAATAGAGTCAACGTGCTAGGGGTCTATATGTCGTAATAATTCGCCAATTCTTATTTTTTTATATTGTAACAAATTTTCTTGTATTTTTTGTATCATGTGTGCAATGAACATAAATAAATAATTATGATAAATAAAATAATAATAACTGTTTTTAGTTAGTTTTTATCGTTCGATTCTGACACACCACCACACCATAAAGCCCGGTGAGGGCCTGGGGGGCTGGAAGCATTTCAACACGTTAAAAAAAAGAAAAGGAAGTCAATGCTCATTCTTTTGAAGTGTACCCAAGAAGAGCAGAGTCATTTTGGCAGCTACAAAATAAAAAACAAACAATACAAAATTGTAAAGAATTTATAGATGACACAATGATTTAGTTTTTTTGGATATGTTAGTTGACAAATTTACTAGTTAAATAAAAATTGTTCTTCAACATACTTAGCTTTGAAAATGTTGACCCATCCCGTCACTGTCTCTCTATTGGCACATGCTGATCGTTCCTCACGCAGGTGTGCTGGCAACAGCTCCGATAACCTGTTACGTTATTTACTTTTTTGTTTATCCTTCAAAACCTTATACTTAGTCTGGCCATAAATACTGTTACAATTAAAAATAAACAAAATATTACTGTTGAATTTGGAATCTGTCATTTTCATTGTGTTTTCCTATTTTCGCGCCAATATATTATAAAATATATTTTGATATTAAAATGGAGTGGGATCATAAAGAGAACCAAACCACTGTGATTGCATTACATAAAGTAGGCATGGAACCAAATACAATTATTAAAATCCTCCATACGCTGGGTGTTAGTCAAATGTTTGTGTACCGGGATATTGTTACGTACAATGAAACTTCTTCTGTTTGTGACAAAAATGATCTGGAGATCTGCCGAAAAGACGATCAAAGCAGTTTAAGGAAAATAATCCGAAGAAATCCTGTCCGAAAGCAAACGATTTCATCTCGGGAGATGAAGACAGTACCCAAAACCATGTTGCATATTTTAAAAGATGACTTAGGACTTCAGATAAGAGACGCACTGGTCATTTCTTAACTCATAATTTAAACAACAATAGGGTGGTAAAGCAAACAAAATGGTAAAACAACTACTCAAGCGGTACGCAAAGGAAGGCCCGGGGTACGTCGGGGTTCCAGTGTTTTCCTTTCTAAGGTGCACCTGGTTCCCCGACATCGAGTACCCGAGACGGCGTGCGTGTTTTTGTCGGTTCGGGTCCGACATGCTGCCAGGAGGTGATATCCGAGGGGATTTTCGCACAGAAAAAAAAGTGTGCTAGCTATGAAGATGTGACTGAGTCATATTTATGTGAAAAAGGTATCAAAACATCGACACAAGTGTATCAAGATACCATTTTTGAAGAGGTAGTTAAGCCCTTCTTAAAACCTAACCTTACCTTCGTAAAACCATTCTTGGTTATTGAACATGGTGTTGCCATGTTCAATAACCAAGAATGGTTCTTTTAGTAAATCTCAGCGCTGGATCATAAAGTTCCAACCACCCAATCTTGGTTAGAATAGAACATTCCGAATTTCATCAGAGCTGAAAACTGGCCGTCATTTAGTCCTGATCTTAATCCACTGGATTATGATTCATGGTCAGTTTTCAGAGTAAGTTGCTTGCTCTAAACGCCACGATAATTTGGAGTCCCTAAAACAATCCATACGATTGGAGAAGAATTTTCCCATAGAAAAAGTGCATGCTGCTATTGATGTATGTAATTTGAGATGTTCTCAACTATTGATGTCCTTAACGTTTAAAGGACTATATTGCAGCCAATAGAGACTACTTCAAATAAGCTTTACATATTTTTTATGGTTTTACATTAAAGTATTTAACAACACACTATAATAGTAATAAACTTTACGTAAAATAAAAAATCTTGATTTTCTTTGGAACAATATTTATGGCAAGATCTAATATGAAGATGCTCATATCCAATCGTTGACAACGTTATGTAAATACATTTATAAAAATAATTAAATTTAGACGAACATAATACAATGTTTTAGCCATGACTTCTAATTTATTTGGTATTTTATATTAGCTTATGTCTGCGGCTCAGCCAGCGTAGGTACTTGTCGGTTATAGTAGTCTACGTACTTCTTCAAGAACCACATTATGTCCATGCTAAATTTCATAGAAATCGGTACAGTGGTTTAGCCGTGAAATTATTACTGACCGACAGACAGATAGAGTTACTTTCGAATTTATAATATTAGTATGGATGGAGCATTAAATATAAAACCCCTTAAGACGTACGTGAAGGCTTTATTTTTTATGCGTATCCTGGCAATGGCCGCAGCAAAATGTACTCTCTCCTCCCACACAATATTCTCAATCTCTTTAAACGGTGAACCGACTTCATCCAGGAGTTGTGCTGCTCGGTCCATCTCGTTCCTTGGTCGTGCTCCCCATCGCCGCCTCGCTAACTCCATTAAAAACAGCCATAGTAGGTGTTGATGAGCCGAAAACTAAAATGTTGAAAAAGAGTTGAGACTGCAACATTATAGCTAATTCAAAACAAATAAATGAAAGGCAACGCACTTGTAACGCCTCTGGTGTAGCGGGTGTCCATGGGCGGCGGTAATCGCTTACCATTAAGCGATAAGTCTGCTCGTTTGCCCCCTATATAATAAAAAAAAACTTGAAAGGTCGCCATACACCTTACAAGTATACCTATTACCTACCTAGCCTATACCTAGTAAGTGCGCAAGATTGGAATTACGCAAGTACACTGTAGCGTGTGTTGGAAGACAATTGTGTATTTTTTTTTATTTTGCACAAGTTCTTTAAAAAGTTCGAAGTTTCAATTCCAAACTTGTATAAGCTTGAGTTTGCACAAGTTTACATGAACGTGTGTGGGAGCATTGTGCTCAAGTTTCTGTACTGTTCTAGCCACCTACACGAATGCACATCGTTTTCGAGCCAAAATGAACGAGACTACCGAGACGTATGGAGTTCGCGCTATGATAGAACAAAAATAGAATAATTCATAAATATTTACAGAAATGAAAAGTAAAGACTACCGCCACAAGGACAAAAAAGCGGCTTATAATAAATTAATTGAACAATACCGAAAAATAGAACCAAACGTCAAAACTATATTTTAGTTAGTAGCTCGCTGCACGTACGCAAGTTTGCATGAATATCACTGAAATGATTTTTGCGCAAGTACCTATGCTTGAGCTCAGCATAGCGCTAGCATATCGTTACGTGTATTACCGGCTTAAGTGACAATGAACGACTAAGTAGTTACAAACTCCCTACCTACCTATTGCTGTATTGTTCAAGATTATAGTATACTTGTTACAACTCTCTTTATTAACACAAGCACAACGTTAACAAATATTAAAAAACGTAAAGTTTACAAAGCTGTCTTTGAAAGCTGAGCTCTCACTTAAAATTTAAAATACAAATGTAAATTATTCATCCGAATAATTGATAGCTGAAATTGCCACCGTCACCGTGCCAATTAGTAGGCGCCTCACTGAACGATCTCAGCCGAAAGCCTCGTGTTTTTATTAATAGAGCCTATTTAATTTATCACTCTCCAAAATCTTGAAATACCGATTCTTTTCGCTGGCACACAAACGAATCGTCATAAATATAAACCCCATTTTCGTGAGCGTTTAGAAAGAAATCGCTTCGGTCACGAGAAAGCCATTTAATGTGAGTTAGATGGGGCATACTTTTATTGTAACATCTTGTCGAACCTACCTTAACTGGAGGTTATTACTGTTCGGTAACGAGCCCTAAATATACAACCTTGATAACCGCAATGATAATAAGACCTTCATCAATCTTTTTACAAGTTCATGAACAGAATAAAAATTGGAAATTCATGAATGGTTTTAGAACTTTCGTTTACCTACATAGAGCCGTGACGACTTGTCAGCGCAGCAAATGGAAAGATTAATTCATTAAAAGTTTTCGAGAGATATCTACTCGTATTTCAGAAATTATTAAAGTAATAAATTTGGGTATCATTTTTACCTAAAATAGAAAAAGTTTATTTTAATAAAATAATGGCGCACTAAACTAATAATTAATTTGGTTAAAAAAGCATGCTTTCAAAAGTCAAATACAAACAAACAGCTGAAGCTTATAAAAGCATGTTTTAAATATGCAAGAATTTTACCTATTGAACATCAGTTGTAAAGATTCTAAACAAATTATCCTAATGGAATAGATATGAACCTAATCGTTGCAAATTACTGCTTGACAAGTATGCAATAATGATACAAATAATTACCACCTACACCCATGAAATTTACTAATTCAAAACAGCACAATTGCATATTTTATTGTATCTAAACATTACTTTGTAACTTGCAAGGATTCAATGCTGTCAGAGTTGCCGTACCTACGTGTTAAGCCGTTATTGTAAGATGTGAAGGTCAGATATTATTATAGAGAGATTTTATATTATTCTTAATTTAAAGTTTAATAACTTACCTCTGGGTGAAACGAAAAGAATTCAGTATCTTGAAGTGTTTGATCCAATACGATTTTATCTGAAAACATTTTTGGCAAAATAATAAAAATGGTTAAATATAATTCAAATAAAACTACAAAAATATTGTCGCGTGACCAAAAACTTCTGTATGAGGAGACATTCAACGTGCTGAATAATAAAAAGGCCAAATAGTTCAGAATTCATGGTCTTTTTATTTCGACATAGACAGATCGGCTTTATGTAACCAATGCACAATGGTGACAATATCTATACCTACGTTCCAGGTACCGTTTGAACACAATTGAAAACTTGTGTTGATGAGAATCTGCAAATATCACTTGAAATCACTCCTGATCTAACGATTGTTAAGTCAGTTTAAATCCTATTTGAAAAAAGAAGGCTTAATTGGTATAAAAAAAGGTATGTGTGTGCTATTCACACACGATAGAAGTGAAACTTCAGTAAATCGACAAAAGAATGAGACCGACATTTGCTCTCTCGCTCTGGCTCACTAATTACAGGCGACTTTTTGTATTTGTGTCTCTTACCTGTCGTTTTTTCCGTTGCATCCGGTTTGAAATCACAACGATTCTAAAGTAGTTTCACTTCGAAAAACAAAAAGAGAAGTACAACAATACAATCGTTTAATATTCTCGTGTTTAATTTGTAGATTTCTTACGAAGTTCTGACAGTGGCGATAAGGCCCCTAATGGAAGATTGGCAGAGCGATATCTCCCAACGATTCTACCGAATGACCTACAAACCCTAAACATACTGTTGCGGTATATACATAGAGGGATCACTCTATTCAATAGACATTGCCACTATTATTGGGGCGAAAGGATTTTCACATCAGAATACATCTAAAGCACAAGTCACTCACACTCAGTGATATAACAGCATGTGGTTTTATTTGAGTACAACATACTACCTTACCATTAGGCCTCGTGTTGATACATTGGGACAACCTTTGTGCTTATTTCATAGACGAGTACGTATGTAAAAAGCACACATAGGTATAAGAGTATGTTAGCGGTAATCCTAATTATAATAGACAGTTGTGATTGTACACTTGACTTCCGGAATATCGGCCAATGAAATACTAGGTGTAATGAATAATAATGCAAAGAATTCCGAAAGTCAAAGATATAATTAATGAAATTATTAAAACATATTAAATGTCATAATTAATAAATAAGAAATGTAAAAGACTGACTTGATGTCTGGCTGTTATTATGGAGGGTAGATATCCTATATAAACCATAATGGCGGCCGAGTAAAGGCAGTATTGATGATGAGTTCTATGATGATGTGTTCTATCTTTTGTGGTTTGGTTGCCTTAACTGGCACATAGAAATACTGTTGTCATAAACAACAAGCTTTGTATGAATTATTTGAAAAGATGGTGCACATGAGTTTCTCACCAGCTCTTCTCATGAATGCAATACCCATCGGAGCTGGTACTTGGATTGATTTCAATTTAAACCTTTGAGTTGAATCGAAGTCAATCTAAGCTCCGGTAATTCAAATCATCTCGGTGCATTTAGTATTAGTACTACTGAACTGATTACTTGAGTTTTGTTTTATATTCTTATGTTTGTATTTTGACGTGTTCAAGTGCCTTTTTGGGCCTATGGAAATAAATGATTTGAGTTGAGTTTGAGTTTGAGTTATATCAAGAATATGAGTTGTTCCATTTACTAAATCCCCAGAGTCTTTTAAGTATTATATTACTAGATTTTGCCAACGGCTCCACACGCATGTTTGTTGGTTATCGTGTCAAATAGTAGTCTATCAAGAATAAGTATCTCCATTGAAGTCAGTGCAGCGGTTTAGCCGTGTAAGCGTAATAGACAGAGTTAATTTCGAATTTATAATTTATAATATTAGTATGGATATGCCGATATACCTACGCGGGTTAATGACCTTTCACCCGTTACGTGACCACAGTCTGAAAAAGCTACAACAATTAATTAGATAAGCCAAAAGTTCTGCCGCTTCATGTAGATACATCTATATATATAAATGAATATTTTACGGTATGCCCTTTATAGAATCGTAAACTATTGGCCGGGTGGTTTCAGTGGTCGCCATGCCGCTTGCTACTGCGCCAAGTGTCTTGGGTTCAAATCCCACGCGGTACAACACTTTGTGTGATCCACGAATTATTGTCCCGAGTCTGGATGTTCTTTGTGTCCGTTTCATGTATGTTTGTAAAGTCCCCCACGACACAGGATGTTTATTCCTAATGTGGGAGTTGTCTTTTTTAAAATAGAAATAGAATAGAAAATTTGATCATGTGATGATCTTCAACAAAGTGTTGTGCATGAATCCACGAAGGTTTCTGAGTTGTTTCTTGTTTTGCCGGTGTTAATGGTTGTAAACAATACCGCGGGTAACACAGCGGGACTCAGCTAGTAAGTTATAAAAGATGGTTTACGATAGGACTTCTGTCATTATAAATCGTAGGTTAACACACGCTATGCTACCAATTTGTTTATTGCAGTTACAAAATGTTATTTAAGTTTATCAAATGAATGCCTACACGATAAAGTTGTGATAAATAGCACAACTTTTACAAAACTAGTTCCACTTAATTAAAATGTTTGGTGTTTGTACTTTCGTAAAATCAGATAGCAAAAGTTTAAATAGGTAAATAGTGTTAATAGATAGGTATTTGCTAAATTGGTCAAAGACAACCAACCGTGGGAGAGCCACGCTTTGGCATGCATGGGCCGGCTCGACCGAAGTGATAACACGGCCTCACAGGAAACCGGTGTGAAATAGCACCTGCGCTGTGTTTCACCGAGTGAGTGAGGGTACCGGAGGCCCACATCCCCATCCCTCTTCCCATTCTCCCAAAGGCCGGCAACGCACTTGTGACGCCTCTGGTGTTACGGGTGTCCGTGGGTGGTGGTAATAGCTTACCATCTGGCGATACGTCTGCTCGTTTGCCTACTATTCTATTAAAAAAAAGGCAGAAAAAGATAAGTAGAAACAAACATAAAGTTTAGGTCTTTATTATAGAAAGTAACGCACTTCTTTATTGCATAGCTATAATTGAGGAAATAATTTTTTTTCCCAATTAATAACACAAAAAAAAACAGTCGAATTGGGAAACCTCCTTTTTTGAAGTCGGTTAAAAATAATTATACGAAAGCCGCAGATGTGATTTTATAACTTCATTTTGTACACTAATATGTTGATCTAAATGTTAATAAACACTCTTTCATTCTTAGTAATTATCCGTTTTATTTTTTATATAATGTGTCCCAAATATAAAGATAAAAATATCAAAGTGCATCTAGTCTACATTAATTTAAATATAGACTGAATCCAATTGTACTAAGGTAAATATCACATTACGTGTGTCGGTCGGCGTACTGAAATAGCTTATGGGATTCTTGATCAATAAGTATTTATGATCGAACTTTTTTACCCACTCGGCTTCACCTTGACCTGTTTCATGTAACAACTTACTGATGAAGGTACTTGAATTCAATTAAACTGTCTTCTCTTGGAGAGAAGTGCTTTATTGTATATTTTAAACAAAACTTCATTAGCTGAATAAAAAAAACATACAAAGAATAAACAGAAATTGTACGAAAACCTAAATAACAATATGTAAGAATTTTTAAAATATCGCTTTCTCTTTCTAAATCTCCCATTTTCTAATATCAAAATCTCTAGATTATAATTGAATTTGACCACTATGATTAAACGTTGTAAAGTTAATGAAGATTACTACGTTATTAGGCTACAAATACTACTATGGCTATAATACGGCTAATGGCACATAAAATTATTCTATTCTATTCTATTCTATGAACCTCAAAGTTTAAATCAGTAAATCTCTACCTACATTATACGAACTTGCATTTGCTTTTTTGTTTCACTGCGTTCCTGCGAGTTCGTGACACCCGCCTAAGGGCTTTCCCTTTTGCGAAGGGTTTGTATGTCGTTAAGCATACTTTTTACGAGTTTTATATAGTACTTATCACCCACTTACAACACAACATTCACGCAAGCAACCTTACATTTCGACGTGTTTTAAGTTTTATACTTCGTTTTGTTATGTCGTGAAGTCACACGTAGGCCATAATTTACTGCCTTTTATCACTGTAAAATAACTTAAGACGAATGAAACTATGTAAAAATGTTTTAATTTTGATCACATTGCATATCCAGGCTATAGCTTACTAATCAAAAGATATACATCTACTTAAAAAATGTGCTAATTAAAATGTGAACTCGAAATAACTTCTATCTAAATGATCTGTGCTAGTACGCTATCATAAACATCATCATTATTTTCTCGCTTCTTCTTTATTTTAGTTTGGATCAGCGCAGCGCAATGTCTATTTATTAAGTATAAAAGGTTTTCACAAGTTTCTTTTATGGTCTATCCAACAACTATTATTAGAAAATCGTAAAACACAACAATGCACACGTGAATTAGGTATTAGGTCATATCATATAATTGCTATAAACTTAATAAATGCTTTCAAGAAACTTACATCGAAAAACGTCGTATATGAGTGAATACACACAACGCATATCTTGCTCATCGGTGAAGTTCACAGCCATCGGTGGCTTGCACAGTAAGCGAGCGGCTTTTAACACCTGTAGCAAATGTTTAACTAAAATCTTTACTCTTCGGGCCTACTCGGTGAGCAGCGACCCCACGGTCCTAAATATTCAACTATGTTCAAACAAGTCTAATTAAATTGTTTTCATAATTTAAAATTCAAGAAAAAATATTATTGCCGTGCTTTCTGTCACTCTCCGGCTAATAAAGTTGGTCGTCAGATTGTAGGTGATATGTTAATTATAGTTAGGTACATATCATAATGTAAAACGATGTATGAGTCATTTGATTAAATTTATATTTTTTAAATTCGCAGTCGCAAAAACAGCAGTCGCGTACGCTACTACTGTGCTACCGATGCAGTCAAATTACACATTAGAATATAGACGAATTGACAGATTACAGAAACCTTAATATGCCAACGATAGTATTAGAATAACAAATGTACCTATTAAATAATAAAAGTTAATACCTGTTCAATGTCCCAAGCAGGCCCAGGAGTTGTTTTCACGGTAACAGGTGGCGGTGCATGAGGGTTCTTGAGTGGCAGGACCAGGGTCCAGGGTGCCCATTCTTCTGGCGGTTCCTCAGCCGGGTCTTGAGGTTTTTCATTGCCATCCTCCCTTAGAATGCAATATTTTAGGAATAAAGTCGGATCTTAACTTTGTTATTTACGAAATACAAAAAGTTAATCACTCATTACTAGAATAAACATTAATCAGTACTATAGTTTGTTGGAAAAGAGAGTACAATCTATTAAAAGAGTATTTACTACAATCTCTCTTGGTTTCCCTCTTTTTCATGTATCTCTAAAGTTTATTTAAGCTAGTCATAAAAACTATAAGCTATTTATGAAAACACTAACGGGCTCAAATACTTCTTATAACATCAACTTGCAGTAAAGGCCCCGCCAAAATTGGCACAGCCGTTACAAAGATTAGCCGACATTGGACATACCATTACATACCCATTTTAGACTCAAAACAAAAACAATCACCTGTTACTACGAACTCACACATAACAATTAAAACAAAATAATCAGAATTTCACGCACACTGTAACGCGTAGGCTCATTTGGGCTCATTATACACTTATACTACCGCGTTGCTCATGCGCTGATAAGACTAGACTACAGAAAGACTAAACTTACTTTATTTCTTCTAAGTTGTCAATTGGTATCATTGTCTCAAGCCCGCACACGCCATTATATGGATATTGCAAAACACAATTTTATATAGTTCCGATTATCCATTACACATAGAAGTTTGTATAAATAAATATATTTAACTATAACTATATTAAAAACACAAAATGATTTAATCGTTACTTCAATACTTTTTTTTGTTTCTAAGATATTACGTTGACCTGGAGTTTGTGTGCTGACGTAAACCTAGCCAGATTTGTCAAAAAATGTTTGAAGTGTACAAAAAAGTTTTTGTATAATTTATAACCAGTGTTAAAGGATGATGGCCATATATTTTGTTTAAATAAGTCAGTTATTGTCTAAAAAAAGTTTTCAATTAGCGCTCCGTAAATACAAGATCAATGTGTTTATGTATGTAAATAAAAATAAATAAAAAATAAATGTTTCGGACATCTTACACAACGCCATCTAGTCCCAAGCTAAGCAGAGCTTGTGTTATGGGTACTAGACAACTGATATGAATACAAATATACTTTTTTTTTTGTAAATACTTATAGATCACACAAAAACTTGGTCCGACCCAGGATTTGAACCCGAGACCTCAAGCACAGTAGTCGCATTTACTACCATTGCGCCACCGAAGCAGTCTTAATAATAATAAATAATAAATATTCCGAACATCTAACACACAACGCCATCTAGTCCCAAGCTAAGCAGAGCTTGTGTTATGGGTACTAGACAACTGATATGAATACAAATATACTTTTTTTTTGTAAATACTTGTAGATCACACAAACACTTGGTCCGACCCAGGATTTGAACCCGAGACCTCAAGCACAGTAGTCGCATTTACTACCATTGCGCCACCGAAGCAGTCTTAATAATAATAAATAATAAATATTCCGAACATCTAATACACAACGCCATCTAGTTCCAAGCTAAGCAGAGCTTGTGTTATGGGTACTAGACAACTGATATGAATACAAATATACTTTTTTTTTGTAAATACTTGTAGATCACACAAACACTTGGTCCGACCCAGGATTTGAACCCGAGACCTCAAGCACAGTAGTCGCATTTACTACCATTGCGCCACCGAAGCAGTCTTAATAATAATAAATAATAAATATTCCGAACATCTAACACACAACGCCATCTAGTCCCAAGCTAAGCAGAGCTTGTGTTATGGGTACTAGACAACTGATATGAATACAAATATACTTTTTTTTTTGTAAATACTTATAGATCACACAAACACTTGGTCCGACCCAGGATTTGAACCCGAGACCTCAAGCACAGTAGTCGCATTTACTACCATTGCGCCACCGAAGCAGTCTTAATAATAATAAATATTCCGAACATCTAACACACAACGCCATCTAGTCCCAAGCTAAGCAGAGCTTGTGTTATGGGTACTAGACAACTGATATGAATACAAATATACTTTTTTTTTGTAAATACTTGTAGATCACACAAACACTTGGTCCGACCCAGGATTTGAACCCGAGACCTCAAGCACAGTAGTCGCATTTACTACCATTGCGCCACCGAAGCAATCTTAATAATAATAAATATTCCGAACATCTAACACACAACGCCATCTAGCCCCAAGCTAAGCAGAGCTTGTGTTATGGGTACTAGACAACTGATATGAATACAAATATACTTTTTTTTTGTAAATACTTGTAGATCACACAAACACTTGGTCCGACCCAGGATTTGAACCCGAGACCTCAAGCACAGTAGTCGCATTTACTACCATTGCGCCACCGAAGCAGCCATCTAGTCCCAAGCTAAGCAGAGCTTGTGTTATGGGTACTAGACAACTGATATGAATACAAATATACTTTTTTTTTGTAAATACTTGTAGATCACACAAACACTTGGTCCGACCCAGGATTTGAACCCGAGACCTCAAGCACAGTAGTCGCATTTACTACCATTGCGCCACCGAAGCAGTCTTAATAATAATAAATATTAAGACTTATAGGCCTCCGGTGTCCTCACTCACGCGGTTCGCATGCGCTGTTTCATACCGGTTTTCTGTGAGGCCGTGGTATCACTCCGGTCGAGCCAGCCCATGCATGACGAAGCGTGGCTCTCCCACGGTAAACGTTTCTTTTCTTTCTCTTTCTCCTTCTGTCAGGACCTGCTATAATTGCAGTGAAGCCTGCCTGTATGTGGACTATCATCATCAAGACTTTAATAGCCCACTGCTGGACAAATGTCTCTCCTTAGAAAGGAAACCTGTCTGTGTTCTTACTTTTTCTCTTTACAATGATGTTGAGGTTATGTAGGTCAAGAAAATAATTCAAAATATTTATTCTATGAGTAATGCTCGAAATAGTTATGTTTCAGAACTGTAATTTTATTTTATGTTTGTGAGTATTTTAGAGTTATTATAAACTTTAGTATCAAATTGAAATTAAAAAGAAACGTTCCATCACCATGCTTCGTAGCAGTTTTAAAGTAGAAACTTAGAGTCATAGTTACTAACTATTACAATATGATATAATATCCATCTATACAAGTAAGTCAATAGCAATGTTGAAGCGTGAGCAGAAGCTATCCAACCAAACGTATTTCGCTTTATCGGCACACAGCAATTTACAGGAGAATTCTGTAGGTCATAGGTGCATGAAGGTAATTGTATTGAGGTATTACATGCAAGGAATATTACCACATATACATACATACGTAAATGTGTTTGTGTAACTATCTTTTTGAATGTTAAGATTTTACATAGAATGAGAATGAGTTCAATCCAAGTAGTGGTACTATCCCACAGTATGGTGGCGTAGTGAGACGCTTTTCTTTGGAAATTTTTAATACTCATCGTCATACTCCGTTTCCCTTATGCGTTGCTAAATGGTGTATGAAAATGAATTTAGTCTATGGCGTTCAGACAGCAGACGCGAAGGGTACTTTCTATTAAACCATCTAGTACTTTTGCTCGCGGTTCCTCCCGCGTGTTTGACGGTTATCGTGTCATAAAGTAGCTTATGCCCTTCTCCCAGGCGCAATCTATCACTACAGTGAAATTCCCAAATTCATCCAAATCCAATACGAGCTTCAAATCTTCAAGAAAAGAGCGTACTTCTTCTTAAAAGGACTTGTACCGCTTCTGGCGTTGCGGGTTTCCATAGACGGCGGTATTCGCCTACCATCAGGCGATACGCCTGCTCGTTTGCCCCTATACAATAAAAAAAAACTGAAAGCGTAACAGACAGATAGAGTTACTTTCGAATTTATACAATTAGTATGAATTACTTGTGACGTAATGTGTTTCATGGTATAATAAATAAATATTTCGGACATCTAACACACAACGCCATCTAGTCCCAAGCTAAGTAGAGCTTGTGTTATTGGTACTAGACTACTGATATAAATACATATATAGTTCTTTTTTGTAAATACATACATAATATAACATAGAAAACACCCAACTCCGAAAGTTCCGAAACTATTTGTAGATCACACAAACACTTGGTCCGACCCAGGATTTGAACTCGAGACCTCAAGCATAACAGTCGCATTCGTTACCACTGCGCCACGGAGGCAGTCAATAAGTATAATTACTTCGTGTGTGCCTTCTATAACCATGTAGTCAGTTATATGGAATCCAATTAGCCATTATGACATTTAGTGCTATGCTCACGTGTGGTGTAGTGAAGCGCCGTGGTGTTATTGCGTGTAGGTCAGGGTCGTCACATGGGGACGGCGCAATCAACGTTAAAACTGTTGGTTTAACTGAACAACCCATTTAAACTGTAATGAGTTTTATACTGACTGCCTCGGTGGCGTAGTGATAGCGTATGCGACTGCTAAGCTTGAGGTCTTGGGTTCGATTCCTGGGTCGGACCAAATGTTTGTATGATCTTCAAATATTTGTTTCGGAGTTTGGGTGTTTTCTATGTATATTAAGTATGTATTTACAAAAAAAAGTATATAAGTATTTATATCAGTTGTCTAGTACCCATAACACAAGCTCTGCTTAGCTTGGGACTAGATGGCGTTGTGTGTTAGATGTTCGGAATATATTCGGAATGTTCGGAATATACTGAAACTGTAGTAGGCAATCTTATTTACAGAATTGTGCCCGATTGAAGATATGAAGTGTTTGTAAGTAGATCTTTTAGGGTTGTATGTAGATACAAATTAATAATTTAATTGGTTGTATACGTCTCAGATCAAATAAAAAGATAAAAAGGTAGATAACGTGCGGTCTTTGTTCTTCCTGAAGCCAAAAAACTCAGCTACTTCCAAGTAAACACACACGTTAACGCACACACATGCAACAACCTACGCTACTTTTCGTTGGTCTACTACCTATAAAATGCCGTCTTGTTCAATTAAGTGGTGTAAAAACTACAGAGAAGTGTAGGTACAAAAAGTCTTGAAGAATAACATTTCAGACGTTAATACACACAAAAGAAGTATTGAGCGAGTGTTCTATCTAATCTATATCTATACTAATATATAAAGCTGAACCACTGGTCCGATTTGAAAAATTCTGTCAGTGTTGGGTAGTCCATTTATCGAGGAAGGCTATAGGCCATATATCATCACGCTAATACTAATAGAAGCGAAGCACCAATGAAAAATGTTTCAAAAACGGGGGAATTTTTTCACGCTACGGGCAATAGAAGATGCAAACGAGGTTGCATGGGTCAGCTGCTCACTAAATGCATTTAACAGTATTTCTATAAAAAAAATATTTCCAAAATTTTTGTCTGCCTATCTGTCTGTGCTGGCTAAGCTACGGAACGCCTGGACCGATTTTGACGGGACTTTGACTGGAAGATAGCTGACGATTGGAAGCAGTAACTTAGAGCATTATTTGCCGCGCGGCGTTACCTGCGGTTATTGTGGTACCTTTAAGGCAAGATAAGATAGTGTATAATAAGAATGTTAACAGTCTGACAGACTTAAAATAGGTAGGACGTACTTAAGAACCACAAAACATAGGGTATGAAGTTCTTTAAGTTGATTGTTTGTTATAAGACCGCCTTAGGATCTCTTGGAAACGAGTAAAATGGTTACAAAGGAACCATCAAGTATCAATTTCAAATTGTAATAGATATCTGAATAAAATTGGGATGAATTTCATCATTTTTGGCAGCAAATAATTCTAGTTAATATTGGTAGCATTAATAGCGCAATCTTCTATAGAGTTATTGGTATCATTTAAATTATTTTTACACGACATAGCATGTTACGTGAATACGCATGTGCTCATAAACATTAGGTAATATTGAAGACACAGAAATCGTTATATTTAAAGAAAATAAAGGCCATCTTCTTAAGCACGCCATGATGGTAAAAGTATTTGAATGTTGAATATTGTATTACCAATAAACAATAAAATCTTATCAAGCATTATAAACCTAAGGCATAAATTATTGAAAAAATACAAATCATGTCACATTTTTATTGTCTGCAATAATATCCGATACAGAAATAATATCAAGGCTACTGGCTGTAACCCACAATCGAATAAAACTTATAACTTCTAACTTTTCTTTGTTTTCATTTCTCTTATTTTATTTAGATATCGGGTAAGAAACGGATCTATAAAGTTTTATGTTATGTGTCTGACTGCCCACTGGTCTAGTGGTTACTGATCTTGACTGCTACGCCAGAGGTCGTGGTTTTTTTTTTGTATAGGGGACAAACAAGCAGGCGCATCACCGCGATTACCGCCGCCCATGGACACCCGCAACTCCAAAAGCGTCACAAGTGCGTTGCCGACCTTTGGGGGATGGGGAGAGGGAATGAGGGGACCATCCTGGACAAACGTCACGTTGAATGATGATGTTTTGTGTCTTTTTTATCTATATTATGTATAATATAAAAATATGCATATCAGTAGACAGATTATAATAGCTGAGGCTCAGGCTAATATACGATCAGTGCCGTTTGTACTACCTATTAATATTACGTAAATCAATTTAAATAAGATGTTATTAGTACCTATAAAATTTACAATGACCTTGGAATAGTAAGATTTAAAAGATTTTGTTATAAAAAATACTTGCTTGTCTAAGTTTTTCTGTAGAGCGACAAGGGCGAAGTACTGCGTCAATCTGTACTCCTTATCGCTGGGCAGAACCAGTTTTTCCGCCTCACTGAAGTCTCCTTCCTGTCTCGCAGCCTCTTCCTGTAGAAATAACTGTGCCAGCATCTTCGGGTACACTTGGAATATGTTTCCATCACTGATCTCATTAAGAGCCACCCACAAAGTGTTCGGATCATATTTAACTGCCATAGTTGCGACATTACGTTAGTATGAAGATTAAATTAAAAAAAATATAAACAAAAAGTTACTCATTTCGACGAATAAGAAATTAGAAAATTTAATCATTATTATTTGGATATTTTTATAATTGTTATAATATATGTTACGAAAAAGTTTCGACGCAAGTTTGCGGAAAATATACAAAAGGAAAGCCTTCAGCAAGCGCCTGCCGCCTACTGAACGACTCAAGGCTCTGAACACACTTGTTGCGTCTTATATAACATTCGTATATTTTATAACATCAGAACTCTGTTAAGTATGAACCCATTCAAAAAAACAACTTTTTAATTTATGTGTTTATAGTTATAGTTCCCGCATTCGGATTGAATTCGAATGTAAAGAAAAAATATCACCCCCCTGACTGATCGTCATATTATTTATTGCATACACTTTGTTACAAAATTTATAACAATTTTTTTTTAGTATTTTTGAAGCTTTTTTATTTTGTTTAATTTCTGCACAGGCTATTCAGTAATGCTCATACTTATTACACACGGTGTTGACGAAGGTTGAAAACTGAGTGACTAATACCTGTTAATATTGCACTTACTTTATTAATATATGTAAATATTTCTGATGTATATTGGATGTATTAAGTTGCTATTCACATATACTTGTTCTGTTTTAAAGTAGTATCTATAACTACCTTATTTTCAGGGTATGGTTATTTAAATACCTGTGGCATGTAAACACCTTATTTAAACACACAACATACTGGACCTAAAAAAGAAAAATGAAATCATAGACACAAAATTTCGCATGTCTAGAACATGCTCCAAGGAACTAAATTATTGCCAAAACATGTAACAAACAAAACAAAAAACATAAAATGAATAAATAAAAAAAGAAATATAAAAATTGCATAGATTCATGATAGTGAATCTTGCAATAAATAGCAGATGATATCAGCACTGGGTATATCTAGAGTAGGTAACAATGGAACTCATAACCACTGAAGACAGCTACGCTGACAGACGTCAACTCTTCAAGGACATCTGGGATACGGCCATGCTGATGGAGGAGAAGGAAAACGATATCGCAAACAAACCCAAGGTCATCAAGTATGTACAAATTGTTTTCTAAAAAATATTGTAGGTTTTGTTTTTTAGTATTTTTTTTATTGAATAGGTGACAATCGAACAGACGTATCGCCTGATGGCAAGCGATTACCGCAGCCCATGGACACCCGCAACACCAGAGGCGTCACAAGTGCGTTGCCGGCCTTTGGGGGATGGGGAGGCGGATGCGGGGAGGGAGGAGAGAGATTTGTCGTTTGTCCTGCATAATTTAACCCTTAGTCGCATCGTACGACACCCATAGTATGAATAGGATAGAATGAATAATCCGTCACCACTTGGAAATAAATATTAACCATGTGTCATTTATTTAGAGATCTTTTTTTATTTTGATAAGCCATTTGCAGGTTTTATTATAAATCATCCTGAACTTAATACTTGACGCACATCCTGTGCTTGATACACATGGTACAGTTTAGGGCCCCCACAGACTGCAGACTTTTTATCGGCCGATAGTTTAGTCGGGTTGGGCTGAAAGTGCGCACACCGAGCCAACTAAACAGTTTGGTTGGTGAACAGGGCGCAGACTATCCAACAGCCGGCCGACTATTCTCGAACTAGTTTGTAACTGACTGTTGAAGCAGTCGCACCATGAGAATATTGTCCAGAAAAGTTATTGCTCTCATCATACTCCGGAGGAGGAAAATCAAGAAGAGATTCCGAGAGTATTGGGTGCATCCCATTCTCAGTGATAGATTAGTTAGTGGAAAATTTTACACTATGCATTCCAAATTACTTGATTACCCGAAAAAAATTTCGCCTATTATCGAATGAGCATTACCAGCTTCAATGAACTTTTTATACAGCGCAGGTCTTTTCTCGACTTCTTCAATCAACTTTTCGATGGAACTTTCTACAATCAACAATTGTGATTTGGGCGACGCCATATTCAAAATACACGCACATGACGCCAAATCACAGAGCGAACTGAACTATCGGCCGACTAAACAATCGTCATGTATGCGCAGGCGTGTATGCGCCAATACTGATTAAACAGTCGGCCGATAGTTGGCCGACAGATTAGTTTGAATGTAATCGGGTAGCCCATCAAACTTTTTTATCGGCCGATACTGAATCGCTGTAGTGTGCGCATATGCATTCCTCTCCATACTGATTAAGAAGCCGACCAAACCATCGGCCGATAAAAAGTCTGCAGTCTGCGGGGGCCCTTAAACTTACTAGGCAAATTCAATGAAATCCAAAGTTTGACACGTTTAGTCTTTTAGCTACGCACAGCTTCTCTTGTGATAAGGTTCTAACATGTTTTCAGAACTCTAAGACTGGACGAAGACAATAAATTCATTATAGGTAAAAAGAAAAAAGAACGAATCAAGAATTTACGGACTGTCTGCAAGAAAATTTTGGATTATTGTGATCGCCAAGATGCTGACGAATTTTTGGATGACCAAGTGAGTTATTGTAGTAACACTAGTAGATACCTATATATATTTACTAGCTGACTCACACAACATCGTTTGCGTCTCCTATTGCTTGTTAATAATGTTAATAATGCTTGTTATATTTATGAAGTTGTTTAAAAATGTAGAAAACGATTATCTACCGTAATGAGAGATTTGAAACGGAAACTCGAGAAATTGTTTTTTCTGAACGATTTTGGGGATCTATAATTAGTCACTTAATATACTCGTAAATAGCTATGGATTATATCTCTACTCCGTAACTAGAATTAGGTATATATATTCTTGGTCCTATTGACATATTTAATCCCATTTTAGATAACGAGAATACAGAACCCAGTGCGCCACAATCTAAGAGTGAAACAAAAGAAACTAAAAACACACAGAAGGAAAAAGAAAATAACACACACCAAAAGCTTGCACGAACCAACCGCCGATAAAACACTTCCGGAACAAGAAATTGTTACTCCAATGAAGCCTGCAGTATCTGATGGAAAGGATGATGGTCCCTCTAAACCTGGTTTTAAGTATAATAAAACATCAATTATTAGAAGGACTTTAGTGACTAATTATAATGTAAATAGTAAACCAGCTGTTGAAGGAGCAAAAGTTAATTCTAACAATAATACTCGGACGGTTCGCCGTAAAGTGGTTAAGAAGAAACAAAGCAAAAGGAAGAAGCCGAATGCATCATCGCAGTCTATAGATGTACCAGAAGAATGGAATAAATTAGAAAACGCTCGGAACGAAGGAGTGACTTTATAATTTTTTTTCAGACCAATGTCCTTGGAATATATGGCTTAATTATAGTTTTAAGTGTATTCAAAATGATGATACAAAAACCTCCAGTTAACTTTCAATCCTTGCTCTATACTGTAACTAGAGTTAAGGAGTGCTTACATGGCCTATTTTGTACTGACTGAAATTCAAAACAATGGCGTAGGTGGTAACTGTCTAGTAATGAAATTGTAGCGATGTTAAGTTACAAGTTAAACTGTTGGTAAAGCCATGAAACTTAAGAGTATAAATTGGGCTTCGTTGTCCCACCCCCTCCGTCTGGATCAACACTTGTCTATTTAGCTTGCAGTAAATAAAAGTATAAAAAATTTCTTTGTATCACTGTTATTTACTATAAAAATATATACGCGTTTATGCCCTTCCACACTTAGGTATATGTTTAGCCAGTTGGCGTTACCAAATCCTTAGAACAATATTTTTGCTATTTGCAGTTCTCTGATTAACTAGCGTCTTATAACTAAGTACTTAAATAAACAAATATTTAGGATAATTTACACAAAACTCCATCTAGCTTCAAAATAAGCGGAGCTTGTATTACGATAGCTAGATGTACTGATAGAGTATTTATATATTTTATTTTTTGTAAATATACACATGTTATACATAGAAAATACCCAAATTCCGAAGCAAATATGATGAACAGCAGTCGCGTACGCTACCACTGCGCCAACGAGACAATATATGTTTTTTGTCAAGTAAAATTAAAATAATCATTTAAACCTAAGGCAGCGGACACGAACTAAGCGGAGCGCAATATTCCGACTGCTAAAAGAATTTTAATTCCACTCAAAAAATTGTTACAACTGCATTAAAAAACGCATTGCTAGGTTTTCGAAACATGCCATACTTAATAATAAATTGGTTTGAAAGCTAGATGACGTTGTGTGTCAGATTGCTGAAAGTATATTATATTTAAAATATGATTTAATCAAAATTACCAAAGTACTACCTACCCCCATATCCCTAGTGACCTTCGCAAGGCGACACAAAAGTCCCAT